>CM056732.1:12470000-14870000 GCA_029844215.1 Przewalskia tangutica | reverse complement strand
ATAACACAACTCTAAGGCACGATCTCGAGTGAGAAGAAATAGAAACCAATCCTAGATATCCATAGCCTCACGATTATAGGTGTGGTGCACAACGCGATAATCAAGACTCTACTAGATACGGTGCAGACACTTTCCGAGGATTAATCGCTCGATACCACTTTTGTCACGATCCGATCTCGGGCGCGGCGTGCCTTACCGGGCACCCTAGTGATAACAACATCGAGAAAAATCAGCGGAAATAAAATTTAAACAGAAACAAGAGACAACATAAGAAAAGCGAGGCTAACGAGCGGTTACGCTTCATGTATATACATATAATCGAGCTTAAAATCCTTTACAACCACGCGCAGCAAGATTACTCGGACCTGCAAGAATGTAATAACAACTATGACGGACGGGGCCGCCATACCACGAATGTACAAGTACTACAATGACAGGACTATACCCAAAGATAAGCCTCGGAGAAAGCGGAGCTTCCCAAGCTGAACTGCGATCCTATGGCGGATCAACAAGCGGTGTACCTACTGCGGCATGAACGCGGCCCGAGAGGTCGATAACAAGTATGTGAAACTGAAAATCGTAATGAAATCACATTTCATCATTTTATAAAACCATTTTTGGATAAGTATGCGATTATGTCAAGTAAGGCGCGTATCCCCAACATGATCACTCGCGCATAACTATGGGTCTCACGCCCATAATATCACTCATGCGTGGAACTCGCCGCCTTCTCATGCATGATGTAAAACAACACCCGTATGTGAACACGAACACTAGATCACACTGCGTCGTCAAACCGTCGGGCGAGTAGAATAGCCAACTACGGTCCAAAGCTAGTCATATCCGCTTCACGGGCAAGGTGCGGAAGCCAACTACCAGTCAAGCTAGCCACGCATGGCCGAGGCAAGTATCTTAAGCTAACGTGCCTAGCCTACCGTCTCACGAGATATGGCCGAGGCAAGTATCTTAAGCTATCTACCGAGCTGCCGATACACGAGAAATGACCGGGACAAGTATCTAAAGTGTGCTGAACCACGTGTACAAATCAAGCCGTGATCGCTCGTCGCGCGACAAGCTTCATGGATTAGCGGTCCGTGGACAAATAACATAATCCTCACATGACCGCGTGCCGGCATCTTACTCCGGTATAAGCATGGCCATGAAACCGTCCTGCGGGCGCGTGCGTGGACCATCCATCGTGTCAGTATGTCCAAAGGAAATAACAAGATAATACTCAAAGTGGACGCATACTCGTGGACCATCCAACGTGTCAGTATGTCCAAGCAATCAATCAGATAGCCGGTCCTCCCCGAGAGACACGGCAGCACAGAAACAAAACACTTGCACATCAAAGGCTATCACAACAAGCATAGGTAAGTTCAACGTACTTTTATTTTCTATCAACAATCCGGGTTTCAACCCCAAAATACTACATACTTTCATTCTTTCAAAAAGATCTCTTTTTATGTAAAAGCCACACGATATTAATACTCGTAGTATCAAAAACACGTTTCCTTTTCAAACCAAATTATTTCACCATCGTAAAAATCTTTACAACACTTTTAAAATCAAGTACTCTATACTTTTTAAACCAAATGCTTTTCTTTTAAAACAACATCAAGTATACTCTTTAAAACTCTAATAAGTTACTCTTTTCAAAACAAGTAACCTATACTTAAATCAAGTTACTTCTCCTTTTCCGAAATCAAGTCGTTTATAAGTCAAGTCTCTTATCTTTCAAGAACAAGTCTCTTAACTTTCAAAATCAAGTCGTTTAGCTTTCAAAATCAAATCTTTCTTTTATCTTCATAAAGTCGTTATAACTAACTTCCCATAAAGCCATTATAACACTTTATGTTTTAAACAAAATTCATTTCACACATGTACGTCTACCGTACTATATAGTTCACAACAATCATGCTCAAGAGTATAGGAAGAATCACATACCTCTTCGGCTTAATCCACAAGCCAAGTCGAGTATGCCGCGCGTAGAAGAACCACCTAAACAACCACAATATATCTATCAATCTCTAGTTCTCTTCGTAGCATATTCTAAGTAAACAGTTCCCTATTCTACGGAAAATTCGGCGACCTCCCCATGAACACATAAATAACCTCCCACAACAAGGCTGCTGCAAGCCAACAACTCGAGGGATTACACGTCTAACAGGGCGTGTTCAAATCTCTTCACAATAATACTACACAAGTCTCAGTAAATACGGTCGATGTAAATCTGATTAAATTCTTTATAATCATCCTTCCAATATATCTTATACTCGATTCTAAACTACTACAATATGTAATATCCAATTCTGATAGGGGCGTAGATCATTACCTCGATAAGCCCAAAATTATCCAAGATTATAAGTCGATCCTGAGCAACGTTTAGCTCCAACTCCTTACGTTCCAACCCGCTCCAAGCAACCCTTAGAAGCTCCTAACCAACTCCTCTTCAAGATCCAACTCCAAAAAGTGAAGAACTTAGGCTCAACTATGGCAAGTTTCGGCCAAGGGGTATTTCTAAGGCTAGGGGTGTGATATCTTTTCCAACTCTTGGTACACAATCTTCCTAACACCCTAAGGAAGAACACTTATAAGTTTAAGGATTTTTGGACAACTTTTGCTCAAGAATCATGGCCAAAGCCGAGAGCACTATCAAAAGGGGATGGAGTATTTTGTCTTGGAAATTATCTCAAGTGTGGATGAAGAAGTCTTGCTATCAAGGGGGGTATTTATAGAGAAATCAAGGGTCAAGATCAAGGCAAGTGTGTGGTGAGATTGGGGTACAAGTGTGTGTGGGTCCCACCCACCAAATGGCTACACAAAACACAAGACAAGTGGCTTGCCACTTGTAAGGCCATTTCGGCCACAAGACACATGGCACCACATTTCGGCTACAAGCCACCTAGGGGGGTGACACGTGTCGCCCTCCTACTCGTCCAAAATATTTCGTCTTCCGAAAATATCCAAAATATCGAAAATCTCAAAAACAAAGCGGGCCCCACAAAACCGTAAATTTCTCCCGTGGGCCCCACGTGACCATTTCCGAAAATAAAATCCCAAAATTCTAATATAATCCAAGAAGTCCAAATACCAAATCTGAGAATCCAATTCCCATTAACGAACATTTTCCTTCACAAAATCCGGAAACTTTTCCGTCGAAAAAATCACATCTTTCTTTCTTTCCAAAATTACTGTCGTATTCTCGTACGTACGTCCTCACATACATACCCTGGAACTACGGGGTATAATATATCTGTCACATGGTTATTGGTGGCCATATCTTTTAGCAAATCATGGGCCTCATGTGCTGTCTTCTTCATGAAGGTTCCACCTGCAACTGCGTCTATAATGGTTCTTGTGGTCCCGCTTAGCCGATTGTAGAAAATATGGACCAAATTCCACAGCTCAATGCTATGAAGTGGACACTTTCTTTGCAGATCTTTAAATCTCTCCCAAGCCTCATAGAGTGACTCTCCATCAGCCTGGTAAAAATTGTTCAGCTCTCCTCTCAGCTTAGCGGCTTTGGACGGTGGAAATAAATTTGCCAAGAACTTCTGTGCCAACTCCTGCCATGTGAATATAGAATCTGTAGGCAGGGAATTCAACCAAACTTTTGCTCTATCCCTGAGTGAGAAGGGAAAGAGCCTCGTCGGATAAGGCGTCGATGCGCCATTATACTTGAAAGTTGCGCATAACTCCAAAAAATTTGCTATGTGCATATGAGGATCTTCAGATGGCAACCCTCCGAATTGAACTGTATTCTGCACCATACTCAGGATCACATGCTTGATTTCGAAATTATTTGCTCTTATTGCTGGGAGCCTGATGCAAGTCTGTGCTCCATTCACCTTTGGCAGCACATAATCTTCCAAAATTCTCTCAGCTTGGACGTGGACCCTTTCTTCCACAACCATTAGTAACCTCCGGGGCATCCTCTGGTTAGGTTGGTGATCACCTAACCCTTCGTTCATCTCATTGTTATTCTGTAAGCCTCTCATTGCTATTAAGGACAAGATTCGTTTGTTTCTCCGGTTTTGCTTGCAAGTCTTTTCAATCTCCGGGTTGAAGGGAACAAGTGTATCTGCTCCTTTTCTCCTTCGCATAAACTAGATGCCTGCAACAGATCAAAATCAACAAACGGATCACGGCGCACGGTTTCACCAAATAAATAAAAAATTAATAAAAAGAAAAATATAAACTAAATTAGAAATTAAGAATAGATAGAATGATATTGAACTACGTCAATCCCCGGCAACGGCGCCAAAAACTTAATGCGCGATTTATGCACACACTATACGCAAGTGCATGTGTCGTGACAAGTAATATAGTCTAGAAGACCGATTTATCATCCTCAGGGATTAATGTCCAATTATCAACCTCTATTCTGTAGTATCTATTTGGTAACTGATAATTTGATGAATTGTTTATAGCTATGATTACAGATGCTAACTAAATTACTTTACTTTACTTCAGATATGGTGGAAATAGGGCTTTCAAATCTCCTCAACTATCCGCTCGCTTTACTCGTTATTGCAAATAATTATGGTTTTTCTTCTATTTTGAGATAGCATGTTAACTAAGCCGTTTTATACTCCTGTTAAGGTAATATAAACACTCAACCCTAATGTAGAACCCTTTTATCTTTCGATGACAAGATTGACTACAAATGAGGATTAAGAGCAATAACCTATTAAGCTACACAAGTATCGGGGTACTTTCGTCCACGATTTAAACCTATGTTTATTCAACTATAGCATATTCACAATATCCCCTTTCGGATTTCGATTAGAAATCATATAAGTTATGATAATTAGTGATCAATTAATTACCAAGCAATCAAAACAAATATTGAATAAATCTCAACAATAATAAGAAGAAACCAAAACATGCATTAATTCATAAGAATGAGGTTCAAGCGATTCGACATGAAAAACCCTAAATTAAGTTAGTTCTCAGCCATAGACATGCCAAGAACTAAACTAACATCCAACATACACAAAAAGAAATAAAATATAGAACAAGAAATTACTTAAAAGTAAGTCTCCAATCTTGATCTCCAAGTTGTGATGAATTGTCAAGTGTGGAACTCCCTAATATCTGACCTAAAAGGTCATTTTATAACTTCAAAAACGTTCAAAACCTTTTCCTTCTTGTCCTTGGCCCATTTCTATTCGGATTTGGCAATTTTCCCGCCTTGGCGCTGCAACCAGAATCAGCGCGCTAAACTTCTACGATTGATTCTTGGCGCCATGGCGCTTCATCGCTTCGGTTGGTGGCGCGCTCGCTTTCTCACCCGGGTTGCCAATTTTTCAGCTTTTTGAGCTCTGGAACCTCTGTTTCTGCCCTCTTTTCGCTCATTCTCGCCAATGTGTCACTTTAAACCATTGTGACTCAAAAGAAAGAAAATCTATCCTAACACGACACATATTTGTACAAAAATGGGCAAAATACTAACTAAAAATGACTCAAAAGATGTATATAAAATACACCGATCAGTCCTCATCTTCCTCCATGTTAAGAATGAGGAATTTCGCTGGGAAGAAGAACTTGCCCACCTTGACTAGCACATCTTCCACTATACCTCGGGGGTGTACCACAGATCAGTCAGCAAACTGCAGATTAACTGTGGTTGGCTTGGCTTCCCCCAAACCTAATCTCTTGAACACAGATAGAGGCATAAGATTGATGCTAGCTCCTAAGTCACAAAGTGCCCTGTTGCATGTTACCTTTCCAATAGTGCAGGGTGAAACTTCCTGGATCGTTCAATTTAGGAGGCAGTTTCTTTTGTAAGATGGCGCTGCACTCCTCTGTCAGCACTACTGTCTCATAATCCGCCAATCTTCTCTTCTTTCCAAGTATCTCCTTCATGAATTTGAAATATGTGGGCATTTGTTCTAACGCCTCAATGAAGGGGATATTGATGTGGAGCTTCTTAAATACCTCCAAGAACTTGGAGAACTATTTATCTAGGGCCTTCTTTTGGAGCCTTTGAGGGTAAGAGATTTTGTCAGTGTATTCCCTCAAAGGTGCTGGTGGAGCTTTCTCTACTGTAGGGTTGTACTCAGTGACCCCCTCCTTTCCTACATCAACTGTCTTCTCACATTCTTTCTCCTTCACCACTGCTGGTTGGGGAGCAACCTGCTCCAACTGCTTTCCACTTCTCAACAAAATTGCCTGGCACTGCTCTCTCGGATTAACCTCTGTGGTGCTTGAGAGAGTACCCTGCGGTCTATTATTTACCATCTTTGTCAGTTGCCCCACCTGCGTTTCCAAGTTCCTAAGAGAGGACCTTGTTTCGGACATGAACTGATTCTGCGAATTGGTGAGTGTAAGCAATGCTGCTCTCGCCATCAAGCCTCACTGTTGGGTAGGTGGTCTAAACTGCTGGGAAGATGTAGCCTGATTATGTTCCTGCTAGTTCTGGTAATTACCTTGATATGGTGGCTGCTGGGCTTGGTCATTCCTCCACGAAAAGTTGGGGTGATTTCTCCACCCCGGATTGTGTGTGTTGGAGTTATAAGGGCGCTGAAAGTTCCCCACTGCTTGAACCTGCTCCATGGGCACATTATTAGGATTCACCGATGTGCATCTGTCAAAAGAGTGTGGGCTCCCGCAAATCTCACAATTCACCTGCATCTGGACTGCATTCACAGACATAGTGTTCTGCTACATCTGTTTTGTCAAGAGGGCCACCTGCGCATTTAATACAGTGATCGCATCTATCTCATGTATGCCTATAGTTTTCCTGCTACTCACTGATCTGTCATATGCCCCTTGATGATTATTGGCAGCCATGTCTTCTAGCAACTCATGTGCCTCATTGGCACTCTTCCTCATGAACGTTCCCCCTCCTGCAGCATCAATGATGGTACGAGTAGTACCACTCAACTCATTATAAAAAATGTGGACCAACATCCACTTCTCTACACCATGATGTGGGCATTTTCTCTGCAAATCCTTGAATCGCTCCCATGCATCATATAACGACTCTCCATTTACCTGATAGTAATTGTTCAACTCTCCCCTTAACTTTGCCGCCTTTGAATGAGGGAAGAACTTTTCAAGAAACTTTTGGGCTAAATCCTGCCAGGTGGTGACGGAGTTGGAAGGCAGTGAGTTCAACCAGCTCTTGGCTCTGTCCCTAAGTGAGAACGGGAAGAGCCTCAATCTAATGACGTCGTCAGTAACGTCATTGCACTTGAAGGTGACACAAAGCTCCAGAAAATTGACAATGTGCATGTGGGGGTCTTCAGACGGCAATCCCCAAACTGTACTATGTTTTGGACCATGCTCAGGATGACTGACTTGATCTCAAAGTTGTTTGCCCCTACTGTTGGGAGCCTGATGCATGTTTGTGCACCAGTAACCGTGGGCAGAACGTAGTCCCCCAAGCTTCTCTCCGCTGGAACCTGGATTGGCTCCCCTACATTTTCAGGAACCTCATTGTTCTCCCCATTCTGATTCGGTTGGTTGTCCATGGTCACTGAATCAGATATCCTCTTATTTCACCTGTTTTGCTTGCAAGTTTTCTCAATTTTAGGATTAAAAGGAACAAGTGTATCTGCTCATCTTCTTCTTCGCATAAACTAAGTCCCTGAAATCGATCAAAATCAGCAAACAAATCAAGGCAACAAGATTCTAAAAATAAAAAATAAAAACAACAATTAAAACCAAAGTAGAAATAAGAATAAATGATTCGATATTAGAAGTACGTCAGTCCCCAGCAACGACGCCAAAAACTTGTTAGCTGATTTCCAATTGCTCACGCAAGTGTACGTATCGCTACAAGTAATATAGTCTTGTAAGACCGAATATCGTCCTCAGAGACTGGTTTCTAATTACCGAACATCTATTCTAGGTTATCTATTTGGCAAACGATAAGTTGATTTGGTTTTTTATCTAACACTAGTAGAGAAATTGAAAGAATTAAACTTAATTATTGAGGTTTAATCAGTTATGAAGGAATTAGGGCTTCCAATATCCTCAACTATCCACTCTTTCCAATCCTTAATGCAACTAGAATGACTTCTTCTTCAACGTTAAGAAAGTGGTTAACTAGATTGTCTTATATTTCGGTTAGGATATATAATCGCTCAACCCCAGTGCAGAAACCTTATATATTTCTATGATAGGATTTACTACATAGGAGGATCAAGAACAATAACATATAATGCTACACAAGTATCGGGGTACTTTCGTCCGCGATTTTAACCTATGTCTATTCAATTACAACATATCCAAATCTCTCCTCTCGGTTCTTGATTCGAAATCATATAGATTATGATAATTAGTGATCAATTAACTATCACACATTCACAACAATATTGAATAAATCTTAATCAAGTGAAGAAGAAACCACACTAATGCATTAATTTCATGAAAGAGAGTTTCAAGCGATTCAATAGGAAAACCCTAATAAAGTTTTTAACTCCTAGCCATAGACATGCTAAGAACTAATACAAATCCCAACATGAACTGAATTTAAAACTAAAGAAAGAAAAATTACTTAGAACTAGGTCTCTAATTGTAGCCTCCAAGGTTGTGATGTATTATGTGTTATGAGATATGAGGTATCTCATAAAATATGTCCCAATGGTTTGAATATGCTGCAAAAATCGTGTGTCGTGGACCCTTCTGTCCCTGGCCAATTTCGCCTCGGATCTGGAAAAACGCGCCTCGGCCCTGCAGACCGGCGCCACGGCGCTGAAAGTTCTGCGCCCCTCTGATTCTCCGGAGCCGCGGCCCTGTTACTAGGCACCGCGGCCCTGCTGCTAGGTGCCGCGGCCCTGCTGCTAGGCGCCGCGGCCCTGCATGGCCTTCGTCAGAATCACCAATTTCCGACCTTTTAGACTCGGGACCCTTCTTTTATGCTCACTTTTCGCCATTTTGCCTTTTTGAACCGCTGTGAATCAAAAGAAAGAAAAACGACCCTAACACGACACTTATTTAAACGAAAATGGGGAAAATACTAACTAAAAATGACTCAAAAAGTGTATACAGAATACACCTAACAACGATACAGACTAAGGTGGTAGTTGAGCCAATAATATGATTCATTCCTCGATTAGATATTCGAGAGAACACTCAACTTCTCAGTGATATTAGGTCGACCAAGTCATTGGCCAATGCAAGAGACATATTTGAGATATGATCTAGTTTTCGACTAATATAGATGAGATAAAGTGATCAAGCCATTTGGATAGACACTTGACAAATCCTAAGCTTGATCGAGTGTGTTGTGAATGAAGAGAATTTATCATCCCAGAGGTTGTGTTTACTAAGAGTCATGTAAACGTACTTCACATATTGAGTTCGTCATATGACGCAGTCTAGGAGTTTTGTGTGAACCTTAATTTGATTAAGTGTCGATGTGTGAAGGCCTAAAGGGTCACACTAAGTCGATTGTCTTTTCGGTCTAAGGGTATATTGAGAGAGTATAAAATATTCGATTTAGAATCGAGATATTTTAACCAATAATAAATTATGAGATAAATTCCATTTGATGGAAATTAATTAATTAAGTCAAAATTAGATTTTGGATTTAATTAAAATTAAAACGTGCTGAAACTTAAAATAAAGGGGCAGCGCCGCGGCGCCTCAGAGGCTGAGCCGCGACGCTGGTACGGCAGTGGGCCCAGTTCGACTGGCCCACTGCAACTCGGTTTTGGGACAGATTTTTAAGCCTAATCCCAGTCTGATTTGTATCCTAATCTCCCCTATATATTCAGCACTTAACCTCATAATTTAGGTGGCTGAATTCTTACTTTTTGAACTCAGAGTTCAGGAATTAAAATACTCTCAAACCTCTGCCAAGATTTTCTGGCTTTCCTGACAGGGGAATATACCATAACGAAGGCTTGCACCCGAGGAGACAATCGCGTGCGCATCTTTTAGTAAAGACTTAAGAATATCAACTGTAAGTTTGTTTCTCATGTCTTAACATGTTTCAATTGTAATGTAATCATACCAGAGACGAAGTTGTTGGGACAAGTAAGTTAATAAAATTTTAAACTTTCATTGTATCTTACTTGTTTGTTTTAGACAAAATCCTACAATATGATGTTATAAAATATTATCAAAGGTTGAATACATGAACAATCTTTTAGATTTGTCAATAATAAATTTATTTAAGCAATCGAATTACGGTCTGTTCCGATTGAGTACATAAACACGTGAACATGAGAACTGTTTATCATAAGTTCAAGTCCTCAATTAAAAAAGATTATAATTCTAATATTTGATAAATTTAAAAGGCTATCGATGTATTCAAACTTAAACTAAGCATTTCCATATAATATGCACGACATCTATCTCAATTTGTATGAAAACATCATTTTCCGTAATGAGGTATCCGAAAAACTTTGTTACTATTGAATTGATATACAATTTCACGACTTTCATAAATTTTAATTCTTATATTATTCAAATTCTAAGATTTAGTGTGATATCATCTCTACTAAATTTTCAATCATTATAAGTTTAATATTTCTTCTTCTACTACTATAAATATTATATGAGTGTGTGTGTCAAATTAACCTCCTAAGCTTTATATCTAGTCAAATCAAATAGGAGTAACGTTCTATATACTGGGTTGAAGGAGTCATATTTTGAATCTAAATTTAAAAACATATTATTTGATTATTATTAGTTACTATAATATACTCCTATGTCATATCACATATGCATGAATGAAGTGAAGAAGAAACTTTAGGCAAGTTTGGCAGAGCTTTCCTAGAGATCCTTTTGCATATTCCAAGTTTCCACCACAATTCACAATTAGGTAAGTTTGGCAGAGCTTTCCTAGAGATACTTTTCAAGCTTCCAAGTTTCAACTTTCAACCACAATTCACAAAGTCCCCTTACTACCCAACAACAGTCATTTCAATCATGTGAGCAATTTAATAATTCCCTGCCTACCAAGATAAACAATATCAAACCAATTGGCCTTGCAATTTCGAACACCCAAAAAAAAAATCCTCCCCCATTTTAAGAGGGTCTTACTTTTCATTTTGATATATTCTAAGAAAAGTGTATAAATAAGTTTATCAAACATTACTCTCTTATCCCAAAATACTTGTCGTCCTTACGAAAAATATTTTTTTCAAAATGCTTGTTATTTTATTTAACCAAGGTAAAATTAGGTTTTTTTATTTTTTATTTTACCCTTATATTAATTAGCAACATTTAAGAGATTCTCATCCTTGATAGAGTAAAGCTTTATTGAGGTCTGAGGAGAGATAACAACAACAACAACATACCTAGTGAAATTCCACAACGTGGTCTGGGGAGGGTAAAATGTACGCAGACCTTACCTCTATCTTGGTAGGTAGAGCGGCTTTTTTCGAGAAACCATCGGCTCAAGACAAAGCATAATCACAAGAAAAGCAAAGCAAGAGAAACAGTCAGACCCAGACAAGAAATTAAAGCAGTAAAAACATGCTGATAACAAAAGTGAATACGCCATGATAGCGTATTCTGACAAAAGGAAGCAGTAACTAACGCAAGTAAATAAGATAAGCAAAGTACACTAAAGAACACATAACAACATAAATCAAACTACAAAGGACTATAAAGCAATACTGCGCATATAAGAGTGATAGGATAATCGGGCCTACGATAATAACACTATGATTATCATTTTGTAAGCGTAAGTAGGACTACGCTCGAGTACCTACTACTCTTATACCCTAATTCGTGTCCTCCACAACCCCCTATCTAAGGACTGAGGAGAGATAATATGATGAAATATGTTAAGAGGGTAAAATAGTTATAATATTTTCCTTCTAAATATTTTTTTAAGGGGCGTGTAAATAAAAAAAGCGACAAGTATTTTGAGATGGTGAAAGTAAATGACAAGTTTATAATCATAAGGTTCAAATGACATTTTAGTACATTAAATACATTTTTAAATTAATTATGACCATAATATTTAAAAATCTCTCTTTATTTTTTAAACTCCGTACTTAGTCAACTTAAGACACTTAAATTAAAACAGATGAAAATAATAAAAAATAAAAATAAAAGAAAGAATCTCTCAAAATTTTCTCCTAGCAGTATGGAGCAGGTCAAAGGGGACAATGTACTAATAAAAAGTAGATAAAATAATCCATGTGTAAAATGACTGTAATTGCCCTTTAGAGTGTGACAGGCTGACAGGCTTCTTCTGAGAAACAGAGGGGCAATTTCAATCTGCAAGAACCTTGGCCGACCAACTATTAAATAAAATCTCTGTGATTTGGTTGTCATCCATACCCCCCACCCCCACCCCCACCCTATTTCCTAGAATTAACCATTTATTTCCGTCTTTATATTAAAGAAGTTCACCATATTGTTCCCCACTTCAACAATCATCAAAAACAAAAAGGGTTTTTTTTATTTTTCAAGAAAATAATGGCAGGTACAAAGACAAATGATTTTCAAGATATGTTACCTATGATGGCAAATAAGCTAGGTGGGGATGGTTTAATTAGAGAGCTGTGTAATGGGTTTAAGCTATTAATGGATAAGGAAAGAGGGGTAATTACGTTTGAAAGTTTGAAGAGTAACTCATCTCTTTTAGGGTTACAAAATTTGAGAGATGATGAGTTGATGAGTATGCTAAGAGAAGGTGACTTGAATGGTGATGGTGCACTTGATCAGATGGAATTTTGTGTGCTTATGTTTAGATTAAGTCCTGAATTGATGGAAGAATCTGAAGATTTGCTTGAAATTGCTTTGCAACATGAATTCAAGACTAATTCAACTAGGTGATTGATTTGCTGCCTAATTGTGTACCTTTCTTGGGGGTCTTAAATGTGTCTTGTATCATGTTGAAATTTGGTAGGAAAAATGTAATAGCAAAGCTGGAAACAAGAATTGGGAATTTGATTTCTTACCCCAAATATACATATTCTATTTTTTTAATTTTCTTCTTCAGGGTTCATTTTATTTTTCACAGCTTTGAGACCTATTCCCACTAGACACCCCATTCTAGTTTTTGCAGGCAATTTTTACAATGTGGCGTCTAATGGGTATAGGTCTCAACTCTCAAAACTGTGAAAAATCCGTTTAGTGGCTAATCAAATTATGAGCCGGTTCATAATTATATCTGCAAATGATGCGATGAATAGTCGTATGTGGTTAAGTCATAAAAGTAACCAAGTAAGAGTGTCAACCAGGTCGGGTTTAGAGGGGCTAACCATGGCCATTAAGTGCTTGTTTGGTATGCTAGATAAGATAAAACAAGATCAGTCCAATAATATCACTCACTAGTCAATAGTGCAATACTTTTTTGTAAATCTCCCCTATTTGAATAGGGAACGTCATAACAATGAGTAGAAATAAAACGGTTATAGCTCCTATACAAACTATTGCGAAGATCATAGGGTAAAGAACATCATAACAATGAGTAGGAATAAAACGATTATAGCTCCTATACAAACTATTGCGAAGATAAAAGGGTATCACTTATTTGAAAACTCAAACTTTGTTGGTTTTCAAGCAAAACTTGATGCTAGTTTAACATAAGAGCCGGTATCCATCATTAAAAGTGACATCTTTGTTTGTGCACATTAGAGAAAGTGTTCTGCTAGTGAAATCGGTCCATCGAAACTTATATTTGTTTCAACCAAGGCCGAACACTTTTCTCTTATTTTTGGAAGCACTCTCGCTTACCTTTTCTATATGGGATAACTAACCTACCATTTTAGTATATTTCATGAGATTATTATCCCTTATCCCATTAGCCAAATGTGAAATAAAACAATTCTACATTCCATCCCACTTATCAGACGAGCCCTAAGGGTGAGGCCTATTGAACGCACGAGTAAAAAGTTATAGTAACTGTTTAAAGTTTCAACAACTTACTACTACTATACTCCTTTCTTTTCCTGTTGCTAGCTTACCTTTTCTGTCTTATTGACTTATGTTTTGGATGGAAACAACTAGAAATTTGCTTCCTGGCTGCTGATATTTAATTTTGTTGAGGAAAAAATTGGCTAACAATTGGATAGTGGGCCGCTAAGTAAAGTCAGCTATGGTCACGTCTCCAAACCAAAACAAAATGGTGTCCGACCTGCCCTCCTTCCTACCCTCAGTCAAGAAAGTCCCTTTGTACTGCACAGAATGTTTCACAGAAGAAGAGCCATGACCGCAAAGTCGCGAGTTCGATCACTGCATAAACCTTTTTGGTGGTCGCCACACATGTCTTGGCAAGTGTGGTTAATCGACTGACGTGGTTTGCAGACTATCATCGTACGGGTTTATCGCATGCACTCGAAAGAAGTAGCGGTGCGTTTTCGAAAAAAAAAAAAAAAAGAAAGAAAGAAAGTCCCTTTGTGTATGAATATAGACTCATTCCACACTTGCAAATACAAATTATTGAATTTCAGCATCACGCACATAAAAATCCGACTATGAATATTTGTAAATATTGAACTTCAAGCGAAATAATTAATTACTAATTTGATGTGTATTTCCAATATAATACTATTAATTTCTTTTGCGAATTTTTAAATTTCACAAACTTTTTTTCAAGTGGACACATCATGTTCAAACACAACTGTGCAGCTAGAGCAGTGAGCTTTCACAACTTTTTTCTACTTTAACTATAATAATATTGATCTAAACTTACTAATCACGTGTATGTTTATTTAATCATGTCGTAACATAAGACATACATTAACCAACTGAAACCAACACCAACAATGTAAAAATTCATGTAGCCAACCAACTGAAACCCAGAGTCTGATTTTCGGAGTCCAGTTTCTGCGTAACAGAATCGGGTTTGGGTGAAAAATTGTCCGACGACGCTCATCGCTGCGTCTAATAGAGGTAATCCTTCTTGTCCCTAAGTTTATACAATTATGGAGCATGATTCTTGCCACTAGTTCTATAGTAATTGAAGAAAATGTTGGATTTGTTTGGATATGGTTGAAACTGCCTGTAACTGTCATCGTATGAAATTGAAATTGCATGTGAAATTGTTGAGTTATTAGAGATACTGCAGTAGTTAAGGAGAAGGGTGGATTGTTTAGCTACATGCATAGGGTTCTACATAGAAGAAATATAGATTCTACGTGTACAAAGTGTTCGCTAGAATGTTTCAATGAATCTATTACTAGTATATTGATATGATTATGATTTATGTCATCCGTATGATGTAGATAATCATTCAGCTTACAAGGACTCGTGGAACCTAGATAATTTCGACAACAAGGTATGCAAGGCTTTTTTTTGGGGCATAATTCTATGTACGAAACATAACCATCATGTTGTTCCATAAGTTATTCTACTTCTAGAAGTTAAGAGTATTTATATTATTGATTCATATGCTGAAAGCATGTCCGAATATGTCCTAAGCCCTTATTGAGGCATACGGGAAGAATGTTAATATTCACAAGTGTTGTCAAAGGTATAAATGTATTATGTCATCCGTGGAGATTGGAATATTGTGTTACCATTCATGCATTCTCATTTGCATTATATTCATATTTTACCATGACCCCAAAGGAGTTATATACTCTACTATATGTATGCATTACATATATGTATGGAAAATGGGAAAATGCATTATATACGCACACCACCTACAACTGGTACAAACTATCACAAAAGAGCTCGAAGTGGCCAACATGATTCGATGCCCGTGTGGCCGAAATAACCTGATGCCCACAGAGGCGGTTATGGACAGGAAGATGTCCTTGTGTGGCCAAGGGAATGTATGTGTGTGTGTGTGTGTGTGTGTATATACCGCATTTGCATCATGCATACATTCATTAAATATTATATGGTATGTTGCCCACAAAGGTTGTTATGGTAAGAAAGATGCCAGATGAGGCTGATGTATATTGCATTGTGCATACCATCTAGGCATATCCATTAGGGTCCTCAGAGGTAATTACTGATGGTCAGCTGTTTCTGTTTTAGATTATGATATATCTCTGCTATGTTATTTCTTATGCCTGACATACTCAGTACATCAGTCGTACTGAAGTTCATTTTGTCGGGGGACGCTGCGTTTTATGCCCGCAGGTTCCTATTGAGAGGGTGAAAATTCACACTAGTAGGTTGCTGATTCAGCTGGTATTTGGAGCACTCTATTTGTTTCGGTGTTGCGGTATGGTCGTGATATGTTCTACTCTTTAGAGGCTTGTAGATATGTGTCATATGGATAGTTGTCATGTATGGTCTTGTCGGGCTTAGTGTATATATATGTATAAGTTGGGGCTTTCCGGTTAAAACTTTATGTAATCCTTCTCGGCTTAGTCCGTGGTTAAATATGATTAAGTATGGAGTGTATGGTTAGTGGTGCCCAGTAGGTAAGGTCCGGGTGCCTGTCGCGACCCTCCGATTTGTGTCGTGACACTACTAAGAGTAGAGTAACTTATGGAACATATGATGGTTGTGTTTCGTACATAGAAATTATGCCAAAAGAAAGAAAGAGCCTTGCATACATTGTTATTGGAGTTATCTAAGTTCCACTGGTCCTTGTAAGCTCTACGAATGATTATCTACATCCTACAGATGATTTAAATCATGATTGGATCAACATACTAGTAATGAAATCATTGAGACATTCTATCGAACACCTTGTATGTATAGAATCTATGTTTCTTCTATGTAGAACCTATGCATGTAGCAAACACTCAGCCTTTCTAACTCTCCTCCTTACTGTTATAATGTCTAAAACAATTCAGCAACTTCACATGCAACCACCAATTTCATACGGACAGCCCCAACAGTACCCAACCAACCAACTTATCATTTCCGATAATCACCCTAGAACCTAGTGAGAATCATGCTCTATAATTGGTATAAACTTAGGAATAAGAAGGATTACATCTGTTAGAAGCTGCAACAAGAGTCTTCAGACGACCTCTCACCCAACCCGATTTCGACAAGCAGAACAAAAACCCAAAAAACAACTTCTAGAACACCTTCGAAACTCTCGGTTTTTCTCCTGTTTTCGGAGTTTTCAAGCTTATTTCAAGGGTTTAATTTCGCTGGAACAAGGCCCAGAATACCATGAATTTCACATTTTTTGGTGAGCAGAAGCTTACGAAATTTCTCCAATTTGGCCAAGAATTTCAGAGGGTTACTAACTGAGCTTCACTCCTTCATATGAAAGTATTTCAATTACTTCTGTAAGGAACAATTTCTACAAAACTAAAGCTTAAGAAGATTAAGGTATTTAGTAGAAAAGAAGGGTGCATGTTTTGGAGACTTGTGAAGCTTTGAAGCCGCCAGTGATAGATTTATAAAGTTTAGTCACTCAACCAATGTTTTATAATACTACACATAATATCCCACTACCTATTGCCCTCAATTATAATTAATTAATCCACAATTAATTAATTATACACACAATTAAATTTTTGATCTCAATTCACTTAAATCCTGACGACTTATAAAACCTTCTTATACTCAATGTCACAATTCTTGTAATATGACACTAGTCCATAACCTTTTTTGGGGATATACAATTATTATTAATTCTCCGTCGTCACACTTGTTAAATCCAAAATTATTTTGGGATCACATCCTTCTATATACTAATTTCCTTATTAGCATACGTAAGTACAACATAAACTTCACAGAGTCCGAGTCTAATTGCCTATGTTTATGTGTTCAACCATTACCCGAAAGTGCGGGATGTTACAAACTCTAAGTGGAATTTTCTTGTGGTAAGCTTCCTTAGCCTTGTATTATCTTCCTTTACCTTTATTGAGTTAAATTAATAGTGGAAACAACTAGAAATTAGTTGGAGAAGATGGGTTCTACCTAATTAGAGTTTATTTGATTATTGAGCATAAAAGTGAGAATTAATTGATGAATTTTGTTAATATAAGCTTGAATTTCACTAATTAATAATCGTTAAGCTTGAATCTTCCTTTTTGTGATGAATTTGAAGGTTGAAAATTTGGGTTCATACCAAAATTAGGGGTTTTGTATCATTTAACGAAATTGGCCTAGTCTTGAGTTATTTTAGCAATTGTCTATTAGGATTGAACTCCTAGAATGTTGAATCATTTGAGATGGTGTTTGCTTGTTAATCTCTTACTTAGACATTTGATGAATTCGAGGACTAGAAATTCTGCCTAGGGTATGAATGTAGACTATTGAGATCTAGTATAATTCACCTTACTGCAAGTCTTACATGGGTGTGCTTAGTGATTACTTCATTTTCGTATCATTTGGATTCTAATTGGATACTCGATACTTAGGTTGTTTACTCTTGGATTGTGATAGGGTTTGTACTTGATTGCGAGCATTTCTATTCTTCAGTTTCTTCCTTTATATATGTTAGCTAACTGTTTTCGGCATATTATACCTACCAGTATATAGTGTTTTTACTGATACTATTCTTGCTACATCATTTTCGGGGTGTAGAGTCATTGCAGGAACTTCAGCGAGGTTCGATTAACCTTCAAGGATCTCATGGAGTTCATCTAGATTTTTTGTTTGATTCTCTTTCTAAACAGAAGTATATTTAGGTTGTTGTAAATTTTATTTCTCATCTTTGAACGAAAATTTTCATTCTACTGTGATCGTTAGTGATTGTTCATCCGTGGAAGTGATGGGGAAAGGCGATATAATGATTAAAACCAAGAATGATTTTGTGGAAACAATCTCTAATGTGTTGTATGTTCCTGATTTAAAAAACAACTTACTCAGTGCTGGTCAGTTGCAAGAGAAGGGTTATGTCATCACTATTAAGAAGGGCGAGTGTGAAATTTATGATCCTGCGAGAGGAGTTATTGAAGTAGTTCAGATGAGCTCCAACAGATTATTTCCGCTAAAGATTGATAGTATTCAATCCTGTTTGATGGCTGAAGTGAAGGATTCATCATGGTTGTAGCATTTTCGTTATGGTCACTTGAGTTTTGGAGGTATGAAGACACTCCAATAAAAAACATGGTTACTGGTCTTTCTCAAATTACTGCTGCTTCCAAAATCTATGAAGAATGTGTTGTTAGCAAACAACCTCGTTCTCGATTTCCCAAAGGAAAGTGGTGGACAGCAAAGAATATTTTGGAGCTGGAGCATTCAGATCTTTGTGGTCCGATAAATCCAACATTCAATAGAGGTAAACGATATTTAATCACCTTTTTGATGATTTTTCAAGGAAAATTTGGGTTTAGGTTTTGCAAGAAAAATCTGAAGTTTTTTCTACATTAAAAAGCTTAAAAGTTAGTGTAGAAAATGAAGCAGGGAAAAACATTAAGATTCTCTGAACATATCTTGATGACGAATATTATGTAACATCTCGTAATTTTGAACGTAACAAGTGTGACAACGGGGATTAAAAATAAATTTGATGCGTGCACAAAGAGATGATGGACTAATGTCATATCACAAAATTATGACATTGAGAATACGATGATTTTATAAATTATTAGAATTTAAGTGAATTGGAATCAAAATTTAATTATATATATGATTGATTAATTGTGAGATTAATTAATTAATGTGGATGGGACAAGATTGAGTGGGGTCTCTACGCATAAGCTTAAGCAAATCCCCTAAATGACTCAGCTTAGTGATAAATAGGTGGCAGGGCTTGTCTTGGCTCATAAACATATTTGTTCCTATTGCAAGATGAGTAGGTGAGAGACAATATGATTGAGCTCATTTATTATTAAGGTAAAACTAATACTAAAGGACTTATACCACTATGAGTTTTGATAATCACCGTCATTGTCGTGCTTGGCTGCAATTTCTTCCAAATCAAGCAAACAATGAAACGATCTTGTATTAGAGGAGAAACTAGTGATGACTATTTGCATTACCTAAGTTGAGTTGCAGATCCAAGCAGTTTGTATTAGATATTTTTTATAACCGAGAAACTCCACCCATTTCGTTCATTTGAAAAACCAAATTTGCTTCTTTCCTTCTCGGTTATCTCCCGTTATGCTCGGCCATGTTATTGTTTTAATTAAGGTTTCTTCACTTATCAAGATGTGTTAAGATAAATCATTTCTTTTTCATGTAACGAAACGTAATCGTCACTACAAGAAAAGGACCTTACGGTGTAATTAAACCGTCACCAAGATGATAGTTCACTGTAGTTGCCATCTTTCTTATCACACAAATGATTTAGCTTCGTCGCATACATGACACGGTTTTTACCCGTCACACAAGTGTCACAAACGGATGACAATTATTACCGGTCACACAATTGTCACTTAAATTTAAATTTTGATTCAATTTTTTGGCGGGAAAATTAAATTTGACGATCTTTTTTTTTTTTGCAATTTAATTTCAATATTGCAAATTGAGTGCACCAATGAAATAGACTAATAATTTAAATAACACCAAACATATACATTAAATAGCTAGAATTTGTACAAAGTCTTCCCAAAATGGATATAAGCATTCAAAGTGTTACTAAAATGTTAAATTAAAGACTAAAACATTGTTAATTAACTATCTTATCAATCTAAACAGTTCACCCATCAACATTTAGTTTATCAACTTCCGTTTCGGCAAGTATTTTTGAAAAATGCAATCCCCACTCTACACGAACATCATCAAGTTCCTCTTGGGAGTACATACGTTTGTCATAGAATTATAAACCACAAAAAGAAAATAATTAGTAATGTTTGAAATGATGTAATAATTAACATGGTTAATGATCTATCATTTAAATATAGAAGAACTTACATTATTTGTCATTAAAGTTGAATCTAGCATCAACTTTTTCATAAAGTTAAATTAGCAATTAGTGTCACAGCATATATTAACTGCAACAACTATATATATTAGGGGCAGAAGAAAGCATATTTTTTATGATATGTTTATATTTACCAATGGATATAGCAGAAGTGCTTCTCTGGTACGTGCAAGGATTGTATAACAATTAGAATGACTGCAATTTTTAACAGTTAACTGCAGTATCTATAATTTACAAGTCAAAATTCTATCGAGCTACGAAGAATTCAGATCTATTGAATACTCACACATATGCTGCGGCTCTATTACCAGGCTAATATGGTGCGGCTCTTAAAATATGCCACATTTATTATTCTTTTATTTTCTAAAGAAATTATTGGAAAGGAGTGTACTTACATGAACCAACTATGTCAACGCAGTTGGTGTTACCTTATAGGCAGGATAAAGTTGAAGCTTTTCTACACCAATCAAGTTAAGTAAATGCACCATATCACCAAAGCAGAGCAGAATCACAAAATTTAACTGTTAGAACTAACAACCGTTCTATTTTTATCTGAAAAACAGAAAAAAAAGAAGAGGAAACTCTGAAGAAATTAATGATTTACGGATGCACTGAACAGTAGAACATTTAGACTTTTATAGCGCTTCCTGAAAATTTCTATTAATTTTAAGGCTTTATAACGCACTAACGAACATTTAAGTTATCATTTTACATGCCAAGAATAGCTACAATACCATTTGAACATGATGATAAATACATGAGGTGTAACGAAAATGATTTTGGATCTGAGGAGAGCCGTTAGGCCAAGCCACGTTGGAAACTACACAATGGACCAAAGTTTCTATTCTTGTCTTTGTTAGGAATGAAAAGAAGAAAATAGTTTTATTAGTAATATCATGGCTTATCCAATGTTAGTTCATCATAAAAGCAATATCTGAACCGTCTAATGTTAGTTCATCATTAAAATTTACCCACACTTAATGATTTAAACCTTCTGTATTAGCGATATTAAAATGAGATTATCATCATCTGAAGTTCTGTCATTAATAGAAGTTCCAAAAACGTTTCTGCATAAATTTAACATGTGATTCAAATGGTAAAAGTTTAGGCTGATTCACCAATCAAAATTAAACTACTGTCTATATCATAAACAACCCCGTGAAGCTTGACGAAAGCTAACTCACATTAATAAACCTGATCTTTTTGGTCGTATGTCTCCAGAGAGAGAATTAAAAGAGACATCTCTGCCATTCACAAAAGGAGAAATAACAGCTTTAAGTTAGAAGCATGCACTTGACAGTGAAATAAAGAGAAAAGTGACCTAAAAGTATAGAATGGCCTTTTGAACTCTAAAATCCACCAAACTGAGTATGCACACTCTGAGGATTAGAGAAAGGATAATCCATATAATATATTATTTGAAGGATAAGGTGATAAAAATTCTGATGTGCCAATCTTGAGAATATTGGTACTAAACATTGGATCATAATTCATAATACATGAACATCTACAGGTAATGGTGCATTTAGTTCACCAGGTTTAAAAGAATTATCTTATAGTAGGTGTGCAAACTCACTACTTAAGTACCTATATCTGATATTGGAAACAACTTCATTAAGGTAGGAGACTATTCTTTGGAAATTGTTTGCAGTTTGAGAAAGTGGTAGGGTAGCTATGTTAAGAACTGTTGTTGACTTAACAAGAAATAATGATAGGAGAAAGCTTCAAGCAATATGTCTAGATGTATAGTTTGAACGTAGTCCTGCTCGAAGATAAACTGTAAAACTGTGTTGGACTGGAGTTCGAGCCAGTGAAAAGAAAATGTATAGAGACAAAGGTAAAATTGAAGTGCATAAATTAGGAAGGTACCTCTTGAACTGACACTCGACCAACTTAAAAAAATGAATTTTTATAATGGATAATACAAATTTCTGAAGCATTTAGACATTCATCATACCCAAAGTGTCAATAATAGAGCAATAGCACTTAGATTGCACAAAATTTGCTGCAAATAAAATAGAGAACAGGCTAGGGTAGATCACCTGAATACTATAATATGTTCAGGCTTCCTCTTCCCGGAACTTACATAAAGATCTAGCAAAAGTTCCCTGCAAATTGGAATTTAATTATAATCAGGACCTTAATTCTAGCAAAATAAAAAAGATATCTGTTAGGCGATATTTCGACTGTTCACGCAAGCGGACGTATCGTTCACAAGTAATATAGTTTGGTAAGACCGAATATCGTACTCAGAGACTGGTTATCAAGTACCGATTATCTAAGCTATGGTTTCTATTTGGTGATCGTTAATTTGTTTGTATTTTTATATAATAACTAAGGCTAAGTAATTGCAGAAAATAAACTAAATTACTTAGGTTTAATCAGTTATGATGGAGATAGGGCTTCAATATCCTCGACTATCCACTTTATTCAATCCTTAATGCGGCTAGAATGATCCTTCTTCTTCGTTAAGATAGCGGTTAACTAGACTGTCTTATATTCCAGTTAAGACATATAATCACTCAATCCCAGTGCAGAACCCTTCTATATTTCTATGATAGGATTTACCACATAGGAGGATTAAGAACAGTAACCTATAATACTACACAAGTTTCGGGATACTTTCGTCTGCGATTTTAACCTATGTCTAGTCAATTACAACATATCAAAATATCTCCTCTCGGTTTTTGATTCGAAATCATATAGGTTATGATAATTAGTGATCAATTAATTATCAAACATTCATACAAAATATTGACTAAATTTTAATCAAGTGAAGAAGAAATCAAACTATTGCATTAATTCATGAATAAAAGTTTCAAGCTATTCATAAGGAAAGTCCTAATAGAGTGTTTAACTCCTAACCATAGTCACGCTAAGAACTAATATAAAATTCAACATGAACTGTAATAAAATAAAGAAAAGAGAAAAGAAAATAACTTGAACTAGGTCTCCAATCTTGATACCTCCAAGAGTTGTGTTGTGGAATATGTACAAGGATTCTAAGCTACCTCATAAGGTCAGGGTTTTAGAGATTATATAGTTGGGAAATATTGCATTGTGGACCCTGAAAACGTGTCAAATTTTGGCCCAGAACGTGATTTTTACGCTTTCGGACCGCGTGCCGAAAGTCTTGAGGCAATTCTGGCTCGCGAAGTTCAGCGCGCGCTACCGGACGCTTTGCGGTTTATGATTTTGTGTCATTTTCTCGTCCGGACTTCGTCTGATTTCTTCAAGACTTCCCGGGACTTCTTAGACTTCATATCTTGGCCCTTTTAGTGTGCAATTCATCTCAATTATGCTCATTTTCCTCTTCTTTTTGCCATTTCTCCATTTATGACAGCTGTGACTCAAAAGAAAAAAAACCCTAATATTATACTAAACACAAACGAAATGAGTAAAATACTAACTAAAAATTACTCAAAAAGTGTATATAAAATACACCTAACAATATCACCAAGAGAATTTTGAAAGAAACCCAAAAACCATTATGCAATTAGTGTCACAACATAAGAAAAAGCAGCAAACCATTAGTACTTCTATATTTGCCAGTACATTAAGTTAAATTAGCAAGTGCTAAAGAGATAGATGACTTACCCCAACACAACAATGCATCAAACCAAACATATAGTCGGCTTCGAATCATTAGGAACAACAATACCCCAATCTACATAACTCACCTTTATTTAATACAGTACATCCATCATCTTCTTGATTCAACATAACTCACCTCTACATATAAAGATCTTATCTTAAGAGTTAGTACATACCTCGTCGAGACGTCGACCATCGTCACTCATCTCAGCATCGGTAGGCGTAGCAGCAACCAACACCCAGCAGCGGCGTTAATTGAAGTTGATTCAGTCAGACTACAGGAATGGGTGTATGTTGTAGAGAATGACAATACGAACACAATGAGACCACCCTCAGCCGTCGGCAATAACTTAAATGACCGAAAAATGCCCAAAATCGATCAAAAGATTGAAATGGTCGTCTCGACGCTCTGGGATGAATTGGAGGTGGAGACTGGTTGCAAAATGTCGGCGTGAGGACGACGAATCTAATGGTACCATTCACGATCGAAAAAAACAACTCGTCGACGGGGTAAAAAGTCCAGAAATTCGATCTACAAATCGATAATGCAAATGTGAAAATTGAAGGGTGTTGTTGGTATAGAATTGAAGATGAGGATGAGACGAGAAGATTGGTGGTGGTCTCGTCCCCTAAGGCTGCCGGAGTTGGCCAGAAAGACCAACAACCGTCGGAATCACTGTTTGGGCGAAAAATCGCCTAAGACGTTGAGGTCTAGGGTTTTATGGGTGGCCCTTCAATAATACCAATTTGGGTCCTTATGTTGCATCACAAATTTTACGTCTTCAAATAAAAATTTACCGTAAGCTAATAAATCTTTTAAATATATAATAATGTGAATACTCTATTGTACTAGTTTTTAATTTCTGAAAGTAGTAATCTCGAGATTCGTGGCATGTCCAATTTGGAAACTGTGTGAGCGTAAAGACACTTAGTATTTTTATAGAGTTTTTGATCTTTTATTTTTTATAATGTTAAAACTACAACGTTTAGTTTGTTTTTATTAAAAATAATTTTAAAAAAGAAATAAAAATCATGTAGGTCTTAATTTGAATTAAAAAAAGTGCTAAACAAATAATAAGAATGATGTCGTTTTAATCAATCAAACGCGTCATTTTTGGTCAAGTTAAAATACAAGTCACTTATTTATGTGATATTTCACAAACCCGTCACACAAATGTCATAAATAAATTACACTTAAAAAAACCGTCACACAAATGTCATAATTTTATGACACTTAAAAAAACAGTCGCACAAATGTCATAATTTTGTGACACTTAAAAAAACCGTCACATGACTGTCAAGAAAAGACATAAATTTAGTAAAAAGATGTGACAGTTGCATTTCTGTCACACGTGAACTGTCACCGTAGGCTATTTTTCTTGTAGTGCGTGATATTATTCCATAAATTACTCTACTCTTAGTAGTTAAGGAATGTTCATATATTATTGATTCCTATGTTGAAAGATTGTCTAAATATGTTCTTAAGTCCTTATTGAGGCACACAGAAAAGATGTTAATATTCACAGTGTTAGCCAAAGGGGCAAGAATATTATTGTCATCCGATAAATTCAAGAAATGTTTTATTGTCATTCATGCATTTTCATTTGCATTGCATTCATGTATTACCCTGGACTACTTGTGTTATGCACATTACTATATGATAAATATTATATATATGCAGGAGATATGAGGAAAGGGAAAAACGTTATATACGCACATCACCTGCAGCTGGTAGATACTATTATAAAAGAGCCCTAAGAGGCCAAAATGACTCAATGTCTGTGTGGACAATATATAAGTTGGATTTCTGATTTATTGTTTCCATAATCCTCTTTCGGCTTAGTTTGTATTGAGTTACGATTAGGTGTTGAATGTACGATTAGCGTTATCCGGCGGGTGGGGTTCGGATGCCGTCGCGACCCTCCGGTTTGGATCGTGCCATATTATTCAAAGGAATTTAAAGATTTTTGTGTAGAACATAAAATTCGGAGAGAGCTTACGGCTGCGCATACACACATCAGAATGAAGAAAAAATATAACCATCCTCAACATGGTGAGATGTTTGTTGGCAAGAGGAAGGGTTCCAAAAACTTTCTAGCCAGAGGCAATAAATTGGAGTATTCATATTTTAAACAGAAGCCCGACTTTTTCTGTTCAAAATATGACACCGGAGGAGTCATGGAATGGGAGAAAATCATCAGTAGATCATTTCAGAATTTTCGGATGCATTGCATATGCTCATGTTGCAGATGAAAGGAGAAAAAAACTAGATGACAAGTCTGAAAAAATGTGTTTTCTTGGTGTAAGTGAATCTCCAAAGCATATAAATTGCTTAATCTATTGACAAATAAGATTGTTAGCAGGGATGTCATTTTTTATGAGAAGAATACTCGGGATTTGAATAGGCAGCAGCCTACCCAAGTTCTCTATGATAATGACGTTGAACATAAGCAATTTTTAGCACCTTGCTGTTAGTATCAATCTAGATTCATCAATGAATAAACACAATAATATTCAAGTAATTCAATATAAATTTAAATCAACAATAAGAAGTACTACAAATACTTAAAACACATACTGACTTAGTGTAGATAGAGACCTGTTTGATAAAGTATCCTAAGACAAATATTCATCTCCACTTGTGATGTAGTTCTACGAACGTCTGCCTTGAGGATATAACTATCTAAGTGAGAGTTCTAACACAAGAACTTCACTTATGGCGAATTTACTTTATGTGTTTTCAGAAATATTCATGTAAGAAGAAGATGAAGATCAAACAACAATCTTAGATCATTAATTGTGTTTAATGATTGATTGTTATGTGTATTGTGTTCTCTTGTATATCTTCCAACAAGTGATCAACATGCTTTATATAGCATAAAATTCGTCCATGGCAGCTTTCCATTCCAAAAGTTGTGACCCATGGGAAGAAACACAACTTTTGGACTGCCCTGAATTTTCCTGTTGGGATTAGCGCCACGACTCTTCCTCTCAGCGCCGCGGCACTCAAAATCTATCAGACCTCTCTGAAGTTTTGGTGCCGTAGCACTGCTCCCCAGCGCCAGGGCGCTGGTCACGGGGAATTTTTAACGTTCAAGCGCCGCGGTCCTGTCCTTGGGCGCCGCGGCGCTGCGCCTCAAAATCGCAACGCTTATTTTGATCACTTTTACTATTCTTCTTCTACAAGTTCCAACAATACCCCACATTATCTATTCACACATCTCACAATACCCCACATGTGGATATAAAATAAGATAACTAGGAACTTATCGTTATTTCTGTAAAATGCGATATGACATGCATCAGAAACATTGTCTTTTGGACTTGAACTGTTCGTAGTGAATACCTATCGGGCTACTTGTGAAATAGAGAACGTAAGGTCTTGAACTATTCACATTTTGTAGTAAACCGAGACAACAAGTATCACACACATCATATCAACATATTTCAATTCTTACGGTTGTGTTCATTTCGGTCGTGAACAACTCCATTCTTCATGAGAATTTCTAGAGAACGTAACCATATCGGTTCTCTCAGATGCGACCTCACATCAATTTCACATAGGTAATACCATACAATAATAGTCCATACTATCCCACCATAAAGGCTTTTGAGTATTATTAAGAATAATATATTCATCCCTTAAAACATCAACGGATTAACACACTTAGTACACCATATGAATGAGCATATGTGTGTTTTATGCTCATTGAGTCTTCCCAACTAGTTTTCATATTGAACCTAAACCATGTGATCTCCAATTATTATAGGTTAGGTTTCCACGAGTTAATGACTCATTGTATTGGCTTTAAGCCCATTCCCCTCGATGTAAATACGACTTGCTTTCTTGTAAGGTCTTTTGTCAAAGGATCCGCTATATTGTCCTTTGACTTTACATAATCAATGGATATAATTCCATTCTTCAGCAAGCTTCATATTGTATTATGACGTCGCCTTATGTGCCTTGATTTGTCATTATATATTTGATTCTTTGCCCTCGTCATGCAGTCATACTATCACAATGTATGCAAATGGCGGTCACTGGCTTCGTCCACAACAGAATACCTTCTAGGAAGTTTCTTAGCCATTCTGCCTTTTCGGCAGCTTTATCCAAGGCTATAAACTTTGCTTCCATAGTTGATCTCGTATTTACCGTTTGTTTTGATGATTTCCATGATACTGATGCTCCACCAAGTGTAAATATATATCCACATGTGGACTTACTTTCTGAACTGTTGGAAATCCAATTAGCATCACAATATCCCTCTAACACGGGAGGATATTGTGTATAATGCAATCCATAGTTCATTGTATGTTTTAGATATCGTAGTGTCCTTATTAGCGCTACCCAATGATCATTTCCAGGATTGTGTGAGTATCGGCTAAGTCGACTCACTGTATATGCTAAATTCGGTCTTGTACAATTCATTATGTACATCAAGCTTCCAAGAACTTGCGTATACTCCAATTGAGATACACTATCACCTTCATTCTTCTTAAGGTGACAAGCGGGATCAAATGACGTAACTACCGGTCTATCATCATAGTGTCCAAATTTTATAAGGACTTTCTCCACATAATGGGATTGAGTTAATATATAACCCTCAGAATTCCTTTGAATTCTAATACCAAGAATGACATCCGTTATTCTCATATCTTTCATATCTAAAGCGGCATGCAACATCTTCTTAGTTTGGTTAATAACATCCTTATCATTTCCCATAATTAGCATATCATCCACATATAAGCATATAATGACACATGCATTCTTACATTCCTTAATATAGACACATTTGTCACATTCGTTTATTTGAAAACCATTTGATAATAATGTATTATCAAACTTCTCATGGCATTGCTTTGACGCTTGTTTAAGTCCATATAACGACTTAACCAACTTACAAATTTTCTTCTCTTGACCTTTCACAACAAACCTTTCGGGTTGTTCCATGTATATTTCTTCCTCTAGTTCACCATTCAAAAATGCAGTCTTCACATCCATTTGGTGTATTTCCAAATTGTGAATCGCTGCTATAACAATTAGCGTCCTTATGGACGTAATTCTAGACACTGGTGAGTAGGTATCGAAGAAATCTACACCTTCTTTTTGTCTAAACCCTTTGGCTATTATACGTGCATTGCATTTTTCTATAGTACCATCAGGACTTAGTTTCCGTTTGAAGATCCTTTTATGACCTATTGGTTTTTGTCCCGGAGGAAGATCAACCAATATCCATGTATTATTTTGTACAATGTATTCTACTTCACTTTGGATGACCTCTTTCCAATAAGGTGTTTCAGATGATTCCATTGCAGCCTTATACGTTTGAGGTTCTCCTTCAACGGAAAAGGTCATAAAGTCCGGTCCAAAATCTTTGGCGATTTTTCCACGTTTACTTCTCCTTGGTTCAGAATTTTCTTTTTGAACAGATGAAGTAAGATTATCATCATTTTGGTTTGACTCATTTTGAGACAGTGTCCTCTTCTTATTATTAGGAGCACTTTTATCCTTATCTTTATAAGGAAAGATCTCCTCAAAGAATTCTACTTCCGCAGATTCCATAAGTGTATTTTTGTGGATACCTTCAACATCGGAATGATACACCAAAAACTTATATGCTGCACTATTATTGACATGACTAATATATATGCAATCCACCATTTTTTGTCCAAGTTTAGTTCTCTTTGGTAAGGGAACTTGAACTTTCGCTAGGTAACCCCACACTTTCATTCTTTTGAAAGTATGCAATCTTCCTTTCCATAATTCATAAGGAGATTGATCATTTTTTTTTTGAGGAATTTTGTTTAATATCATATTTGCAGTAATTAATGTCTCACCCCATAGACTAAGGGATGCCCCAAACTAATCAATATAGAATTTATCATATTTTTCAATGTTCTATTCTTACGTTCGGCAAGTCCATTTTGTTTTGGAGTATATGGCGCAATGGTTTGATGAACTATACCATGAGTATAACAGAATTCTTTGAACTCATTCGATTGATATTCACCACCTCTGTCTGACCTTAGAATCTTAATTCTTTTGTCAAGTTGGTTTTCTTTTTCTGCTTTGTATGTTTTAAACATGTTCAAAGCCTCATCTTTGATATGTATTAAGTATACATAGCAAAATTTAATGCAATCATCGATAAACGATATGTAATAATTCTTTCCTCCACGAGATGGTGTTGCTTGGTAATCACACAAATTACTATGTATTAAACCAAATATTTTATTTGATTTCACAACAGATTTATGAGGATAACTTGCATATTTTGATTATATGCAAACCCCACATTTAGTCATTTTGTTCATAGAACATTTGACAACATGCCTATCTTTACCATTCTTTGTAAGGAACGATAATTAACATGACCTAACCGAGAATGTCATAAAGAAGGAGAATCAACCATATACATAGAAGCAGTGCTAGTGCCTGCGTTTTCATTAATAATGGCAACAACCTGAGTAGGTACAATACTTAGTTTGAAGAATCCCTCACTGAGGTAACCCTTTCCTACATACACCCCACCTTTGGTGAGTATAAATTTGTCAGACTCTATTATAATTTTGAAGCCTTTGTTACTACGAACAGGCCCAGAAATTATGTTCTTACAAATTTCAAACACGTGCAACACATTTGTGAGCACAAGATCATTCTCGGAAGTGAGCCTCAACGTCACCTCCCCTTTTCCTTCTACCTTCACAGCAACGGCATTTCCCACGAACAGTGGTTCTCCATCCTTGATGTCTTGGTAAGATGAAAACATGTCATTTTCTGAACATACATGCATTATAGCACCCATGTCCATTCACCAATCGGTTGAATTGGTAACCAAATTTGCTTGAGCAGCCACAACTCCAATGAATTGGTTCTTAGTTTCAGCCCGGTTGTTTTGGTTGACATTATTCGAACCTCCAACACCACCACCTTGACTCTTGCGAAGGCGACAATATTTTGCCTTGTGCCCAGGTTTTCCACATACCCAACATAGTCCTGGTTGTGGTTTCTTGAATGCATTGGTCCTTTGTGGGGCTAGTGCATTTCTCCCGGTTGCAAAAGATGGCTTGACACCAACAAATTTGCCCTTGCCTTTCTGAAACTTGGATTTGGAAGCATTACCTTCTACCATGTTGGCATTATGCTCCAATGAAACAACATCAACCCTTTCATTCTTTCGGTTGTCCTCTTCAACACGAATTTTCAGAACCAGTTGCTCAAAACTCATTTCCTCCGTTAGATGCTTCAAATAAACTTTAAAATCCTTTTAAAAAGAAGGTAATTTTTCAATAATAGCACCAACAAGAAAATATTGGTTAAGGCCCATACCTTCAACCTCTAGTTCATGAAAAATGACTTGGAATTCCTCCACTTTCTTGACAACAGGCTTTGCATCGCTCATCTTGAAGTTGTGAAACTTGCCGATGACGAACTTCTTAAAACAAGCAACTTCAGTTTTGTACTTGTTCTCCAAAGACTGACATAACTCCCGTGCTGATCTGAACGTGGAGTATATATCATAGAGAGTGTCATCCAAGGCGTTGAGAATGTAGTTCTTGCAAAGAAACTCTTGGCTCCACCAAGTCTCAATAGCCTTCAGCCTTTCGGCTCTCTCCGCATCAGTAGGAGCATTCTCCCCTTCCCCTTTCGGCAATGCCGTTGGAGCCTCAACAGTCAATACATTTGCCACATGGAGATTGGTCAAATAAAACATCATCTTTTGTTGCCAGCGTTTGAAATTAGAACTTTTGAATTTCTCGGGTTTCTCCACATGATTTTTCACCATTGATGATCCAGATTGATCCATTTTGCAAATCAGGAAAAAGTATTCTCTGAAAATTTCCAAACTCAACACAATCAGAAAATTTAATTTCTGAGAGATTTTTGTCTTATATTGTTAGTGCAAATCTAGACTCATCAATGAATAAACACAATAATATTCAAGTAATTCAATATAAATTTAAATCAATAATAAGAAGTACTACAAATACTTAAACACATACTGACTGGGTGTAGATAGAGGCCTGTTTGATGCAGTGTCCTAAGACAAAAATTCGTCCCCATTTGTGCTGTAGTTCTACAGACGTCTTTCTTAAGGATACAACTATCTAAGTGAGAGTTCTAGCACAAGAACTTCACTTCTGGCGAATTTACTTTATGTGTTTTCAGAAATATTCTTATGGGAAGAAGATGAAGATCAAGCAACAATCTTAGATCATTAATTGTGTTTAATGATTGATTCTTATGTGTATTGTGTTCTCTTGTATATCTTCAAACAAGTGATTAACATGCTTTATATAGCATAAAATTCGTCCATGGTAGCTTTCCATTCCAAAGGTTGTGACCCATGGGAAGATTATGAGGTAACTGGAATTGAAGATCCAATTACTCACTTTGCTTTGTTTTCAAATTGTGATCCTACTACATCTTTTGAAAGTGCAGATCCGATCTTCCAATCGGACAGAAAACCATTGGAGTATCCGATCTTCCAAACGGACAGAAAACCATTGGAGTAAAGTAGGTCTTCAAAATAAAGTTGAAGGAAAATGGTGAAATTGATAAGTACAACGCACATTTAGTGGCTAAAGAATACAAACAACGATACAAGATCGATTATGTAGAAGATATGAAGGAGACTGCTGACGCCGCAATTATTGATGGAATACAATAAGGAAATATGGAAGCAATACATGGGAACACACCACTTAGGGAGTTAGTAGTAGTCGGTTAGTGAAAGGAAAATTTCTCAATGTAATAGTACTTTCTAGATATTAGATATTATGACATGTGGGAGTAGAGTGTATATATATCAATGTAATGGCACAGAGAACAATAATACATTCTCATTTCTTCTTATTTCCCTCTCTGTACATTCATCTATCTCTCATTACACGACTTCTTCATCTCTCTTTCTCTTATTCCTTTCTCTTTCTCTTAATTCATTGTTGTTGTAGTTCATCGACCACAACCGGAGCGAGCACATCGTGAAACCAGTGACTGATACACAGTCACTGGATGAGATAAGTTAATGCTTCATCAATGAAACAATAATTTAACATGGTATCAAAGCCTTGTGGATCGATGAGGTAGATTGAGGGGATTTTCGGTACATGCAAAAGGAAATTCGAGGAATCTGCACATCGAATGAGGAATATCTGAAGTTGATTGACAAAAATCAGTAAGTGACATTTATCGGATTGAGGATACATAGATCTGAAGTCGCGATACATAGATCTGTAATCGCGATACATATATCTGAATTTTTTCTTCTGAAATCAACACATGCATTGCGAAATTAGTCTAGTTGTTGAATTTCTGGATAAATATGGATATATAGTTGAGTATTGTTGCATCGATTGAATTTCTGATTGTGTAGTAGTTAATTTTGTGATAACAAATAATGGAGAATGTTGGTGAGGAATTGTCAAGTGAAACTACAACTGTGACAGTGAATGTAGACCACAACCATCCATTATACTTATTTACATCTGATGTGCCGGGATCATTATCGGTAGGTGTCATATTGAATGGAATGGACAATTACACGATATGGAATAGGGCAATGAAACTAGCATTGTTAGGAAAGAACAAGCTAGGTTTTGTAGATGGAATGATAAAGAGAGAAGTCTTTCGGGGAGATATGGCAAGACTGTGGGATAAGAGCAATGCCATCGTTGTCTCTTGGTTGATGGGTAATATGAACAAGAGCCTATTCAGTGGCATGTTGTTCAATTCTGATTCACATACAATCTGGGAAGAATTGAAGGAAAGGTATGATAAAGTTAACAGTGCGAGAGCATTCCAGTTGCACAAGGAGATTTTTACATTGAGGCAGGGGACTATGCCAGTATCAGTGTATTACACCAAGCTTAAGGACATTTGGGATGAATATGATTCAATTATGCCACCTCCTAACTGTTGTCCCAAGTCAAGAGAGTTCAGTAACCATCTACATTATCAGAGAGTCTTAAAGTTCTTGATGGGATTAAATGAAGGATATGGCCAAGCTAGAAGTCAGATTTTGATGATGAAGCAGATACCTAGTTTATAGCAGGTATATGCAATGATCAATAAAGAATAATCTCAGAGAATGGTTGTAGGGAACAATCGAATGATGTAAGAGACAACTGAGTCATCCGCAATGTTCACAGCCAAACTGGAGCAGGAAGAGGTGGAAATGGAGGTCCAAGTGGAGTTCAGAGACAGAGAAAACCATATAATCTCAATGCATATTGTGACTTTTGTCATGGAAAAGGTCATTTTAGACAAGATTGCAACAAGTTACTGAAATGTGACTATTGTCACAAGACAGGACATGTGCAAGATGACTGCTATAGATTGATTGGATACCCTGAAACTTCAAGAGCAAAGCAAAGAAGGCATATAATGTAGCAGGTCCAGAAATGTCCTTTGATGTTGTTGGAAAAGAGAATGAATCAATGCATAACCAGAAGAGGAATGATCAGTAGAGGAATCCACTTACTGAGAATTATGGACATAATCAGGATGCCCAGTCTTTTCACATGCAGCTGACACCAAGCCAGCACCAGCAACTCCTCAAATTACTGGATGAGAAGACAGGAAAATTGGGAATTGCTAATATGGCAGGTATAAGCCCTTCTAATACTGAAGCACTAATAAGATGGATTGTAGATTCAGGAGCAACAAATCATATGGTTGGTAACAAAAATTGTTTACAAAATACATACTTGCCAGAGAATACAGGAAGGGTACACTTACCAAATGGTGACTCAGCCAATGTGTCTCATATTGGTGATTGACATCTTGGAAAAGGTGATTTCTAAAAAATGTGTTATGTATACCAACATTCAAATTTAACCTCATGTGAGTTTTAAAAGTGACCAAGGAGTTGAATTGTAGTGTCACTTTCTTTCCATACTATTGCATTTTTAGGATTTCTCATCTGAAAAGGTGAGGGGGGTTGGTAATTAAGAAGATGGGTTGTACATTGTATGTCTGGACACAGAGAATAAGGAAAATATTCTGGAGAAGTGCATGGCAGCAACAGTTCAGTTTGTAGATGCAGTGACATGGCACCAAAGGTTATGTCATGTACCTATGAGTGTCTTAAGAAAAGTTCCATATTTTAGGAACAATAATTCTTTTGTTTTGGACAAATGTGAGAATTGTCCTTTGGCTAAACAAACAAGAGTTCCATTTCCTATTAGCACTAGTAGAACTACTACTGTTTTTCAATTACTACATGTTGATGTATGGGGTCCTTATAAGATAGAGACATATAATGGAATGAGATATTTCTTGACTATAGTGGATGATTTCTCAAGATGTAAATGGGTGTTTTTAATGAGGTTAAAGTCTGATGTAATCACAGTTTTAAAGAATTTTTTGTTGAAGTCCATACAAACCAAAATTCAGAGGATAAGATCAGACAATGGTGTAGAGTTCTTTAATCACAATTGTAAGGAACTGTTTGCACAACATGGTGTGGTATATGAGAGTTCTTGTCCATACTCACCACAACAAAATGGTGTAGTATAAAGGAAACACAAACACATATTGACAACATGAGCCATTAAGTTTCATGTCAGTTTACCAGATAGGTTTTGGGGTCTGTTGGTGATAGGAGCTGTTTATATTTTGAATAGAATTCCCTTTACAGTCATTGGTAATAGATCACCTTATGAATGTTGTACAACAAACCTCCATCACTCTCTCATTTAAGAGTGCTTGGTTGTCTATGTTATGCAACTATTTTGGTAAGGCAGGACAAATTTAGTCCAAGGGCAGTGAAAGTTGTATTCCTTGGTTATGGTGAGGCTAAAAAAGGTTACAAGCTGTATGACATGGAAAATGAGAAATTCTTTATGAGTAGAGATGTAGTATTAATGGAGAATGTTTTCCCTTACAAAGGAGGAACTGATGATACCAACAATCATATTAGATCACATGAGCATTTTTGCTTTGATGATCTAGTCCATCACACAGTCAGAATTCCTCAAGAAATTTTACATGAGCCAGTTGATATACCATCAGATGTCCAATAGGAAGATCCACTGCCAGGTTCAGTAGACATGGTTCAGGACATTCAGCAAGGAAACACTGAGAATAATCATCCACAAGCATGTGTATCAGACCCAACCACTAGGAGATCTTCCAGACCTAGTAAGCCTCTCATTTGGCATAAAAATTATGTTACAAAGCATGACTTATCCAGCTATTTATATTCAATCTCTGATGGAGTGAATTATACCATATTGTCACCCAAATACCAAAACTTTATAGCTCATATTTCAGACAGTGTTGAACCTGGTTCATACAGGGAGGTTGCAAAGGATGCAAGGTGGGTGGAAGCAATGGAGGCTGAAATTAAGGCTTTGGAAGATAATGGTACCTGGAAACTGATGACTCTTCCAAACGATAAAAAGGCTATATGATGCAGATGGGTTTATAAAATTAAATACAAGGCAACAGGAGAGGTGGAAAGATACAAGGCAAGGCTTGTTGCAAAAGGATAAGGCCAGAAAGATGGACTGGATTATCAAGAGACATTTTCACCTGTTGTGAAAATGTCCACTGTGAGATCAGTACTCTCCATAGTAGCTACAAGACAGTGGCCAATTCACCAAATGAATGTTTATAATGCTTTCTTGCAAAGAGACTTATATGAGGAAGTCTATATGACAGTTCCAGAGGGGTTTAATGTCCACAGTGGCGAGAAACAAGTATGTAGGCTGCTGAAATATTTGTATGGCTTAATGCAAACTCCAAGGCAGTGGAATATTAAACTTACTATAGCTTTGATTGCTTTTGGTTTTCAGTAGAGTAGCAGAGACTATTCTTTGTTTACTAAACATAAGGATAGTAGTATTGTAGTCATCTTGGTGTATGTGGATGATCTATTGATTACTGGAGATAATTTGGAACTTATTCAGTCAACCAATGACATCTTAAATCAGCATTCAAGATGAAAGATCTATGGGAACTTCGATATTTTCTTGGGATAGAGTTTGCCAGGAGTGCTCAAGGCATACTCATGCACCAAAGAAAATATGCTCTAGAACTTGTGTCTAACTTGGGTTTGTCATGGGCCAAACCTGTGTCCTCACCCATGGATATGAATGTGAAGTACATTACTATGGAGTTTGATCAACATACAACAAAATAATAGCCTAATAAGACAGCATAACAACAACCTGATAAACTGTTTTCTGATCCCACTGCTTATAGGAGATTGATTGGAAGATTGTTGTATTACAAACACCAGACCTGATATTGCCTTCTCAGTGCAGTGTTTGAGTCAGTTCATGCAAACTCCTAAATATTCACACATGGAGGCAGGTTTGTGACTTGTTAGATATGTTAAACGGGAACCAGGCCTGGGGATCCTCATGCATAAGTCCAGCACACAGGAGTTGAGGGCCTTCTCTGATGCAGATTGGGCCTCTTGTATAAACAAGAGGAAATCAGTGACAGGTTACATGGGTTTCTTTGGTAGTTCACTCATTACCTGAAAGTCCAAGAAGCAAGCTACTATTTCCAGGAGCTCTGCCGAGACTGAGTATAGAGCAATAGCAACATCAGTAGCTGAGGTGATTTGGATCGTTGGTCTTTATAGGGAGCTTGGAATTCAGCTGCAGACACCAGTTCCTTTGTTTACAGACAGTAGGTCTGCAATGCAGATTACATCGAATCCGGTGTTTCACGAAAGGACTAAACATATTGATATCGACTGCCATTTTATTCGGGAACAGATACATCAAGGGTTGATATCTCCTACATTCCTGTCTTCTGAAGATCAACCAACTGATGTCTTAACCAAGACATTGGGTCGGCCTCAACACCTTCATTTGATGTCCAGGCTAGGGATGAAGAACATCTTCATTGTCCCTAGCTTGAGGGGGGTGTAGAAGATATGAAGGAGATTGCTGAAGCTGCAATTATTGATGGAATACAATAAGGAAATATGGAAGCAATACATGGGAACACACCACTTAGGGAGTTAGTAGTAGTCGGTTAGTGAAAGAAAAATATCTCAATGTAATAGTACTTTCTAGATATTAGATATTATGACATGTGGGAGTAGAGTGTATATATATATCAATGTAATGGCACAAAGAACAATAATACATTCTCATTTCTTCTTATTTCCCTCTCTGTACATTCATCTCTCTCTCATTACACGACTTCTTCATCTCTTTTTCTCTTCATCTTTCTCTTATTCCTTTCTCATTCTCTATCTCTTAATTCATTGTTATTGTAGTTCATCGACCACAATCGGAGCGAGCACATCGTGAAATCAGTGACTGATAAACATTCACTGGATGTGATAAGTTACTGCTTCATCAATGATACAGTAATTTAACAGATTATAAAGAAGTATTTTCTCCAGTTGCGAGTCACGATACAATCAGATTAGTTATTGCTTTGGCGGCTCAGAAGTCTTGGCCTATTTTCTAGTTAGATGTCAAGTCGGCGTTCTAACATGGGTACTTGGAGGAACAAGTATTTGTTGAACAACCCCCAGGTTATGTCAAAATTGAAAATGAGCATAAGGTTTACAAATTGAAAAACCTCTTTATGGACTAAAACAAGCTCCTCGAGATTGATATAGTCGCATTGAAATGTCTGATCTCGGATTGATGCATTATTTTCTTGTCATAGAAGTAGTGCAATCTGATAAAGGGATCTTTAATTCTCAGAATAAATATATAGGAGAAATTCTGGACAGATTTCAGATGATGGGTTGTAATCCTGATAACACTCCTAGTGAGGGACGAAGCCATCCAATTTTTTGGGAGGGGACTAGTACTATATTATACAAATTTGTGGGGGGCTTTTTGGCAATTGTTAATATATTAGTAATAGAAAAATAAATATTGGGGTCTATATCCCCCAGTGGGGTGAGGGAGGCTTCGTCCCAGACTCCTACTGAGCTTGGTTTGAAGCTACACAAAGATCATACTGGAAGAAGGTTGACAACACACTTTACAAGCAAATGGTGGGAAATTTGATGTATCTCACTGCAACAAGGCCTGACATAATGTATTATGTGATTTTAATCAGCTAGCATGTACATGAAGAATCCCACATAAATGTATTTGTCGGCAGCTAAAAGAATTCTCCGTTACTTGCAAGAAATGAGAGATTTTGGGTTATTTTTTAAGTAGTGAAAAATCCAATTTGCTCGGGTATACTGGCAGCGAATATGCTGGTGATCAAGATGATAGAAAAGGCACTTCAGGTTATGTTTTTATGTTCAATTCTGGTGCTTTCATAGTGAGCTAAGAAGCAACCAATTGTCACTTTGTCTAGTATAGAAGCCGAGTTTGTTGCGGCAACTACATGCGCTTGTCAAGCTATTTGATCAAGAAGAGTTCTGGAGGAGTTGAAATTCAAACAATCAGGAGCTACCGAAATCTTTTGTGACTACAATTCAGCAATCAAACTATCTAAGAATTCAGTGCTACATGGAAGAAGCAAGCACATCGATGTAAAGTTCTATTTTTTGCAAGATCTTAGCAATGATGGAATGATTGATTTGATCTATTGTAGGAGTGAAGATGAGGTTGCCGATGTTTTCACCAAGACCCTGAAGATGGAGTCGTTCATGAAACTTAAAAGGCTGCTAGGTGTCTGCACATTTAAAGATGTAAACTGATTGTTAGCAGACGTCAGTTTAAGGGGGCACTGTTGGAAAAACAATGTTTTTTTTTTCAGCTAGTTTTTTTTTCCATGTAAATAATTATTATATTACTAAAATCAGGAAAGTACAATCGATCGTTGAGGGTTCTCAAGCGTCAACGTAAAGCACAGAAAGACAATACAAGAAAATAAAGTAAACTCAACACAAATAACTCAATCTTGAAGGACTGAAACGCTCTTCACTTCTCATACTTGCTGCCTTGATTTGTTCTTAAGGAAATTCTTTCTCGAAGTAACCTCTTGCCATCCATCATTGTCGGCACAATGTGGTGACTGCATGTACACACCCGGCGAATTCTCAACACCCGTAGCACCTCTAAAAAACTCCGGGACGAAAGAAGTGTTAGACTCTCCCCGTGCTGCCGCGGCAAAGGCCCTTACTTGATTCAAATCACCATTACCCACCCCCGTTGTGTTAGGCACAACATGTGCATCCCGCATACGGGGTTCATCGAATTGCTTAACACCCGAAGCTCTACCAAGGTTTAAAGCTGCATCGATACTACCGGGCATAGAAGGCATAATTTGGACACCGTTATTAACATCCATCAAATCTTCACTAACCACGGGTACGGAAACAAAAAGTGAATTGGATTGAAATAGTTGGGTTGATCTCGTAACTCCGATATTACCCGTAACCCCATCATTCATCGGTAAGACGTTCGAATTTTGAGGACGGGAGATCTCCATAGGCGTAGTTTCTTGCATCAACTTCTTACACTTCAAGTGGTAATGCACAAATGATGCACAATGAAAACAATAATCCGGATAATTCTCATATTCCACCTTTTGGACATACTTGATATTACTCGGTAATTTCACTCCGAATTCCTTGACCGGCTCTTTGCTAACATCAATTTCAATTAAAATTCTTGCATAATTCATTTTTGATCTCTCTTTAGTAAATTGATCCGTGTATAGGGGAATTTCAACACGTGATGCAATTTTACTCAAGCCAGATTCACTCTAAACAGATAAGGGGATATCACGTAATACAACCCAAACGGGAATTTTCAAGAAAAGGTCATCTGAAAGCATCATGTCCTTATCGACCAGTTTTAACATCAATGTTTTTCCAAAAGTCATGTAAGGACCACCATGAAACACCTTAATGCGATCATCTTCCGTTATGAAACGAAAGACTGTCCATCTACGGCCATAAGGAATAATTCGACATTTCACACCCCATCCTTTAACAATAGAATTCAGTGTTTCACGTCTCGGGAAAGGACCCGTGAAACACCCAATGAGACAATAGCCCCAAGTATCGATAAATGGAACCTCATCATTCGCATCAAGTTCTACAATATCACTATTATGTTCAATAAACTGTAATTTCATACCCTTAGCTTCCAAACGAGACTCCGCAAACACCCCCGCATAAGTCTTCTTTTTCGGAATAGGATCATTGTGTTGTTGTGACTCCCGAGGGTCATTAACACTCTCAACTCGAGTTGCGGGAGTAGTGAAGACCCGCGCACCATTGGGAATGGTTGCATTAAATTGTACATGTCCTACTGCATTCAATTCTCCATCGGTAGGAACAATATTAGAGTTCCTAGGGGCCTTGGGAAGAGATGGCCCTTCGGCTTCTACAATAGTTGAGCTTCCAAGTTTCATTTGAAGAGTAGACTCTTCGGTTACTATAACATTTGAAATTCCAAGGTTCATGGGAAAAAATGTTCCATTGAGACCCGTAACATTCGAGTTCCCATGTATCGGTTGAAGGGATGACCTTTCGGTCTCCACAATATTTGAATTCCCATGTTCCTTTTGCCGAGATGACTGTTATACCCCGTATTTCCTGAGTATGTACGTGAGGGCGTACTTATTATAATTTGAGCCTTAAAGTAAGCATAGTTTCGAAATTTGTACACAAGTGCCAAAAAGAGTCGTTTTTCGACGAAACGTTTCCACAGCTTTCGTAGGGAAAATTCCGGCTATGTCATTAATAATTTTTTCGGATTTTTCCGAGAGACGAAACATTTTGGACCAACGGGAGGGTGACATGTGTCACCCTCACATTGGAAGGAAGTGGACGGCCAAAGGGGAAGGTTGGCACGTTTTTTGTGCAAAAATTGTGGTCAAGGGTTAGGTAGAATATTTTGTGTAGTTGATGAGCAAGTGGGGCCCACAAACACATGGCTTCATCTTGACCTTACACTTGCCTTACACTTGGATAGATCTTGGCCATTGGTTGGCCATTTCTTGACCTATAAATACCCCTCTAAGTTGATGAACTTATTCATCCAAAAATTGTCTAAGTCTTGAAAAATCCCTCCTTCTCCCTCTTGTTGTTTTCGTCCACCACACCCCCCTCCCCCTTTGAGGGCCCTTGGCCGAGAGCCTCCCCCCTCCCCTTTGTGGTGTTTAGCGTAGGGTACCCCCTAGCCTAGTCTCGTATAAATACCCTTTTTTTGTGGTATAGAAATACTCTTCAAGTATTGTTATAATGCCCAAATACCTTGGCCCAAATACCTTGTAGTTTTCCCAAGGTTACACTTATACAAAAGCCCAGAAAATACTATTATACTTCCTCACCACAAAAACGAAACCCTAAGTAAATCTTCACCCGTAGTTGAAGTTATAAGTAGAAGTTGGTTAGAACTTCTAAGGGTTGGTTGGAGGCGAGTCGGGCCTTGCGGAGTAGGAGCTAAACCTTGCTCGGGATCGTATAAACTCGGATAATTTTGGGCTTATCGAGGTAAACATTCTTAACCTTCATTGTAATTGGAAATTACATGTTGTAGGAGTATATAGTTAAGTATACTATATATAGAATCAACATAGTTGTGCGGCAATGTCTTTTGACTTAAGCTGAATAATACTTACGGCAATGTCTTGCGACTTAAGCTGAATTTAAAGAAGAGAATCAATGTAATTACATGGGGTGTATTACATGAGACTTGTAGCATTCTTGTGTAGTAGAATTGTACACGTCCGGTTAGGCGTGTTAACCCACGGTTGGCTTGGTAGCGGCCTCGATAGAGGAGGAGATTTACGCTGTTGTTGCGGGAGAGTCTTTGCCAATTTTACGTAGAATATTCTACGTCGATCTAAAGATATTAATAGGCGCTTTGTGGCCTCTAGGTTGTAGTACTACGTGTGGAGTGATCTGCTTGGTGAGAGTGTAGAAGCGGTTTGAGGTACTTGGGCGTTTTGCTATTAGTCGATAATCGTCGCGAGGTATGTGAACCTCTTATCTTATCTAGCATGATAGGTGTATAACTATGTAGTCGGTGAGCGTCACGTGTTAAATGTATTTGATTGTTTTTAAACATAAAGTGTTATAACGGCTTTATGGGAAGTTGGTTATAACAACTATGTAAATGAGAAATGCTTTGTGGTTTTTTAAAAGATAAGCGATTTGACTTATAACCAACTTGACTTGATGTGTGATAATAAAGAACTTGAAGTATTCTAAAAGATTAAGAAACCTTTTTGAAAGAAGTGTATACTTGGTTTGAAAACATAAGAGTTATACGAACTTTATGAGAAGTTAGGTGTAACGTCTTAAGAGAGATAAAAGAATGGTTTAATGGTTTAGAAGTTAAGAGACTTATTCTTAAAAGATAAGAGACTTGACTTAATATGGATGTTTGTGTGAAACCTCATTCGTGAGTAATGAGTACTTGGTTTTGAAAGGAATAATGTTTCTTGATTTGGAAATCGAATGTGTATCGACAAACCACTGCGGCGTTAATAAAGGAAAATGTATTGAATAATTAAGTATTATTAAAACCAGTAGAAACCTCCATCCGCATAAGCTAAGATGAGACAAAATGATATTACATTTTCTAGATCATGGTGCTTAATAAGATTGATTATGAACAAGAATAACCTACTACTTTATGGCATATGTTACTCAATTGTTTTAAAAGATTAAGACATTGAACTATGAAACTTTTCAAAAGGAGACTTGCGTAATTAAAATTAGGCAAAGCTGGAACTTTAGGAAAAGAAAGGCATTGTGTTGTCTTAAAATGGTTTAAAGCATAAGGTGTTATAACAGCTTTATGGGAAGTTGGTTATAACGACCTTATGAAAACAAAAGAAAGGTTTTATCATTGGTTTTAATGTGGTAACTTGACTTTAAAAAAAAAAAGTGTTTTGGTCAAAAAAGAAGGCATGGTGTTGCCTTAATTTGGTTTTCAAAAAAGAAAGTATGGAAGTTGTTTTGGTTTACTTAAAAGATATAAGTCACTCTATTTTTATACTACGGGTATCGGGTGACTTTTATAAAAGGAATAGATCTCTTTAAAAGGAATTTAACGTACGTAGTACTTTAGGGTTAAAACCCGGACTTGGGTATAAAATGAAAGTACTTGAGTTGTGTATGAACTTGCCTATGCTTGTTGTTGTGAAACTTGCCTATGCTTGTTGTTGTGAAACTTGCCTATCTTGTTGTTGTGAAACTTGCCTATGCTTGTTGTTGTGAAACTTGCCTATGCTTGTTGTGATAGCCTTTGTTGTGCAAGAATTGTGTTTCTATACTCTGGCGTCTCGATGGAGGTCGGTTGACTTGTTGAGAACTTACTTGGGCGTGGCCGTGTGGATAAATTCCGCAGTGCGTTCTGTTGATAGTGTTACTTTTGTTAATCGCTTTGGACATATCGCACGATCGTAGCGCTGCGGGTATGCTTCCACTTTGATTACCGCCTTGTTGTCTTATTGTTTCCCTTTGGACATATCGACACGATCGTAGCGCGCGGGTATGCTTCCATTTGGAATCTTTGTCTTATTGTTTCCCTTTGGACATCACGACCACGATCGTAGCGCGGGTATGCTTCCATTTGGAATGTTGTCTTATTTGTTCCCTTTGGACATCTTGACACGATCGTAGCGCGGGTATGCTCCCATTTGGATTCTTTGTCTTGTTGTTATCATATCATGGCAGCCGGCGATGAGAAGGTACTCACGCGTGATTGATGTTGTGGCGTGAGACCACGAATTGATATAATCTGTATGTGTGTGTCTTGTAGTTTGGTTATCATACATCTCCTGCTTTATAGACTATTATGATTTCATTCTGATATTTCTGATTTCACATACTTGGTACTGTTGTCTTGACCTCCTTGAGTGCGTTCAATCCGCAGTAGAAATCGTCATCTATCGATCCGCGTTTAGGATCTCATTTCAGTTTTGGGAAGCTCCGTTTCGTCGGAGGCTTATCTTTGGTATGTTACCACAGTCCGTAAGTTCTTATGCGTTCGGGGTATGGCGGGCCCTGTCGTCATAGTTGTTGTATAAATCTTAAGTGCAGTAACCGTTGTGGCGGGGTTTGTACAAAGGATAAGCTGTTGGGTATTTATGTATATATGATGAAGGCAACTGTTTTGTTGGCTGCTTATTTATCTTGTCTCTTAATTCATGTTCATGTTTTTATTTCTGATTTTCTCGATGTTGTATCACCAGGGTGCCCGGTAAGGCACGATCCAGGCCGTTGGTCGTGACAAAAGTGGTATCGAGCGATTAATCCTCGGAAAGTGTCTACATACCGTGTCTAGTAAGTCTTGATTATCGGTGTGTTGTGCACCACATCTATAATCGTGAGGCTATAGGACATTTAGGATTGATTTCCATTCTTCTCATTCCGAGATCGTGCCTTAGAGCCGTGTTGTAAGTTGAACCCTCCGACGTATCTCGTTTTACCGCTATGCCTCGCGCAAGGCAACCCGCCCGAAGCGGCAAGGCAGCAGAGGAGATACGAGTAGCAATGGCAGCCTCTACAGAGACCACAAGACCGAGCCTCCATCCTACAGCCGTGCAGGAGACGGGTTACGCGAGACGCCCGCAATGGCCGTGGTCAGGTCGAACTTGAGGATAAGCCGGACGCAGCAGCCCAGCCCCAAGAGCACCCGTAATTCAACCCCGAGCGCATTTGAGACTACGGATTTTATGGTGTAACCCGCCGAGTTTTATGGGTCGAGGCACGAGGATGATCCGCAGGAGTTCATCCGGCTTCTGACGGATCATGAGAATGATCAAGGCCTCGAGACCGAGCCGGTCCTGGTCTGAGTTCGCATCGGCCGCGTGATACCGCAATCGATTGGTTTGATTCGCGAGCTGTCCGGGAGAGAATGCACTTCCGCCATGGGACGAGTTCTCAAAGGCATTTCTTGCACACTTCGCCGCCACGTACGGCGAGGGCTCGCCGACGATTTTTGGTGTTGCGCAGAATCCGCGACGGCAGAGTACAATGTGGAGTTCGACTCATTGCCCGTGCGTCCCGCATTAGTAGCTAGTATGGAGGATCGAGTCCACCGATATGTTCTGAGGCTCGATGATTACCAGCGAAGTTGTTCGGTGTAGCTCTTCAACCGCATGGACATCGCCCGCACGCAGCTTATGCACTGGAGGTGAGGAGCGAGAAATCGACGGAATGACCAAAGTCGCCAGAAGAGGCCGAATCGCAGGTCCTTTGGTGATTTTCGAGGCGACCGCTCGCCAGCCAGACTAGTTATGCGCCCGCCAAGACTGAGTGGTCCTCTACAATCTTCGTGAGCGTCGAGTTTTCGTGAGCGGTCGGGGCTCCAAGGGTTCAGATTTTCGGGAGAGCAGGGGGGTTAACCAGCTGAAGCCACCCCTACCTCGTTGTGAACGCTGTGGTAGACTCCACAGTGGGGAGTGTCGTGCTAGTCCGGGAGTTTGTTTTACATGCGCAGTGAGGCCATTTTGGGAGAAACCGTCCACTGGGGTAGCGCGGTAGAATAGCACTCACGGATCGGGCCATGGTCCTTCACCTTCCATAGCCAGCAGATGTTCATACACCGGCGCCACGGTAGAGGTCGCGGTGGAAGTTCCCGCTTAGCGGTCCTCTGAATCGCCTATTTTCAGGTATATCCTTAACCCTCTAGAGTTTTGTATTTATTGATGTTGTGATGATGTGTTTAGTGTTATGTTCGGATAGCTTTGTGCTAAAACGTGATGTAGAACCTGGTTAGTGAGAAGGGTAAGCTTGGGGGTGAGAAAATGATGAACCTTAGAATATTACAGTTGAGACCTTAGATGTAAGCGTCGCTCGAGTACCGAGTTTGCAAGTGATCCTTGTCGGAGCGCATTTTATGCCTAGAACGTTTTGTGTGATAAAGTCCCTGGGTAGTGTGCAATGGAAGTGGTAGCTTTCATGACCTGTAGAGGTAAGATTGTTCCGGATCGGGGAACAAGAGCGTGATGCGTTAAGTGGGTCGGTCAGCCGTGATGAGGCCAACCCGCCCTGCTTTCGGTAGGTCAGCTCTGGGTGGTCCCGCCAGGTGGTAGGGTCACGAGGGTGTTAGGCCCAGGTTTAGATGACCATCGTATGAGTTCGTGGATATGTTCGACCATAAGCGGATCGTGAAGGCCGGGAATGGCCTTAAGGAAGATTGAGGCTAGTAAGATAACCAAGTTGGAGGTGGTGACTCCAAGGTTTGGAGAACTGAAGCGAGGACTGAAGTGTGGTACGTATACTAGAAGAGTTCAAGTGTTCGAGAAGAGTACGACGAGTAAGGGTAGAGGCGAGCATGTATTGCGAGCATAGATATGATCATTTCTTGTGAAGGGAGAAGGTGCGAAGGATGTATATTTTAGACCTCAGGGATCGCATGCAGTCCGGTACCATTTGTTGGGTCGCCGGAGTGACACTAGAACCTCGCGGCAAAGTGACAAAAGTTTGTGATGTTAGAGGTGTTTCTCGTGGACTTGGATGTAAGTATTTGCGCGGGTGTTTCTGTGGCCAGGTGTGGCAGGATTGTTCTCGTGAGTATAGTAGTGAAGACTATACTGACGCATGTTTGTTTTGAGGCTTAGAAGGAACATTCGGGACGAATGTTTCGCGAGGGGAGAATGTTATACCCGTATTTCCGAGTATGTACGTGAGGCGCACGTATTATAATTTGAGCCTTAAAGTAAGCATAGTTTCAAATTTGTACACAAGTGCCAAAAGAGTCGCTGACTAAACGTTTCCACGACTTTCGTAGGGAAAATTCCGCTATGTCATTAATAATTTTTATGCGGATTTTTCCGAGATACGAAACATTTTGGACCAACGGGAGGTGGCATGTGTCACCCTCACATCGAAGGAAGTGGACGGCCAAAGGGAAGGTTGGCACGCTTTTTGTGCAAAAATTGTGGTCAAGGGTTAGGTAGGATATTTTGTGTAGTTGATGAGCAAGTGGGCCCACAAACACATGGCTTCATCTTGACCTTACACTTGCCTTACACTTGGATAGATCTTGGCCATTGGTTGGCCATTTCTTGACCTATAAATACCCTCTAAGTTGATGAACTTATTCATCCAAAAATTGTCTAAGTCTTGAAAAATCCCTCCTCTCCCTCTTGTTGTTTTCGCCCACCACACCCCTCCCCTTTGAGGCCCTTGCCGAGAGCCTCCCTCCCTCATGGTGTTTAGCCGTGGGTACCCCCAGCCTAGTTGTCTCGTATAAATACCCCCTTTTGTGGTATAGAAATACTCTTCAAGTATTGTTATAATGCCCAAATACCTTCGCCCAAATACCTTGTAGTTTTCCCAAGGTTACACTTATACAAAAGCCCGGAAAATACTATTATACTTCCTCACCACAAAAACGAAACCCTAAGTAAATCTTCACCCGTAGTTGAAGTTATAAGTAGAAGTTGGTTAGAACTTCTAAGGGTTGGTCGAGCGGCCTGAGCGCACTGAGTAGGAGCTAAACCTTGCTCAGATCGACATATAAACTCGGATAATTTTGGGCTTATCGAGGTAAACATTCTTAACCTTCATTGTAATTGGAAATTACATGTTGTAGGAGTATATAGTTAAGTATACTATATATAGAACTGAACATAGTTGCGGCAATGTCTTTGACTTAAGCTGAATAATACTTACGGCAATGTCTTGCGACTTAAGCCCAATTTAAAGAAGAGAATCGAATCAGTAATTACATAGATGACATTACAAGAGACTTGTGTAGCATTACGTGTAGTAGAATTGTACACGCCCGTTAGACGTGTTAACCCTCGTTGGCTTGGTAGCCTACCGATAGAGAGGAGATTTACGCTGTCATGGCGTGCTGCGAATTTTCGTAGAATATTCTACGCCGGGATCTAAAGATATTAATAGCGCCAGTGGCCTCTATAGTCAGTAGTACTACGTGTGGAGTGATCTGCTTGACCGAGAGTGTAGCCGACGTTTGAGGTACTGGAGCGTTTTGCTATTAGTCGATAATCGTCGCGGTATGTGAACCTCTTCTTATCTGTTTCTAGCATGATAGGTGTATAACTATGTAGTACGGTGACGCATACGTGTTAAATGTATTTGATTGTTTTTAAACATAAAGTGTTATAACGGCTTTATGGGAAGTTGGTTATAACAAATTTATGTAAATGAGAAATGCTTTGTGGTTTTTTAAAAGATAAGCGATTTGACTTATAACCAACTTGATGTGTGATAATAAAGAACCTCAAGTATTCTAAAAGATTAAGAAACCTTTTTGAAAGAAGTGTATACTTGGTTTGAAAACATAAGAGTTATACCACTTTATGAAGTTAGGTGTAACGTCTTAAGAGAGATAAAAAGAATGGTTTAATGGTTTAGAAGTTAAGAGACTTATTCTTAAAAGATAAGAGACTTGACTTAATATGGATGTTTGTGTGAAACCTCATTCGTGAGTAATGAGTACTTGGTTTTTGAAAGGAATAATGTTTCACCGATTTCGAAATCGAACGTGTATCGACAAACCACTGCAGCGCTAATAAAGGAAAATGTATTGAATAATTAAGTATTATTAAAACCAGTAGAAACCTCCATCTGCATAGAAGCTAAGATGAGACAAAATGATATTACATTTTCTAGATCATGGCTGCTTAATAAGATTGATTATGAACAAGAATAACCTACTCGCCTATGGCATATGTTACTCAATTGTTTTAAAAGAGATTAAGACATTGAACTATGAAACTTTTCAAAAAGGAGACTTGCGTAATTAAAATTAGGCAAACTGGAACTTTAGGGAAAAGAAAGGCATTGTGTTGTCTTAAAATGGTTTAAAGCATAAGGTGTTATAACAGCTTTATGGGAAGTTGGTTATAACGACCTTATGAAAACAAAAGAAAGGTTTTATCATTGGTTTTAATGTGGTAACTTGACTTTAAAAAAAAAAAAAGAAGTGTTTTGGTCAAAAAAGAAGGCATGGTGTTGCCTTAATTTGGTTTTTTAAAAAAAGAAAGTATGGAAGTTGTTTTGGTTTACTTAAAAGATATAAGTCACTCTATTTTTATACTACGGGTATCGGGTGACTTTTATAAAAGGAATAGATCTCTTTAAAAGGAATTTAACGTACGTAGTACTTTAGGGTTAAAACCCGGACTTGGGCATAAAATGAAAGTACTTCGAGTTGTGTATGAACTTGCCTATGCTTGTTGTTGTGAAACTTGCCTATGCTTGTTGTTGTGAAACTTGCTTATGCTTGTTGTTGTGAAACTTGTCTATGCTTGTTGTTGTGAAACTTGCCTATGCTTGTTGTGATAGCCTTTGTTGTGCAAGAATTGTGTTTCTATACTACCGCGTCTCTCGATGGAGGGTCGGTTGACTTGTTGAGAACTTACTTGGGCGTGGCCGCAGCGACGGATAAATTCCGCAGCACGTTCGCTGATAGTGTTACTTTTGTTAATCGCTTTGGACATATCGGCACGATGCGTGGCGCATCGTATGCTTCCATTTTGATTACCGCTTGTTGTCTTATTGTTTCCTTGGACATACCGACACGACGCGTAGCGCATCGTATGCTTCCATTTGGAATGTTGTCTTATTGTTTCCTTGGACATATCGACACGACGCGTAGCGCGGGTATGCTTCCATTTGGAATGTTGTCTTATTTGTTCCTTTGGACATACCGACACGACGCGTAGCGCACGGGTATGCTCCCATTTGGATTGATGTCTTGTTGTTATCATATCATGCATCGCCGATGCTGGCGAAGGTACTCCATGGCGTGATTGATGTTGTGGCGTGAGACCTTGAATTGATATAATCATATGTGTGTATCGTAGTTTGGTTATCATACCGTCTCCCGCTTTATAGACTATTATGATTTCATTTACTGATTTTACGCTTCACATACTTGGTACTGTTATCGACCTCCTTCGGGCTGCGTTCATCGCCGCAGTAAGTACATCGACCGCCGATCCGCGTTTAGGATCTCATTTCAGCGTTGGGAAGCTCCGCTTCGTCGAGGCTTATCTTTGGTATGTTACCCCGAGTCCGTAAGTTCTTAGACGTTCGGGGTATGGCGGGGCCCCGCCCCGTCATAGTTGTTGTATAAATCTTAGAGGTCCAGAGTAATTGTGGGCAGGGTTTGTACAAAGGATAACGGTTCGGGTATTTATGTATATATGATGAAGGCAACTGTTTTGGTTGGCCTGTTTATTTATCTTGTCTCTTAATTCATGTTCATGTTTTTATTTCCGCTGATTTTCTCTGATGTTGTATCACTAGGGTGCCCGGGGTAAGGCACCAGTCACGGGCCCGGGTTCGGGTCGTGACAATGACTCTATGGTATCCACAACATTCAAATTCCCAAGACGCATGGGAAAGGAAGTTCCATTAATTCCCGCAACATTCAAATTCCCAACACTTGAAATACCGTGTTTCGTTGGACGAGATGGCTCTTTGGCTTTGTCAAAACCGATTTCAATGGGGATAGAAGGCTCTTCGGTTCCCACTCCTATCAAGATTCGATGTCCCATTGAATGAGATGTCTCTATGGTTCCCGCAATAATTAAATTCTTCGAGTAACTAAGCCTCTTTTGGAGAGAAAATCCTTCGGCTTCCGCACCATTTGGTTTACCAAGATCCATGAGACTTGTAGCGACTTCAGATTCAACAATCTTTGACCCGGTGACCCTTGGCTTGCATCGACGACCCATGACCACCATCACGACTCACCAGCAACCCGTGACCACCCTCCTGACCCACCTTCGACCCGGAACCTCCCTCCTGACCCGTAATCACCTTGGCAGCCATGGCGTCCACCGGAACACCCTTGGAAGCCACCACCGCCGGAATCACCTCACTATTAACTTTAACACCATCACCATTAACATTCCCATCCGCCATGGCTACTGCCGAGGCATAGCTTGGAGCAAATATCACCGTAGCAACAACCAGTAATATGGAAGGGTCGTCATCACTACTAACACCTTATTCTTCACCATTAACATCATCTTCTACCATGTTTTCCCCCCAATCATATATCATTTGAAGTGTAGACTCATCAACAACATTGTTAAGATTAACTCGATTATCCGGTGAGCTTTCACCAGAAATCGGAGGAGTACTAACCTTTTTCCTCTTTCTGGACTTCGGCTTCAAGCTCATCTTCGTCTTCCTCATGGTATGAACTTCGGAAAGTATGAAAATCACACAAACAATCTTCAAGAAAGATGAACAATCTTCAAACAAGATGAAGAATCTTTGAACAATTCGTCACGTAGAATGAACAAATTGAACAATCTTCTTATCAATCTTCGAATAAAAAGAAGAACTCGAACAATTTTTAGTAAAACTCGAACAAACTTCTTACCAAACTCAAGTAAGATGAATAAACAAACACTTTCTTAAGATGAAATCGATCAAAGAACAATCTGTAACAAGACAAGAGGTGAAATCGGAGATGAAATCAATAGAATGAGGCGGAGTGCGAAGAGAAACTAGGGAAAAATGTTGAGAGCATTTACGCCCAGTTGACCTAGTCTTTAGGAGTTATGATTTGTCTATTTGAGTCAATCTAGGTTTGATCTTGATTTTCAGGGATTAGTGGAGTAATGTGTTCTGTTGTTTTAGGAGTCATGCGTTTGTTTTTTAGGAGTTAATTACTTTATATAATGATATGTGGTCCTATTTTAGTGGTACGTTCAGTTATGTATTTACTTATATATGGGCTTGAAGTTCTGAATGAAAGCACCAGTTTCGAGCCATATTATTCTTCAGTCCTACATTCGTATACACCTGATGATCAAAAAAAATATTCTCGGTGTATTAATTACTGTCTCCATCTCAAAATATTTGTGATGTTTTTCTTTTTCAAAGTTAATTTGACTAAATTTCAAAGCTAAATTAAATTAAATTTATTCAATATTTTAAAACTAAAATTTAGATATTCAGAAATTATATGAAAAGTATTATAAGTTGCAATTCTTCTCAAATTAATATGATGAAAAAATATAGCTTAAAATGTTGAACAACATTCAAATAGTTTACATGAGAAGTAGCCAGAGTATGCGAATGACCGCAAGCGCCACGAGTTCGATCCTCGCATAAACCTTCTTGGTTGAGCGCATCACACATGGCTTGCCAAGTGTGGTTTACATGGTGGCGTGGTTTGCGTGCTATCACTACGTCGGAGTTTACCTGTCGCACTGAAAGAAGAATGCACATGCCTTCGACAAAAAAAAAAAAACATTCAAATAGTTTGACTCATGAAAAGAGTAATGTGACAACTATTTAGGGACATAGGGCATCATCAGGGCCGTTCCAATACTTTAAGGGCCCTGTGCGAGAGAAAAAAAGAGGTCCTATTTTATTCATATTAAAAATTAAAATTAACTAATTAATCAATATTAAAAAAATTATTGATCAAACATCTAATAAATGTATAGTAAACACTTATTTGTTTAAAAAGGACCCTGTTTTTTGTGTTTTTTAAAAAAAATCTTTTATTGCTCATTGGATCTGAACTTACGACCTCTCAATAGAGAATAACTTTTGAGAAGAGTCATCAACCACTAAGCTACAAATCTCACAAATAAAATTAGAGACATTTTAAATACATATCTTAATATTTGAAACATTCATAAAAAAATAAAAATTTTGGGGCGGAGCCGCGGAGGCCCCGCTGGCCCGGGGCGCCGCCTTGGCCGCCCCAGGGACGCCCCTGGGTATCATTCCTTTTTATGGCGTCTGAATAGTGCTCAAATGATGCACCTTTTGATGTTCTTAATTGCTATGAGCAAATACTATATTAATATATCTGAACATTTGAAGAAAAACAATATCTTACAGGCTGGAAATACCTTCTCTTCAGTAGTTCCATCTAATCGATCAATATATGGATAATATTTCTTACTATCTTTGTATTTCTAGATCTTGGATGGCAACCACTAACCATGCACTCACTGTTTCATGTTCTTTACTCGTCACATTTTAAATTGCTATAATAAAAATTAAGTAGTACTTATATATTTTAGTTTAAATGATTATGAAACTATATTAGTTTATTGTACTATAGGAAAGAAAATAATTTCTTAATTATTTTCATTAATGAAAAAGTATATATATATGATATACAATCTCTAATTATAGAAATTAAATATATCTTTTCCTAATACAAGACTACTAGCTTTTCCTAATAAAATATTACTAGCATAATTATACATGTATAAGAATTCTACTAATTATGGTAAGAAATATACAAAATATACACAAGACATATACACGGTTTGACCGTGTATATCGGTAGTCTTTCACACCCCCGCAGTCATAGTGGACGGTTGTCGTACGCTAAGACTGTCCCTAAAATTTTCAAACAGAACTAAGGGAAGACCCTTAGTAAAGATGTCAGCAATTTAGTACCGTGAAGGGACATGCAAGACACGTACTTGTCCACGAGCTACCTTTTCGCGAACAAAGTAAATATTCATATCGATATGATTAGTGCGCTGATGTTGGACCATATTACCAGAGAAATAGACCGCACTAAAATTGTCGCAGTAGACCAATGTAGCTTTCTGAATAGGAATTGAAGCTCTAATTGGAGATTACACAGTCAAGCTTTTTCCATCAGAGGTCTAATTGGACACGTGAGCTATTAGATATGGCATTCTAGCCCTTTTCCACTCCGTCTCTTACACATAAAAGAAGGGTGCTTTCCCTATTATTCTAGTCAATCTCAGATCAGGATAAGGATTCGCAGGCGAGACAGATATTGAATTCACAGAGGAAGCTGCATTCGGACTATGAAAGCTTTGTCACTACGGCGAAGCTTCAACGACCAAAACCAACTATGGCTGAGCTTCGGTCCAGCTTGTTGTTACATGAGTCTTGCCTTGTGAAGTGTACTGAGGTTAAGGTACAATACCTCAGACACCACATTGGCTACCTTTTGATACTCGACCTCCACACTGGATCAAGATAAAGTAGCCTGACGTTTAGCCGATTAAGAGACCAAGTTATCACCAAGAAACATACAATAACCAGAGGTCGAACGTCTGGTATCTGGATATCCACCCCAATCATGCTAACCATGTCTGTTTGCTGAAGAAGTCATTGTATGGGCTTAGGCCCTTCAGAGAGATTACCTAGCACGGACGTTATATGAGAAGTGGCCCCGTGTTCATGTACCAATTTGTGTTAGGAGGATTAATCCAAGTGTGCATCGTTGCCACGATATCCGCTGGTTGAATCGCCACGACCCGACCCGCCGCGATCGTACCACCGGGTACCGCCGTATACGTCGAGAATAGCAATGAACATACACAACACATACACATAAAAAGTAACATCACCGCCACCGGTAAGGCCGCTTCCATAAAACATACTTAACAAAGTATAATAGTACAACCGGTTCTTATAGCCCAAAACACATAGGTGGCCACGCACTTAAAGATAACAAGCGTATGGCGACGGGGCCCCGCCATACCCCTGGATGTACAAAATACCTATAGCATCAGGGAAATATCCGTACCAATAAAATAAGCTTCCGGAGGAATGGAGCTTCTGACACCGGAATAGTGATCCTAAGAACGAGGATCCTCAATCTGCTTACCCTTACCTGCGGCATGAACGCAGCCCCCGGGGAAGGGGGCCAGTACACAATATGTACCAAGTATGTAAAGCGGGGAAAATAATGTAATATGATATCATAAGTCTAAAAGCAAGTGAGTCATGAAAGACAATAAAATACCTTTTATCAGGCCTTACTAACAATGAGAGTGACAAGTATATATATATAATACTGCATAAAATAGGAGGCTCATGATCAAAACAGGGTACCTCGCCCGTAGTATCAATAAAACCATCCTACTCCTGGGACTATTTCACCCGCATGAGTCCTGTGGACCCGCATGAGGTACTCCTCGCATCAGTGACGCCGCATGCACGGGACTATTTCACCCGCATAAGCCCATAAGGACTCGCATGAGGTATTCCTCGCGTCATGGGTAGCAAATCCACTAATGTGGTATAACGATCTTGGGGCTTTCCTCCGGATATACTCTTACCCAAACAGATGGTATAACGATCTTGGGTCAGACTCATATACTCTTACACCGGAGCGGATGGTATAACGATCTTGGGGCTTGCCCCTCAGATATACTCTTATACTGGTGCAGATGGTATAACGATCTTGGATCTGCCCCTCAGATATACTCTTACACTGGAGAAGGTGGTATGACGATCTTGGGGCTTGCCCCTCAGACATACTCTTACCCTGGAGAAGGTGGTATAACGATCTTGGGGCTTGCCCCTCAGATATACTCTTACCCTAGCTCAAACTGTCATCATATCATAATCATAAATAAGTTAAGAAAACTTATAACCTCTTTTTAGTCTTGTTCATATACCCTTTCATTTTAGTTTACTTAAGGCACTTAATCATATCTTTAATAAAAGAACACCGGGAGTTTAACCCGAGTACTATATACTTCAACTCTTTCAAAAATGACTTTTCTTTATACATAAAAACCTTTGGACAATTGATACCTTAAAATCAATTTGCCTCTTCACATACTTATCTTATTTAGAGTAAATCTCTTCTCATTAACCTTTTATGAAGCTAATAAACCAACTTCCCATAAAGTTGTTATATTAACTCTATACTTTAGTAAAATCATACTTTTCCCCTAACTAAGGGAATTATACATTCTTAAAATGAAACAAGTCATTATATACTTAAAACAAGTAAGAATACCAAATCTTGTACGTCTACCGTACTACATAGTTTCATCTATCATGCTCAAGAGATAGGAAAGCTTCACATACCTCTTTGGTCAATCCACTTGCCAAGTCCAAACTACCGCAAGTAATATTTCAACCTATAATAATCATGGTACGCTTGTTAACCTCTAATCTCAAAGTAGAACACTTCAAGTTCTAAGTCACTAAATTCTACGGAAAATTGGGCAGCATTTCCTTTGTTTCTACTCATTTGCCACCTTTCTCAAGGCCGAATTTATCATCCAAAATACCACATTTAAGGCTCAATCAATCCAACAATTCAAAGGGGATTCCACACCCAAAATTCTGCCCCATAAGTTTACAACAATTCACTTAACAATTCTAAGGTAGTTTTTAGGCTACAACATGCTCATAATCTCTTCTTAACCCATTCTTCATATCCAAACCACATTTTCTAGCATGCAATGACTCTAAGTGCATTATTTTACTACCACAAGATCTTTCTTCTAAGCATGCAACACTAGAACAAATTCTAAAGGAAGAAATGTTACCTTAAAGTTTTAGCCAAAACTTATTCCAAATATTGCTAGCTTCCTTGTCAAGAACACCACCACAACAATGCCAACAAGCTAGCTACAAGCTTCCTTTTCTTGTTCTTAACTTTCAGATTTTTCTTGGGTTTTTAGAGAGAAGGAGGAGCTGATTTTTAGAGAGAGGAAGATGTTTAAGAGATGACCAAGTCTACAAGACTTGGTCAATATAAGCCATGCAAGCAAAATCAGATGGGGACACTTGTCACCCTCCCATGGCCTTTTAAAAGAGAAATCGACTTTCCTAAGTTTTTCCGCCTAAAATCCTCCTCGCGCTGCGCGGCCACGGGCGCTGAAACCTCCGCCGGCTCTGGACTTTCGGCGCGCATCGCTGTCTCCAGCGCGCGCTGAAACTTCAGCGACCTCGACTTTAGGCGCCGCTGCCTCAGATCTGGCGCCGCCTCTGCCGCCGCTCAAACACATTTCTGTCCGATCAGACCGAACTTGTAACTCATAACTTTCTACTCCGACGTCCTATCGATTTAGCGGTTGGTTGCGTTGGAATCTAGACTCAACGAACTACGCCCTAGGCCTTTCAAACACTTAGGAACTCTCAATGTACCGGGTCATAACCCACTTCAAAGTTGACTAAAACCCGTCCGGAACGACCCGTCAACCTATCCTTTGAAAATTTTAAGTCTTACATGCTTTCGTACGTTCCCATACGTAGGGTCAGAACTACGGGGTATAACATTCTCCCCCCCTTAGAAACATTCGTCCCGAATGTTCCTTCTAGTCTTACTCAAATCACAACATCGACATAGACCCTCTTAACTATTCATTTGCAAATAAGAAGCTCCATGAGCCACAACATACTGAAGCGTAAATGCTAAATCAAAACTAACAAGCAGGAAAGTAGGTTACCTGGAGGTATAGGGAATAAGTGAGGATACTTCTTCATCATGTCATCCTCTGCTTCCCACGTCATTTCCTCCTCGTTGCTCGCCATAGGACCTTGACGGAAGCCACGTCTTTCGTCCGAAGTCGTCTAACCTGACGATCGAGTATCGCTATGGGACTCTCCTCATACGATAACTCCTCTGTCACTTGGACATCCTGAACCGGGTGCACTCTAGATGGATCTCCAATACATTTCCGCAACATGGACACATGAAAAACTGGATGCACCGCCTCCAAATCGGACGGAAGATCTAACTCATAGGCAACCTTGCCTACCCTACGGACAATCTGATACGGTCCAATGTACCTTGGGCTAAGCTTCCCTTTCTTTCCAAATCTCATCACGCCCTTCATGGGCGATACCTTTAGGAAAACCCAATCATCAACCTCAAATTCCAAGTGTCGACGTCGATGATCTGCATACGACTTCTGCCGACTCTGAGCTGCCAAAAACCGCTCCTGGATAAGCTTCACCTTATCCACAGCCTGCTGAACTAAGTCTGGCCCGACTAACTGGACTTCTCCCACCTCGAACCAGCCTATCGGTGACCTGCACTTTCTCCCGTATAAGGCCTCATAAGGCGCCATCTGAATACTCGAATGGTAGCTATTGTTGTAAGCAAACTCCACAAGAGGCAAATGATCCTCCCAGCTACCCCTGAAATCAATAACACAAGCCCGCAGCATATCCTCGAGTGTCTGGATAGTGCGCTCGGCCTGTCCGTCGACCGAGGGTGAAACGCCAGATCGAGACTCACCTGTGTCCCTAATCCCTTCTGAAAGGACCTCCAGAAGTTAGCCGAGAAATGGGCTCCTCTATCTGATATAATCGACACCGGGACTCGCAGCGCCTCACAATCTCTAATATATAATCTGGCATAGTCCTCAGCTGAGAACGTCGTTCTGACCGGAAGAAAATGGGCTGATTTCGTCAGCCTGTCGACAATCACCCAAATGGAATCATGCTTCCTCTGAGTGGTAGGTAGCCCTGTAATAAAATCCATATTTATCACCTCCCACTTCCAAGTCGGAATATCAATGGCCTGCAACAGCCCACCGGGATTCTGGTGCTCAATCTTAACCTGCTGACAATTCGGGCACTGTGCCACGAACTCCGCAACGTCCCTCTTTAGGCCATCCCACCAATACACGCATCTTAGGTCATGGTACATCTTAGTCTACCCCGGATGAATAGAATAACGAGCACTGTGTGCCTCCCCCAGAATCTGCTGACGAAGTCCTGTCACATCGGGAACACACAACCGGCCCTCGAATCTTAGCACCCCATCAGGCGCTACCTCAAATAGACTCTTCTCCTTCCGGAGAGTTGCGTCTCGCACTGCACCAAATCGGATCCTCATATCGACGCCTCTTTACCTCGCCGACGATAGAAGACTCGCAACCTCTCGAACCCGAATTCCTCACTATCGAATCAACCAAACGAACCCCAAGGCTCGCACCGATGTAACTCTCGACCATATCCTCTTCTCCGTGAACATCGGATAGACTACCCATCGACTGCGACTAAGGGCATCTGCAACCACATCGCCTTCCCCGGGTGGTATAGAATATCAACATCGTAATCCTTAAGTAGCTCCAACCACCGCCTTCGCCGCAAGTTCACTCCTCCGTGAAGATGCATCGAGACTCTTGTGGTCTGTGTAAATGTCCACATGAACTCCATATAAATAATGTCTCCAGATCTTTAAAGCATGAATCACTGCTGCCAGCTCCAAGTCATGTGTGGGATAGTTCTTCTCATGCTTCCTAAGCTGTCGAGATGCATAAGCTATAACTCGCTGCGTCGCATCAAGACGCACCCAAGCCCAACACCTGACGCGTCACAATAAACCACATATCCATCTAAGCCCTCTGGAAGAGTAAGAACTGGGGCGGTCGTCAACTTCTCCTTTAGCAACTGAAACTTTCTCACAAGTATCCGTCCACGGAACATAGCCGCTTTCCGAGTCGGCTTAGTCAAAGGTGAAATAAGCAAACTTCTACAAACCGCCGATAATAACTCGCAAGGCCCAAAGCTACGCACTCTCCGGTGTAGTGGAGTGCAGGCCAAGTCTTGACTGCTTCAATCTTAGCTGTATCAACCCGAATACCGTCGGCCCCGATAACATGTCCTAAGAAAGCCACTGACGCCAACCAGAACTCGCACTTCGAGAACTTGGCATACAACTGCCGGTCTCGGAGGACTCTAATACCGCCTCAAATGATCCAGATGCTCCCGCCTGCGCGAATACACCAAGATATCATCAATAAACACTATAACGAACATATCCAAGAATGGCCTGAACACCCTATTCATCAAATCCATGAATACTGCTGGGGCGTTGGTCAACCCGAAAGACATCACCCTGAACTCATAGTGCCCATACCGGGTCCTGAATGCAGTCTTTGGGATATCTATCTCTCTAACTCGCACCTGATGATAACTGCATCGCAGTCTATCTTGAAAACACTTTGCACTCGCAATCGGTCAAACAAATCGTCAATCCCGGGAGGATATCTGTTTGATAGTTACCTTGTTCACCGCATGTAATCAATACACATACGCAGCTGGCCCCATCCTTCTTCTTTACAAATAACACCGTGCTCCCGAGGAGAAACACTTGGCCTAATAAAGCCTTTCTCCAAAGAAATCTTTCACCGGTCCTTCAACTCCTTCACTCGGCGGTGCCATCCTGTATGGCGGAATAGATATCGGTCGAGTATCCGCGCCAAGTCAATGCAAACTCAATCTCCTCTCGGGAGGATACCCAAGCTCATCCGGGAATACGTCCGAAACTCTCTAACGGCCGAATCGATCAAGGTCCTCGACTCACCTCGATTTCGAATACCCGAACCATATGATAGATGTACCCTTTTCGCACCATCTTCCTAGCCTGAGGTAAGAAATAAACTTACCCTCGGCGATGCGGATTCCCTTCCACTCGATAACGGCCACGGAAACCGAACCGAACTAATCTCTCTACCCACGTTGGCATAGCAAGATGCTAGCCAATCCATACCCATAATCACATCAAAGTCGTCATATCCAACTCTATCAAGTCGCCAGAGTCCGACGGCTATCTATAGTCACGTGGCAAGCCTTATACACTCGCCACTACCATCGAGTCACCATCGGGCGTAGCCACCTCAAACGGTCTTATGGACTCGGGCTCTATCCCTATTCTACGGCAATATGAGGAGATATGTAGGACAAGGTAGCCTGGATCTATCAAAGCATATACATCACAAAGAAGAAACCAATAATGTACACGTGGCGACATCCGCGACTCACGGTCCCGCTGATCGACATAGCATAGATGCGGTTCGAGGACCGATAGAATGGAACCCCTACCACGACCTGCGCCGCGCTGCTGGCCCATAAGTACCACGCCTCGGCGTCTAACCATCGGCGATGAAGATCCAAAGAATGCACCGTCGGCCGAACAGTAATGCTCCCGCCGCCTGGGACGGACAATCTTCTTCGGATGGCCTGCGCCACAAGAGTAACATGATCTCGAACCCATACGACACTCGCCGGATGAGACCTACCGCGTCGAACGCACCGAGAGGTAGGTGGTCTCGATTAGTCTTGGTCTCTACCTCTCGAAACTCGACGCCCCGAGCCCCGACCGCTCCCGAATAACCTCGCTGATCGGACCTCCCGCCGAAATCGCGGAAGGAGCACTCAGGCCGGGCCGGAAGGTGGACCTAGTTCGCCGAGGCCGCCGCCTAAATCGCCTCGAGAACCCGATGTCACGCCTCTTGGGCCGCCCAAATCTAGCCGATCTGCCTCTCTCGCCTCAATCCTCGCAAACGCTGCATCCCGCAATATCCATCCTCGGTGAAGAGCCACCCCAAGCATGCACGAGTCATATGGCGGTCTAGTCCCATCACGTATCTATGAACCCCGCTCGCCATATCGCCTACAATGGTGTGCATATCGGCCAAGGAGTCAAACTCGGTCAGACTCACGATAGTCCTCCCGTCTGCCTCAAGGTCAAGAACCTATCTCACGCGGCTCTCCTCACCTCAGGAGGCAAGAAGTGGTCTAGGAACGCCTCTGTGAACTCCTCCCAATCACTAGAAGAGCATCCTCACCCTCGACAATACCCATGACTCAAACCGTTCAACGCAATATCGCAGAACCTGAAAGCTAGTATAAACGACTCGATCTCGATGCCCTAAGAACTGCATGGTCCGCCAGAATCGCCGGACAAACTCCTGCGGATCTCATCAAATCTCGAACCATAGAACTCGGGTGGGTGACAACCAGGAAATCCCGAATCAAATGGCGTCGGCTCTAGGTTGGTCGCCGCTCACTCGCTGCGCCGCCGCTACTATCTTTGTCGATGAATCAATTGTTCCCGTAATCTCGTACCGGGCCGATCGTGGAGTGGCGGCTCGGCATCGCGGTCTCGATGGCCGCGTCCGCCGCTCGAACTCTGCGGTGGCGGCGACGTGGAACTCGCCGCCTAAACATCATCTCGTAAGGATCGGGCTGTGCCCTCGTGACTCTCCGCGTCCACTAGCGACCTCACCGCTTTGCCTTCTGGGCCGCGGTTGCCTTGCGTGGAGGCATAACTGATACATAAAGGAAAACATCAGGGGAGATTCAACCTATAACTCAGCTCTATTGCACGATCTTAGAGTGAAAGAATGGAAACCAATCCTAAATATCCTGTAGCCTCCTGATTATAGATGTGGTGCACGACACACCGATAATCAAGACTCTACTAGACACGGTCTGTGGACACTTAAGAAGAGATTATGAGCATGTTGTAGCCTAAAAACTACCTTAGAATTGTTAAGTGAATTGTTGTAAACTTATGGGGCAGAATTTTGGGTGTGGAATCCCCTTTGAATTGTTGGATTGATTGAGCCTTAAATGTGGTATTTTGGATGATAAATTCGGCCTTGAGAAAGGTGGCAAGTGAGTAGAAACAAAGGAAATGCTGCCCAATTTTCCGTAGAATTTAGTGACTTAGAACTTGAAGTGTTCTACTTTGAGATTAGAGGTTAACAAGCGTACCATGATTATTATAGGTTGAAATATTACTTGCGGTAGTTTGGACTTGGCAAGTGGATTGACCAAAGAGGTATGTGAAGCTTTCCTATCTCTTGAGCATGATAGTTGAAACTATGTAGTACGGTAGACGTACAAGATTTGGTATTCTTACTTGTTTTAAGTATATAATGACTTGTTTCATTTTAAGAATGTATAATTCCCTTAGTTAGGGGAAAAGTATGATTTTACTAAAGTATAGAGTTAATATAACAACTTTATGGGAAGTTGGTTTATTAGCTTCATAAAAGGTTAATGAGAAGAGATTTACTCTAAATAAGATAAGTATGTGAAGAGGCAAATTGATTTTAAGGTATCAATTGTCCAAAGGTTTTTATGTATAAAGAAAAGTCATTTTTGAAAGAGTTGAAGTATATAGTACTCGGGTTAAACTCCCGGTGTTCTTTTATTAAAGATATGATTAAGTGCCTTAAGTAAACTAAAATGAGAGGGTATATGAACAAGACTAAAAAGAGGTTATAAGTTTTCTTAACTTATTTATGATTATGATATGATGATTTGAGCTAGGGTAAGAGTATATCCGGCGGGCAAGCCCCAAGATCGTTATACCACCTTCTCCAGGGTAAGAGTATGTCTGAGGGGCAAGCCCCAAGATCGTCATACCACCTTCTCCAGTGTAAGAGTATATCTGAGGGGCAGATCCAAGATCGTTATACCATCTGCACTCGAGATAAGAGTATATCGAGGCAAGCCCCAAGATCGTTATACCATCTGCTCAGTAAGAGTATATCCGAGTACGACCTCAAGATCGTTATACCATCTGCTTGGGTAAGAGTATATCCGGCGGAAAGCCCCAAGATCGTTATACCACCTGCTCCGTGGATTTGCTACCCATGACGCGAGGAATACCTCATGCGAGTCCTTATGGGCTTATGCGGTGAAATAGTCCCATGCCGTGGTACAACCGATGCGAGGAGTACCTCATGCGGGTCCACATGACCCATGCGGGTGAAATAGTCCCAGGAGTAGGATGGTTTTATTGATACTACGTGCGAGGTACCCTGTTTTGATCATGAGCCTCCTATTTTATGCAGTATTATATATATATACTTGTCACTCTCATTTTTAGTAAGGCACAGTAAAAGGTATTTTATTGTCTTTCATGACTCCAGCTTGCTTTTAGACTTATGATATCATATTCTACGATTTTCCCGGCCTTACATACTTGGTACATATTGTGTCGACCCTTCCCAGGGCCGCGTCATGCCGCAGGTAAGGGTAAGCAGATTGAGGATCCTCGTTCTTAGGATCACTATTCCGGTGTCAGAAGCTCCATTCCTCCGGAAGCTTATGTTATTGGTACGGATATTTCCCTGATGCTATAGGTATTTTGTACATCCAGGGGTATGGCGGGCCCCGCCCCGCCACGATTGTTATCTTTAAGTGCATGGCCACCTATGTGTTTTGGGCTATAAGAACCAGTTGTACTATTATACTTTTGTTAAGTATGTTTTATGGAAGGAAGCCTTACCGGCTGGCCAGTGATGTTACTTTTTATGTGTATGTGTTGTGTATGTTCCGCTGCTATTCTCTGACGTATACCGAGCGGTACCGGCAGGTATCGCGGCCCGGTCGGTCGTGGCGTGAAGAACTGTCGCTAGGCCCACAGCAGCGAAGGCCTGCTGAGGCCGAGGCCCAAGCAGGACAGCTTGCTACCAAGGCCAAGTTGATTGCGGCCCGTTTTGGCCATTGGGCCTCTGCTGACCGACGACCCAATTTGAAGGCGAGAGGGCGACATGGGCCACGCCACGCCCAAGCACGCCAAGGGTTCGATGGCGGTCCCCTACTAATCGCCACTACCGTCCGCCGCCGCCGCGGCCACCATCCATGCCACATCCACCACTGTGATTTTCACATGATTTTGACCCTTTTTTCTACCCTCGTTATTACGATTTTGATCATAATTTTTGGAGTATAATTGAGAGTCGTTATTTTCACGGGACGTGGCCACCATCATAGTAGAATTAGCTCCGTTAGCCGCCTTTTTATCCAATTCTGCTTTTTCTAAGGTGAGCATGGAGCGTTCCTGGTAGAACGGTGAGAAAGGATTGCTTTGACGAAGGAAAATGGCAATGCCATTATACGGCTCGAAGAGGCCTGCAACCATATGAATAACGGTACGATCATTAGTGACGGGCACACTAATATTTTTGAGTTGATCCGACAACTCTTTGAGCCATTGACAATAGGCAGAGACATGCAGAAAATCCTTCATATTAATGTGGGAGAATTCCTGCTCGAGGGTCACGACACATGAATTTTTGTTGTATTGGAAGATATCACGTAACCTATTCCAAGCTTCCATTGTCGTGGTGTTGGGCTCGATAATAGTCTATAAGAGGTCTGTAGAGATGGTGAAATAAATCCATTGGAGCACCGTAGCATCAAGAGTTTCCCACAACTCTATTTCATCGTCGGTGGTAGGCACTTTCTCATTGGCTTTCTCTGGTGTGATAATGTGATGGAGGACCCTATTAAACTTTGCGTGAATTTTAAATAATTTTGCGCACGTCGCGTATTGGACGTTTTTGTCACGACCCGATCCCGGGCCCGTGACTGGTGCCTTACCCCGGGCACCCTAGTGATACAACATCAGAGAAAACCAGCGGAATATAAAACTTAAACAAGAAACAAGATATATGATCATAAAACAGGCCAACCAAACGGTTACCTTCCAATAAAATATATATACAACTCTTTCAAAATGAACAGTTTAATCCTTTTTACAAGCCCTGCCCACAACAGTACTACAGACCTCTAAGAGTTTTTATACAACATGACGGGACAGGGCCCCGTCATACCCCTGAATGTACAAGAACCTACAACTCAGGGTAACATACCAAAAGATAAGCCTCCGGAGAACGGAGCTTCCCAATACGCTGAACTGTGATCCTATGAGCGGGGATCCACTACCGATGTACTCCTACCTGCGGCATGAACGCAGCCGGCGAGGTCAAGACAACAGTACCAAGTATGTGAAATCGTAAAAATATCAGAAATGAAATCATAACCTATATAAAAACAGAGACATGTATGATAACAAAACTACGATTCCAACATAAAAGCGAATATGTCAAGTCGTGACTCACGCCTCAGTCATCACTCAAATATAACTATGGGTCTCACGCCCACAACATCAATCGTGTTCGCATCGCGGCCGCATGCCCGAATTTCGTGATCGGTGTAGACATGCCCATGATGCAACAATAATAACAATGCCCCATGGCCACATGCCCCGGACTGCGACGGTAGACACGCCCAAGTGACATTATCAACAATAATATCGGGTGATTAACCCGCCGCACGCCACACGCCCGAAATTCTGTGATCGGTGTAGGCGTGTCCATGTAACCACAATAACAATATATCGTAATCAACCTGCCGCACGGCCACATGCCCCGGACTGCGATCGGTGTAGACATGTCCATGTGACATCAACAACAATATACCACACAACCAGGCTATCACAAACAAGCTCAAGCAAATTACCATACTTCTAGACTTTTATAAAAAGATCCACTCCTTCCCAAGAAGTCACCTGATATCAACACTTGCACAACAAAGGCTATCACAACAAGCATAAGCAAGTTACACACAACAAGCATAGGCAAGTTATACACAACTCAAGGTACTTCCATTTCGTATCAAAGTCTGGGTTTTAACCCTAAGTACTACGTACGTTAACTTCCTTTTTAAGAGATCCATTCCTTTCATAAAGGTCACCCGATACCCGTAGTATAAAAATAGAGTGACTCACATTTTTAGGTAAACCAAAATACTTCCCTTTTGTAAAACCAAGTAACAAAATTATTTTCCAAACGTTCAAGTTTGCCTAATTTCAAATGCTCAAGTTTCTCATTTTAGAAGGGTTTCATAACTCATAGTCTTAATCTCTTTTAAAACAATTGAGTAACATATGTCTTGTACGTGAGCCGTTTATTCTTGTTTACAACAATCTTGTTACAAAGACCATGATCTAGGAAATGTAATACAATTTTGTCTTATCTTAGCTTCTATGCAGATGGAGGTTTCTACTGGTTTTAATAACAATTAGTTAATTGTCAATACACATTCCTTTATTAGCGCTGCTGTGTTTTGCTCGACACTTATTCTCATTTCCGAAATCAGTAAAACATTATTCTTTTTAAAACCAAGTACTCATTACTCGCGAATGAGGTTTCACAACACATTTAGCAAAATGTTAATAACCAAGTAAAACAAGTTAAGTCTCTTATCTTTCAAGATCAAGTCTCTTAACTTCTACAATCAATAAACCAATCTTTTACCTACATAGAGTCGTTATAACTAACTTCCCATAAAGCTATTATAACACCCTATGTTTTAAACCAACCAACTCATTTAACACACGTATGCTCACCGTACTACATAGTTTACAAAGCATCATGCTGTAAGGATAGGAAGAGGTTCACATACCTCGACGAGTATCGACAATAAGCAAAACGCTCCACGATCAGAATCAGCTAGCCGTTTCCACTCTTCAAGTAGAATGCGCTACTCGCAGTACTTTCACCTATAAGGCCACAAACGTCTATTAACTTCTAACCGCACGGTTCCATATGCTACAGAACATTCGGCATTTTCCCGCAACAACAGCAAATCTCCTCCTCTAACGAGGCCGCCACTGCCAAGCCAAAGTGGGGGTTATACGCCTAACCGACGTATACAATTCTACTATACAAGAATACCACAAGTCTCCAGAATACATCTATGTAATTACAGTTCAGTTCTCTTCTTTAAATTCAGGCTTAAGTCAAAAGACATTGCCGCAAAGCTATGTTCAGTTCTATATATAGTATCTTCAACTATATAATCTTACAACATGTAATTTCCAATCACAATAAGGGGACAAGATTATTTACCTCGATAAGCCCAAAATTATCCGAGATAAAAGTCGATCCTGAGCAAGGTTTAGCTCCTACTCCGTGCGCTCCAATCCGCTCCAAACAACCCTTAGAAGTTCTAACCAACTTCTACTTAAATACTTCAACCAACTATGAAGATTTCCTTAGGGTTTCGGTTTGAGACTAAAAGGACAAAAGGTAGTATTTACGGGCTCTACGTATAGAGGTAACTTTGGAATACTACAAGGTATAAGGCTAAGGTATTTTGGGCATTATAACAATACTTGGAGAAGTATTTCAATACCACGAGGAGGGTATTATACGAAAACAACTAGGCTAGGGGTACCACGCTAGCACCACAAAGGGGAGGAGGCTCTCGCCACAAGGCCACTCTGGGGAGGGAAGGCTTAGGACGAGAACAACTCAAGAGGTGAGGGAGAGGGACTCAAGACTTGGAAGATTTTGGATGAAGTCTTCAAGCTTAGGGTATTTATAGGAAACCAAAAGCCAACCAATGGCCAAGATCAAGCCATGTGCAAGGCAAGTGTAAGGCCTTGATCAAGCCAAGTGCACCCTATCCCTACTCCACCAAACATGGCACAAAACAAGGCACCAAACAAGCCACAAAACAAGGCCAAAACAAGGAGCCAATTGCCCCAAACCCGTGACCCAACCGGCCATCCATCGCCACTGGCGGTGACAAGTGTCACCTCTCGTTGGCCCAAAATGTTCATTTCGGAAAAATCCGCAAAAATACAAAACGACATAGCCGAATTTTCCTTCGCAAGTTCTCAGAAACGCTTCACTAAAAACGATTCTATACGGGGTTGTGCACAAAATTTCAAACTAGCCAAACTTTAAGTCTCAATTTTCAGACGACGCCTCCACGCACCTACTCGGAAATACGGTATAACATTCTCCTCCTTAGAAACATTCCCGAATGTTCCTTCTCAAGACGGATATCGATGAAGTTCCTCTAACAAGTTGCCAACGCCACGGCGCCACGAAAATAACACACGCTTCCTTCCTTCCTTACTCGTGGCGATACCACTTTGTCACTTTGCCGCGAGGTTCTAGTGTCACTCCGCGACCCAACAAATGGTACCGAATCGCATGCGACCACGAGGTTCTAGTGTCACTCAGGCGTGCCATACTTCACCATCGCCGCTTCTCAAAACCGTGAGTCACTACCTCCAAACTTGGTCATCTTACTAACCGCGACCTTCTTAAGGCCATTCCCGCCTTCACGAACCGCTTCGGTCGAACACATCCACGAACTCATACGATGGTCACCTAACGGGGCTAGCACCCGTGACCCTACCTCTGGCGGGACCACCTAATCGGCCACGCGGGTCGACCATGAGCGGCCATCAACCCGACCCACAATCGCGCCAATACTTGCTCCTCGAAACGGAACAATCTTACCTAATCAAGTCATGAAAGCTACCACTTCCATCTCACACTACCCATGGACTTATCACACAAATAGTTCCCACGTACTACTTACTCTGATAAGGGTCAACCATGAAATAAATCTTTTACTCAAGACGACCTTACCTCTAAGGTCTCAATCGTGACATAGTCTAAGGTTCACACTTACCATGCCCCCATACTTACCCTTCTACAATAACCAGGTGTCTAAATCACATTTAGCACAAAGCTATCCGAACATAACACTAAAACACATCAGCATACAAAACTCTAGAGGTTAAGGATATACCGTCTCTACCGCTTAATCACAAATCGCGCAGGCGCACAACCAGCGAAGGTGATGAACCAACATCGATCCTGAAGGCCGAGTCGTAACATCCGTGCTACCCTTGGTCGGACAGTTCCTCGCAAAATGGCCCTGCTGGCCGCAAAAATAACAAGCTCCCTTGGCACCACGACACTCCCCGAAATGCGGTCTACCACATCGACCACACCGAGGTAGGGGTGACTGCATCTGGCCAACACCCTTACTCCCCTGAAACTCAACCTCGAGCTCGACCGCTCCGAATACTGGATGCTCACGAAGGTTGTGGAGGACCACTCGCACCGGGCGGAGGTACAAAACTAGTATCTTCGAGGCGGTCCGCCTCGAAAGTCACCAGGACCTGTTGTTCTCGCCTCTTCTCGCTGATTCGTCATTCCGTCGACCTCTCCGTGCCTCACATCCTGCAGCATGAGCTCGCACGCGGCAATGTCCATGCCCACCGAAGAGCTACACTCGAACAAGCCTCGCTAAGCAATCATCTAATCCGGTGGCGATCGGTGCACTCTATCCTCCATGGTTGCCACTAAAGCGGGACATACCGAGCCAACGAGTCAAACTCACGTTGTACTCCCGAATCAGACGCCTCTGCTCAAAGATCATAAATATGTCGCCGCGTCTCCTCATCTCGCGAGGCAAGAAGTGAGTGAGGAATGCCTCGAGAACTCGTCCCCATATCACTGGAAGCGCATGCTCTCCCGACAACTCCCACGATCAAACCACGATCGCGGTATCACGCAGCCCGCGAACCTAAGATCACCGACTCGGTCTCCGCCTTGATCACTCGCGACCAGAATCGCCGGATGAACTCCTCGCAGATCATCCTCGCCTCACCCATAAAACTCAAGCGCTGACTCGTAAAGTCCCGTAGCCTCAAACTATCTCGCCGGGGTGAACCATCGTGCTATCGAATCGAACTGCGCATCCAAACTATCTCATATCTCGCCACGACTCGCCAAGAATCGGGCCATCTCTTGTAACCCATCTCTCCGCTTCCGCATCGTGGACCTGAGGCTCGTGTATCGCGTCTCAGCAGCCATTGCCGCGCTTAACCTTCACTGGGCCGGGCGTCACAAAACCCGCCGTCAAGCACAACTCGTCTTGTCAGGCTCGCGCTGCATTCTCTCAGATCTCACTAGCGCCTCCTCGCCGCCTTGCCCTTCGGGCTCTGGTTGCCATCGCGAGGCATAATCGTAAAAACGAGATACGCTGGAGGGTCCAACTTACAACACGACTTCTAAGGCACGATCTCAGAATGAGAAGAATGGAAACCAATCCTAAATGTCCTATAGCCTCCTGATTATAGATGTGGTGCACAACACATCGATAATCAAGACTCTACTAGACACGGTCTGTAGACACTTTCCGAGGATTAACTGCTCTGATACCACTTTTGTCACTTTATCGCGAGTCCCACTCCGAGGACCCAACAAATGGTACCGGGCTGCTTGCGATCCCTGAGGCATGCCCTACGGCCCTTCTCAGGATGTGCCATACGGAGAGCCACGCCGGTCTGTTTCCGTGGTAGGCTCGCCTCTTATACGCCACTCAAGGAGGTCAGTACAACAGGTACCAAGTATGTGAAACTGTAAAAAATACTGTAAATGAAATCATAACAGTCTATATAAAAACAGGAGACATGTATGATAACAAAACTACAGTTCACAACATAAAAGCAGTCATGTCAAGTCAGGGACTCACTGTAAAATCCGGAAAATAATAATAATATATAGTTGTTGGTTGAGTTAATAAAAATACATATATATAAGAAAATAAAGAATAAATTGCATGGGATGAAGTTAGTATTAAAGTTAGATAAATAGATAAATAAAATGGAAATAAATAAATAAAATAAAATAACATTAAAAGACAAAAATGTGTGCAATAACATTAAGATGCAAAAAAAAAAAAAAATGCAATAGCATTAAGACGTAAAGAGTGTAGTGCTGCAAAGGCATTCAAGCCATGCATTCAAGCTATGCACATCCCCTTCCCCCCCTTTTCAAATCCCCTCCACCCTTGGCCTTCCATCTCCCATAAGTTATACAACCTTCTCCACTTATACATTATACTTATACACAAACAAAGTGCATACCACAAAGATTAGAAAATCAGAAAAAAACAAGTGAACAAGAAGAGGAAAAATCTGGAAAAAATACCAAGAGGGCAAGAAGAACAAGAATCAAACTACTAGAGAGTAGGGATCATTTTAGCAACTACACAACAATAATCTTCACACTTACAAGGTGAGTTTTCTCACTCAGAAATTCTTGGTAACATCCTTTATTTTTAGTTCAATACATGTTAGAATAAGAATTGAGTGTTGAAAAGAAATATTGAACTTTTGATTGTTTAGACAACTAGTTGCGTCATGAACTTTACGAACTGTTCTCACTGAGTTATAATTGTTAGAATTTGATGAAATTCGGAGGAATTGTACACCTCTCTAATATGATCATATAGAACCAAAAATGAGGTAAAATGGACGTACGGTTTGAAAGTTATCATAGTTCTAAGTTTCTGCCTTAGATTTGGTCGAAATTCGGAAAGGCATAATTACAGACTGTTTTTATTGAGTTTTACTTATTAGAATTATATGAAAATTTACATGGTTGTAAGTCTCTCTGTTACGGACAGATATATATAAAGATTTATTAAAACGGACTTACGAGTTGAGAGTTATTGTAGTTTGAAGTTGCTGCCTCGGATTCGTCGGAATCCAGAAGGGCAGGACGTTGAAACGTAAAACTGTACTAATCTGTGGGGAATATAAAAATTGTTGCTAAATAAAAGTTCTAAATCTCTTTGTTGTGGACATTTTGAGACCTTACGGGGGTCTATCCGACTTACTAATTGAGAGTTATCGCTGTTTAAAGTTTCTGCTTCGGATCTATCGAGATTCAGGAAGGGCAGCGAATAAAAGTGTACAACTGTACCAAATGGTACAGAATATGAAAGGATGGTTCACATGGAGACGTGTAGCTCTCTTTTCTCGTCGTTTTGAGATTTTATGGGGCTTGAACGGGTTTACAGATTAGGAGTTATGACTATTCTAAGATTGGGTGTTGTTTAATAAATATTCTGCCGAAATAAATTTCATGTGGCTGTTTTGAGGATAAATTTGTGTTAGTTACCCAAAGTAGTTTTAAATGAAATTTGGTACAGTGAAAGATCCCCGTCTTACCTTAGTTTCCGCTTGAGAAACACCTTAGTTGGAGTTATGGTTAAAAAGTTATAATCGTTACAAGTATGAATGACAGAATGTTAGAAAAGAGAATAGTATTTATTTGATCTTCTGAAAAATATGAAAAGTGAATACGTGTTCACATAAATATATAAATATATAATGGATCGGGTTGCACGCCGCAACAAAACGTAAAGTGAATACGCGTTCACAAATACGTAAACATAATGGATCGGGTTGCACGCCGCAACAAAACGTAAAGTGAATATATGTTCACAAATACGTAAATATAATGGATCGAGTTGCACGCCGCAACAAAACGTAAAGTGAATACAGATTATCAAATACGTAAAAATAATGGATCGGGTTGCACGCCGCAACAAAACGTAAAGTGAATACGTGTTCACAAATACGTAAATATAATGGATCGGGTTGCACGCAACAAATATGAAAGATGAATACATGGTCACCTATATATAAATATGGAAAGTGAATACGCGTTCACAAATATATAAATGTAATAAACATGTGAAAATGCAGGGGAATGTCTTAACGTATAATACGAGATAAAATGAAGTGTTAGTTAAACCGAGAATTTCCTATGAGTTGTTGCATATTTAAAGATGTTGTAACTCGATATGTTTTTGCAATATGCTTATTACGTTATAATGTGATTGCACTTGGAATATTGTGGTGTTACTTTGAATTGCGGTAAGGTTCTCACTCAAATTTGCATGGTAGGGTGACTCTTTATTTAACATGTTTCAGAAAGCGTGATAGAGGAAAGGCTCCACGCCAAGGCTAGCGATCGTCCGCAGCCTCTTGTCATACCAAGTCCATTGCTCGCTTGGTACTCGCCAGTTCGTAATGTCACCCAGTGTCTCGGAAAATGTCCGTGGAATGGGCTCCTTCCAACTTAGAATAAGATTTGTCAAGACGCCTATGTAGAAACAATGTTTGCACGAGCATGGGCTCGCGTTATATTTTCAATAAAGTCATGAACAAATTTCTTTATTGTTATTTTTATTAATAGCTCGTGATCTGAATATAAGTTTAAATTTCTAAATAAAGAGAATTAAATGGTGCTCCCGTGGAAAATAATTGTCAGTGCCATCACGCCTAAGTAAAGACTTAGGAAAAGTCGGGCGTGACAAGTTGGTATCGAGCTAAACCAGTTAAGAGATTCTAGGAAGTTTCCTTGAGTTGGGTGTTTGAACGGTTACTTTATGCGGCGGTGTGCGCGCCACCTTAGTAATAAGTGAACGGAATAACATCCTAAAGTTTCTCTTCTTCGCACTCTTCGTGCCTACCTGAGTCTTTTCAAAGACTTGATTTCTCGTACCTCCTTCACGGGTTAGAAAAGGGATTGTACAACGTTATCTCGACTAATATGATTTGTGTAGATGGCGATTATAAGGCGGGTTCCAACAAAAAGGGAAGTACTCATGGAATGTGCAAAGGAAATGAGAGCTCAGAGGGAGTTCATGCGTCGCAAGATGGACTCAGAAGGTGATTTTGATGAGTACATTGATGACACAATCGTACTATGTACATATTTGCTTAGGACTAGAAGGAAAAGACGTTCATACGACCCGATCTTCTTCAACTTTCCAATTGGAGTCATACTACAGATAATTGTCAATTCCGTCCCAGAAAAGTTTCATTCCGCATTCAGAAAGGCAAGGATGCTAAGAGAAGATATTACAGAAAATTCATTGCACCAATTTCTGAATCATGTAAGAGGAGTAAGGTATAAAATGAACTATATGGAAAGAGAAGCAAAAAGGAAGGTTCACAGGGAGTTGAATGTCAACCTGCAGAATAGACGAATCATGCGGTTAAGCCCTTTAGAACGCGTGATAGTAGGTGTCTGTTCCAGTACAAGGGCTATAGCGGGTTGCACAATGGCAGAGTTGACCTGATGTGATGTATTGTAGTCATGACATTGTTATTTTAAAATATGATGAATGAAGTACTATGAATACAAGAAAGAAAGGATATGTTTTATTAAATTATTTTCCTTGTTGGCATATTGTGGTGTTGCATGCTTATGAACTATAAGAAAATTTAGGAGCTAGAATAGACATTCCGTCTTCTAAAATATGAGTGTGTTTGTCTTCACAGAAAATGGTGAATTCACAAATCCCGGGGGCTCAAGAGGAGGTTCATCATGAAGCTCATGTACCTCCAGTTGACGTAGTGGTGTCTGAATGGAGCGGAGAAAATGTCGGAGAAAATGTTGGAGAGAACGAGAGTCAAATGGCCCAAGAAACGGTGGGACAAAAACTAGATAGACTCATAGAGTTAATGACAGCTGCAGTTCCACACATGGTTCCGCCCGCACCTAGTGTCTCTGTCATAGCCCCGAACTGTAACTGCAGTAGGAGGACCGGTGCATCGCACTACGCATCGGGAGTGTAGAATCCCAGCGCACTGATAGGCTATGGGCAAATTTTATGAGGAGAGAGAACCACCAGATTTCGGGAAGGACCCCAAGGCCGACCCGATGGTATTCCTCGATGAAGTTGAAGACTTAATGTTCACATTGGGATGCGTGGAGGCGCAGGGCGTCAACTTGGTAGGCGCGCGACTAGTGGATGATGCAGGGGTGTGGTGGAGGAATTTTAGGAAAAATCGCCCCCAATGTCACCACCAATGACTTGGGAGGGTTGGAGCGGCGCATTCATTGAGAAGTTTATGCCTAATACGCGCAAGGATGCGCTCAGACGGGAGTTTGAACAATTGAAGCAAGGTGACCGCAGTGTACAAGAATATGATACACAGTTCGTGAGGTTATCGGCATACAACACACATGTCGTCCCTACGTAAATGGATGAGTCAAGCGATTTGTAGAGGTTTAAACCCGAACATAGCGAAGAAGGTGGTGGCGTTAGCCAACGATCGAACTTATCTTCAGATTGTCGATATGGCTTTGAGGGTAGAAGGTTTCGCTAAATCAAAAAGAGAATATTCGCAGAAGAGATTTCGGACGTCAGGATCGTTTAACCAGAGTCAAAATCAGAAGCAGGAGTTTAGTAAGGGATCTTCAGGACCGAACCAATCGTGGTCGATCTTATTTCAAGCCTAAGAGGCACAGTTGGTCTAATTACCAAGGTAGCAAGGACAAGGCCACCAACCTTAACACGAGGCGACAAACCGATTTGTAAGATTTGTCAAAGAAAACACACCGGAGAATGCCGGCTCTTAACGAAGACATGTTATAATCGTGGAGAGTCGTGCCACTATGCCGAGGATTGCGAAGAGGACCCAAACTCAATATATTCAGGGGAGGTCAGAAGCAACCACAGCTGCCTACAGGGGAAATCAGGGAAACCAACCCGCCAGAGTCAGGGAGGTCAACAACCCAACAATTCTAATCGGTTCTACGCTTTGCCCTGCAGGAATGAGGCGAACATCTAATGCGGTGGTCATGTATTTTGCTAGTCTCGAGTATTCTGCATTTGTATTATACGATCCCGCCTCTACATTTTCATATGTGTAAATTAGCTTTGCTAAGAATTTACATGTAGAACCTTCTTATTTAAGTGAACTGTTGAGGTTATGACACCGCAGGGCCTCAATTGGGCCTCTCGGGTGGTAAATAATTTTCCATTAGAAGTGAATGGCGGGAACAAGGGTGAACCTAGTACTACTTGATATGGTAGACTTCACGTCATTTTGGGTATAGATTGGTTGTCGGCATGTTATGCCATGTTAGATTGTCGACGAAAGATAGTGAGATTAACTTTTCCCGAGAACCGTAAGTTGTTATAAGGGTAGGGTTGGAATATCCTCAGGCCAGTTTATTTCCTACCTTGGGGCTCAAAAGTTATTGAGAAGTCACAGAGTGGAGTATGCATATCTGGCTAATATAGTGGATACCCAAAAAGAATCCTCACAGAAACGATGTTCCTATTGTTCAAATTTTCCTGAGGTTTTTCTGAAGATCTTCCATGCCTTCCTCCGGATAGAGAAGTGGAGTTTGCCATAGAGTTAATTCCGGGTACAAGACCTATTTCTATTCCTCCATATCGAATGGCCCCAGCTGAATTGAGGGAGTTAAAAGAACAATTGAAGGATCTTCTGGATAAAGGCTTTATAAGGCCTAGTGTTTCCCTTGGGTGCACGATCTGTTGAAAAAGAAAGACGGATCGCTCGAATGTGCATCGATTATCGGCACTCAATAAGGTGACGATCAAGAACCTGCACCCATTACCAAGAATCGATGATCTTTTGACCAACTTCGCGAGCTAGCTATTTTTCCAAGATTGATCTTCGTTCGGGATATCACCAGCTGAAAATAAATCCAGATGATATATCCAAAACAGCCTTTAGAACCCGATACGGCCATTATGAGTTCTTGGTCATGTCTTTTGGGTTAACCAATGCCCCAGCAAACCAATGCCCCAGCAACTTTTATGGATTTAATGAACAGAATCTTCAAACCATTCCTAGATTTGTTCGTGATTGTGTTCATAGATGATATCCTAATTTACAGTAAGAGTGTTGAAGAACATGAAGAGCATCTGAGTGTAGTGCTTCAAGTCTTGAAACAGGAGAAACTATATGCTAAATTTTCAAAGTGTGAATTTTGGTTGGAAAAGGTAGCTTTTTTGGGCCATGTTGTGTCAAGGGATGGAATTATGGTAGACCCCAGAAGATAGAAGCAAGAAAGAATCGCCAAACCGACCACTCCGGCAGAGGTTAGAAGTTTCTTGGTTTGGTGGGTATTATAGAAGATTCGTAAAAGGTTTTTCTAGTCTTCGCTCCTTTGACCCGATTGACTCAAAAGCGGTTAAGTACCGATGGTCGAAGCATGTGAAGCAAGTTTTCGAATCAAGGAATTGTTGACCATCGCACGATCCCAACCTTACCATCGGAAAAGAAGGGTTCAGCCTATTGCGATGCCTCCAGAGTTGGGTTAGGATGTGTCTTGATACGATTTGGAAAGGTTATTGCGTGATCTAGACATTGAAGATACATGAGAAGAATTATCCAACTCATGACTTGGAATTAGTGCGGTGGTGTTTGCCTTTACGAATATGGAGACATTATTTGTATGGTGTGCATGTGGACATATTTACGATCATAAGAGTTTGCGACATAACCACACAGAAGGATCTGAATCTTCGACAAAGAAGATGGTTAGAGTTGCTTAAGGATTATGACCTTAGTATTCTTTACCATCCTGGGAAAGCCAACGTGGTGGCTGATGCACTCAGTAGGAGATCAATGGGCCGCTTGGCCCATTTGGCCATACAAAGAGGGTATTGTTCGAGGTACAAAGATCGGGAAACCTCGGTTAGCTTAACCGAGATCGGTGAAGGTAGGGTGGTGGTACATGATACCTCGCATGCGCTTTAGCTTCGAAATAAAAGAAAGTCAGTTTGAGGATACGGAGTTTGTTGGATTTCGAGAGAAGATCCAACAGGGAAGACCTTCACAGTTTACATTGGGAGATAATGACGGAACCATTCTGTATAAGGGTAGGTTATGTGTTCCTAAGGTAAATGATCTAAGGAGGAAGATCTTAGATGAGGTCACAACACAAGATATTCCATTCATCCAGTGGTCAACAAAATGTATCAGACCTCAAGGCAAATTACGGTGGGATGGGATGAAGAAAGACGCCATGAGTTTGTCGGGAGGTGTCTTATATGTCACAGTGAAAGTGAACATCAAAAACTGCGGATTACTTCAGACATTGGAGTCCCATGGAAGTGGGAGGCGATTCATATGGATTTCAGAATCGGCCCACCAAAACTCGAGAAGGGTATGATTCTATTTGGGTGATTGTTGATCGGCACAAAGTCAGCCCATTTCTTACCGGCCAAGACTACGACGCGCACCACAAGACAATACAGATTTATTTGAGGAGATTGTGCGGTTACACGGATTCCCTTACAAATTATTTCGTAGGGTTCCCAGTTCACCTCACACTTTTGGCAAAGTTTCCAGCAGGGTCTCGGGACAAAAGTTAAGTTGAGCACGGCTTTCCACCCGCAAACAGATGGGCAAGCTGAGCGAACAATTCAAACACTTGAGGACATGTTGCGATCTTGTGTGTTAGATTTTCAGGGAAGCTGGTTGGACCATCTATGTCTAATTGAGTTCGCCTACAACAATAGTTTTCACTCTAGCATACAAATGGCCCCGTTTGAAGCATTATATGGACGAAAATGTAGGTCTCCACTTGGATGGTTCGAGGTGAGACGAATCGCTCGGACCAAGTCATTCAAGAAACAAATGATAAGGTCAGATGATTCGGAGCGGATCAAAACAGCTCATAGTCGCTATAAGTCCTATGCGAATCATCTAAAAGAGATCTTGAATTCCAAGAGGGGGAGAAAGTATTTTTAAAAGTGTCCCCAATGAAGGGAGTGATGCGCTTTGGTAAGAAAGGGAAATTGAGCCCAAGGTTTATTGGGCCATATGAGATCTTGCGAAGAGTGGGGAATGTGGCTTACGAATTAGCACTTCCACAAGAGCTGGAAGCAGTGCATCCGGTATTTCATGTGTCAATGTTACGAAAATACTTGCACGACCCAAGTCACGTCATCCTTCCCCAGGAGATAATTCTTAATGAGGAGCTTCAATATGAAGAAGTTCCGGTGGAAATACTTGATAGGAAGGTTAAGCGCCTTAGGAATAAAGATATTGCTTCCGTGAAGGTCCTATGGAAGAATCACTCCACAGAGGAAGCCACCTGGGAAGCGGAAGAGGCGATGAAAGTCAAATATCCATTCCTATTTGACTAAGGTAATAAAAAAAATGCATTACATAGTACTTCATATGTGTGCCATTTGCGTGTCTATATGCATGTGTTACAACCTTATTCTCATTCGAGGACGAATGCTTCTTAAGTAAGGGAGAATGTGAAGCCCCAAATTTGTGACAATAACAATAAATATTATTGTGTCTATGTGATTATGTTATTATTGTGTCCATGTGATTATGTTACGGCCTTATTCACATTCGAGGACGAATGTTGCTTAAGGAGGAGAGAATGTAAAATCCGGAAAATAATAATAATATATAGTTGTTGGTTGAGTTAATAAAAATACATATATATAAGAAAATAAAGAATAAATTGCATGGGATGAAGTTAGTATTAAAGTTAGATAAATAGATAAATAAAATGGAAATAAATAAATAAAATAAAATAACATTAAAAGACAAAAATGTGTGCAATAACATTAAGATGCAAAAAAAAAAAAAAATGCAATAGCATTAAGACGTAAAGAGTGTAGTGCTGCAAAGGCATTCAAGCCATGCATTCAATTTATGCACATCCCTTCCCCTTTTCAATTCCTCCACCTTGGCCTTCCATCTCCCATAAGTTATACAACCTTCTCCACTTATACATTATACTTATACACAAACAAAGTGCATACCACAAAGATTAGAAAATTAGAAAAAAACAAGTGAACAAGAAGAGGAAAAATCTGGAAAAAATACCAAGAGGGCAAGAAGAACAAGAATCAAACTACTAGAGAGTAGGGATCATTTTAGCAACTACACAACAATAATCTTCACACTTACAAGGTGAGTTTTCTCACTCAGAAATTCTTGGTAACATCCTTTATTTTTAGTTCAATACATGTTAGAATAAGAATTGAGTGTTGAAAAGAAATATTGAACTTTTGATTGTTTAGACAACTAGTTGCGTCATGAACTTTACGAACTGTTCTCACTGAGTTATAATTGTTAGAATTTGATGAAATTCGGAGGAATTGTACACCTCTCTAATATGATCATATAGAACCAAAAATGAGGTAAAATGGACGTACGGTTTGAAAGTTATCATAGTTCAAAGTTTCTGCCTTAGATTTGGTCGAAATTCGGAAAGGCATAATTACGGACTGTTTTTATTGAGTTTTACTTATTAGAATTATATGAAAATTTACATGGTTGTAAGTCTCTCTGTTACGGACAGATATATATAAAGATTTATTAAAACGGACTTACGAGTTGAGAGTTATTGTAGTTTGAAGTTGCTGCCTCGGATTCGTCGGAATCCAGAAGGGCAGGACGTTGAAACGTAAAACTGTACTAATCTGTGGGGAATATAAAAATTGTTGCTAAATAAAAGTTCTATATCTCTTTGTTGTGGACATTTTGAGACCTTACGGGGGTCTATCCGACTTACGGATTGAGAGTTATCGCTGTTTAAAGTTTCTGCTTCGGATCTATCGAGATTCAGGAAGGGCAGCGAATAAAAGTGTAAAACTGTACCAAATGGTACAGAATATGAAAGGATGGTTCACATGGAGACGTGTAGATCTCTTTTCTCGTCGTTTTGAGATTTTATGGGGCTTGAACGGGTTTACAGATTAGGAGTTATGACTATTCTAAGATTGGGTGTTGTTTAATAAATATTCTGCCGAAATAAATTTCATGTGGCTGTTTTGAGGATAAATTTGTGTTAGTTACCCAAAGTAGTTTTAAATGAAATTTGGTACAGTGAAAGATCCCCGTCTTACCTTAGTTTCCGCTTGAGAAACACCTTAGTTGGAGTTATGGTTAAAAGTTATAATCGTTACAAGTATGAATGATGAATGTTAGAAAAGAGAATAGTATTTATTTGATCTTACAAAATATGAAAAGTGAATACGTGTTCACATAAATATATAAATATATAATGGATCGGGTTGCACGCCGCAACAAAACGTAAAGTGAATACGCGTTCACAAATACGTAAACATAATGGATCGGGTTACACGCCGCAACAAAACGTAAAGTGAATATATGTTCACAAATACGTAAATATAATGGATCGGGTTGCACGCCGCAACAAAACGTAAAGTGAATACACATTCACAAATACGTAAACATAATGGATCGGGTTGCACGCCGCAACAAAACGTAAAGTGAATACGTGTTCACAAATACGTAAATATAATGGATCGGGTTGCACGCCGCAACAAATATGAAAGATGAATACATGTTCACCTATATATAAATATGAAAAGTGAATACGCGTTCACAAATATATAAATGTAATAAACATGTGGAAATGCAGGAGAATGTCTTAACGTATAATACGAGATAAAATGAAGTGTTAGTTAAACCGAGAATTTCCTATGAGGAGTTGTTGCATATTTAAAGATGTTGTAACCTGATATGTTTTTGCAATATGCTTATTACGTTATAATGTGATTGCACTTGGAATATTGTGGTGTTACTTTGAATTGCAGGGTAAGGTTCTCACCACTTTGGTGGTGACTCTTTATTTAACATGTTTCAGGAAAGCGTGATAGAGGAAAGGCTCCACGCCAAGGCTAGCGATCGTCCCGCAGCCTCTTGTCATACCAAGTCCATTGCTTCGGGCTTGGTACTCGTCAGGTTCAGAATGTCAGTCCCAGTGTCTCGGGAAATGCCCGTGTGGAATGGGCTCCCTTCCAACTTAGAATAAGATTTGTCAAGACGCTATGTAGAAACATGTTTGCACGAGCATGGGCTCGCGTTATATTTAAAATAAAGTCTTGAACAATTTTATTTTTGGTTATTTTTTTTAATAGCTCAGATTCTGAATATAAGTTTAAATTTCTAAATAAAGAGAATTAAATGGTGCTCCTGGTGGAAAATAATTGTCCAGGTGCCATCACGCCCTAAGTAAAGACTTGGGAAAAGTCGGGGCGTGACACTCACGCCCTCAAGTCATCACTCAAATATAACTATGGGTCTCACGCCCACAACATCAATCGTGTTCGCATCATGGCCGCATGCCCTAACCGTGACGGTGTAAACATGCCCATGATGCAACAATAATAACAATGCCCCATGGCCACATACCCCCGGAATTCTGCATCGGTGTAGACACGTCCAAGTGACATTATCAACAATAATACTGGGTGATTAACCCCGCCGCATGGCCACACGCCCCGACTGCAGACGGTAGACATGTCCATGTAACCACAATAACAATATATCGTAATCAACCCCGCCGCACGGCCACATGCCCCGGACCAGACGGTGTAGACATGTACATGTGACATCAACAACAATATACCACACAACCAGGCTATCACAAACAAGCTCAAGCAAATTACCATACTTCTAGACTTTTATAAAAAGATCCACTCCTTCCCAAGAAGTCACCTGATATCAACACTTGCACAACAAAGGCTATCACAACAAGCATAAGCAAGTTACACACAACAAGCATAGGCAAGTTATACACAACTCAAGGTACTTCCATTTCGTATCAAAGTCTGGGTTTTAACCCTAAGTACTACGTACGTTAACTTCCTTTTTAAGAGATCCATTCCTTTCATAAAGGTCACCCGATACCCGTAGTATAAAAATAGAGTGACTCACATTTTTAGGTAAACCAAAATACTTCCCTTTTGTAAAACCAAGTAACAAAATTATTTTCCAAACGTTCAAGTTTGCCTAATTTCAAATGCTCAAGTTTCTCATTTTAGAAGGGTTTCATAACTCATAGTCTTAATCTCTTTTAAAACAATTGAGTAACATATGTCTTGTACGTGAGCCGTTTATTCTTGTTTACAACAATCTTGTTACAGCAGCCATGATCTAGGAAATGTAATACAATTTTGTCTTATCTTAGCTTCTATGCAGATGGAGGTTTCTACTGGTTTTAATAACAATTAGTTAATTGTCAATACACATTCCTTTATTAGCGCTGCTGTGTTTTGCTCGACACTTATTCTCATTTCCAAATCAAGAAACATTATTCTTTTTAAAACCAAGTACTCATTACTCGCGAATGAGGTTTCACAACACATTTAGCAAAATGTTAATAACCAAGTAAAACAAGTTAAGTCTCTTATCTTTCAAGATCAAGTCTCTTAACTTCTACAATCAATAAACCAATCTTTTACCTCATGTAGTCGTTATAACTAACTTCCCATAAAGCTATTATAACACCCTATGTTTTAAACCAACCAACTCATTTAACACACGTATGCGTCACTTTACATAGTTTACAAAGCATCATGCTAGAAGGATAGGAAGAGGTTCACATACCTCGCGACGGTATCGATAATAAGCAAAACGCTCCACAAGATCAGAACTGCTGGCGCTTCCACTCTTCAAGTAGAATCGCTACTCGCAGATTTCCACCTATAAGGCCACAAACGCTATTAACTTCTAACCGCACGGTTCCATATTCTACGAAAATTGGCAAGACTCTCCCCTCCCCGCAACAACAGAATCTCCTCCTCTCTAACGAGGCCGGCTACCAAGCCAACCAGTGGGGTTATACGCCTAACCGGACGTATACAATTCTACTATACAAGAATACCACAAGTCTCAGAATACAATCTATGTAATTACTGATTCTCTCTTTAAATTGAGCTTAAGTCAAAAGACATTGCCGCAAAGCTATGTTCAGTTCTATATATAGTATACTTCAACTATATAATCCTACAATATGTAATTTCCAATCACAATAAGGGGACAAGATTATTTACCTCGATAAGCCCAAAATTATCCGAGATAAAAGTCGATCCTGAGCAAGGTTTAGCTCCTACTCCGCGGCGCTCGATCCGCTCCAAACAACCCTTAGAAGTTCTAACCAACTTCTACTTAAATACTTCAACCAACTATGAAGATTTCCTTAGGGTTTCGGTTTGAGACTAAAAGGACAAAAGGTAGTATTTCCGGGCTCTACGTATATAGGTAACTTTGGAATACTACAAGGTATAAGGCTAAGGTATTTTGGGCATTATAAAAATACTTGGAGAAGTATTTCAATACCACAAGGGAGGGGTATTATACGAAAACAACTAGGCAGTGGGGGTACCCACTGCTAGCACCACAGGGGAGGAGGCTCGGCCACAAGGCCACCTGGGGGAGGGGGAAGGCTTAGGACGAGAACAACTCAAGAGGTGAGGGAGAGGGACTCAAGACTTGGAAGATTTTGGATGAAGAAGTCTTCAAGCTTAGGGGGGGTATTTATAGGGAAACCAAAAGCCAACCAATGGCCAAGATCAAGCCATGTGCAAGGCAAGTGTAAGGCCTTGATCAAGCCAAGTGCACCCTATCCCTACTCCACCAAACATGGCACAAAACAAGGCACCAAACAAGCCACAAAACAAGGCCAAAACAAGGAGCCAATTGGCCCCAAACCCGTGACCCAACCGGCCATCCACATCGCCCACTTGAGGGTGACAAGTGTCACCCTCTCGTTGGCCCAAAAATGTTCCGTCGCTCGGAAAAATCCGCAAAAATACAAAACGACATAGCCGGAATTTTCCCTTCGCAAGTTCTGTAAAACGTTTCGCCGAAAAACGATTCTATACGGGGGTTGTGCACAAAATTTCGAAACTAGCCAAACTTTAAGTCTCAAATTTTCGTACGTACGTCTCCACGTACCTACTCTGGAAATACGGGGTATAACATTTTTCCATCTCAAGAACGATAGGGATGCTTTTCTTGATATTGAAGCTGCAAGGACATGATGAAAAATGTTCTTTGAGGTAGACATAATGAAAGAACAAGAGGAGAAAAAAACAATATGAAGGGATGAGTGGTCGACCGGTGGCCGAGGGTCGGAATTCGAGAGGGAGGGCGGATAAAGAGAGGTTTTGGAGAAGGAAAATATTCCCTAGACTTCTGATACCATGAAAGAAAATAATTCTTTGATTATTTTCATTAATGAAAAGGTATATATACATGATATACAATCTCTAATTATGGAAATTAAATTTATATTTTCCTAATACAAGACTACTAGCCTTTTTGTAATATAAGACTACTACCATAATTATACATGTACAAGAACTACTAATTATGATAAGTAATATACAAAATATACACAAGACATATACACGGTTTGACCGTGTATATCGATAGTCTTTCACTATATGATAAATCACTAATGAAATTATGGTGTAGGTGCAGAAAATTCCTGATACCGTTGGTATATATAACTTAAATTCACTTTCTATTTGACTGGTTAATTGAATGAATAGGCGTGGAGATCCGATTTGGAGACTAGCCTCTGGAATGAAATTATAGGTTAAATTTCATTGATAATGCAAAGAATCTTTACACTGTCGTTATACTTATATATGCTCATTACCTTGATGTTTAGCTTCACATTTTGCCTTGTCTAAATTTCAGAAATGGAATAGGGACCTATGGCAATTGTCAAATTCTGGTGAAGAACGATTTTGGGAGTCACAAAGTAATGCTATGAATTCCTTCAACATCTTAAGGTAGTGAAGATTCATGGATTTTCAGAGTGTGAACGTGATGTTAGTTTAGTGAAATTCTTGTTGAAGCATGGAAAAGTATTGCAAGAAATGTTCTTATGTGAAGAGCTTTCTGTTGGTATAATAATCTGTACTTGGCTAAATAATGTTTCAAAACAATCTGTTAATCACTTAGTGAAACATATAACATTAATGAAACAATAAACGAAAACAGAATCTGTTTTGGAAAAATAATTTCAGAATGTAATCGAGCCCACTTAGTTCAAAGTGTGTCCTTAAGGAAATTATTCCCCTCACAGTAATCGAGGTTAACGGAATATCGTCTCCTAGGATAGAACGATTATCTTACCAGAATAGTAGTACTCCAAATTCCGGTAGCAGCGAACCACTCAACGGCAGTATATCACACAGAATGAAAAATATTTTCGACTTGAATATGAAATTCAAAATGAAAAGTGAATTAATAAATTCTTGGAATAATCAAGAATTTATAGGGTTGGAGGTACTGATTCTGAATGGTTGCAACCATTCAGAATAGTCACCTAATTTTGGAGGGAAATTCGAAAAAGAGAGGGAGAGACGGACGGGTCGGGTCGGGTCGCAGGTCGATCCGTTTGGATTTGTTTTTAATTAAATAATTAATTAATTAATTTAATTAAAGAAACGTTTGTCCAAAAAGATTATCAATCGATCTTTTGACAAATCCAAATCCAAAGCCGAAGCCGAGCGAGCGACGACGACGGCGCGAGGGGTCCTTGCCCTCTCAACCCTTTTAGCAGCTAGAGAAGGTGTAATGTAATATATACACATCTCTTTCCTTCTCTTTTTTCGATGTGGGACAAAAGAGTCTTTTACCCCCTTTAATTTTCATCCCATCATTTCCCATTCACCAATATCAAAACCCAACAATCCCCCACATGAATGGGGAATGGTTATAAGATAAAAGAATGTACGGACGAGTGTGATATACAAGCGAGAATTGACTCCCTTTGAACTTTCCGTAGTGAACTTATATCGGATATACTCGATCAATCGGTAGATTTGATATCTTTGAACCGTCGAACTTTGTTGTATACCTAGACAACATAAGACACACAATCAACCCTCAACCGTTTATGGTTCTCACGGTTGTGTTCGTTTCAGCCATGAACACCGCCTGGTCTCATGAGTGCATAGAGAATGGGCCTTTACTGTCATTCCCCTTTAAAGCGGCTTACACTTAACACTCACATAGGTGATTTCTAAACATGTGGTCCTATAGCCACATTATCTGGTCATACATCGCCAGATTTAGATAACCATTAAAAAACCTTAATGCTTTATTAACTCATTAACAAGCCATAAAGTCTTATCCTTATTTCTGAACATTGTCTTCATCCGAGAATAGGTTGAGTTATTTGACAATGTTGAACCGTCAGTCACAACTTTGTTTGATCTCCTTGAACCTAGCTCTTGGGATCTCCAGTCTGCTAGGTAGAGTTACCGCCATGATGACTTGTCATTGGCCTTAACCCCATTCCCATTGATGATCTACCAACTCCCTCTCTAGATAAGCCTTTTGTAAGCGGATCCGCCACGTTATCTCTTGACTTTACATAATCAATTGTGATAACGCCACTAGAGAGGAGTTGTCTAACGGTATTGTGTCTCCGTCGTATGTGACGAGATTTTCCGTTATACATTACGCTCTCTGCCCTACCTATTGCTGCTTGACTGTCACAGTGTATACATATAGGACCCAAAGGTTTAGACCAGAATGGAATATCTTCTAAGAAATTCCGGAGCCATTCAGCTTCTTCACCGGCCTTGTCTAAAGCTATAAATTATGATTCCATTGTAGAGCGGGCGATGCATGTCTGTTTTGATGATTTCCAAGACACTGCTCCTCCGCCAACAGTGAAAACATATTCACTCGTGGATTTAACTTCAAACGATCCGGTGATCCAATTTGCATCACTATATCCCTCAAGTACTGCGGGATATTTATTATAATGCAAAGCATAGTTTTGGGTGTGTTGTAAATATCCCAAGACTCGTTTTATTGCCATCCAATGAGTTTGATTGGGATTACTCGTGAATCGACTCATCTTGCTTATAGCACATGCTATATCTGGTCGTGTCCAATTCATAATGTACATCAGACTTCCCAAAACTCGTGCAAAGTCCAATTGTGAGTCACTTTCACCTTCATTCTTTTGAAGTGCAAAACTTACATCAATTGGAGTCTTTGCAACATTGAAATTTAAATACTTGAACTTGTCAAGTACTTTTTCAATATAATGTGACTGTGATAATGCTAGACCTTGTGGAGTTTTATGGATCCTAATTCCTAAGATCAAATCAGCAACCCCTAAGTCTTTCATGTCAAATTTGCTAGCGAGCATACGCTTCGTAGCATTTACATCGACAATATCTTTACTCATTATCAACATGTCATCAACATACAAACAAACAATGACTTCATGATTTGGAGTATTTTTAATGTAAACACATTTGTCACACTCATTAATCTTAAATCCATTTGCCAACATTGTTTGGTCAAATTTCGCATGCCATTGTTTGGGTGCTTGTTTAAGTCCATAAAGTGACTTAACAAGTCTGCACATTTTCCTTTCTTTACCAGGAACCACAAAACCCTCAGGTTGTTCCATGTAAATTTCTTCCTCCAATTCTCCATTTAAGAAAGCTGTCTTGACATCCATTTGATGGATTTCAAGACCATATACGGCCGCCAGTGCCACTAACACCCGAATAGATGTTATTCTTGTCACCGGTGAGTATGTGTTAAAGTAATCAAGACCTTCTTTTTGTATATAACCTTTGACCACAAGTCTTGCCTTATATTTGTCAATAGTACCATAAGCTTTCATTTTCCTTTTAAAGATCCATTTTGATCCTAAAGGTTTATTTCCAGGAGGAAGATCAACTAACTCCCATGTATGGTTGTTTAAAATTGATTCAATCTCACTATTGACTGCTTCTTTCCAAAATGTTGAATCAGAAGATGACATTGCTGCTTTAAATGTTTGAGGCTCATTTTCAAGCAAGAATGTTACAAAGTCTGGTCCAAAGGAAGTAGATGTCTTTTGACGTTTGCTACGCCTTAGATCCTCTTTGCTTGGTATACTTTCCTTTGGTTCTTCCCGCGGTCGTTTAGATCTTTCACTTGACGACTCACATTCAGTTTTATACGGATAGATGTTTTCAAAGAATTCAGCATTATCCGATTCAATTACCGATTAACATGAATTTGGATTGTCCGATTTGTGAATCAAAACCGACAAGCTTTGTTGTTTGTAGCATAGCCAATAAAAACACAATCCACGCTTTTGGTCCGATTTTTACCCTTTTGGGCAAAGGAACTTGGACTCGCTAAACACCCCACACTTTGAAATATTTCAAGTTGGGTTTTCTTCCTTTCCATAGATCATATGGAATAGATTGTGTTTTGTGTAGGTACTCATTGAGTATTCGATTAGATGTAAGGATAGCTTCCCCACAAGTTTCATGCAGAAACCTAATCGATTAGTAAGACATTCATCATTTCCTTTAATGTTCGATTTTTCCTTTCCGCAATTCCATTTGATTGTGGTGTGTAAGGCGATAGTTTGATGAATAATTCCATATTCCAAACATGTCTCTCGCAAAGGAGATTCGTACTTCCACCCCTATCACTTCTAATCATTTTGATCTTTTTATTCAATTGATTTTCCACTGCTCTTGTATTGCTTAAATGCATTAATTGCTTCATCCTTACTATTAAGCAAATACACGTAATAAAGATCGAGTGCAATCGTCAATGAAAGTTATAAAATACTTTTTCCCACCACGAGATGGTATTGACTTCATATCACATATATCTGTGTGAATTAAGTCTAAAGAATTTGAATTCCTATTAATAGACTTATATGGATGTTTAACAAACTTAGATTCAACACAAATTTCACATTTTGATTTGTTACACTCGAATTTAGGCAATACTTCTAAATTGATCAATTTTCATGGTTTTGTAATTGACATGTCCTAAACGAACATGCCATAAATCATTTGACTCCAATAAGTAAGCATTTAATCAATTTTTATTAATACTGTCAACAACCATTACATTGAGTTTGAAAAGGCCCTCGGTGAGGTAGCCATTTCCTATGAACATATCATTCTTACTTATTACAATTTTCTCACTAACCAACACGCACTTAAACCCGTTTTTAACGAGTAGTCCGGCTGAAACTAAATTCTTCCGAATTGTTGGAACGTGCAGAACATTGTTGAGAGTCGACTCGCTTAAGTCATCTTCGAGTATCTTCCCGTATCCTTCAACTCGTTGTTGCGGATTTCCATAAATGCACCTCTTCTGGTCCAATGAGCATAGGTTGCAAATGCTTCTTTTGCAGCGCAATCATGTCGAGTGGCACCAGAATCAAGCCACCACTCCTTTGGGTTTTCAATCAAATTGCATTCCGACAGCATTACACACAGATCATTCATATCAATTGTCATTATTTGTTTGTCACTGTCAAATCGACAAACTGTTTTACTTAATAAAACCAGAATAGCAATTAAATCACAGACTCAAACGATGAAGATGTTATTTCTTCAAATCGGAGTATAATTGTGAAACTTAAACGATGAAGATTTTATTTCTTCAAAGTGTAGTTATGAAACTTTAGTATTCCAACGAAGCTTTTATATCTTCGAGTCAGAATACTAATATTCATATGGAGTAGAAAACTACACAAGTTTTAATCTCCTTAAACAGAACGATGAAGATTTTATGTTCTTCAAATCGTTGTGTAATTATGAAACTTTAGTATTCCAACGAAGTTTTTATATCTTCGAGTCAGAATACTAATATTCATATGGAGTAGAAAACTACACAAGTTTTAATCTCCTTAAACAGAACGATGAAGTTTTTATGTTCTTCAAATCGTCGCAACAAATATCATACACAACGGCGAAGATTTTATTTCTTCAAACCGAATCAATTTTGATAGCAACAAATATAATACACAACGGTTAAGATTTTATTTCTTCAAACCGAATCAAAATTGATAGAAACAAAGTGCAGTAGATTGTATGTTGTATACTTGATGAAGTTTTTATATCTTCAAATCAAGTATCCAAATGAGTAGAAAGTTATGAAAACTTTAATCTCAACCGGAGTAAAAAATCCGAAGATTTTAGTCTCCAAACAACATACAAGAAAAACACTTTTTTTTTTCTTCTGAAAAAACACTTTTTTTTCCCCTTTTGGAAAACACTTTTTCCTGGACTTTTAATATTCCAACGAAGTTTTATGTCTTCAAGTTAGAATATGAAATCTCATACGGAGTAGAAAACCACACAGGTTTTAATCTTCAAACCAGGATACATATTAAAATACAATAAATATAATTTCCTTAAGATTGTTGGTATAATAATCTGTACTTGGCTAAATAATGTTTCAAAACAATTTGTTAATCACTTAGTGAAACATATAACATTAATGAAACAATAAACGAAAACAGAATCTGTTTTGGAAAAATAATTTCAGAATGTAATCGAGCCCACTTAGTTCAAAGTGTGTCCTTAAGAAAATTATTCCCCTCACAGTACTCGAGGTTAACGGAATATCGCCTCCCAGGATAGAACGATTATCTTACCAGAATAGTAGTACTCCAAATTTCGATAACAGCGAACCACTCAACGGGAGTATATACTTTCCAAATCAAGAGACTCACTTCACAGAGAAAAAATCAAATCACAAATAATGGGGTTTTCCAAGGCATCTTGTAATGCAAAGATCGTGTTCAAGTAAACTTAGCTATGTAACTTCAATATTTAAAGAAAGGATAATTGTCATTTTTTGAATATTTCTCCAATATGGACTTAATGTTTGGACATTTGAGACTTAATGGTCGTGACTTTTTTTTTACTTGATCATGACTTAATTAGTCAAGAAAATGCTCCCAATATGTACCTTATCATTTGTAGCTATGAGTCAAAAAACAATTTTTACCTCCACGTTATAGATTAATAATTAATAAAAAATTATAAACATGATTAATTAAAGTCATACAAAATAAAACTTCTAACATGATTTTTACAAGTACTGCAATGATATAAAAGTTATTCTGATATGCAAATCAACTCTAACATTTTAACTTTCAAAATAATAAAAAAATCACAATTTCTTAAAGTAAATTACCATCATACTACACAATTTACCTCCCTAAAAGAAAATAATCAATATATTATATCAGTATTATAATAAAAAATAAGTCCTTCATGAATAAGAACAAAATTACTTTCAAATAGTGAAGTAATAAAATATGATAATTTTGAGACATAAGAAAATATGAAAATCAATGACAAGTGAAGATGTAAAATTCGGTTATGTATTTTTAAAAAGATTGTTAAATGATATACACCCTCACGATGTTATCAAAGAGTAAATATGCAATACAACTTGCTATTTGATTTACTCTCATTCTTTTTATTTCTATAGGTGAAAAACTGTTAAACATCATTCATTTATTAAAAATTATGAGGGTTAATTTGGGCATTAGACATGTTTAGGATGTATATTCAGGCGCTTCAGGTGTAAGCCTCATAGAACTAAGCCCCACATATGTGTTTCGAGGCATTTTTCCAGTGCCCCGCCCCGAGGCGAGTCCCGAAGCGAGTACCAAAACTCCCTTTTAAAACACTGGGAATGACAAACAATCGATTTTGACAAAATTTGGGATAGTCAAAATAGGCTAAGATAAATTGATCATAGCCCAACTCACTCATCTTTCTTAGTATTCCTATAGGAGTAATATAATATGTTTATAATTACCAAACAATTTTTTTTCTTCCTTATTAAGCTATATATGTTCTCTATTCTTAGCCGACGATCTATCGGAAATATTATATCTACCTCCCAAAATAGAGGTAAGGTATGCGTACATCCTACCCTCGTCAGGCCCCACTTGTAGGATTACACTAGATATGTTATTGTTGTTGTCAGCTATATATGTTATATTAGACAAATTTTCTTTTATCAAACGATTTTTCATAGATTAATTTGGATTACATACTTAATCCAAACCAGCACAACTCTTAAAGAGCTGGATTGGGCGGGCCAAATTTTTATTGGGCCAACTTGTTACCCCATTAGTACCCGCAAACATCAATAATGTGTGAGTATGAAATAGACGTCAATACTTGCTTTCTTTCTAGAGAACCAAATAAAGTCGTCATCATATATATATATATATATATATATTATCCACTGGTGATACAACTGATAGTCAATGGATTAGGAAAAATAAAAAATATCCAATAAACTACTCTCATGATATTGAAAATTAATTAAGATGAGACAAAAACTATAAAAAAATATCTATCTGATTACAGCTGTTGCAACAAATCCACAGGAGGACTACAACATATTGACAAGACATGAATGGTTCCCGAGTGAGCACTTTGTCATATAGCAAAGACAATTGAGAAGAAACTAAGGAAAGTTGTCTGATTATTAAGGGAGCATCGCATGCATGAAACCAGTAGTAGATTTTGGCTTCATGCATTTATGGATAAGGGCTTGTGGTTATTTAATGAAGCGTGCAACATGTCATTTCTAAGAGAGAAAAATACAAAAGCTAGAGTCAATTACATATGTTTAATGCATTTGATATCCATTAAACACTACAAGGTCCACATGAACCATTTGTTTTTTGATCGATTTTAGCTACCAAATGTGGAGAGATTGAAAACAAAGTATGTTGTTGAATGTAATAAATGAATTAATTTTGTCAAATATTTAGCCAATTTGTACAAGTCTTCTTGTCATTATTTTCCTACACCTTCTCCCGGTCTATATATACTGTAATAGTTTTCGGCAAATATGGTGATTTTTGCCAATATCGTTTGATTTCTTTGTTGTTTAGTTTTAGTCAACTTGTACTACAACCCTGGCTCGGTGATCATTCCTAAAAATTTTGATCAGGTCCATTCTAAAAGCTTATACCCAAGTTTTAGAACTTTATTTGGTTGATTTTTTGGGGGGTTTAATTAGGGGTGACAAATAGGCATTTGAATCAATAAATGGATCATAGCCTAATCATGCTCAATAGTTAATTGGTTGAGATATGTTTGGTTAAGATGTGCTAAACAAGTCATAATTCAATCTGCTCAACTCTTAATAAATTTTAATTAGTTAGTTTAATTAATTATAATTTATTTAACTATCAAACAAAAGTAATAAAAATAATTCTTCTTTATTGTAGCTATAGATAATATATGGAGTATATAAAACAAAAAAAGTTTTTTTATTTAAGTATTATAAAAAGATTTTCATGTGTCAATTTAGACTGAATATAGACGAGTTGAGATGGACTGCGAACCTCCTTTTCAGTCGCCCTCTTCCTGTAGGTCGAGCCTCCTTTTCCCTCTCACTTCGTTCGAGCTGAATTACATCCACCCTCTCACCGCCATATTCACTCAGATCGGAGATCAAGATTGAATACAAAAGCCTAGTTCCAACGAAAGAAGCCAAAAAAGGTGAGCGCCTAGCGCGAAAGGTTGTTTTACTAAGTAAGATAAGGCAAGAAGCAAGGGCGCAGCAGCTGCACGGAATAAATAAGAGGATCATTAAAATGCTCAAATTTGAATGTATAGGGTAGATCATATTATTTTCATTGGCGGATTTTACCATTCCTACTCGGCTTCCATTTTTAGCGTTGCCATATAGTTAAATCAATTTTCGTTCAAGTTAAAAATGGATTGTTGGAATCTAATGTTGTAGGGATTTGTCGGGTTCGTACACGCAACGGAATTTGAAAATTTATGTTTCAAACCCGACGACGGTCAAACTGTAGGATGATTATAACAATGTAAACACATAAGTCAACTGTAATGCATCATTAGAACACTTACAGATTAGCAGCTTCCAAATCTTCAACCTGAGTTTGTGTGTCCTGAGGGTGCGCACGCAATCACTCCTCGATTCGCAAGTCAAACACTATGATATAATTTCTCCTTTGGAAAGCTAGGAATTCCAGCAGAGTTTCAGCAGAGTAAATCTTACGAAAAGGGTGTGTAAAATATGAGGCAAAACCCTGTATATATAACTGAGAAATCAGCTAGGGTTTCCCTCGTCGGCCAGGCCCAGAAACCGATGCAGAGTGGATCATTCGAACCCACTGGACGCGTGTCGGCGCCTCGGCGCTGAGTAAGTGGCGACGTGGCCCCGACTCTGGCGTCATGGCCCTGCTCCAATTCTGCTTCGTTTCTATTTTATTCTAATGTCTCGATTATCAACCGAATATTTATATATACTCTTTGATTATATCCTTGAATCGACGGAACAATTGACTTAGTGTTACCCTTCAGGCCTTTACATATTAACACTGATAACATTAGGATCTACACGGAACTTCTAGATTGCGCCGGAAGACGAACTCAATATGTAAAGTTTAGCTACACGAAATATGCGAATTGAACCTCTATGTGAGAAGATAAAATTCTTTCATTCATGACACACTCAATCAAGCTCAGGATCTGTCAAGTGTCTATCCAAATTGTTTGATCATTATAACTCATCTATATTAGTTGACAACAGGACCATATCACAGACATGTCCATTGCATTGACCAATTACTTAGTCAACCTAATATCATATAAGTATCTGAGTGTTCACTCGAATATACATTCAAGGAATGAATTCTAATCTTGGTTCGACTACCACCTTTAATCCACTTCGTAACGTACCCAAAATAAGTCGTGTCTCAACCTATAAGGTATTTGAGCTTAGGACAGGATCGAAGTACATTACTCCGTGAATAAGGTGAACATCAACCTCAAGTCTAAGGACTTCTATCTCCCACACACTGACGACACCTTAGACATGTAACAAACAGCGCATCAGTAGGGTGTACCAATACTTCAACAAGTATCCATGTGTCCATCACGATTTGCCATAACTCGTAGTAAGTGAGACATACTATATCCCTTAAGGATATGATGCAGACCACATGTCGACGTATCGCATATCATCGATATCTCAATCTCGATGATCATTAGTCTATGTAGTTTAAGAATTACGTTATAACATTAATTCTCACATTATTAATAAACACGTAAACTCTAGGAATGCATTTATAGAATATTATAAACAATTAACTAATAATTCAACAAATGCAAATGCCATAATATTAATCATCATTAATATAAATACGAATGTGTATAAAATATATTGTGTCCTAATATAGATTGTCTCTAGAACATACATATACTTTCAAATGATCGAATTGTGGTACTCTACTAGGCTAAAAACCCAACTATTTCTAAACAGTTTTTCCGCTTATATTTTTATATGGATAAGTATATACTATAGTATTATCCCTGTGTTGATTCTAGTTTGTCTTGGAAGCACAATTATTATCTGTCATCGTCACTTAATAATAGATGTTGAATATTTTCCAAAATGCAGACCAAATATTATTATACTAATAAGCTTTGTGAACTTAGGATTCTACTTAATCCAATTAGCTTTGAGCCATTATTTTTCTCTCTGGGAGTTCAATTATTATAGTATTCGGTTACATCAACCATCCTCTAAAGATGACTAAAAATGGAAAATAGTCTTGTTTTCCATTTCGTGAAGAAAAGGTAAAAGTACAACACAATTATATTGGAGTACAATATACTACTCTAAAATATTCATACACATTCAAGTAAGTCCTTATTAAGAAATATTAGGTGACTAGCTACTGAATCAGTTATGATTATTCAAAATTTTATACTTTAAGTAGTGTGAGACTTTTCTTTAAGATGTATTATTGCTTTAGACTCCTATTTGGCTCATGAAAAGAAGTGAGACTTTGGATCAAGAATTTATTATAATATATAGATGCAATTAGGCATATCTTTCTAAAGTCGGACAATATATTTTCCTAAAAAATAGAAGGAAAGTCGCTTAAGCAAACTTAAAGGTGAGCTAGATTTGAATGTCAAATGCTACGAGAAGGAAATTACACGTTTGGTCGCTCGATTAAAAATATTTATAGTTGTTAGTCAATAAATAAATAGGAACGACTCAATAAAATTGGTGGTCTAAAATCAAATCTTAATAAGAGGTCTCAAGTATTCAACAAAATCAGCTTCTGTGCTTGCATTTAATGCGTCGCACATGCGCCCCATTTGTGACATGTGCATCTCATGTCAATTAGTAATATATATTGTTGTTGTTAAACATGTGTGTGACGTATACATCTAAAGAGGAAATTAGTGCAAGCTAAAATGATGAAGGATGATCCTATTTGAGCGATAGTTAAACTCAAAATTATTGAACATTATTTAAACTTGGAACGGTTGTTTCTTGAAATAGTTTGTTGTGTATAATTATTTTATGTGTCCTGAAAGTGTAAATATTCTTACACCGATAATGCGTAATCATGGAAAAATAGTCGACAAAGTTTATGAATATATAAAAGGGGGGCAAGCATCTATTTGTATGCATAGACTTTGTTTTGTTAATAACATGTGGGAACAGAATCTAGGGCCTAATATATCTTATACTATAGGTTATATAATGCTTGCTAATTTTCATAACTCACATCTATACGCTTTTTTTTCTGTTTCTTTTTCTTTTCTTTCAGCCTTAGGGAACAGATAAAGCTTCAACCATATATTAGTCAAAGGAAATTATAGTGGAAACAATCCTAATTTGAAAATAAAGGGTCTTTGTCCTTGGATAATAGTAGCATCTGGTTATTTTTATATTGTAGTTCGTATTTTGTTTGTATCTTAAAGTTGATCAAATGATGGACACAGCTCACTGAATTCGTTAATGAAGATCTAAGATAATTACCAGATTAAAATAAATCCAACTTACATACGTATTTCTTCAAACTTTTGCCAAAATGTATTTTAAGTACTTTTGTAAGTTTTCTTATGCTTTTTGATGTCGCAATTACTTTCAGGTAACTTGCATTCTCAATATAGGTAGACAGTTTAGTCAAATTAAACGGCATTCCCAATATAGTTTATTTTATACCAATTACACATTAATTAACTGTATAATTTTGTTTTAAATGTAGAATTTAAAAGATTCCCTCATCTCTCTTTCATGTCTGGTATATTTCAATATAGGTGTATGTCTATAGATAATGAAAGAGATAATCCCTTGATTATTCTTATTAATGAAAGACATATATATACAAGTTACACTAAGGAGATTCTCTTCGTATTTTACCTAGAAATCCTTATTCTATTTGAAGACTAACTTTACATATGGTAATATTACACTACTAATTAAGATACAAACATAAGTCTAATATTCACCAAATATATAAGGGAAAGGGCCCACTAGTGGCCCCATCACAGCAACTTTCGTGGGTTGTTGAGGTCACGCCCATAAACTTTAACACACCCACATACCATAGCATGTGCCTTCGTGGCGAGATCGTCTCTAAAATCTTCAGGACCGAGGAAAGACCCTTTGTAAAGATATCTGCAATTTGATATCTTGAAGGGACATGACAGACGCGTACTTGTCCTTTAGCTACTTTCTCTCGAACAAAGTGAATATCCATCTTTATGTGTTTAGTACGCTAGTGCTGAACTGGATTACCAGAAAGGTAGATGACACTTATATTATCACAATATACCAAGGTAGCCTTCTCAATAGGACAATGAAGCTCTAAAAGTAGATTTTGTAACGAACATGACTCAGAAATCACATTGTCTACCCCTCTATACTCGGCCTCTGCACTTGAACGTGATAGCGTTGATTGACACTTGGCAGACCATGAGACCAAGTTATTACCTAAAAATATGCAATAGCCTGACGTAGACCGTCTGGTGTCAGGACAACCACCCCAATCAGCATCTGTGTATGAGACAAGTATAGACATCGACGAGAGATACAAATGCAAGCCATAATAAAGTGTTCCCTGAATGTACCTAAAAATGTGGTTGAGCGCATTCATATGTTCAACTCTGGGATCATGCATGAACAAACACATCTGTTGTACGGTATATGTAATATCGGGTCGCGTGAACGTCAGTTACTGAAGGGCGCCTGCAAGACTGCGATAGCGAGTCGGATCCTCATAGGAAGAGGCGGCTGCAGCACCCAACTTGGGTTTAATATCAACTGGAGTAGAATTGGACTTACATGATGACATCCCAACCATCTCAATGATCTCTGCTTCATACTTCCTCTGTGATAAGAATAATCCGCCTGCATGACGAGTGACTGCATTCCCCAAAAAATAACTCAATGTGCCCAAGTCTTTCATGACAAACTCAGAATTGAGCTTGTCATAATAGACTTTCGCAAAGCATCAGAAGAGGTAGTCAAGATAATATCATCAGCATATAACGATATATAAGTCATGGAAGAACCCCGACGATATATGAATAATGAATTATCAGATCTACTATGCGAAAAACCCATAGTCGAAACATAGTCAGCAAACCTCTTATACCAAGCCCGTGGAGACTGCTTAAGCCCATACAAGGACTTCTTCAATATACAGACATGATTAAGATATCTAGTATCTCTGAACCCCAAGGGCTGATGCATATACACTGTCTCCTGAAGATCACCATGTAGAAAAACATTATTCACATCTAGTTGATGAATGGACCATGATTTGAAAAGAGCCAAGTTGAGTACAGTGCGAATGGTAGCCGGCTTGACTACCGGGCTAAAAGTCTCCCCACAATCCACACCAACCTGTTGAGTCTTACCATCACCTACAAGTCTAGCCTTATGCCTCGCAAATGAACCATCAGAGTTATCCTTATGAACAAAAATCCACATAGACCGAATAATATTAACAGCAGATGGATGGGGTACTAACTCCCACGTCTTATTAACAATAAGAGCATTATATTCCTCGGTCATGAAAATTTTCCAATTAGGGTCATTTAAGACAAACACAGGATTACGGGGTAAGGGAGATTTAAGAACATTAGAATTCAAATTAAAATGTCTTTTTGGTTTAAAAATACCCCGTTGAGTGTGAGTGGCTGAACCAAGACTCTGGGCTGGATTGGGTGAATTTTGGAAAATTTGGGAATTTTTTGGAATTACCGTCGAAGGCGCCTCAGCGCAGGGATCAAGGGCCGCAACGCCAGAAGAGCTGCAGAGCTCTCTGAAGTTTTGGCACCGCGACGCTGTCGACGGGATTTCATTTCTCGGCTCACTGGATGGCAGGCGTCGCAGCGCCTCCCCTAAGGGTCGCGGCTCTGACAACGTTTTTTGTAAAAAATCCGAAAGATGATGTTGAACATATGGGGAGATATCATCATCCAAAAAATCATATGAACTAGACACGGGTATTTCTACTTTCGAAAATGGAAATTGAGATTCATCAAAGAGGACATGACGACTAATGATGATTCGTTTGGAGGATAAATCAAAGCATTTATAACTACAGTGATTTGACGGAAAACCCAAAAACACACAAGGAGTAGAACGTGTCTGAAGTTTGTTGATTGTAGTGGATGGAAACAATGGATAACATAAGCATCCGAAGACCCTAAGATGAGAATACGAAGGAGTCTTATTGTATAACACCTGGAGAGGGGATGAATATGTCAAACCTTTGGAGGGAAGAATATTAAGTAGATCGGTAGCCATTTGTAGCGCATGATGCCAAAACAATGGAGGGACGGAAGAATGAACCAATAAAGTGTGAATAATGTTATTAATGGTACGAATTTTGCGTTCTGCTTTCCCGTTTTGTGGGGACAAGAAAAACGAAAATTATCCCATTTTGTGCACAAAACTCCCTAAATTCCTCATTGTCATACTCTTTACCATTATTACATTGAATGTTCTTTATTTCTCGTTCGAATTGGGTTTTGATGAAAGCTCTAAATTTTGTGAATATGGAAAAAACTTGGGATTTTTTCGCAATTGAAAACGTCTATAAAAATTTAGAATAATCATCCAAAAATAAGACATAATATCGATGACCCATAGAACTGAGAACGGGAGATTTCCATAAATCGCTATGAATAATGTCAAATGACATAGAAGTATGAGAATTCGAAGCTACAAACGGTAACTTAATAATTTTTCCTAAAGAACAAGATTGACAATTTGGAGTACTACGCGTACCCTTACAAGAAATAAACTTATTCTTATGTAAAACAGATAAAATTGACGACCCTGGATGACCTAGACGAGCATGCCACAAGGAATGAGCAAGAGTTGCAAAAGTGGATGACATAGCTTGACGCGAGATGCTGAGACTTGGTGTGATTGGATAAATATTCCCCCTACTGTCACACCTCATGAGAGGACTCCCTGTCTTGAAATCCTTCACAGAAAATCCAAACGGATCAAAATCAATAGAAACTCAATTATCAGTGGTGAATTTACGGAGAGACACTAAATTTTTAATCAATTTTGGGGCATAAAGGGTATTTTTTAGGACATGTGGTGGATGAGGAGGGGACAAAGTTTTATTATCATAACCCTTAATTGGAATAAAACTGTCATTACCAACAGTTATATCACGATTAGTGTTCAAATTGGAATAAGCCGAGAGAGTACATTGGTCTGATGTCATGTGGGTAGTGGCGCCGGTGTCCATGTATCAATTTGGGTCTGGTTGAGTCAATCCAAGTGTGTGCATCGTTGTTCAATATCGGTCTGAGTAGGCCCTACTGCGTTGTGGGCATGATGGGGGCGAGGCTCAAGTATACTGGACTGATGGGGCTGCCCATACGCTAGTCTGAACTCTGGAGTCTGACCTGGGAAGAAGATGGGCCGCGGTGCTTGCACTGGCTGATACTGAGGCGTCGCGGCACTGTGAGTTGTTGGGACCCGCTGCCACTGTCCAGGGGCCCCTTGTGGGCCCCAGAATTATTGTTGTTGCTGACGGTTGCCTCCGTTGTTACTGCCGCGATTCTTGTCATTATTCTTCCGATTTTTGCCTTTCTTACCACACCCGTTGTTGTGATTTTGGGTCACGTTGGTTGGATTGGAAGGAGAAAATTGGAAGCAGTCATCATGACGACAGGACTGGCCCCAATCGCCACTTTCTTAGCCAATCCGACTTCTTCCAAAGTAAGCATAGAACGGGCTTGATAAAATCCTGGCAGGGGGTTACTCTGACGAATAACCGAAGTAACACCGCTATAGGCCTCTGACAGGCCTGCAACCATCTGAAGAACTAGACGACTATTAGAAACATGAGAACTTACGTTGCTGAGTTGGTCTGCCAAGTCCTTGAGGCGTTTGCAATAAGAAGAAATGTTTTAGAGGCGTTTGCAATAAGAAGAAACGTTTTGAAAATTTGCCATATCCACCTGTGAGAATTCTTGCTCAAGGATAACAATTCGAGAATGACTGTTATATTGGAATATGTCTCGCAATCGATTCCACGCCGCAATAACTGTGGAGTTGGGTTCCATAATCGTCTGTAAAATATCCAAGGAGATAGTAACATAAATCCACTGAAGAACCTTGACATCAAACATGACCCATAATTCTGGATCTGCTTCTTTAGTGGACACAACCGTCGTAGAAGTAGACGCCTCATCACCCTACTTTGGAGGAGTTGGAGGAATGATGTGGTGGAGGACTTTATGTGCCAAAGTATGAATCTTAAATAATTCCGCCATGTCCCATATTGGACGTTTTCTAGGTCAAGAATGATAGGGATGACGCTCTTGATGTTAGAAACAGTGAGGGCAGGATGCAAATTATTCTTATCAACCATAGGGAATAGAAAAAAAATATTCAGAGAAAAAATAGGAAGGAGGAGGGCTCGGATTTCTGGAAAGAAACCGAGGGTTGGGTGAGGGATGTTCACGGTATTTGGAGAAGAAAGTAAGAAGTGAAAGCAAGGAAAAAAACCTAGACTCTTGATTATTCTTATTAATGAAAGACATATATATACAAGTTACACTAGGAGGATCCTCTTCCTATTCTACCTAGAAATTTCTATTCTATTTGAAGACTAACTTTATAATTATGGTAATATTACATTACTAATTAAGATACAAATCTAAATCTAATATTCACCAAATGTACAAGGAAAAGGGAATGGCTCCACTGTTGTGCAACTTTCGTGGGCTGTTGGCCCATATACTTTAACAGATAAGAGTTAAAAATGGGGAAACACTACTAGAAATTTGCTATTTTCTAAGGGATATTTTTGTCAAAAATTGGAGATTTCATACCGCATTAAGATGGAATTTACTTTGTCGAGAATAGCTTTTCTTTATAGGTAAAAAATAAAAACTAATTTCTTGGATGTTTGATATTTACCTTAGAATTGAATTCAGGTGGAAAAGTTCCACTGAAAAGCAAAGCACAAATGAGCTCACAAATACAAGATCAACTCAAGAGAGACAAAAAAGATCTAAGGAAGACAGGACCAAATCATCCGGGCAGGAGCATCATAAGGAATAACAAGAAGTCACTGGACACCTAATTTAAGGTAGTAGAGTATTAATTCAGTCGAAAGAGTAACATGTATGATTTGTGCTTGCACATGCTTTAAATTACACACTATGCTAAATCTAAATCTAATAAGTCCACAATTAATTTTATTTCACATACGACTGCTGATGCTACTTCTTTAACTCTCTTATATGTGTAGTAAACAAATTCATCAATGGAATAAGAATCAATTTGAATTGTTGGTATCACCTTATGATTTTTCCTCAATTGCAAGTCACATGGATAATAATTAGCAAGTCAAAGTATCATATTGTTGAACATTTTAATAATCGCATGGGAATTCCAATCCCCATGTTGCTTATTGTTGGAATTTAGTGATACCAAGTACATGGAAAAATAAAAGACAACTTACATTCTGTACATGAAAAAGAAAAACACCCACACAAAAAAGAAACAGTAGTAAACTGGACAATACATTAGAAATTAAAATTCCCTAATCTAGCTACTAACAATGTCCTAATTTCTTAGCTTGAGCACCATTGTTTCTGACCCGGAACCCATTTAGGACATTTCGGGCTAAAATAACTCGAAACAACTCTCGAGTTCAGTAACTCAATAATTGGAGCATACTTAACACACCGTGGTGCTTTGTACTGATTTATTGAAGCACCATTGCTAATTGCATAATCCATAAGCTTATCAAATGTACCATTCTCAACTACCTTTATTTCCAGAGGACCAATTGATTTATCCGAAACGCGACACTGTCGATAAACACTGTTTAATGATTCTTCAATCGTCAGGCAACAATCTTCAAACACTAATGTCGGGATTAATGTTTCATCGGATCTTTTGTTAATTTCCCAGCACAAGACGTAGTGTCCTGGGATTGTTAATGTGTCTGCATAACTTGTATATTCTGTGAGTGATGCTTCGAATGGTAAAAGATGAGTCGATGCTTTTACAACGGCGTCGTGTAGCTCGACTTCATCCGTTTTGTCTGAGTCGATGCTTAAAGCAACATTCTTTCTGCATACGAAATGAAATTGAGGTGCTTTGTTCTTGAATCCAGCAACTTTAAGTATGTCACCAACACGATAACGATACAGTCCTGGAAAAATTTCATATTTGAAGTAGTCTAAGTCAGAATTACATAAAAAGTACCTGAAAAAAAAAGGTCAAACAGAAACCTTTCTTTGACTCTTTAGAGAGTAATAATAGTGTCATATAAAGTAGAACATAGAATATATTTTTTACCTGCATAAGTGGTGACAACGAGCTCGTATTCATGTCTAAGTTTGACATCAACAAGATCTACCAAATCATTTTTGTCATATGGTTTAGATTTTTCTGGCCCTTTATCTTCACGAGCAACGGGCAAGAACTCGAAAAAGCCCATGGTAGGTATGAGGGTATAAGCAACTTCACTAGGTTTACAAAGAGGATTAAGATTTATACCAAAGTAGCACTCAGAAGAAGCATACATGGTACAAACAAGTGGTAGATCATTGCCATAATAATTAAGAGTCGAAATATATTGTGACATAGTCCCCGTCACAATTACATCGACGTATTTTGTATTAGGCCATAATCTAGGAATAATCCCTTTCCATGACTCTTTACTACATTCGATTTCAATAAATTCAGCAAGCTTGGGATTCGGTTTGAGAATTTTCAACACAGCTTCGCGCACCAAAGGGTCTGTTATTTGTGAATTTAACGTTCCAGTTCTAATATCCTCGCAAAGAATTTGCCAATGCTTTTCGAGGAAACTAATAGCACGGATAAAACCGGAAGCAAAAACCGCTCCAACACGAAGAACTTGAGTATTTTGGCAAAGGCCACAAAGCATTTGAGAGTACATGCTTTGGTATGAATCTAGGCAAAGAATTGTTTCATTTGGGCTTGTATAATTTGTGTAAGGATCATAAGGCCTTTTTTTGAAATACGAACTTTTGTAGTAACTTGTTAGAACTGGACGAGCTAATAATCCACCTGGAGTTTTTGCTTCTGATTTTATGAACAAAAAGTACATTCCTTTGCCTTTTTGCAAATCTGGCACAAATTGATCCATCACTGGCATTAAAAGGCTGTACAGTAATGACCTTCTGCCTAGCTCTTCTTCAACTGTTGGCATCAATTTCCTCTCTCCCCCGGACGTGCCAGAACTATAAATTAAAAAAAAATTGATGCATAATTAACAAAATTGTCCAAAAACAATTATTTCATAGAGAAAGATAACTTTCTTTATTTCCACTATCAAATTGTAACTTATCAAGTAGTGTAACTTGATACATTTTTCCATTTAGAAAAAAAAAATTGGTACATATTTAATGCAAAGACAAATCTAGAATTTTCAGTCAGCGAGTCCAGAATTAGGTATTAAGAGCATAATATTTTTTGTATATGTACTTATCGATCATGTTTAGAGTAATTGGGTTCAACTGAACTCATTGAACTTGCTCTAGATCAGTCTCTGATGGAGTGGAGCAAGATACATCTTTGATAAAACAAAACCAAAGTAATTTAATGGACTAACCTTGTCAAGAACTCGGAAATTGGTTGAGAACAAAGGATGGTTGAACGATCACCATCAGTGATACGATCAATATCGGGCTTGAGATCCTCATAAGTGACAACAGGCATGATATTTTTGAAGGTATCGTAATCAGTGTTGCCGTTAAGGCCATGCCTTTGTAAGTATTCAACACCAACATTACGAGAGAGTATCTCATTAAGAACCTTTATTTGAACTTCATCAGCATTAGTAGTGATATCTTCGAAAAATTCAAGAAGTTTTTTATTGTTTTCATCAAAACTTCCATCATCTGACAAGGTTAAAGGAGCCTCTGGCATGGCTTCTTAGATTAAAAACAAAAAATAAAATGAAGATGGAGAAAATTTTGTGGAATGATGATTGGAAGTTCTGTTGAAGAAAGAGAAATGACACAAATATATATAGAGGAAAGGTAGGGTGTGTGAAACCCCCTATTGGAAACAAAGAATTCAATGGAAGTTAAACAAAGTCTAGGCGTAAAATGGTAACTGCACGTGCAAAATCTTTGACTTTTCTAACTAGACAAATGAAATTTGGGTTACAAGTGAAAAATCGAAACGTCAAGGGTAATACTGTATATCGGAAATTTGTGCATGCAGTAAACTACTTCCTTCCGAGTACTAATACGTCAATGAAAACAATATATGTTATACATATCAAAATTATATTTTAAAATTTATGATTTAAACAAGTCTTAAATATATTTATATCACTATAATTAATCTCAATTATTTAAAAGTATAAAAAAAAATGGGACAAAGGGAGTGATATTTATCTTGAACTTAATGCATACAATGGAGACTAGTAAATATTGGTAAAACAATTGCTCACACTGCGTATTTACACTAAATTAATATAATTTATTATGAGTAAGTAATTTAATAAAGTATAAATACATGTTAATTTATCACGATTAAATAAAAAAATTATGTTTAAACATATTACGATATAAATATCTTATGCGAATAATTTTTAATGTATAGTAATTTACCTGCGTGAAGACAAAATCAATAAAAAGTTTGGGAAGCTAAGCAGAGGATGATTGGAGGGGCAAATTCCCAGTAAAATCGCGGTAAAGTGTACTTCTATTACCGGCAAGCCCATGCATTGCTTCATCTTCAAGCCTATTTTCTTTTCTTAGTTGTTTTGTTTAAAAAATGAGTAAGTTAGACACTTAAACTTGAATAGCCTCTTAGATAAACTTCTTTTTTTAAGCTTTGTCAGCGTAGGCAGGAGACTTTCACTCTCTCTATAGTGAGTTTAAAAGACACATTTCTACCAAATTGAAGTGTCTATCAAGTCCGCAGCTAAGAAGAGTAATATATCGTCTCCTACGACACCCTAAGATTTTTTCCAACATAAAATACAAGCCACTTTAAATATAAAGATTTATTTTACATAGTTATTGTGGTATAAAAAGAATGCTCCAGTAAAAGTGTAAAACTCGTGAATTCCTTGATTTTTAATTAAATCCATGCATTGTAATTTAAATTTGACCTATTAATCATTAGACGGTTCTTCTTGATGATCTTTTTGTCAAACAAATCGACATCAGAATTTTTGTTTTTCTCATAGCACTAAATACCTACTTATATATCCCTTTTCATAAAACTTTAGGTAAAATCAGGGTCGTTCCTATACTTTTAAGGGTCTGATGCGAGAAAAACAAAAATAAAGAAAATCTTGTATTAATACACTTTGAAGGGTGCTACATATCAAAATAAAAATAAGATGAACAGAATTCAATCGACTACAAGTACAGTTTCCGAATGTCGTCCGACACCAGTGACAACACTTGATAAAACAGAAAATCTTTAAGAGTAAAATGCAACGGAAAAATAAAGAACACAAATGTTTATATTTTCATAAGTTATATATTGATATAACTTATGATGGTCAATGACCAAAAGTATGGTATATATTAAATACAAATATATAAATTCCTTTCTTTACAATTTTATAAGATAAAACAAAAACAAATTAAAATATGAAGTCGCAGATGACTTCGACCTGAAAAATCTAACTAAGTAGACATAGACAACCTCTCATTACAATCGCTTCATACATAACAAATCTAGAATCTAAGCAGCAAATTGTAATGTTGGACAGAATGTTGTCAACACACTTCAAGCAACACAGTTGATCCAGATTTTCAAGTTGAAATCCCGAGAGCTCTCTTATAATTCTTGCAATATTTTTCTGGATATGATACACTGTTGTGGCCTCTCTATTTATAGCAGAGATTTCCCTTGAAAGACTCATCGATCGGTCGTGAAAGTTGAGGAAAAGATGGGCAGCTTGTGGTAACCTCAACAACTTTGACTAGTTCCTTAGTCGAATTCTTCCCCAAGCTTTGACTTTTTCTTCCATGTTTTACACAACTCTAATTCACCATGCCTAAGTCGTTTTTACCTCATAGTAAAATATTATTGCCTACCGTGAAGTAAAATAAAACTGTTCTAAAGAATGTTGGTTTGAATGTTGCGTATCATTTGTTCCAGCATATTTACACATACATATCAATACTCAAATATATATGTTGGTATAAATGTCACAACACCAAATGCAACATTAACAATCTCTCCATTTTTGTCTTTCTTCACAAAACTCATTACAAACCTAAATTGACTTAGGATATTGAGACAAATGTTGTCTAACATTTGTGATTAATAATATCAATGATATGCTCCCCCTTAACTTGTGAGGGCATTCAAGTAATCATGTATGTACTGATTCATAGGATTAGAAAAAGAAAAGAAGATAGCGCATATATACATATCATCCACTTATATAGATTTACATACATACCATAAATAGAAATATTCCATTGTCCACATAAATCAATACACATTCTGACAAACAGTATTTTGCTCAGATTGAGCAACATTCACGATTCTGTTATAATGCCTTAACAGGTCATGGCATATTAATACATTGTGTATTAATGATTTATTTCAACAAAGTATTGATTTTATGCTATTAGGACTCTTAGTGCCTTCCTCAATCTTCCACACATCATTTTTTATATGCACTTATACAGTACATTGCAACATGATATTCATATGAATTGGCTAGCATATTGAGGTACTTACACCTTTGGTATCAGTGTGATTATGGTAGCATTGAGTTGTTTAAGTAACTTCCCCTTTTCAAAAAATTCCATTATAGATGTGGTGATATCTTCTTCTATCACTCCACATGCATCTTGAAAGAAACAACTTCCATAACCATCTGGTCCAGGACTTCTATTCCTGTTTATACTGAATATTGCTTGCTTTACCTCCTTTGTATTGTAAGGTCCGATTAATTTCAGTTGTTCTTCTGTTGTCAGTATGTGCACATTCTTCAGGAAAACTTTACATGCTGCCAGTCTCCCTTCTCTCTTCTTACCCAACATATTTCTATAATACTCCACAAATATATTGGCTATAGTTTCCTGTTCTGATTGAATTTCATCCTTTTCATCCATCAGTTGCATTATTGATTGCTGAAGTTTTCTGTGTTTGATGATGGAGAAGAAATATCTAGTTCAGTCATCCCCTAGCTTTATCCAGTTTGCTTTACTTCTCTGTTGTAGGAACACCTCAGCCAAGTAGGAAGATCTTCTGAATTTCATATATTTCTCCTTTTATATTTGTTGCAGTTTTGTATTTAAGGGACATATTTGCAATTCTTTTTGTGCTTCCTCCAATGCAGTTCTATCCCCCTCTGCCTCAACAATAATATTCATGAAGTGTTCCCCATTCAGACTTCTCAATTTCATTTTCATCATTTTCAGCTTCTTTACTATTTTAAACATCTTATGTCCTTCTATATTTTCCTGCCACACCTTCTCCACTTTACTCAAGAAACAAGGATGACTTGCCCATATATTACAGTATTTGAAAGTCCTCATATTTTCCTTTTGCTCATTTACTAGGTTGATCTTCACTGGACTATGATTATGTATCCCTTCTGGGAGGTATTGTGCATGAAATGTTGGCATATTTTTCAACCAATCAGTGTTGATAAATACCCAATCAATTTTTGAGTAGATTCTCCTATTTCCCTGTCTGTCATTCCATGTGTACCTTTTTCCCTGGCATGGGAGTTCTATCAGTTCACACTCATCTATATAACTTTTGAGATTCAGTATCTCAGCCATACTAACTGTGTTACCTCCTATTCTATCTTCTATGTGAAGTACAAAATTGAAGTCTCCCATAAGTATTCATGGTTGGTTGGAACCTATGCTTACCTCTTCCAAATATTTTCATAAGCTTCTCCTTTCCTCTTTTGTATTAAAAGTATAGACCATGGTTATCAAGAAAGTTTTTTTGTATAGAAACATGCATCACCTGACATGTTATGGCTTGTGCATTGCTGTTTACTTTATGAATTTGGAATATATCCGGTCTCCAGGTCATCCATATCCTTCCATTATAGTGTTGGTCTAGATTTGTAGTATAATGCCACCCTTCAATTTTTTTTTTTTCCACCTCTTCTATTATGTTTTCCTTGATTTTATTCTACACCATGCCCATCAATCCGATGGACTCTTTATTGCAAAGGAGTTTTATCTCCTTTTGTTTCTTAGGAGCATTCAAGCCCTAACATTCCAACACATATTGTTATCCATGTTCTACTTGAGGGATATCATGGCCACCCCTCTTCTGAGTCTCATTTCCTCCTTTCTGAAGTGATGGAAATTCCTCTTCCAGTAACTGAAATGGCTGACTGTGTACCACTACCTGTTCATTTAGGCTTTTCTGATATGTTTGCTTGCTTCCCCTTTCTTGCACATTTTTCTGAGCTCATCCATTTGTTTGATAGTTCCTCTTGGGGTTAGGTGTTGTCCACCCCAATTGTCTTCCCTCTTGGGACTGTTTGTCTTGCTCCTGTTCATCATCTTTCTCCTTTCCTCTATCTGTCCTTGGATTCTATATTGTTCCTGTTATAATCACCTCTTCAATATGTTTCTCTTTAGCATTTTCTGTTCTTTTGTCTGGCTTTTGTATTCTTTTCTTTCTACATTCTTCTTCTCCACGTCCATACCTTTTGCATTGATTGCATAATATAGGTTTCCAGTCATACTGTATTTTCTGCTCAACTAAATTTCTTTTCTCATTCCGGAAATATACCTTCTCTGGCAGTTTGGCATTCATATGCACTTCTATCAGCAATCTTGCGAAAGTGTCGCCTATTCTTCTTCTTTTCTGTATGGTCATCTACCATTAGTGGTTTGCCAATTAAGCTCCCAATTTTGCTTAACCCTTTCTGACTCCAATACTTGAATTTCAATTTGGGTAAAACTACCTGGATTGGAATTCAAGTCTTATACTCACTTTGTTTAAGATTTAATTGTAGGTTTGGTTTAATTTTCAAAATTATGTTGCGCAATACACATGAGTTGAAATTATAAACTTGAATGTTTGGACTTATCTTTTCAATCAAAAAATAAAGATAACTTCATTTTTCGTAAAATAGTTTTAGATTATTTTTAATATTTGAGATATTCAATAAAATTAAATCACAAGTTTATAGAATTTTTTTATGACCGTGCGAAGCACGAAAAAAATTACTAGTACCATGTAAAGAAAACAATATCTCATATGGTTCCCTTAAATTGGAATTTCCACACTTTTATCAAGGTATTAGTTATATACGGCATAATCATACCAGAAAAATAAAGCATGACGTTGAAACTACTTTTATTCGGTAAAAAAGATAGTAGTTCTACTTGGCAACCATCAAATTTGAAGAGATAAGAATGTTGGCTACTCTACTTCATTACCTGTAAATGATATTACTTGGAGCAATTAAGTTGTTATAAAGGCATTTAATCATATTCATTACTTAATAAATCTTCTCTTCAACTTTGGAAAAAGAATAATACATTCCTTTTAAAGCTTTTATTTTTAAGCGCACGTTATTGAACATACACACGAAAATTGAGGATTAGTTATAATCCAATTCATAGACAAGTTAGGATTTATGGTTAGACTTTTGCATATTAAATTGTGGAACTTGACAACCATAAAGAAGAATTTGTAATTCTAATTAAGGAGTTAGCATAGCGTAAGGGAAAGATATAACTGAGGGCAAGTCAAAATGACGGCAAAATTAGGTGTTAACCACTTTGTCTAATGATCTTAAGCATCATTAGTAATCAAAGTTAGTAAGCTGCTCTTCTTTGTTGTCTTTCATTTCATTTATTAACTTTTTGTTTTTCCAAGGACGATTTTGTTGAACCAAGTAAGACTGACAAATGTGAACGAACAATTAAAAAGTACATTTGGGTAACCAGAAATCCTGAATTTTGGTCACGTATATATGTAGGACTGACCATTGGTTCCTGATTAGTATAATGTTGAAGTATCAAGGGACATGACCCCTACAAAACCAACAAATAATGGGCATTAGATTCTAATCACTTATAACAAAAAAATAAAAATTAGCGATGGACGTCTCTAAATAACAAAAATTCAATGCTCATCTACTTTAATAATAAATTATTAAAAAAAGTGTTGTTATGAATTATTTAGCAATAAATTAACGATGAATTTTATAACTAATTCTTATTTTTTTAGTGCTTAGAATTCTTGTAAAGGTACTATCAATATGCTGTTTGAACTTTGAACATATCCACGAATTAAGCGATAGAAAACAAAACCGACCATTCAATTAAGAATCTAAGATTAGAGCGATTGAGAAGATACTCCCTCTAATTCATATTAAGTGTTCATTTAGGGTGTGTTTGGTAAGACGGAAAATATTTTCGAAGGAAATATTTTTTCTGAAAATAAGTGATTTTTTACTTATTTTTTTGTGTTTGGTACGGAAATTGAAAAATGTCATTTAATTAAGAGCATTTACATATACTCAAAGCAAAATCACTATAAAGTTTTTGAATTTGAAGTGCAACTTTTGGTGGCGGGAGCATGAATTTGAAGGTGGGGTAGGTTGGGGGAGGGATGGGTAAGAATTTTTTTTATACTTTGTCTTGAGCCGAGAGTCTTTCAGAAACAACCTCTCTATTTACCAAGGTAGAGATAAGGTTTACGTACACTCTATCCTCCCAGACCCCACGTTGTGGGACTTCACTTGGTATGTTGTTGTAAAAATAAAAAAAATACAAAATAGAAAATTCGGGGGAGGGGGGTATAAAGAAACTTCTAAAAACTTTTTTTGAAGGGTGGTGGAGTCGCGGTGTGTGCTGGGTGGTGTAAAAAACAAAAAAGAACTGTAAATACTTTTTAGGGGTGGGCATGGGTTGGGGTAGGGTTGGGTGAAAATATTTATATAATTTTTTCTAAAAGTAAAATAAAATATATGAAAAATAAATTTCGGAAGGGGGTGGTAGAAGGTAGGGTGAGGGGTGTGGGGTGGATGGTTTGGGTTGGGGTTTGGGGACTGGGATTGGGTAGAGTGGGGGTGGTGGGGTTAGGTTTAGGGTGTGAGGGTGGAGTTGGGATGGTGGTGAGGGTGGGGGCGTGCTTTCTGGCTGTTGTTGAATCAGCTGTGAAATACGCTCTTGCTCACGAATCTGCTGTTCTAGCTCAGACCAGGCTATCGTTCTATTCGTGCTTGAAAAACGACCCCATCGGCCCGCTCCTTTTAATGGACATTCTTAGCCGTCGTGGGGTGGATTGGGGAATACGTTGGTAGATTAATATGTGATTTTATTAATCCAAAAAATATTTTTCCTTAAATTTTTATGAAAGATATTTTCTCATATTTTGAGGAAAACAATATTCATAGAAAGTTATTTTTCAAGATCTTAAGTGCAACCAAAACATTTTTCGAAAAAACATTTTCCGTCATATCAAACACACCCTTAGCCTTTTTGTTTTGATTCAAAATAAGTGTGTACTTACATAATATAGAAATTTACCCCTATTTAGATAAATGAACTTTTTGTAATCAAGAAACTACTATATATTAATTAAGTAGTACACCCTCCGTTTTAATTTAAGTGTCTTAGTTTGACTAGGCACAGAGTTTAAGAATTAAAGAGTCTTTTGAATAGTGTGATCATAAATGAAAGATGTGTATAATGTACTAAAATGTCCTTTAATCTTATGGTTATAAACTTGTCACGTAGGATCTTTGAATTGTCAACTTACCAAATGTGAAAAGATATACTCTTTTTGGGACAGACCAAAAAGAAAAGTAACACTTAAAATGGGATAGATGAAGTATTTAATCAAGGGTAGTTTAGTCAAAATATTTATTTTTTGGGAGTTAGTATTTTTTAAGGAGTGTACATAAGGCTAGACAGACACTTAATTTAATGCGATTAAAGCAAAAAATTTGAGATTTGTTTTTATTTTTTTAATATTTTATAGAGTATTTGGTTGCTATGTGTCAAATTCACATGGAAGTGCATAATGTTGAGTGTATATAACAAAATTCTTATAAGACAGTTGTACGAATAGTGATATGACACATGTCAGTTAATGCTGAGTCAAGTCCATGTTATCTGAGGGCGTAGAATGGTGCTATGAGTGAACAATTGGACCGTATGACGTAGTTTCATTCAGAATATATGTCCAAGAATGTTTGCAATACTCCAACGGATGAACCGTCAATGAATATACTAGTAACAATCATAGTAGATCGAGAAATTATGGTGCTTTAAAAAGCAAAGTTGTTTCTGAAAATTCTTTTCAGAAACGAGTTTTGAAATTTATGAATGATATGACGAACAAAATAGACACCAACGCAGAGAAGACATAGAAAAATGCCAAGGAATTCCGGCACCGGTTAAATTAAATATCGGGAGCCCCTCCAGTAATTGAAGGGTCAGACGTAAGAAGATATATTCAGTTGGCATATAAGCTAGAGGTTGCGCCCAAACTGATCCCCAAAAAGTTTAAAATGTCATATGTAGCCAAGTATGATGGGACTACAGATTCACAGAAGCATATAACAGCCTATACTACAGCCGTAAAGGGAAATGATCTAAGGGAACATGAAATAGAGTCGGTTCTGATCAAGTTGTTTGCTGAAACACTTGCTAAGGGAGCCTTGACTTGGTATTCACTCCTTCCTGAACATTCGATTGGATCGTTCGCCAAGCTCGCCGAAATATTCATAAAAGTTCACGAGGGAGCATGAAAGGTAAAGACGCACAAGGCGGATATCTTTCGCATTGTGTAGGGAGAAATATAACTCTTTAGGGACTTTATTTCATGGTTCCAGAAGGAACATATGCTACTACCCGCAGTCCCGGACGAGTGGGTTGCAGAGGCTTTCACAAAAGGCTTGAATCCTTCAACTTCAGACGCCTCACGAAAGCTCAAGTATAATCTCTTAGAATTCCAAGCTATAACCTGGGAAGATGTGCACAACTGGTATGAATCTAAGATCTGGATAAAAGATAATTTGCTATGGACTCAGGCTGGGAGTATTTTTCATAAGTCGGACAAATGGACCGAACAGACCAGAACTCCTCAAAGAATCTTTCCAACCTTATCCTGCTCCCAGAAAGCAAAGAGTCTGACAAGGTTTATGCTCCTTTGAAAAGACAAACAACAAGAGAGGATCCGGATGAAACAATCAAGAATTTGTGAATTTCGACAAAGGGAATTAATCTAACTCTAATAAGGGTACCAGATAGCCAAAATTATCCTAGTACAATTTCAATATCAACGAGGATCAAATAGTGGCGGTACTGAAAACTCATCCAGCGTCCTGACCTCCTAAGTCATTGCAATCCGATTTTAATAAAAGAGATCAGTATGTCTGGTGTGATTTCCATAGCACTCACGGATGTAAAACTGCTGATTACATACATTTACGAGAGGAGGTGACATGAATGCTGAACAGAGGCCACCTCCAATAATATTTTTGCGAAAGAGCTCGAAACAATTATGAGCGGGAACAACCCAATGAAGATAAATCAAATTCGGCCTCACTATCCCATATTATTAACATGATCTTTGGTGGGTCAATGATTTCCGTTAAATCTTTTACTACGGCTAAAAAGACAAAAATCTCAGTAACCTGAGAAAAGAGATTATGGGAGATACCACAAGAACACACTATCACTTTCACCAAAGAAGATGATGCCGATATGATTTTTCCTCACAATGATGCATTAGAAATTTCAATACCTATTGATTTCTTTCAAGTGAAGAGAGTGTTGATCGATCCCTGGAGCTCAACTAGTATTATCAGGCTGAAGGTGGTATAAGAGATGAATATGATAGACAAAACTGTTCCGACTGCTATAGCCCTCTCAGGTTTTAATATGTCAAGTGTGACCACAAAGGGGGAAGTAGATGTACCAATGGATCCGATGAGAGTCATTAATATGACAAAATTTTATATCTTTGACGGTGACATGAGATATAGCGCAATATTCTAGAGGTTGTGGATACACGATATACAGGCGATCCTATCGACATTGCATTTGTTGGTGAAATTACCTATACCAGAAGAGATTCAGATTCGAGGAGAACATCTCACTGCTAGAGAGATGTAGACCATAGAGGAATCAGAGTGGTGGCAGATCCTAAATAGCAATTATAAAAGGTGGAGCCAGCATCGAGAAATATTCATCAAGTTTCGTCGGCAAAGTTGGAATCAACCTATCCAGATGAGGAGTTTTCGGACCGATGTCAGGTGCCTAGATATTTTTTGGTACCAGACGAGTCAGATGCCACCAAGTCCACTATAGAGGAACTTGAACAAATTGCACTACATCCTGAAACTACCGATATGAAGGTATACCTAGGCATGAGGTTAACCCCGAAGCTCAGAGATTTAATTCTTAAGTATATTGTAGCTAACGTTGATTATTTTGCATGGTCACATGAATATTTGACAGACATCCCTCGAGAAGTCATAATTCATAAGTTGGGCCTGGATCTCAGTGTCCCTCCCGTGCGACTAAAGAAGATGTAGCTAGATTACTTAATATAGTGTCAATATGGGAGGTGAAATACCCGGACTGGTCAGCAAACATAGTCATAGTACCTAAAAAGGGAAACAAATTTAGAATGTGCATTGATTATAAAGATTTAAATAAAGCATGTTCAAAAGACTCATTTTCGTTGCCAAACATAGATCAGATGATCGATGCTACGACTGGCCATGAGATCATGAGTTTTCTCGATGTGTATTATGGGTATAACCAAATAAGGATGCATCCGGAAGACCAAGAGAAAACATCTTTTTAAAATACTTTCGGCACTTATTGTTATAACGTTTTGCCTTTTGAACTAAAAACGTCGGGGCTACATATCAAAGGTTAGTAAACAAAATGTTTGAAAAGCAAATAGAAAAAAACTATGGAAGTATATATAGACGATATATTTTTTAAGAGTCTTCATAGAACCATTTAAGTCATTTGCATGAAAATTTTGAGGTATTGAGGAAGTTTAATATGAAGTTTAACCCCAAGAATTGTGCCTTTGGTATGAGTTCCAAAATATTCCTGGGTTTCTTGGTTTCTCAGAGAGGAATCGAGATAAACTTTGAAAAAATAAAGGTTATTGAGGACATAACGGACATGCTTGAAGACGTTAAAGTGGTACATCGATTGACCAGGAAGGTGGTGGCTCTGAGCAGATTTATCTCCCGGTCGTCAGAAAAATGTCATAGGTTTTTCTCACTTTTGAAAAAGATGAATGATTTTGTTTGGACCCCCGAATGCTAGCATGTCCTACGGGACCTGAAAGACTACTTATCCAACTCTCGCTCATGTCAAATCCAAATGACGGAGAATAATTACTCATATATCTTGGAGTCTCGGAGGTAACGGTAAGTGTAGTTCAAGTACGAGAGGAAAAAAGTATGTAATTTTATGTCTATTACATAAGTAGAGTAATATCACGGTCCAAGACCCGATACCAGTTGCTTGAAAGAATGTTTTTTGCTTTAGTTATGTTGTCACGAAAGCTTCAATTATATTTTCAATTCCACCTAATTACCGTAGTAACCACATTTCCACTTAAAATGTGTTACATAAGCCCGAGATTTTTTGGCGCTTGGCTAATGGGCGGTGGAATTGAGTGAATTTGATATTGAATATAGACCACATACTACAATAAAGTCATAGGCTCTACATGATTTTATGGTAGATTTAAGTCCGGAAGTAACCCCTTAGGTAGAAAAAGAAGCCATCTTAGACTCGGGGACTGCCCCCGAGATCTGGACGCTCTACAAAGATGAGGCCTCCAACGTCAAGGGGACTGGTCTAGTAGTAGTTCATACTCCCACCAGTGAAATTTTAAGACATGCAAATAGCACTCCATTGACTAACAATGAAGTTGAGTATGAGGCTTTGGTTGCAGGTTTGAAATTAGCCCGAGGTTTAGGCACTCAAATTATTGAAGTCAAATGTGATTCGTTGTTGGTAGTGAACCAAATTTATAAGGTATTTGAAGTAAAAAAAAGAACGCATGTTGAGATACTTCGAGAAGGTTATGAAGCTTTTATCTCATTTTTAAGAATGGACGGTGGTACATATACCCCAAGAAGAAAATATAGAGGCAGATGCACTCACAAACTTAGGCTCCAACATGGAAGCTGAGGGTTTTAAATCCAGTCAGTCGTTCAGTTGTTGCACTTGGCATTGGATCCCATATGTTACGATGAGATGAATTCAACCATCCTAACTTGGGACTGGAGGAATGAATTCTTGTACTACCTCATAAATGGAAATCTCTCATAGGACCCAAAAACATCCAGAGCTTTGAGGACTAAAGTCGTCCGATACTATGTCGTAGATGAAAACTTTATCGACGGTATTTTTATTGTTCCTTATCCCTGTGTGTAGGCCCCAACAAAGTTGATTACGTAATGAAGGAAGACCATGAATGCATGCGGAAACCATTCTAGAGCGGAATCTTTAATGAGAAAACTCATGAGAGTTGATTATTACTGGCCCGAATCGAGAAAGATAAAAAAATGTTTATGAAGAAATGTGATAAATGTCAGCACCATGCACAACTGTTATACTGACCGAGAGAAGAATTGCATTCGATTGTATCCCCATGGTCGTTCATAAAATGGGGGATGAACATAATCGAACCATTTTCAGCTGCACCAGGACATGTATGTCAAATTATATTTATGACTGACTATATTTTTAAATAGGTTGAAGTTTGATCGGTGTATTTTATATACACCCTTTGAGTCATTTTTAGTTATTCTTTTGGGCATTTTTGTACAAATATGTGTCATCTTAGGATAACTTTTCTTTCTTTTGAGTCATAATGGTTTAAAGTGGCACATTGGCGAAAATGAGCGAAAAGATGGCAGAAACAGAGGTTCCAGAGCTCAAAAAGCTAAAAAGTTGGCAACCCGGGCGAGAAATGGCGGCCATGGCCACACCAACCAGCGAGATCGAGCACCATGGCGCCCAAAGAATAGAGAGTCGAAGTTTCAGCCAGCTGGGCCAGACTGGCGGAAATTAGCCAAATTCGAATAGGAATGGGCCAAGGCCAAGAAGGAAAAGTTGTTGGACGTTTTTTAGACTATAAAAAGGACCTTTTTAGGTCATATTGGAGGATGCCACACTTGAGAATTCATCACAACTTGGAGATTAAGATTGGAGACTTACTTTTGTGTAATTTCTTGTTCTTTATTTTATTTCTTTTTAGTTTATGTTGGATATTAGTTTAGTACTTGGCATGTCTATGGCTATGAACTAACTTAATTTAGGGCTTTCCATGTCGAATCACTTGAAACTCGTTCTTACGAATTAATGCATGTTTTGGTTTCTTCTTATTATTGCTGAGATTTATTCAACATTTGTTTTGATTGCTCGGTAATTAATTGATCACTAATTATCATAACTTATATGATTTCTAATCGAAAGCCGAAAGGGGAGATTGTGAATATGCTATAGTTGAATAAATATAGGTTTAAATCGTGGACGAAAGTACCCCGATACTTGTGTAGCTTAATAGGTTATTGCTCTTAATCCTCTTTTATAGTCAATCTTGTCATCGAAAGATAGAAGGGTTCTATATTGGGGTTGAGTGTTTATATTACCTTAAAAGGAGTATAAAACGACTTAGTTAACCTGCTATCTCAAAATAGAAGAAGAACCATAATTATTTGCATTAATGAGTAAAGCGAGCGGATAGTTGAGGAGATTTGGAAGCCCTATTTCCACCATATCTGAAGTAAAATAAAGTAAATTAGTTAGCATCTATAATCATAGCTATAAATAATTTATTAAATTATCGGTTACCAAATAGATACGATAGAATAGAGGTTGATAATTGAACACTAATCCCTAAGGACGACAACTCGGTCTTCTAGACTATATTACTTGTCACGACACGTGCACTTGCGTTTAGTGTGTGCATAAATCCCGCATCAAGTTTTTTGCGTCGTTGCCGGGGATTGGCGTAGTTCAATATCATTCTATCTATTCTTAATTTCTAATTTGGTTTTTATTTTTCTTTTTATTAATTTTTTTTATTTCTGTGAAACCGTACGCCGTGATCTGTTTGTTGATTTTGATCTGTTGCAGGCATCTAGTTTATGCGAAAGAGAAGAGGAGCAGACACACTTGTTCCCTTCAACCCGGAGATTGAAAAGACTTGCAAGCATAACCGGAGAAACAAACGAATTTTGGCCTTAATAGCAATGGGAGGCTTGCAGAATAACAATGAGATGAACGAAGGGTTAGGTGATCATCAACCTAACCAAATGATGCCCCGGAGGTTACCGATGGATGTAGAAGAAATGGTCCAGGTCCAAGCTGAGAGAAGCTTGGGAGATTATGTGCTGCCAAGGGTGAATGGAGCACAGACTTGCATCAGGCTCCCAGCAATAGGAGCAAATAATTTCGAAATCAAGCCTGCGATCCTGAGTATGGTGCAGAATACAGTTCAATTCGGAGGGTTGCCATCTGAAGACCCTCATATGCACATAGCAAATTTCTTAGAGCTGTGTGCAACTTTCAAGTATAATGGCGTTACTGACGACGCCATCCGATTGAGGCTCTTTCCCTTCTCACTCAGGGATAGAGCAAAAGTGTGGTTGAATTCCCTGCCTACAGATTCTATATTCACATGGCAGGAGTTGGCACAGAAGTTCTTGGCAAAGTTCTTTCCACCGTCCAAGGCCGCTAAGTTGAGAGGAGAATTGAACAATTTTTACCAGGCCGATGGAGAGTCACTCTATGAGGCTTGGGAGAGATTTAAAGATTTGCAGAGAAAGTGTCCACATCATAGCATTGAGCTGTGGAATTTGGTCCATATTTTCTACAATGGGCTAAGCGGGACCACAAGAACCATCATTGACGCAGCTGCAGGTGGAACCTTCATGAAAAAGACAACACATGAGGCCCATGATTTGTTAGAAGACATGGCCACCAATAACCATGTGACCGACGACAGAGGGGTTAGTGGAAGGAGAGCGATAGGAGTTCATGAGATTGATGCCATCACAACGTTAAATGCACATGTTGCTCTCTTGACCAAGCAACGACAACAGAACACAGTGTCAGTGAATGCAGTTCAGATGTCATTGAGTTGTGAGATGTGTGGGGGTCCTTATACATTTGATAGATGCCCATCAGCAGACCCCAACAACATCCCTATTGAGCAAGCAGAATGCCAGGCAGTGGGGAATTACCAAAGACCCCAGAACAACCCCTATTCAAATACCTACAATCCAGGGTGGAGAAATCACCCTAACTTTTCATGGAGGGATGATCAAGGGCAGCAGAACCAGTTTCGAGGTCAATACCAGAGTCAACAACCATTCACTCAGACCTCATCTTCACAACAATTCAGTGCACCTGCTCAACAAGAAAAGCCAGATGAGTTGAGAGTAGCCCTGTTGACACTCACCAACTCACATACCCAGTTTATGGCAGAGACAAGATCCTCTATCAGGAATTTGGAGACACAGGTGGGACAACTAGCAAAGATGGCGAATAACAGGCCACAGGGCACTCTTCCTAGTAATACAGAGATGAATCCCAGAGAGCAGTGCCAGGCGGTGCAGCTGAGAAGTGGAAAGCAGCTAGAACAGCCTACACCCCAGCCTGTGGTAGAACAGAGAGTTGAGCAGAGAGTAGATGCAGAGAAGGAGGGGGTTACTGAGGACCGCCCAATGTTAGAGAAGGTTCCAACAATTCCAGTGAGGGAATACACAGAGAAGATTCCTTACCCTCAGAGGTTGCAAAGGAAAGCAGTTGATAAGCAATTCTCCAAGTTCTTGAAGGTATTCAGAAAGCTGCACATTAACATTCCGTTCATTGAGGCATTGGAGCAAATGCCTACTTACTTCAAATTTATGAAGGAAATTCTTGGGAAAATGAAGAAGCTAGCTGAGTATGAGACAGTGGCATTGACAGAGGAATGCAGTGTCATATTGCAGAAGAAACTGCCCCCCAAGCTTAAGGATCCAGGGAGCTTCACATTGTCGTACACAATTGGCAGGGTGACATGTAACAGGGCCCTGTGTGGTTTGGGGGCCAGCATAAATCTCATGCCCTTGTCCGTTTTCAAGAGGTTGGGTTTGTGTGAAGCCAAACCAACCACTGTGAGCTTGCAGTTGACAGATAGGACAGTGGTGCATCCCAGGGGGATAATGGAAGATGTATTGGTTAAGGTGGGAAAATTCTTCTTTCCTGCGAATTTCCTCATCCTTGATATGGAGGAAGATGATGAGATCCCTATCATATTGGAAAGACTATTCTTGGCAACTGGGAGAGCCCTGATTGATGTGGAGAAGGGCGAGCTGACACTCAGAGTTGAGAATGAAGAGATGGTGTTCAAGGTGTTTAAACACATCGTTGAACCCCCAGTCATAAGCAAGTGTTTTGCAGTCAGCACACCGGTTGAGCCAGCACAGGCCAAAGCAAGGGAAATCAGTCCGCCAGTACAGGTGAGCAACGCTAAACCTTCTCTTGAGAAGAAGGAGAAAAAGAAAAACAGAAGGCGAAAGCGAAAAATGATTATGAAATGGATAAGCTGTGAGGTTAATTTACCCCATGCCCCTTGATAAGGAACTTGCGTCCGGCTAAAAGTCGTTAAAGACAACGCTACTTGGGAGGCAACCCAAGGTTATTTTATTTTATGCAATTTAGTTTTAGTTAGAACAGTCTCACGGGAGGTATTGTTTGCATGTTGTGATAACAGGTACAGTGCCAAAAATTGGAGGACGAAAACGTGAAGAGAAGAGAAAATCAGCCAGCCACGCGCCGAGAATGCGTAAGGTGCAGAAGTTGAGCGCCACGTTGGTCCGCGCGCCAAAAGTCCGTGGCGTCTCGAAGTTTGGCGCCACGCGCTAAATCAGAGCGCCACGGCGCCGGAAGTTCAGAGGGTCGCAGATGTTTGGGCGCCGCGACACCTATTGCAGGGCCGTGGCGCCGCGACGGAAAAACTGAAATTTAAAGGAGCCCTAATCCGATTTCTTATTCCAAATAAAAAACCCAAACCTTTCCTCTCTTCAAAACCCACGAAATCAACCTCCCTTACTCAAAATCTTCCACAAACTAAACTCAATCACAACCAAAGTACTTAAATTCCTTGAACCCTTAACCATCTCAAACAACAACCCTCATTCCATTGCATCAATCCATCATTAGGAACAAGAAAATCTTGAAGAACACCGTCCAAGGTAACTTTCATCACTTTTCTTGAAATTTTCAAAACAATCAGCGGAGGTAATAGGTTTGGGGATGTGCTTTATTGGTGGATAGTGTGTGGGGTGTTGAAGTTTGGTGTGAAAATTTCACGGTAAGATTATACGTAGTGATCGTGGGGTGTTGTATCGATGCTTTGAGTGAAGTTTGGGGGTTGAATGGTGTTGTAGTTGCTGATTACACTGTGTGTTGATTGGTTTGATTGATAGTTGATGGGTAATATCACTGAAACAAAGGAAACGCTGCTGAAATTTGTTCAAAATGTCTGCCAGAAAAAATAGAGCTTCCACATCCGCCTCAGTTCCACAATATGACGCTACTAGGTTTGTCAGTCAAAAAGCAGAAGACAGATATTACAAACTTAGTACTAGACCCTTTATCCCTGAGTGAGGAATGAAGTACAAAAGGGAGTCATTTGAGGATGGAGATTCCTATGAGCCTATTCGGGCAATGATAGAGGCCATGGGGTGGAAGAGATTTGTTAATCCGAAAAGAATAGTACCACAGAACACCGTAATGGTGAAAGAATTCTATGCTAACTTTCCGGAGAGGGTAAATGGTAGATGCTTTGTGAGAGGATAGTATGTGTCTGTGACGGTCGAAGTGGTGAATGAGCTATTAAGAACAGCCGATGTTGAAGAAAGAGGCGATTGTCGAAGCTATTTTAGAACATGGTCTAGAGACGCCAACAAAATCGATTGGGATATCGTCGCAAGCACATTATGCTACCCTGGTGCTGAGTATGATATTGCACGAAATGGTTCAAGAGGACTGAGCAGATGTCAGTTCAACAAAACAGCCAAGAATTTGTTATATTTCGTCAATGCCCGCCTGATTCCATCGACGCACTTCACCAGAGTGTCAGCGGATAGAATAAAAATGATATATGGAATTATGAAAGGGAAGACGATTGACGTTGGGAATGTGATATTGCAGAACATTGGAGAAACCAGTAGGTTGGTCACTACAGGTGGGTTGGGACATGGATCACTTATTTGCAGTTTATGTTCTATACATGGAGTCCCAACCCTAGCTACTGATACATATGAGAAGGGCCAACCTCCCGTGCGTCATGGGATAGTGCATGCCTTCCCGTAACTCCCCTCCAAAGAAGAAGCAGAAGCGCATCAAAGACCAGAAAGAGCAGCAGCAAAGATAGATCGTCATGGATGAAGATGAGCCTGAGACAGAGGCTCAAGATGGCGCAGTAAAGCGCGGCGCACTGAATGGAACCTCCGGTGCCTATAATGGAGCAGTTGCTCATGAACCAGAGGAGGATGATTCAGAGTTTTGACATAATAATACAAGGTCAGCAGGACCTGAGGCAAGGACATCAAGAACTAAGGCAGGAGCAACAACGGTTGCACCAGAGATTTGATGAGATGAGTTCCTTGTTCAACCAGTGGTCCATGCATTATCCACCGCCACCATTTTAAACCAAGTTTGTAAGTTGTCCCGTTTTCTTTATTTTTGAGTCTTGAACACATTAGGGACAATGTGTGATTTAAGTTTGGGGGGGGGGGGTGTTTTATTGTTTTAAGTCTTTGTGATTTGTTTTGTGTGTTTTTGAGTATTTTTGAGTCATAATTTTTTTAAGATCATGCATGTTGTAGTTACTGGAAACGCCTAGTGAAGTAAAGTTGAATAATGTAATAGGATTAGAAGCAACCATCTGAACACTTATGTTAGATATGCCAAAAATTCATGAAATCAAACTTTTTGGGTATCTTGCTTGATTTATGCATTGTTAGTAATTAAAATCTATGTGTCTTCTTGCTTGTTATTTGAGGCGAAATAGTTAGGATATGCATGTTAGGGAGATGACTCAGGCATTTCTTTGTCAACCCTTTCTTACCATTTTTACCTATCCCTGACATAAAAATTGTATCCCTAGTCAGCCCATTTGAGCCTAAAAATAAGACCTTTCTTTGACGCCCTATAATTTCATACTTGTGTCATAAGTGAAAAATTGAGTTGTTCGGAATATAAAGTGTTGAAAAGAGACAAAAAGAGATTGAACAAGTTTGATGCACCCCAATGAAAAAATAATAATAAATAGGTAAAAGTCTAAGTTTGGGGGTGTCTGCTATTCATAATACACCTCATTCTCTCAAAATAAAAGAGGTGAAAGATAGGTATGAGATGAAAAAGAAAATCAAAAGAAAAGGGAGGAGTTGAAAGAAAAAGAGCTTATGGTACGTAAGTTGAGCCTAAAAACCTATTTTTACCTACCCTGCCTAAGCATACATTACAACCTTGAAAAGTCCTGAAGATCTCTAGTATGTGTATCCATGATTAATGGAGAATAGCAAGTGAACAGGCCATAGGATTTTGAAATTGACATGCATAGTTAGGTATTCTTACTTCCATTGAGCATGATTAAATTGAATTTGCGAAATATCTGATTTGATTGTTTAGAATGCTAAAAATCAATGATATATGTTCCTGCATATTATTCTACTAACCTTCATGCTTTTCTAAGTAACAATGATGCAGCAAAGTGATCAATGTCTTTGAGTCCTTTTATTTTATGTTTCCTTCGTGTCTTTATTTCTTTCTTTTGATCTTTACTCGAGGGCGGGCAAAGGTTAAGTTTGGGGGTATTTGATTGGTGTATTTTATATACACCTTTTGAGTCATTTTTAGTTAGTCTTTTGCCCATTTTTGTACAAATATGTGTCATCTTAGGATAGATTTTCTTTCTTTTGAGTCATAATGGTTTAAAGTGGCACATTGGCGAAAAGGAGCGAAAAGAGGACAGAAACAGAGGTTCCAGAGCTCAAAAAGCTAAAAAGTTGGCAACCCAGGCGAGAATGTGGCCATGGCCACCAACCAAAGAAGATCAGCGCCACGGCGCCAAAGAATGTAAAGTCAGAGTTTAGCCGCGCGCTGGGCCAGGACTGCGCGCCGAGGCGAGAAATCAGCCAAATCCGAATAGGAATGGGTCAAGGCCAAGAAGGAAAAGTTGTTGGACGTTTTTAGGCTATAAAAATGACCTTTTTAGGTCAGATTGGAGGATGTCACACTTGAGAATTCATCACAACTTGGAGATCAAGATTGGAGACTTACTTTTGTGTAATTTCTTGTTCTTTATTTTATTCCTTTTTAGTTTATGTTGGATATTAGTTTAGTTCTTGGCATGTCTATGACTAGGAACTAACTTAATTTAGGGTTTTCCATGTCGAATCGCTGGAAACTCTTCTTACGAATTAATGCATGTTTTGGTTTCTTCTTATTATTGCTGAGATTTATTCAACATTTGTTTTGATTGCTTGGTAATTAATTGATCACTAATTATCATAACTTATATGATTTCTAATCGAAATCCGAAAGGGGAGATTGTGAATATGCTATAGTTGAATAAACATAGGTTTAAATCGTGGACGAAAATACCCCGATATTTATGTAGCTTAATAGGTTATTGCTCTTAATCCTTCTTTATAGTCAATCTTGTCATCGAAATATAGAAGAGTTCTATATTGGGGTTGAGTGTTTATATTACCTTAAAAGGAGTATAAAACGACTTAGTTAACCTGCTATCTCAAAATAGAAGAAGAACCATAATTATTTGCATTAACGAGTAAAGCGAGCGGATAGTTGAGGAGATTTGGAAGCCCTATTTCCACCATATCTGAAGTAAAATAAAGTAAGTTAGTTAGCATCTATAATCATAGCTATAAATAATTCATCAAATTATCGGTTACCAAATAGATACGACAGAATAGAGGTTGATAATTGAACATTAATCCCTGAGGACGATAACTCGGTCTTCTATACTATATTACTTGTCACGACACGTGCACTTGCATTTAGTGTGTGCATAAATCGTGCATCAAAGTTGCATCTTATGCAAAGCTCCGAGAGAAAGAGGCGATGGACTTCATTTGACAGCACATCATCTATCGTTTTGGCATCCCAAAGGAGACAACTTGTGACAACAACCAAAATTTTATTAGAGCTAAAATTACAAAGTTCCTAAATGACTTGAACATCAAGCGTATCACCTTCACTCCCTACAATCCTAGTGAAAATGGTCAAGCAGAATCAACAAACAAGGCCATAATCCAAAACTTGAAAAAGAAGTTGGAAGCTGTAAAAAGAAATTGGCCTTCTATGTTACCGGAAATTCTATGGGCGTATAAAATGAGTATCAAAGAAACTTACTTTTCTTTGGTCTATGATGCAGAGGCCTTGATTCTAATAGACGTTGAGACTTACAGTTTGAGGTACCTTCGGATAGAGGACAAGTCAAATGCAGAATCAATGTCTGTGCACCTAGATTTGCTCGAAGAACGTCGAGATCTTGCATACATCTAGATGGTAGCCCAAAAGTAAAGATTCGAACAATATTATAACCGGAGCATAAATCTCCGATACTTAAAGCTCGAAGACTTAGTACTCCGGAGGGTAACTCAGAGTACCCGAAAATATAATACGGGAAAATTAGTCCTAAATTGGGATGGTACATACACCATCACAAGTATCGATGGTAAATGAGCTTACCAGCTGACAAACCAACAAGGAAACAATCTTCCTAGTAATTGGAGTGTAATCCATTTAAAGAAGCATTACTTCTAGTAAGACAAACATGCGCTGTACTTTTTCCCCTTCGTCCAGTTTTTATCCTAATTGGGTTTTTCTGGCATGATTTTTAATGAGACAACACCCACAGATAAACATGTTGATAGTATTCCTACCGAGAAGAGTGGAGCAGATTTTACATAAATTTTAGCGCTTCAAAGAAAAGCACCTGATACTGGGAACTTCCCAGATGCTGGGGACTGGCCAAATTTTGAAAATACATGTAACTGAACTGCCCACACTAGATGGCAGCTGAATTATTCTTGTACTTGTCTTCACATTTGTAAGTAAAAGGAATTAATGAAATTTTCCTTTTATGATTGATCACGAGCATAAAAACATATGTTGACTTAAACATATCGAAATTTATGTGTCATAATAAGCAAAGACATCCTCTTCTACTGCACCATTCAAAATAAGGGTGATGCGCGAAAAGATGCACACACTTAAACGCAAGTGCACGTTATCGTGACAAGTAATATAGTCTTAGCAAGACCGAATATCGTCCACAAGGATTAGGGTTCAAGTACCAAATATCTATCTTTTGGTATCTATTTGGTAAATTGATATTTGATTTTGTGGTTTATAACTACGAATTATAAAGGCTAATTTAACTAATGAGTTTACTTCAGTTGTGATGAGAATAGGGCTTCCACGTCTCCTCACTATCCGCTTATGTTGCTTATTAATGCAATAACTTATGGTCTTCTTCTTTTGGAGAAAGCAAGTTCACTAAATCATTTTATACTCCCGTTAGGGTTATATAAACACTCAACCCCAGTATTGCTCCTTTCTACCTTTCGGTGATAAGGATGACTCTATAGGAGGATTAAGACTAAGAACCTAGTTAACCGTCACGCACAATGCGTAAAATTAGGGTTGTTAAGCCTCTCGTTAACGCTACATAAATAATTGAGGTATTTTCATCCCCAATCCAAGAATGTCTACCCAACTTACAGCATATTCACAATCCCTTCCTTTCGGAGTCTGATTAGAAATCATATAGTGATAATTAGTTGTCAATTAACTACCAAGCATTCAATTTAATTATTGGATAGATCTCAACAAGAAGAAGAATAACCATAAGCATGCATTAAATCATAACATAAGTTTCTAGAGATTCAACATGGAAAGCCCTATAGAGGAATTAGTTCCTAGCCATTGACATGACAAGAACTAATTCAAAGTTCATCATACAAAACTGAAATAAAAGAAAAGAAAAGAAAAGAAAAATACTTAAGAATGAGTCTCCAAGCCTTCTAGCATCCAAGGGTTGTGTTGTGGAATATTTACAAGATGGATTGGTGGGAGGATGGATGTAGAATAGTGAATGGTGGAATGGAGAATGAATAATTCTTCTAATGATGTAGAGTATTTATAGCCAAAGAATCTTTTAGGTGAAGGGTTAAGGATTTGTAAGTAGGAAAAGTTATTAGAATCCTTTTAGGTAAGGGTTTTAAGGTAGGAAAAGTTATCCCTTTAGGTAGGAAAAATTATCCCTTTAGGTAGGAAAAATAATTCCTTTAGGATTCTGAAAACATGTCAAATTCGGCCCAAACTTCATAAATCCCGCGTCGCCATGCGCAGATCAGCCCAGCGGCTGAAAATCAGCAACTCTCGGGACTTTCAGCACTTTGGGCGCCGCGGCTCCGGTGACGTTTTTCTGGCAGATTCCGTCTCGTTGCCCTTTTTTCGTCCGGACTTCGTCTGAACTCCTCTATAATTCCCGGAACTTCTTAGACTTTATTTCTTGGCCCTTTTTGTGTGCAATTCCATCTCATTTATGCTAATTTCATCTTCTTTTCGCCATTTCTTCATTTATGACCGCTGTGACACAAAAGAAAGGAAAACGACCCTAATACTATACTAAACATAAATAAAATGAGTAAAATACTAATTAAAAATGACTCAAAGAGTGTATATAAAATACACCGATCAAAGGGCCTCTCATATTAAAAACCTTAACAAAAAATAAAAGTTAAAGCTCAGGATACTAAAAGTACCCGAGTTTTATGTTCACCAAAACCAAGGCAAGTCCAAAAACAACTATAAAGTCCACGAGAATCCCCGATATAAGATGAAAAATACGTCTTGCGGAGTAAATTCAAGTTTGATGGAAAGTTCTTAAAAAACTTCCAAAGCTTAGTATTTACTAGTTGTAAAGTAAGTTTTAAAATAAGGTTTCAATTTGTGATGCAAAGAAGTCATAGTCAACAAATAGACTCGCAAAAGTAATAAAATCCAAAGCCCTTCCACTCTGACGGGATTCCTGACATTATCTGCCATGCATTAATCACCGCCACCACTTTAAACCAAGTTTGTAAGTTGTCCTGTTTTCTGTTATTTTTGTATTTTTTTTTTTGGTCTTGCACACATTGGGGACAATGTGTGATTTAAGTTTTGGGGGTGTCTTATTGTCTTAGTATTTTTGAGTCTTTTTGATTTGTTTTAAGTATTTTTGAGTCATAATTTTTTTTTAAAGACCATGCATGCTGTAGTTACTAGAAACGCCTAGTGAAGTATGGTTGAATAATGTAATGGAATTAGAAGCAACCATCTAGATACTTAGGTTAGATATGCCAAAAATTCATGAAATCAGATATTTTGGGGTATCTTGCTTGACTTGTGCATTGTCTATGATTAAAACTATGTGTACGCTTGCTTGCTATTTGAGGCGAAATAGTTAGGATATGCATGTTAGGGAGATGACTCAGGAAATTCTTTGTTAGCCCTTTCTTACCACTTTTTCCTATCACTGACATTCAAAAATATCCCTAGTTAGCCCCTTTGAGCCTAAAAAGTAGACTTTTTCTTTGACACCCTATATTTCCACACTTGTGCCATAAGTGAAATTTTTTGGTGATTGGAATAGAAAATGTTAAAAAAGAGACAAAAAGAGTGAACAATCTTGATGCACCCCAGTGAAAAAGTAATAATAAATAGACAAAAGCCTAAGTTTGGGGGTGCCTGTTATTCATAATACACTTCATTCTCTCAAAATAAAAGAGGGGAGAGATAGGTATGAAGTGAAGAAAGAAGAAATCAAAAGAAAAGGGAAGAATTGAACGCAAAAGAACTTATGGTACATAAAATGAGCCTAAATGCCTACTTTTACCTACCCATGCCTAAACCTACATTACAACCCTGAAAAGCCCTGAAGATCCCTTACATGTGTATCTATGATTAGTGGAGAATAGCAAGTAAACATGTCATAGGATTTTGAAATTGACATGCATAGTTAGGTATTTTTACTTCCATTAAGCATGATTAAATGTGAATTTGCGAAATATCTAACTTAATGTGTTTAGAATGCTAAAAATTCATGTTATATGTTCTTGCATATTATTCTGCTAACCTTCATGTTTTTCTAAGTAACAATGATGCAGCAAAGTGATCAGTGTCTTTGAGTCAGTCTATTTTTCTTCCTTCTCTTGTCTTTAATTCTTTCTTTTGATCTTTGCTCGAGGGAGAGCAAATGTTAAGTTTGGGGGTGTTTGATCGGTGTATTTTATATACACATTTTGAGTCATTTTTAGTTAGTCTTTTGCCCATTTTTGTACAAATACGTGTCGTCTTAGGATAAATTTTCTTTCTTTTGAGTCATATTGGTTTAAAGTGGCTCATTGGCGGAAAAGGAGCAAAAAGAGGGCAGAAACAGAGGTTCCAGAGCTCGAAAAGCGAGAAAGTTGGCGAACCAAGACGAAGCAGTCAGCCTGGCGCTTCCGGCCAGAGTCAGAGCGCCGCGACGCCAGTTGCAGGGCCGCGGCGCCGAAGCGGGAATTCTGAAATATTCGAATGGGAATGGGCCAAGGCCTGAAGGAAAACCTGGAAAAACGTTTTGAGGCTATAAAAGACAGCCTTTAGGTCAGAATTAAAGGTTCCCACCCTTGCCAATTTGCACAACTTTGGAGATCAAGATTGGAGACCTCTTCTTAGTAATTTCTTGTTCTTGTTTTATTTTCTTTGTAGTTTATGTTGGATTTTAATTTAGTTCTTGTCATGTCTATGGCTAGGAACTAACTTAATCTAGGGCTTTCCATGTCAATTCACTTGAACCTTATTCTTATGAATTAATGCATGTTTTTTGTTCTTCTTCTTGTTATTGAGATTTATTCAATATTTGTCCTGAATGCTTGGTAATTACTTGATCACTAATTATCATAATCCTTATGATTTCTAATCGAAAACCGAAATGGGAGATTGTGAATATGCTGTAGTTGAATAAACATAGGTTAAATCGTGGACGAAAGTACCCCGATACTTGTGTAGTATTAGTAGGTTATTGCTCTTAATCCTCCTTTATAGTCAATCTTATCACCGAAAGGTAGAAGAGTTCTATATTGGGGTTGAGTGTTTATATTACCTTAACAGGAGTATAAAACGGCTTAGTTAACCTGCTATCTCAAAATAGAAGAAGAATCATAATTAATTGCATTAACAAGTAAGATAAGCGGATAGTTGAGGAGATTTGGAAGCCCTATTTCCACCATAATTGAATTAAAACCAATTAGTCTAGTTAGCATTCTTAATTATAGTTATAAACAACCTATTAATCATCGGTCACCAAATAGATACCATAGAATAGAATTTGAGAATTGAACACTAATCCCTGAGGACGATAACTCGGTCTTCTAAGACTATATTACTTGACACGACACGTGCACTTGCGTTAGTGTGTGCATAAATCGCGCATCAGTTATCTACTCTATTCAATCCTTAATGCAACTAGAATGACTTCTTCTTCTACATTCTACATTAAGATAGCGGTTAACTAAACTGTCTTATATTCCGGTTAGGACATATAATCACTCAACCCCAGTACAGAACCCTTCTATTTTTCTATGATAGGATTTACCATATAGGAGGATTAAGAACAGTAACCTATAATGTTACACAAGTATCAGGGTACTGTCGTCCGCGATTTTAACCTATGTCTAGTCAATTACACCATATTCAAATCTCTCCTCTCGGTTCTTGATTCGAAATCATATATATTATGATAATTAGTGATCAATTAATTATCAAGCATTCATACCAATTATTGACTAAATCTTAATCAAGTGAAGAAGAAATCAAACTACTGCATTAATTCATGAATAGAAGTTCAAGCGATCCATAAGAAAAAACCTAATAAAGTGTTTAGCTCATATCCATAGTCACGCTAAGAACTAATACAATATACATACATAAACTGAATTAACAACGAAAGAAAGAAAATTACGTAAAACAAAGTCTCCAATTGTAGCCTTCAATCTGTGTCTTGTGTTGTGTTATGTTGTAGAATGACCAACCTCCTTCATAGCATTAATCCTTAGGGCTTAAATATCATTTAATTTTTGTGCCCTATGGATCAATCTGCCCTTAGCCAATTTACCTTGAATCGAAATTTTCCGCGATTGCAAGCGGTCGAAACTCCCGCAGCCTTCTCAAAGACAATTGGTACCGCGGTGCTGAAAGTCATGTGACTGCTCGTTAAATATGGCACTGCGGTTCTGCATAGTGGCACCGCGGTGCTGCCTTCTTTCGCTCTTTTTTGCCTCGGGAGCACCTTTTCTGCTAATTTCTCATTCTTTTTTGCCATTTTGCACCACTGTGATTCAAAAGAAAGAAAAACAAACCTACTACTATACTAAACACAACAAAAACGAGTAAAATACCAACTCAAAATGGCTCGAAAGGCTTGTACAAAATACGCCTAACAGCGATAACACGTGTTGTTAGAGCGGTGTGATGAGGCGACACGCCTCATCATTACTCTACAGTTTTCCGTTAATCGATGGAAGCCGGAAAGTTATCGCATTTCAATAAGGTGACGATTAGAGTGGCAAAATAAGTTGTTGGCATTCTTCGAAGTCTCTCGCCAAAATACAGAGTTTTGATTGATTGTCAATTTAAATCCACTTCCCAAACGCATAGAGGATACATGCGGAAAGTGTGGGGACTCTCTGTATAGGGCAAAATATGTATAAGACAATTGTACGAATAGTGATGTGACATATGACAGTTGATGTTGAGTCAAGTTCAAGTCAGCCTGAGGTGCTATCGGTAAAACGCGAGCTAGACTGTGAGCCTCGTACACATATGTGGTACCGGTAACGCAGAAGGTCAGAGGAGTCGTTTGAATCATAATGAACAGCCGTTAATAAACAGATTGTACACCTTTCAACGGACCGTTAATATCATTTATGAGGATATTAATTATCCAATTATTACAATATTCATTCTATTGTATTAATGAAGCATATTTTGTGGGGTGAATCTCATGTATAAATAGGACACATAACTCTATTGTAAAAGATCATATGATAGTTATTACAAGATACTTTCTCATTCTCTCTCGATTATTGTGTTTTCATATGAGTTGCGGTGACTTTGTCAAGAGGCTAACCCAAAACTCGGGCTAATTATTACTTTACTTTGTCTTGATAATTATTTACTTGGGTATATTATATCTAGCATTATTGCCAAATCAGTCACTTGAGATCCACATATCCTTGAACACGTATAGAAATTCAATTGTACCGTTTTACGGTAACATTCAGATTTTATCCGAAGTCGTAGTTTAGCGATGACTTAGCTGATGAGATGGTAAAATAATAAAAGCTACGACTAAACTTAGTGATTAGACATAATTTAAGTCCATCAAGTAATTGCATTGAACTTGGAATGCAAATAAACAACAAACCTAACATATAGTACTACTATAATATTTTGAAATTAGAGTAGATGGAAGTATAATTTGGTCCATGCTAAATTAAAATTTCAAATCTATCAAAGATGATAAATATATAAGACGATACAGCTTTCTGGTCAAACATATTCAAAATATTTACATTCTTGATAATTTATTTTATATATACCATATTACCATCTCTTTCCTGGAACATGGTTTACTTCCTGTTCCATCTATCTTTTAAAGAAGCTCTGCTCTTCAGGTTGTTCTTTGAACGTGACATTTTAGAAGAACATTTCAATAGAGTTGAAGGCCGACTTTCATTGACCATAATTATCTTTTATTTCATATCCTTTTTATATTCATATCAAGTTGTCAAAAAACCCAAACCTACCTGTGGCGTATTGATGGAAGCAATGCCATTAGACATAAGCTAAGCGCTTGAAATCCGTGGTAAAAGAATTGTGTATATCGATTTTTTTTGATTTTTTATTCGGTATCTGATATTCATATTGGGATCCGACTAAATTCGGATTCAAGCCGATTAGTCTCACAATAAGGGTAAATTGCTCCTTAACAAAAGCGTCACTGTAATCAGCAGGATCAAACTTGAGACATCTAATTAAAGATGAAAGAGTACTTATCACTTTACCACAGTACTTATTGATTCTATCGATTTTCTTTGCCCCACTTGATGTTCTAATATAAGTACAGACATAGATAGTAGATCAGTTAGTGTGTTCAAATGTTTAAGCGATGTTTTATGCAATCACATAGAAGTTGGGCTGCACAAAACCTTCGGACCGGACCGGACCGAGGACCGAAATTCCAGAAAGGTCGGACCGAAGATTGGACCGAAAAATTCGGTCCGGTCCGATCCAAGTTTGGTTCGGTCCGGTCCAATATACATTAAAAACCGAAAAAAAATCTTTTCCCAAATCGGATCGATGACCGAATTTTCAGAAACGTAGAACCGAAGATCGGACCGAAAAATTCGATTCGGTCCAGTCCATTTTTTGTGCAGCCCTACATAGAAGCTTTCAAATAAAATCCAATTGAATGAGCCTTTTTCTTTAGGCTGGGAATTAGGGAGGGGGGACTTTTTATTTGGTAGTAATAAAAAAAGAGTAAGAGCCGGTTTGAGTGAGCTTATAACTTTTGATTTATAAGTTAGAAATTTAAGCTTATGATTTTTTATTTATTTTTATTATTTTGACTTAAAATAAATAGTTAAAAAGATTTTTTATTTCATTTAAACACTATAAAAATATTTAAAAATTATAATATTTTATTTTAAAAACAGTTAAAATAAGTCAATCCAAACGGGCTCTAAAAATAAATTTCTTAAAACCTTAGTATTCGTCAGGATAGAAGAAATTTGCCTCCGGAGGCACAAGCGAGTTGGTAAGTAGCAAAGTGATTGGGGTACAACCACCCCGACGTCGCGGATTCGAACCCGTATGGTGACAATACGTTGCTGAAATATTACAAGGGTTATTGTTGGGTTCGTGTCCTGTTGGCCTCTCCCTTGCAGGACTGCCACCCGCGCATATTCCTCAATTTACATCACACCTGACTAAGAGGCCTCTGATACAAATAGGGGGGTTTCGCCTTCGGGACTTTCCCCTCATCAAAGGATAAAAGAAATTTCATTTACTAGAGTATCTCTTGTCAGATTGGCAAATCATTTTAATGCTTGTCACATCATTTGTCAGAAATTTTGTGCATTAATTTATCTCTTTCTAGATATATATGTTTAATACCCCCTCCATCTATTTCAATGTCTTACTTTTATTTTGTCTATTTAAAAAAATTGACAATTCTTTAATTCTAACTTTATACATGAAATGTTGAAGATCATAAGATTTAAGAATATTTTAATACATTTTACACATTTTTAATTTAAGATCACAAACATGACGGATTTAGGGGGTCCCCAAGATGTTCACCCGAACACCCTCGACAAAAAAAATACACTATATATAGGATAGATTTTTTGTGTTTATGTACATATATTAACTCTTGAACACTTTGAACAAATGCAAAAGGTTAGCACAATCGATTCAGGGTGTTCAAAATTGTTTCTAGTATCCTAGGTTTGATTCTGAGAGACAACATTATTTTTTATATTTAGCTTTTGTTGTTTCGTTTGAACTCCCTACATAAAAATCATGGACCCCCCACTGACCACGATATTCAAAAATATTTTCTATTTTTTAAAATTTTGTGTCAAATCTAATCAGACAAACATTTTGAAACCGAAGAAATAATAGTTTTGTTTGCTTTCATCAAATATTTATAATCGATCCTCAATAATAACTTAACTCAGCATAGGTCTCGTGTTGTATGTCAACAACAACAATAACATACCCAGTGGAATCCTATAACGTGAATCTGGGGAGGGTAGAGTGTACGCAGACCCTACCTATATCTTGGTAGGTAGAGCGGTTGTTTCCGAAAGACCCTCGGCTCGACAAAACATAAGCACAAGCAAAGAAAGAGAAACGGTCAGACCCAGACAAGAAATTTAAAGAATTCTGGGAAAAGATGTAGTAACTAACGCAGACAAATAAGATAAACAAAGTACACTAAAGAACACATAATAGTAGAAATCAGGCGACAGGCGACTATAAATCAATAATGTGCCTACTAGTATGATAGGCTAAGCAGGCCTACCCGTTTGTAAGCGTAAATAGGACTACGCTCGATTACCTACTACCCTCTACCCTAATTCGTGTCCTCCGCAACCCCCTAACTAAGGTCATGTCCTCATTAAGTTGCACCTGCGCCAAATCCCGTTTAGTCACCTCTCCTCAATACTTCTTCGACCTACCTCTACCCCTCATGTACCCGTCCATAGCCAACCTCCCACACCTTCGCACTGGGGCATTTGTGTCTTTCCTCTGCACAAGCCCGAACCATCTCAGCCTCGCTTTCTACATTTTATCCTCCACCGAGGCCACTCCCACTCTTTCCCGAATATCATCATGTATGCCCACACATCCATCTCCGCAACTTGCATCTTTTGGATGTGCGAAGTCTTGACTGGTCAACACTCCGCCCCATACAACATAGTCAGTCTAACCACCACCCTATAAAAATTACCTTTAAATTTTGGTGACACTTTATTATCGTACAAAACTTCAGATGCGAGTCTTCATTTCATCTACACTGTCTCAATACGATGTGTGACATCGTCATCAATCTATCAATTTCCTTGGATAATTGACCCGAGGAACTTGAAGCTTCATTTATTTGGAATGACCTGAGTACCTAGCCTAACCTCGAAGTCTGTTTCATGGTCGCTCCCGTTCTGTTTCATGTTCGCTTCCATTACTGAACTTGCACTACAAATATTTGTCTTGGTCCTACTTAGTCTGAACCGTTTAAATTTCAGAGTCTGTCTCCAAACTTTCAATTTAGTGTTCACTCCGATGCGAGTCTCATCATCAGAATTCGTGTTGTATGTCTTTTTTTTATAAATAAAGTCTCTAGGAGCGCCTACTGGGGAAAAACCCCACTCCGCTCTCCAATTCAAGTAGTAATTCAGATAGTTTTTACAGCTATCAACTTTTTTTGTTTTATAAAATATGTAAATTACATTATTGTTTTAAATTTCGCATTAATTCTAACATTTTCCTGTGATGAAACATAGAGATAATTGTTTTTTATTTTCTCAAAGCAAATAAATTATAAAAGTACTCTCCTGTCCTAGTTTTGTGACACTTTTCAACTGTAAAATTTGGAGTAACATTTCAAATTGCATTTTTTTTGCATCATTTAACCTGAAAAAAATGAAATAGTATTTTTATATAATTTTAAAATATTAATTTATCTAATTCAATTTTTAGTTTCTAATCTGAGTTAAATTGATTTTATGGAAAGGAAAAGTTTCACATTGGGACTAGAAGTCAAAAGGAGAATGGTAGTGTTCACACACGGGTTATTCCCGGTGTCTCCGGCAGCTGTCTCCTCCGATATAGACGCCGTATTATGTTTTCATTAATCCACGTGTCAACATATGATTTGCCATTCTTTCTTTCACAGGTCAAGTCAACCATTTTCTTATGAAAATGAACGTGCTGCAGAGTATTCGTGGGGTAAAAATACGAAATTCCTCGCCCACAGGTTTTTTATCTTCGGCCCGATAGAAATTGGTTGAGAATGTAAATCATGGTGACTCACGCCATGGGTAGGAGGCGCGATTACGGTGTCGTAAGTCATCCCCACAAAAGAGGAATGAAACTCCCACACTATAGCTGTCAGAGCTTAAATCTGTCTACTTGAAGGCAATCTACCACCCTGAAACCAACCGAGCTACGTCCATACAAGGTCACTTCAGAGTATTGTAGTGTTGCATGTGTTGCATTAAAACATTTTTAACAAATCTTAGCCATAAATTTCATGTCATTATTATCATCATCATTATCTCGATTTAAAATTCTGATTGTGTGGATTGGTTGGTTGTATTATACAATAAATCAACCATAAAATCTCGCACAAAATAACATAACAATATTTTATTTGGTTGCATAAGAAAAGATAGAATACTTAAAAACTCTTCTAAACTTGACACACATTATTAATCGTATGTGTAACTTTAACTATTATAATAACATACACAGTATATTCTCATAAGTGAGGTCTAAAAAGAATAGGATGTACACATATATTACCTTACCTTTTGTGGGGCTGAAAAATTATTTTCAATAGACCATCGGCACATCTAACTTAAATTATAAGTTTATAATCATGATTTATATCTGATCGAGATTATTAAATTTGTGGTCTTCCGTTAAACATTGTCATTTGGAGAAATTGAAAAGGCAAAGACAAGTATTATTACTTTTGATTTTATTTCAATGTTGTTCTCTATCATTTGTTCAATCTTCAAGAAATAATAAATTAAAGGGAAAAAGGTAAAATTTGTCGATATACTACGCGAAAAGGATCAAATTTATCTTTTGTTATACTATCGGTTCAAAATTACTCCTAACATTATATGAATGGTTCAAGTATAGCCCTCCTCCGTTAAGGTTGTCCAAGATGGACACCAAATCTGACGTGACACTGACAACTCGATGAGATGAACACCACGTGGTATGCCAACTCACCAGTACCCTCAACCCATTTACCCCTCTCTTCCCCTTCTTCTTCTTCCACCACTAGCATCTATTTCCCCTCCACAACCACTACCAAGGCCGTCTTTGGACCCGTGCGAGGTGTGCTACCGCACAAGGCCTCCCGAAAAATAAAAAAATTTAGAACCTCCAAAATGTTTGAGACGGCCCTGACCACTACCATCATTAGCACCACCACAACCATTTAAATTTCACGCAGTTAACATTTGTCGTTAAGGAGACTAGATATCTCTCTAGAGCAAAGACTCTTTGAAAGAGTAGTTTCTTAAACTAAAGCAGAAGTTCAAATAATGGAACCAAAACCAACGATATCTTTGAATAAGTTTTTGCCGTATTTGATTCTGATTTGATTTTAAAACAATCACTTGTGATATGTAAATGATGACAAGAACAAATGTATACTGATATATTATACTAAATATAGTGCAATTTAAGAACGGACGAAAAAGCTTTGGCGGAGATTTTTTTTGACATAATATTTCCTAATTCCTATTGAATGTACATCTAGACAAATTAGAGCTTCACAATCTAAACCAGAATGTAATAATAAAAATATCTAAAATGTTACTACTCCATTTGATAGGTTTAACACAATTCTCTAATTCAGATTCATATTGATGAAATTAATTACTATTTTTTAGTTTGAAGGAAAAATTAGGACTTAAATGCTATTAATTAAATCCACTAAAAAATTATTTTTGCCTCTTACAGCAAGTAAATTAACAGAACGGCGATGAGTTACTCCTATTAAAATCGATTTATCATTTAAATTATTTTAACCGCGGTGACTAATTAGGGTTGCAGTAGGCAAAGGAGTAAAGGTGGAGATGGTGGTGCTAATAGTAGCAATGGTTGTCGAGAGGGAGGAGATGGTAGTGGTGGAAAAAGAAGGGGTGGAGAGGGGTCAATGGGTTGGGGTAGTGAGTTGGCATGCCACGTGAATCCACCTTATCGAGTTGTCAATGCAACGTTAGATTTGTGTCTGCTTTGGATAACCTTAACGGAGGAGGGGTATATTTAAACCGTTCCTATAACGTTAGAGATATTTTTGAACCAATAGTATAATGGAGAATTGTTAGTGTTAGGTTCTGTGTCCTAACATTTTCCGTAACATGTCTCTTTTTGGTGTTAAGTAAAAACAGGAAAATGTCATCCCAAATGTCGTGACATCTGGAAGGACATTTCTGGCATAAGTTTTGCCTATCTTCACGGAGCAGATTCTGAAGCTGAGAAGATTTTATCACGTGAATGTTTGGCTTGGTTAGGAGCTAAGGGAAACACGATAGTACTTGACAAGACCAAGTCCAAGGAGAGTGCATAACGGAAGGAGCATTCTCAGGAAGACAAAGTCAAATCTGGTGAGAGTTTTAAGGCTAAAGAACAGCTCCAACCAACCCTATTCTGCTCAACCTTCACCGAGAATCAAGGAGCCTCTCGGGTGGACTCTCCACTATAAATAGAGGGTTCACTCCAAGGTTTAAATATCCAGATTTTGCAACAAAAATCAGATCTCGAGACGTCTCAAATATTGCCTCAAACATAAATGGATCGAGCGACTGTTTTGTGATTACACTTGTTCAAAATTACGAATTGCTTTCTTAGATCTATAAGTGTTCTTTCAACTCAAAGCAATTGTAATAGGGTGTTTTTCACTTCTATTTTAGATAGATTTTTCGGGCTTAGAAGTTAGGATTTAACTTCTTTAATCCCTTTGTTTTACTTGATTACTATTCATTCTCAAGGGATTTGTAAGATTGTATAATTTTTATACAATAAATTTTTGGTCATGAGACCACTATAAGTTATATACAATTATATAACTTATGAAAAACAATCTTTGGTGTCCTTGATTTATTTCATTCGCATCTTAAACTCGGTTTTTAGTTCTGCGTTTTGTTGATGTTCGATTCATGTCACGTAACATTTTGGGAACATTCCTTACTGTCTTTAAGTTTACCTCTGTTCTTTTTTGCTGATTTTATTTATTCCATAGTTTAAGTGCGACAATTCGCTTTTCAAGTGGTATCAGAGCCGACACTTGACATAATAAGTGCTACGGTCCTTTTACTTAACTATGGATCCGGGTAATCCAAATATTGGTAGACTTCCTATTTTAGATGGATCAAACTATCCTTATTGGAAGATTCGCCACGTTCACATCAAATCCATTGATGTTAGAGCATGGAGATCTATTACAAATGGATACATCGTTCCAATGCTTCCACCTGACGGCGAAGGCGACATTTTGATCAAGCCTGAGGCCGAATGGACTTTTGAAGAAACTAATAGTGCAGGCTTCAACGAAAAGGCACTAAATGCTATTTTCGGATGGGTTGATCTTTATATGTTCAAACTCATCCAAAATTGCTCTACCGCGAGGATGTCGATACTTTACAAACTCACGTTGTGAAGGTAGCTCAGTGTTCGACGAACGAAGCTTCGCACGCTCGTGAGTAAGTATGAGCGTTTAAGGATGGAGGAATCGGAGGATATTAAAACCTATTTTGAAAAGTTGATTGATATCTCTAATGAATGTCAAGTTCTTGGTTCTCCATTGACCAACAATCAACTTGTTGAAAAAGCCCTTCGATCTCTTCCTAAAGTTCAACATTAAGATTTGTGCGATTGAAGAAGCACACAACCTTGCCACAATGGACCTACATACTTTAATGAGCATTCTCAAAACATATGAGATGAACATGGAAAATCAAAGGTCTTTATACAAAGGCAAGGATGTTGCCCTTCAAGCAAAATCCTTAGAGACTAAGTCGATGAAGAGGATGAAACACTTGAAGAAATTGGGGATGGTGTTAACGTTGCTCTTCTTACTCGTAGGTTCAATACGATGTTAAGAAGATTCAACGAAGATAAGAATAAATCTAAGACTAAAGAGCACCAAAACCAAGGACTCAATCCACGAATTACCAAGAATTTTCCCACCGCACAAAAAGGCAATCAACTTAGGAGAATAAATTCTGACCGAACCAGGTTCGATTCCAGCGACTCGACAAAGATTCAATGTCATGCCCGCCGGGATGGGACAAGATGCTAACGAGTGTGCAAACACTCTAAGAAAGGTTGGCAAAAGTCTATGGATTTCCCTAAGTGATGATGGCGCGGCGGGAAGAGAATACGAAATAGAGTCACAAGCAATGCCGCCATCGCTGTTTTGAACATTCTCTGCCGATGATGAAGGTTTAGTGATCGTGATACACTAAATGTCATGACATTTCCGAACATCAGTATGAACATCTGCAGATACAAGAACAATGCATGTGTATGAGTTTTTAAATTCTTCGATGTCAATTGCTTATGGCTTTATTTCAAAAATGATTCTAAACACGAGACTCGAAGACTCAAGGATGATATGATTAAGGAATTGCAAGTCCTTTGCAAGGACTTAATCATTGAATCTAATCAACTTGAATCAAAGGTGAAAACTCTAACTCGTGAGAATGCAGATTTGATAAGTACCATTACCCGACGGAAGTGACTCTTACCAAAAAGATCTTGAATTCGGAAAGATAAGTGCAAAGTTGGATCCGTCAAGCAACCTTCAAAAGCTTAACACGTGCACCTCCAAATTAGATGAAATCCTTAGTATTAGTCAACCTCAATGTACTTGGTTTGGGCTACAAGAATCCCATCAATACATTATGCTCCAACTTGTTTGTTAAAATGGAAATGAACCGTAAGAAGGGTAGCAACTATGTGTGCAATTATTGTAATAAATCCGACATTTAAAACCTTTTTGCTTTAAGTTACTAAAACTCGTAAAGAAAAGGTCTTTCCGAATCTTTGTCAAGAACTTGACAAAGACTTCTAAGAGACTCCTCTATCTACAGAAATCGTAAGGTAACAAAAAAGGTTTGGGTTCCCATCAAGAAAACAAGTTGTAATGTAGCCATAACCGCACTAAGGACCAATATCTCTGGATCGTGGTACTTTGACAGTGGCTGTTCCCGCCATATGACAGGAACAAAAGACTGTCTAAAGAACTACGAAGCTCTAAATGGAGGAAATGTTACATATGGAGGAGGTGGAAAGAGTAAGATAATAGGAAGAGGAACTGTTAATGTCCCTGGAATTCCAGCACTGAATAATGTCTTGCACGTTGATGGTCTGATGGCTAACCTAATTAGTATAAGCCAACTGTGTGATGACAACTTAGAGGTAAGATTCAATAAACATGCATGTACAGTGACTGATGAAACTAACAAATGCATAATGACAGGTACAAGAACAAGTGATAATTGTTATCTTGTCGGAGAACATAAGGTATGTAATAGTGTTAGGGTGATGACACAATATGTGGCATCAAAAACTAGGACATGTCAATTATCGCAACCTTAGAAAATTGATATCTTATGAGGCGGTAAAAGGCATTCCTAAACTAAGTCCTATGAGTGAAACCGTGGTGTGTGAAGATTGTCTCAAAGGTAAGCAAACCCGTGTCCCTCACAAAGTTGTTCAGATTGATGGACATTTCTCAGGTACGTCTCATTGCTTTCAACTTTTACATATGGATCTTATGGGTCCAATCGAGGTAGATAGCCTAGGAGGCATGAGGTACTCCTTTGTGATTGTAGATGACTTTTCAAGATACTCTTGGATATTCTTTTTGAAAGAAAAGTCTCAAACGTTTGACATGTTTAGAATACTGTACTCTAGAATTAGAAATCTATATCATTCCTCTATTTTTCGGATAAGATCTGATCATGGAAAGGAGTTTGAAAATAAACAATTTTCTACATTTTGTGAGAAAAAAGGTATTTTCCATGAATTTTCTGCTCCCAAAACCCCCCAACAAAATGGTGTAGCAGAGAGGAAGAATAGAACCCTACAAGAAATGGCTAGAGTCATGCTAAGTTCTAAAAAACTGTCAAAACGTTTTTGGGCAGAAGCTCTAAACACTGCAAGTCACATCTCTAATAGAGTCTATCTTAGACCAGGAACAAAAATGACACCCTATGAGATCTTGAATGGAAAGAAACCAAATCTACGTTACTTTCATGTTTTTGGGTGTGTATGCTATGTTCTAAATGATAGAGATAATCGAGCAAAGTTTGACTCTAAGAGTGATAAGGGAATTTTCATAGGCTATTCTCAAAATAGTCATGCTTACCGAGTGTACAATCTTCGAACCAAACTGCATAAGAATCTGTTAACATTGTTTTTGATGATAATGCAGATTATGCAGGAAATACACCAGTAACAGATGCTGTCGTAACAATACAGGAGGGGCAGACCACAGAAAATGCAGATGTTACACCAAATGTTACAACATCTGCAGCAACACCAGAATCAAAATGAGAACAACGTGAGGTTTCGAATCGAACTTCATGATTCAAGACGCAGGATCCTCATCCGTAATCGGAAGAAACCATCCGAGCAATGTAATAGGAGAAGTATTCGAAGGAATAAAAACAAGGAGAAAAGAGCCAAAAAATTACCGAGACATGGTGAAGTATGCGTGTATGTCCACCATACATCACAAGGTAAGTCAATCTTGCTATGTTTCTACTTTGGAACCTAAAAACATTAATGAAGCACTAAAAGACAGTTGGTGGATACAAGCCATGCAAGAAGAACTAGAACAGTTCACCAGAAATGAGGTTTGGGATCTAGTTCCTCGCCCTGATGAGACTAATGTAATAGGAACTAAATGGATCTTTAAGAATAAATCTGACGAGTCTGGAACTGTTATTAGAAATAAAGCTAGACTAGTGGCTCAAGGATACTCTCAAGTCGAAGGTATCGACTATGATGAAACCTTTGCTCCAGTAGCTAGAATTGAATCAATTAGATTATTACTTGCCATAGCTTGTTGTTTAAAGATAACTCTTCACCAAATGGATGTGAAAGGTGCTTTTTTGAACGAATATATTGATAAGGAGATATATGTTGAACAACCCAAAGGATTTGAAGATCCTCACCATCCACAACATGTATACAAGTTAAAAAAGGCCTTGTATGGACTAAAACAAGCTCCACGTGCATGGTATGGTCGTTTAACTCAATTCCTTCTTGAATTTGGTTTCCAACGTGGTGTAGCTGATTGTACTTTATTTATAAAACACCATGGATCAGATATGGTTATTGCTCAAATCTATGTAGATGACATAGTTTTTGGTTCTACTTCAATATCTCATCTTAAGACTTTTGTCGAAGCTATGTCCTCAACATTCGAAATGAGCATGATAGGGGAACTAACCTTTTTCTTAGGCTTGCAGATAAAACAAAATGAGGAGGGTATTTTCATTTCACAAAGCAAATATGCCAAGAACCTGGTTAAAAGTTTGGATTGGAGAATGCCAAACATATGAAGACTCCGATGGGATCAACCCAGACTATATCCAAAGATGATGTTGGGGAGAATGTTGACCCAACTTTATACAGATCTATGATAGGTAGTCTTTTTTATCTCACCGCGAGTCGTCCAGATCTTATGTTTAGTGTTTGTGTGTGCACGATTCCAAGCATGCCCTAAAATTTCCCACTTAAATGTCACAAACGTGTCATAAGATATGTTCTTGACACGTATGAGTTGAGAATTTGGTATTCCAAAGACACTAATCCTAATCTAATAGGATATAGTGACTCGGATTGAAGTGAGGATGTGGAAGATAGAAAAGTACTAGTGGAGGATGTTTTTACCTTGGCAATAACTTAGTCTCACGTGCATACAGTAAACAAAATTGTGTCTCACTCTCAACCTTTAACTGAATGTAGCAATGGGAGTTGTTGCTCTCAATTAATATGGCTAAGACACATGTTAGACGATTATGGTGTTTCAAAAATATCTTAGTTTTGTCTTTGTGATAATATGAGTGCCATCAATATTTCTAAAAATCCTGTTCAAGACTCGCACAAAACATATAGATATAAGACATCACTTTCTTCGAGACTTGGTTGAAAAACAATAGTTAGAATCGATTATGTTGACACTTCTCATCAACTAGTGATATTTTTACAAAAGCTTTAGATCATGAGAGGTTTTCAAACTTGAAAACTCTCTGCCTCTCGCTCAATATAAAAATCAACATCATGGGGTGTGTTATCCAAATGTCACGACATTTATGGTAACATTCATCGATGTAACATCCGAATCGCTTTTTTTGAAATGTTAAAGTTGTTTTGTGTTTCTAACGGGTCATGACTTCTCAAAGGAACACCTCTTTAAAATGATACCGTTCTCTGCGATGATATAAAAATCATAAAAAGGGAGTATCAAAAAATAAGGCAAAGCCTTAAATTCCTCGGCAATTGTAAAATGTTGGGCGAAGCCCACAAAATTGATACCGTTCCTATTCTATAGGAGTATCAACATACTTATAATGATAGACACAAGATCTTATCTATTTGGACTCAATATACATTGTTCCACTAATTTAGAGACAAAACTCTATAAAGTGTCTTGTTTAGTTGCCGAAAATGCTGTTCATATGAGAAAATGACTCCCGTATTACACAAAATGTGCTAACATTTCTGATAACACTCAGATTTCCAGATTTTTTTGTCGATTAATGTTGAGTTGGTTTTTGTTGAAAAATTTCTCTTGGTTTTGATGTCTATTTTGAAACAACCTCTAAACCTTAGGAACTAGTCTTTGTATAGAACTTAAACACTTATGTAGATAGTTTTTGCCAAGTGTATAAATACCCATTCACTAAAATACTAATTCTCACTTCCAAAGAAAATTCCTCCAAGAAACAACAAAAAAAAAAAAAAAAAAAGGGGGCGGGAACAAAATTTTAGCTCATTACCCACAATGAACCCCTCGCACAACACATCTCCCTCACAAACCTCTCCCATTCCCGTAACCTCCGAAAACCCTAACTTCACATTCTCTTCTTCCCCTTTCTCTCCAATGGATGTCTCACCCATGTCACCAAAAATGTCACCACCAGTCCCAGAACACTCTCCAATGAGCACAAGTCCACCATTGTGCACAGATTTGGTGATAAGTGCTTTCCAAGAACCTCTAGAAATCGCCTATCCAGGGGAAACAAATAATCCTATCAACTTAGAGAAACCGGATGTTTCCGTCCTACCAAAGAGGACAAATCCAGCAACTTTTCCCACTCGCAGATCGGTCCGAAACTTTGAGAAGGCCTTTGGCAGTGGTGAATCCTCCACCAAAAGGAAGAAGTCAGCAATTCCGCCCTCTTCAAGCTCCAGTTCTGCTGATTCAGAAAAGACCCTTTCGGGTGAGTCCCAACCGGAATCTCCTGCTTCACCTTCCTTCTGCCAGAATCCAGTGAGGAAGATGAGATTCCAGACGACACCCCTCTGAAGAAGTTTTATTTCAAGAAATCTGGTCATACTTCAGGGGAAACAAAATCATCATCAACCCCTCAAGATGTCACAGAAAATGTTATGACATCTTCTGAATCATCTTCAGATTCCAGTGTCCGAGGTCTAACAAACAAAGAGCTCAATCGTGCGAGGTAACCCCTTTCTCTCCCGAATTTTTAACAGCCAATCACTCAAAACATTGGTCTTGGTTCAACGGTCGAGCCATTCGAACCGAGAAGGTATTGGACATTGCGTCTTGTAGTAGCCACGGTCTGGTGGATTTCTTCACTTCAAGAAATCTACTAGATTCCGTAAATAACAAATGTCCTTATGTAGACAAGGTAGTGAAGTTATTTTATGCAAATCTAACAAGCAAAACAGAGAAACCCAAGTCGAAAAACTTTGGGAAAGTGTTTCTCTATAACAAATTCTATGACTTCACACCGACTACAATTAACCAATGTTTGAATAGAGTGAATGATGATGAGAGGGCAGAATGGGAAGTGATAAATGACAGGGATGAGGTGATTTCATACCTCACCGGTGGAGTTGTGAAGAAATGGATTTCAAGGTGTCCAACATCCAGACTCACTGCCTTATTTGCTGTTTTGCACAAGTTAATGATACACAACTGGTTGTGTTCTTTGAACAAATCAATTGTAACAATTGAACAAGCATTGTTCCTATACAAAATAGGAAAAGGTTTTAGTGTTGATATAGGAAAAACAATCTTTCAACAGATTGTAAATATGGCAGAAAAGGACACAGGTATCATCCTTCCTTTCCTCATTGATCTTTAAGGTACTAACCTCACAGGATTTCAAGCCCTGCGGGATCTGCCTGGAAAGAACCTGAAGTATATGTCGTTACTCAGACGATCCTGAAGAGCAAAAGCAGAGTCATTGATCTTCCATGGACGAATACAGCTGGAAGTGCTAGTGTTACCAGAAATGTCCCGTGCATCTCCTCAGAACATCTCACAGCCGCTTGACAATCGCTTGGCTGGTGCAAGAGATTGCAAAGCTCAATGCCCGGATCGCGAGAGTGGACCAGTACGAGTAGCCCCGTGGAAGCTAGGGAACGTTACCTTTTTTTGCTTTCTTCCCAAAAAGGGAGATGGAGTGCAGTCGGAGGAGCAACCGATGTGAATGTTCAAACCGGAGGATCTTGATACGCGGGAGATGAAACCGTAAGACATCCGAGACGAAATAGCTCGATAGCTCACGAGGTTGTGTTCTTTGTGTTTAGCCGCTAAGTAGCGATTGTTGAATGCTTTTAGTTGTGGGATCAGTAGTTATTTGGCTGATTTGAGACATTTTAATTACTTATATATTACTATTTATTCTATCTTGTTTATGTGTATATTGATGGTTTCAAGGCATTAATCCTTTAAATGTATACTGTGATTTGCATCTTACTCGATTCGAGTAACTTATCGCACATAATGTATATATCGTCTTTTTGAGTTAAAGGTTGAGAGAGATTTGCTGATAAAATCGGTGAACTATTTAGTTTTGTGAAGAAAGGCAAAAGGGGAGATTGTTAGTGTTAGGTTACGTGTCCTAACATTTTCCGTAACATGTCTCTTTTGGTGTTAAGTAAAACAGAAAATGTCATCCCAAATGTCGTGACATCCGGAAGGACATTTACGCATAAGTTTTGCCTATCTTCACGAGCGCATTCTGGTGAGAAGATTTTATCACGTGAATGTTTGGCTTGGTTAGGAGCTAAGGGAAACACGATAGTACTTGACAAGACCAAGTCCAAGGAGAGTGCATAACGGAAGGAGCATTCTCAGGAAGACAAAGTCAAATCTGGTGAGAGTTTTAAGGCTAAAGAACAGCTCCAACCAACCCTATTCTGCTCAACCTTCACCGAGAATCAAGGAGCCTCTCGGGTGGACTCTCCACTATAAATAGAGGGTTCACTCCAAGGTTTATATATCCAGTTTTTGCAGAACAAAAATCAGATCTGAGACGTCTCAAATATTGCCTCAAACATAGCTGGATCGAGCAGCCTGTTTTTGTGATTACACTTGTTCAAAATTACGAATTGCTTTCTTAGATCTATAAGTGTTCTTTCAACTCAAAGCAATTGTAATAGGGTGTTTTTCACTTCTATTTTAGATAGATTTTTCAGGCTTAGAAGTTAGGATTTAACTTCTTTTTAATCCCTTTTGTTTTACGGATTACTATTCATTCTCAAGGGATTTGTAAGATTGTATAATTTTTATACAATAAATTTTTGGTCATGAGACCACTATAAGTTATATACAATTATATAACTTATGAAAAACAATCTTTGGTGTCCTTGATTTATTTCCGCTGCATCTTAAACTCAGTTTTTAGTTCTGCGTTTTTGTTGATGTTCCAGTTCATGTCACAGAACATTTTTGGGAACATTCCTTACTGTCTTTAAGTTTACCTCTGTTCTTTTTTGCTGATTTTATTTATTCCATAGTTTAAGTGCGACAATTCGCTTTTCAAGAATAAATTTAATCTTTTTCGCATAGTACGAGAGCAAATTTACCATTTTCCCTAAATTAAATAAAATAAATATAGAGCTGTGTGCATGGAGTACTATGTGATCCACGAAAGATTTGTACTGTTTGTGAAAATATATGATTAATAGTGGAGAATAACAAACTCCTCAATGTATGTGTTTTTCCCCCTTTTTAAAGGAGAAATTTGTTCCTGCAAGTGATGCATAAATCTCCATAAGAGCATGGAAGCATGTTCTACTTCATAAAATTTATTCTTCTCCCTTTCTTCGGTGCCCCCAAGAGATGTCAAACCTAGAAATTGATGCACTTGGAATTTAATTCACATTTCACAATTCCTTGGGATCAGTAATCATACTATTTCACTCATTTATGCAATCCATTGGACTTTTCATGCTAGTAATAAGTATACTGCTAAGAGCCAAGTACAGTTTATATATTTTCCAACTAAATACAAAGGTTAGTACTCTCTCCTGTTTAAAATAAGTGTTCACGCACATTCCTTAAAAAATATTATTCTATCTGTCCCAATTTATATGATACGTTTTTTTTAATCAATCTAAAAAAGAATGACACATTTTTTTATTTTGCAATAATTTAACTTTAAAATTTATATTTTATGATTTATAGTATGATCTGTAACCACACAAATATATTTGGTTTGCTTTAGACTACAAGATTCAAAAGTCTTCCTTTATTTTTTAAATTTTGTGTCAAGTCAAAATACATCATATAAATTGGGACGGAGGGAGTAACTTCTAAAAAAGTAAGTATTTTGACTAAACTACCATTAATTAGATAAGGCTGTGTACAATAGACCCTTGTGGTCCGATCATTTCTCGGACACCACGCATAGAGTGAGCTTAGTGCACCAGACTACCCTTTTTTACCATTAATTAGATACTACCTAATTAAGGGAAAATGTCTAGAATACACCCCAACCTTTGTCCGGATTTATTGTAACACGCATGACCTTTATGGTGGCCCTATTACCTCTGAATACGTTTCAAAAATATTATTTTGTCATTTATCTGAAAAAAGCGAATCAAAATCCAAACGCGACACAAGTCAATACTCGATTATGAAAGAATATAGTGATTCACAAGATCAAAATTTCAAGAGAATCAACTGTCTTTCTCCATGAAAAAAATTAAGAGTGTTGGAGAGAATTTTAATTTTTAATTTTGTTCGAATAATGAAATGACCTGAAAATTACTACTCTTTATTTTTTGGCCTTTTATTCAACACGTGTTTAAATTGTTATTCAGCTCATCGATAAAAGTCAAAGAAATTCTTTAAAATATATACAGGGGGTAATAGGACCCCCGTAATGATTAAATGTGTTACAACAAATCCGAGAAAAGATTGAGGCGTATTTTAAACATTTTCTCACCTAATTAATATAGTTTCTTGATGCATATAAAAACTCACTAATTTAAATGGAGGTAAATTTGAAAAGAATAATTAATTTCTTCTTGATTATGTAAATAAATACTTATTTTGAACTAAAATAAAAAATTAAATAGACATTAGAACCTAAGGGAGTAGTATATATATGCTTGACGTGAGACGTTATCTCTGATCCATTTTAAATGTCGTTTATATTTTGAAGTATGATAAAAAAAAAAAGTTAGGAAACTGAGGTCTTAATTATGCTTTTTCGAATCTCAAAAGAAATAATCCATTCATTATTTTCTAGTATATATATAATTTATAATTTTTATAATAAAAAAATCATATTCACTATTTTACTCTCAAACCCTTATTCTATTTGTATAATAATTATACAATTATGATAAGTGTACAACTCTAATTTAATTATAACAAATCATAACTTAAAATAGACTACTAAAATACATGCATATACCGTGAATATCACGGGATATAACAACCCATTATGCAACACTCTGCCCGTGATATACACGACGTAATACCGTGTATATCACAGGTATTTTGTCACACCCCCGCTGTCATAGCGGGCGGTCTTCGTACGATGAGACTGTCCCTAAAATCTTCAAAGAGAACCGATGAAAGACCCTTAGTAAAGATGTCGGCAATTTGATACTTGAAAGGGACATGCAAGACACATACTTGTCCACGAGCTACCTTTTCGCGAATAAAATGTATATCCATCTCAATATGTTTAGTCCGCTTATGTTGAACTAGATTGTCAGAAAGGTATATGACACTAACATTATCACAATAAACTAAGGTAGCTTTGTGAACTAGAAAGTGAAGCTCTAAGAGAAGATTCTGTAGCCAACAAGATTCAGAAACCACATTGGCCACCCCTCGATACTCGATCTCTACACTAGAGCGGGATAAGGTAGCTTGCCATTTGGCAGACCATGAGATCAAGTTATCACCAAAAACATACAATAACTAGACGTAGAGCATCTAGTGTCTGGACAACCACCCTAATTAGCATTTGTGTAAGAGACAAGTGTAGAGACCGACGATGGATATAGATACAAGTCATAATCAAGAGTGTCTTGTAGGTAGCGTATAATGCGTTTGAGCGCATTCATGTACTCAATTCGTGGATCATACATAAACAAACACACCTGCTGCACAACATACGTAATATTCAGTCGCGTAAAAATGAGATACTGAAGAGCCCCTACAAGACTATGATAGTGGGTGGGGCCCTCATATGGAACTCAGGCCGCAGCTCCCAGCTTGGATTTAGTATCAACTGGCGTAGAAGTAGACTTACAAGAGGACGTACCAACTCGCTCAATTATCTCAACAAAATACTTCCTTTGTGATAAAAATAACCCCTCTGCATGACGAGTGACAACTATACCCAAGAAATAACTCAAGGGTCCCAAGTCTTCCATTACATTCATAACTGAGCAATGTCATGATCGACCGACGTAAAACATCAGACAATGCAATCAATATAATATCATCCACATACACAGAATATATGCCATGGAAGTCCCACAACGATAAATGAATAGTAAATTATCAGACCTGTTGTGAGAGAACTCAATAGTAGATACATAGTCTGCAAACCGCTTATACCAAGCATGTGGGGCCTGCTTAAGCCCATATGATGATTAGTTTTAATAAACAGACATGATGTGGATAATTGGGGTCTCAAAAACCCAACAGTTGATGCATGTATACAGTCTCCTTCAGATAACCATGCAATAAATCATTCTTCACATCTAACAGATGAATATGCCAAGATTTCGAAAGTGGAAGGCTTAGAATAGTGTGAATGGTGGTCGGTTTAACAATCGCACTGAATGTCTCTCCAGAATCTACGTCAACCTGCTGAATTATACCATCACCTACAGGACGAGTCTTGTGCCTCGCAAAAGAACCGTCAGAATTTTTCTTATGTGTAAAAATCCACATAGACCGAATAATATTAACACCAAGAGGACGATTCACCAACTTTCACGTCTTATTTTTAATAAGAGCATTATATTCGTCGGATATATACATTTTCTAATTCGGGTCATTTAATGCATACACGGAGTTACGGAGTAGGGGAATTTAATAACATTAGTATTAAGATTAAATGTCGTTTTGGTCTAAATACCCCATTGACTACGAGTAACCGGACGATTACTCGAGGAATAAGTGGGTGGATTTTCGAAATATTCGAGACAGGTGACGGACTGGGCAGTGGGCCTGCTAGCCCAACACTGGAACGTGGACTGGGATTCTGGAATGTGACATGGGCCAAGTTGGCGATGGTGGACAACATGCCATCGGATCGAGCCGAATCAAGAAACAGCACGATGAGGTAGTGGGCTGCGAAGTGGCCACTGTGGTGTCGATGGGCTCGGGTTGGTCCAAGAGCTGACATAAAATATAAGGAGGGACCCCATCATCTAAAAAATTATACGAGTCAGGCACGATACTACATACTTTGGTGAATGGAAATTGGGTTTCATTAAATATAACATGACGACTGATTATGATTTTATTAGAGGATAAATCAAAACACTTGTAACCACGATGATTTGACGGATAATCCAAAAACACACAAGCGATAGAACAGGCTTGAAGCTTGTTTAATGTAGTGGACAGAAATAGGGGATAACATAAATAGACAAAGACTCTAAGATGGGAGTATGAAGGGACTTTATTATAGAGAATTTGGAGTGGAGATTTAAAAGGCAATCCTTTATTATGAAGTATGTTAAGTAGACAAGTAGCCATGTGTAGTGCATGATGTCAAAAAGATGGAGGGAAGGAAACATGAGCTAATAAGGTACGGACAATATTATTAATTATACGAATTTTTCGTTCGGCTAATAACTGATCAAGGAAAAAGTTTACATAAATTGTGAAGACGTTTCTGGACAAGTGTTGAGTCTATTTTTACTACTGTTTTAGAGTGTGTTTTAGGGAGTCTTTTGTTGTCTTTTAACTGTTTTGTACAGTAGTATGCGTGTTATGTTGTGTTTTCAGGTTTTCAACAATTCAGTAAGGTTTGAGGCGAATTCAAAGAGAATAAGCGTTTATGGAGGTCCAAAAATGCACATCGAGTCTCAATCAAGCAGTCAAAGAAGTCCCGGGAAGCGTAGGAAGTAATCTGGTCATATCCGGACGAAAAAGGGCTAAAGAGCTGTGGCGCAACAAGCGAAGAGCCGCGACTCTGATGGCGGAAATTTGCGGAAAAACCTAAAATTCTTACGAGGGTAAAAAAGTCTATTTGGGGGATTTTCGTGACTAAAAGCATGGGGGAGGCATATTTTATGATATCACACTTTGGAGCAAAAGGATAGGAGGCTAGGAAGAAATTGGAGACCATCTTTGTTCAAGTTCTTTTCCTTTTCTTTTCTTTAATTCAGTTCATGTTAGATATTGAGTTAATTAGCGTACTTAGCATGTCTATGAGATAATTACTTTATTAGGATTTTATGTAGATTCTCTTGAACCTCTATTATGAATTAATGCATTGTTAGTATTTCTTCTTCGTCTATCATCATCTAATCAACTTGTGTTTATTGAATGAGAATTGACTGACCATTATTTTTCATTACTTATATGATTTCAAATCAATAGCTGAAAAGGGAGATGAATATGATATAATTGATTAGACATAGGTTTAATCTTGAACGAGAGTATCACGATTGCTTGTGTAGCGCTTTAGGTTATTGATCTTAATCCTCCTATGTGGTAGAATTTATCATAAAAATATAGAAAATTCCCATTTAGGTTGAGTTTTTATATGTGCTAACCTGAATATAGAACACCTCAATTAACCTGTTATCTTGATAAGAAGAATAGCTAGTCTTGCATTAACGAAAAATAAAGGGGATAATTGATGAGATTGAAAATCCTAATTACCTTCATCAATGAATTAAACTCCAAGTATATTCATTCTTAGTTTATGTCTGCACTCCAAGTATATTTATTCCTAAATATTTCGCAACAAGTTTTTGGCGTCGTTGCCGGGGACTAAAGTATTATCAATATCAAAGTAGCTAATCTTATTTCTAATTTGTTTTTTAGAACATATTTTGCCTTGATCTATGTGTATTGTTTTTTTTTATCAATTTTAGGTAGCCTTGTTTATGCGAAGCAGAAGAGGAGCATACAATCTTGCCCATCTGAATCTGGAGATTGAGAAAGCGTTCAAGCAGAACAAGAAAAACAAAAGACTAGCTGATTCAACCGCGATGGAAAATCAACACAATAATAACGGGTTGAATGGAAGAGCACCATCAGACCTGATAGAACGAGTCCATCATCCTTCGAAGATGAGCTTAAGGGACTATATCCGGCCAACAGTTACAGGGGTACATACATGCATCAGGCTATTAGTAGTAGAAGCCAACAATTTTGAGATCAAGCCAGCAATTTTGCACATGGTTCAGAGCACAGTCCAGTTTGGAGGTTTACCTTCATAAGACCCTCACATGCATCTTACAAACTTCCTGGAGTTATGTGCTACTTTCAAATACAATGGGGGTACTGATGATGCTATTAGATTGAGGCTCTTCCCATTCTCACTCAGGTATCGAGCCAAGAGTTGGTTGAACTCTCTTCAGGCGATCTCTATTACTACTTGGCAGGACTTAGCTCAGAAATTTCTTGCCAAGTTCTTTCCTCCGTCAAAGGCCGCAAAGATCATAGGAGAAATAAATATTTTTATCAGCTTGATGGAGAGTCTTTGTATGATGCATGTGAGAGGTTCAAGGAGCAGCAAAGGAAGTGTCTGCATCACGGACTTCTTTCTGACGAGGCACCAACTTTCTTTTTTGATCCCTGAGTAGCATTTCCTTTCTTATTTCTGTATTTCTTTCCCATGACGACTAAGAACAGGCAAATAAAAAAATTCACTTCGAATTTCTTGAGAAGTGGATATTTGTCCACAATTTCTATAACGGTTTGTGTGGTACTACTCGTACCATTATTAATGCTGCTGATGGGGGAACATTCATGAGTTAGAGTGATAATGAGGCACATCAGCTTGGAAGACATAGCCACGAATAACCATCAGTGGTCCGATGAGAAATATGCTAACAGGAGGAAAGTGGTTGAAGTACATGAATTGGATGATATCACTGCACTGGCCGCTCAAGTTGCTTCGTTAACAAAGCAATTGCAGCAGAACACTATGACAACTAATGTTGTTCAGACACCAGTGGGATGTGAAATGTGGGAGACTACATACATGCGATCACTACACAGCCGTGGATCCTAATAATATCCCCATGGAGCAAGCACATGTTCAAACTGTTGGGAATTTTCAGCGTCCGTACAACAACCCATTATCCAATACTTACAATCCAGGGTGGAGGAATCACCCAATTTGTTTCATAGAGAAACAACCTGCACTAAGCCACAATTTCGTGGGACAGATGATCGTAATCGGCCAAGAATAACCGACCAGTCAAGCTACATCTTCTCAGCAGCATAGACCATCAGTTCAACAAGCAGAGCCACATGAATTGTAAGCAACCTTGTTGACTCTCACAAATTCTCAGACCTAGTTCATGACAGAAACTAGATCATCCATTTGGAATTTGGCACATGTGGGACAGTTGGCGAATATGTTGAACAACAGAACGCAGGGGAATCACCCAAGCACCATTGTTGTAAATCCAAAAGAGCAGTGTCAGGCCATCAGTTTGAGAAGTGGTAAACTAGTTGAGAAATCTGCAGTTAAACCACATGTGGTTACGACTGACGAGTTGGGAGAGACACCTGATTCAGAGAAATGGGGGGTTACTGAAGATCACTCTATTACATAAAAGGCATCATCAGCAGTTGTTATAGGACCTCAAATAAAAATTTCATACCCTCAAAGACTTCAGAAAAACACTCGTGATAAACAACTTTCCAAGTTCTTAGAGGTGTTCAAGAAGTTGCATAAACATTCCATTTATTGGGGCCTCTAGAGCAAATGGCAAATTACGTAAAATTTATGAAAGACATTCTCTTTAAAAAGAGTAAGCTAAAAGATTATGAGACTGTGGCATTAATTGATCAGTGCAGTGCTATTAGGCAAAAGAAGCTTCCTCAGAAGTTAAGAGATCCATGGAGCTTCACTAATCTATGCACTATCGGGAATGTTAAATGCAAGTAAGCTCTATGCAATTTGGGGGCAAGTATCAATTTGATGCCTATTTCTGTGTTTCGTAGGCTTGGTGTGGGTGAAGCTAAGCCTACAACAGTGACTTTGCAGCTGACAGACCGTTCTTTGAAGCATCCACATGGTATCATTGAAGATGTGCTAGTTAAAGTGGGAAAATTCATATTTCCGGCTGACTTTATTATCTTTGACATGAAAGAAGATGTTGAGGTTCCAATCATCCTTGTGAGACCATTTTTAGCTATCGGGCGAGTAGTGATAGATGTTGAGAAGAGTGAGCTAAAACTTTGAGTACAGGCCGAAGAAATGATCTTTAATGTTTTCAGGACGACAACTGAGGCAAGAATAAGTGATGACAGTTTTTCCACTAATGTGGTTGAACAATCCGTTTGTTGACACCCAATTTTGACCCTCTCGTGCAGTCATTAGCTATAAAATTACACTAATTTTGCAAAATAATTTCTCATATTTTTTTATAATAAAATGCAGCAAATAAAACAGTAACACAGGCATAGATAAACAATTTAATAATAACACCGCATTTTATGTAGAGTATTAAGCACTTAGAGTCTCGCGCCCACATTAATAAATTTTAAGCCCTGTCATAATTCTTAAATGATAATTAATAATAAATACATAAAATAAATAATTTAGCAACGACGTCGTGTCAAGTAGCATAGCCGCATTTATTACTACGCAAAACAATTTCATAACTTTAATAAATAATGCACAATAAATAATTTTAAATAATAGCGCCGCATTCTAAAATATTAAGCACTAATTAAATAGCACGCCCGCATTTATTATTATAGCAATTAAACTAATGAAGCACCTAAATAATTTAATCACATTTGTTAATTTAATTTATCACTAATTAATTAATAATACACTACCCAAATTAATACCTAATTAAAACTAACTACCCACCATTTTCGCCTAGCCCACTACCCAGCCCAATTACCCGAAGGCCCAACCCGCAATCCCTTATCTTTTCCCCTTATCAGCAGCCCACGATATTAGACCCTCACTTCATCTTCACAAACGCATCCCTAAGAAATGAAACCTAAAACCTAAGCTTTTCAGTCGCCGCCATGCCCGGATTTCTCGCCGGAGAATCCGGGGTTTCCCTTACCCACGCACCCCAGCCAGCTCTTCTTACCATAACCAAACCAAATCCTTCAAATCGTTTACCTTGCCATAACCTGTTCGAATCGCACGAAATTAGTACTAAATCACTTACGAATCAAGCACAAATCGCAGCCAAAATCTCAGCCTTAAATACTTACCAAACTTAGAATCCAAAAGATGGCTATATAAAGAGCATGCAAAAGAGAATCGAGGGGGGGCAGAACAGAGAGCTCAGGGGAGAACATCGAGAGCAGAGAGCTCAGTTGGGAGAGCAGTCCAATAGCAATAATCGACAGGCATAGGAAGTTAGGGAAACAGTCACCCAGACCATTAGCACCGCAAGAATAGGAAGTTCGAAACCCTTCCTTTCAATTCCAGCCAAGAAATCAGCAAACCAACCTTGCCCTTTTATTCGCATCGCAAAGCCAAAACTCGAGTGGACCGACGACTTGATACGCTGCCCCGGTTCGCTGTCCGGAGAAGGTAAACCCGTTCCTTTTCAGTTTTATTATGCAATTTACACTTTGCAATCTGTTTGAGTAATATGCTCTGTGGATAATGCTAACGCTTTTAATCGCTGCTGTGTGTGGTCGAAATTCTTTGGTTTAATGTCGATAATCGCTTTACTTGACTGTTAGCTTGTCTACTCATCTGTTTCGTCTCTGATTTGTGATAGTTGAAGGCTTGCCGTGTTAACCTATTCAAATGCCTCCCTGATCAAATGAATATTATAAAGATTTGGCTGCCAATATTCCCATAAATCTGTTCAGAACAGTCAAGTTGTGTATGAGGAATTATGGGAGTATTGTGCTATTGTGTTTGCCTCTGTGGAGAGTGTCTATACCCGCTTCGTGTTTGGTTAGAGAGGAACCTACCTTTTAGCTTACTACATATCCCATGCAGCCAATATACAATGCACCCATATATCTCATACAAAACCGAATGCCTAATATACTCCAGCTAAACACAAACCAAAGGCCACCACAAACCTATTTTCGCAATGCATATGACAACCCCTTGCGATACCCACACGTGTATACGCCACAGCCAAAAGCCCGTCCACTAAACATCCTCACACCCCGCCTAAATGCCACAGAAAGGCCAGCCAAAGTATACACCCATTTAGCCGAGCCTTTGTCGCAGTTGTACGAGAGGTTGAGGTTTGCAGGGATACTCCAGCCAATTCCAAAGAATGTGCCCAATCCCAAGTCCAAAGCTCATGATGGGAACAAAAGTTGTGCATACCATTCTGGAGCCATCGTACACGACATGGGAATGTGTTATACACTCAGAGACAAAGTAAGGGAGCTGATCAAGGAGGGAGTCATTCAGGTGGAGGATGCCTACCCCAATGAGTACAATGAACCCCAAAGGAAGAGAGGTGTTCCCTGGCCAGAACCCGCTCCGCCTGAATCAATCATTCATCCAAGCATGCACCACGCAGAAGCCAAAAGAAGGAGGTACTGATAGCAGAGCATGAAGACCCAGCCAGCCATGATGCAGAGCAAGAAGGCGTATTGGTTGGATTCGCACCCTTGTTTTGGTCCGCCTAGAGCCCGGATAAGAAAGAGCAATTTAGTTTAGCAGAATAATTTAAGACTCATATTTAAGCTTTAATAATGTTTTCTTTTGTTTTGCTTGCATTGGAACTACGTTCGACCTGATTCCCTTGACGGATACGTAGGCGGCTATATCGGCCTCGGTCCCACCTTTAGAATTTTGCCCAATATTTGCTTGTAATGAACTACGTCATGACCTGATTCCCTCATGGGGATACGTAGGCGGCCTAAATCGGCTTCGGTCACACCATTAGGAAACTTTCCCTTCGTTCTGAAAATAACCGGAATACACATAATATACAAGCAACCCCATTGAGACCCACTTTAGGCCAAACGCCCTTTGCATATTCAAAACTGGAACAGGGTAGGAAATCAGACAGGGGTTGCAGGTCCAAGCAGGCCAGGCACGCAGATGTCAAGGAACAAGGCGGCGAAGTCAAATACGAATCGACCCCCCCCCCAAAACTCACAAATTTTCTTTGAGCACAGGTTTTTCATATTAACAGAAGCAGAAAGTGCAATAGCCGAAGCAGAAAATACGGCAAAAATTTTCTTCGCAAAAGTAGAAAGAAGCAGCAGAGGCAGAGGATATGACAACAATCCAAAATTCAAAGTCCGTGATCGAAGCGAGGCGTAAAAGGCATCGACAATCAGCAAATACTCAATTCCGCAATGCGGCTAAGCGTATCGTCATGGCATAAAGTTAAATTTGCAACCAACGCATCACACCCAACAAAGGCATCATGGCAATTCGTCAGTTGCAGCATTTAGCATGTCCGTGCAAGGACAACATCTCAGTATTCATCTGGCGTATCAGGGACGACATCTCTACCCATAAAATTGCACTTCTCATATGTATTTATCATTTCATTTAAACAGGTATACACTAACGTTTTCTCAAGCTTAGCTTGCAGGAGCATTTATTTTACAGGAGCAGCAGCAACACGTCCAGGCAACGACGTTATCAGCACAACAAGTCCGAAAATGACGCCAAGAAGAACATGTCCAGTAACGACGCGTTATCAAGACAAAGAAGTCCAAACGACGCCAACAAAGAACACGCCCGCATAACGACGTGATCAGCATTATGTCTATGCAACGACGCCAGCAGCAACACGTCCAGGCAACGACGTTATCAGCACAACAAGTCCGAAAACGACGCCAGCAGCAACACGTCCAGGCAACGACGTTATCAGCACAACAAGTCCGAAAACGACGTCATCAGCAACACGTCCAGACAACGACGTGATCAGCATTATGTCTACGCAACGACGCCAGCAGCAACACGTCCAGGCAACGACGTTATCAGCACAACAAGTCCGAAAACGACGCCATGACGCAAGTCCGAAAACGACGCTATCATCAGCATATCACATCTACGCAAGGACGATTTCTTTACTCTCAAACTGCATTTCTTATTCATGTTTTATTGTTCTGTCTCAACAGTTATGCACTAACACTTCCTTGAGCTTTAGTCTACAGGGGCAGTTGCAGCAAGGACAGTATATCCGCATTCACAATCGCAACACGCCTGTGCAAGGGCGAAATCACAGCATTTGTAGCAGGCATCACATTTTTGCAGGATAACATTTTCTACTCACAGTTGCATTGCTTTTAAAAATTATGCATCATCATTTTGCCTTAACAGTTATGCACTAACCGTTTGTTTAAGTCTTAGCATGCGAGGCGAGAGCACAACGTGGATTTTCTCTTACAAATGACCGGCAATTTGTTGGGCCAACCTTCCCAATGAACGCGTAAGCGGCCTCAAGCGTCGGTCCACTCGTTCCACATCACCATAAAACCCAGATCATGTTCGATAGCAAGACACCCTGAGTTCAAGCCAGTTATTTTTATTCTTTTTTTATTTTTAGCACCACAGCCCAGTGTCGTCATAACTCGACACTGAGACAAATTTTGAGCCCGCGTTAGCCCGCCTTGGTGTTTGACCATGGTAGCACAGTGTCGTCATAACTCGACACTGGGACAGTTTTGAGTCCGCGTCAGCCTTGTCTTAATTGCCCAACATTTTTGCAATTCTTTGGATCGAGACAAAATTTGCTATAAGTCAACGTCTTTGTCCGAAGATTCTTCCATCATCTCCATACAAAGAGGGACAAGTTGTTGACATCCAATTTTGACCCTCTCGTGCAGTCATTAGCTATAAAATTACACTAATTTTGCAAAATAATTTCTCATATTTTTTTATAATAAAATGCAGCAAATAAAACAGTAACACAGGCATAGAAAAGCAATTTAATAATAACACCGCATTTTACGTAGAGTATTAAGCACTTAGAGTCTCGCGCCCGCATTAATAAATTTTAAGCCCTGTCATAATTCTTAAATGATAATTAATAATAAATACATAAAATAAATAATTTAGCAACGACGTCGTGTCAAGTAACATAGCCGCATTTATTAATACGCAAAACAATTTCATAACTTTAATAAATAATGCACAATAAATAATTTTAAATAATAGCGCCGCATTCTAAAATATTAAGCACTAATTAAATACCACGCCCGCATTTATTATTATAGCAATTAAACTAATGAAGCACCTAAATAATTTAATCACATTTGTTAATTTAATTTATCACTAATTAATTAATAATACACTACCCAAATTAATACCTAATTAAAACTAACTACCCACCATTTTCGCCTAGCCCACTACCCAGCCCAATTACCCGAAGGCCCAACCCGCAAGCCCTTATCTTTTCCCCTTATCAGCAGCCCACGATATTAGACCCTCACTCCATCTTCACAAACGCATCCCTAAGAAATGAAACCTAAAACCTAAGCTTTTCAGTCGCCGCCATGCCCGGATTTCTCGCCGGAGAATCCGGGGTTTTCCTTACCCACGCACCCCAGCCAGCTCTTCTTACCATAACCAAACCAAATCCTTCAAATCGTTTATCTTTCCATAACCTGTTCGAATCGCACGAAATTAGTACTAAATCACTTACGAATCAAGCACAAATCTCAGCCAAAATCTCAGCCTTAAATACTTACCAAACTTAGAACCCAAAAGATGGCTATATAAAGAGCATGCAAAAGAGAATCGAGGGGGGGCAGAACAGAGAGCTCAAGGGAGAACAACGAGCGAGAGGCTCGATTGGGAGAAGCGATCGATAGCAATAATCGATGTGCATAGGAAGTTAGGAAACAAATACCTGCACCATTAGCACCGCAAGAATAGGAAGTTCGAAACCCTTCCTTTCAATTCCAGCCAAGAAATCAGCAAACCAACTTTGCCCTTTTATTCGCATCGCAAATCCAAAACTCGAGTGGACCGACGACTTGATACGCTGCCCCGGTTCGCTGTCCGGAGAAGGTAAACCCGTTCCTTTTCAGTTTTATTATGCAATTTACACTTTGCAATCTGTTTGAGTAATATGCTCTGTGGATAATGCTAACGCTTTAAATCGCTGTTGTGTGTGGTCGAAATTGCTGGTTTAATGTCGACACTGTTTTACTTGACTGCTAGCTTGTCTACTCATCTGTTTCGTCTCTGATTTGCGATAGTTGAAGGCTTGCCGTGTTAACCTATTCAAATGCCTCCCTGATCAAATGAATATTATAAAGATTTGGCTGCCAATATTCCCATAAATCTGTTCAGAACAGTCAAGTTGTGTATGAGAAATTATGGGAGTATTGTGCTATTGTGTTTGCCTCTGTGGAGAGTGTCTATACCCGCTTCGTGTTTGGTTAGAGAGGAACCTACCTTTTAGCTTCTGTCTGTTTTGTCTATTGTCTATTGCTTAGTGTTCTTTATTTTTTGCTTAAATTAGATCTTCATGTCTAAATTGCCTATTATGATGTGTGTGCTTGCTTGCCGGGTTCTCTGAATATTGTTTATAAATATCATATCATGACTGTATATTTAGTCCAGAACAAATGGGTCACTGACTATCTGAATATGTTGCCTCCTGTTTGTCCATTCCTGTATCCTTTCTGCCCTTGCATACTTGTTAGTTGATCAATGTTGTGCCTGTTACATCTTGAGGCCAACGGTTGAAACATGACATAACTGGCCATATATTGTTTCTTTCCTATGTTAGTATACGAGTCTATATCTATAGCTGGTAATCTGACCTTAAAGGACATCAAGCAAGCCTATAATTGACTCGTAAATGAATTGAATATAAGGCATCTAGAATAAAAATTCATTGGTCCCATCTTTATAAATGTTTAGCAAGTCGCAATAGATGTTGTTGCCAGGTCAATTAATCCAGGGAATGTCTACACATGTTGAACTGATTTATGCTAAAAAAACTGCCTAACAAAAATGAAGCCTTGTTTCCCTTTCTGTTTGCCAAGAGTGACCATTTGACAATGAGCATTTGCCGAAATCCTGAATCTAGACGTATCATGTACTGTAGGAGGCTAATCTGTCTTCTTGTAAATGTGAAATCTGCTTTTGGGACCAGGGGCCTGTTTTAGAATCTGAACTTTGTCATTTAGGAATGCTTTGAATGTTTTACTGCATTCACACTGGGCCGACAGTGCTTATGCTTGAAATTGTCACCCTTCTAGAATAATATAACTAAATAATAACTGAATCGTGTTTCCTGAATTGGCCTTCCAGTTCTATGAACAAAATGGACTGACTTGTGTATGATATTAGAAGCTGACTTGTGCTGCCTGCATACCTGCCCATCCTCATTTCTTTTTACCACCTGCTGGCTGTCTATTCCCATCTTATATTGACATCTGCTGGTCTTTATGTATGTGTGTGCTTAAATACAAACTATGTGTCAAAGTGCTTGTTTTGGTTAAATAAATTTGGGCATATACTAATCCTTATCTCTCTTTATTTTTTTACATGGCACGCACCGGAGCAACAAAGAGTCTCATAGTGAAACTCATCGTGGCAAACGTAAAGACATGCATATACATCCATCGAGTTCCCTCTTCGGCAATTCCTAGAAAAACAAATAGGACGGAGTCATCCGCTTCAATCCCTTACTCTCTTATCTCATTTTATTTGTTATTGTAATTTATAACTTTGTAATTAATAGGAAACCAAGAGCGATTAGCATTTGAACGCATAAGGGGAAGGTAATTTATAATTAGAAATGCATTTCTACTTTACGTGTCTTTTAGGATGTTATGCATGTCTAAATTTTACCAAAGTAATCTAAATGATTTAGCTTGCATCATAAAACCAACAGTTTGTTTCTTATTAAACCCATAACAAATTTCCTCCTAAACTCTCAAAAAATCATCTTAAGCATTTTTCATATAATATTATACGCAGGTTAAGCAAGATTAATTTAGCTAGCAGTATACATAATTAGTCCATAAATAACCTTTGCATGCACGCATAATTAGTCCATAAATAACCTTTGCATGCACGCATAATTAGTCCATAAATAACTTTTGCATCACTTACATTTTTTGGGCCTTAGTCTTATAAAGTTTTATCAACATGCATTTTTATAAAATATTTTGAAGCATCTTTTATATTTTCAAAACAAACATTTTTAAACATAATAATTACCCTAGGTCTGGCAGGATAACCGCAAGTTAGCGGATCTTAGAGGGTGCCTAACCCCTTCCCTCTAGATTAATAAAGAACTTTTGCCCGGAATCTCATTAAGTTTGGCAGACCATTAAAATGGAGTTAATGTTTACTTTAAACTAGTTAACATTTAGGTGTCCTAATTCACCCAATTAATTAGGTGGCGACTCCGCGAACCCCTAGCATTTAGCATTTTAGCACTACTTTTTAGCACTTTAGCATTTTTGCATTTCTAGCACCTTTAGCATTTTAGCACCCCTTTTGCATTTTAGCATTCTTTTTAACATTTAGCACTTTTATTTATTTTCTAACACTTCTTTGAGCAGGAGCTTTTATTTAATGTCGCGGCCGAAAATGGGTGTGACACCGTTTATGAGAAAAACGATAAGAACATTGAGCCTCCAAAAGTGCCAATAACACAACGCGATAAGAAGGACGACCTCAAAGACATTGGGCGTGTGGAATATGCCAAGTGTGTTAACCCCTCTGAACCCCTCAACGGGAGGAGAAAAAGGAAAAAGAAAGAGACCCTAAAATGGTTGTGCTGCAGGGGTAAGTTACCCCCTTGAATGCAAGACAAAGAAGAAATTTGTGTTCGGCTAAATGACGTTAAAGACAACGCTACTGGGAGGCAACCCAATTTTTAATTATGTTAGTTTATTTTGTTTTGAACAATCTCACAGTCTTGTATTTCTTGGTCTATGTTTTTTATGTCAGGTAAAGTGAGGGCTAACTCCGAGTGAAAAAGGACCGAAAATGCTGAAATGTGAAGAAAAAAAAACTAAGTATACTAAATGGTGAAGCGTTGCGGCACCCAGATGGAGGGCCGCGACACCTAGAAGGCAGTGTGTTAAAATAATTTTCGATGGGGAAGCGTCGCGGCGCCCAGATGAAGGGTCCCGGTGCCTAAACAGAAAACTTGGCACATTTGGGAGTGGTTTGCGTTGCGGAGCCCTAACATTGAGATGCGGCCTCTGCGCAACAGAAACAATAATTTTGAATTAGCTTCGCGGCACCCTATCACTAGAGTCACGGCGCTGCGTCCCATCCCATATTAAAAAACCCTAGACTCTTCGTATTTCTTCCCCAATCTCACAAATAACCTCATTCTCACTCTCTTTTCCGAAAAAATATCTCCTTCCAAAGTAAACTCTACCCTCACAAATATCATAAAGCTTCATCTCTCAAGAACCTACAATCCCCCAGTATAATGTCGTCTGTAGCATTCCCAAATCCTCACTACCTGGTGCAAACCATTATTACAAGAGGAAAATTTTCATAAGGTAACAATTGCATTTTTCTTTTTAAAATTCTTGTATCCTATTGTAGAAATTGGTAGACTTTAAAGTTTGGGGGATTGATTGTGATAGATTGTGGGTGTTGGTTGATAATTGTGGAAGTGGGTTGAATTTGTTAGTGTTGTTGGTGGATTGTTGTTGAGTTGATTTGATGGTTGGGAGACTGAGCAATTAAGGGGAACCTCTGCCGAATTTTCATTTTTTTAGAAGCACCTACTGGTTGAAATGGGTCCGAGAAAAGCCAATGCGAGAGCATCCACTTCTAGAACCCCCACACTTGAGTATGATGCAACAAGAATTTGTTAACAAAGATGCCCAAGACATGTACGACAAGCTACATATTTGTTCATTGGTACCAGTAAGGGGAATGGAATTTCAAAATTCTCTATACAATGATGAGGTGTATGAACCCATCAGGGCTATGATTTCTGCTGGAGGTTGGGAGAACTTTGTCAATCCTTATCTGATGAAACCAAACACTTCCCTCATATATAAATTCTATGCCAACTATCCAGCGAAGTGAGATAACATGTGTTTCGTATGAGGGAAAAGAGTACCATTTGGAGCAACAACCATAAATGATATATGTTAGGTCACAAATTTTCTGAATGAAGAAGATGAGGAGGAAGATGACTTCACTGAATGGCGGCGCTCAAGAATCTGCTAGGTGGAGGTAGATGAGACATTGGGATGCTCAGGTACTCGTTGCATATATACAAATGACGCACCCAAAGGTATGTACCGCTACGAACTCAACAAAGTCGCCAAAGCTTGGCTCTACTTTGTGAGTGCCCACCTAATTCCCTAAACACACTTCTCAGATGTACCAGTGGATCATATCATGCTGGTGTATGCTATAATGAGGGGATTTTCAGTCGCAAAATAGCCTCTGTTGGATATGCAGATTGAACTAAGGGTGGCCAATGGGGCGAGACGGATGTGGCTGGTTGGGTCAGGGTCCGGTGGAACTGGGGGTAGGGCGAGGTCAGGGTTTGGCAGGGCTGGAGGGGTCGGGGCCGGCAAGGTCTATCGTCATCCCGTCCCGATCTCGAGGTGTCGGGGTGGGGTCGCGCTGACGACGGAAATTTGTGAAAAAACCTAAAATTCTTACAAGGGTAAAAAGATCTATTTGGGAAATTTTCGTGATTAAAAGCCTGTGGGAGGCAGATTTTATGATATCACACTTTGGAGAAAAAAGATAGGAGGTTAGAAAGCAATTGAAGATCATCTTTGTTCAAGTTTTTTTCCTGTTATTTTCTTTAATTCAGTTCATGTTGAATATTGAGTTAATTAGCGTTCTTAGCATGTCTATGAGTTAATTACTTTATTATGATTTTATGTCGATCCTCTTGAACCTCTATTATGAATTAATGCATTGTTAGTATTTCTTCTTCGTCTATCATTATCTAATCAACTTGTGTTTATTGAATGAGAATTGACTGGCCATTAGTTTTCATTACTTATATGATTTCAAATCAAGATCTGAAAAGGGAGATTTGAATATGATATAGTTGATTAGACATAGGTTTAATCTTCAACGAGAGTATCGTGATTGCATGTGTAACGTTTTAGGTTATTGATCTTAATCCTCATATGTTGTAAGTTTATCATAGAAATATAGAAAATTCCCATTTATGTTGAGTTTTTATATGTCCTAACCGGAATATAGAACATTTCAGTTAACCTGTTATCTTGATAAGAAGAAGAATAGTTAGTCTTGCATTAACGAATAATAGATGGGATAGTTGATGAGATTGAAAATCATAATTACCTTCATCACTGAATTAAACCCAAGTATTTTCATTCTTAGTTTATTCCTGCATATTATTTTCGTTGTTAATCCTTAGTTTAGAAATCAACACTCATATACGTTTGCCAAATATAAATGAAAGGTTAGTTAATTGGTAATTGATAATTCAGTCTCTGTGGACGATATTCGGTCTAACCGAAATTATTACAAATTGTGATACGTTCACTTGCGTAGCATATAGAAATTTCGCAACAACAAGAAAAACGAAAAATTATGCCATTAGCAGCACAAAATTCCCGAAACACCCCATTATCATATTCTTTGTCATTATCACATTAAATATTTTTGATATCACGTTCGAAATGAGTACATATGAATGCCTTAAAATTAATGAAAGTGGAAAATACTTGAAATTTTTTCGTTAACGGAAAATTTCACAAAAAATTAGAATAATCATCCAAAAATAGAACATAATAACGATGACCCACATAACTTAAAACTGGATATGTCCATAAATCACTATGAATAATATCAAAAGGAATTAAAGTGCGAGATGTAGAGGCTACAAAAGGTAATCTAACATGTTTTTCTAACAGACAAGACACACAAATTGGAGTACTACTCGTACTCTTACAATGAATAAAATTGTTTTATTTAAAAAATACATAATTGACTACCCTGAATGACCCAAACGTGCATGCCACAAGGAAGGAGCGAAAACAGAAAAAAGTGGAGGACATGGCTGGACTGACAGAATTTGTGGTGGTGATTGGATAAAGATTGCCCCTACTATTGTATCTCTTAATTGGTGTGCCCGTTTTGAAATCCTTCACAGAAAAACCCAAAAGGATCATAACCCAATTATCTGTGGTGAATTTGCGAACAGACACCAAATTTTTAATTAAGTTAGTGGCATGAAAGGTATTTTTCAAGACAAGAGGCGGATGAGGGGGGCAAAAAAATTGCACTACTGTGACCATGAATTGGTATTGAATGACCATTACCAACAATAGTACCACGATTGTTGCTCAAATTGTAATAAGACGAGAGGGTATCTGGGTCGAATGTCATATGAGAAGTGGCGCTGGTGTCCATGTACCAATCATTATCCGAAGTATTCAAACTTAGTGTGTGCATTGCGGCTTCAATATCTATCGGAGTGGAGCCTGCTGCATGATGGGCCTGAGCAGGTCCAGGCCCAAGTACACATGTTTTCTGGCCCGACCCAGAACTTGATCACGGATAAAATTGCTGGGCTGGAAAATTGGGTATGTTGCGAAATTGGGCCCGATTTCTCGGGTCGACCGACTGTGGGTAATATAAGACATTGGGCCAAGAATTGTTGGCCCAGTTCCAGGGCCACGGACCCCAAGGATGTGTCTAGTTAGTTTGAGGCCCATTTCCCGAGGCCCACCTCCATTATTTCCACCTCGGTGTCCGCCATTATTTTTTCAATTATTTTTCCTTTTTTTACCATTTTACCTTCATCGTTGTTGCGATTTTGGCCGGAATGTTCGAAGAATGACGGAGTAGCGTCGGATGTTGTCCTCATGACGATTGGATTTGCACCAGTAGCTGCCTTTTGGCCAAGCCGACTTCTTCCAACGTAAGCATGGACTGAGCTTGATAGAACTGAGGGATACGATCACTTTGACGAAGGAGAGTTTCAATGCCACTATAACCCTCGGATAGGCCAACAAACATTTGGAGAACAAGACGATCATTGCTAACGGGCGCACCAACGTTGCGGAGTTGGTCCGCTAACTCAATCAACCGTCTGCAATAGGCTGAGACGTTCGAAAAATTGTCCATGTTAACATGAGAAAATTCCTGCTGAAGAGTAACACCACGGGTGTTTTTGTTATCTTAGAACATGTCACGTAGCCTATTCCAAGTTTTTATCGTCGTAGCATCGGGTTCAAGAATTGTTTGCAAGAGGTCCGTAGAGATAGTGGAATAAATCCACTGTAGAACGGTAGCATCAAAAGTAGTCCATAATATCGGGTCAACTTCTGGGGCAGGCTCTTGGCCTGCGGCTGAGGGAATGATATGATGAAGAACGTGCATGAATCTTGAAAAGCTCCGCCCACGTCGCATATTGGACGTTTTCCATCTCAAGAACAATAGAGGTCAATCTAGTACCAATGTATTTCTTTGTTCCATACTTGTTATATACTAGTCAATTAAATTGATTGAATTGTTGTGCATATTAAAAGGAGTCGAGATTGATGAGGAGTTGTTTAATGATTCTCGAACATGTACTTGTTTTGAGTGCCTATTTATTTTCTATCGGTATCCATGGATTGATCACAAGTCAAAATATGTGGTTCATGATGTTGAAAATTGTAAGGACATAATAAAACATGTTTTTTGACGTAGACATAACGAAAGAACAAAAGGTGAATTAGTATAGTAGAAGAAATTTGGGAAGAGATGAGGGAACAAGAGAGGGCTCGGAAACAGAGATAATGGTCCTCGGGAAACGAGTAGAGGCAGCGGAAAAGTGTAGGAATTTTGTGAAACCTAGACTTCTGATACCATGAAAGAAATAATCCCTTGATTATTTTCATTAATGAAAGAGTATATATACAATTTTCATAATAAGAAAATCATATTCCTATTCTACTCCCAAAACCTTATTCTATTTGTACAATAATTATACAATTATGGTAAGTGTACAACTCTAATTTAATTACATCAAATCATAACCTAAAATAGAATACTATATTGTGATATACACGACATGCATATACCGTGTATATCACAGGATATAACAACCCATTATGCAACAATCTGCTCGTGATATACACGACGTATATATCGTGTATATCACGGGTATTTATCATTACCCCTATAAAGTTTAAAAGAGATAAAAAAGATAACTTAGTTATTTAATCGTGCCTCAATATAAATATTTATCGAACACTGGGTGGTAAAAAAAAAGTATAACTTACTCAAATAACCCTTAAAATTAATGTTATATGAGTATGTTAAATGATTTTCGTATGCCTTCGAAATAAAAATTGGATCTTAATGACGGGTAGTTGTCTATCTAACCCCATCGCAATATGAGCCGTTTTATTGATGAGTTTAAATTTCGTGCACCGGTAATATACAAGTTTTATTACATCATCAGGTAATTTTAAAGATAATTACAATATTTTTTAAGTGAGATTACCTTTTTTGAATTATACTTATAATTTAATAAAAAACTTATAAAAGGGAGATTGAATCCTATTTATACTCTAACCAAAATTACTTCCAAGTTGTACTCCTAATTAAATTTACTTCCTTTTCAGTTCTTATCTACGTACTAATTCCGATGTTCTTCTCAACATCTATACTGTCAATCACATCTTCAGAGTCCAAATTTCTCAAAGATTTTCAATCTATGATTTGGATAAAGTTATTCAGACCCTCATATTGTAAAATTTCATTGAGTATGTTGTTATTGTTGATTTGGATACAGTTATGAGACTAGCTATTCCAAAGCAATTGAACTTTTGAATGCACTTAAAATTACAGGTGTCTTATAATTTGTTGATCATATTAAAACATACAAATGAAATCCTCCCTTCAATCTATGTACAATATATGATTATAAGATCCCTGCATAAATCTTCTTTGAAACACACACGACTGTGGTTAAACTACCGACGTGTTGCTGTTTATCGATACACCTGATTTACCCAGAGCGCACTCGAAGAGTAGGCGGGTTACTTCGTCAAAAAAATATATATGATTATAAGATTCAAGAAGCAGAAGCGTTAGCCACATCCACGATTAGGCATATGAAATTTGTCTAAGTGTTACTTTCGAATAAATTTCGTTTGTTCCTTGAAACAATACCGTACCACAAATAAACAAAAAAAAAAACAGTCCAAACTCTTACAAGAGCTTGACGTTATTTCACTACTACATGGACTGGCATCTTTAGCCAAAATTAAAATTGAATTAAGAATCGATTAATTAGGATCAGAATTACTCTTTGTAGAATTAAACCGTTTTTGTCTCAAGACTCCATTTTTTATTCAATCTTCCTCGTGGGTCAATCGTTACCACTCCTTAGAATTTACATTTCTCCACACATTGTGTTCTCAATCGATTCTTCCAGCATAAGTCTCCTACTCGATGTACGATAAAAAAAAAACAAGGGACGAATGTTTTGAAGGAGAGAGACACAAAACTAAACTTTTTAGGAAAGGGGAAAACACTTTGGGATTAATGTAGCCCCATCGGCCAATGGTCACCCGTCTACCTCGCTTAGAAAAAAAATCGAATCACTATCATTTAGGAGGAGCTCTAGAAATACTGAATAGTTGTTTGAAAACGAGTTACATTTTTATACCATTAGTGGTCATTCCGTCAAATCTTTGAGAGGGCGAATATCTTATTTGATAGTCCTCATGAGGCTCTATTCACTATTAGAAAACATGAATTAGCTACGGAATTTATTGATAATCCGCCACTAAATAGCTCCTAACTAATTGATTTTTTTTATAATTTGTCACCAATCCGTAGCTAAATAAGATTAGCGTGACATTTTTACTGTTTAGCTGTAGAATTTTATCCGTCGCTAATCCTATCTTCTAATAGTGTTTTTCGTTCTTACCCAATGCTTTAATTAGGCATTAGTATAACATTGTTTTTCAGTGAGAATATCAAATTAGAGATGTGTCTCCAATAGTATGTGCACGCTAATGATCTTTGCATGATTTCTTGACCAAATCTTTATCCTTATAAAGAAAATCCTTACACAATTTACAAGAATATTATTTAATTCTCCTTTTTGGTACATTTTAAGTACTTATATATCTTAATGATTGTTGGAAATTTGCTTTTGGTGGAGGTTGGGTCCGCCCATCTTCAATTGCTTAAACATCATGGTTCCACATGTTGGAGATCATGGTTCTTCACATGTGCATAATCTACTAAGTGAGTAGATGACCGTAGGGCCAAGAATCGTCAAATTCCATTGGTAAATGGAAGAGATATTGATTCGCGAAGTAAGGTGTTTGAGACATGGAAGAGTGGTGTGTGACAAATCTATCACATCGGTAGAAAAAGGAAGATTTGTTCATAATATAAGCCTCAAAACTGAATAAAGGATTGGGACCCCAAGGGGTAACCCATGTGTTTGAAGGAGGGAGGACCTAGGTGTGCTTGGGTTCGAGACAAGGCACACACGCGTGCCGCCACCACCCGCCCGGGTTGGGTCGTAGGTGTTGGACCCCAGACTTTATTATATTTTACAGTTTGGCCCCTGAAATCTCTGGAAGACAATTTCTACAGGAACCGCGGTTCCGCGACCCTAATTGTCCAGTAAGTTCCAGTGGCAACGGTAATAAATCAGATTGATGGCCATTAATTGCTAAGACGTTTGACACTTATGCCACAACGTTTATGGCCTTTATGGTGGACATTAACAACCCTCTTAACACCCATTAACACATCTCCTCATCCTTAAACACTATATAATCAATCCTTGTTTCAGATTTGAGAGATGACAGATATACAAAAGAACAAACACAACAGAAATACTCCCTACACTTGGATGATTTCAGATTTGATGAAATATCTTCCTTTCTTGCAATCTTACACACTCAAATATCCTTCTATTCTAACGAACACTTGATGTCCCTTTGCTCATTTTTTTATTGATGTTTTATCTTGGGAGATAAGTTGTCATTACACCGTTGAAAGGATATACGGGGCAACATTATCTTAAGGATATATCAAGAATTTGGTCCGACTCAGCAAGTCAATTATCTTGTTATATTTCCAGATTCTAAACATATTGTTGTTGTTGTTCTCAAGGGGTTTGCTGCAGTTTCAACCAACATCTCAAGACTTCAAGGAAGGATCAAAGACCGAAGATCAAGATCATCAACACTTATTGATGTTGTAACAACTGATGTTAGGCTTCAAACCTATTATATTGAAATTATAAATGATTATACTTTCTAAGCACTACTGATAGTTGTATACTATTTCCATACAACCACTGTAACACCAACAGTCTTAAGATAATATTGTACTAGTGCTAGAAAGAGGAGGGCCAACAATTCTGGTCCGAGTTTGGGTTTATCTTTGACGATAGTTACAAATCTATTTTCATCAAACATGATATCTCAATTATTGATCTGCAACTTGAAGATAGAGTTGATAGTCTTGTTGAATAAGGCGAAGGGTCAAAGAAGACTGATTGTCACCGCTCCCGAGAGTGGTGTAATCAAGTATCCACAAGAGGTTGAAAATATCAACTGGGACATGAGGGGAAGGCTAAAAGTGATGCTCCATCTTCTAAGAAGAAGCCTTCATCTTATGGTTAGGAGGATTTGGACACGTGACGAACGTGGGCCAAATCCCAAAGGTATGAGTTAATTATTTATTCCTTGTCAAAAATGAGATTAAAAGATGTCTGATTAAAATGAACTGAATAAGGCTACAAATATGAAAGTATTTCTTTATATTCCCTACGCCTTAAAATCATAAAGTTTAATCTCACTTTTCTTCCCGGATAATATTGGACTGTTATAAACAACGGCCTAAAAGATATAGACTTAGATTGTAATAAAATGATTTTATGGACAATCCTAAGCATGGGAAGAGGACTAAAGACAAGGACTAGTGACAATCCTGTCACCATTTACGACAGAAGATCCGTCTTTTGACAGGATAGTAGCGGACACTCAGTCATACAAAGCCTACGGGTGACTGGAGTGGGACAGATCCATCACATGACATGATGATGTTGGACACTCAGTCATATAAAGCCTACGGGCGACTGGAGTGGTTCAGAGTTACCAGATCTCAATAGATCTGAAAGCCAAAAGAAAGGCAGAAAAGAAATTGGACACTCAGTCTACCAAGGCAACTGGAGTGGGCCAGAGATGATCTAGATCACATATGATCCGGTTACGCCCTAACCACGGGCAAGATGTTGTTCATGTGAAACAACGCTACCTTCAAAATAGAATAAGTTGAAAAGGTTGTCCTCAAAAGGACTTAAGGAATGAGATCACTCTTAAAAGAGGTGATACATGTCCTAAACTTGATGTCAAGGACGCTGTTGAATAATATGGCTTGAGTTTTATGCCTCATGTCCCACAGGTCGATAATAACCAAAAGTGGTACAGTAAAATTGTATCCAAGTGGATGATATATTTGTAATCCGTGCATCTATGTCATCATAGATTAAGACACGTTAAACAGAAAGTCATTCAAAGGCCAACGAAGTTGACAAGAGTATGCTATGTTTGTAATCTGTGCATCTATGCCATCATAGATTAAGACACGTTAAATAGAAAGTCATTCAAAAGCTAACTAAGTTGAGATTGTTGTCTTCTGTCGACATAAACCCTCAAATGAATGTGAGGTACGCGAAGATGCCAAATCACCTTTTTATTCCATCAAAGGATTAGAGAAAGAAGCACCTTCCTCTATAACTTAGTAACACCTACTTGGGTGATTTAAAGTTTGTACAAATAGAGGGGGGAGACAAGTACGTTGTGATCTAAATTGATGATGATACAACGTATTGTATCCTTTGTTGTAAGAACAAAGATGAAACGAGCCGAAAATAACTGCGGAGCCGTGAAGGATCATACGCAACCCGCTTGAATCCGCGTGCTCACCAAGAGTCGCGGTTCTACGGCGGATGGATCACGAAATTGACGCTTAAGTTCCAGTTGCGGTGCCTCCCCGAAGGACCGCGGCTCTAAGTTCCGCCCATGTTCCAGTTTCTTACTCGAATTCAGGCACCGCGGCGCCTCTCAGGCAGGGCCACGGTGCTTCGGGAGCAGAAGCTAAAAATCTACGGATTGAGAAATTCGTAGTGATAGAGGGGGAGAATGCGAAGCATCATTGATCCAACGACTGCTCCTTACTCGCCTCAGACTAAAATGATGTTAGCCAAGTTCATATCCGTACGCCCAAGACATGTAGGGCAAGGCGATTTTTACCGCTAATGTGATTCTTAATAGAACTCCACCTAAGGATAAGAATAACCCTCCATGCGAAACATGGAAAGAATTTCATATACAAATGTTGTGATATGAGATAGTGTGGCAAATCCCATATACAAATGTTGTGATATGGGATAGTGTGGCAAAGGGTTGAAACACCTAAGCCAAAAACTGGTCGAGTTGGACCTAAGACTGTAGAGTGCATATCCACTAGATCTGCAAATAACAGTAGTGTGTTTCGCATCTTGGTGTCAAAGAATGCTAAATTCTTTGAAGTTATCTTTCCTTGAAGAGGAAAAAGAAGTAATTGCTCGAGGTTAGCAAGAATCCGCGAGGGCCTGATTATACGGAATGAGTCGTTCCAAATCTACAGGACTCGGAAGTTGCTGACTATTCGGAACTTAATGTTCCAGATCTACAGAACTCAGGGATTCTAGATGTTGAATCAAACCGGAGAAAAAGAGGGGACAAAGACTTGTTCCAAGCCTTCTAGCTTGTATGGTTGAAATGTACCATGGACAATTAACAAAGAATTGTCAACTCCAAAAGCATCGCTTTGGAAAGAAGATAAAAACAGAGAAATAGATTCGGTTAGATAGAACCATACTTATGTTATGGTTGATCTTCCAAGAGGGGATTGTTGGAAATTTGCCTTTGGTGGAGGTTGAGTCCGCCCATCTTCAATTGCTTAAACATCATGGTTTCACATATTGGAGACTCTGGTTCTTCACATGTGCATAATCTACTAAGTGAGTAGATGACCGTAGGGCCAAGAATCGTCAAATTCCATAAGGAAATGGAAAAGATATTGGTCCGCGAAGTAAGGTGTTTGTGACATAGAAGAGTGGTGTGTGATAAATCTACCACATCGGTAGGAAAAAGAAGATTTGTTCATAATATAAGCCTCAAAACTGAATAATGGATTGGGACCCCAAGAGGTAACCCATGTGTTTGAAGGAGGGAGGACCTAGGTGTGCTTGAATTTGAGACTAGGCCCACACGCGCGCCACCACCCACCCGCCCGGGTCGGGTCGAGTCGTGGTTGTTGGGCTTCTTTTGATATTATCTTTTTGGACCCAGACTTTATTATATTTACAGTTTGGTTCCTGAAGTATCTGGAATACAATTTCTACAGGAACCGCGGTGCCTCATGACCAGAAAAACGGCCCTAATTGTCCAGTAAGTTTCAGTGCCAACGGTAATAAATCAGATTGATGACCATTACTTGCTAAGACGTTTGACACTTATGCCACAACGTTTATGGCCTTTATGGTGGACATTAACAGCCCTCTTAACACCCATTAACACATCTCCCCATCCTTAAATATTATATAATCAATCTTTGTTTCAGATTTGAGAGATGGCAGATATACAAAAGAACAAACACAACAGAAATACTCCCTACACTTGGATTATTTCAGATTTGATTAAATCTCTTTCTTTCTTGCAATCTTACACACTCAAAGATGCTTCTATTCTAGCGAACACTTGAGGTCCATTTTCTCATTTGTTTGATTGCTATTTTATCTTGGGAGATAAGTTGTCATTACACCGTTGAAAAGATATATGGGCAATATTATCTTAAGGATAGATAAAAAATTTGGTCGACTCAGCAAGCCAATTATCTTGTTATATTTCCAGATTCTAAATATATTGTTGTTGTTGTTCTCAAGGGGCTTGCTGCAGTTTCAACAAACATCTCAAGACTTCAAGGAAGGATCAAAGACCGAAGATCAAGATCATCAACACTTATTGATGTTGTAACAACTGATATTAGACTTCAAGCCTATTATATTGAAATTGTAAACGATTATTCTTTTTAAACACTAGTGATAGTTGATGCGCAATTTATACACACGCTAAATGCAAGTGCACGTATCGTGACAAGTACTATAGTCTAGAAGACCGAGTTATCGTCCTCAGGGATTAGTGTTCAATTACCAATCTTTATTCTATAGTATCTATTTGGTGACCGATAATTTGATGATTTGTTTCTAACTATGATTATAGATGCTAACTAAATTATTTTACTTTACTTCAGATATGGTGGAGATAGGGCTTCCAAATCTAATCGACTATCCGCTCGCTTTACTCGTTAATGCAAATAATTAAGGTTCTTCTTCTATTTTGAGATAGCAGGTTAACTAAGTCGTTTTATACTCCTGTTAAGGTAATATAAACACTCAACCCCAATGTAGAACCCTTCTATCTTTCGATGACAATATTGACTACAAAGGAGGATTAATAGCAATAACTTATTAAGCTACACAAGTGTCAGGGTACTTTCGTCTTCGATTTAAACCTATGTTTATTCAACTATAGCATATTCACAATCTCCCCTTTCGGATATCGATTAGAAATCATATAAGTGATGATAATTAGTGATCAATTAATTATCAAGCAATCAAAACAATTATTGAATAAATCTCAACAATAATAAGAAGAAAACAAAATCTTGCATTAATTCATAAAACGAGGTTCAAGCGATTCGACATGGAAAACCCTAAATTAAGTTAGTTTCTAGCCATAGACATGCCAAGAACTAAAATAGTATCCAACATATACTAGAAAGAAATAAAGTAAAGAACAAGAAATTACTCAAAAATAAGTCTTCAATCTTGATCTAATGTTGTGATGAATGGTAAGGTATGGAACTCTCCCAAATCTGACCTAAAAGGCCCTATTTATATCCTCAAAAACGTGCAAAACCTTTTCCTCTTTGGCTTTGGCCCAATCCTATTCGGATTTGTCAATTTTTCGCCAGCCGCGGCTGAAATTTCGTGGCTGGTCCGCTTCTTGCGCCGTGGCTCACATCGCCGATGGTCCAGCGCACGCGCCCTATTTCTCGCCCGGGTTGCCAACTTTTTAGCTTTTGAGCTCGAACCTCTGCCCTCTTTTCGCTCCTTCTCGCCAATGTGCCACTTTAAACCACTGTGACTCAAAATAAAGAAAATATATCCTAACACGACACATATTTGTACAAAAATGGGCAAAAGACTAACTAAAAATGACTCAAAAGGTGTATATAAAATACACCGATCAAACACCCCCAAACTTAACCTTTGCTCGCCCTCGAGTAAAGATAAAAAATAGAAACAAAGACACGAAAGAAAAGAAAATAAAATGACTCAAAGACATTGATCAATTCGCTGCATCTTTGTTACTTAGAAAAACATGAAGGTTAGTAAAATAATATGCAGGAACATATAGCATGGATTTTTAGCATTCTAAACACATCAGGTCAGATATTTCGCAAATTCAATTTAATCATGCTCAATGGAAGTAAGAATACCTAACTATTCATGTTAATCTCCAAATCCTATGGTCTGTTTACTTGCTATTCTCCACTAATCATGGATACACACATTAGAGATCTTCAGGGCTTTTCAGGGTTGTAATGTAGGCTTAGGCAGAGGTAGGTAAAAATAGGCTTTTAGGCTCAATCTTACGTACCATAAGCTCTTTTTATTTCGATTCTTCCCTTTTCTTTTGATTTTCTTTTTAACCTCATACCTATATTTCCCCTCTTTTCTTTTGAGAGAATGAGATGTCTGATGAATAGTAGGCACCCCCAAACTTAGGTTAGTAAAACCAACTGAAACCCCTACTTTTGCCATGCCTATTTATGATTACTTTTCATTGGGGTGCATCAAAATTATTCACTCTCTTTTTGTCTCTTTTCAACACTTTATATTCCAAACACATCAATTTATTCACTTATGACACAAGTATGGAATTATAGGGTGTCAAAGAAATATCTTATTTTTAGGCTCAAAGGGGCTAACTAGGGATACAATTTTTATTGTCAGAGATAGGAAATGAATGATAAGAAAGGGCTTAACAAAGAAATGCATGAGTCATCTCCCTAACATGCATATTCTAACTATTTCGCCTCAAATAACAAGCACGCAGACACATAGGTTTAATCACTAACAATGCATAAATCAAGAAAGATACCCCAAATAGTTTGACTTCATAAATTTTTGGCATATGTAACCTAAGTGTTCAGATAGTTGCTTCTAATTCCATTACATTATTCAACTTTACTTCACTAGGCGTTTCAAGTAACTACAACATGCATGATCATAAAAAAAAGACTCAAATAAACATAGGAAATAACACAAAAAGATTCAAAAATACATCAAAAATAACTAAGAACTCCCCCCAAACTTAAATCACACATTGTCCCTAATGTGTGCAAGACTCAAAAATAAAAGAAAAATGGGACAACTTACAAACTTGGTTTAAAATGGTGGCGGTGGCGGTGGATAATGCATGGACCACTGGTTAAACAAGGAACTCATCTCATCAAATCTCTGGTTCAACTGTTGCTTCCCGCTTTATTTCGTTGTCCTTGCCTCAGTCCTGTTGACCTTGTATCATCGTGTCAAAACTCGTGATCATCCTCCGCTGTTCATGAGCAATCGCTTCCATCATAGCACCGAGGTTCCAATTCCTGCGTGGCCGCGGCCGCATCGCTCTACGCTGAGCCTCTGTCTCAGGCTCATCCTCATCCATAGCAGCCTCTGCTGCTGGTGGTGGTGGTGCTGGTCTCCTTCTTGCTGCTGCTGGAGGAACTGGTTCTGGGAAGGCATGCACTATCTCATATGTCACAGGAGGTTGGTCCTTCTCATATGTATCAGTAGCTAGGGTTGGGACTCCATGTCTAGAACATAAACTGCAAATAAGTGATCCGTGTTCCAACCAACCTGTAGTGACCAACCTACTGGTTTCTCCAATGTTCTGCAATATCTCCTTCCCAACATCAATCGTCTTCCCTTCCATTATTCCATATATCATTTTTATTCTATCCGTTGGCACTCTGGTGAAGTGGGTCGATGGAATCAGGCGGGCACTGACGAAATATAATCAACCCTTGGCTGTTTTGTTGAACTGACATCGGCTCAGTCCTCTTGATCCATTTCGTGCAATATCTTACTCAGGCTCAGGGTAACATAATGTGCTTGCGATGATGTCTCAATCGATGTTGTTGACATCTCTAGACCAAGTTCTGAAATATCTTCGATCATCGCCTCTTTCTTCAACATCGGTTGTTCTTAATACTCATTCACCACCTCAGCCGTCACAGGCACATACTGTCCTCTCATAAAACATCTACCATTTATCCGTTCCGGAAAGTTATCATAGAATTCTTTTACCATTACAGTGTTCTGTGGTACTATTCATTTCGGATTAACAAATCTCTTCCACCCAATGGCCTCTATCATTGCCCGAATAGGATCATAGAGATCGCCATCCTCAAATGTCTCCCTTTGGTACTTCATTCCTCGCTCCGGTATCAAGGGTCTAGTACTAAGTTTGTAATATCTGTCTTCTGCTTTTTGACTAAAAAACCTAATAGTGTCATATCAGGAACGGAGTAAGGTGGAAGCTTTTTTTTCCGCGCATTTTGAAAAATTTTCAGCAGCGTTTCCTCTGTTTCAGTGAGATTACCCAGCAACTTTCAATCACACCAATCAACACACAACGTAATCAGCAAAATACAACACCATTCAACCCCCAAACTTCGCTCAAATCACAGGTAAAACACCCCCACAATATCCACCCATAGAGCACATCCCCAAACTTATGAATTATCTCCCCTAATTGCTCTGAAAATTTCAAGAAAAGTGATGAAAGTTACCTTGGACGGTGTTTTTCAAATTTTTCTTGTTCCTAGTGATGGATTGAGGGTTGTTGTTTGAAATGGTTAAGGGTGCAAGGAATTAAAGTACTTTGGTTGTGATTGAGTTTAGTTTGTGGAAGATTTTGAGTAATGGAGGCTGATTTCGTGGGTTTTGGAGAGAGAAAGGGTTTTGGGTTTTTGATTTGGAGAGGGGAAATCGAATTAGGGCTCTTTTAATTTCAGTTTTTCCGTCGCGGCACCACGGCCCTGAGATCGGCGCTGTGGCGCCCAAACATCTGCGACCCTCTGAACTTCCGGCATTGTGGCACTCTGATTTGGCCGCGCCAAACTTCGTGAGACCTTCGACTTTCGCGCCAGCTCTACGATTCGCCGTGGTGACCAACTTCCTGCGGCTTTCTGCATTCTCGGCGCCATGGACCTCTGCTGGGCGCCGTGGCGCCGAGCCGATTTCCTCTTCTCTCACGTTTTTCGTCCTCCACTTTTTAGCCCTGTACCTGTCATCACAACATGTAAACAATACCTTCCGTGAGACTGTTCTAACTAAAACTAAATTGCAATTTTTTTTAAAGACCTTAGGTTGCCTCCCAAGTAGCACTGTCTTTAACGTCTTTTAGCCGGACGCAGGTTTCTTATTAAGAGGCATGAGGTAACTTAACCCCACAGCCTACCCATTTCATAATAATTTTTCTCTTTCGCCTTCTATTTTTCTTTTTCTCATTTTTCTCAAGAGAAGGTTTAGCATTGCTCACTTGTACTGGCGGACTGATTTCCTTTGCTTTGGCCTGTGCTGGCTCAACTGATGTGCTAACGGTGCTGACTACAAAACACTTGCTTGTGACTGAGGGTTCAACGATGTGTTTAAACACCTTGAACACCATCTCTTCATTCTCACCTCTGAGTGTCAGCTCGCCATTTTCCACATCAATCAAGGCTCTCCCAGTTGCCAAGAATGGTCTTTCCAAGATGATAGGGATTTCATCATCTTCCTCCATATCAAGGATGAGGAAGTCTGCAGGAAAGAAGAATTTTCCCACCTTAACCAATACGTCTTCAATTATTCCCCTGGGATGCACCACTGTCCTATCCGCCAACTGCAAGTTCACAGTGGTTGGTTTGGCTTCACCCAAACCCAACCTCTTGAAAACGAACAAGGGCATGAGATTTATGCTGGCCCCCAAATTACACAGGGCCCTGTTACATGTCACCCTACTAATTGTGCAAGGCAATGTGAAGCTCCCTGGATCATTAAGCTTGGGGGGCAGTTTCTTCTGCAAGATGGCATTGCATTCCTCTGTCAATGCCACTGTATCATACTCAGCTAGCTTCTTCTTCTTCCCAAGGATTTCCTTCATAAATTTGAAATAAGTAAGCATTTGCTCCAACGCCTCAATGAAAGGGATGTTAATGTGCAGCTTTCTAAATACCTCCAAGAACTTGGAGAATTGCTTATCAACTGCTTTTCTTTGCAACCTCTGAGGGTAAGGAATCTTCTCTGTATATTCCCTCACTGGAACTGCTGAAGCCTTCTATAAAATAGGGCGGTCCTCAATAACCCCCTCCTTCTCTGCATCTATTCTCTGCTCAACTCTCTGTTCTACCACATGCTGAGGTGTAGGCTGTTTTAGCTGCTTCCCACTTCTCGGTTATCCGCTTTGACACCGCTCTGGGATTCATCTCTGTATTACTAGGAAGAGTGCCCTGTGGCCTGTTATTTGACATCTTTGCTAGCTGTCCCACCTGCGTCTCCAAGTTCCTGATAGAGGATCTTGTTTCTGCCATAAACTAGACTTGTGAATTCGTAAGTGTCAACAAGACTGCTCGCAATTCGTCTGGCTTTTCTTGTGGAACAGGTGTACTGAACTGTTGGGAAGGTGAGGCCTGGTTAAATGGTTGTTGATTTTGGTTTTGGCCTCGGAACTGGTTCTGTTGCCCTTGATCACCCCTCCATGAAAAGTTAGGGTGATTCCTCTACCCTGGATTGTAGGTATTTGAATAGGGGTTATTCTGGGGCATTTGGTTATTCCCCACTGCCTGACATTCTGCTTGCTCAATAGGGATGTTGTTGGGGTCTACTGATAGGCACCTATCAAAGGTATGAGGACCCCCACACATCTCACAACTCAGTGGCATCTGAACTGCATTCACTGACATTGTGTTCTGCTGCAGTTGCTTGGTCAAGAGAGCAACTTGTGCATTTAACGCTGTGATGGCATCGATCTCATGAACTCCTATCGCTCTCCTTCCACTTACCCCTCTATCATCTGTCACATGGTTATTGGTGGCCATGTCTTCTAGCAAATCATGGGCCTCATGTGCTGTCTTCTTCATGAAGGTTCCACATGCAGTTGCGTCAATGATGGTTCTTGTGGTCTCACTTAGCCCATTGTAGAAAATATGGACCAAATTCCACAGCTCAATGCTATGATGTGGACACTTTCTCTGCAGATCTTTAAATATCTCCCAAGCCTCATAGAGTGACTCTCCATCAGCCTGGTAAAAATTGTTCAGCTCTCCTCTTAGCTTAGCGGCTTTGGATGGTGGAAAGAACTTTGCCAAGAACTTCTGTGCCAACTCCTGCCATGTGAATATAGGATCTGTAGGCAGGGAATTCAACCAAACTTTTGCTCTATCCCTGAGTGAGAAGGGAAAGAGCCTCAATCGGATGGCGGCGTCAGTAACGCCATTATACTTAAAAATTGCACACAACTCCAAGAATTTGCTATGTGCATATGAGGGTCTTCAGATGGAAACCCTCCGAATTGAACTGTATTCTGCACCATACTCAGGATCGCAGGCTTAATTTCGAAATTATTTGCTCCTATTGCTGGGAGCCTGATGCAAGTCATTCACCCTTGGCAGCACATAATCTCTCAAGCTTCTCTCGGCTTGGACCTGGACCCTTTCTTCCACATCCATTGGTAACCTCTGGGGCATCCTCTGGTTAGGTTGACGATCACCTAATCCTTCGTTCATCTCATTGTTATTCTACAATCCTCCCATTTCTATTAAGGCCAAGATTCGTTTGTTTCTCCGGTCTGCTTGCAAGTATTTTCAATCTCCGGGTTGAAGGGAACAAGTGTATCTGCTCCTCTTCTCCTTCACATAAACTAGATGTCTGCAACAGATCAAAATCAACAAACGGATCACGGCGCACGGTTTCACCAATACAAAAAAAACCAAATTAGAAATTAAGAATAGATAGAATGATATTGAACTACGCCAATCCCCGGCAACGACGTCAAAAACTTGATGCGCAATTTATACACACGCTAAACGCAAGTGCACGTATCGTGACAAGTAATATAGTCTAGAAGACCGAATTATCGTCCTCAGGGATTAGTGTCCAATTACCAACCTTTATTCTGTAGTATCTATTTGGTGACCGATAATTTGATGATTTGCTTCTAGCTATGATTATAGATGCTAACTAAATTATTTTACTTTACTTCAGATATGATGGAGATAGGGATTCCAAATCTAATCGACTATCCGCTCACTTTACTCGTTAATACAAATAATTAAGGTTCTTCTTCTATTTTGAGATAGCAGGTTAACTAAGCCGTTTTATACTCCTGTTAAGGTAATATAAACACTCAACCCCAATGTAGAACCCTTCTATCTTTCGATGACAAGATTGACTACAAAGGAGGATTAAGAGCAATAACCTATTAAGCTACACAAGTGTCGGGGTACTTTCGTCCACGATTTAAACCTATGTTTATTCAACTATAGCATATTCACAATCTCCCCTTTCGGATTTCGATTAGAAATCATATAAGTGGTGATAATTAGTGATCAATTAATTACCAAGCAATCAAAACAATTATTGAATAAATCTCAACAATAATAAGAAAAAAAACAAAATCTTGCATTAATTCATAAAACGAGGTTCAAGCGATTCGGCATGGAAAGCCCTAAATTAAGTTAGTTCCTAGCCATAGACATGCAAAGAACTAAAATAGTATCCAACATATACTAGAAAGAAATAAAGTAAAGAACAAGAAATTACTTAAAAATAAGTCTCCAATCTTGATTTAATGTTGTGATGAATGGTAAGGTATGAAACTCTCCCAAATCTGACCTAAAAGGCCCTATTTATATCCTCAAAAACGTGCAAAATCTTTTCCTCTTTAGCTTTGGCCCAATCCTATTCGGATTTGTCAATTTTCCGCATCAGCCATGGCTGAAACTCTGCAGTGCGCTTGTCTTGTAGTGGCTCTGCTCTCGCGATGGTCCGCGCCGCCTACATTTCTCGCCCGGGTTGCCAATTTTTTAGCTTTTTGAGCTCTGGAACCTCTGTTTCTGCCCTCTTTTCGCTCCTTCTCGCTAATGTGCCACTTTAAACCACTGTGACTCAAAAGAATGAAAATATATCCTAACACGACACATATTTGTACAAAAATGGATAAAAGACTAACTAAAAATGACTCAAAATGTGTATATAAAATACATCGATCAATAGTTGTATACTATTTACATACAGTAGAATCTACTGTAACACCAACAAGTATTTGGTCCTCCATCATCATTGTTAACAATATTTGATATTCCCATTGTTCTGGATATTAAATATTTCTCTATTTGTCGATTATCAACATTTTGTCACTAGAAAACCTTTTCCGTTGGTCATAAATTCTCCAATTTGTGAACAATATTGGTCACTAGATCAAATCAGTCACTATGTATAAAGACCTACAAATCCCTCACCCTATACAGTGTATTCAACAGTCCTGCTTTCACTGAAAAATATGTATTACTCTATCTGTCTTTTTGGAGAAATGACAAAAATGGAACCTTACATTTGAGGATAGGTTCAAGATAGTCTCTTAAGTATGCATTTAACAATTTTGGTCCATTAAATTCGTCAAAAAGTTACCACTTATAGTCTCCATCAATTTTTTAATAATTTATGTTCGTTGGATTTGATAGAAATAGTTGGGGGGGGGGGGGGGGGGTTAACCGTAAATACCAAAAAAGTCTTCTCAAATCTTAATTACAAATAAATAAAACAGAAACTATAAAAATAATACCTCTAAATGTGAGTTCTCACTATTTTATTTTATAGTTTCCGTCAAATCTAATATGCTGAGTTCGTAGATATATAATGAAGACTAAAACTTTTAACTTTTGACAAACTAAAAGAATCAAAACTGTTAAATGCATACAAAAGAGACTATTTTGAACCTACCTCAAACATAAGGAACCATTTTATCATTTTCTCGTCCTCTGACATATAGTATAACCTTCTTTCTGTTTTATAGCTGAAAATGGGTCAGAATGTAGATATGACAATGATTGTTTGAGTTGACAGCCCTCTGCATTGTGCCATGAACTTCGTAAAACTAAAAGAAGCAAACTTTAACATCAATTAATTGGCAGTGCATGAATGACGCCAATCATCACCAAATTGGAAGAACCATAAAGTCCATTTGCTCCTTCAATATGAAAAATGTGAATAAAAAAGAGCAAAAAGCAGTGGCTATGTACCGCTTATATAGCAGGTATATACCCATTGCCTTAGCTTTGAATAAAGTATTATTAGCTGCATTATTTTTAAAATCTATATTACAGTAGTATAAGTTTGTATTTGTACTACTAATTTGACTAATGATTCTACTTTGCACAAACTATTAGTCCAGACTCCAGACTCCAGAGAGACACTCTATTTTGTTATAATGTATGTTGATCTATAAAGTTTGATCGTCTTTCTACCCTCAAAAGAAATTGCACTTGTTCCCATTATATTATTGACTAAACAATGCTATTTAGAACGAGCTGACTTAAAATCTTGGATCCGCACGTGACAACATAATCAAGGGCGTCAAATCTACAATGTTGATTATAACTCTTGTTCAAACTTTATTTTTATATTAAGAAATTATCTAAATATCTATAAATAATTGGTTTTAAACCCAATTATTATTATAGTATTAAATTGATATTATTACATGAATCATAAACTTTAAATTTTAGATCGGTTATGGTTTAAAGAACATGAGATGACCTTCGCACTACTACATTTCAAGGCTAATGCGATGCCTCAAAATCATCACCATAGGACCCTTTCGCCGTTGCATTAGACCTAATGCAACGACGAGGAGCCGTTGCATCCGCTGGCAACAGCTAATCGACCTAATGCAACAGCTAATCGACCTAATGAGACGACCTGGTACAGCCGTCACATTAGATACGCACCTAATGCAACGATGATATTTAACTGTTGCATTAGGTGCATATCTAATGCAACGACTGATCGACCTAATGCGATGACCTGATACAGCCGTCGCATTAGATATGCACCTGGTTTGAAGAAGCCTAGAGTCACCTAATGCAACGACTCTAGACCTAATGCGACAGTTTGAAGAAGGTGATGCGACGATATTAGGAAGGCGTTGCATTAGCTATTCGATATCTTATGCGATGACTGTATGAGATAATGCTATAGAAAAAAATAATGACAAAATAAATAATAAAAAGAGAAAGATAATAATAAAAAAAGATTGTCATTGACATAAAAAGTACGATATTACAATATTAGACTCCATAGGACATATTACAAAATAATTGTTCACAAAAGTATCTCCATATATAACAAATTTAGCATAAGTACTAGAAACAAAAAATTAACGCAAAAACAAACGCGCGATAAGAGCCTCCACCCACCATTTGTTAGATTGCTAGATTTCTTTTCCATTTAGCTCACCACACACCTACAAGTTAACATAAATGTCCTCTGGAAATAAGAAGATGAATCATCCAAGTTTCTTTGCAACGCTGATTATATACGTTGCATTAAGCTTCTTATCCTCATCTGCAATTGCAATCAGAGTCATCAGTATTCTGATGAAGCCCAAAGAAGCAAATCGTTCAGATTATTTAAACACAGCCAAAAAGAGGAGAAAGTCTTTTCTCCCAAGATTTCTAGTTGCCATGATCTTTTCGTTAGGGGACGGGGTAAGAATATACTGAATCTTCTATTTGTGAATATAAATGAATCCTTATGTTTTAAGTCTGTACCAGTTTCCCCCTTGATTACAACACTCCAATTCACGATCATTGGCTCCAGTGCACTAAGAAGTTGAAGGAAGAACATCCCATTTGATAGACTTTTATCCTAACAGAACAAAACAAAGAACTCAGATACCGTGAAACTAAAACTGATTTATCATGATTGAAGCTATTTTTTATCACCTTGAAGCTTTCCATTTGAAATTTTCTGCCTGCACTCTTCACTTTTCTATTTTCCCAATTTAGGATATCAGCATCTGTTATCTCTTTTCCTTGGGCATGGAACCTCAAGTTTTCAACAGTTGCATCATTGTGAACCTCATTAGCTGCCATAAAAAGACTGAGAAAAGAAAATAAATTTTTTACTTCTCTAACAATAGAACATTTAATGACGCCTAAATAATTTTTGAAGTCACATTGCCAAATGTTTGAAATATCCATCTTCACTATAAAGAATCGGCTTTGCACATTAACAAACGAAAGCTCTTTAGAATTTTGGCATGCATTCTATTGCAGATGATAGTATAAAAACTCTCAGTATTTGTTTACTCCTATAGCATATTTGGGTCATGATATGTCGAATAGAGAAAAGTTTAGCTACACTGGCAAGTAAATGGTGGTTCAGAAAAGAGTATGATTACCTAATATGAGCTTCTTGTTTCCTTGTACAATATCATTTCCAGCTACATTCACAAGGGAGAAATTCAGTTCTTTCCCGATTCTTATGACTTGGTTGCAATTCTCAACTTTTCTAAAAGACATCTTAATAGGGGGTTTTGTTGCTTGCTTCAAGTTGACTGATCCTGGTGCAATTTTGTCAAGTACCTCCAGGAGCACCCACCTATATGTAAGTAAGAGGATCAGCATCGAATCACATTTATAAAGTCTAAAATGATAATGTCAATAAAGAAGCAATGTGCCCACCCAGTTCAGACATTGTCAAATAGATTATTTATGTAAGTATCAATTCCAAGGCTGTTAATCCACAACCGAAAGCATCTTTCTTCTCGAGATGTTTCAGCATCATCCTCCATCATCTCAGCAAAAGATATTTTCTTGATGTCCACTGACAATCCATTCCTAGACCATGACAAAAAAAATTCTTTACTAGATGTAAAAGTAAATCATTGTGAACTCAACTAATCATAAGCATCAACAACTTAATAGATTATCTGTTCATCAAAATTGGTTTATATCTTTGCTATGAAATCAGATTATAACTTAAGGAACTAAAAAAAATGAAAGTATTTGTGTCACATCCGCCAGATCTACTTAAAGAAAGAAATTTCAAGTTTAAGATAATTGGTCTATAGAAAAGAACTTAATATGACATGTGTTGGAATATTTGTGCAACAAATTCATTCAGAATAACTCTAACAATGGAGGACGAATTGAAGGTGGTGTATGGTTGCAAAATGTCGGGGTTAGAACGACGCAACTAATGGTACCAACCGAGTGTGATGGTACCAACGCCGAACCTTGAAATCGCCGGAATCGGATGAAATTTGCAAAAAACCGATCGGAATCGACGGGCTTGCAGTGGGGTTTTCGATCTGAAATTGACGGAGATATAGGATGAATCGATGGGGGTACTTGGTATGGAAATGACGGTCTTGAAGAGACGAAGCTATTGGACTACTCGTCCCCGATGGATATCGGAATTGGCCGAAAATTTCAAAGCATGAACCATAGAATCTAAAGCACTTTAATTTATAATAAGAGGCATGCATGCAGCCATGAGAGTACTACACATTTATTGAAAAGTCTTGACCGATCCTATATATACCCTGTAGTTCTACAGTGGAAAATTTTAATCCCTATTATTCGTGCAGCTTCTTTGGTTTACAAATGGACCAAAGATAGCTGCAAAAATGAAACCAATCCAATTCACCCAAATGTCTTTCTAAATATGGCAAATATCAAAAGACATTTCTGTGGGAATTTATTAACTATCCAAAAGTCAAAAGACAATGAAAGGGAGATCGATCATGATAGATTTTAGGCTTATAGTCCAATTGTCCCCTGCAATGGTTGCATGATATTGTGGGAAAATGAAACATGTATGAACTTGACATCTTTGTTTATAACAATCAACACATTCTTCACCTCTACCTTTTAAACACCATGGATACCTGATTTAAATAATCTACCGGTTCAGTATGCATATAAGTTGTTTGCCAGTTGTCAGTTATCTGTCAGTCGCTCTGCCAGAGCGTTTGAACATACTTTGTTTCTACACTTGTCAGTTGGACAATAATTTTGAACTGATGGAGTGCAATCAAACCTTTGTATTTGTTTTCTTGCTAAGAAGATAATGTGATGGATAGCTACAAATACTTGGAGTTTTTTCATAACAGACTTCTATTATTAATGTTGTAGTTACTATTATTGTTGTGAAATTGTTATTGATTCTTACTTTTTGTTGTCGTTGTTATTATTATTATTATTTTAATTCTTCTAATAATTTCTTGGAAATTTTCAAGAAATATTCGATCACAAATAATATTTTTTGGTATTAATTTGATACACTTTAGCTCAATATGAACATCCCGGGCCCGAATCCAAGAAGGATGGCGTCCCAGGCCTTTGCAGCTAGCTCCTCTTCTAGTCTAGAAATAAAAGCAGAAACATTAGGCTCAAGAGAGTACAACTTAGCCCATTTACTGAGCCACCTCTTGGTCCATACCCAAATTGAAACCACACTTCACAGTTCACACGGATCAGGCTATTTCTCATCTCTCCATTTTTTCCAAGTTCCTATTTGGATGAGAGAAATGTGTCATAATTAAGAATTAAACGTTGAGATTTAATTACTCAAATCAAAATCCTAATCATGGTTAGAATAATAAATATTTTCTTAATTTACCCTAAAAAATATTGGCAATCTCACATTATAGCTAAAACATTATATCATCCATAATTAATACTATTTTTTCTCTTTTCCTATTTTATTATGAATGCGTCTTTTTCTTTGTTTTTTTTGTTCTAAAGTTTTTCTCTGTTTTCCTATTTTATTATGGTATCTTCTTTTTTTCATTTTGAGCATTATTTTTTGTACAGTTCTTAATTTTTTTTCCTACGTCCTCTTTACATTCCATTAAACATGGGAGAAATAGACATCCAATGCTTAGAGACAACACTAAGATCAAATTGAGTATGTAGGCGTTTTGTCGGGTTCGTATATGCAACGAAATTTGAAAATTTATGTTTCAAACCCGACATGACGGTCAAACTGTAGTATGATTATATAATGTAAAGCAATAACACAAAGCAAGAATGTAATACTTCCGACGAAGACTTACATTTGTAGTTAGCAATCTGAAAACTTGAAGTTTTGTGTAGTCCGATGGTACGCACGCAAATGTCCCTCGATTTGCAAGTCAAGAACTTTGATGTAATTTTCTAACTCTTGGAATGCTAGGAATTCCAGCAGAGTTTTAGAAGGAATACTCTCTTAGTTTTGGTGTAAAGAAATGGGAAGGGGAACCCTCTTATTTATAGTTGAAGAGGACAGCTAGGGTTCCCCAAATGGGCCAGCCCATTAAAACCTCAGCAGACTGGGCCAGCAGTCAGACCCACTGGACGCGCCTCAACGCTGCGGCGCTGCATAAGTGGCGTCGCGGCGCTTGACGCGAGTTTGGCGCCGTGGCCCTGAGTCAATGGCGTCGCGGCCCTGTCCCGTTTTCTGCCTTGTTTTCATTTCTTTCTAATGTCTCGATCATCAACCGAACATATATATATTCTCTAATTACATCTTTGAATCGATGGAACATTTGACTTAGTGTTACCCTTCAGGTCTTTACATATCGACACTAATAACATTAGGGTCTACACGAAACTCCTAGACTGCGTCGGAAGACGAACCCAATATGTAAAGTTTAGCTACACGAAACATGTGAACTGAACTTCTATGTGGTAAGATAAAATCCCTTCATTAACGACACACTCAATCAAGCTTAGAATTTGTCAAGTGTCTATCCAAATGGCTTGATCATTATATCTCATCTATATTAGTTGACAACAGGACCATATCAAAGACATGTCCATTGTGTTGGCCAACGACTTAGTCAACCTAATACCATATGAGAATCTGAGTGTTCTCTCGAATATACATCCGAGGAATGAATCCTAATCTTGGCTCAACTACCACCTTTAATTTACTTCGTAATGTACCCAAAACAAGTCGCGTCTCAACCTATAAGACATTTGAGCTTAGAACATGATCAAAGTACATTACTCCGTAAACAAGGTGGTATCGATCTCAAGTCTAAGGACTTCTATCTCCCACACACCAATGACATTATAGACATATAACAAAACAGTGCATCGGCAGGGTATACCAATACTTCAACAAGTATCCATGCATTCATCACGAGTTGTCATAACTCGTAGCAAGTGAGACATACTACATCCCCTAAGGATATGATGTAGACCACATGTCGACGTATCACATATCATCGATATCCCAATCTTGATGATCATTAGTCGAGACAATTTAAGAGTTACGTTATAATATTAATTCTCACACCATTAATAACAACGTAAACTCTAGGGATGCATTTATAGAATATTATAAACGATCAACTAATAATTCAACAAATGCAAATGCCATAATATTAATCATCACTAATATAAATACGAATGTATGTAAAGTACACTTTGTCCTAATATAGATTGTCTCTAGGACATTCATATAATTTCACATGCAACAGTAAAAATATTTTAAAATATATATATATTTATAGCTTTTAAATTAAAAAATCTGTATGATGTTAATTTTTTAAATTTTGCTATAACTCACGATTACAAAGAATTTTAACAACAAAAAAGGAACAAAATGAGGCCGTTTATTTCTTCGTTGAATTAGATGATTGTAAAACTTGCCACGTTTTAAGTATCCTATCAAAAATATTGTAAAAGAGTTATTACATAATTTGAAAAGATAGAAATATTCCTGACATGTTTAATTAAACAAAAAGAGATAGAGAAGAAAAAAAAGAGCTCGTAATAAAATAGGAAAAGAGAGAAAATTTTAGAATTAGTTTATGGATGAAATAATACTTTAGCTAGAATTGCGGGATTGCCAATATGTTTATAGTAAATAAAGAAAATATTTATTATTTTAACCCTGATTAAGACCTTGATTTTGGTAATTAGATCTCAACCTTTAATTCTTAACTATGACATATATCTCTCATCCAAGTAGGAACTTGAAGATAATGGAGAGATGAGAAATGAAAGGCAGCTCCATTCACTTCACAGTCACACTCAGTGCATTTGTTGAGAAAAGTGAAAAGCTAGTATTAAGAGTCTCACATCGGATATGAAATGAGAAAATTGACTCTTTATATGAACTTGAATAATTTTCACCCTATAAGCTAGATTTTGGGGTTGAGTTAGACCCAAGATCCATTCTTTACATGGTATCAGAGTCAGATCCATTCCAATTCTTTGTTCACCGATGTTGGCCCCCAAATTATATTATTCACGCTCCAGTTAACAAGGTTTGGGCGTGCGGGAGAGTGTTAAGAGTCTCACATTGGATATGGAATGAGAAAATGAACTCCTTATATGGACTTGGACAATCCTCACCATACAAACAAACTTTTGGGGTTAAGTTAGACTCAAGATCCATTCTTTACCGTTAGCCATAACATAGAGAGGCACGCGCAAGACGCAACATATCAAAGATGTGGGAACAACTATCTCTAAGTTTAGATTTGCAGATTTTGGTGCCTTCCACCTAATGGGCCGCCGAGTCACCATAATTTATCTCCTCCATCAATCTCTGTCGGGCCAGAAGGGTTGGGGCCCTTTGGGCGAGGAATTTCGTCTTTTTACCCCTAAAATTTGAAGACTTTGGAATTTTGTGTTGGATCAGGCCACTTGTACGTTAAAATTCTATTTAAAAAAGAATAACATATTTTACATTTGAAAATGTTTGATTTTAAATTTTTAGTTTTATTCTTTATTTGTAGCTACAAAATTGACACGTTAGGTTTAAGATGCAAGTTTGAAAAGTATTTTTTTCTTCTTAGATCATGTTTGATAAAACAGACGGAGTATTTAATTTTAGCATCTCCATTTTACCCTACTGGCATAAATTTTGGATTTAACTTCGAGTAAGTTTTTATATTCCTACTTTGTCATTGATGACTTTTATTATAGGCCATACCCGATACAAACCGAATGGCCGAAGTGCACATATATCTAATTTGGGATCATTATTTAAGTTATATTTGTTATGCGTAAAAAATTGCAAGTAGATCTATTTGAAAATAATTTTAAATATGCGGGGTCTGAAGTTCAGACAATCACTTTTGCATGAATTTCAGGCACATATTGCTGAAGATCAACTATTTTTATCTGAACTTCAATCATATGTAATTTTAGACACTATATGTCTGAACTGGGGCAGATCAACACAATTAGTTTTCTAAAGCAAAACTTCGATGAGAGACCTTAATATTTTTATTTAAAGAAAAGGTTATATAATATATGGTTTTATTTAAAATATATTTTCTAGCTTTTTGAGATGCAAAGCTATGAATAATCATCTTATAATTAATTTCTTCTAATAATTCCTTTTTAATAGATATGATTTTAAGTAAGATTTTATCAATTTTAGTTTTGAAAAACTTCTTTCTGCCGAGGCAACAACATTATTCCATAGGCACTATAGGTAGGGCTACACAAAAAATGGACCGGACCGAAAAAAATCCCTGGACCGAATCGGATCGGACCGGACCGAATTTTTCGGTCCGGTCTTCGGTCCTACGTTTCTGAAAATTCGGTCCTCGATCCGGTCCGATCCGGGTTTTTTTTTGGTTTTTAATGTATATTGGACCGGACCAAATTTTTTGATCCGATTTTCGGTCCGACCTTTCTGGAATTTCGATCCTCGGTCCGGTCCGGTCCGGTCTGAGGGTTTTGTGCAGCCCTAACTATAGACATTTGAATAAGAATCAAGTCATTTTATCTGATTGAGTATATCGATTAAAGTATTATCATCTACTTAGTACTATCTCCCTTAACATTTTTAATTTAGAAAAATTAGTGATTACTTTTTCATTTCCCTTTTCATAAATTCTTTATTTTGCACGTTAGAAGCTTATTTTGTTACCTCCTTTATGTCAAATCAAAATACAAAAAGATACATTCCCTTTTTAGTAAAAATATCTTGTACTTTTTTTTAAATAAAAGCTTATACTATAATTATTATGATATAAAATGAGACCTTCAAAAGTTAGAGGCCTAAAACCCAAACTTCAACAGCTTTACACAAAGATCACCCCTGTGTCTGAAGTTTTTCATACACAAAGGTCACTCCTGTGTCTGAAGTTTTTCAGGGTGAGTAGACGTGATTTTGTTTTAAAAAAAATGGTAAATACATGTTAAATAGCGGTATCCAAATAGGGTACCCATGAATTGTTTTACAAACCAAATAGCTTGGTACAATGTTAATTTGGTATTTGACTAGTATCATATAATACTAAAAAGTTGGAAGCTCCAAAGTGCAAAGTTGGATTACCAAAGTGTCCCTTAAAAGTAAAGGACATTTCTATCCCTAATCTAAACAACACACCTATAATACGGTTTTACCAAAATAGTAAATTTATCTTCCAAAAATTAATAAATGAAGCAATTAAAGTGGGAATATTGTCGTGAAGTTCATGCATCTACCAATTAAGTTATCATTCAACAAATACAATCTCTTCTATTTATATGCAATAAAAGTGTATGAACGACCCGCATGCAGTAAGAACAGCCAGAAGAGCAGAATACGACCGCAAGGCCACGAGTTCGATCCCCGCATAAACCTTCTTTGTCTGCGTCACACACTGCCAAGTGGTTTACATGGCGGCGTGGTACCGACGTTCTGCGTCCATCACACTGGCCCGGTATTTCGAAGACTGAAAGAGTATGCCGCGCCTTCGTCAACAAAAAAAAAAAGTGTATGAACGTATGAGTTTTATATCGTAACTGGAACCATCACACTACCCCATTTGTGACCATGTATTATTGTAGTGTTGAAACGGTGCTAAGTAATTAATGATGGTCACTATTTTAAAACATCCAAATTAAAGAAAATATTTCAACTCATTCGGAACAATCTATTTATCTATATTTTATGGTACCATTAATATTTTATTAACAGAGAACGAGGGGATGGAACTACGTTTTTCCATGGAAGTGGACTAATCTATTTGAATATTAATCTAATAGCACTCTAAGTATCATCAAATTCTAAGCGTAGATTTTTTTTTTTGTTTCTGATATTCTTATTTTGTTTTGATCTTTACTCGAGGGCGAGTGAAGGTTAAGTTTGGGGGTATTTGTTAGACATATTTTGTATACACTTTTTGAGTCATTTTTAGTTAGTATTTTACTCATTTCGTTTGTGTTTAGTATAGTATTATGTTTTATTTTCTTTCTTTTGAGTCATAGCATTTCTAAATGGAGAAATGACAAAAAGATGATGAAATGAGCTTGATTTAGATGAAATTGCAGCCTAAAAGGGCAAAGAAATAAAGCCTAAGAAGTTCCGAGAAGCATAGAATAAATCTGACAAAGTCCGGACGAGAAAATGACGAAAAACAGAAAATCCGAGAATGGGACGTCGTCGGCGACGCGACGTGTCACGACCCAACTCACGAGTCGTGATGGAACCTACTCTAATCCCTCGAGTAGGCGAACCACGTTCTCATTAACAAGTTAAATCAGCGGAAAATAAATAAAGAAAAAAGAAGTTATAAGTCTTAAACACTTAGTTTCCCAAAATCTGGTCAAAAAGGTACAAGAGCGCTAACAAGTCTGAAAATAAAAGTCTGAAAGAACGCCCGAAGGCTACATACTGTTTGTCAACTAACAAGAAAATGAAATTAACTAAGAATCCTTCAGGGGCCACGAACGACCAAGTAGCTCACCCTGAATGACTGGAAAATGTCCACCTCGCGGATCAGCCACGGGGCGTAGAACTGAAACATGAATCGTACTCTACACTCAACAAAAATGCAGCAAGAGTAGTATCAGTACAAAACTAGTACCGGTAAGCATCATAGACCGACAATGATTAAATAACATATGCAGAAGTTGAAACCAACAAGTAGCACATAGAGCACACAGGCATGGTCACATATCATATACAGGTAAGGTGTAAAGAAATCAAGAAACAGCCAGGACATATGAAATTCACCAATGATCAGTCAAATATAAGAGTGGATGAATGCAATGCAGTGCAATAGTCACCTCTCTCACTCCAATCATGTACACACATGTTAAGGGCAGTGCCTCAAAGCTATGACCCATGGGGGACCCGTGAAGTCCATGTACCACTTGTGCTCTCCGGTAGAAACCTTGGAGGCTATCAATCACTCGTGCTCTCCGGCAGAAACCTCGGAGGCTATCAAACATTCGTTCTCTCCGGCAGAAACCTCGGAGGTTATCAATCACTCGTACTCTCCGACAGAAACCTCGGAGGCTATCAATCACTCGTGCTCTCCAGCAGAAACCTCGGAGGCTATCAATCACTCGTACTCTCCAGCAGAAACCTCGAAGGCTATCAATCTCTCCCAATCACTCACCTCACCATCATCACAAAATATTATGGAAAGTATGTCAGGCATGATATCAAGTCTCAACACAAATCACTAACATACAATCAAATGATAAGCACATAAAATAACACATATGAAGACAAGCCCACATAACAGCTGACGGAACCAACGTAATTGCAATTCATCTCCACTTCATGCCCGAAGGCCTATCATGCTATCCCCGTCACTTCCTAAAACTACATACGATTATATAATCAGAGTCTAACTAAAGTAAACCATAACCTACCTCAATGCCGAGCGGGTGCCACGAACAATCAAATCAATGCCTTCCCCTTGCGTAGAGCCTCTGAACGCTTAAAATCTAGAAAATATGCGAACTACGTTATAATACGAATCTAAGAACACTCATATTGTTATATTTATATTAACAATATTTTTACCATTTAAATTATATGATTAAACCCCTACACATATAAAAATATTAGCATAACTTCAGGAAATTTAAATAACATTCCTTTCTTTCAACTTTCTCGTATCTTCCGCTTGTAAATGATATACCATTAAATTCGTAACTCCAAATCAAGTGTTTATTGTACCACATCGAAGGCAACACTAGGATCAATTATTATACCAAATCCCATATGACAGTACTTAGTGTAGTTGGTGAAAATTTATGAAGGAAACAACCCTATGAAATCTGTGTCGCCATAATTGTTGCAAAATAAGGCAGAAACTTTAAACAGTCATAACTTCTAAACCATAAGTCGGATTTATATCCGTGAGGTCTCACACTGACGGGAACAGGGAAATCTTCAACTTTTATTCAGCACACACTTTTATATTCCTTACGAATTTGTACAGTTTTCATGTTTTTCTTGCTGCTCGTCTGTATTTCTGTAAAATAAGGCAGAAAATTTAAACGGTCATAACTTTCAAACCATAAGTCGGATTTATTCCCGTAAGATCTCAAACTGACGGAAACAGAATAATCTACAACTTTTATTCAGCCCATATTTTATATTCCTTATGAATTTGTACAATTTCCACATTTTACAGGCTGCTGTAATCATTATGCCATGATAAATCCCTCAAGTTTCTCTATTCAAGTGGATTATGGAATTTCCGTGGAATGACCTCTTTGAAATTTGATTGTATTTAATAACACATTAGTATAAGGATCATGAATAGATTAATTCAACCATATAACATAGAACCTAACCAGAACTTAATTGAGCGCTTCCTCCTCGTCCCGTTACTAGAGTTTCTTTTCTTTCTTTTCTTTTCCTCATTTTTTTTCTACTGCTGCAACGTTCTCGCTCTCCTTTGTTGTTGCCGTCCCTCTCTTCTATTTTATACTAGGGTTTATTTTCTTTGTTTTCCTTTTTTTTCTTTTTAGCTGCTAGGGTTCGTTCCCCTCCCCTTTTCCCTTCTTGTAATCAGTCGTGCCCTATCAATGGTAGTGGACTTGGCCCACTTAATTAAATTCATGCACAAATTGTATATTGAAACTCCTATAATTTAGTACCCTATAGTCTCATACTTCTTTCGTAGTTTTAAAGTGCTAAACGACCAAACAGGTCACTACATTAGATTCCAATCAAACAATCGCTCGTCCTCGAGCGACAAGAGTAGGGGTGGAGGAAAGGTGGTACCTGAACCGTCGAACAACTGAGAATATCTACTCCGCATATCCACCTCGGTCTCTCAAGTGTCCTCCTCAACCGGACGGTGCTTCCACTGCACCTTGACTGAAGCAATTTACTTAGACCTCAACTTCCTCACTTGCCTATCCAAGATCACTATCGGCGTTTCCTCGAAGGACATATTCTGATCAAATAGTACTGAATCTCACCTGATGATGTAAGACCCATATGAATGGTACTTCTTCAGCATGGAAACATGGAATACAGGAAGTACACCTGCCAAACCTGGTGGCAAAGCTAACTCGTATGCCACCTCGCCAACACGACGAATAATCTCAAAAGGGCTAATAAACCTAGGGCTTAACTTGCCCCTCTTCCCGAACTGCATCACCCCCTTCATGGGTGAAACCTTCAATAGGACCTGCTCGCCAACCATGAACTCAGTATCACGAATCTTTCGGTCCGCATACTCCTTTTGCCTACTCTGAGCTGCCAAGAGATTTTCCTGAATAAGATTCACCTTGTCTAAAGACTCCCTTAGCATATCCGTACCCCACGGTCTAACATCAAAAGCGTCAAACCATCTAATAGGAGAACGACACCTCCTACCATATAAAGCCTCGAATGGCACCATGTCAATACTGGAATGGTAGCTATTATTATACGCGAACTCTGCCAAGGGTACGAAACTATCCCAATGACCACCAAAATCAATAACACAAGACCTCAACATATCATCAAACACCTGAATAGTCCTCTCGGGCTGACCTGTCTGCGGGTGGAACGCGGTGTTAAGATATAACTGAGTTCCCAATTCCTTCTGCAAAGTCCTCCAGAAATGGGAAGTAAACTGAGTGCCTCTGTCGGAAATGATGGAAATAGGGACCCCGTGCAATCGCACTATCTCTCGGATGTAGATCATGGCCAACTTCTCCATGTTATAAGTAGTCTGAACAGGAATGAAGTGCACGGACTTAGTCAACCTATACACGATAACCCAAATCGAATCAAACTTGCCCAAAGTCTTCGGAAGACCAACCACGAAATCCATAACGATCCTTTCCTAGTTCCATGCGGGAATGGGCATCCTCTGAAGCACACCACCTGGTCTCTGGTGCTCATACTTAACCTGCTGGCAATTCGAACACTGAGCAACAAACTCCACAATGTCCCTCTTCATTCTACCCCACTAATAGTGTTGCCTCAAGTCACGATACATCTTTGTTGCTCCTGAATGAATGAAGTATCTGGAACTATGAGCCTCTTTCAAGATCAACGGAATAAAATCATCAACTATAGGAACGCAAATGCGTCCCTTAATCATCAGAACAACCTCATCGTCAAGAATATCCTCTTTGGCTTCTCCACTTAGCAATTTATCCCGAATCTTGCACAGTTTAGCATCCTCAAACTGATGGGCCCGAATCCGCTCTACAAGAGATGACCTCGCCTCTACGCAAGCTAGAACCTTACTAGGTTCTGAAATATCGAGTCGCACCATACTATTAGCCAAACGCTGAACCTCCATAGCTAATGGACGCTCTCCCACAATCAAATGCGCCAAGCTGCCCATGCTCACTGCCTTTCGGCTCAATGCGTCAGCTACTACATTAGCCTTTCCCGGATGATAAAGGATGTTAATATCATAATCCTTGAGAAACTCCCTCCATCTACGCTTCCTCGAGTTCAATCTCTCTGACTAAACACATGCTGAAGGCTATGATGATCTGTGAAGACCTCACAATGAACTCCATACAAGTAATGCCTTCAAATTTTCAAAGCAAAGACTACTGCAGCCAACTCCAAGTCATGAGTGGGGTAGTTTTTCTCGTGAACATTCAACTGTCTCGAAGCATACGCGATCACCTTACCCTCTTGCATCAACACACATCCCAAGCCAATGCGCGAAGCATCACAATAAACCGTAAAGTCCTTTCCCTCCACTGTCAAAGCCAAAATCGGAGCTGAAGTCAATAAAGCCTTGAGCTTCTGGAAGCTCTCCTCACATTCATCGGACCAATTGAAAGGCACACTCTTTTGAGTCAACCTAGTCAAATGGGAAGCAATAGATGAAAATCCCTTCACAAACCGACAATAATAACTCGCAAGGCCTACGAAACTCCGAATCTCAGTCACCGAAGTAGGCCTGGCCCAATCTCTAACCGCCTCGATCTTTTTGGGATCAACCATAATCCCAGCCTTGGACACAACATGTCCCAAAAATGCTATGGAACTGATCCAGAACTCACACTTGGAAAACTTAGCATACAATTTCTTCTCATTCAACAGGCCAAGCACGATCCTCAGAAGCCTCTCATGATCCTCCTTACTCCGAGAGTACATCAGGATGTCATCAATAAACACGATCGCAAATAAATCCAAGTAAGGCTTGAAGATCCCATTCATCAAATTCATGAAGGCTGCAGGGGCATTAGTAAGCCCGAAGGACATCACCAAGAACTCATAATGACCATAACGGGTCCTGAAAGCGGTCTTCGGAACATCCTCCGCTCGAATTTTCAACTAATGATAGCCTGACCTTAAATCAATCTTAGAAAAGATCGATGCACCCTGGAGCTGATCAAATAAGTCATCAATGCGGGGTATTGGATACTTATTTATGATTGTAACCTTGTTCAATTTCCGATAATCGATACACATTCTCGTGGTACCATCTTTCTTCTTTACGAACAGAACGGGAGCACCACAAGGAGAAATACTGGGTCTAATAAATCATTTGCTCAACAAGTCTTGCAACTGCTCCTTCAACTCTCTCAGCTCTGCCGGAGCCATCCGATAGGGTGGAATAGAAATAGGTTGGGTGCCTGGCTCCAAGTCAATGCAAAAGTCAATATCTCGATCAGGTGGCATACCAGGCAAATCTGTAGGGAAAACCTCTGAGAACTCACAAACAGCTGACACTGACTCTACGGAAGGAGTATCCACTAGTATCCCGAATATGAGCCAAAAATGCTAAACATCCCTTATCCATCAACTTCTTTTCCCGAAGAACTGATATGATCCTCTTAGGTGCTGGACTAGGAGTACCATTCCACTCTAACCGAATCCCTGGCATGGCTAATGTGACTGTCTTGGCATGACAGTCTAAAATAACATGATAAGGAGATAACTAGTCCATGCCCAAATAATGTCAAAGCCCACCTTATTAAAAATAACCAAGTCCACCCAAGTATCATACCCCATAAACGTGACCACATAAGACCTATAGACCCGATCTACTATCACAGAATCCCCAACAGAAGTAGAGACACGAATAGGTACCTCAAGCATATCACAAAGCATATCCAGACTCGTAGAGAAATAGGTGGACACATAAGAGAAAGTAGAACCTGGATCAAATAAAACAGAAGCTGATCAGTGACAAACCGAAATAATACCTGTGATAACCGCGTCAGATGCCTCGGCTTCTGGTCTACTCGGAAAAACATAGAAATGGGCACGTCCACCCCCGGACTGTGTGCCTCCACGACCCCCACAGACTGCCTGAGATCCTCCTCTTACTGACTAAGCACCACCTCTACCTGACTGATGACCACATCTGCTAGGCTGGTGGCCACCCCTGCCCGACTGCGAACCCCCTCTACTAGAATGTCCTCCTCCTCTGGCTGGCAGTGATGGAGGCCTAGATGTCAGAACTATGGAACCCTGTCTGGATCTAGAACACTCTCTCATGTAATGCCCTGCCTCACCGCACTCATAACATGATCCCTTAGCCATAGGCTGCTGAACTGTCATAGAAGAACCCGAATATCCTCCACGGTCTGAAGGTCGAGAGTAAGACCCTCGGGAAGTCTGCTCAGAGCTGGGCCCGCTATAACCTGAAGAACCACCTGCTGAAGACTGTAGTGATGACTAGATGGGGCAGCTGTAGGGATGATGACGAACCCTGTCATGGTGTCCCCCACCTCTAATAGGACCTCTAAAACTGTCAAATCCACGAGCTGTCTTGTCGCCACCCGCACTATGTGCCCGACCCATCTCTGACTCAACCCTCCTGGCATGCTCTACTACTGACTGGAACGACGCCTCGGAAGCCTCCAACTACAAGGTCGCCAGCCGAAGGGGAAGGTCTAAACCATTCACAAATCTCCTTACTCTCTTAGCATCTGTGGGAAGTAAAGCTGTCACATAACGGGACAATGCGAAAAATATGGTCTCATACTCCTCAACCGACCTACTCCGCTGCTCCAATGTCGAAAACTCATCCTTCATGTTATCTCTCAGAGTACGAGGGACATACTTCTCCAGGAACACCTGGTAGAACTAGGTTCAGGTCAAAGGTGGCGATCCAACTGGTCGACACTCCACATACGATCTCCACCACTGCTTAGCATCCCCAACTAACTGGAAAGAAACATAATCGACCCTGTGAGACTCCATTATTCCCAACTTATGAAGCATATCATGACAGCTGACAATAAACTCATACGCATCCTCCCCGAGAGTACCATAGAACCAAGGAGGAGCCATTTTGGTAAACCCTCAAATAATTCCGCTCCTCAATGGTCAACACTGGTCCATCCATAGGCCTTAGAACAAAATCAGGCGCTGGAGTATTATCAATACGGGGAGCCACTGCCGCCGCCGGCAATACCCTCAATGTCCGAAATCCTGGAGCAACCGCAACATCGGGAGTCTGACCTCCCACTCTAGTCTGCGAGCCGTCTGGAACAACTGGAAGCATGCCTGCCTGAGCCAAACTGTCGAAGTACCCTGACACGGCTCTGACCTCACGAAAATCCGATGCGGCTACCCGGTGTGCCTCAGCACCCCTAATATCCTCCTCCGGAATATCGTCAAGCTCCGGAGTCAACTCTCTGTCAGGATCTTGAGCAGGTGCTGGTGCTTGGTCCCTATCCGGTATAGCCGCATGGCCTCTGCCCCTGCCACGTCCCCTGCCTCGCCCATGAACAACTGCTCTGGTAACGGGTATGGATGCGGGTGCAGGTGCAGCCTCATGGCCTCCATTAGCAGTCGATCACGTCCTCACCATCTGTGAGAGAACATAGAAATGAGTGTAAGATACCAATCTGAACAATCTCGCACGAATAGAATGAATCATATACCAATATAATTGAACTAGCACGAAAAGAGTAAAGAAGTGAAGTGTTTCCTAAATGTCCTATAGCCTCTCGAGGATGGGTACGGACGTCTACGTACCAATCCTCAAGACTCTACTAGACACTGCTCTTGTACTGATTAGACCGATTAACCTAGAAGCTCTGATACCAACTTTGTCACGACCCAACTCTTGAGTCGTGATGACACCTACCCTAATTATCCGAGTAGGAGAATGATCGGTGTATTTTATATACACCTTTTGAGTCATTTTTAGTTAGTATTTTACTCATTTCATTTATGTTTAGTATAGTATTAGGCTCGTTTTCCTTTCCTTTGTGTCACAGCGGTCAGAAATGGAGAAATGACGAAAAGGAGATGAAATGAGCATAAATGAGATGGAATTGCACACTAAAAGGGCCAAGAAATGAAGCCTAAGAAGTTCCGGGAAATATAGAAGAAATCAGACGAAGACCGGACGAACAAAGGACGAAGAAACGAAAAATCCGGAAGAATGTCGTCACCGTGGCGCTGGCAGCAATGACGCTGGCTACGACCGAAGATGTTCAAGCCTCGATTTTTCAGCGCCACGGCGCCGATCTGCGAACGCTGGCGCCGACGCGGGATTTCTGAGTGTTTGGGCCGAATTTGACACATTTTCAGAGTCCAAAAGGGATAACTTTTCCTACCTACACATTCCTTAATCCTTTTCCATAATTTTTCCTAAAACTTTTACCTAAAAGGATTCCATAACCTTTCCTACCTACATAATCCCTAACCCTTTACCTAAAGGATTCTTGGTCTATAAATAGTCTCTGCATCATTAGAAGAATCATTCATTCTACATTCTTCATCCACATCCCATTCTCCATCCATCATCCTTCATTCCACATCCCACCATTCCATTCCATTCCATCTTGTAAATATTCCACAACACAATCCTTGGATGCTAGAAGGCTTGGAGACTCGTTCTTGAGTATTTTCTTTTCTTTCTTTTTGCTTTAATTATTTCAGTTCATGTATGGAGATTGTATTAATTCTTAGCGTGACTATGGCTAGGAGCTAATTAACCTTTGCTCGCCCTCGAGCAAAGATCAAAAATATAAACAAAGACACGAAAAAAAGGAAAAATAAAATGATTCAAAGACATTGATCAAATTGCTGCATTATTGTTACTTAGAAAAGCATGAAGGTTAGTAAAATAATATGCAGGAACATATAACATGGATTTTTAGCATTCTAAACACATCTAGCTAGATATTTCGCAAACTCACTTTAAGCATGCTTAATGGAAGTAAGAATACTGAATTATGCATGTCAATTTCAAAATTCTATGGCATGTTTACTTGTTATTCTCCACTAAGCATGGATATACATGTAAGAGATCTTCAGGACTTTTCAGGGTTGTAATGTAGGCTTAGGCATGAGTAGGTAAAAATAGGCATTTAGGCTCATTTTATGTACCATAAGCTCTTTTGCTTTTCAATTCTTCCATTTTCTCTTGATTTTTTTCTTCACTTCATATCTATCTTTCCCCTCTTTTGTTTTGAGAGAGTGAAGTGTATTATGAATAACAGGCACCCCCAAACTTAGGTTTTTGCCTATTTATTATTACTTTTTTATTGAGGTGCATCAAAATTGTTCACTCTTTTTGTCTATTTTTTAATAATTTCTATTCCAAACATTTCACATTTTCACTTATGGCACAAGTGTGGAATTATAGCGTTTCAAAGAAAAAGTTTAATTTTTGGCTCAAAGGGGCTGACTAGGGATACAATTTATTGTCAGGAATAGACAAAGAATGGTAAGAAAGGGTTAACAAAGAAATGCCTGAATCATCTCCCTAACATGCATATCCTAACTATTTCGCCTTAAATAACAAGCAAGCAGACACATAGGTTTAATCACTAACAATGCATAAATCAAGCAAGATACCCCAAATAGTTCGATTTTATGAATTTTTGGCATATCTATCCTAAGTGTTCAGATGGTTGCTTCTAATTCCATTACATTATTCCACTTTACTTCATTTAGGCGTTTCAAGTGACTACAGCATGCATGATCTTAAAAAAAAAATTATGACTCAAACAAAATACTCAAAAATACCAAAACAAACCAAAAAGACTCAAAAAACTATAAAACATCCCCCCAAACTTAAATCCCACATTGTCACCAATGTGTGCAAGACTCAAAAAAAATAGAGACAACTTACTGACACAATACAGCGGTCATAATGGAGGTCTGGGAGGAAAAATTCTGGAATTTGCACGAAATATGGCTCTCTGAGTTCGCGTGCATGACACAGAGGTCGGCGCGGCTAAATCTTGTGGCTCTCTGAGTTCCGCTCCATGGCCTGATTCTGGCGCGCATGTGCGGCCTTTTCCTTTTTCAAGTTTTTGCTCATTTTTTCTCAGATTTAGCTTTCAGTCCACCTGTTATCCAACAACACAAAATAAGAACCCAAGACCGTGAGACTGTTCAAGACAAAATAAAACAAACCAAAAATAAAATAAAAATAAAAATAACATAATTAAAAATATTGGGTTGCCTCCCAACAAGCGTTGTCTTTAACGTCTTTTAGCCGGACGCAGTTAGCCTTTACGAGTGCCCATTGGATCCTTCTGCGAACTGCTTGCAATCCGCATAGTTATTGTTGCAGGTCTCACTTCAACTACAACAATTGCTTCAAACAAGGGCCTCAGATATACGATTATCCCTCAAGTAAACAAGGCATGCTTGTCTTTTAGGCTCTCTATAATGTAAGGATCAGTGAATCTCCCTACATCTCTCAATTCTAGGGGGTGCCCTTGATGGTATGGACTTCCTATTTGGGGATCAACAGTGACAGATGGTGGTGTTTCTTCTGCAATAGGTACAGGAAAAATAATTTCCACAGAATCCAAAAAGGTGAATAATTGGATCTCAGTAATCTTTTCCTTCTCTACACCAACTATCTCGCCAGATTCCTCAACATCTGGATGTGGTTCATGCTCCTGAATTTGCTTATCACTTCCCACAATGGTGTCGCAACGTAAATTTTCTTGAAGTGTATTGTTCATCTTATCCATTAGTTGCCCTATTTGTGTCTCCAAATTTCTGAAGGACACTCTTGTCTCATCCATAAACTGAGATTGGCACTTGGTGAGCCTGAGTATGCCTGCCTGCAACTAATCTAGATCTTCCTCTGGAACCTGTGGGTTAAGCTGTTGTTGATGACTCCACTGTCTCTGATAGTAGTAGTCCATGTGTCCTGAATTTTTTTTTCTTTTTTTTCGTTTGTTTTTTTTTTCCGAATTTAACTTACAAAATAAGAAAACAACAAAAGATGGTAAAAAAATGCTCGAAGAACAAGTCTTGGAGCAACCAAATTAGAAATAAGAATAGATAAATCGATATTGAAAGTACGCCAATCCCCGGCAACGGCGCCAGTGGACATGTCTTCTAACAGATCATGTGCCTCATTTGCACTCTTTCTCATGAACGTACATCCTGCTGCAGCATCAATGATTGTACGAGTTGTACCACTCAGCCCATTGTAAAATATGTGGACTAGCATCCACTTCTCAATCCCATGATGTGGGCACTTCCTATGCAAATCTTTGAACCACTCTCATGCATCATAGAGTGACTCTCCATCCATCTGATAGTAATTATTAAGCTCTCCTCTGAGCTTTGCTGCTTTGGATGGAAGGAAGAACTTGGCAAGGAACTTCTGGGCTAAGTCTTGTCATGTAGTGATGGAGTTTGCCTGTAATGAGTTCAGCCAACACTTTGCTCTATCCCTGAGTGAGAATGGGAAGAGTCTCAACCGTATGGCATCATCAGTGACACCATTGTATTTAAAAGTTGCACACATCTTCAGAAAATTTGCTAGATGCAAATGAGGATTTTCAGACGGTAATCCCCCAAACTGGACTGAACCTTGGACTATGTGCAAGATTGCTGGTTTGATTTCGAAATTATTGGCTTCAACAGCTGGAAGCCTGATGCAAGTCTGCACCCCTGTAATAGTAGGCATCACTTAGTTCCCCAAGCTTCTTTCTACAGGGACTTGTCTTAAGACAGGCGGTAACTCAGCATCCACCAAATTGTTGTTTCGCTGATCTCCCATTGCTAAAGAATCAGCTTCTCTTTTCTCTTTCCTGTTCTGTCTGCATAATCTTTCAATCTCAGGGTTCAGAGGGATAGGAGTGTTTGCTCCTCTCCTACTTCGCATAAACTAAGTTTCTGAGACTAATAAAAAACAACAAACAGATCACGGCAAACAACTCTAAAGCAAAAATAAAAATAAAAAACTGAAAATAAAAAAACCAAATTAGAAATAAGAATAGATAAATTGATATTAACAGTACATCAGTCCCTGGCAACGGCGCCAAAAACTTGTTGCGATATTTCTAGATGCTTACGCAAGTGTACGTATCGTTCAAGTAATAAAGATTTGTAAGACCGAGTTTATCGTCCACAGAGACTGGTTTATTAAGTACTGATTATATATTCTATGGTATCTATTTGGCAATCGTTCTTTTGTTTGAGAATTATAACTAAGAATTATGACTAAGTGCAGGAAATAAACTAAAGATTATAAGACTTTGGGTTTATAACAGTTATGAAGGAAATAGGGTTTCAATCTCCTCAACTATCCACTATTTCACGTGTTAATGCAATGCTAATGATTCTTCTTCTTATTAAGATAGCAGGTTAACTAATCTGTCATTATATTTCAGTTAGGACATACAAGAGCTCAACCTAGTACAAAAACCTTCTATATTTCTATGATAAGTTTTACCACACAGGAGGATTAAGAGCAATAATTTTTAAATGCCACACAAGTATTGGGGTACTTTCGTCCACTATTTTAACTTATGTCTAGACAATTACAGCATAATCAAATCTCACCCTTCAGACTTATGATTCAAAATCATATAAGTGATGACAGTTAATAGCTAGTTAATTATCAAGCAATCATAACAATATTGAATAGATCTTAATATGATGAAGAAGAAATCAATAATCAATGCATTAACCATATGAAAGAGTTTCAAGAAGATTCGATGGAAATCCTATTAAAGTAATTAGCTCTTAAACATTGTCATGTCAAGAACTAAATTACAATCCAACATAAACTGAAATAAAGTAAAGGAAAGAAAATAACTTGAGCAATGAGATGTCTCCAATTGTGTCTTGCCTCCTTTTCTCCTCTCCAAAGTTCAATCCCCAAATAATGACAGGGTTTAGGGTATTTATATCTGAGAAAAACCTTGCTTCGGACCCCTTTACCCTTGTCCAATTTCGACCCAACTTTTTTGAAAATACGCATCGGCACCGCGGTTCCGTTGGCAGGCACCACAATGCTAATTCTTCTGAAACCATTGTAGACCGGACATATGGCACCGCAGTGCCTTCGACGGTGTTTCAGTTTCGGACTTTCGGTAATTTTTACACCTCGGTGCTAATTTTCCTAATCGCGGTTCCATGGAACCGCGGTGCTCTGGCGAGCACGCGCGATGCCTATTTGATTTTTGTCCTAATCTGCGATTTCTTACATTCTTCTTAACACTTCTTAGGCTTCATTCCTTGGGTTGTGCTTGTGCAATTTTCATCCTCAGTTAAGCTCATTTCATCCTCAAAAGTAGTATCTTCTCCTTTATGACCGCTGTGACACAAACGAAATAAAAACACACCTAACACTATACTAAACGCAAAATAAAAGAGTAAAATACTAACTAAAAAGGACTCAAAAGAATGTTTAAAATACACTCAACACCAGTCACTGGCCAATGGGCTGGACAGCCTATCTCTCAGCCCAACAGTGGGTAGTGGCCCAATTTCGATAATCCCTCTGGGTCGAGGAAGCAAGCTGGGGTGCTTGGGTCACAGCCTCCGCATGCCCATCATACAGCGGCCCTACTCCTACCAACATCGAAGCCGCGATGCACACACTTGGATTGAATCCTCCAGATCCGAATTGGTACATGTACACCGGCACCACTACCCATATGACATCCAACTAAGGTACTCTCTCGTCTTATTCTAATTTGAGCAGTAATCGTGGTATAATTGTTGGTAATGATAATTCAATTCTAATTCATGATTATGGTCATAAAACTTTGTCCCCCCCCCCCCCCCCACCTATCCATCAATTGTCTTAAAAAATACCATTTATGTCTCTAAATTGATTAAAAAATTCGGTGTATGTTCGTAAATTCACCACTGATAATTCTGTTTCTATTGAATTTGACCCGTTTGGGTTTTCGGTGAAGGATTTCAAAACGGAGAGCCCTCACATGAGGTGTGATAGTAGGGGAGATTTTTATTCTATCACGCCAAGTTTTGGTTTTTCGAGTCAAGGCATGCCATAAACTTTTGTAGCTCTTTCTCCTTCCTTGTGGCATACTCGTCTAGGTCACCCAGAATCGTCTATTTTGTCTTTCTTAGATAAAAACAGTCTTGTTTCTTTTAAGGGTACGCGTAGTACTCCGAATTGTCAATCTCGTTCTTTAGAAAAAATTGTTAAGTTGCCATTTATAGACTCTAATTCTCATACTTTATTGTCATTTGATTTTATTCATAGTGATTTATGGACGTCTCCGGTTCTTAGTTCTTGGGTCATCGGTATTATGTCCTATTTTTGGATGATTATTCTAAGTTTTTGTGGACTTTTCCGATCGCGAATTTTTTTTAAGTTTTTTCCATCTTCTTAAAATTTAGAACGTTCATTAGAACTCAATTCGAACGGAAAATAAAAAATATTCAATGTGATAATGGCAAAGAATATGACAATGGGGTTTTTTGGGAATTTTATGCTAAAAATGAGATCAATTTTCATTTTTCTTGTCCTCATACGTCTTCACAAAATGAGAAAGTTGAACGCAAAATTCATATCATTAATAACATTGTCCAAACTTTATTGATTCATGCTTCTGTACTCCCGTCTTTTTGGCATCATGCTCTACAAATGACTACAAATAATCTTAACGTTCTTCCTTCCAAAGGTTTGACATATTCGTCCCCTCTTCAGATTTTATATAATAAGACTTATTCGTACTCACATCTTAGGGTCTTTGGGTGCTTGTGTTATCCACTCTTTCCGTCCACCACAATTAACATACTCTAGGCTCATTCTACCCCTTGTGTGTTTTTGGATTATCCGTCAAATCATCGTGGTTACAAATATTTTGATTTATCATCTAATAAAATCATCATTAGTCGCCATGTAATATTTGATGAATCCCAATTTTCGTTTGCTAAGGGAAATAGTCTTGTGCCTAGTTCGTATAATTTTTTGGATGATGATATATTCCCGTATATTATTCACTATTTTTCGGACGTGTCCTGCACCCCAAATCCACCAGCGGGCCCACTACCTACTGGCCCCACTATTCCATCGTGGTACGCATCTGGCCGGAATCGATGGCGAGTGGGCCCGATTCCCATCGATCTCACCATCGTTCGATGTGGCGGGCTCTAGCCCACTCGGCCTTGATGTCAGTATTGGGCGGCGCCAATCCGTCCCAAATCTTGATATTTCATAAAATTCGCCCAATTCTCCCACAAATCAAAGGCCAGTCACTCGTAGTCAATGAGGTACTTTTAAATTTAAAAGATATTCTAATTTAAATTATAATATTCTTAAATCACCCTTACCCTGTAATTCCGTGTCTGCTTTAAATGACCCGAATTGGAAAATTGTTATGACCGAAGAATATAATGCTCTTATTGATAATAAGACGTGGAAGTTGTTGCCTCGTCCATCTGGTGTTAATATTATTCGATCTATGTGGATTTTTGCTCATAAGGATAATTCTGACGGTTCTTTTGCGAGGAATAAGGCTCGTCTTGTAGGTGATGGTAAGACTCAGCAGGTAGGTGTGGATTGTGGTGAGACATTTAGCCTGGTGGTCAAGCCAGCTACCATTCGCACAGTGCTCAGCTTAGCTCTTTCGAAAGCATGACTCATTCATCAGTTAGATTTGAAGAATGTTTTCTTACATAGTGATCTCAAGGAAACAATTTATATGCATCAGATGTTGGGATTTAGGGATCCTAAATATCCACATCATGTTTGTTTGTTGAAGAAATCCTTATATGGACTTAAGCAGTCCCCCCGGACGTAGTATAAGAGGTTTGCCGACTTTGGTGGACAACAACAATCGCCCAATGGAGCACCGTCGTGGGCCAGCCCAGGGCAGTCGCCCAACACTGGCGCCTGGGCCTCGACTCCCTTCACTCTGTAGTACCCTGCAGCCCAGTACCCCATCTCGGGGTAGCCCAACCTACTGGGCCAGTTCCCAGGCCCACGGATGACGCACAACATGCCCCAACAGGCCCATTTCTTTATGGCCCAAGAGCAGGAGATTCCATTGGGCCGGACCCCCACTGATTTGGGCGAGGCCTTCAGCTCTTTGAATATGCAGCAGCCCAAAGAAAATTGGTACATGGATACGAGAACCACTTCTCATCTCACCCGGTCTTCAGGTAATTTCTCCCAACTATTTCAATTAAAGTATTCTCAATTTATTACAGTTGACAATGGTCATCGCATTTCAATTCAGGGTTATGGTACCACCTACACCTAACCACCTCACCCACCATTCTCTCTAAAAAACGTCCTCTATGATCCCAAAATTATTAAAAACTTAATCTCTGTTAAAAAATTCACTCGTAAAAGTTATGTGTTTGATGAGTTTGGCCTCTTTAATTTTTCTGTGAAGGATCTGCGTACGAGGACACCTCTTACGAGATGCAATAGCACATGAGACCTCTATCATTTCTCATCCTCTTCCGCTATCAGTTCCCGCCCACACACCTCACATGTTATCTCTTCATAAACTTGGTATAATAGACATGGACACCCAGGAACTCCTATTTATAATTTTCTTAGATGCAATAATTTTTTTCAATGTAATAATGGAAAACTTGCCCAACGTTGTTTTTCTTGCCCCTTGGGCAAACATGTTCGCCTCCCTTTTAAGTCAACTTTAAGTGTTACATTTTCTCCATTTGATATTGTTCATGCTGATTTACTCTCGTTACTAGCCCACTAGGTCATAAATATTATCTAGTCTTATTAGATGATTTTTCTCACTTTATTTGGATTTACCTACTTAAATTCAAGTCTGAAGTTTTTGTCAAGTTTCTTGAGTTTCGTATTTTTATCAAAATATAATTTGAAAAAGTCATCAAATATTTCCAGTGTGATAATAGTCGTGAATTTAATAATTTCATATTTGATAAATTTTGTAAAAATAATGACATGGTTTTTTTATTTTCGTGTTGATGCGCGGTAAGATGCACACACTTTAAACGCAAGTGCACGTTATCGTGACAAGTAGTATAGTCTTTGATAAGACCGAATATCGTCCTCTGGGATTAGGGTTCAAGTACCAACTATCTATTTTCTAGTATCTATTTGGCGAATTGATAATTGATTTGGTTGTTTATAACTAAGAATTATGAAAACTATGTAAAATATAAAGATTTACTTCAGATGTGATGGGAATAGGGCTTCCATGTATCCTTACTATCCGCTTATGCTACTTACTAATGCATTAACTTATGGTATTCTTCTTTTGGAGAAAGCAGGTTTACGAAATCGTTTTATACTCCCGTTAGGGTTATATAAACACTCAACCTCAAAGATCGCGACCTTACCTACCTTTCGGTGATAAGGATAACTTTATAGGAGGATTAAGAACAAAAACCTAGTTGACCATCACGCACAATGCGCAAAATTAGGGTTGTTAAGCCTCTCATCAACGCTACATAAATAATTGAGGTATTTTCATCCCCAATCCAAGAATGTCTACCCAACTTACAAAGATATTCACAATCCCCTTTTCGTAACTGATTAGAAATCATATAGTGATAATTAGTTGTCAATTAATTACCAAGAATTCAACTCAATTATTGGATAGATCTCTCAATAAGAAAAATAACCATAAGCATGCATTAATTTATAACATAAGTTTCAAGAAATTCAACATAGAAAGCCCTATAAGAGAATTAGTTCCTAGCCATTGACATGACAAGAACTAATTCCATGTTCATCATGCAAAACTGAAATAAAGAACAAGAAAGGGACAAGAACTTACTAAACTACTGGTGTCCAATCTCCACGCACATAATCTGGTGTTGGGCAAGAAGGGGAACCTCAAAACCGCCTAGGGTTCTCCTTTATAGTGAAACCGCCTCAACTTTTCCTCGCAGCCGTGCCCAAAATCCGTCTAAAAACCTATTTTTTCGCTGCCGCGCTGCCGCGCGAGCGCGCCGGAAGTTCTGCAATCCGTCGGGTGTTTTGGCGCCGCGGCCCTGATATCTGCTGTCTGAGGGCGCCGCGCTCGCAACTCCCGTGGCTTTGATGTTTAGCGCCGCGCTCGCTGGTTCGAGGCGCCGCGGCGCTGCATCTTCTGTCCTCTCTGGATGATGGGCGCCGCGGCCCTGCATTTGTCTGCAGGAGGCGCCGCGGCGCTGGTCTGGATTTTAGCCTCGTTCGCCACTTTCTCTGTTTTCAGCTCTGGCATCTCCTTTTTTGCCCTCTTTTTGCTCCTTTTCCGCCATTTGGCCATTTTAACCACTTTGACTCAAAAGAAAAAAAAACTATCCTAATATGACACTTATATGTGCAAAATGGGACAAAAGACTAACTAAAACAAACTCAAAAGGTGTATATAAAATACACCGATCAAATACCCTCAAACTTAACCTTTGCTCGCCCTCGAGCAAAGATAGAAAGAAATAAAATAAAAAGACTCAAAGAACGAAAAATAAAAGGACTCCCTGCCATTGATCACTTTTGCTGCATAAATGTTAACTAGAAAAACATGAAGGTTAGCAGAATAATATGCAGGAATCATATAACATGAAATTTTCAGCACACTAACCACATGAAGCTAAATATTTCGCAAACTCATATTCATCATGCTTAATGGAAGTCAATATACTAAATCATGCATATAAATTCAAGAATTCCTATGGCTTGCTTACTTGCTATTCTCCACTAATTCTAGATATGCATAAAAGAGATCTTCAGGACTTTAAGGGTTGTAATGTAGGCTTAGGTAGGGGTTGGTAAAGATAGGCATTTAGGCTCATTTTTCTGTACCATAAGCTCTTTTGGCTTTTCAATTTTTCCCTTTTTCTTTTGATTCTTTCCTTCACTTCAATTCTATCCTTCCCCTCTTTTGTTTTGGGAGAGTGAAGTGTATTATACTAATAGGCACCCCCAAACTTAGGCTTTTGCCTCTTTCTTATTACTTTTCCATCGGTGCATCAAACTTGTTCACTCTTTTTGTTTCTTCTTTTTAACACAATGTACTCCACTATTTCATATTTTCACTTATGGCACAATTTGTGGGAATATAGGGTGTCAAAGAAGAAGTTTCAAATTTAGGCTCAATGGGGCTGACTAGGGATATTTTTAAAGTACATGATAGAAAAGAATGGTAAGAATTGGCTATCAAAGAAATGCCTGAGTCATCTCCCTAACATGCATATCCTAACTATTTCGCCTCAAATAGCAAGCAATCATAACACATAAGCATTTATCATTTAGTATGCGTAATTCGAGCAAGAAACTCCAAATAGACAGATTCTATGAGTTTTTGGCATATCTAACCTAAGTGTTTAGATAGTTGCTTCAATTCCTTTACATTATTCCACCTTACTTCACTAGGTGTTTCTAGCAACTACAGCATACATGATCTTTGACAAAGCATGACTAAAAGAAAAATTTTGGTGACTCAAAATAAACATAAAACAAATAAAAAGACTTAAATAAAACATAACATGACACACAAATAAAACACCCCCAAACTTAAATCACACATTGTCCCCAATGTGTGCAAGACTCAAAGAAAATAAAAAGAAAAAGACACTTACAGACTTTGGCTAATATGGTGGTGGTGGCGGTGGATAATACTTTGAATTCCGTGAGGGGATGAGCATTCTTGGTGTTTTGGTTTGGCGATAGGACCTTCGGCTCAGGGTGTCTTCCAGAATTCAGATTTTCCGTGGCGCCGCCTCGCAATCAGCGCCGTGGCGCGAAAACTTCTGGGCGTCTTCTGATCATTTGGCGCCGCGGCCCTGCAAATGGGCGCCGCGGCGCTATGGCGATTTTTCCGGTATCCTTGGCTTCTCTTCATTTTTCGCCTTCCACATCCTTGGATTTCACCTGTCAACACACATAGACACACGAACCCAAGACCGTGAGACTGATCAAGATGAAATAAAATAAAATCAGAAATTGAAATATTACACTTAAAAAACATTGGGTTGCCTCCCAAGAAGCGCTGTCTTTAAAGTCTTTTAGACGGACGCACGTTCCTTGTTATTTTAAGGTATGATAAGTTACCAAGTTCATGTATTCCATTTCATTGATCAGGTAGGGTTTTAACCTCTGTCCGCTTACTCAAGCGCTCCTCTCTCCTTTATTTCAATCGCCCATACGGGAATACTCTTACCACCGTATGGTCCGCCCAACGTGATTTTAACTTGCTCGAAACAATCTCAACCTTGAGTTAAATAACAGACTGTTGTCCTTCTTGAAAGTCTTTTGGTATCAAATTCTTATCGTACATGCTTTCGCTCGCTCTTGTAGATCTTTGCATTCTCATAGGCATCAGGTCGAATTCATCTAATTCGCTAAATTGTAGTAGCCTCCTCCGTCTCCGCTTTGTGGTATCCATGTTTAACTTCTTCATTGCCCAAGATGCTCGTGTTCCAACTCCACCGCAAATGACATGCTTTACAAAAGACTAATTTATAAGGTGACATACCAATTGGTGTTTTGAATGTTGTCCCAGATGCCCAAATGCGTCATCCAATTTGATAGACCGCCTTTTCCTCGAGCCGCTCACGCCTTTTCCAATATGCTCTTACTTCTTATTTGATACTTCGCGCCCATTCGCTGAGGGTGATAAGCGGTTGTAGTGCGGTAAACTCCATATCGAAAGCAATGAATTCAGCTATCTATTACAGAATGGCTTCCTTCACACCGATGAGAGCTCTTGGTGCCGAACCTTGTGAAAATATTCTTTTGGAGGAATTTTTGAAACGCCTTGCCGTTTTCTTTGGTGGCCACCGCTTCTACCCATTTGGACACATAGTCAATCGCCGTAAGGATATATTGATTTCCAAAGGACGGGCGGAATGGCCCCATGAAATCGATTCCCACACATCGAATAATTCTACTTCCAATATCCTCGAAGGCATTTCGCTTCGCCTTGAGATGTTCCTGCTCTCCGACAATTATCACATCTCCGCACAAAGGTACGGGCATCCTTAAAGAGTGTTGGCCAATAGAATCCGTGCATTGCAATACCTTTGCCGCTCTCGATGCCCCAAAGTGTCCACCATATGATAAGGTGTGGCAATGGGTGAGAACCTGGTGCATCTCTTCCTCTGGTATACATCGCCTGATGACTTGGTCGGCACAGTGTTTGTATAACATTGGTTCCTCCCAATAGTAATGCTTTACTTCTGAATAAAACCTCTTCACTTGCTGTCTTGACAAGCCTGAGGGTAGTACTTTAACTGCAAGAAAGTTAACAAAATCAGCATCAAGGTAAATTATAATTCATACTTACTCAAAAATTGTTCGTCCGAAAGTGATCATTTATTTGCACATCCTCGTGTTCGCTCTCGTGTTTTCCGCCTTGACAAGTGGTCCGCAATCAATTCTCTGCCTTTCTTATCACGAATCTCTACGTCAAATTCTTGTAAGTAGGACCCATCGAATGAGGCGAGGCTTCGTGATCCTTCTTTGTCATCAAGTACTTTATAGCAGAGTGGTCAGTGTATACTATCACTTTATTCCCGATCAAGTATGGCCTGAATTTCTCAAATGCATATACTATAGCTAGTAGTTCTTTTTCAGTAGTTGTATAATTTAATCGTAAGGCCATTTAGAGTTTTACTAGCATAGTAAATGGATCTAAATACCTTGTCGATTCTCTGTCCAAGCACCGCTCCAATCGCATAGTCGCCAGACGCACATTAGTTCGAACGGAGCTCCTTTGGTGCAATGACTATGGCGCTGAAATGAGCTTCTCGAGCGCTTGAAATGCGGATAAGCATTCTTTATTGAAGTCAAGGCAACCCCGTCATTAGCAATGTGGAAAGAGGCTTTGAGACTTTTGAAAAATCCTTGATAAATCTTCTATGTAAAACTGCATGTCCAAGGAAACTTCACTCCTTTTGTTGACATCGAGGTGGTAGATTTTCGATCACGTAAATCTTTGCTTTGTCCACCTCAATACATTGGTTTGATATTTTGTGTCCCAAGACGATTCCTTCATACTACGAAGTGACACTTCTCCCAATTTAGCACAAGGTTAGATTCTTCGCACCGGCTTAACACTGCTTCTAAATGCCTTAAACACTCATCGAATGATGCTCCAAATACCGAAAAATCATCCATAAAGATCTCTATAGTTCTCTCTACCATATCTGAGAAAATTGCCATCATACACCTTTGAAAAGTTGCAGGTGCATTGCAGAGTCCGAATGACATCCTTCTGAATGCAAATGTACCAAAAGGACAAGTGAATGTGGTTTTTCCTGATCTTCTGGGGCTATTGCAATCTGATGATACCCTGAGTATCCATCCAAAAAGCAGTAGTAGTTATGCCCTGCAAGTCTGTCCAATATTTGATCTAGGAATGGCAACGGAAAGTGGTCTTTTCTGGTTGCTTTATTCAACTTGCGATAGTCAATGCAAATTCTCCATCCGGTGACCGTTCTCGAGGGTATGAGTTCATTTCTTTCGTTGGTCACCACTGTTATTCCACCCTTTTTCGGCACCACTTGTACTGGGCTTACCCATGTGCTATCGGATATGGGGTAGATTACTCCTGCATCGAGCCATTTTAAGATTTCCTTTCTCACTACCTCTTTCATGTTTGGGTTTAGTCGCCTTTGGGCTTCGATGGATGGTCTGCTTTCCTCATCTAGACGGATCTTATGCATTCGTTGATGGACTTATCCCTTTTATGTCCGCTAATGTCCATCCAATGGCCCGCTTGTGATTCTTTAGTACTCTTAGCAGTTTGTCAATCTCTTCGGTGGATAGGTGGCATGAAATGATCACTGGTAAGGTGTTTTCTTCACCTAGGTATTGGTATTATAGATGATTGGGTAGGGTTTTTAACTCTAACTCGAGCCTTCGTGGATGGTAATGATCTTTCTGCACTGGCCCAAGCTCTTCATACTTCCTTGTATCCCATTTTCATAAGCATTCATCCAATTTGCATACTCCATCGATCCGATCGCTTTACTATCATCATCCCACGTGGTCGATTTCTTCAAGCGTATCATCATATCCGAACTCTTTGGTCGACATCGCTTCTTCACTAAGGTCAATGGCCGAGCGCTTATCCTTGGCCTCTCAAAAGTTCACGCCAAACACATTGAAAATCACCTCTTCTTTGTCTACCAAGCTTCAATTCCCTTGGAACATCAACGAGTGCACGTCCCGTGGCTAAGAAGCGGTCCGCCAAGTATGATGGGGATTCCATCGTTATCTTGTATGTCTAAGATAACGGTCGTGGGAAGATGAACTTGTCCACCTTCACTAAAATATCTTCGATGACTCCTCTCGGATGAACAATTGAGCGGTCAGCTAACTGCAAGGTGATGTTTGTAGGTCTGATTTCTCTCATTTCTAGTTTGCAGAAAACTAGATAGGGCATCAGATTTATGTCTGCTCCTAGGTCGCACAGTGCTTTCTGACATTCAAACTTTCCAATAGTACATGGGATGGTAAAGCTTCCAGGGTCTTGTAACTTCTGAGGTAGTTGTCTCTGTAAGATGGCACTACATTCCTCAGTCAACATCATTGTTTCGTAATCCTCTATCCTCTTCTTTTTGCTAAGCACATCCTTCATGAACTTGACGTAGCTCGACATTTGTTCTAATGCTTCAGCAAACGGGATATTGAGTTGCAATTGTTTGAGGACCTCCACGAATCTGGAGAATTGCTTGTCAAGGGTGCATGTTTTTAATTTCTGAGGATATGGTATCATCACCTGGGGTGCGGTCGCCACGGTCTTGATTTCTCGATTGGTTCGGGCGTCGCGCCACGATCTTCGGCGCGCGGCGCCACTTTCTGCGCGCCTCGGATGCCATAACCTTCTGCACTGTCTCCTGTATTGCCTCAGAACTTTCGGCGCCGCGGCCCTGCTCATCGGCGCCGCGGCTCTGCTGCTGCGAACTCTCTATCTCCTTTAATTCGGCATCCTTCAGGTCAATTGCCTGACATTGTGTTTCCTCATTGCCTACCTCGTGTGCATTGCTCTTCATATGTTTATTTGTTGAATATGATCGCGAGCTCGCTATTTGCGTTCCATTTCTGCATGGCCATTCTTGTTTCGTCTATGAATCGATTTTGGTACCTCGTGAGGTGAGTATAGTTTCTCTTAATTCCTCCTCTCTTCCTCTATGGTTGGTTCTCTGTCATATTGTGATAAAAATCCATATCTAAGAATTTCCTGAGATAGATCAAAACCAACAAAGAATCACGGCACCTCGAACTTTTCGAAGATATAAATAAAAAATAAAAACGTAAAAATTAAAAAATTAAAAACCAAATTAGAAATTAAAAATAGACAAATTTGATATTGAACTATGCCTAGTCCCCAAGAATCGCGCCAAAAACTTGATGCGCAGAAGATGCACACACTTTAAACGCAAGTGCGTTATCGTGACAAGTAGTATAGTCTTTGATAAGACCGAATATCGTCCTCTGGGATTAGGGTTCAAGTACCAACTATCTATTTTCTAGTATCTATTTGGCGAATTGATAATTGATTTGGTTGTTTATAACTAAGAATTATGAAAACTATGTAAAATATAAAGATTTACTTCAGATGTGATGGGAATAGGGCTTCCATGTATCCTTACTATCCGCTTATGCTACTTACTAATGCATTAACTTATGGTATTCTTCTTTTGGAGAAAGCAGGTTTACGAAATCATTTTATACTCCCGTTAGGTTATATAAACACTCAACCCCAGATCGCACCTTACCTACCTTTCGTGATAAGGATAACTTTATAGGAGGATTAAGAATAAAACCTAGTTGGCGTCACACACAATGCGCAAAATTAGGGTTGTTAAGCCTCATCAACGCTTACATAAATAATTGAGGTATTTTCATCCCCAATCCAAGAATGTCTACCCAACTTACAAGATATTCACAATCCCCTTTTGAATCGATTAGAAATCATATAGTGATAATTAGTTGTCAATTAATTACCAAGAATTCAACTCAATTATTGGATAGATCTCTCAATAAGAAAAATAACCATAAGCATGCATTAATTTATAACATAAGTTTCAAGAAATTCAACATAGAAAGCCCTATAAGAGAATTAGATTCTAGCCATTGACATGACAAGAACTAATTCCATGTTCATCATGCAAAATCAAATAAAGAACAAGAAAGGAAAAGAAATTACTAAACTAATGGTGTCAATCTCCAAGCAAAAATCTTGTGTTGTGCAAGAAGGGAACCTCAAACCTGCCTAGGGTTCTCCTTTTATAGGCTAAAAACCGCCTCAACTTTTCCCTGCAGGCCAGGCCCAAAATCCGTCTAAAAACCTATTTTTTTCGCGTCGGCGCCGCGGCCCTGCAGACAGGCGCCGCGGCGCCGGAAGTTCTGCAATCCGTCGGGTGTTTTGGCGCCGCGGCCCTGATATCTGCTGTCTGAGGGCGCCGCGGCGCTGCAACTCCTGTGGCTTCTCGGATGTTTAGGCACCGCGGCCCTGCTTTAGCTGCTATGCGAGCGCCGGCGCTGCATCTTCTCTCTCGGATGATGGCGCGCGCTCGCATTTGCTCGCAGGAGCGCCGCGGCTGTCCCGATTTTAGCCTCGTTCGCCACTTTCTCTGTTTTCAGCTCTGGCATCTCCTCTTTTGCCCTCTTTTTGCTCCTTTTCCGCCATTTGGCCATTTTAACCACTTTGACTCAAAAGAAAAAAAACTATCCTAATATGACACTTATATGTGCAAAATGAGACAAAAGACTAACTAAAATAGACTCAAAAGGTGTATATAAAATACACCGATCACGTGTCCACACACATCTCCTCATAATGGTAAAGTAGAACGAATCATCTTCACCATAAATAACATGATTCGTACTCTCATGTTTCATGCAGCTCTCCCTCCCCCCTTGTGAGTGTATGCAGTCAAAATGGTAGAATACATTCTTAATATTTTATCTACTAATACATTTCATAACATGACCCCGACCGAAATTCTATACCGTCGGATCCCCTCTTATGATCACCTTTGGATATTCGGTTGCTTTTGCTACCAAAATTTTGCCTCCACTGCCCCTCACAAATTAGCACCACGAACCAATTTGTAGGTTTTCCATCTAATCATAGGAGTTATATGTTCTATGACTTGTCCATTCGTCAAATTCACGTCTCTCATCACGTCATGTTTGATGAGACAATCTTCTCATTTGCTAACATCCAAAAATTCCGAAACACGGACTATACCTTTCTAGAAAAGTCCGACACCTTCCTCGTCATACTCATTGAACTATTTCGTACCATCACCACAACCCCCACATATCCGCCACCACCAACTACCACTGCCACCTCCGGCGTTCTGCCCGACCACTCTTTGCCTAAGCTGATTGCCACTGCCACCACCAGCAATCAACCATATGTCACTCCGTCACATCCCACAGTCATCTCCTTCACCCAACGGCACACCCAACCGACACAGACCCTCTGTGTCGCCTCTACCTGTAGTCGCCACTCTAGTTACCTAAACCAACCCTGCAACAGTACCATCCCCAGAACACATCACTGTATCGGCGACCAAACCCAGACCACACCACTTCCACCCCGACACACTTTTCCAACCTCTTAACATCACCGGACCCAATATCGACTCACCCCAACCACCCGATCTAACTAGATCCTAACCCCACCAATACTTTGCGGTCACCCGAACCCATTCACCACACCCTTTACTCCGTCCACCAAACCCAAAAACCACCCGACACCATCACTGCCTCAAATAACCCCAACTAGTCACCTCACCACAACACTCATCCGGTCATTGCCATGATGCATCGTATGGAAATCTGTGCCCAACACGGGATTTTCAAACCCAAATTCCATTTTAACTTATCCACACAAACCATATCCTTAATTTTCAAAAACCCAAAAATAGCTAAACTTGACCCAAATTGGAATGCGGTCATGCATGAGGAATTTAGTGCTTTAACGAAATAACACATTTGGGATTTAGTTCCTAGATCAGATTGGGTGAATGTGATCTGATGCATATTGCTTTTTTATCACAAATACAGAGACAGTGGTGACCTATAGATATATAAGGCGAGACTTGTGGCTAATGGTACTAATCATTATGAGGGTATTAATTGTGTTGAGACGTTCAGTCTGATTATTAAACTGGCTACCATTCGCACAGTTCTGAGCATTTTCATGGGTAAGCATTGGTCGATTTATCAGCTTGATGTGAAGAATGTTTTTTTATATGGAGACTTGAAAGAAACAGTTTACATGCACCAGCCACCATATTTTGTCTATCTGGAGGCCCCTCATTATGTATGTCATCTTTGTAAGTCACTTTATGGTTTGAAATAGGTCTCCAGAGCGTGGTATGAACGCACTGTTAATTACATTATGCAGATTGTGTTTGTATGCAACAAGTGTGATAATTATCTCTTTATCTTTCATCGAGGTAGTAACATTGCATATTTGTTGTTGTATGTGAATGATATTGTGCTTACTACCTCATCTGATGTGTTGAAAAATAAGATCATTGCACTGCTTAAAATCGAATTTGCCATGACTGACTTGGTAAGTTGAGTTACTTTTGGGGATATCAGTGACTAGATCTACAGATACTATGTTTCTATGTCAGCGTAAGTATGCAGAGGAGATTGTGTACAGAGCTAAAATGGCAAACTGTAAGATCGTTCCTACTCCGTTTGACTCTAAATCAAAGTTAAGTGTTGTTAAAGGTGATCCAATGTCAGACCCCACTATTTATAAGAGTCTTGCATGTGCACTTTAGTATCTTACTTTCAGCAGGCCTGATATTGCTGATGTTGTTCAGCAGATGTATTTGTTCATGCATGCCCCCATGAAGCCTCATTTTATTGCTCGTAAGCATATCATTCGATACATTAAGAGCACACATGATTATGGATTGCATCTATACCCATCTTCATCGACTAGGTTGTTATCATATACAGATGCAGATTTGACAGGATGTTCGGACATGCGACACTCCACTTCTGGCTACTGTGTGTTCTTAGGGGATAATCTCATTTCATGGTCTACCAATAGACAATACACCCTATCCCGTTCGAGTGCAGAAGTAGAGTATAGAGGCGTTGCAAATGTTGTTGCTGAGATCTACTAGCTTCGAAACCTTCTTTTGGAGCTTCAGTGTCCCTTGTGTTAGACATATTTTATATACACTTTTTGAGTCATTTTTAGTTAGTATTTTTTCCATTTTCGTTGAAATTAGTACCGTGTTAGGGTTGTTTTTCTTTCTTTTGAGTCACAGCGGTCCTAAATGGAGAAATGACAAAAAGAAGATGAAATGAGCATAATTGAGATGGAATTGCACACTAAAAGGGCCAAGCAATGAGCCTAAGAAGTTTCGAGAAGCATAGAAGAAATCTGACGATGTCCAGACGTAAAAAGGACACAAAACCGAAAAAATGCCCCAAGACGCCACAGGCACCGCGGCGCCTGGCGCCGCGATGCTAAATGTCCTGCATTGTCTGATTTTTTTCGCAGGAGTTTCAGTGCTGTGGCGCCAGCCTGCAGCGCCACAGCGCCGACGCGAGATTTTTGATTTTTGGGCCGCATTTCAGAGGGTTAAAAGGGTCCAAAGTGCAAATTTTCTCAAGTATTTTTCCTAAAACCCTGCTCATTATCTTACACCTTGTACATATTCCATCTCATATCTCATCGCCCACAACTCAACACAACGCTTGGAGGCTACAATTGGAGACCTAGTTCTAAGTATTTTATTTTTTCTTTTCTTTATTTCAATTCAGTTCATGTTGGATTTTGTAGTAGTTCTTAGCATGTCTATGGCTAGGAGCTAAACTCTTAATTAGGGCTTTCCCATTGAATCGCTTGAAACTCGCTTTCATGAATTAATGCATTAGTTTGGTTTCTTCTTCGCTTGATTAAGATTTATTCAATATTGGTTTGAATGTTTGGTAGTTAACTGATCACTAATTATCATAATTTATATGGTTTCGAATTAAGAACCGAGAGGAGAGAATTGAATATGCTGTAATTGAATAGGCATAGGTTAAAATCGCGGACGAAAGTACCCCGATACTTGTATAGCATTTTAGGATATTGTTCTTAATCCTCCTATGTGGTAAAACATATTATAGAAATATAGAAGGTTTCTGCACTGGGGTTGAGCGTTTATATATCCTAACTGATATATAAGACAGACTAGTTAACCTGCTATCTTAACGTAGAAGAAGAAACCATTGTTATTGCATTAAGGATTGAAAAGAGTGGAAGTTGAGGATATTGGAAACCCTAATTCTATCATAATTGATTTACATCACAACATATTTAGCTTAATTCTCGCAATTACTCTAGTAGTTTTAGACAAAAACCCAAATCAACTATCGTTAGCCAAATAGATAACATATAGTAGATGTTCGGTAATTGAAAACCAGTCTCTGAGGATGATATTCGGTCTTACCAGACTATATTACTTGTAACGATACGTACATGATGCACGATTTATGCACACACTTTAAAGCAAGTGCACGTGTCGACTCAAGTAATATAGTCTTTGAAGACCGAGTTATCGTCCTCAGGGATTAGTGCTCAATTACCAATTTCTACTCTTTGTTATCTATTTGGTGACCGAATATTGATTGTTGTTTAAGATTCTAATTATGAAAACTAATTAAACTATGTTGTTTACTTCAGTAGTGATGGAAATAGGGCTTCCAAATCTCCTCAACTATCCGCTTATATTACTTATTAATGCTATTAATTATGGTTCTTCTTCTATTGGAGATAGCAGATTTACTAATCCGTTTTATACTCTCGTTAAGGCTATATAAACACTCAACCCCAGTACAACACCTTTCTACCTTTCGGTGATAAGGTTGACTCTAGAGGAGGATTAAGTCCAGAAACCTATTAATACTACACAAGTAATCGGGGTATTTTCATCCACGATTCAACCTATGTCTACCCAATTACAGCATATTCACAACCTCCCCTTTCGGATTTCGGTTAGAAATCATATAAGTAATGATAATTAATGATCAAGTAATTACCAAGTAATCAAATCATCTATTGGATAAATCTCAACAATAAGAAGAAAACCCACAAACATGCATTAATTCATAAAATAAGGTTCAAGTGAATTGACATGGAAAGCCCTATATTAGAATTAGTTTCTAGTCATAGACATGAAAAGAACTAATTCAATATCCAACATAAACTGAAAATAAAGTAAAAGAAAGAAAAGAAATTACTAAAGAATGGTCTCCAATCTTGAACTCCAAGATGTCTTGTGAATTGGCAAGAAGGGAACCCTTAAAACTGCTCTAGGGTTCTCCTTTTATAGTTTAAAAAACGTGTGCAGGGTTTTCCCTCGTGCCCGCCCATCGACAATTCAATCGACTTTTTCGCGTCGGCGCGGCTGCCTGAATCAGCGCGGCGCTGGAACTTCTGCAAGCTTCTGAATATTAGGCGTCGGGGAGCCTGACCCTGCTGGCTGGAGGCGCCGCGGCGCTGGCCTGTGGATGTGCCCTGTTCGCCGCTTTCTCGCATTTCGAGCTCTGGAACCTCCGTTTTTGCCCTCTTTTCGCTCATTTTCCGCCAATGAGCCATTTTAACCAATTTGACTCAAAAGAAAGAAAATATATCCTAAGACGACACGTATTTGTACAAAAATGGATAAAAGACTCCCTAAAAACGATTTAAAAAGTGTATATAAAATACACCGATCAAATACCCCCAAACTTAGCCTTTGCTCGCCTCGAGCAAAGATCAAAAGAATGATATAAAGACATAAAGAAAAAAAAACTCAATGACATTGATCACTTTGCTGCATTGGTGTTACTTGGAAAAACATGAAGGTTAGCAGAATAATATGCAGGAACATATAGCATGAAAATTTAGCATTCTAAACACATTACGCTAGATATTTCGCAAACTCATTTTAGTCATGATTAATGGAAGTAAGAATACTGAACTATGCACGTCACTTTCAAAATTCCTATGGCATGTTTACTTGCTATTCTCCACTAATCATGGATATGCATCTAAGAGATCTTCAGGACTTTTCAGGGTTGTAATGTAGGCTTAGGCATGAGTATGTAAAAATAGACATTTAGGCTCATTTTGTGTACCATAAGCTCTTTAGCTTTTCAATTCTTTCCCTTTTTTTATCTTTTGATTTCCTTTCTTCACTTCATATCTATCTTTCCCCTCTTCTGTTTTGAGAGAGTGAAGTGTATTATAATAACAAGCACCCCCAAACTTAGGCTTTTGCCTATTTCTTATTACTTTTTTATTGGGGTGCATCAAACTTGTTCACTCTTTTTATCTCTTTTTAACACTTTCTATTCCAACCATTTCACATTCTTACTTATGGCACAAGTGTGGTAATATAGGGTGTCAAAGAAAAAGTTCAATTTTTAGGCTCAACGGGGCTGACTAGGGATATTTTAATGTCAGGGATAGAAAAAAAGAATTGGCTAACAAAGAAATGCCTGAGTCATCTCCCCTAACATGCATATCCTAACTATTTCGCCTTAAATAGCAAACAATCATACACATAGGTTTAAATCTTTTAACGATGCACAATTCAAGCAGACACTCCAAATAGACAGATTTCATGAGTTTTTGGCATCTCTAACCTAAGTGTTTAGATAGTTGCTTCTAATTCCATTACATTATTCAACCTTACTTCACTAGGTGTTTCTAGTAACTACAGCATGCATGATCTTTGACAGAAAATATGACTCAATTTTTTTTTGTATGACTCAAAAATACTCAAAACAAATTAAAAAGACTCAAACATACTAAAACAATAAGACACAAATAAAACACCCCCCAAACTTAAATCACACATTGTCCCCAATGTGTGCAAGACTCAAGAAAAATAAAAGAAACAAGACACTTACAGACTTGGTTTAAAATGGTGGCGGTGGTGGTGGATAGTGCATTGACCATTGGTTGAACAAGGAACTTATCTCGTCAAATCACTGGTGCAACTGTTGTTGCCCCTGCCTCAATTCTTGTTGTCCTTGTATCACCGTGTCAAAATTTGCAACATCCTCCTCTGGTTCTGGAGCAACTGCTCCATCATAGGCATTGGAAGTTCTGATTCTGTGGGTGGTTGCTGGTTGCTTCCTGCCTCATACTGAGCCTCTATCTCAGGTTCACCTTCGTCCATGGCAGCCTTTGCCGTGGTCTCCTTCGCCATTTGGAGGGATTGGAGTGCAGGAAGGAGTGCACTATCCCGTATGACACAGGAAGTTGGTTTTTCACAAATGTATCTGTGGTTAGGGTTGGGACCCCATTTATGGCGCATAAACATGTAATAAGTGAGACATGTCCCAACCCACCTGTTGTTACCAACCTGCTGGTCTCTCCAATATTTTGCCCTATCTCTTTCCCCACATCAATCGTCCTCTCCGACATAATTCCATATATCAATTTGATTCTGTCTTCTGGCACTCTGGTAAAGTGCGTTGATGGAATCAAAGTGGCATCGATTTAAATACAACCAACCTCGTCGCTTTTGTTGATCGACACCGCCGATCCTCTTGACTCATTTCTGGCAATATCAAATGTAGCCCCAGGGTAGCTTACTGTGCCTGCGACGGTATTCCAGTCGATGTTGTTGGTGCTTCTAGACCATGTTCTGAAGTAGCTTCGGTCATCACCTCTTTCTTCAACATCTGCTGTTTTCAATAACACATTTACCACTTCTGCCGTCACATACACATATCTTCCCCTCACAAAGCATCTGTCGTCCACCTTCTCCGGAAAATTAGCATAGAATTCTCGTACCATCATTGTGTTCATTGGTGCTATCTTTTCCGGGTTAACAAATTTTCTCCACCCCATCATCTCAATCATCGCCCGAATGGGCTCATAGACATCCCCCTCCCCAAGCGACTCCCTTTGATAATCCATTCCTCTTTCAGGGATTAAGGGCCTAGTACTAAGCTTTTTGTATCTTTCATGAGCTCTTTGGCTAACAAACCTAGTATCATCATATTGAGGGGTTGAGGTGGACGTGGAGGCTCTTTTCTTTCTGGCAGACATGTTTAGATCACTTTTTTGCAGCGTTTCCTTAGTATCAACAATGTTACCCAACACTATCACCCAACAACTAGCAGCTACAACACCTATCACCCCAAACTTCACTTAAGAAGCTCCTGCACAACACCCACACCCACCTTGTATACTCTTCCTCGAAATCTCACAACCAATTTCAACACCCCAACAACTTCACAAACACAACACTCCTCCAATCTACTACCTCTTCTGACTACAGGAAAGCTTTCAAGAAAAGATAAAGATTACCTTTTGACGGTGTTCTTCAAAGTTTTCTTGCTTCTAATGGTGATTTGAGGCAATAGGATGAGGTTTGTTGGTTAAAATGGTTAAGGGTTTAGGGAATTTAAGAACTTTGGTTGTGTTTGGGTTTGGTTTATGGAAGATTTTTAGGTAAAGTGTGGATTTTCGTGGGTTTTGTGGAGAAAAAGGTTTAGGTTTTTGATTTGGAATTGGGGAATAATCGGATTTGGGGCGTCTTTAATTTTTAATTTTTCGCCACGCGCCAGAATCAGCCATGCTACGGATTTATCGCGCCTTCGACTTCTCGCGCTGCTCAGAAATGGCGCCAAGCGCCAACTTCAGATTTTTTTCTGGACTTTTGGCGCCGCGACAATTTCGCGCTTTCGCTTTTTTAGCCGCGCGCTTAACCCGATTTTCTCGAAATCCTTTGCTTATCTTCGCCGCTCCAAATTGTTGCTCGCACTGCTGACACAACACAAACACTACCTCCGTGAGACTGTTCTTAGTAAAAACTAACTATATTAAAGTAAAATACATCAAAATACCTTGGGTTGCCTCCCAAGTAGCGTTGTCTTTAACGTCTTTTAGCCGGACGCAAGTTACTCAATTCAAGAGGTGTGGGGTAGATTAACCCCACACCCAATCCACTTCATTAACATTTTTCTCCTTCTCCTTCTGTTTTTCTTCTTATAATTATTTTCAAGAGAAGGTTCAGTAACACATACCTGCTTTGGAAAATTAATTAGAAAGTAAAAATAAGTTAACACACGAGTAAATAATTAGATATTTTAATACCATCAGAAAATTCCCTAGGAGGGATTTCAACAGCATACTGCCAACCCTTTTTGTTTAAATTTTTGACAAAAAATACTTGATGTGCCTGAGATGTCAAGATAAATGATTCTTCTGCATAAATTGTCTTATTCATATTAACCATGATAAACTCATCATCATCTTTTTCCGAGTGAAATCACAAACATTTTAACAAGACAACACTAAAATGTCCATGATAAGATATCTCAATGATGTCTTGTATTGAACCATAATAACTGACATCTCCCAGTATAGGATTTTGATCTTTAGAACTCGCAAAGCTATGTGTTACGAGCTGTGAGAGTGACTCAATTGTTTTGAGTTACGCACTTCGCATCACGCTTCATGGTATGAAACATATATCCGTTAGCAGAGTACCCTGTGTACTTTTTAACAACATAAGAAGATCATTTCGATAACCATAAGATATGATTCAGAATAATGTCTTGACCTTCTTGAAGTTTCACTTCAATTTTCTCCCTAAATCAATAAATGAAATCCTTATTGTGATTTTGTGCACTATCCCATTTTCTTTTCCGTTTGGTGCTTACACACATTTTGTGTTGACTGTGTTAACTATTACATGGATAACAAATTTGGTTTTCTTGAGACTTTGTAGCAAAAGCCTTTTTAATATACTCGTCTACTCATCGTTCATATTCATCACTTCATTTGGCAGCCATCCACCACTCCTTAGTTCCACAATCCATTTTCTCAATGTAATATTTAAGAGACTAATAAACAAAATCTGGAAATACATACAGTAAACAAATTAAATTACATTCTCTGTAATTTAATTTGGAAATACAATTTACAAATAAACAAAATGTGGGAAGAACAATGAATAAAATATGAGCACTTCGATTTGAACAGTTCGACGAAGCAACGACGGTAAAATATGAGCAAATCTATACACATACAGTAATCTAACCTTGAATTTACAATGGTAAAACATGAAAGGGGAAGGTAAAATGACGGTAAAACATAATCTAACCTTGGAGAAGAGGGAAGAGCAGTTCGACGAGCAGTGGAAGTTGGGTAACGCGACGACGAGCAGTGGAAGGGTAAGGCGACGACGACCAGTGGAAGGGTAAGGCGACGACGAGGTATGGGGGAAGGAGATGCGATGACGAGCTGGGGGAAGGGGATGCGACGGCTAGGGATTAGGAAGAAGAAGTGGGCTAAGTATCGATCGGGTATCTGAAATGAAATGCGACCCGTCGCGTGTTTGGGGATATTAAAACATATGAACCGTTGCATTAGCCTTGGTAATCCGCTGCATTAGATAGGCTAATGTGACGGTCGTCTTTGGCGTTGCATTAGACGATTTACACTGTCGCATTAGCCTATCAAATGCAACGGACACAAAATACCATTGCATTAGCATATTTTCTGATTTGTTATAACATGAACCCGTCGCATTAGCCACATCTAATGCAACGGTACTACATATGGCGTTGCATTAGACCTATATGAGCAGTCGCATTAACCTAGAAATGTAATAGTGTCATATATTTCATGAATATACGAAACACGTAGAAATTGATTGTCACTTTTTGAGAGGAGAAGTTCAAAGATGACGCCAACATATATCAACACTAAACTGTAGCTAGTTGATCTGTTGACAAAAGGACTAGAAGCAACTCAACATCACATACTCTTGTCCAATCTGGGAGTGATAAGACATATTTCACCCATCAGCTTGAAGGGGATGTTGAAATAACTAGTAAATATGACTGTATATCATATATAAATAGTGTATATCACGCAGACAGTTAGTGTTAGAGTTAGTTAGAGCTGTCACAATCAGTTGTTAGCATTGTTAAGTGTCATAATTAGTAAGTTAGGATAGCTGGCATATTCAATCTACAAATATCTCATTTGATGTATCATATTTGATTTGAATTGTATTGAATAGAAAAATTCTCCTTTTCTCTCTGCATTTTCAGTTCACATGATCGAGCTTGAAGCTTCGATCATTGGCTTCTCTTAGATAAATTCACATTTACCCATTATCTCTTATTTAGTCTAATTATTACTCCAACTTGAGTTATTAATCTTATTTATAACTTTGACTTTTTAAGATTTTATTCAATTCTTTCAGTGCTTTATAGACATTTAACCAGCTCAAGCTAATATCTGAAATGGTATTATTATATTAACCTTGAATATTTATAAAGTATAATAGTCACTATGCTTGGGTTTAACCTATTTTTGACATTAAAATTGAGAAGAGGATTGTACAAGTCAAAAAGGATATTCTAAATCAGGTGAAGTCGTAATTCTTTTTCAAATATTTATAAATTTTAGTTTTAGACTACCTATTCGATTGAATCATCGCCACTGTATGTTCTTCCTTGACACCATGCTTTGACCCTTTAGCGGAATAAATTTTTGCATTATTATTTGTTGCATGTATAGGCTTTATGTGGACCATTTTAGATTTTTAGTTAAACGCACACATTATGGACGCCAATAATCTACAGAAAATAACTACCTATTACAAGGTCTACAAGTAGATAGCTGAGCTGAGTACCAAATAAAAGAGGAAACAAGCATATGACTGTTGTAACTTGTATCCCAGCTGTGGCGCCAGCTAATTGACAGATTACTCCACTTACAAACTACTGGTTCTTAATTAAGAATTTTTTAATTTTCCTACCAGTTTGCTTAAATGAATCCTAGGTAGACACGAATTCAAAATTTAGAATAAGTGATATCATATGTTATGATTTTATTATATGTACATATTCAGTGACATACAAATATTTTTAGTAATTAATTCAAGCAGTGAAAACAACGTCTTGCAGAAATGTGAGATAAGACTGTGTACAATAAACCTTTGTGGTCTGGTCCTTTCCCGAACCCCGCACATAACGGGAGCTTAGTGCATCGGGCTATCCTTAATGTTGATATTGGGAGAGTCAAACAAATGAACAAATTATTATGGATAATATTATATATTGAAAACAAAATGTCAACCATATCAATAAAACACAATTCAAATACGTCACTTATAAAACTTTTTAAGCAATTTTTTTTGTCAAAATGTATTCATGGTGACTTTTGAGAATAATTTTTTTCTCTTGTTGAGGTAGGGTTTTTGTTGGGTCCCAAAACATGTAAGTAAGAAATAACGGAAGTTTAAATTTTTGTTCAACTTACTTACCCCAACAATTCCGTCTGGTATGGTTACGTTACAATTGAAACCTGTAAAGACATAAACATATAACTTACAGTTAATATTATCTGGAGTCTTTACTAGAGGGAGCGCACGCGATTATCCTTTCGACTGCAAGCCTTGCTACGGTATACATCTTTGTCAGAAAAGCCAGAAAATCTTGGTAGAGGTTCGAGAGGACTTTCTTTTCTAAATTGTAAGTTCAGAAAATGTAGAATTGGTGTTAAGGTTTTGATCAACCTAAAACTTATGGGGTAGTGTTGTTTATATAGGAGATATAAGGTTACAAATCAGATTAGGGTTGGGCTCTAAGACTGACCCAAAACTGAGATGCAGTGGGCCAGTCTTATTGGGCCCATTATCGGGTCGGCGCCGCGGCTCGGCCTAGTAGGCGTCGCGGCGCTAGTCGGCGCCACGGCCCTTCACCCCGTATATATTCAGCACGTTTAATTTTAAATCCAAAATCCAATTTTGATTTAATTAAATAATTTTCATCAAATAGAAATTATCCCATAATTTATTATCAATTTAAATATCTCGATTCTAAATTGAATATTTAATATTCACTCAATATACCCTTAGACCGAAAAAACAATCGATATAGTGTGACCCTTTAGGCCTTCACATAACGACACTAATCAAATTAAGGTTCATACGGAACTCCAAGATTGCGCCGTATGACGAACTCAATATGTGAAGTACGTTTACATGAATCCGGCAAACATAACTTTTATGTGAGATGATAAATTCCTTTCATTCGCGACACACTCGATCAATCTTAGGATTTGTCATGTGTCTATCCAAATGGCTTGATCACTTTATCTCATCTATATTAGTCGACAACTAGATCATATTCTAAATGTATCTTGCATTGGTCAATGACTTGGTCGACCTAATATCACTGAGAAGTTGAGTGTTCTCTCGAATATCCAATCGAGGAATGAATCATATTCTTGGCTCAACTACCACCTTAGTTTACATCGCAATGTACCCAAGACAAACTGTATCTTATCCTATAAGGAATTTAAGCTTAGGACAGGGTCAAAGTACATTACTCCGCAAACAAGGTGTGTATTGACCTCAAGTCAAAGGACATTTATCTCCCACACGCAGATAACACTCTAGACATGTATAACAAATAGTTTATCAGCAGGATATACCAATACTTTCTAAAAGTATCCATGTGTCCATCACTAGTAACCATTACTAGTAGCAAGTGAGACATACTACATTCTCTAAGAATGTGATGCTGACCATATGTCGACTTATAACATATCATCGATATCTCACTCTCGATGATCATTAGTCGAGGTAACTTTAAGAGTTACGCTCTATCATCAATATCTCACTCTATTAATGACAACGTAAGCTCAAGGGATGCACATTAATGAATAATTACAAACAATCAAATAATAATTCAATAATCGCAAATGTCATAAATATATTAATCTTATTAATAATATGAATGTATTCAAATACATTTATCCCTAATAATAATTATCTCTAGGACATACATACTTTCCGTTAAAACAACAAAGAAACTTTTACTTAGTATTAATTGATATAATTTGAGCAGAAAATAATATATTCGGATTGAATCAGTAGAACCAACCCTAAATCCACCTACGACTATTCATAAGTTAACCAGAAGATGGAAGTTTGAGATCAGTAGATCAAGTGTTGTTGTCCAATAATGCAGAGGCCCACTAGGCACTCTAATATTGGATGAGAATTTGTGTCCAATATGCAGGATATAAAGATTAGAAGCGTAGGTGACTGGTGCATCACAAATTAGAGTTGGGTTCCACATTTGTTAGGCGTAATCCATACCACACGCACAAAAAGCCAATGCCACTAATTATCTTTGTGTTGTTTTATTGGTTGCTAATAATGCCGTCTTGTCCCCTTCAGCCCTGCCATGCTGCTTTCCTGATTGCAGCAATCTTACCAAACTATTTTTTCATAATTTAAAGGGAAAATGTTCAAACCCCTAAAATACTTGTTCCAAAAGGTTGAATCTCCCCTCAAGAAGCCCCACACCCGGCCCTACAGAACCCCTAAAACACTTGATTTGTCTTACATTTAGTTTTCCTTCTATTTATCTTTCTATCCACAAAAGTCCTACATTTTTTATTTTATTTTTATAATTCAGGTCTCGGGATGGCCTTAGTATCCTCATATCGCTAGTACCTGCACAAGTACTGGTACTATGCTCCTGGAGGAGCATGAAACTCGTTCTTAGCCGTCACCGTCAGGTAAATCGCGGGATGTGCGCCCCACATTCAGTATCTGATCGCCACCAACGGATCAATGCTACAAGGTCCGACCCCCCAACAGGGATTGTCTGAGGGAGTATCAAACCCACACTGCAACATGCCCGCGCGGTTAAGCTATCAGGCTTTAATACGAGACATATGCCCCGGAGAACGTATCCGCCGAGAATCGAACTTGTGACTCTAAGGCCATAAATTTGACTAATGATCACTGGGCCACTATCTTTGGATAAAGTCCTACATTATTAATTTCATCGGATGTTTGCCTTTTCAACTAACAGTTGTCCAGATTAACTCTGACATATTCGATGTAAACAAATAAAGATCCAAATTAACTCATCATATTGGTTTATATTAGAAGGGATGGCGGCCGACCGACCCAAACCGGAAACCACGACCGGTATTAAAAAAACGGGGCCGGGGCTCGGCAGGCGGGGCGAGATATGGTCCCGCCGACCAGGCCCGAGCCGATCCCGCCTTGAAACCACGCCCGCCCAAATCCATGGCTCGACCGCTGCCTGAAAATAGCGTTGTCCAACGGCCATTTTACATTTGGCCGTTGACAACGGCCATTTTAGGCCTCCCTCCCCAACCCACTACCCTTTATATTTATTTTTAACCCTATAAATACCTCATTCCTCTTCTTATTATTTTCACAAATCTTTCTACTCTAATCTCTCAATCAATCTCTAATTCTCTATACAACATTGTCTACATATTCAATCTATTTATTAATTTGAGAATTGGGAGTGAAGTTGGCAACTAGCTTGAGGATTATCTATCGAGCAAAGTTTCAATTTTCAACCTCTCGATTACACGTCGACTCTACGTCGGCGTTTGGTATGATCGTTCTCTCATTAAATTATTATTTTGTCTTTATTTCATTTAGCACATTTAATTTCATTATCTTTAACTATTTATTAGCATAATTAAAATGAAAGGACTAAGAGGCATGTTGGGTAAGGGTAAAGTCGCTTCTTCTAGTAGGGGTGGTAACAAGGGCAAGTACTTCTTCTAGTATTCATGTTCGCTTATTCCTAGACAAGATGATTTTATAGATCCCGAAATGTTTCTGAAATACCATATGATCTTGACACAAATGATTATCCCGAAATTGAAGAAGATTTTAATTTAGATGACACTCTAGTTGATGATACACCTATTAATGAAGATGATGATACACCCACTAGTGAAATGCCTCCTATCCCCTACTATGAGGCGAGGTCCAAAACGACCATTAAAATCGGTTGTATGGAAATATTTTGTGAGGCGTAGCTAATCAAGTAGTTGTATGTAAAACTTGTAAAAATGTTTATTCTTTTAAAAGCTGGACAAGGTCATGGTGGGGACGGGGTTTAGGAAGACACACATTGCAAAAACACAAAGCCTTGCATGCCCAATACATGATTGAAAAATCGGTGAACAAACGTCCTCTCAATCGGGACAAGGTTCACATACTCTTGTCTGGAGAAAGTCTGTGGTCAAATTAACCCTATGACGGGAGTTGTAGGCCTAAATATGATAAACAAAAAGATAGGGAAGCACTAGCAAAATTAGTTCTTTGTGGAGGGTTTGCCTTTTTCATTTCTGAATCTCTGGTTTTATTCATTATATTAGAGATATGTATAATCCTGCTTATAAAGGTTTTCCTAGATCAACTGTTAAAGAGATGTATTTATATTTGTACATGAATATTAACTATATTTACGTTATGCATTATATCATTTAAATTGCAAAGTTGATTTAACTTCTGATATAGGTCGTAGTACTAACTGCAATGATTATTTAACTGTAACCTGTCATTTGATAGATTATAAATTGTCTATGCAAAACGTATTTTAGCATATAGATATATAGATAGTAGGCACCTTGGTGAGTTTATTTAATAAAATATTTATTCGATCGCGATTATTACGGAATAACCGATAAAGTTATGAGTATTACATTAGATAATGCATCTTAACAATTACGCTATTAGTATTTTAAGAAATGTTTTAACTCGTCTTTTCCAAAACATTTTCATATCAAATGTGCGTGCCATATTTATAACTTAGTTGTAAAGGATGGTCTTTCACTTTTTCAAGATATTCTTGAAAAATACAATTTGCTATACACTTTATTTTTAAAAATAATAGAATTCAACAAAGAAAAGAATATAAAAAACTTGCCACGATTGTGGACTATCTTACGTAAAAATTCAGAAGAAGTACCAACTAGGTGGAATTCTTTATATGACCAACTAGTTGTTGCTTATGACTATAGAAAACCTATTACTTTATTTTTAACGCCCATAATCAAAATCCAAATGATATGATTGTGGATCTTGATTAGGAGAAAATTAGAGAACTTATTGTATTTTTAGAAAATTTTCAACGAGCAACAAAAGAATTTTCTACTTTATATTATCCTACTATTTCAACTATGTTGTTTTATATAACTATAATATTTTTACTTCTTAAAGAATATATGGAAAAACACCTTATCTGTGACTATTAAAAAATGTTTATGAAATTAAAAATATTTTATTCCTATTCCCTATTTATATTATTGGTCAGTATTAAACCCGACTATTAAAGTAGAGGGTTGTAAAAGTCTTATTGAAAATATATATACTGTATGGACGTACTACCACCTCCAACTCCCAAAAATTTAAATGTTGAACCACCATTGAACTAACGCTAGAAGAAGTGTTGAATAGCGTAAAAGATGAATGCAAAAAGTATATCGGCATTACCAAAGAAAGTGCTAGTAACCAACCGACTTTTGTATCATCTTCTTCAACACAACCTAAAAAGCGACAAGCGGTTTACGTGGCTAGGCCTAATATTAATTCTATTGAAAGCCTCGTAAATAAAATGTGCGGTGGTAGCGATGCTAACCAAATTAGTGAGTTCGATGTTTTTGTTTTGCAGGTAATTTACCTTACCAAGCGATTATCAATGAAGAAGGAAAGGAAGACTTCTTTGAAATATTGGAGCGAATGAGAAGACATTTCCGACACTTTCAATGATGGCGAGATATTTTGAACATTGGCGTCGTGATCGAAAGCGCTTTTACGCAGCGATTTCAAATAGGAAACACAGACACTCATTAGCGGAGACGGCTTGGAGATGGCGGTACTATTCAGAGATTGGATCTGGCGGAGGCGAAGGAGTCTGATCGACGAGATTAACGAAGAAGATGGCGACAACTACAACGACATTTTATCGAAGGCATGAGTAGCGGCGTGGAACAATTTGATCAAGATATACCAATTCCAACCGAAGAACCACAAGAAATTATAAAGAAATTAGAAAAAATATTTTCAAATTGGTAATTTATTTCATTGCAATTTTTAAATTTTTCTATGTCTTTCACTCTTTTGCAATTTTTTTCAACAACAGTACACTACAATGTAATTTTGAATCTTGTATATTTGATATTTCAATGAAATTAATAATATAAAAGGCACAAAAACAGCCTTGGGATGTTTTTTTTACACTATTCTTGTCTTTGTTTAATTATTTAGTTTATAACTTTATACTTTATACTTTATAGTTTATAGTTTATAGTTTATACTTTATACTTTATAAATTATAATACTATAAGTCTATAATATGACAAGTATATGTTAATGTTACTTTGTTAGTACTTAGTAATTTATTATTTTTAATTTAGTGAAAAAATTTAAAAAAAAAAAAAAAAAAAAAACCCGCCAACCCGTCCCGTCCCGACCCGACCCGGCCCCGACCTGCCCCGACTTCTACCCAACGGGGATCGGATCGGACGGGACATGGTATGGTCCCGCCCGACCGACCTCCAGCCCGCCCCACGACCCGCCCCTTTCTCACCGACCCGCTAAACCCGATCCTGGGCCTGCCCGCCATCGCCAGCCTTGGTTTATATATACCTTCTTTCAATAATTTGAAACGTGCTATCGTTAAAAAACTGAAAACGTCCAAATATATATCTGAATAACTAAAAAAATGAAGATCTAAACCAAATTACACAGTACATCATTAATGTGATGGACATATTTAAAACGAAAGATAAAGTGAAAGAAATAATTTCTTGATTATTTTTATTAATGAATGAGGTATATATACAAGTTACATATATATAAAATCTTTTTCCTACTATACATCTAAATCTCTATTCTATTTGAATACTAACTATACAATTATGAAAAAACTACAAGACTAGTTCTACTATAATACATAATTGTACATATTAACTCACGGTACATATTCTCGATCCTGGGTATATTTAACAAGAAGCTATATGATTGAAAGGTAAAATGATTACATATACACAAATAGCAAATGTTGGTAGTACATTGGGGCATTTCCCTATTTAAAATTTGTCAAACAAGCATTAGGAGAGTAATCTTTTTGTTTCAATAGCAACTCGTCGAATCACAAGAATGTGAACTAGAAAAGAAACACCAACATGATGGCTACTTTATTAATTACGTGAATTTTATTTTTAATTTCGTCGAGTCCCGCGTTATTGTATTTGTGTATCAATCAATAAAATAAAACAAGCCAACCGTAAAGTTGCTAATTTATTGGACTCTTTCTACCAACATTTGCTCTCAAATTACCAAAATTTCCCCACTGATTGACTTAGGAAATTAAATACGTAAGTTCTTTATTAAAGCTGGACACAACAAGGAGTCCTTTCTAAAATTGCCAACACGGTTTATACATACTCTCTCCGTTCAAAATTAATTGTCATATTTCGCTTCTTGAGAGTCAATTTCACAATTTTCACGGCTGAATTGTATTAGATCATAAAAATATTATGAGATTAAAATTATATATTCAAAAACTATACGAAAAGTACTGCAAGTTCTATTTTTTCTCGTGTCAATATGATAAAAAAAAATACATTTTAAGATATTGGTCAAAGTTAATATAATTTGACTCTGAAGAAGTGAAGCATGACGACTAATTTGAGACAGAGAAAGTAATGAATATCTTAAAGAATTTTAGTTTTATTCGTTGATAGCCGTGACAATGCCTGTAGATGTGCATTGGTAATATGGAAAAGAAAGGGAGTAATTTAGTGGAGTATATCAATTTAGCGTGGATGTGTAAAAAAGTCTTTATATACTGATGTAGTGTAATAGATATGAGCTCAACTGAACCCAATAAACGTCCCTGCAGATGTTGATATATTTCAAACTCAATAAATTAAATGAGTTGCGGTAGAATTTTAATCCGGAATACTATACTTAAAAAGCAAGTGCATAAATTTAAGAGCAGGGAAAGTCTGATCTGATGCTACAACTTTTTTTTTTTTTTTTTTATGACGGAGGAACCCGCAGCCGCTACTTTTTTTACAAGTACGCACTGGTAAACCCTCGGACTGACGCAATAGCCTGCAAACCACGTCAGGTAAACCACACTTGGCAAGTCATGTGTGACAGGCTCAACCAAGGTAGGGGGAATCGAACTCATGACCTTTCGGTCTCGCGCTCTCTTACTCCACTAACTTGGCTATCCTTGCGGGTAATCTGATGCTACAACTTTTAAGCTCTTCCAAACACGCTGACTTGAATGCAAAAGGCCTTTTATTACGCTCTCAGTCCCCTGTCGAACTAACACCATTTAGGAAACAACTACTAGTATTCGAGTTATAATATGTATACGCTCATTCAATTCTCATAAATTAACTACTAGCTTTTGGCTTCTCATAAATTTATTAGTTTTACTGATTATTGAACTACAATCCTCTTTCTTTTTCACGCTAGCAGACTTTTAAATCCAATAGTAGTTCGCTAATACGTAAGTCTATTTGTCCAGAAATTTATGTGCCAGACCTTTTAGTACTTTATATTTCTATTTCATATGAACTGAGTTTGAATGAACAATATTGACAGAAGAATTCATATGATCAACACTAACTTAATTAAGATTAAATATAGCAGTAGTTGTTATTGCAAGCTCATGCAGTCAGAACTATTTTTGGTCACAGGAAATTCTGTTGAGTATCAAGAGGAATCAACCTGCATGCAAGTATGAATCCAGCACTGGTAATTCCAGTGAACCAGATTTGAGCGCAGACGAGAAGGAAAGGAAGAAGACGAAGTGAAGAGAGAGATGCGGAAGTTTCAATTTTCTGATTAACCAAATATTACAAAGCCAATGTCTATTTATACTATGGGTCATTTGCACCAAATGTCCTTATGAAACAAATTAGGCTAGGCTAGAAATGTAAACACTATAAGTGCACACAAGAGCTGAAAATAACAAAAGCACAAAGTGTATATCACTGACATATACTGTGTATATCTTCGGTATCTCCAACACGCCCCCTCAATCTAGGATCAAAAAACAGATTTTTGAGTCCTAGCTTGGACAATAGATAGTCATACCGACCCTGAGTAAGTCCCTTTGTGAGTGCATATATGTCACGCTCCGTGGCAACGAAAGCATGTATCAACCCCTGTTGGATTTTCTCTCGGATGAAATGGCAGTCAATATCAATATGTTTGGTTCTCTCATGGAAGATCGATTGGCCGCACTGCAGGCGATTTCATCGTCGTCAGACATCGTATGGAAATTTGAAGGTAGACAGACAATTCAGCAAATAAACATGTAAGCCACACCACTTCCGCAACTGCTGATGCTAGACTTCTATACTCAGCCTCAGCTGAGCTTCTGGAAATTGTAGGTTGCTTCTTCGACTTTCACGAAATGAGGGATGAACCAAAGAATACTAAATAACAGAATGGACCTTTTCAGATAAGACAGATGCCCAATCAAGATCACACAGTCGCGAGATCGGTTGTCTCTCCTGCCGGCAGAAAAATGCCCAGACCTGGTGCTTGTTTCAGGTACCTAACCACACGATATGCTGCCATAAGATGAGATGTTTTTGGACTCTGAAGAAACTGACTCAAGCACTGGACAGCAAATGATATGGCAGGCCTAGTATTTGTCAAGTATAAGAGCCTCCCAATAAGCCTTTGATAGCTAGCTGGATCTGCTAGTAATGTATCCTTACTCTGAGATGTGCCAACAGGTGCAGGAACCCACTGATCATAAACTGCAGATGTCAACTTGGCATTAAGCTCTATAGGAGTTTTTGCTGGTTTTCCTCCAGATAGACCAAGATCGTAAATCACTCATCGTGTATTTTCTTTGATGCATGACTATTCCACTAGCATTTCGAGCAAACTCAAAGCCTGGAAAATATCTCAAAGTCCCCAAGTCCTTGATCTTGAAGTTCTGCTGAAGTGATGCCTTGGTCTGTTGAATAAGATCCCTATCATTCCCAGTAATGATAAGGTCATCTACATAGATGAGTACCAGCACTATTATATCCCCCACATTTTTGGTGAGAAGTGAATAGTCTAACTGACTTTGGACAAAACCTGAGTTCTTCAGGGCAGTAGTGAGCTTAATATTCCACTGCCTAGAAGCTTGTTTTAAACCATATAGAGATTTGACCAGCTTGCATACTCTGCCTTGCTTATCATCAATGCCTTGTGGCATGGTCATATATACTTCCTCATTAAGATCACCTTGGAGAAATGCATTGTGGACATCCATTTGATAAATGTCCCAACCTCTGGAAGCAAGAATCGAGATGACTACCTCATCGTGACCATTTTTGCTACAGGTGAGAAGGTGTCTTGGTAATCAACTCCTTCCTTTTGATTGTAACCCTTAGCCACCAACCTTGCTTTGAATCTTTCTATCTCACCACTGGCTTTGTATTTGATCTTATAGACCCACTTGCATCCAATGGCTTTCTTGTACTTGGGAAGATCAGTAACTTCTCAAGTATTGTTGTCCTCCAGTGCCTTCATCTCAGCCTTCATTGCCTCCACCCATCTGGTATCCTGAACTGCTGCAGAGTATGATGTTGGCTCCTTCTCAAATCCCATCTTAGCAATGTAACTCTGATATCTAGCAGACAGTCCAGTGTAAGTGAGATTATTTGACATAGGATATAGACATTGCCTGCTCCTTGTTCCACCTCCATGCCTGTATGTTGGATAAAAATCCTTCATCCATGTGGGTTGTTTTCTGCTCCTATCTGATCTCCTCAAGGATGACTCAACCTCAGGTTCAAGTTCAATTTCAACATCGATGCGACACCACCACTCAAGCCTTCCTGATCGACCAGAACTCCCCGCATTCCTGGATGGATGTCTTCCATCATCACCAGCTTCAACTTGTTGAGACTGGTCTGCAACTTCAGCATTTCTGGATGAATGCTGAAAAATAGTCACATCACCAGCAACTCCAACTTGTGAAACTTCTGAAGGTATTGTATGGTCAGCTCCAGGTATCTGCTTTTGCTGGAAAGGAAACATGTCTTCATGGAAGGTGACATCTGCTACAAAGAGTGTTGTTAGATAAATTCAGCTTTGTATCCTTTATGCTTGGAAGAATACCCAAGCGATCGCTTTATTGCTCTAGTATCAAATTTGTCTGCCTGTAGTAAGTTTGTTGCATAGCAAAGGCAACCAATGACCCTCATATGGGACAGAACTGGAGCCTTCTCATATAACTTTTCATAAGGTGAAATGTTTCCCAATATTACTGCAGGTAATCTATTCATGATATACCCTGCAGCCTCTACACAATCCCCCCAGTACCTATTTGGTAAGTAACTTTGAAACTTGATAGCTTTCGCACTCTAAGATATGTCTATGCCTCCTTTCAACTAGTCCATTCTGTTGAGGACTATAAGGACAAGACCTTTGATGTATAATTCCCAACCTGGCAAACAAATCTCTACATGTACTGTTAATAAACTCTGAGCCATTATCAGATCTGATGGACTTAACAAGCACACCATACTGTGTCTTAATCATCACACATAAGTCTTTAAGCATATATGGCACATCTGATTTAATATGTAAAAGATAAATCCAGTCCATCCGTAAATTCATCAACTACGCTTAAGAAATATCTCATTCCAAAGATATGTGGAACTTTATATGGTCCCCAAACATCAACGTAATGTACCAAATGGAGATGTAGTTCTACTAATACTAGCTGGAAATGGTAATCTAGTTTGTCTTGCCATAGGACATACATCACAATGTGGAATGGTAAAGCTAGACTTATCATTACTAAAGAACTTGATCTTCCTAAGGACACTCATAGGAGCATGCCCTAGTCTTTTATGCCATAAAACTGCCTTGGATCCCTCTGGATTAATCTTTGTCATGTGTGTCGCCTGTCACTACCATTCGTTTCCTCAGTCTCCAAAGACATATAGACCATCCACTTCTTTACCAATATCCTTCACCTTCCCAGTGAGGAGATCCTGTAGGACAAAGAAGTCAGGGAAAATCTTGCACTACAATTCAATTCCCTAGTTAATCTGGATACTGAAAGTAGGTTGAATTGAAAACTTGGCACACAAAGTACATGGTTTATTAAATCACCTCCGCCTACAATTCTCGCCAGGAAATTGAGCAATGCCCCTCAGTACCGCACATGTCCTGGATTTTTTGAAGAATCAGGTGTTTCAATCATTTTTCTGTCTTTAACCATATGGTTAGTAAGACTGAATCTACTATCCATTATATCTACTATTGTCTTCAATGTGATCATACTTACCGCCATACGCACTTTGCGATTCTGACGGCCTATACCTGTCCTTTTCTCCTGAGACATAACAGCCATCATTTGGTGTAGCTTATCTGGTGTACAGGTCCTTATCATATGTTGAAGTTGATCCTGTTGGTATGTTGACAATTGGGAACTGTTGGCTTCATATCTTTGCTGGATATATCCAGTTGCTTCCATTTGTGGTCCCACAGCTGCATTAACCTTCCTTTTTTCTTTGGAATCTGAGGGATAACCGACAAGTCTATAACACTTCTCCACAGTGTGACCCTGCTTCTTACAGTGATCACAGTAATATAGTAATTTGTGACAGCCTTCCCTGTTGTGTCCCTTCATACGACAGTGATCACAATAGGCATATGTATTGTATTTTCTATTGCTGTTAAATGAAGCTTTACTTGCCAGTGCCATGCTCTCGACAGAATTCCCTAAGGAGGAGATGTGCTTCTGACTTTCATCCTGTGCCACCATGGCATAGGCTTGATTCACACTGGGTGTGGGAGACATCAACAAGATGTGACTCCTAGCTTGATTGTATCCGTCGTTTAGTCCCATAAGGAACTCCAATAGTCTCTGGTTTCTTAGATGAGTAATGTATTCTCTCGGATTTGAACATTCACAGGTAGGAGGTGGTATAATCGAGTCTATCTCGTCCCACAAATCCTTCATTCTGGAATATTATCGCAAGAATCGATGATGTCCCCGATTCAAAGATCGATAATTCCTTTTTTAATTGATATACTCGAGAGAGATTAATTTTGTCGAATCTCTCCTTTAGATCCTTCCAGACAGCTACTGCACTGGATCGATATAGAATTCCACTAAGAAGATTTTTATCAACATTCCTCATAATCCACGACATCACCAAGGCATTGCATCTATCCCATTGCCTCGTGTGTGCAGATCCATACGTGTCACGCTTCACAGATCCATCTACGAATCCGATTTTGTTCTTCGCCAACGTCCAATCGTGATAGCTTTACTCACAACGTAGTTCTCCATTCCGATTAACTGGATGTCAACCTGTAGTGCACCTGTTGTGTCTGCTGCACTCAGGTAGAGAGGATGATTATGGTCGATTACGTCAAAACCAGAAGTCGAACTTTCGTCTACAATCATCGAAGGAACTGCTGCTGTGTTGTCCATTACTTCGAGTAATTTCCAATCAAGTAACAAACTCTAATAACAGATTGAGCACCTTAATCGAAGAATCGTTAACTTCTAATAACAGATCGAGCACCTTAATCGAAGAATCGTACCTTCGTGAATCAGAAAATGGAAGTCTTACGATTTGCAATTATTGTTGTAGTCTGTACAAATCGATGCCTCTTGTTGGCTTTGATACCATGTTAGAAACTGAGTATCAAGAGGAATCAACCTGCATGCAAGTATGAATCCATCACTGGTAATCCCAGTGAACCAGATTTGAGCGCAGACGAGAAGGAAAGGAAGAAGACGAAGTGAAGAGAGAGATGCGGAAGTTTCAATTTTCTGATTAACCAAATATTACAAAGCCAATGTCTATTTATACTATGGCCCATTTGCACCAAATGTCCTTCTGAAACAAATTAGGTTAGGCTAGAAATGTAAACACTATAAGTGCACACAAGAGCTGAAAATAACAAAAGCACAAAGTGTATATCACTGACATATACTGTGTATATCTTCGGTATCTCCGACAGTTGTCTCTTATGGCAAAACTAGAGAAGAATTTAGAAGAGTGAGCTGCATGAAATTAACTCCAGTTCAGTTTCCGTTGGTTCCATTATTCCTTCTTCCAGCTGTTCTATCTCTGTTCCCGTTTGATGTCACTCTCCTTACCCACTCCATAAATTTACGTGTAAATTACAGCTTCACATTAGTATGACCAATAAAGCTGTATGAACTTCTTTCTACTCCACTCCTGTTGGGCCTAATTGGGTCCCATCTTTATGTTAAAAGGCCCCAAGCTGGACCCTTCCTAAACGTGTCTTCTCATCCCTTAAAGGCCTCTCAACCATCAATTATTTTTCATTCTTATAGTTTTCACACACACTTTCACAACTTCTATTTATACCCAACATCACTCAAAACCCAAATTTAGAGCTCACATAGATACTTCCAGACTTTCTAAGCAATATATATAGTATCATTCAGGATTCTTTTTGCAGCTTTTGCAAAGATTATTCACTTTCAAATAATGGGTCGATTTAGATTTGTGTTTTCTTACTTTGTGCTACTAGGTATCTTGTTTTTTCAAGAAGTGGCAGAGGGATGTACAAAAACAAGTAGTTTACTAGCATACCCAAGAAAGATGATGGTCCATAGAGATTTGTTGTCCATAACAAGTGAGAGTAGCATAGCAGATCCACCAGGTGATAATGAAGTTGAAAAAGGACCGTCCATTGGAGAAGCTCCAGAGAGTAATAAAAGAGAGCATCGTCATTCTGATGAGTCTGTTGCTGGTGGAGGGGTTATTATTGGTGGACTTGTTACTGCCATTTTTGCTACTGTTTATCTCTATATTCGGGTCACTAGAAAGAGAGATGAAGATCACTAGAGCAACTATGTGGTTGAGTTCTTTAATATTACAATTTTTGTGAATAGTTTAGCTTAGGAGTTACTATTATATTAATTTGTTGGTTCTTGATATAGCAAATAGATAGGAAAGTTTTGTGTGAGAAACTTCGGAAATTTATTACATACAATTGAGGATGTTTGGAGCTAAATTTGTGTATGAATTGGAGAGCTGTATAGTTGAATATATAATTACTATACTTGACTGAATATAATTTATTCCCGCGGACTGCGCCTTAATTTAAGTGAAGTCGTTGATGGACTGTCCAATATTTTTCTTTAAAGGAAATATTTTTTAGTTCCTTTTATTTTCTTTTTTTAATGCCAAGAACCAAATTTAAGAAAATCGAAGCCTTTTGTTTGTTGTTTCTTACGTTGAGATTAAAGTAAGAGAAAATACATAAATTTTCAGCTTAATTTGTCTCTAAAACTCATTTTAATAATTTAATTTTACGAGTGTTTTTTTACCCTTTATTCTTATTTGAGGTGAAAAAAATATCACCCCAAATATTGATGTAGAAAAAAATAATTAAGAGTGTAAAAAAAGCCCCCGACCCACACCCCTCTCCATCTCCTTCTTCCCAATCGTTTCAAGCTCATCACACACTTCAAATTCTCATCTTCTTTCTTTTCTTTTTCTAATACCACCACTCTCCTTCCTCCAACTTAGAGATCCGGCAGGAAATGTCTCCGGACTTAAAGTTTTCGACTCATCTTCTTCGTTGGAATCCTCGAAGACAGCCATGACAGTCAATACTCGCTAATCACTGATACATGTTTTTATTTATTTTTCTATTTTTCTGTTTGTGTTATACTTGGTAGCTTAGGAAATTAGTTTATTTGCCTCTTTTAATGTTAAACAGTGTTCAAAACAGTCAGCATTGTCGCGACCCTTAGGACACAGCGCCACAACCTAGTCCCGAACACTGTTCCGTGAACAGTGTTACACTTGATGTATATTTGGTATATATTAGAATTAGTCTTGTACTATAATTACTATTGTAATATTATCATAATTGTATAGTTAGTCTCCTTATAGAATAAAGTTTTAGATGTAAAGTAGGAATAAAATTCTCCTATTGTAACTTGTATATATATGTCTTTCATCAATAAGAATAATCAAGGGATTAATTCTTTCATGGTATCAAGAGTTTAGGTTTTCTTTACCTTACTTCCGCTCCTAAACTTTTCTTTCTTTTTTTCGTATTTTTTACCCTACAGCCGCGGCCCTTCACTGCAGAAAATCCTTTCTCACAAAAATTCTCTTCTCTGAATCTTGTTGTTTTATTCCCTATGACTGATAAGAACACTTTTCATCTTGTCCTAACAATTTTTAACATCAAGAGTGTCCTTCTTATTGTTCTTGATCTTGAAAACGTCCAATACGGGACGTGGGCGGAATTTTTTCCGACTACTCCCATCAGTGATACGGCGCTTTACGCCTACAAATCTGGCCAGGTTGTGCCCACCAAAGCAGCAGATCCATACTTATGGGTCATGCTTGATGTCAAGGTCCTCCAATGGATTTATGTCACTATCTCATTGAATCTTTTACAGATGATTATGGAACCCAACTCCACAACTATGGCGGCGTGAAATCGATTGCGTGACATCTTCCAAGATAACAATCATTCTCGCATTGTTATCCTTGAGCAGAAATTTTCTCAGGTTGCTATGACGAATTTTCCAAACGTTTCCTCTTATTGCAAACGCCTCAAGGACTTGGCAGAACAACTTCGTAACATGGGTTCTCCTGTTTCTAATAGTCGTCTAGTTCTTCAGATGGTTGTCGGTCTATCTGAGGCCTATACAGGGGTTGTTTCGGTTATTCGTCAAAGTAACCCCCTGCCGGAGTTCTATCAAGCCCGCTTCATGTTCACTTTGGAAGAAGCGGGTTTTGCTAAAATGACATCGATCGGAGCAAACCACGTTGTCATGATGACTGCTTCCAACTTTCCCCCTTCCAATCCAGCCAACGTGACCCAAAATCACAACAACGGGGTGGTAAGAAGGGCCAAAATCGGAAGAATAATGGCAAGAATCGCGGCGGCAACAATGGGGGCAACCGCAAGAAGCAGGTCCGGCCACGCGCCCCCGACAATGGCCCAACTTCTTCCTGTGTCGGTCTGTGGTTCGCAACAGACGGGCAAATTTCAGCAGCCAGTATACTGGGCCTCGCTCACCACGCAATGGGCCCCACTCAGATCGACATTGAAGTAGTAATGCACACGCTTGACTTGACTCAACCGGACCCTAATTGGTACATGGATACAGGTGTCACTGTCCACATGACATCCGACCAAGGTAATCTCTCGTCTTATTCCAATTTGAGCAGAAATCATGGTATAATTATTGGTAATGATAGTTCTATTCCAATAAAGGGTTACGATAATAAAACTTTGTCCCCTCCTCATCCACCACCTGTCCTGAAAAATACCTTTCATGCCCCAAAATTGATTAAAAATTTGGTGTATGTTCGTAAATTCACCACTGATAATTGGATCTCTATTAATTTTTGTCTGTTTGGGTTTTCTGTGAATGATTTCAAGACGGGGAGTCCTCTCATGAGGTGTGACAGCAGGGGATATCTTTATCCAATTACACCGAGTCTCAGCATCTCGCGTCAAGTTATGTCATCCACTTTTGCAGCTCTTCCTCCTTCCTTGTGGCATGCTCGTCTAGGTCATCCATGGTTGTCAATTTTATCTGTTTTAGATAAAATAAGTTTATTTCTTGTAAGGGTACGTGTAGTACTCAAAATTGTCAATCTTGTTCTTTAGGGAAAATTATTAAGTTACCTTTTGTAGCTTCGAATTCTCATACTTCAATGCCATTTGATATTATTCATAGCGATTTATGGACATCTCTCGTTCTCAGTTTTATGGGTCATCGTTATTATGTGTTATTTTTGAATGACTATTCTAAATTTTTATGGACGTTTACAATTGCGAAAAAACCCACAAGTTTTTTCCAATCTTCACAAAATTTAGAGCTTTCATCAGAACCCAATTCGAACGGGAAATAAAGAACATTCAATGTGATAATGACAAAAAGTATGACAATGGGGAATTTAGGGAGTTTTTGTGCACTAATGGGATAAATTTTCATTTTTCTTGTCCTCATACGTCCTCACAAAATGGAAAAGCAGAAAGAAAAATTTGTACCATCAATAACATTATTCGCACTTTATTGATTCATTATTTCGCTCCTCCATTATTTTGGCATCATGCGCTATAAATGACTACCAATCTACTTAATATTCTTCCCTCTAAATGTTTGACATATTCCTCCCCTCTTCAAGTTTTATACAATAAGGCTCCTTCGTATTCTCATCTTAGGGTCTTCGAAAGTTTATGTTATCACTGTTTCCATCCACTACGATCAACAAACTTTCAGGCACGTTCTACTCCTCGTGTGTTTTTGGGTTATCCGTCAAATCACTATGTTTATAAATGCTTTTATTGTCCTCTAAACGAAAAATCATTAGTCGTCATGTCCTCTTTGATGAATCCCAATTTTCATTTTCTAAAGTAGAACAACATGTGCCTAGTTCTTATGATTTTTTGGATGATGTTATCTCCCCCTATGTTCTCCGTCATTTTTCAGAAAATACGTCGTCAGTGCCGCGGCGCCAAAATTTCAGAGAATAGGGGCCTCTAATCCTGTCAACAGCGCTGCGGCCCTACGAGGCTACCGCGGCGCCAAAACTTCAGAGAGCCTTGCAGTTCTTTCGGCGTCGCGACCCTTGACCAGGGTGTCGCGACGCCTACGACGAAAATTTCCGAGACTTTTCAAAATTCACCCAATATAGCCCATAGTCATGGTCCAATCATTCGCAGTCAAAAGGGTATTTTTAAACCAAAAAGACATTTCAATTTGAATTCTAATGTTCATAAATCTCCCTTAACCCGTAATCCTGTGTCTGCCTTAAATGATCCTAATTGGAAAATTGTCATGACCGAGGAATATAATGCTCTTATTGATAATAAGACGTGGAAGTTGGTACCCCGTCCATCTGGTGTTAATATTATTCGGTCTATGTGGATTTTTTGTTCATAAGAAAATTTCTGAGGGTTCATTTACGAGAAATAAGGCTAGACTTGTAGGTGATGGTAAGACTCAACAGGTTGGTGTGGATTGTGGTGACACATTTAGCCAGGTGGTCAAGCCGGCTACCATTCACATTGTGCTCATCTTGACTCTTTCAAAATCATGGCACATTCATCAGCTAGATGTGAAGAATGCTTTCCTACATGGTGATCTTCAGGAGACAGTGTATATGCATCAGCCCTTGGGGTTTAGGGATACTAGATATCCTAATCATGTCTGTCAAGAATGCTTTCCTACATGGTGATCTTGTCACGCCCCGACTTTTCCTAAGTCTTTACTTAGGGCGTGATGGCACCTGGACAATTATTTTCCACCAGGAGCACCATTTAATTCTCTTTATTTAGAATTTTAAACTTATATTCAAATACGGAGCTATTAATAAAAATAACAATAAAGAAATTTGTTTATGATTTTATTGAAAATATAACGCGAGCCCATGCTCGTGCAAATATTGTTTCTACATAGACTTGACAAATATTATTCTAAGTTGGAAGGGAGACTGCTCTCCACGGGCATTTCGAGACATTGAACCGACATTCGAACATGGCGAGTACCAAGCCCAAACAATGGACTTGGTATGACAAGAGGTCATGGACGATCGCTAGCCTCGCGTGGAGCCTTTCCTCTATCACGCTTTCTGAAACATGTTAATAAAAGAGTCACCCTACCATCCGGGCCGAGTGAGAACCTTACCTGCAATTCAAAGTAACATCACAATATTTCAAGCACAATCACATTATAACGTAATAAGCATATTGCAAAACATATCAGTTACAACATTTTTAAGTATGCAACAACTCTCATAGAAATTCTCGGTTTAACTAACACTTCATTTTATCTCGTATTATACGTTAAGACATTCCTGCATTTCCACATGTTTATTACATTTATATATTTGTGAACGCGTATTCACTTTTCATATTTATATATAGGTGAACATGTATTCATCTTTCATTTTTTGTTGCGCGTGCAACCCGATCCATTATGTTTACGTATTTGTGAACGTATATTCACTTTACGCTTTGTTTCGCGTGCAACCCGATCCATTATATTTACGTATTTGTGAACGCGTATTCACTTTACGCTTTGTTGCGCGCGCAACCCGATCCATTATTTTTACGTATTTGTGAACGCGTATTCACTTTACGCTTTGTTGCGCGCAACCCGATCCATTATATTTACGTATTTGTGAACATATATTCACTTTACGCTTTGTTGCGCGCAACCCGATCCATTATGTTTACGTATTTGTGAACGCGTATTCACTTTACGTTTTGTTGCGGCGTGCAACCCGATCCATTATATATTTATATATTTATGTGAACAAGTATTCACTTTTCATATTTTTCAGAAGATCAAACAAATATTATTCTCTTTTCTAACATTTTGTCATTCATACTTGTAACGATTATAACTTTTTAACCATAACTCCAACTAAGGTGTTTCTCAAGCGGAAACTAAGGTAAGACGGGGATATTTCACTGTACCAAATTTCAATTAAAACTACTTTGGGTAACTAACACAAATTTATCCTCAAAACAGCCACATGAAATTTGTTTCGGCATAATTTTTATTAAACAACACCCAATCTTATAATAGTCATAACTCCTAATCTGTAAACCCGTTTGATCGGTGTATTTTATATACACCTTTTGAGTCAATTTTAGTTAGTCTTTTGTCCCATTTTGCATATATAAGTGTCGTATTAGGATAGTTTTTCTTTCTTTTGAGTCAAAGTGGTTAAAATGGCCAAATGGCGGGAAAGGAGCAAAAAGAGGGCAAAAGAGAGATGCTCGAAATGCAGAAAGTGGCGAACGATGCTAAATTCAGCACTCAGCGGCGCCTCCTGCAGTAAAGCAGGCCGCGGCGCCACCATTCGTAGAGGCCGAAGACTTCGGCCGCGGCGCCTCAGAGACCGACGCAGGTCGCGCGCTAAACATCCGAGAAGCTCCAGGAGTTGCAGCGCCGCGGCGCCCTCAGACAGCAGATATCAGGGCCGCGGCGCCAAAACACCCGACGGATTGCAGAACTTCCGGCGCCGCGGCGCCTGTCTGCAGGGCCGCGGCGCCGACGCGAAAAAATAGGTTTTTAGACGGATTTTGGGCCAGGCCTGCAGGGAAAAGTTGAGGCGGTTTTCAGCCTATAAAATGAACCCTAGGCGTTTGAGGGCTCCTTCTTACACAACACAAGACTTTTGCTTGGAGATTGGACACCATTAGTATAGTAATTTCTTTTCCTTTCTTGTTCTTTATTTCATTTTGCATGATGAACATGGAATTAGTTCTTGTCATGTCAATGGCTAGGAACTAATTCTCTTATTGTGCTTTCTATGTTGAATTTCTTGAAACTTATGTTATAAATTAATGCATGCTTATGGTTATTTTTCTTATTGAGAGATCTATCCAATAATTGAGTTGAATTCTTGGTAATTAATTGACAACTAATTATCACTATATGATTTCTAATCAGATTCTGAAAAGGGGGGATTGTGAATATGTTGTAAGTTGGGTAGACATTCTTGGATTGGGGATGAAAATACCTCAATTATTTATGTAGCGTTGATGAGAGGCTTAACAACCCTAATTTTGCGCATTGTGCGTGACGGTCAACTATGTTTTTGTTCTTAATCCTCCTATAAAGTTATCTTTATCACCGAAAGGTAGGTAAGGTGCGATACTGGGGTTGAGTGTTTATATAACCCTAACGGGAGTATAAACGATTTCGTAAACCTGCTTTCTCCAAAAGAAGAATACCATAAGTTAATGCATTAGTAAGTAGCATAAGCGGATAGTAAGGATACATGGAAGCCCTATTCCCATCACATCTGAAGTAAATCTTTATATTTTACATAGTTTTCATAATTCTTAGTTATAAACAACCAAATCAATTATCAATTCGCCAAATAGATACTAGAAAATAGATAGTTGGTACTTGAACCCTAATCCCAGAGGACGATATTCGGTCTTATCAAAGATCGTACTACTTGTCACGATAACGCACTTGCGTTTAAAGTGTGTGCATCTTACCGCGCATCAAGTTTTTGGCGCCGTTGCCGGGGATTAGGCATAGTTCAATATCAAATTTGTCTATTTTTAATTTCTAATTTGGCTTTTATTTTGATTTTTAATTTTTACGTTTTTCTTTTGAAAAATTCGAGGTGCCGTGATTTGTTGTCTGTTTTTGATCTATTTCAGGAAGTCAGTTTATGCGAAGGAGAAGAGAGCGACACTCTTGTTCCCTTCAATCCGTAAATTGAGAAAACCCGCAAATGCGATGCGAAAGAATCATGAGTGCAACCTTGTTAGAGATGAGCGACGTCGAACAACAACGGGATGGGAGAAGGGTTAGGAGAGAATCAACCCCATCCAGAATGCCTAGGCAAGCGCCATAGACGTGGAAGAGAGTCCAAGTCTAGCCGTAACGGTTTGGGAGACTATGTGCTACCAAGAGTGAATGGAGCACGGCCGTGCATTAGGCTCCCTACACAGAGCCAACAATTTCAAATAAAACCGGCGATTCGAGCATGGTACAACACACGTGCAATTCGAGGATCGCCATCTGAGGATCACATATGCACATAGCTAATTTCTTGGAGCTATGTGCCACTTTCGAATATAACGGCATCGATGATGCCACAAGTTGAGGCTATTTCCCTTCTCACTCAGGGATAGAGCAAAAGTATGGTTGAATTCCCTGCCAGCCGATTCGATATTCACATGGCACGAGCTGGCACAGATATTTCTAGCCAAGTTCTTTCCCCCGTGTAAAGCAGCAAAACTGAGAGGGGAGTTGAACAACTTCTACCAAGCAGATGGAGAGTCCTTATATGAAGCTTGGGAAAGGTTCAAAGATCTACATAGAAAGTGCCCACACCATTGCATTGAGTTGTGGAACTTGGTCCACATCTTCTACAACGGGCTGTGCAGTACAACCAGAACCATCATAGATGCAGCAGCAGGTGGAGCATTCATGAGGAAAACAGCCCACGATGCTCATGAGTTATTAGAAGATATGGCCACTAACAACCATGTCACTGAAGAAAGGGCGACAAGTGGGAGAAGAACAGTGGGAGTCCACGAAATAGATGCTATTGCTGCCTTGAATGCCCAAGTGGCTCTTCTAGCGAAACAACAGCAAAGAACATACGATGTCGATGAACGCGATGATGCCTAAAAGCTGTGAGATATGTGGTGGCCCACATACATTTGATAGGTGTCCTTCAGCGGATCCCAACAATATACCAATGGAGCAGGCGGAGTGTCAGGCCATAGGTAACTATCAAAGGCAACAGAACAATCCCTACTCTAACACTTATAATCCAGGATGGAGGAATCACCCAAATTTCTCATGGAGAAGGCGGCGAGCGAGAATCGCGGGCAGCGGCGGCGGCGATGATAACGGGCAGAATCCGCATCGAGGGCATCGACCGTATAGGCCGATCGAACCAACAGAACCAGAATCAGCAGCCCTTCATTCAAGCCCCACAGCCTCAACAGCTCAACGACCGGTTGTGAAAGCGGATGAGCCGAAAGCAATGTGACAAAGACTAGCCAACGCCGACGCAGCTTCATGACGAAGCTAGATCTCGCTCGTAAACTTGAGACACAAGTAGACAACTAGCTAAGCGAGCAAACATCAAAGCCACGGACATTGCCAAGCAATACAAAGGTAAATCCGAGGGAGCAGTGTCAGGCAGTGCAGTTGAGAAGTGGAAGACAGTTGGAGCAGCAGCCACCTCAGCCAGTAGTTGAGAAGAAATTAGAGTTAGAAAAAGAGAAGGTGATTGAGTCTAGCCCAGTGATAGAGAAAACTCCAGAGAAGGAGTATACAGAAAAGATCCCTTTCCCCCAGAGATTACAGAGGAAGGCGGTCGATAAACAATTTTCCAAATTTTTGGAAGTATTCAGGAAGCTGCATATCAACATACCTTTTATAGAGGCTTTGGAGCAGATGCCTTCCTATTTCAAGTTCATGAAAGAAATCTTGGGGAAAAAGAAGAAGGCGATTTAATATGAGATAGTAGCACTAATGTAAGAGTGTAGTGCTATCTTGCAAAAGAAGTTGCCACCAAAGCTAAAGGATCTCGATGACTTTACACTACCTTGCAGTGGGGTGACTTGCAACAGAGCTCTATGCGATCTAGGGGCAAGTATAAATCGATGCCTTATCGCTTTTAAAAGATTGGAGTTGGGAGAGGCCAAACCAACCACTGTGAGTCTGCAACTAGCTGACAGGACAGTGGTTCATCCACGAGGAAAAATTGAGGACGTGATTGTGAAAGTAGGAAAATTCTTCTTTCCTGCAGACTTCCTCATTCTTGACATGGAAGAAGACGCGAAAATCCCTATCATATTGGGGAGGCCATTCCTAGCAACGGGAAGAGCTTTGATATATGTTGAAAGAGGAGAATTAACACTAAGGGTGAAGTCTGAAAAAATGGTGTTTAAAGTTTTTAAACACGTCATTGAGCCACCAACAATGAGTGGGTGTTTTGCAATCAGCACCATCAAACCATGCGAGCCGATACAAGTCAACCAAAGAGCGATGAGCCCAAGAAAGCAGGCATGGTTTGCTGAAATGCCACTAAGGGAGGTAAGTTTTCCTGAACTCCCTATTACTGATAATGCCAAGAAGAAAAGAAGAAAAAGAAAACGCCAAATGTGGAGGAAATGGATAGGTTGGGGGCTTAATCGACCCCAGGGTTATTAAGGCTAAGGAACTTGCGTCCGGCTAAAAGACGTTAAAGACAGCGCTACTTGGGAGGCAACCCAACATTTTCAATTTTGTTATTTTAATTTCTGTCTTTAGTTAATTTTATTTTGTCTAAGAACAGTCTCACGGTCTTGGGGTTTTGTGTTTGTCTTTGTGATTGACAGTGGAAATAAATCAAGAAAAGCAAGAATTTCCAGAAAACGGTAGGCCATGGCTGAAAAGAATCGAGCAGCGCAGTTTAAGCCATGGCTAAAAGAGTGAAAGTTTGCCAAGTCTAGGAGCGCGCGCTAATAGCTGTCGCGCTAAAAGTCCCGGGCGAGCGAGATTAGGCGCGGCTAAAAGCATGCGGCGCCAAAGCGGGAATTCAGAAACTTAAAAACGCCCAAAAATCAGATTTTCCCCAATTCCAATATCAAAAACCTAACTTTCCCTCTCCAAAAACCCACGAAATTCCAGAAATTTGCCCACAAATCCTCCACAAATCCAACCCAACCACAACTTAAACTCTTAAATTCCTAAAAACCCCCAACTATCTCAAACAACGAAGCTCCATTCCATACCCTCAAGCCAACCAATTGAAACAAGAACAGCGTGAAGCTCTCATAAAAAGGTAATCCCTTTCTTTGTTCTTGAATCCTTTTACTGAAGCCATAGGAAGTAGTAGTTTGGAGGAGTATTGTAGTTGAGGTAGTTTGGGTGCTGAAAAGTGATTGTGAAGGTTGTGGGTAAAGAGTAGAAAAGGAGGTTGTGGGTATTGAGTAGAAAGGTTGAAGTTTGGGGGTGTTGTATTCGCTGCTAGTGTTGAGTGTGTAGGAGACAGTTGTGCCACTAAAGTATAAGCTGCAGATTTTGTTTTAAAAAAAAAATGGTCACCAGAAAGAGAAGAGGCTCCACATCCACCCCAACCCCACAATACGACGAAAATAGGTTTGTGAGCTACGAAGCCTCCCAAAGACATAAAAAACTTGATACTGCACTCCATAATACTGAGAAGGGAATGGACTACCAGAGGGAGCCATATGGGGAGGAAGACGTTTATGAGCCCATTCGGGCGATGATTGAGTTAAGGGATTTGAGGAAATTTGTGAATCCGGAGAAGATATCACCAGTAAACACAACAATGGTGCGTGAATTTTATGCCAATTTTCCGGAGAAGGTGGAAAGGGGATGCTTTGTAAGGGGACGTTATGTGCCTGTGACAGCAGAGGATATAAATATACAATAGAAAAGCGATTGATGTTGAAGAAAGAAGTGATTGGAATCACTTTAGAACATGGTCTAGAAGCATTGACCACATCGACTGGAATGCCGTTGCAGACACCGTGAGCTACCATGGGGCTGTTTTTGATATTGGAAGAAATGGGTCAAGAGCACTGAACAGGTGCCAATTCAACAAAGTAGCCAAAGGTTGGCTATATTTCATCAGCGCCCGCATGATTCCATCCACGCACTTCACCAGAGTGCCAGAGGATAGGATCAAACTGATATATGGAATTATGAGGGGGTTGATGATTGATGTGGGGAAAGAAATAGTGCAGAGCATTGAAGAAATCAGCAGGTTGGTAACAACAGGCGGATTGGGACATGGCTCAGTCATCACCAAGCTATGTCACATGAGTGCGGTTGTAAACCTACCCACTGACACTCATGAAAGAAACCAACTGCCGGTGTCCTATGGGATAGTGCACTCTTTCCCAGACCCAAGCCCCCAAGAACGGCGGAGAGTACCACCCCCAGCAGCAGCAGCAGCAGAGGCCGCCATGGATGAAGATGAGCCTGAAATAGGGGCTCAATATGAGGCAGGACCCAGCCACCAGCCAACCACAGAAGCAGAACCTTCAGAGCCCACAATGGGGCAATTGTACCAACATCAGAGGAGGATGATGCAGACCTTGCAAACAGTAGTACAAGGACAGCAAGAAACAAGGCAACAAATCAACGAGCTGAGTGCCTTGTTCAACCAATGGTCGATGCATTATCCACCGCCACCACCACCATATTAGCCAAAGTCTGTAAGTGTCTTTTTCTTTTTATTTTCTTTGAGTCTTGCACACATTGGGGACAATTTATGATTTAAGTTTTGGGGTGTTTTATTTGTGTGTCATGTTATGTTTTATTTAAGTCTTTTTTATTTGTTTTATGTTTATTTTGAGTCACCAAAATTTTTCTTTTTTGAGTCATAACTGCCTGTCAAAGATCATGTAGGCTATAGTTGCTAGAAACACCTAGTGAAGTAAGGTGGAATAATGTAAAGGAATTGAAGCAAATATCTAAACACTTAGGTTAGATATGCCAAAAACTCACATAATCTGTCTATTTGGAGTTTCTTGCTTGAATTATGCATGCTAAATGATAAATGCTTATGTGTTATGATTGCTTGCTATTTGAGGCGAAATAGTTAGGATATGCATGTTAGGGAAATGACTCAAACATTCCTTTGATAGTCAATTCTTACCATTCTTTTTTATCCTATACTTTAAAAATATCTCTAGTCAGCCCCATTGAGCCTAAATTTGAAACTTCTTCTTTGACACCCTATATTCCCACAAATTGTACCATAAGTGAAAACATGAAATAGTGGAGTACATTGTGTTAAAAAGAAGAAACAAAAAGAGTGAACAAGTTTGATGCACCCCAATGGAAAAGTAATAAGAAAGAGGCAAAAGCCTAAGTTTGGGGGTGCCTATTAGTATAATATATTTCACTCTCCCAAAACAAAAGAGGGGAAAGATAGAATTGAAGTGAAGGAAAGAATCAAAAGAAAAATGGAAAAATTGAAAAGCCAAAAGAGCTTATGGTACAGAAAAATGAGCCTAAATGCCTATCTTTACCAACCCCTACCTAAGCCTACATTACAACTCTTAAAGTCCTGAAGATCTCTTTTATGCATATCTAGAATTAGTGGAGAATAGCAAGTAAGCATGTCATAGGAATTCTTGAATTTATATGCATGATTTAGTATATTGACTTCCATTAAGCATGATGAATATGAGTTTGCGAAATATTTAGCTTCATGTGGTTAGTGCGCTGAAAATTTCATGCTATATGATTCCTGCATATTATTCTGCTAACCTTCATGTTTTTCTAGTTAACATTTATGCAGCAAAAGTGATCAATGGCAGGGAGTCCTTTTATTTTTTGTTCTTTGAGTCTTTTATTTTATTTCTTTCTATCTTTGCTCGAGGGCGAGCAAAGGTTAAGTTTGGGGGTATTTGATCGGTGTATTTTATATACACCTTTTGAGTCAATTTTAGTTAGTCTTTTGTCCCATTTTGCATATATAAGTGTCGTATTATGATAGTTTTTCTTTCTTTTGAGTCAAAGTGGTTAAAATGGTCAAATGGCGGGAAAGGAGCAAAAAGAGGGCAAAAGAGGAGATGCCTGAGCTGAAAACAGAGAAAGTGGCGAACGATGCTAAATTCGGACAGCGCGCGGCTCTCCTGCAGTAAAGCGAGCGCGGCGCCCACCATTCGTAGAGGCTGCGAAGACTTCGGCGCGCGCCTCGAAGACCGATGCAGGTCGCGGCGCTAAACATCAGAAGCCACGGGAGTTGCGGCGCCGCGGCTCTCGAGCAGCGATATCGGGCGCGGCGCCAAAATACCCGGACGGATTGCAGAACTTCCGCCGCGCTGCTCGCAGGGCCGCGTACACGAAAAAAATAGGTTTTTAGACGGATTTGGGCACCGCAGGGAAAAGTTGAGGCGGTTTTCAGCCTATAAAAGGAGAACCCTAGGCGCTGAGGGTTCCTTCTTGCACAACACAAGACTTTTTGCTTGGAGATGGACACCATTAGTTTAGTAATTTCTTTTTCCTTTCTTGTTCTTTATTTATTTTGCCAGATGATGAATACGGAATTAGTTCTCACATGTCAATGGCTAGGAACTAATTCTCTTATAGGGCTTTCTATGTTGAATTTCTTGAAACTTATGTTATAAATTAATGCATGCTTATGGTTATTTTTCTTATTGAGAGATCTATCCAATAATTGAGTTGAATTCTTGGTAATTAATTGACAACTAATTATCACTATATGATTTCTAATCAGATTCTGAAAAGGGGGGATTGTGAATATGATGTAAGTTGGGTAGACATTCTTGGATTGGGGATGAAAATACCTCAATTATTTATGTAGCGTTGATGAGAGGCTTAACAACCCTAATTTTGCGCATTGTGCGTGACGGTCAACTAGGTTTTTGTTCTTAATCCTCCTATAAAGTTATCCTTATTACCGAAAGGTAGGTAAGGTGCGATACTGGGGTTGAGTGTTTATATAACCCTAACGGGAGTATAAAACGATTTCGTAAACCTGCTTTCTCCAAAAGAAGAATACCATAAGTTAATGCATTAGTAAGTAGCATAAGCGTATAGTAAGGATACATGGAAGCCCTATTCCCATCACATCTGAAGTAAATCTTTATATTTTACATAGTTTTCATAATTCTTAGTGATAAACAACCAAATCAATTATCAATTCGCCAAATAGATACTAGAAAATAGATAGTTGGTACTTGAACCCTAATCTCAGAGGACGATATTCGATCTTATCAAAGACTATACTACTTGTCACGATAACGTGCACTTGCGTTTAAAGTGTGTGCATCTTACCGTGCATCACCGTTCAATCCCCATAAATTCTCAAAACGACGAGAACAGAGAGCTACACGTCTCCATGTGAACCATTATTTCATATTCTGTACCATTTGGTACAGTTTTACACTTTTATTCGGTGCCCTTCCTGGATATCGATAGATCCGAGGCAGAAACTTTAAACAGCGATAACTCTCAATCCGTAAGTCGGATAGACCCTCGTAAGGTCTCAAAATGTCCACCACAAAGAGATCTAGAACTTTCATTTAGCAACAATTTTCATATTCCCCACAGATTAGTACAGTTTTACGTTTCAACGTCCTGCCCTTCTGGATTCCGACGCAGCAACTTCAAACTACAATAACTCTCAACTCGTAAGTCCGTTTTAATAAATCTTTACATATATCTGTCCGTAACAGATATATTTACAACCATGTAAATTTTCATATAATTCTAATAAGTAAAACTCAATAAAAACTGTCCGTAATTATGCATTTCCGAATTTCGACCAAATCTAAGACAGGAACTTTGAACTATGATAACTTTCAAACCGTATGTCTATTTTACCTCATTTTTGGTTCTATATGATCATATTAGAGAGGTGTACAATTCTTCCGAATTTCATCAAATTCTAACAATTATAACTCAGTGAGAACAGTTCGTAAAGTTCATGACGCAACTAGTTATCTAAACCATCAAAAATTCAATATTTCTTTTCAACACTCAATTCTTATTCCAACATGTATTGAACTAAAAATAAAGGATGTTACCAAAAATTTCTGAGTGAGAAAGTTCACCTTGTAAGTGTGAAAAAGATTGTGGTTCGGTTGCTACAACCACCCTTGCTCCTTAGTGTTCCCTAATTTTCTTGTTCTCCTTCCTCCCTTGATATTTTCTTGATTTTTTTCCTTCTTGTTCACTTTTTTTTTTTTCTGATTTTCTAACCTTTATGTTATGTACTTTGTTTGTGTGTAAATACAATATATAAATGGAGGAGTTTTCTATAACCTATGGGAGGTGAAAAACCAAAAGATTGAAGGGAAATGAAAAGGGGAAAGGGGAGGACGTGCATCTCATATCTGCATGCATCTTTATTTTTTTTATTTTTTTTTCTTTCTCTTTTGTTTCTTTTTTTGTTTTTGTTTTTGTTTTCTTATTTTTATTTTATCTATCTATTTTATCCAACTTTAACACTAACTCTATCCCATGCAATTTATTCTTTGTTTTCTTCTCTCTCTATATATATATATATATATTTATTAACCCAACCACAACTATAAATTATTATTATTTTTTTCCGGATTTTACATTCTCTCCTCCTTAAACAACATTGGTCCTCGAATGTGAATAAGGTCGTAACATAATCACATAGACCCAATAATGTTTATTGTTATTGTAACAAATTTGGGGCTTCACATTCTCCCTTCCTTAAGAAGCATTTGTCCTCGAATGAGAATAAGGTTGTAACACATGCATAAAGACACGCAAATGACACACATATGAAGTACTATGTAATGCATTTTTTTTTATTACCTTAGTCAAATAGGAATGGATATTTGACTTTCATCGCCTCTTCCGCTTCCCAGGTGGCTTCCTCTGTGGAGTGATTCTTCCATAGGACTTTCACGGAAGCAATATCTTTATTTCTAAGGCGTTGAACCTTTCTATCAAGTATTTCTACCGGAGCCTCTTCATATTGAATCTCTTTATTAAGAACTATCTCCTGGGGAAGGATGACGTGACTTGGATCGTGCAAGTATTTTCGTAACATTGACACATGAAATACCGGATGCACCGCCTCTTGTGGAAGTGCTAATTCGTAAGCCACATTCCCCACTCTTCGCAAGATCTCATATGGCTCAATAAACCTTGGGCTCAATTTCCCTTTCTTACCAAAGCGCATCACTTCCTTCATTGGGGACACTTTTAAAAATACTTTCTCCCCCTCTTGGAACTCAAGATCTCTTTTCCGATGATCCGCATAGGACTTATGACGGCTATGAGCTGTTTTGATCCGCTCCCGAATCATCTCAGACCTTATCATTTGTTTTTGAATGACTTGTGTCCGAATAAGGCGTCACCCACCTCGAACCATCCAAGTGGAGACCTACATTTTCGTCCATATAATGCTTCAAACGGGGCCATTTGTATGCTAGAGTGAAAACTATTGTTGTAGGCGAACTCAATTAGATATAGATGGTCCAACCAGCTTCCCTGAAAATCTAACACACAAGATCGCAACATGTCCTCGTGTTTGGATTGTTCGCCACTTGCCCATCTGCTTCATGGGTGGAAAGCCGCGGCTTAACTTAACTTTTGTCCCGAGACCTGCTGAAACTTTGCCAAAAGTGTGAGGTGAATCGGGAACCCCTATCTCAAATAATTTGTAAAGGAATCCTGTAACCGCACAATCTCCTTCAAATAAATCATGCGTATTGCAGCGCGATACGTAGTCTTGACCAGTAAGAAATGGGCTGACTTTGTAAGCCGATCAACAATCACCCAAATGGAATCGCACTTTCTCGAGTTTTCGGACCGCCATTTAAATCCATATGAATCGCCTCCCATTTCCATATGGGGACTCCAATGTCCTGAAGTAATCCGCCAGTTTTTGATGTTCAATTTTCACCACGACATATAAGACACCTCCCGACAAACTCCGCAACGCCTTTCTTCATCCCGTCCCCACCGAATTTGCCTTGAGGTCCTGATACATTTTTGTTGACCCTGGATGAATGAAATATCTTGTGTTGTGACCCTCCTCTAAGATCTTCCTCCTTAGATCCTTTACCTTAGGAACACATAACCTACCCTTAAACCGGGCGGTTCCGCCATTATCTCCCAATGTAAATCGTGAAGGTTTTCTCGTTGGATTCTCTCCGAAATCCAACAAACTCCGTATCCTCAAACCGACTTTCTTTTATTTCTCGCTAAGACAGATCATGCGAGGTATCATGTACCACCACCCTACCTTCACCGATCTCGCTTAAGCTAACCCCGAGGTTTCCCAATCTTTGTACCTCCCAACAATACCTCTCTTTGTATTGCCAAACGGGCTGCCCATCGATCTCCCATCGAGCGCGACCACCACGTTGGCTTTCCCAGGATGGTAAAGAATACTAAGGTCATAATCCTTAAGCAACTCTAACCATTTTCTTTGTCGGAGATTCAAATCCTTCTGCGTGGTTATGTACTGCAAACTCTTATGATCTGTAAATATATCCATGCACACCATACAAATAATGTCTCCATATTCGTAAGGCAAACACCACCGCAGCTAATTCCAAGTCATGAGTTGGGTAATTCTTCTCATGTATCATCAATTGTCTAGATGCATACGCAATAACCTTTCCAAATCGCATCAAGACACATCCTAACCCAACTCTGAGGCATCGCAATGATCGTGAACCCTTCTTGTCCCGATGGTAAGGTTGGGGATCGCGCAGAGTCAACAATTCCTTTAGTTTCAAAACCGGCTTCACATGCTTCCGACCATCGGTACTTAACCGCTTTTTGAGTCAACCGGCCAAGGAGCAGAAGACTAGAAAACCTTTACGAATCTTCTATAATACCCACCAAACCCAAGAAACTTCTAACCTCTCGGAGTGGTTTTGGCCGCTTCTTCACCGCTTCTATCTTCCTGGGTCTACCATAATTTCATCCTCGACACAACATGACCCAAAAAGGCTACCTTTTCCAAACAAAATTCACACTTTGAAAATTTAGCATATAGTTTTTCCTGTTTCAAGACTTCAAGACTACCCTCGATGCTCTTCATGTTCTTCAACACTCTTATCAGAGATTAGGATATCATCTATGAACACAATCACGAACAAATCTAGGAATAGTTTGAAGATTCTGCTCATTAAATCCATAAAAGCATTGGGGCATTGGTTAACCCAAAAGACATGACCAAGAACTCATAATGGCCGACGGGTTCTAAAGGTCGTTGATATATCATCCGATTTATTTTCACCGATGATATCCCGAACGGAGATCAATCTTGGAAAAATAGCTAGCTCCTCAAGTTGGTCAAAAGATCATCGATTCTTGGTAATGGGTATCGGTTCTTGATCGTGACCTTATTGAGCCGCCGATAATCGATGCACATTCTGAGCGATCCGCCTTTCTTTTCACAACAGATCGTGCCTGCGGGAAACACTAGGCCTTATAAAACCTTTATCCGTAAGATCCTTCAATTGTTCTTTTAACTCCTCAATTCACCGGGCCATTCGATACGGAGGAATAGAAATGGGTCTTGTACCGGAATTAACTCTATGGCAAACTCCACTTCTCTATCCTAGGAAGGCATGGAAGATCTTCAGAAAACCTCCGAAAATTTCAACAATAGGAACATCATTCACCTGGGATTCTTTTTGGGTATCCACTATATTAGCCGATATGCATACTCCACTCTGTGACTTCTCAATAACTTTTGAGCCCCAAGGTAAGAAATAAACTGACCTGAGGATATTCCAACTCTACTCCTTATAACAACTTCTGGTTCTCCTGAAAAGTTAATATCACTATCTTCGTCGACAATCTAACATGGCATAACATGCCGACAACCAATCCATACCCAAAATGACGTCAAGTCTACCATATCAAGTAGTACTAGGTTCACCATTGTTCCCGCCATTCACTTCTAATGGAAAATTATTTACCACCCGAGAGGCCCAAATCGAGGCCCCCATCGTGTCATAACCTCAAAAGGTTCACTTAAATAAGGTTCTACGTGTAAATTCTTAGCAAAGCCCATTGACACATATGAAAATGTAGGCCGGATCGTATAATACAAACGCAGAATACTCGAGACTAGCAAAATACCCGTGACCACGCATTAGATGCTTCGCCTCATTCCTCTGGGGCAAAGCGTAGAGCCGATTAGAATTGTTGGGTTGTTGACCTCCCTGACTCTGGCGGGGTTGGTTTCCCTGATTTCCCCTGTAGGCAGCTGTGGTTGCTTCTGACCTCCCCTGAATAGATTGTATTTGAGTCCTCTTTTTGCAATCCCCGACATAGTGGCCTGATTCTCCACAGTTATAACATGACTTCAAGTAAGAGCCGACATTCTCCAGCGTATTTTCTTTGACAAATCTTACAAACCGGTTTGTCCCCTCCTGTGTTAGGATTGGTGGCCTTGTCCTTTCTCACTTGGTGTTTAAACCAATTGTTCCCCTTAGGCTTGAAATAAGACTGGCCCATAGATTGGTTCGGTCTTGAAGATCCCTTACTAAACTCCTGCTTTTGATTTTGACTCTGACTAAATGATCCTGACGTCCGAAACCTTTTCTGCGAATACGTTTTTTTGTTGCTTTAGCAAAACCTTCTATCCTCATTGTCATACCGACGATCTGAAGGTATGCCCGATAATGGGCTAATGCCACTACCTTCTCTTCCAAGTTTGGGTTTAAACCCTTAACAACCCTTCTTCTCACAAAATTTGCCCCATAGTCTATCTGGTACCTCTCCTACCTTTTCGGTCGGTGGTGCAGTCACATCTGGTTATTTTATCGTTGTACACTCCCTTCCACAATCCTTTGAAGGAGGTAGTACGAGAACCAAGTCTTTGAAAAGACCCAAGATAGGCACGAGAAGAGTATGAAAGAAGTGAAACTTTAGGATGTTATTCCGTTTACTTATTACTAAGGTGGCGCGCACACCGTCGCAATAAGTAACCGTTCAAACACCCAACTCGAAGAAAACTTCCTAGAATCTCTTAACCTGATTTAGCTTTGATACCAACTTGTCACGCCCCGACTTTTCCTAAGTCTTTACTTAGGGCGTGATGGCACCTGGACAATTATTTTCCACCAGGAGCACCATTTAATTCTCTTTATTTAGAATTTTAAACTTATATTCAAATACGGAGCTATTAATAAAAATAACAATAAAGAAATTTGTTTATGATTTTATTGAAAATATAACGCGAGCCCATGCTCGTGCAAATATTATTTCTACATAGACATACTGACAAATATTATTCTAAGTTGGAAGGGACTGCTCCACACGGGCATTTCGAGACATTGAACCGACATTCAACTCGACGAGTACCAAGCCCAAACAATGGACTTGGTATGACAAGAGGTCATGGACGATCGCTAGCCTGGCGTGGAGCCTTTCCTCTATCACGCTCAAACATGTTAAATAAAGAGTCACCTACCATCCGGGCCGTGAGAACCTTACCCTGCAATTCAAAGTAACATCACAATATTCCAAGCGCAATCACATTATAACGTAATAAGCATATTGCAAAACATATCAAAGTTACAACATTTTTAAGTATGCAACAACTCCTCATAGGAAATTCTCGCTTAACTAACACTTCATTTTATCTCGTATTATACGTTAAGACATTCCCTGCATTTCCACATGTTTATTACATTTATATATTTGTGAACGCGTATTCACTTTTCATATTTATATATAGGTGAACATGTATTCATCTTTCATTTTTTGTTGCGGCGCAACCCGATCCATTATGTTTACGTATTTGTGAACGTGTATTCACTTTACGCTTTGTCGGCGTGCAACCCGATCCATTATATTTACGTATTTGTGAACGCGTATTCACTTTACGTTTTGTTGCGGCGTGCAACCCGATCCATTATGTTTACGTATATGTGAACTCGTATACACTTTACGCTTTGTTGCGCGGCAACCCGATCCATTATATTTACGTATTTGTGAACATATATTCACTTTACGTTTTATTGCGGCGTGCAACCCGATCCATTATGTTTACGTATTTGTGAACGCGTATTCACTTTACATTTTGTTGCGGCGTGCAACCCGATCCATTATATATTTATATATTTATGTGAACACGTATTCACTTTTCATATTTTTCAGAAGATCAAACAAATATTATTCTCTTTTCTAACATTCTGTCATTCATACTTGTAACGATTATAACTTTTTAACCATAACTCCAACTAAGATGTTTCTCAAGCGGAAACTAAGGTAAGACGGGGATCTTTCACTGTACCAAATTTCATTTAAAACAACTTTGGGTAACTAACACAAATTTATCCTCAAAACAGCCACATGAAATTTGTTTCGGCAGAATTTTTATTAAACAGCACCCAATATTATAATAGTCATAACTCCTAATCTGTAAACCCGTTCAATCCCCATAAATTCTCAAAACGACGAGAACAGAGAGCTACACGTCTCCATGTGAACCATTCTTTCATATTATTTACCATTTGGTACAGCTTTACACTTTTATTCGCTGCCCTTCCTGGATATCGATAGATCCGAGACAGAAACTTTAAACAGCGATAACTCTCAATCCGTAAGTCGGATAGACCACCGTAAGGTATCAAAATGTCCACAACAAAGATATCTAGAACTTTCATTTAGCAACAATTTTCATATTCCCCACATATTAGTACAGTTTTACGTTTCAACGTCCTGCCCTTCTGGATTCCGACGAATCCGAGGCAGCAACTTCAAACTACAATAAATCTCAACTCGTAAGTCCGTTTTAATAAATATTTACATATATCTGTCCGTAACAGAGAGATTTACAACCATGTAAATTTTCATATAATTCTAATACGTAAACCTCAATAAAAACAGTCCGTAATTATGCCTTTCTGAATTTCGACCAAATCTAAGGCAAAAACTTTGAACTATGATAACATTCAAACCGTATGTCCATTTTACCTCATTTTTGGTTCTATATGATCATATTAGAGAGGTGTACAATTCTTCCGAATTTCATCAAATTCTAACAATTATAACTTAGTGAGAACAGTTCGTAAAGTTCATGACGCAACTAGTTATCTAAACCATCAAAAATTCAATATTTCTTTTCAACACTCAATTCTTATTCCAACATGTATTGAACTAAAAATAAAGGATGTTACCAAGAATTTCTGAGTGAGAAAGCTCACCTTGTAAGTGTGAAAAAGATTGTGGTTCGGTTGCTACAACCACCCTTGCTCCTTAGTGTTCCCTAATTTTCTTGTTCTCCTTCCTCCCTTGATATTTTCTTGATTTTTTTCCTTCTTGTTCACTTGTTTTTTTTCCTGATTTTCTAACCTTTATGTTATGTACTTTGTTTGTGTGTAAATACAATGTATAAATTGAGGAGTTTTCTATAACCTATGGGAGGTGAAAAACCAAAAGATTGAAGGGAAATGAAATGTGGAAGGGGGAAGGACGTGCATCTCATATATGCATGCATCTTAATTTTTTTTTTCTTTCTCTTTTGTTTCTTTTTTTGTTTTTGTTTTTGTTTTCTTATTTTCATTTTATCTATCTATTTTATCCAACTTTAACACTAACTATATACCATGCAATTTATTCTTTGTTTTCTTATATATATATATATATATATATATATATTTATTTATTTATTTATTAACCCAACCACAACTATAAATTATTATTATTTTTTTCCGGATTTTACAGATCTTCAGGAGACAGTGTATATATGCATCAACCCTTGGAGTTTAGAGATACTAGATATCCTAATCATGTCTGTCTATCGAAGAAGTCCTTGTATGGGCTTAAGTAGTCTCCACGGGTTTGGTATAAAGGTTTGCTGATTTTGTTTCGACTATGAATTTTTCTCACAGCAGGTCGGATAATTCATTATTCATATATCGTCGGGGTTCTTACATGGCTTATATACTGTTATATGTGGATGATTTATCTTGACTGCATCTTCTGATGCTTTGAGAAGGTCTATTATGACAATGCTCGGTTCTGAGTTTGCCATGAAAGACTTGGGCCCCTTGAGCTATTTTTTGGAAATTGTTGTAACTCGTCATACAGGTGGATTGTTCTTATCACAGAGGAAGTATGCAGCAGAGATCATTGAGAGAGCTGTGATGTCATCCAGTAAGCCCACTTCTACTCCAGTTGATACTAAACCCAAATTGGGTGCTGCAGCTGACTCTCCCTATGAGGATCTGACCCGCTATCGTAGTCTTGCAGGCGCCCTTCAGTATCTGACGTTCACGCAACATGATATTACATATGTGATGCGCGATTTATACACTCGCTAACCGCAAGTGCACGTATCATGACAAGTAATATAGTCTAGAAGACCGAGTTATCATCCTCAGGGATTAGTGTCCAATTACCAACCTCTATTCTGTAGTATCTATTTGGTGACCGATAATTTGATGGTTTGTTTATAGCTAATGATTATAGACGCTAACTAAATTACTTTACTTTACTTCAGATATGGTGGAAATAGGGCTTCCAAATCTCTTCGACTATCCGGTCGCTTTACTCGTTAATGCAAATAATTAAGGTTCTTCTTCTATTTTGAGATAACAAGTTAACTAAGCCGTTTTATACTCTTGTTAAGGTAATATAAACACTCAACCCCAATGTAGAACCCTTCTATCTTTCGATGACAAGATTGACTACAAATGAGGATTAAGAGCAATAACCTATTAAACTACACAAGTATCGGGGTACTTTCGTCCACGATTTAAGCTTATGTTTATTCAACTATAACATATTCACAATCTCCCCTTTCGGATTTCGATTAGAAATCATATAAGTGATGATAATTAGTGATCAATTAATTACCAAGCAATCAAAACAATTATTGAATAAATCTCAACAATAATAAGAAGAAACCAAAATCTTGCATTAATTCATAAAACGAGGTTCAATCGATTCGACATGGAAAGCCCTAAATTAAGTTAGTTCCTAGCCATAGACATGCCAAGAACTAAAATAGTATCCAACATATACTGGAAATAAATAAATTAAAGAACAAGAAATTATTCAAAAATAAGTCTCCAATCTTGATCTAATGTTGTGATGAATGGTAAGGTGTGTAACTCCCTCAAAACTGACCTAAAAGGTCCTTTTATATCACCCAAAACGTGCAAACCTTTTCCTTCTTGGCCTTGACCCAATCTTATTCGGATCTGTCAAATTTCCTGCGTCGGAGCCACGGCCAGAATCGGCCATGCGCTACAAACTTCATGCTGGTTCGCTTCTGGGCACCGTGGCGCCGCCCTATTTCTTGCCTGAGTTGTCAACTTTTCAGCTTTTTAAGCTCTGGAACCTCTGTTTCTGCCCTCTTTTCGCTCCTTCTTACCAGTGTGCCACTTTAAACCATTGTGACTCAAAAGAAAGAAAATCTATCCTAACACGACACATATTTGTACAAAAATGGGCAAAAGACTAACTAAAAATAACTCAAAAGGTGTTTATAAAATACACCGATCAATATGTCATACATTATGTGTGTTTATTTATGCATGATACAAGAGTTGAACATATGAATGCGCTCAAACGCATTCTTAAGTACATACAGGGAACACTTGAGTATGACTTGCATTTATATCCTTCGTCGACGTCTACACTGGTCTCCTATACTGACTTGATCAGTGGTTGTTCGACACCGCATTTCGCCTACGCCGATATTGCATGTTTTTAGGTAATAACTTGGTCTCATGATCTGTCAAGCGTCAATCCACGCTTTCACGTTCAAGTGCAGAGGCCGAGTATCGAGGGGTAACCAATGTGGTTTCTGAGTCATGTTGATTACGAAATCTACTTTTAGAGCTTCATTGTCCTATTGAGAAGGTTACCTTGGTGTATTGTGATAATATAAGCGTCATCTACCTTTCTGGTAATCCAGTTCCGCACCAGCGTACTAAACACATAGAGATGGATATTCACTTTGTTCGAGAGAAGGTAGCTAAAGAACAAGTACGCGTCTGTCATGTCCCTTCAAGATATCAAATTGCAGGCATCTTTACAAACGGTCTTCCCTCAGTCCTTTTTGAAGATTTTAGAAAGCGATCTCAACAGACGAGACCGCCTCCGCTATGATCATGAGTGTTAAACGATGTCCAAAATAGTCGAAGGCCATGCCCTTAGACACAAAGACCGCTGATCCGAACACTATTCCGTGAACAGTGTTACACTTGATGTATATTTGGTATATATTAGAATTAGTCTTGTACCATAATTACTATTGTAATATTATCATAATTGTATAGTTAGTCTCCTTATAGACTAGGGTTTTAAATATAAAGTAGAAATAAAATTCTCCTATTGTAACTTGTATATATGTCAATAATCAAGGAATTAATTCTTTTATTTAAACTATGGGTTTGAGTGGTCAACGAACACTATTCCGTGAACAGTGTCCAAAATGCACTCATTTTTGTGTTTGGCTTTAGGGGCTGAGAGTAATTTGGGAAGACTAATGTTGGGGTTGATCGGAAAACAAGTGAAGACGGTGGTGAGGTATTTCAGATGCCATGGCAGAGAAATTCTCCGGCGGCATCCATGACTGCTGCCGGTCACTTGATCGGGGATCAACCAGAATGACGAAGGTGGAGGAGAAAGGTGGGATTAGAGATTAATCAGTGTATAAAAGTATACGCAGGAAAAGAAAAGGTATTTAATAAATTGAAAAAACGTAAAAAAAACAAAGTTAAAATATCAATAAAGTTAAATTTAATAAGAATAAGAGGTAATGAAAATATCAATAAAATTAAATTATTAGAGTGAATTTTGAAAACAAGTTAGGGAGGAAATTTATGTATTTTTTCTTTAAGTAATCCCCGAATAAGGAGAAATAACACATGAAAGGCTCATTCAATCTCCTTACAATTTAAAAAGGGGGATCTCCCACTCCAGGAGCTTTCACACCCCGGTCCGACAGAATTGTGAAGAAGTTAATCATGGTAATTCAACTGATTTCAAATGTTAGACCACTACCACGCTGCGCACAAGGGGTCTTCCTTTATTTTAAGAAGTAACCTCCACTCTACCGCTGACGGAATTCGATCTTGGCCATTTTTTCAATTATCCCCCTTGAAAATCAGTTGAGCTGATCATGCGGACATTCAATCTCCTTACATGATTACATCTATAGTATTTTCATAAAATAAGTCGTGAAGAAATGAGACAAAACTTTTCCGAATTTTCCAAAAGAATGACATATGCAAGACACAATGTTAGGCTTCAATGATCAATCCATACTTTAGGAGTTGCCTACAATTTCAAAAATGTTAAAAATCACTCTTATTTTATTTGTTTAACTGAACACAAAATTAAAAGCTTTCTAAATTCATGATCTAATATAAATTTTTGATATTTGTATGATTATAAATTATTTTGATACAGGGCCGTCTCAAATATTTTGGAAGTTATGTTCTAATTCATAAAAGTGGACTCTTAATTGAGTTAAGACATGCGAATTATAGGTCTTTAAAGTAAATTCTGGCTAATACTACTTAATAAAAAATGAAAAAGAACCCTAAAAATTTTCATTTTTCGGAGGGCCATGTGCGGTAACACACATCGCACGGATCCAAAGACGGCCCTGTCTCGTTACATGTTAAATAAAAAAAGTTCAAAAAAAATTATTAGAACTTTGGTAGGTTGAGTCGTATTTAATCTACGAGTAGGGGCCGACCTAGTGAGGAAAAAAAGAAGAAGAATGGTGTCATCCATGTACGCGTATTACAATATTTCTACCAACGATGGCCAATTTGATGCAGCACCGACCTTGGTCAAAAATCTAACAAAAACATTTATTTTGGGTATTTATTTTTTGTAAGGTTCTAAGTAGGGGTGCAAATTTTCGGTCCGGACCGAAAAATCGGACCGGACCGACCCTCTTTGGACCGGACCGAATCGGACCGAGATTATCGGTCCGGTCTTCGGTCCTTTAAAATTCTTGTTTCGGTTGAGTTCATCTGGTCCTAATTTATTTTTTTAATTTTTTTTTTATAATATATATAATTTATATAATTTCTAATATATATAATATATTTAATATATATAATTTCTAATATATATATAATATATATAATTCCTAATTTTCTAAATTTCTTCCTAATATATATAATTCCTAATTTTCTAAATTCCTAATATATATAATTTATATAATTCCTAATATATATAATTTCTAATATATATAATATATATAATTCCTAATATATATAATTCCTAATTTTCTAAATTCCTAATATATAATATATATATAATTCTGGGTCGGGTTCCGGGGCTCGTTTTTTTAAAAAAAAATTGAATTTTCAATACTGAAATTGACATTCTCGGACACATTACCACAACAATTTTACGTTGAAATCTATTGTACATCGCGAGATATTTAGATTTGAAAAGGAGAAAAACGTAACGATTTGGGGGAAAAGTGAAATTGAGGGGCAAGATGGACGTTTTTGGAGAAATCCGGTGAAGCAAGTCCGTTTGGGATTATTCGTCTCGAATACGCGAAATCAAAAAAAAAAAATTAGATCAAACGGACGTCCGAGCGCAAAGTTATGACCATTTAAAGTTTCACTAATTTACAACTTATATTTGATATGTCGTCAATACGGGTTGGTTGGTCAGCGGCCGGGTGGCCGTGGGCCGGGCTGGGCCCTGGGACCGCTCGGGAGTGGGGATTCGGTCCATTCGGTCCAGTGATCGGACCGGACCGAAAATGACCCGGACCGGACCGAACCGGACCGAGAAATTAGGTCCGATCTTCGGTCCGGAGAATCCGAAAGTTCGGTCTTCGGTCCGGTCCGGTCCGATTTTGACCCTTTGTGCACCCCTAGTTCTAACATCAATCTTCACGTATCTTTAATAGAAGAAATGAAATTTTGTTACGCTATTATGAGGTCATACTAATTGGAGCAAGTATGTGAAGGAAATAATAAATAAACGAACAATAAAGATCCTCACAAGTTGATATCAATTTTTTTCCTTTTAGTATTTGTTGGATCACAACAAGATTAATTATTATTCTCTCCGGATAAAGAGTGTTTATTTAGCCTTTTTTTTTCAAAAAGATTATTTACTTATCAAATTAAAGGAATTGATCTTATTTTTTCAGATTTACCCATATTAAGTGCTATGTGATTAAATTACAATACTTATTTAATTAGAGACAGTTTAATTAAATTATCTATTTTTATTTATAAATTGTATTTTCTTAAGGAATGTGCATATGACTAAATTGACACTTTTTTTCCGAGGGAGTATAATATAAACTACCAAGGGTGGACAAAATATGTATATCAATTTTGAAGTTGGATTTTTCTTAAAAATATTCAAAACCATTAAAAATTCTCTTTCCCGTAATATTTCTTAGAACTCATATGGTAACTCAATTAATAGTTACATTGTCATTTCTTTTCTTTTTTTGGAGAAAAAATGGAATAAAAGAAAGATAATTTTCTGAGATAATAACTATTCGTTGACACAAATATCTATGCTTTGCGTCATTTTTCTTCGGTTTCTTAGCACTTTAACCATACCTCTTGCATTTGATTTGCTATAATTGAGCTTATATTGTGGTATTTGTGTTTTCAGGCTCCACGAGGCAGATTTGATGAATCCCGAGAATTTTGATGATGATTTGAGAGAATTGCGGAATTGAACTGAATCATTGAAGAGATATATGGTGCTCTTGCATCTCATGCGTGCTGCAGGTGCACATAAAAGTACAGAGATTGGCCACATCAGCGGCACCTCCGCGTCGCGTGCGTGCCACATGTCAACAAAATGCAGCCACAATTTTCTTCATGTGTTGCACATCCGCGTCGCGTGGGTACCGCATGACGGCGCCAACTTTTTCTATTTTGATCTGAATTTGATCTACTTATTTTAATTTTAACCTAGACTATAACTAAACATTTTTTTTAATATAAACGACATGTTGGGATATTGTTGAGACTCGTAAGCCGCACTTATTGCTTTCCTTTTAGTTTTCTTATTTTCTATCCAAAAACCCTAAGTTATTTTATGATTTCTTTTGTCGTTTTTCAAATCATGAGTAGCTAATCTCCTTAATTTATGGGGTTATGATAAAGACATGAATTTTGGTTTAGTGATAGTTTTTTGCTTATTAGATTTCCATTATTGGGTTGCTCATTTATTCTTGAGTTTAATTATTTGATTAATTGATGAATTAGTTGAACACTATTTGTGGCGTGTGAATTGGACTAGGGATAGAAAATTTTCATACGTATTAAGAATAAATAGGACTTGTTAGTATTTATACGTTTCATTACTGAAGATAGAAATATACCCTTTAGTCTTGCTTAGTTGAATACAGAGATATAATGTGTGTTCTTGTTACCTAAGATGACCGTAGGGATATAGGTGATGCGCGATTTAATGCACACACTTACGCAAGTGCACGTGTCGAGTCAAGTAATATAGTCTTAGAAGACCGAGTTATCGTCCTCAGGGATTAGTTTTCAAGTACCGATTATCTATCCTATGGTATCTATTTGGTTAACGTCAATTGAAGTGGAATTCTAAACTAATAATGCAGGAACAAACTAATTATAAAAATACTTTGATTTAAATCAGTTATGATGGATAATTAGGGCTTCCAAGATCATCAACTATCCACTCTATTCAATCCTTAATACAATTAGACTGACTTCTTCTTCTACGTTAAGATAGCAGGTTAACTAAGCCGTTTTATACTCCTGTTAAGGTTATATAAACACTCAACCCCAGTATAACACCTTTCTACCTTTCGGTGATAAGATTGACTATAGAGGAGGATTAAGACCAAAAACCTTATTAATACTACACAAGTATCGGGGTACTTTCGTCCACGATTTAACCTATGTTTATCCAACTACAACATATTCACAACCTCCCTTTCTGATTTCTTAGAAATCATAAGAATTATGATAATTAGTGATCAATTAATTATCAAGCAATCAAAACAACTATTGAATAAATCTTAAATAAGTGAAGAAGAAACCAAACTAATATATTAATTCATGAATAGAGTTTCAAGTGAATCACAAGAAAATCCCTAATAAAGTAATTAGCTCCTAGCCATAGTCACACTAAGAACTAATATACTCTCCATACATGAACTGAAATAAATAAAGCAAAAAGAAAGAAAAGAAAATACTCAAGAACGAGTCTCCAAACCTTCTAGCATCCAAGGGTTGTGTTGTGGAATATTTACAAGATGGAATAGTGGATGGAATGTAGGATGGTGGATGTAGAATGGTGAATTGTGGGGAAATGAATTCTTCTAATGATGTAGAGACTATTTATAGACCAAGAATCCTTTAGGTGAAGGGTTAAGGATTATGTAGGTAGGAAAAATTATTAGAATCCTTTTAGGTAAGGGTTTTAAGATAGGAAAAGTTATCCCTTTAGGTAGGAAAAATTATCCCTTTAGGACTCTGAAAACATGTCAAATTCGGCCCAGAACTTCATAAATCCCGCGTCGGCGCCGCGGCCAGATCAGCCATGGCTACCAAAAATCAAGAACTTTCGAACATTCGAACATTGGCCGCGCGCTCGAGGCGTTTTCGCGAATTTTCGCTTTGCCCTTTCTCGTCCGGACTTCGTCTGATCTCCTCTATAATTCTCGGAACTTCTTAGACTTCATTTCTTGGCCCTTTTTGTGTGTAATTCCATCTCATTTATGCTCATTTCATCTCCTTTTCGCCATTTCTCAATTTTTGACCGATGTGACACAAAAGAAAGGAAAACGACCCTAATACTATACTAAACATAAATGAAATGAGTAAAATACTAACTAAAAATGACTCAAAAGGTGTATATAAAATACACCGATCAATAGGCGTTATAGTAACATCTAGATGCTTGTGAGCAACTTGGAAGATGCTCATAAAGATAAAATCAACCCGTCAACCAATAACTTAAGAAATCAAAATAGGTAGAACTATCGGAAGACTAATTGGATTGTCGAAAGTCATGACCCTAGATTACAGCATCATCTGATAAATCTTATAGTCTTAGTCTCCATTGTCTCAGTCACAAAATGACCAAATCTTACTTATTCTTCAATCGTAGTTAGTTTCACAAAACACTTTGATTTTTACTCTCTTGAATAGTTACGAGCGAGTTTGAATTAGTTAAACAGGAAAATACAAGTCCTTTTGGGTATGATATCTAGAGTTCAAAATCCTATATTACTTGTCGACCGCGTATACTTGCGTGTGCGTTTAGGAGCAATATTGACTGATCATGTGAGAAGTCAACCCTAATCTAGTTTCTACTTTGATCAGCATTTTCCTTCTAGTATCCCTTTAAAATGTGGGAAAAGTATATTTTCAAAGTAACTGTAAAATCAAAAATAGTTCGTGTCAACTCTTGAATAAACAAATAAAAAAAAAAAACATATCAAAAAGGAGGAAGAAGACGGAAAGTTGATAGTGGATCCGCTAAAGAAAAAGAGTGAAAGGTTAAAGATTCTCATTAATGTAACATCCTGTTTGGTCATAAATTATCCCTCCTAATATGTGATATTTATCACCTTTCTAAAGTTAAATTGACTGATTTTTGAAGTTAAATTAAATCAGATTGACTTAATATTTTAAAATTAGAATTTTAAATATTAAAAAACTATACGAAAAGTATTATAAATTGTATTTCTTCTCATGCATGTCAATATGATGGTTATATATTACTCGAATTTTATGAGCTTATTTGACATCAATTTTATGCGAAATTAGAGATATTATGTGAAGATATTGCTAAGTTATGTCGTTTTATATCTAGGTGAAGAAGAACCTAAATTGAGAGCATAATTGATGAAACGAAGAAGAAACGAATGAGAAATTGAACAAAAAGGGGTGCGCGATTGCGCACCTGGGCACAAGAACGCGCATGCAAGACACTGCCACTGTAGTGGTCGCGCGATCGCGCTACGTGATTTCGGCAACTTTAGTCGAGGCTATTTTGGGTATTCTACGGACAAACCCCAGTCGCTATATAAGGTTTTACATTATCCCAATTAGTTTATCTTGGTTTGGGGAGCGACAAAACAAGGGGAAGGAGCGTAGGAGAGGGTTCAACACCCGAATTCATTACTTTCCATCACGATTTAATTCAATGCGAAAGTTTGGATCGATTGTCACTTGTAATGTTTTCTCGTTCTTATTCTTCGATGTTCTTTTCTTCTATTATGGAGTAGATTTCTCATATGGGTTTTACAAGACATGATGTATTGATTGATGTTTTAGATTAGATTCAATTTTTGTTTTATTGCCTAAATTCATTAATGGAGATTTGAATTGAATTGCAGAGTTATTTACTGTTTTATTTAATCAAAAGAGGAATAGTTTGGTGAATATCTCTGCATTATTCTTGTTTGGTTTTAATTGGTAATTCTTCTAAGTAATCGAAAGAGCTTCTTGAATTATTGGTTGAACCAAGAGTGGAAAATATTCGAGAGAAGTTTTCCTTTAGACTAAATCCTTAATGTTTTCTTGCATTCACAGGGCTTTTCACTAGTCTTGAACTCATGGATATTAGCTTTATTTTATTGTTGAGATATTCTTGAATACTTTAATCGCAAGAAGAAGTGTTTTATGAATTATCTTAATATAAATTTGATTTAGCTTTTGATTGAATGATTCTGTTGAGTAATCGGAAGAGACTCTCCAATAATTTATCTAGGGTAATAAGCTGACGATATTCGTGAGAAGTCGTCCGAAGATTTATTTTTATCCATAGTTTTTGAACATTCTCGGGGCTTGCATTAGTTTAATTTGTGGAATCTGAATAAATAATCGAAAAGATTTATTAGATTCTTGAGTAAAACTAATTACTTTTTGAATTCGAAATACTCAATAAAATTTAGAAGAGGATGATAAAACGAATCAGAGCTAATTGCTAAAATCTTGCATTTGTCTTGTCTACTACCCTTACTTCTCATATTAATAGTAACCTTTATTTTCATTGTCGATTATTTTAATTACTTTTGTAGTCGATAATATTGGTCTATAACCACAATAACGTAAAGTTTTGATCACCTTTTTGTTGACGAAGGAACCCGCAGCCGCTACTCTTTCGAGTGCGCACAGGGTAAACCCCGGACTGACGCAGTAGCCTGCAAACCACGTTAGCCATGTAAACCACACTTGGCAAGCCATGTGTGACAGGCTCAACCAAGAAGGTTTATGCAGGGGATCGAACTCGTGACCTTGCGGTCCCGCGCTCTACTAAGTTTTGATCACCTGAATAATACTAAGCAAGTTTTTGTTTGAGCAATTGTTTGTACCAATCACTGTGGAGACAATCTTAAACTACACTATCTTTGATTATCGAAACACTTAAATTATAATGTGTGTTGCGCTCGCCACAATACAATAAAAATAACACACCCAGTATAATCTATTAGGCGGGCTTCTCATGTCAATATGATAAAAAATATTTTTTAAAATGTTAGTAAAAATTTAAAAAATTTAAATCTCAAAAAGCAAAAAATGACATATAAATTGAGAAAGAGAAAAAAATACTATATAACAATATTATAAATGTGACGTGCAATTTTTGGGAAATAGAATATTGAAAATTTATTTGAGAAGTATTCCAAGGGAATAATAATCTTTTACTCTACAACTATTTTTTCATGAAAAATATATGTACATAAAGTGGCAAGCCACGTGCAATAAAGGGGTTTGAATTTATATCCCTAAATCGGAAAGTTATACTCTCTAGAATAAAAAAGAGCGTTCATTTAGTCACTTACACACCTTTTAAAAAATATTAATTTCTAGATAAAATATGTAATTTGATTAAAATGCTCCTCATTAAATAGATATTGTGATTTGATCAATTACACTTAAAATCTGAAAAAATAAGTTTAATTATTTCTTAATTTGGTAAATGAACATTCTTTTTTAATAAAAAATAAAGATTAAGTGGATTTTTTTTTATCCGGAGGGAGTACTATGTAAATAGGTAACAACAATTTTTTGAACATATATAAAATTCATATATATATAAATCCTCTAGGCAAATATTTTTTTTGCCCTTGTAAAATTTTCATTAGTTTTATGATCATTTTACAAAAAAAATAATAATAATTACATAAAGAGATTTGAAAAAAATCATTTTCTTCCATTCAACTTTATAACAGGGCGAGAGAATGGGTATTCATCTTTGAAGTGCGGACAATATTCTTTCTTTGGTTAAAAGAACTCTTCATTTTCGTCTTCATAAAACACAATCACAGAAAGAAGAAGATCAATTGTAAGTAACTATGGCTAGTAATGGTTGTCATGCATTTTTGTTCGTACTCCTCTCTATAATCCTCGCATACACAGCAATCACCACTAGCATGCACTCTAAATCAACTAAGAATTACAAAAATTCATCTAACGAACAACTCATCAAACACTACCTCACCATCAACGCTTCTAAAGCTCTTCGTAATCAAGGTTTCAACATCTTAGCTACTCTCCTTCAAATATCTCCTGAAATTTTCCTTTCAACTCCTCAATCCACCATTTTCGCCATTCAAGATTCCGCCATTTCCAAGCTATCTATCCCTTCTTGGGCAATGAAACAACTCCTTCAATACCACACTTCCCCTTCAAGAATCACATTTCAAGAACTGTTAAAAAAGTCCCAAGGTAGTTGCTTTAGTACCCTTTTATCTCATAAAAGAATAGCCATCACAAAAATTGATGAAAAACAAAGGACTGTTAAGATAAACAATGTTTCAGTTACTCATCCTGATTTGTTTCTTGAAGGGAGTATTTCGATTCACGGAGTTAGTGGCGCGTTCTACGAGTTAAATTTTCATGGATTAGATGAACATATGGATGTTATTCAATCACCTGTTTGTGAAGAAATGTCAAACATAAAGGACTTGGTTGATTGGAGAAGGATCATTAAGTTGCTAAGCTCAAAGGGATATGTTTCGTTTGCAATTGAAATGCATTGTGTTCTTGACGGGATTCTTCAAGATTCTGCAAATTTAAGCTCTGTAACTATCTTTGCTCCTCCAAATTTGGGATTTTTATCATCCCCTTCACCATTTCTTGAAAGAATTGTAAGGCTTCATATAATTCCCCAGAGGTACACTTTTATGGAATTGGCTTTCTTGCCTTACGTATCATCCATCAAGACATTGACTCCAGCCTTAAATGTCACCATTTCTAAAAGTAATTTTTCGCGCTTTTTGACAATTGATGGCGTGGAGATCACAGCACCGGATATTTTCGTATCCGAGACGTTCGTTATCCATGGAATGTCTCGGCCTTTTGAGTTGGCGGAGCTATCCATCTCATTCAGATAATTAGCTTTCTTGTTTTTGAGTCAGTAAAGCATTATCATCTCTGTTAGATGTATATTTTACTTGACCACATTTTGCTTTATTCATTTCAAACTAGATTTAAGATAGTAATAGTAGTAGATATGCAAGTTATAGATGAGAAAGAGTACGCAATAACTTCTTATGTTTACCTTTGTAACTCCAAAATTGTTACTGCATGTAATATCCAAGCAGAAGTTGATAAACACTCTTTTACATATTTGCTAATTTCTAACTTGCTAGTTTTATCATACTTGATTTCAATGCCCAATAGCCAATTTCCATTTGATTTTTGCTCTTAACGAATATCCAATAGATATTAAGGCCACAATACTTTATGTAACATATGCTCCATCACTCAAATATATAACAAATCAGGAAACAGTACAAAATTATCACCGATCTGTTACATGAAAACTGTATTCGAATAAAGACTCGACGTATATGGGTCTGATATTTTGTAAAACAAGCATACAGAATAGCAAATAAGTCATCACTATGTTAACAGCATAATGTGGTACCAGTTTTCCAAACCAAAAAAAGAAAAATTGCATGATTGTTTACTGAGACTGAAGATTGGGAATCCTATAATTTCAGTTCATATCATTTATTTCTCCTCATCGCCTTCTCCGTGGCATGAAATCACGTTTTTTCTTCCTTGTCTTCCTCCTCTTCCTCTGGCTTTGTCCAATATCCAAAACCCTCAACGTTACATGGGAACATTTTCAGCCAATTGCAGTGGCTGACTTCTAAGTATTTGAGGGCTGGCATTTCACTTTGGAATGTTTCCCATGTTTCCCGCAGCCTTGGCAAGAATTTCAAGCACAATCCTTCAACATTCCAGTTACCCTCATTACCTCCCCAGAATTTTTCACTCATGCTGCTAAGCACTCTTGAATCTTCGATACAAAGGTACTGCAGTTGGGGAAGTGAAACGGGGTTTATCCATACTGGTGTGGTTTCTCCGAGGAAATGCCTTAGATATAATTCTTCAATGTGCGTTGGTGGTAACAAGTTATCCAGCTTCCTTATGATGTCCTTGCTTTCACAGTCTCCTGCATTGATTGATAGCACCCTTAGCAGTCGAAGTTGTTCCAATGCGGCCAATTCCTTGTCGTCTATCATGCTTTCATCCGTTATGTCTAATTGCAGTACCCGAAGTTGAGTCAGTGTCACGACCTCACTCAGGCGACAAGCTTCTGTTGTTGTTGGAATCGGTATCTTGAAACCGTACAGCTCTTCAAGATTGGAAAGCCTAGAGAGACCTTGTGGTAAGCATGGCAAATCTGGACAGCTTCCAACATCCAGAATTGCCAATCTTGGAAGTGTTGTGATTGATGTTGGTAGCTTTTTCAGTTCCTTGCATTCTCTAAGGACAAGTATTTGTAGTCCCCATAACTTCCTAACAGAATCTGGAATTTAGTACAACTTTGCTACGTCTCTAAGGTTTAAATAACCTAGTCGCTTTAGTGACGTAATCCAGTTCCATAGATCCACTAAAAAGATGTTATCTAGCTTGACACATGACAGGTCTAAGACCCTGAGAGTCTTGATTTCAGCAAGAGCGATTTTCCTGTTGAAGCCGATGAAATTTGTTGTAGTGAGAAGAAGTGCTCTTAGCTTTGAGTTCCCAGCCAAGGACTGGAAAGTTGTTTCTTTGGTAACACCTAAGTGCCTAGAGTTAACTGTGGCTATGTGCCTGCCTCTATTAAAGCTACAAAATGTCTCTTCTTCTGAAACTAGGATTACCATGTCCCTGACCATGTCATGCATTTTGCAACTGTAAACTCTCCCATCAAAGTTTCTTCTTCGGAAAGCTTCAACCAAGCACCTACTGACCAGTTCAGACAAGTAACTAAAAGCTACATCTGTTGCGGTTTCTGTTCCATTGCCACGGACTAATCCTTCCCCTACCCACCAACGAACCAATTGTTCCGCCTCAATTGCATGGTCATCCGGATAGATTGAGAAGCACAAGATGCACTGCTTTAGATGAGCAGGAAGCTCATCATAACTTAGTTGCAAAGATGCCATTACAGAGATATTGCTTTCACTATCCGATACCAATTTCTCTCGAAAATTGTCACAGATCCGCCTCCACTCTCCGAGTGAATGTGGTTTTGATGATAACATCCCACCTGTGGTCTTGATGGCTAGAGGAAGACCACGACATTTTCCCACGATCTCTCTTCCGACTTCTTCCAATTGAGCATTACACTTTCCTTTAGTTGACAAAAATGCAAACTTGGAGAACAATGACCAACTCTCTTCATCATCGAGCAATCTTGGTCGATGAATTCTTGCTTCCGTGGCTCCCATCCTCTTAACAACATCCTCATTTTTTGATGTGATTATAATACAACTGTTGTGCTCTATGTACTTGGGTAATCCCCTTGAGATCCTATCCCACCATCCATCATCAATGGTCCATACATCATCCATGACAATCAAGTATGACTTATGTGAAAGTGCTTCAAGAATTCTGTTAAGCAAGTCACCTTTGTCAGTTCCACTGTCATCCGAATTCAACTGTCTCAAAATACCCTTCATGATTGCAAGCTCATCATAAGTTTGAGACACGGAAACCCAAACTTTCTTTTGAAATCTCACTTTCACTTGTCTGTCGTGGTAAATCTTTTGCGCGATTGTGGTTTTGTCCAAACCACCCATCCCAACAATGCCAACACGATGTAACGACTCACTGAGAGAAAGGATCCATTCTTTGATTTTTCTTGTATCTTCTGATAACCCCACAATTTCAGATTGGTCAAAAATATGTGAGGTCCATCTCGTCCGTCTGATGCTTCTTCCGTCGCTGCTAGATTGTTCAGTTCTTGGACCAACAAAGGTCCTCAGCTTCTGATGCATTTTCACTATCCCCTTGTGAAGTTCTGTCAATTTCTTTCCAGTGTTATATCAATCTCCTTTGGCGAAGGAAACAAGCAAAAAGGATTCCCTTTTGTCTTTAGATAGTCTTCGCGAATTTGGCAATCCGTGATCACATTATCTGCTTCATAAATTAGTTCCTGAAGTTCAGATAAAGTTGACTTGACAGACTTATTGTTTCCTTTCAGCCTGTTTGCTTCAGTGAGATACGAACGCATGAGATTCAGCTCTTTCTTCATCTCCTTGAACTGACTTTCAAATTGAATAGCATATTGAGCATGCATATTCACTTGTTTTGTCAAGTCGTTCACAATGAACTGAGTTACAGCACTCGTGATTGGGTCGCCCATCTCGCAGCTGCAAATTTATCAAAGTTCAAATTTTAATGAGCCTTCATAGCCATTAAAGGAAGCAGAAAATAAAGAGTTTCTACCATGAGTTGTATTGAGAATGTACAAGTAAAAAAGAGTGTGCTCTCTCTAAAAGCCATAACTTTTAGATGAGATGATTTCACTTTCACACTTCCAACATAATATCGGAGCATGTGAGAGGTCAAACGGAATTTCCACGTGTTTAATCTGAAAGACAGTATACACGGTCAAACCGTGTATATCACTTAGTCCGATTTTGTATCATAAATTATCATAGTTGTAGAATTCTTGTACAAGTGTAATTATGGTATTAGTATTATAGTAGAAAAAGGTATTAGTCTTGTATTAGGAAAAAGGAGATGACACATACTTAAACAAGTTGCAGTGGCAATCATATGTTCTTTGGATTAGTCATCAGACAGATTCAATATCAGTAATACTTCATCTACTGACTTTACTATTTGCTGCTATCAAAGTTTACTAACAGTGGAACTATACAGGCTGGTTACAGTGTTATTGGACTGAACATGTTTAGGAAGCAAGGGAATATAATTGGTTGAGAAAACTAAATCGATTTATCACAAAGATGCTCTATTAATATAATTTATGAAGAAAACAGTCTGTTGGTGAGATAGCATAAAATGGGAAATAAGCACTACAAAAAACTAAATAAGAACAATATATTGCACTAACTCTTTAGGATGGTTCTCATGATTTCATACCTCACTGTCAGCTGATATCCTGATACTATTTTGCTCAGAGGAATCAGAAATCCAGCAGTGTCTCCGCAAAACTCTTCAAGACCTAATCAACAAGTCATGAACTCAAATAAAATGAAATGGAAAGGAACAGAGAAAAATAAAGAATGAAAACCTTTACGAGAACTGGTTATATGGCAAATTAAAAGAAAATAATTCATATCATGACACATTTTACATCTATTGTTGGCAATGAAATGGATTAGATGACTCATGTAACCAAGGAAAAATTGTTTAAAGCTGGTAATTAGTTTAAAGTAACGTTTCCCTTAACATATCTTTTACAAAACAATAATCTTTTCAAGTTAGTAAAAAGACTTATTTATAAACACATACTATGAAGCATGACATGTTATTATGGAGAAGAAACATTAAAACTCTGAAACATTGCAGGAGCCTGAGAGAAGCACAAAATAAGAATGGATATATAAAGTATTATTTACCTTAAACTAGTGATTGCAAGTCTAGAGTCCAGAAGAAAAAGAAAGGTTGTACTTCTTTAAACGTAGGAAGCGTCTATTTATGAGAAAGGGAGAAAAACTACAAACAAGAGCAAAGTTCCTTTTCTCTTCACTGGATCAAATGCTAACTACAAGTTAGAAGATTCGGTTTTTGGTTGTCGCCCATTACAAACGTTATTTTAGTTATATGATCTATTCGATAAGAGATTAGTACAAAAATAACACATGAAATCTTTCTAGAATCATTTTATTCTAATTGTATGTGATCAATAGGAAATCATTTCCTTTAATCAGTGTTGAGTTATTTGAATTTAACCTTTCAGCAGCTATAAGTAAGAATTATCAATATGAAATCAAGTGTTCGAGCCGTGGAATCAATCAATAATAATTGCATCATATTAGTCTGCCTTTATCCCCCTTTTAGGATGCGGCCCTTTCCTGAAACTTGCGTGAACGCGGAATACTTTGTGCCCCAAAAAATTTATAGGTCAGAGTTATTCAGGTAATGACTAATGATTGAGACTTACTACTACTACAACAATAACATACCCAGTGAAGTCCCACAACGTGAGGTCTTGGAGGGTAGAGTGTACGCAGACCTTACCTCCACCTTGGTAAGTAGAGAGGTTGTTTCCGAAAGACCATCAGCTCAAGACAAAACATAAGCACAAGTAAAACATAAGCACAAGCAAAGCAAGAGAGACAGTCAGATCCGGACAAAAAATTTAAAGCAGTATGAAAATGATGGTAACAAAAGCGAATAAGCCATGATAAAACATTCTGAAAAAAGAAGCAGTAACTAACACATGTAAATAAGATAAACAAAGTACACGAAAGAACATACATAAGTAGAAATCAAATGTCAGGGGACTATAAAACAATACTGCGTCTACTAGTATGATAGACTAATCAGGACTACAATAATAACACACCAACTATCAGTATGTAAGCGTAAGTAGGACTACACTCAACTACCTACTACCCTTCTACCCTAATCCGTGTCCTCCACAACCCCCTATCTAAGGTCATATCCTCAGTAAGTTGTACCTGCGTCATATCATGTCTAATCACCTATCTCCAATACTTCTTCGGCCTACCTCTACCCCTCATGGACTCGTCCATAGCCAACCTCTCACACCTCCACATTGGGGTATTTGTGTCTCTCCTCTGCACATGCCCGAACCATCTCAACCTCGCTTCCCGCATCTTATCCTCCACCGAGGCCACTCTCATTCTGTCCTGAATATCATCATTTCTAATCATATCCCTCCTTGTATGCCCACATATTGCTCGTATTTTTCAATCAATCTGCAAAAGTAACTTTAAAAGGATTTTTTTTTTACCTTCCATTAAAAATGAAGGTGAGGGGCATCTGATCCTCATGAGTTGTTCTGCTATTGACTACTCGACTACTCTCCACTCTCAGATCAAGGCCCCATCAATGTATTATTGTTCCAATTTCCTTCATTATATATGTATAGCCAAATTAATTTTTGGCTGGTAATTGAAGTGGTAGCCAAAAATAAGGTAAACACATAACGCCAATTTGGTTATGGAATGAATACTTTCATTTCAGGAAAACTAGTAAACTTCCTATTGGCCTTTTGACTTTGGAAAGAACTTGCAAAGCAAAACACAACCTGCAACAAAAATACTATCAGAAATTAAGTGCAACTCATCACTTGTAACATGATTGAAATCTGATTAGAATTGCAGTGTGATAATAGTAACTTCGCACTATATTAAGTAAGTCCAAGTTTTCAATCACATGAAGTCCTTCTTCTTCTATCTTCGCTTCTCCCAAGATTCACAATCCTAATCTCATCTTAAAAAGTGAATAAAAAACCAGATCTGTATTAGACAAAATCGCCTATAATTGTGCAGCAGAATGGCAACTGACCACTTAAATAATTCATAGTAGTATTGCAAATAAGTCCGCAGAATATGGTATTGGACCTTGGCAATGGTCTTGTTGAGTACTTAGTTTGTAATATTTGGAAAGACTATGGCTTTTCCTAAGTCATCTTTAAAGTTCTAGCCCCCTAAAGAGAAATGAGAATACATGCAATATCATTATAAGAACAGTGACATCACGTCAAAATCATCACTTCCATATTTCATATGTTTCTAACAGGCCTTTGGAAGTGAGTACTGTAGTAAAGTTGACACGAGTGGCTGTTAATAAAAGTATAAAGACTGGATTATTTTTATTGGAGCAGTGCAAACATAGTACAAAATGTATTAACGATTCAAAGTTGTTACTTTAAAAATGTAATAAATTACTAAAAGTGGGAAGATTCTAAGTCAAAAGTTGAATCACAAAATTATCCCTTAAAAGTTTTATTTTTCACCAAAAATAAAAATCCCATTCTATTAAATTGTTTATTTAAATTATTTATTACACTAAACCTGATACATATTAATTAATACTTAAGAAAACTTTATAGCTTTACAATTTCAGCGTGAGAAACCAAGAGTTGAAACCAAAATTAGTCCCCATTAAAAGTTAGTAAGTTACTCCCTCCTTTTAAAAAATATTTTCTTATTTTTCTTTTTAGTCCATTTAAAAAAATAATATCTTTTTCTTTTTTTACAACTCTTTTATTCCAAATTTTCACATGACATATTTAAGAGCACAATATTAAATGTTATTTTTGTATATTCAACACATCTTTAATACAAATATATATATTGTGTACAATGTGGAGTCCTAATACAATAAGGATCATATAAATACCATAATTATACAACACTAATAATTATAAAATATATGATGAATATTCTACTAATCTTCACTAATACACCCCCTCAGTCGGAGCGGGAGTAGGTTATGCACTTAGACTAGATCTGAAGTCGAAGAATACCTGTCTAGGGAGTCCTTTAGTGAAGATATCTGCATACTGATACGAATATAACACATGCAACACCTTAACATGTCCTATAGCAACCTTCTCACGAACAAAATGTATATTCACCTCAATGTGCTTGATTCGCTGTTGAACCAGATTATGAGATAAATATATGGCGGATATGTTATCACAATACACCAAAGACGCCTTACGCAAGGTGTTAGCCAATTTTCCAAATGCTCACGCAAGTGTACTGATCGGTGTATTTTATATACACTTTTGAGTCGTTTTTAGAGAGTTTTATCCATTTTTGTACAAATACGTGTCGTCTTCGGATAGATTTTCTTTCTTTTGAGTCAAATTGGTTAAAATGGCTCATTGGCGGAAAAGGAGCGAAAAGAGGGCAAAAACGGAGGTTCCAGAGCTCGAAATGCGGCGGCGAGCACATCCACAGCCACGTGCCGCGGCGCCCAGCCAGGTCGAGCGCCCGGCGCTAATATTCGAAGCTGCGAAGTTCAGCGCGCCAGCTCTGCAAACAGCGAGTTGCGGCGCGACGCCTAATCTTCGTAATCACGCGCGCAGTAGCGCAGACGGAAAAGTCGATTTCGATTGTCGATGGGCGGGCGAGTAAAACCCTGCACACGTTTTTTAAACTATAAAAGGAGAACCCTAGAGCAGTTTTAAGGGTTCCCTTCTTGCCAATTCACAAGACATCTTGGAGTTCAAGATTGGAGACCATTCTTTAGTAATTTCTTTTCTTTCTTTTACTTTATTTTCAGTTTATGTTGGATATTGAATTGGTTCTTGTCATGTCTATGGCTAGGAACTAATTCTAATATAGGGCTTTCCATGTCAATTCACTTGAACCTTATTTTATGAATTAATGCATGTTTGTGGTTTTTCTTCTTATTGTTGAGATTTATCCAATAGATGATTTGATTGCTTGGTAATTACTTGATAATTAATTATCATTACTTATATGATTTCTAACCGAAATCCGAAAGGGGAGGTTGTGAATATGCTGTAATTGGGTAGACATAGGTTGAATCGTGGATGAAAATACCCCGATTACTTGTGTAGTATTAATAGGTTTCTGGACTTAATCTTTCTCTAGAGTCAACCTTATCACCGAAAGGTAGAAAGGTGTTGTACTGGGGTTGAGTGTTTATATAGCCTTAACGGGAGTATAAAACGGATTAGTAAACCTGCTATCTCCAATAGAAGAAGAACCATAATTAATTGCATTAATAAGTAATATAAGCGGATAGTTGAGGAGATTTGGAAGCCCTATTTCCATCACTACTGAAGTAAACAACATAGTTTAATTAGTTTTCATAATTAGAATCTTAAACAACAATCAATATTCGGTCACCAAATAGATAACAAATAGTAGAAATTGGTAATTGAGCACTAATCCATGAGGACGATAACTCGGTCTTCAAAGACTATATTACTTGAGTCGACACGTTCACTTGCGTTAAAGTGTGTGCATAAATCGCGCATCAAGTTTTTGGCGCCGTTGCCGGGGATCGGCGTAGTTCAATATCAATTTTATCTATTCTTAATTTCTAATTTGGTTTTTATTTTTGTTTTTATTTATTACTTTTTATTTTATTTTGTGAAAACCAGTGTGCCGTGATTCGTTTGTTTGTTTTTGATCTGTTTCAGGCACTCAGTTTATGCGAAGGAGAAGAGGAGCAGACACTCTTGTTCCCTTCAATCCAGAGATTGAGAAAACTTGTAAACAGAACAGAAGGAACCAGCGAATTTCATCCTTAATTGAGATGGGAGGCATACAAAACAACAACGAGATGAATGAGGGTTTAGGTGATCATTAGCCTAACCAAAGAATGCCTCGGAGATTGCCGATGGATGTAGAGGAGAGAGTTCAGGTCCAAGCGGAGAGAAGCTTGGGAGATTACGTGCTACCAAGGGTGAACGGAGCACAAACCTGTATTAGGCTCCCTGCAATAGGAGCAAATAATTTTGAGATCAAGCCTGCAATTCTAAGCATGGTGCAGAATACGGTGCAGTTTAGAGGGTTTCCATCGGAGGATCCTCACATGCACATAGCTAATTTCTTAGAGCTGTGTGCAACATTCAGATACAATGGCGTTACTGATGACGCCGTCAGATTGAGGCTCTTTCCCTTCTCACTCAGGGATAGAGCAAAAGTGTGGTTGAATTCCTTGCCAGCAGATTCAATATTTACATGGCAAGAGTTGGCGCATAAATTTTTAGCAAAGTTCTTCCCACCATGCAAAGCAGCAAAGTTGAGAGGGGAGTTGAATAATTTCTATCAAGCCGATGGAGAGTCATTATATGAAGCTTGGGAAAGATTCAAGGACTTGCAAAGGAAGTGTCCATACCACAGTATTGAGTTGTGGAATTTGGTCCACATTTTCTATAATGGGCTAAGTGGAACGACCAGAACGATCATCGATGCAGCCGCATGTGGAACCTTTATGAGGAAAACTGCACATGAAGCTCGTGATTTATTGGAGGACATGGCCACCAATAATCATGTCACATATGATAGACAAGTGAGTGGCAGAAGAACAGTAGGAGTTCATGAGATCGATGCCATCACTGCACTTAATGCCCAAGTTGCTCTTTTGACCAAACAATTGCAACAAAATACAATGTCTGTGAATGCAGTGCAGATGCCAATGAGTTGTGAAATGTGTGGTGGTCCACATACCTTCGATAGATGTCCTTCAGCTGATCCTAACAATATGTCGATCGAGCAAGCAGAGTGCCAGGCAGTAGGTAACTATCAGAGGCCCCAGAACAACCCATACTCCAATACATACAATCCAGGGTGGAGGAATCACCTAAATTTTTCATGGAGAGGCGGCGAAGCGAATCGGTTTAGAGGCCGATGCAAAATCAGCAGCCATTCACTCAGGCCTCACCTTCTCAACAATTCAATGCACCTGTTCAGCCAGAAAAGCCAGACGAGCTTAGAGCAGCTTTGTTGACACTCACCAACTCCCAGACCCAGTTCATGGCAGAGACTAGATCCTCCCTCAGGAGTTTGGAGACACAGGTGGGGCAACTGGCAAAGCTAGCAAACAATAGGCCACAGGGGACCTTGCCGAGCAATACAGAGATGAACCCTAGAGAACAATGCCAAGCAGTGCAGCTGAGGAGTGGAAAGCAGTTGGAACAGCTTGCACCTAAGCCTGTAGTTGAGCAGAGGGTAGAACCAGAGAAAGAGAAGGTGGTTGAAGATCGTCCAATAGTAGAGAATGCTCCAGAGAAGGAGTACACTGAGAAGATTCCGTTCCCACAAAGATTGCAAAGAAAAGTAGTTGATAAGCAATTCTCCAAGTTATTGGAGACATTCAGAAAGTTACATATCAACATACCCTTCATCGAGACGTTGGAGCAAATGCCCTCTTATTTCAAATTTATGAAGGAAATTTTGGGGAAGAAGAAGAAGAAGAAATTGGGAGAGTATGAGATGGTGGCATTGACTGAGGAATGCATTGCTATCCTGCAGAATAAATTGCCCCCTAAACTCAAGGACCCAGGGAGCTTTACATTGCCTTGCACAGTTGGCATAGTAACATGCAATAGGGCCCTCTGTGATTTGGAGGCGAGTATAAATTTGATGCCTTTGTCGGTGTTTAAGAGGTTGGAGTTAGGTGAGGCAAAACCAACCACGGTGAGCTTGCAATTAGCGGACAGAACGGTGGTGCACCCCAGGGGGAAGATTGAGGATGTTCTTGTTAAAGTAGGAAAATTCTTTTTCCTTGCGGATTTCCTCATTCTTGACATGGAGGAGGATGCAGAGATTCCCATCATATTGGGGAGACCGTTCTTGGCAACAGGGAGAACCCTGATTGATGTAGAAAAGGGTGAGCTGACGTTAAGGGTAGAGAGCGAAGAAATAGTGTTCAAAGTGTTCAAACACGTTATTGAGCCTCCGGTCATGAGCAGGTGCTTTGCAATCAGCACTGTCAGAACTTCATGTGAGCCAGTGCAAGCCAAACCAAGGGAGATAATCACATTTTGATTTATGTACTTGTTTTTATATTTTTTTATATGTGCAGATGAAAGCTAATAAGTCCAAATTTTCTGCTCCGTAAAGTCAGATTTCAGAGTATGAGCGACAACGGATCGAGAATTTGAAAATAAATGCAGAAATAATGAATGCTCAAGGTGCTGGATATTTTGCTAACAAAATACTACGTAAAAAGATTCTTGGTTTGGATCGTTCAAGTAGCTGTGGACAGCGCAATGGCTTGTTGGAAGAAAGAGATGATGAGTCCACATTTGAATATGATGGAGGCGGTAACGAGGAGGAAACCACTAGCAATATGAGTTCAAAAAGGAAGGTAAACATGTTGCTGAGGCTGATTCTCATGTTTAGCATCTTATCTTGGCCCTCTTTTGGCTACTGATTTCGACCATCTTTTAGACTGATTTTGGTCCTCTTTTGGCTACTGGTTTTGACCATTTTTTGGATTGATTTTGGCCCTTTTGGCTACTAATTTTGATAATTTTCGGACTGAATTTTAGGTCAATGTAGCTGCTGGTTTTGGCTTTGTGTCGGACTGATTTTGACCATTTTTTGGACTTACTTTGGCCATTTTGGCCATTTTGTTGGACTGATTGTGGTCATTTTGTGGACTGATTCTGGCCATTTTTTGGACTGATTTTTGGCCATTTTTTTTTATGTTGGTTTTTGGCCATCTTGTTGCTGATTTTCGACAATCTTTTGGACTGATTTTGGTCCTCTTTTGGCTACTGGTTTTGAGCATTTTTTGGACTGATTTTGGCCCTTTTTGGCTACTGATGTTGACCATTTTCGGACTGATTTTTAGGCCAATGTAGCTGCTGGTTTTGGCTCTGCGTCGGACTGATTTCGACCATTTTTTGGACTGATGATGCGCGGTAAGATGCACACACTTTAAACGCAAGTGCACGTTATCGTGACAAGTAGTATAGTCTTGATAAGACCGAATATCGTCCACAAGGATTAGAGTTCAATTACCAACTATCTATTTTCTAGTATCTATTTGGTGAATTGATAATTGATTTGTTGTTTATAACTAAGAATTATGCAAGCTATTTAAATATAAAGATTTACTTCAGTGGTGATGAGAATAGGGCTTCCATGTATCCTTACTATCCGCTTATGCTACTTACTAATGCATTAACTTATGGTATTCTTCTTTTGGAGAAAGCAGGTTTACGAAATCGTTTTATACTCCGGTTAGGGTTATATAAACACTCAACCCCAGTATCGCACCTTACCTACCTTTCGGTGTTAAGGATAACTCTATAGGAGGATTAAGAACAAAAACCTAGTTGACCGTCGCACAATGCGCAAAATTAGGGTTGTTAAGCCTCTCATCAACGCTTACATAAATAATTGAGGTATTTTCATCCCCAATCCAAGAATGTCTACCCAACTTACATCATATTCACAATCCCCTTTTCTAATCGATTAGAAATCATATAGTGATAATTAGTTGTCAATTAATTACCAAGAATTCAACTCAATTATTGGATAGATCTCACAAGAAGAAAAATAACCAGAAGCATGCATTAATTGATAACATAAGTTTCTAGCACTTCACCATGGCACGCCCGATAAGAGAATTAGTTCCTAGTCATTGACATGACAAGAACTAATTCAAAGTTCATCATACAAAATCAAATAAAGAATAAGAAAGGGAAAAGAAATTACTAAACTAATGGTATCCAATCTCAAGCAAAAGTCTTGAGTTGTGCGAAGGGCACCCCAAAAAGCGCCTAGGGTTCTCCTTTTATAGGTGAAAACCGCCTCCTCTTTTCCTTCGTGCGACCGAATTTCGTCAAAAGACCTAATTTTTCCGCGTCGGCGCGCGGCCTGCAGCGCCCGCGGCGGAAGTTCTGTCCGTCGGGTGTTTTGGCGCGCGGCCGATATCTGGCATGCGAGGCGCGCGCGCTGGAACTCTGTAGCTTCTCGGATGTTTAGGCGTCGCGGCCTGCGTCTGTATGTAGCCGCGCGCTGGATCTTCTGCGGCTCTCTAAATAGTGGCGCCGCGTGACTGCGAGGCAGGCCCGGCCGGGTCTGAATTTTACCCTCGTTCGCCACTTTCTCGTATCAGCTCCGACATCTCTCTTTTGCCTCTTTTGCTCCTTTTCCGCCATTTGGTCATTTTAACCACTTTGACTCCAAAGAACGAAAAACTATCCTAATACGACACTTATATGTGCAAAATGGGACAAAAGATTAACTAAAACTGACTCAAAAGGTGTATATAAAATACACCGATCAAATACCCCCAAACTTAACCTTTGCTCGCCCTCGAGCAAAGATAGAAAGAAATAAAATAAAAGACTCAAAGAAACGAAAAATAAAAGACTCACTGCCATTGATCACTTTTGCTGCATTAGTGTTAACTAGAAAAACATGAAGGTTAGCAAAATAATATTCAGGAACATATAGCATGAAATTTCAGCACATTAAGCTAGATATTTCGCAAACTCATATTCATCATGCTTAATGGAAGTCAATATACTAAATCATGCATCTAAATTCAAGAATTCCTATGGCATGCTTACTTGCTACTCTCCACTAATTCTGGATATGCATAAAAGAGATCTTCAGGACTTTTAAGGGTTGTAATGTAGGCTTAGGTATAGGTAGGTAAAAATAGGCAATTTAGGCTCATTTCGTGTACCATAAGCTCTTTTGCTTTTCAGTATTTCCCTTTTTCTTTTGTACTTTTCTTCATTTCGATTCTATCTTTCCCCTCTTTTGTTTTGGGAGAGTGAAGTATATAATGACAAGCACCCCCAAATTTAGGCTTTTGCCTATTTCTTATTACTTTTGTATTGGGGTGCAACAGACTTATTCACTCTTTTTGTCTCTTTTTTAACACAATGTATTCCACTATTTCATATTTTCACTTATGGTACAATTTGTGGGAATATAGGGTGTCAAAGAAGAAGCTTCAATTTATAGGCTCAATGGGGCTGACTAGGGATATTTTTAAAGTCCGGGATAGAAAAGAATGGTAAGAATTGGCTATCAAAGAAATGCCTGAGTCATCTCCCTAACATGCATATCCTAACTATTTCGCCTAAAATAGCAAGCAATCATAACACATAGGTTTTCATTATTTAGCATGCACAATTTAAGCAAGAAACTCCAAATAGACAGATTTTGTGAGTTTTTGGCATATCTAACCTAGGTGTTTAGATAGTTGCTTCTAATTCCATTACATTATTCCACCTTCCTTCACTAGGTGTTTCTAGCAACTACAAAGATACATGATCTTTGGATGTGCAATTATGACTCAAAAAGAAAAAAAATTTGTGACTCAAAAATAATCATAAAAACAATCAAATAGACTTAAGTAAAACATAACATGACATAAAGAAAATAAAACACAAATAAAACACCCCCAAACTTAAATCACACATTGTCCCCAATGTGTGTAGACTCAAAGACAGTAAAAGAAATAAGACACTTACAAACTTTGGCTAAAATGGTGGTGGTGGCGGTGGATAATGCATCGACCATTGGTTGAACAAGGAACTCAACTCGTTGATTTGTTGCCTTGTTTCTTGCTGTCCTTGTACTACTGTGTCCAAGGTCTGCATCATCCTCATCTGATTTTGAAACAATTGCTCCATCGTGGGCGTTGGAGGTTCTGCTTCTGTGGTTGGCCGGTGGCTAGGTCCTGCCTCATATTGAGCCCCTATTTCAGGCTCATCTTCGTCCATGGCGGCCTCTGCTGCTGCTGCTGCTGGTTGTACTCTCCGTCTGGCTGCTGGGGGGCTTGGGTCTGGGAAAGAGTGCACTATCCCATAGGACACGGACAGTTGGTTTCTCTCATGAGTGTCAGTGGGTAGTTTTGGGACCGCACTCATGTGACATAGCTTGGTGATAACTGAGCCATGTCCCAATCCGCCTGTTGTTACCAACCTGCTGATTTCCTCAATGCTCTGCACTATTTCTTTCCCCACATCAATCGTCAACCCCCTCATAATTCCATATATCAGTTTAATCCTATCCTCTGACACTCTGGTGAAGTGCGTGGATGGAATCATGCGGGCGCTGACGAAATATAGCCAATCTTTGGCTACTTTGTTGAATTGGCACCTGTTCAGTGCTCTTGACCCATTTCTTCCAATATCAAAAACAACCCCATGGTAGCTCACGGTGTCTGCAACGGCATTCCAGTCGATGTGGTCAATGCTTGAACCATGTTCTAAAGTGATTCCAATCACTTCTTTCTTCAACATCAACTGTTTTCAATTGTATATTTATATCTTCTGTTGTCACAGACACATAGCGTCCCCTTACAAAGCATCCCCTTTCCACCTTCTCCTAAAATTGGCATAAAATTCACGCACCATTGTTGTGTTTCTGGTGCTATCTTCTCCTGATTCACAAATTTCCTCCACTCCTTAACTCAATCATCGCCCGAATGGGCTCATAAACATCTTCTTCCCATATGACTCCTCTCGTAGTCCATTCCCTTTCGGTATTAAGTGCAGTATCGCTTTTGTATCTTTGGTAGGCTTGGTAGCTCACAAACCTATTTTCATCGTATTGTGGGGTTGGGGTGGATGGGGATCCTCTTCTTGTCCTGGGGGCCATGGTTAAAACAGTTTCTGGAGCTTACAATTTAGTGGCACAAATGTTTCCTACACAATTGACAACTAGCAGCGAACACAACACCCCCAAACGTCAACTTTTCTACCTAATACCCACACTCCTTTTCTACTCTTTTCTCTAAACTTCACAATCAACTTTTCAGTACCCAATTACTTCAACTACAATACTCCTTCAAACTACTACCTCCTGTGACTTCAGTAAAGGATTCAAGAACAGAAAAAAATTACCTTTTTATGAGAAGCTTCAAGCTTGTTCTTGTTTCAATTGGTGGTTTGAGGCTATGGAATGGAGCTTTGTTGGTTGAGATGGCTAAGGGTTTTTGGGAATTTAAGAGTTTAGGTTGTGGTTGGGTTGGATTTTGTGGAGGATTTGTGGGCAAATTTCTGGAATTTCGTGGGGTTTTGGAGAGGGAAGGTTAGGTTTTTGAATTTGGAATTGGGGAAAATCTGATTTTTGGGCGTTTTTAAGTTTCTGGATTCCCGCTTCGGCGCCGCGGCCCTGCTTTTGGCGCCGCGGCTCCCAAACTCCTGCGCTCCTTCGGGACTTTCTGCGCCGCGGCCATTCTGGAAGCGCGGCTAAACTGGCAAATTTTCTGGGATTTTGGCGCCACGGCCCTGCTCCTGGGCGCCGCGGCGCTTGAACTTCTGCGCCTGTTCAGTTCTTTTGGCGCCGCGGCCCTGCTCCTGGGCGCCGCGGCGCTTACCCGCTTTTCTGGAAATTCTGGCTTTTCTTCAGTTTTTCGCCCTTCAGTTTATTTCCCTGTACCTGTCAATCACAGCACAAACACAAGAACCCAAGACCGTGAGACCGTTCTAAAAAAAATAAAAAATAAAGACAGAAATTAAATTAACATAATTGAAAACGTTGGGTTGCCTCCCAACAAGCGATGTCTTTAACGTCTTTTAGCCGGACGCAATTAACCGGTACGAGTGCTCATTGGACCCTTCTGCGAACTGCTTGCAATCCGCATATTTATTGCTATAGGTCTCAATTTCCCTATAATTATTTGTTCAAACAAGAGCCTTAAACATATAAGTATCCCCCAAGTACACACGATAGGTTTGTCTTTTAGGCTTTTTATAGTGTAGGAATCCGTGAAATTCTCTACATCTCTTAACTCTGGGGGTTGCCCTTGATGATATGTAATTTCTATTTGGGAGCCATTAGTGATAGCTAGTGGTGTTTCTTATGTGATAGGTGCAGGAAAAAGAATTTCCACAGAATCCAAGAAGGCCAATAATTGGATCCCTGAAATCTTTTCCTTCTCTACATTAACTACCTTGCCAGATTCCTCAATAGTTGGGTGTGGTTCAGGCCTTTCAAGTTGCTTGCCACCCCCCATAGGTGCTGATTGATTTTCTTGCATTTCGCTGCCAAATATGATCGCGAGTTCTCCTATTTGCAGTTCCAGCTTCTTTATGGCCAATCTCATTTCGTCCATGAACTGCGCTTGATACTTAGTGAGACTGAGTATGACTTCTCGCAATTCCTCTCTCTCTTCCTCTACGGTTGGAGCTCGATCATATTGACAGTAGTACTCCATATCTTCAGGATCCCTGAGATACATCAAAACCAACAAAGGATCACGGCACCCTTGTTTTCACACAATAAATACATAAAACAAAAAAGATTAGAAAAACTATACATAAAACCCAAATTAGAAATTAAAAATAGATAAATTTGATATTGAACTAATGCCTAATCCCCGGCAACGACGCCAAAAACTTGATGCGCGGTAAGATGCACACACTTTAAACGCAAGTGCACGTTATCGTGACAAGTAGTATAGTCTTGATAAGACAATATCGCCCACAAGATTAGGTTCAATTACCAACTATCTATTTTCTAGTATCTATTTGGTGAATTGATAATTGATTTGTTGTTTATAACTAAGAATTATGCAAGCTATTTAAATATAAAGATTTACTTCAGTGGTGATGAGAATAGGGCTTCCATGTATCCTTACTATCCGCTTATGCTACTTACTAATGCATTAACTTATGGTATTCTTCTTTTGGAGAAAGCAGATTTACAAAATCGTTTTATACTCCCGTTAGGGTTATATAAACACTCAACCCCAGTATCACACCTTACCTACCTTCTGATAAGGATAACTCTATAGGAGGATTAAGAACAAAAACCTAGTTGACCGTCACGCACAATGCGCAAAATTAGGGTTGTTAAGCCTCTCATCAACGCTACATAAATAATTGAGGTATTTTCATCCCCAATCCAAGAATGTCTACCCAACTTACATCATATTCACAATCCCCCCCTTTCGGAATCTGATTAGAAATCATATAGTGATAATTAGTTGTCAATTAATTACCAAGAATTCAACTCAATTATTGGATAGATCTCACAATAAGAAAAATAACCATAAGCATGCATTAATTTATAACATAAGTTTCTAGCACTTCAACATGGAAAGCCCTATAAGAGAATTAGTTCCTAGTCATTGACATGACAAGAACTAATTCAAAGTTCATCATACAAAACTGAAATAAAGAACAAGAAAGGGAAAATAAATTACTAAACTAATGGTATCCAATCTCCAAGCAAAAGTCTTGAGTTGTGCAAGAAGGGGCACTGATCGGTGTATTTTATATACACCTTTTGAGTCAGTCTAGTTAGTCTTTTGTCCCGTTTTGTACATACAAAGTGTCGTATTAGGATAGATTTTCTTTCTTTTGAGTCAAAGTGGCTAAAGTGGCCAAATGGCGGAAAAGAGCGGTGCGGGGAAAAGAGGAGGTACTAGAGAGTGAAACGAGAAAGTGGCAAACGAGGTGAAATCGCATCACCGGCGCTCCTGCCGCAAGCGGTCGCGGCGCCATTATTCGTAGAAGTCGCAGAAGATCCAGGCCGCGCGCTCAGAGACAGAATGGCGCGCGCTTAAACATCCGAGAAGCCACAGAGTTGCAGTACGCGCCTCGCATGCCAGATATCAGGGCCGCGGCGCCAAAACACCCGAAGTATTGCAGAACTTTAGGCGCCGCGGCGCCTGACAGCAGAGCCGCGGCGCCGACGCGGAAAAATTAGGTCTTTTGACGGATTTTTGGGCCAGGCCTGGAAGGAAAAGAAGGGAGACGTTTTAAACCTATAAAAGGAGAACCCTAGGCCGGTTTTCAAGGTTCCTTTCGCCAAACACAAGGTTTTCTTGCCTAGAGATTGGAGACCCAAACATTAGTAATTTCTTTTCTTTTTCTTTTCTTTAATTCGGTTTTGCATGATGAACTTTGAATTAGTTCTTGTCATATTCATGGCTAGGAACTAATTCTCTTATAGGGCTTTCTATGTTGAATTCTTGAACCTTATGTTATAAAGTAATGCATGCTTATGGTTATTATTCTTATTGAGAGATCTATCCAATAATTGAGTTGAATTCTTGGTAGCTAATTGACAACTAGTTATCACTATATGATTTCTAATCGATTCAAAAGGAGGATTGTGAATATCTTGTAAGTTGGGTAGACGGTCTTGAATTGGGGATGAAAATACCTCAATTAGATTCAGAGCGTTGATGAGAGGCTTAACAACCCTAATTTTGCGCATTGTGCGTGACGGCCAACTAGGTTTTTGTGCTTAATCCTCCTATAGAGTTACCCTTATCGTAAAGTTAGGTAAGGAACAATACTGGGTTGAGTGTTTATATAACCTAACCCGGAGTATAAAACGATTTCAGAACCCGCTTTCTCCAAAAGAAGAACACCATAAGTAATGCATTAGTAAGTAACATAAGCGGATAGTAAGGATACATAGAAGCCCTATTCTCATCACATCTGAATTAAATCTTTATAATTAATTAGCTTTTATAATTCTTAGTTATAAACAACCAATCACTCATTAATTCACCAAATAGATACTAGAAAATGTATAATCGTACTTGAACCCTAATCCCGCAGGGCGATATTCGGTCTTATCTAAGACTATACTACTTGATACGATAACGCACTTGCGTTTAAAAGTGTGTGCATCTAATCGCGCATCAAGTTTTTGGCGCCGTTGCCGGGGATTAGGCAATAGTTCAATATCAAATTTATCTATTTTTAATTTCTAATTTGGTTTTATGTATAGTTTTTTTTTAATTTTGTTTACTTTATGTATTTATTGTGTGAAAACAAGGGTGCCGTGATTCTTTGTTGGTTTTGATGCATCTCAGGGATCCTGAAGGTATGGATTTCTACTGTCAATATGATCGAGCTCCAACCATGTATAAGAGAGGAGGAATTACGAGAAACTCTACTCGCCTCACGAGGTCCCAAACTCGGTTCATGGACGAAATGAGGTTGGGTATAAAGAGGTTGGAAACGCAAATAGCGTAACTCGCGATCATATTCAACAAACAGCAAGTTGAGGAGCACGAATCACACCCAACTATTGAGGAATTCGGTGAGATAGCCGTGTAGAAGGAAAAGATTGCGAAATCCAATTATTCACCTTCGATTACGTGGAAATTCTTTTTCATGCACCTATCACGTAAGAAACAACACTAGCTATCACGAATGACTCCCAATTAGGAATTGCATACCATCAAGGGCAACCCCAGAGTCAAGATGTAGAGAATTTCACGGTTTCCTACAAAATAAAGCAAAAGACAAACTCATCTTGCGTGCTTGGGGATACTTGTATGTTTAAGGCCCCTGCTTGAACAAATAGTTATAGGAAATTGAGACCTATAGCAATAAATCGGAGATTGCAAGCGATTCGCGAAGTATCCAATGGGCACTCGTAAAGGTTAATTGCGTCCGCTAAAAGACGTAAAAGACAGCTTGTTGAGGCAACCCAACGCTTTCAATTATGTTATTTTAATTTCGTCTTTAGTTTATTTTATTTTGTCTAGAACAATCTCACGGTCATGGGTCTTGTGTTTGAGCTGTGATTGATAGGTCTGGGAATGAATCAAGGCGAAAATCGAAAGAAAGTCGATTTCGAGAGCGGGTAGCGCGCTGTTAGGCATGCGCGCCAAAAGAGTCAACAGCGCAGAATTTAGCCATGGCGCCAGAGCAGGCCATGCGGTAGAATTCGTAAAGTTTGCAGAAATTTAGCCAGCGCCTGGAGCAGGCCGCGGCTCGAAAGTCCCGGCGAGCGCAGATGTTTAGCCGCGCGCTAAAAGCGGCGCCGGCGAGAATCCAAAAATTTAAAACGCCCAAAAACTGCACCCTACCCCAGCTGACGAGAGCACCACCGCAGCAGAGGCCGCCATGGATGAAGATGAGCTCAAATAGGGCTCAATATGAGGCGAGACCCGGCACCGGCCAACCACAAGAGCAGAACCTTCAGAGCCCACAATAGGGCAATTGTACCAACACCAGAAGGAGATGATGCAGACCTTGCAAACAGTAGTACAAGGACAGCAAGAAACAAGGCAACAAATCGACGAGCTGAGTGCCTTGTTCAACCAATGGTCGATGCATTATCCACCGCCACCACCACCATTTTAGCCAAAGTTTGTAAGTGTCGTTTCTTTTATCGCTCAGTCTACACACATTGGGGGCAATGTGTGATTTAAGTTTGGGGGTGTGTTTTTGTGTTTTAGTTTTATTTGTGTGTCATGTTATGTTTTATTTAAGTCTTTTTATTTGTTTCATGTTTATTTTGAGTCACCAAAATTTTTTTTTTTTTTTTTTTTTGAGTCATAATTGCCTGTCAAAGATCATGTATGCTGTAGTTGCTAGAAACACCTAGTGAAGTAATGTGGAATAATGTAAAGGAATTGAAGCAACTAATCTAAACACTTAGGTTAGATATGCCAAAAGCTCACAAAATCTGTCTATTTGGAGTTTCTTGCTTGAGTTATGCATGCTAAATGATAAATGCTTATGTGTTATGACTGCTTGCTATTTGAGGCGAAATAGTTAGGATATGCATGTTAGGGAGATGACTCAGGCATTTCTTTGATAGCCAATTCTTACCATTCTTTTCTATCCCGTACTTTAAAAATACCCCTAGTCAGCCCCATTGAGCCTAAATTTGAAACTTCTTCTTTGACACCCCATATTCCCACAAAATTGTGCCATAAGTGAAAATATGAAATAGTGGAGTACATTGTGTTAAAAAGAAGAAACAAAAAGAGTGAACAAGTTTGATGCACCCTAATGGAAAAGTAATAAGAAAGAGGCAAAAGCCTAAGTTTGGGGGTGCCTATTTGTATAATACACTTCACTCTCCCAAAACAAAAGAGGGGAAGGATAGAATTGAAGTGAAGGAAAGAATCAAAAGAAAAAGGGAAAAATTGAAAAGCCAAAGAGCTTATGGTACAGAAAAATGAGCCTAAATGCCTATCTTTACCAACCCCTACCTAAGCCTACATTACAACTCTCAAAGTCCTGAAGATCTCTTTTATGCATATCCAGAAATAGTGGAGAATAGCAAGTAAGCATGCCATAGGAATTCTTGAATTTATATGCATGATTTAGTATATTGACTTCCATTTAAGCATGATAAGTATGAGTTTGCGAAATATCTAGCTCAATGTGTTGAAATTCCATGCTATATGTTCCCGCATATTATTCTGCTAACCTTCATGTTTTTCTAGTTAACATCTATGCAAAGAAAAGTGATTAATGACAGGAGTCCTTTATTTTTCATTCTTTTGAGTCTTTTATTGTATTTCTTTCTATCTTTGCTCGAGGCGAGCAAAGGTTAAGTTGGGGTATTTGATCGGTGTATTTTATATACACCTTTCGAGTCGATCTAGTTAGTCTTTTGTCCCGTTTTGTACATACAAAGTGTCGTATTAGGATAGATTTTCTTTCTTTGAGTCAAAGTGGCTAAAGTGGCCAAATGGCGGAAAAGGAGCGAAAAGGGGAAAAAGAGGAGGTACTAGAGTCGAAACGGAGAAAGTGGCAAACGAGGCTGAAATCAGACCAGCGCCTCGCGAAGCAGGTCGCGCGCCTATTATTCGAAGTTCGCAGAAGATCCAGCGGCCGCGCGCCTCGAAGACGAAATGGCCGCGCGCCTAAACATCCGAGAAGCCACAGAGTTGCAGCGCCATGCGCCTCGCATGCAGATATCGGCCGCGCGCCAAAACACCCGGCATTGCAGAACTTTAGCGCCATGCGCCGACAGGGTGGCCGCCGACGCGAAAAATTAGGTCTTTTGACGGATTTTTGGGCCAGCCCGGAAGGAAAAGAAGGAGACGTTTTAAACCTATAAAAGGAGAACCCTAGGCGCTTTTCAAGGGTTCCTTTCTTGCCAAACACAAGGTTTTCTTGCCTAGGAGATTGGAGACCCAAACATTAGTAATTTCTTTTCTTTTTCTTTTCTTTAATTCAGTTTTTGCATGATGAACTTTGAATTAGTTCTTGTCATATTCATGGCTAGGAACTAATTCTCTTATAGGGCTTTCTATGTTGAATTCTTGAACCTTATGTTATAAAGTAATGCATGCTTATGGTTATTATTCTTATTGAGAGATCTATCCAATAATTGAGTTGAATTCTTGGTAGCTAATTGACAACTAGTTATCACTATATGATTTCTAATCGATTCAAAAAGGAGGATTGTGAATATCTTTGTAAGTTGGGTAGAGCGTCTTGAAATGGGGATGAAAATACCTCAATTAGATTTGTAGCGTTGATGAGAGGCTTAACAACCCTAATTTTGCGCATGGGGCGTGACGGTCAACTAGGTTTTTGTGCTTAATCCTCCTATAGAGTTACCCTTATCAGCGAAAGTTAGGTAAGGAACAATACTGGGGTTGAGTGTTTATATAACCCTAACGGGAGTATAAAACGATTTCGTAAACCTGCTTTCTCCAAAAGAAGAACACCATAAGTAATGCATTAGTAAGTAACATAAGCGGATAGTAAGGATACATAGAAGCCCTATTCTCATCACATCTGAATTAAATCTTTATAATTAATTAGCTTTTATAATTCTTAGTTATAAACAACCAATCACTCATTAATTCACCAAATAGATACTAGAAAATAGACAATTGGTACTTGAACCCTAATCCCAGAGGACGATATTCGGTCTTATCTAAGACTATACTACTTGATACGATAACGTGCACTTGCGTTTAAAAGTGTGTGCATCTAATCGCGCATCAGGCACCCCAAAAAACTGCCTAGGGTTCTCCTTTTATAGGCTGAAAACCGCCTCCCTCTTTTCCTTCAGGCCTGGCCCAGAATTTCGTCAAAAGACCTAATTTTTCCGCGTCGGCGCCCTCGCAGATGTGCCGCGCGCCAAGTTCGCAATCCGTCGGTGTTTTGGCGCCGCGCCCGATATTCGCTGCTCGGTAGCGCGCGCCTGAACTCTGTAGCTTCGGATGTTTAGGCGCCGCGCTCGTGATTCGCTGCTCGAGCCGCGCTACTGGATCTTCGCAGCCTCTCCGAATAGTAGCGCGCGCCTGCTGATCAGGAGGCGCCACTGCCGCTGTCCGATTTTACCTCGCCGCCACTTTCTCAGATCTAGCTCGCATCTCTCTTTGCCCTCTTTTGCTCCTTTTCCGCCATTTGGTCATTTTAACCTCTTTGACTCCAAAGAACGAAAAACTATCCTAATACGACACTTATATGTGCAAAATGAGACAAAAGATTAACTAAAACTGACTCAAAAGGTGTATATAAAATACACCGATCAAATACTCCTCAACTTAACCTTTGCTCGCCTCGAGCAAAGATAGAAAGAAATAAAATAAAAGACTCAAAGAAACGAAAAATAAAAGACTCATCGCCATTGATCACTTTTGCTGCGTTAGTGTTAACTAGAAAACATGAAGGTTAGCAAAATAATATTCAGGAACATCTAGCATAAAATTTCAGCACATTAAGCTAGATATTTCGCAAACTCATATTTATCATGCTTAATGGAAGTCAATATACTAAATCATGCATCTAAATTCAAGAATTCCTATGGCATGCTTACTTGCTACTCTCCATTAATTCGATATGCATAAAAGAGATCTTCGTGACTTTTAAGGGTTGTAATGTAGGCTTAGGTATAGGTAGGTAAAAATAGGCAATTTAGGCTCATTTCAGGTACCATAAGCTCTTTTGCTTTTCAAGATTTCCTTTTTCTTTTGTTCTTTTCTTCATTTCGATTCTATCTTTCCCTCTTTGTTTTGGGAGAGTGAAGTATATAATGACAAGCATCCCCAAATTTAGGCTTTTGCCTATTTCTTATTACTTTTGTATTGGGGTGCAACAGACTTATTCACTCTTTTTGTCTCTTTTTTAACACAATGTATTCCACTATTTCATATTTTCACTTATGGTAGAATTTGTGGAATATAGTGTCAAAGAAGCTTTCAATTTATAGGCTCAATGTAATGACTAGGATATTTTTAAAGTCTGGGATAGAAAAGAATGGTAAGAATTGGCTATCAAAGAAATGCCTGAGTCATCTCCCTAACATGCATATCCTAACTATTTCGCCTCAAATAGCAAGCAATCATAACACATAGGTTTTCATTATTTAGCATGCACAATTTAAGCAAGAAACTCCAAATAGACAGATTTTGTGAGTTTTTGGCATATCTAACCTAGGTGTTTAGATAGTTGCTTCTAATTCCATTACATTATTCCACCTTCCTTCACTAGGTGTTTCTAGCAACTACAGCATACATGATCTTTGACAGGCAATTATGACTCAAAAAGAAAAAAAAATTGTGACTCAAAAATAATCATAAAAACAATCAAAAAGACTTAAGTAAAACATAACATGACACAAAGAAAATAAAACACCCCCAAACTTAAATCACACATTGTCCCCAATGTGTGTAGACTCAAAGACAATAAAAGAAATAAGACACTTACAAACTTTGGCTAAAATGGTGGTGGTGGCGGTGGATAATGCATCGACCATTGGTTGAACAAGGAACTCAACTCGTTGATTTGTTGCCTTGTTTTTTGCTGTCCTTGTACTACTGTATCCAAGGTCTGAATCATCCTCATCTGATTTTGAAACAATTGCTCCATCGTGGGCGTTGGAGGTTCTGCTCCTGTGGTTGGCCGGTGGCTGGGTCCTGCCTCATATTGAGCCCCTATTTCAGGCTCATCTTCGTCCATGGCGACCTCTGCTGCTGCTGGTTGTACTCTCCGTCTGGCTGCTGGGGGGCTTGGGTCTGGGAAAGAGTGCACTATCCCACAGGACACCGACAATTGGTTTCTCTCATGAGTGTCAGTAGGTAGTTTTGGGACCGCACTCATGTGGCATAGCTTGGTGATAACTGAGCCATGTCCCAATCCGCCTGTTACCAACTCGCTGATTTCCTCAATGCTCGCACTATTTCTTTCCCCACATCAATCGCCAACCCTCATAATTCCATATATCGCTTAATCCTATCCTCCGACACTCGGTGAAGTGCGTGGATGGAATCACGCGGCCGATTTAAATATAGCCAATCTTTGGCTACTTTGTTGAATTGGCACCTGTTCAGTGCTCTTGACCCATTTCTTCCAATATCAAAAACAACCCCATGGTAGCTCACGGTGTCTGCAACGGCATTCCAGTCGATGTGGTCAATGCTTCTAGACCATGTTCTAAAGTGATTCCAATCACTTCTTTCTTCAACATCAATCGCTTTCAATTGTATATTTATATCTTCTCACACAGTGCACATAGCGCCCTTACAAAGCATCCCCTTTCCACCTTCTCCTAAAATTGGCATAAAATTCACGCACCATTGTTGTGTTTACTGGTGCTATCTTCTCCGGATTCACAAATTTCCTCCACTCCCTTAACTCAATCATCGCCCGAATGGGCTCATAAACATCTTCTTCCCCATATGACTCCCTTTGGTAGTCCATTCCCCTTTCTGGTATTAAGGGTCTGGTATCAAGCTTTTTGTATCTTTGGTAGGCTTGGTAGCTCACAAACCTATTTTCATCGTATTGTGGGGTTGGGGTGGATGTGGATCCTCTTCTTTTCCTGGTGGCCATGGTTAAAACAGTTTCTGGAGCTTACAATTTAGTGGCACAAATGTTTCCTACACAATTGACAACTAGCAGCGAACACAACACCCCCAAACGTCAACTTTTCTACCTAATACCCACACTCCTTTTCTACTCTTTTTTCTAAACTTCACAATCAACTTTTCAGTACCCAATTACTTCAACTACAATACTCCTTCAAACTACTACCTCCTGTGACTTCAGTAAAGGATTCAAGAACGTAAAAATTACCTTTTATGAGAAGCTTCAAGCTTGTTCTTGTTTCAAGTGGTTTGAGGCTAGGGAATGGAGCTTTGTTGGTTGAGATGGCTAAGGGTTTTTGGGAATTTAAGAGTTTAGGTTGTGGTTGGGTTGGATTTTGTGGAGGATTTGTGGGCAAATTTCTGGAATTTCGTGGGGTTTTGGAGAGGGAAGGTTAGGTTTTTGAATTTTGAATTGGGAAAATCGATTTTGGCGTTTTAAGTTTCGATTCGCCGCCGGCGCCGCTACGCCATGCGCTCCCAAACTCCCCGCGCCTTCGGACTTTCGCGCTTCACATGGCGCGCGGCTAAACTTGGCAAATTTTTCGATTTTGGCGCCGCGCTCGCTTCTGGAAGCCATGCGCTTGAGACTTCGGCGCTCAATTCTTTTCGCGCCGCGCCTCGCTCTGGCGCGCGACGCTAACCGCTTTTCCGAAATTCGCTTTTCGCTTTTTCGCCTTCGCTTTATTTCCACTGCACAATCACAAAGACAAACACAAGAACCCAAGACCGTGAGACCGTTCTAAAAAGAATAAAAAATAAAGACAGAAATTAAATTAACATAATTGAAAACGTTGGGTTGCCTCCCAACAAGCGATGTCTTTAACGTCTTTTAGCCGGACGCAATTAACCGGTACGAGTGCTCATTGGACCCTTCTGCGAACTGCTTGCAATCCGCATATTTATTGCTATAGGTCTCAATTTCCCTATAATTATTTGTTCAAACAAGAGCCTTAAACATATAAGTATCCCCCAAGTACACACGATAGGTTTGTCTTTTAGGCTTTTTATAGTGTAGGAATCCGTGAAATTCTCTACATCTCTTAACTCTGGGGGTTGCCCTTGATGATATGTAATTTCTATTTGGGAGCCATTAGTGATAGCTAGTGGTGTTTCTTATGTGATAGGTGCAGGAAAAAGAATTTCCACAGAATCCAAGAAGGCCAATAATTGGATCCCTGAAATCTTTTCCTTCTCTACATTAACTACCTTGCCAGATTCCTCAATAGTTGGGTGTGGTTCAGGCCCTTCAAGTTGCTTGCCACCCCCCATAGGTGCTGATTGATTTTCTTGCATTTCGCTGCCAAATATGATCGCGAGTTCTCCTATTTGCAGTTCCAACTTCTTTATGGCCAATCTCATTTCGTCCATAAATCGCGCTGATACTTAGTGAGACCGAGTATGACTTCTCGCAATTCCTCTCTCTTCCTCTACGGTTGAGCTCGATCATATTGACAAGAGTACTCCATATCTTCGTGATCCCCGAGATACATCAAAACCAACAAAGGATCACGGCACTTTGTTTTCACACAATAAATACATAAAACAAAAAAGATTAGAAAAACTATACATAAAACCCAAATTAGAAATTAAAAATAGATAAATTTGATATTGAACTAATGCCTAATCCCCGGCAACGACGCCAAAAACTTGATGCGCGGTAAGATGCACACACTTTAAACGCAAGTGCACGTTATCGTGACAAGTAGTATAGTCTTGATAAGACCGAATATCGTCCACAAGGATTAGGGTTCAATTACCAACTATCTATTTTCTAGTATCTATTTGGTGAATTGATAATTGATTTGTTGTTTATAACTAAGAATTATGCAAGCTATTTAAATATAAAGATTTACTTCAGTGGTGATGAGAATAGGGCTTCCATGTATCCTTACTATCCGCTTATGCTACTTACTAATGCATTAACTTATGGTATTCTTCTTTTGGAGAAAGCAGGTTTACAAAATCGTTTTATACTCCCGTTAGGGTTATATAAACACTCAACCCCAGTATCACACCTTACCTACCTTTCGGTGATAAGGATAACTCTATAGGAGGATTAAGAACAAAAACCTAGTTGACCGTCACGCACAATGCGCAAAATTAGGGTTGTTAAGCCTCTCATCAACGCTACATAAATAATTGAGGTATTTTCATCCCCAATCCAAGAATGTCTACCCAACTTACATCATATTCACAATCCCCTTCTAACTGATTAGAAATCATATAGTGATAATTAGTTGTCAATTAATTACCAAGAATTCAACTCAATTATTGGATAGATCTCACAATAAGAAAAATAACCATAAGCATGCATTAATTTATAACATAAGTTTCTAGCACTTCAACATGGAAAGCCCTATAAGAGAATTAGTTCCTAGTCATTGACATGACAAGAACTAATTCAAAGTTCATCATACAAAACTGAAATAAAGAACAAGAAAGGGAAAATAAATTACTAAACTAATGGTATCCAATCTCCAAGCAAAAGTCTTGAGTTGTGCAAGAAGGGGCACCCCAAAAAACTGCCTAGGGTTCTCCTTTTATAGGCTGAAAACCGCCTCCCTCTTTTCCTTCGTGCCCGCCTGCAATTTCGTCAAAAGACCTAATTTTTCCGCTGGCGCCATGCGCTGCAGTGCCGCGCGCGCCAAGTTCGCAATCCGTCGGTGTTTTGGCGCCGCGCCCGATATTCGCTGCTCGGTAGCCGCGCGCTGGAACTCTGTAGCTCGGATGTTTAGGCGCCGCGACCTGCATCTCGGCTCGAGCGCCGCGCTGGATCTTCGCAGCCTCTCTCATAGTGGCGCCGCGCCGCTGATCAGGAGGCGCCACGGCGCTGGTCTGGATTTTACCCTCGTTCGCCACTTTCTCTGTATCTAGCTCTGGCATCTCCTCTTTTGCCCTCTTTTTGCTCCTTTTCCGCCATTTGGTCATTTTAACCACTTTGACTCCAAAGAACGAAAAACTATCCTAATACGACACTTATATGTGCAAAATGAGACAAAAGATTAACTAAAACTGACTCAAAAGGTGTATATAAAATACACCGATCAAATACCCCCAAACTTAACCTTTGCTCGCCCTCGAGCAAAGATAGAAAGAAATAAAATAAAAGACTCAAAGAAACGAAAAATAAAGACTCATCGCCATTGATCACTTTTTTGTCGCATTAGTGTTAACTAGAAAAACATGAAGGTTAGCAAAATAATATTCAGAACATATAGCATGAAATTTCAAAGACATTAAGCTAGATATTTCGCAAACCCATATTCATCATGCTTAATGGAAGTCAATATACTAAATCATGCATCTAAATTCAAGAATTCCTATGGCATGCTTACTTGCTACTCTCCACTAATTCTCGATATGCATAAAAGAGATCTTCATGACTTTTAAGGGTTGTAATGTAGGCTTAGGTATAGGTAGGTAAAAATAGGCAATTTAGGCTCATTTCAGGTACCATAAGCTCTTTTGCTTTTCAAGATTTCCTTTTTCTTTTGTTCTTTTCTTCATTTCGATTCTATCTTTCCTCTTTGTTTTGGGAGAGTGAAGTATATAATGACAAGCATCCCCAAATTTAGGCTTTACTATTTCTTATTACTTTTGTATTGGGTGCAAATGACTTATTCACTCTTTTTGTCTCTTTTTTAACACAATGTATTCCACTATTTCATATTTTCACTTATGGTACAATTTGTGGGAATATAGGGTGTCAAAGAAGAAGCTTCAATTTATAGGCTCAATGGGGCTGACTAGGGATATTTTTAAAGTCTGGGATAGAAAAGAATGGTAAGAATTGACTATCAAAGAAATGCCTGAGTCATCTCCCTAACATGCATATCCTAACTATTTCGCCTCAAATAGCAAGCAATCATAACACATAGGTTTTCATTATTTAGCATGCACAATTTAAGCAAGAAACTCCAAATAGACAGATTTTGTGAGTTTTTGGCATATCTAACCTAGGTGTTTAGATAGTTGCTTCTAATTCCATTACATTATTCCACCTTCCTTCACTAGGTGTTTCTAGCAACTACAGCATACATGATCTTTGACAGGCAATTATGACTCAAAAAGAAAAAAAATTTGTGACTCAAAAATAATCATAAAAACAATCAAAAAGACTTAAGTAAAACATAACATGACACAAAGAAAATAAAACACCCCCAAACTTAAATCACACATTGTCCCCAATGTGTGTAGACTCAAAGACAATAAAAGAAATAAGACACTTACAAACTTTGGCTAAAATGGTGGTGGTGGCGGTGGATAATGCATCGACCATTGGTTGAACAAGGAACTCAACTCGTTGATTTGTTGCCTTGTTTCTTGCTGTCCTTGTACTACTGTGTCCAAGGTCTGCATCATCCTCATCTGATTTTGAAACAATTGCTCCATCGTGGGCGTTGGAGGTTCTGTTTCTGTGGTTGGCCGGTGGCTAGGTCCTGCCTCATATTGAGCCCCTATTTCAGGCTCATCTTCGTCCATGGCGGCCTCTGCTGCTGCTGGTTGTACTCTCCGTCTGGCTGCTGGGGGGCTTGGGTCTGGGAAAGAGTGCACTATCCCATAGGACACGGACAGTTGGTTTCTCTCATGAGTGTCAGTGGGTAGTTTTGGGACCGCACTCATGTGACATAGCTTGGTGATAACTGAGCCATGTCCCAATCCGCCTGTTACCAACTCGCTGATTTCCTCAATGCTCTGCACTATTTCTTTCCCCACATCAATCGCCAACCCTCATAATTCCATATATCGCTTAATCCTATCCTCCGACATTCTCGGTGAAGTCGTGGATGGAATCACGCGGCGCCGATTTAAATATAGCCAATCTTTGGCTACTTTGTTGAATTGGCACTGCTCAAGGTTCTTGACCCATTTCTTCCAATATCAAAAACAACCCCATGGTAGCTCACTGGTCTGCAACGGCATTCCAATGATGTGGTCAATGCTTGCACCGTGTTCTAAAGTGATTCCAATCACTTCTTTCTTCAACATCAATCGCTTTCAATTGTATATTTATATCTTCTCGCCACATGCACATAGCGCCCCTTACAAAGCATCCCCTTTCCACCTTCTCCTAAAATGGCATAAAATTCACGCACCATTGTTGTGTTTATCGTGCTATCTTCTCCGGATTCACAAATTTCCTCCAGTCCCTTAACTCAATCATCGCCCGAATGGGCTCATAAACATCTTCTTCCCATATGACTCCCTCTGGTAGTCCATTCCCCTTTCTGGTATTAAGGGTCTGGTATCAAGCTTTTTGTATCTTTGGTAGGCTTGGTAGCTCACAAACCTATTTTCATCGTATTGTGGGGTTGGGGTGGATGTGGATCCTCTTCTTTTCCTGGTGGCCATGGTTAAAACAGTTTCTGGAGCTTACAATTTAGTGGCACAAATGTTTCCTACACAATTGACAACTAGCAGCGAACACAACACCCCCAAACTTCAACTTTTCTACCCAATACCCACACTCCTTTTCTACTCTTTTCTCTAAACTTCACAATCAACTTTTCAGTACCCAATTACTTCAACTACAATACTCCTTCAAACTACTACCTCCTGTGACTTCAGTAAAGGATTCAAGAACAGAAAAAAATTACCTTTTTATGAGAAGCTTCAAGCTTGTTCTTGTTTCAATTGGTGGTTTGAGGCTATGGAATGGAGCTTTGTTGGTTGAGATGGCTAAGGGTTTTTGGGAATTTAAGAGTTTAGGTTGTGGTTGGGTTGGATTTTGTGGAGGATTTGTGGGCAAATTTCTGGAATTTCGTGGGTTTTTGGAGAGGGAAGGTTAGGTTTTTGAATTTGGGGAAAATCTGATTTTTGGGCGTTTTTAAGTTTCTGGATTCCCGCCGCTGCCAGCTTTGGCGCCGCCGCCCTAAACTCTGCGCTCGCCTTCGGGACTTTCTGCACAGCATGGAAATACGCGCTAAACTTGGCAAATTTTTCGATTTTGGCGCCGCGCCTCGCTCTGGCAGCCATACGCTTGAACTTCGGCGCCTGTTCAATTCTTTTGGCGCCGCGGCCCTGCTCCTGGGCGCCGCGACGCTTACCCGCTTTTCTGAAAATTCTGGCTTTCGCCGCTTCGCTTTATTTCCTGCACTACAATCACAAAGACAAACACAAGAACCCAAGACCGTGAGACCGTTCTAAAAAGAATAAAAAATAAAGACAGAAATTAAATTAACATAATTGAAAACGTTGGGTTGCCTCCCAACAAGCGATGTCTTTAACGTCTTTTAGCCGGACGCAATTAACCGGTACGAGTGCTCATTGGACCCTTCTGCGAACTGCTTGCAATCCGCATATTTATTGCTATAGGTCTCAATTTCCCTATAATTATTTGTTCAAACAAGAGCCTTAAACATATAAGTATCCCCCAAGTACACACGATAGGTTTGTCTTTTAGGCTTTTTATAGTGTAGAACTGTGAAATTCTCTACATCTCTTAACTCTGGGGGTTGCCCTTGATGATATGTAATTTCTATTTGGGAGCCATTAGTGATAGCTAGTGGTGTTTCTTATGTGATAGGTGCAGGAAAAAGAATTTCCACAGAATCCAAGAAGGCCAATAATTGGATCCCTGAAATCTTTTCCTTCTCTACATTAACTACCTTGCCAGATTCTCAATAGTGTGGTTCAGGCCTTTCAAGTTGCTTGCCACCCCCCATAGGTGCTGATTGATTTTCTTGCATTTCGCTGCCAAATATGATCGCGAGTTCTCCTATTTGCAGTTCCAACTTCTTTATGGCCAATCTCATTTCGTCCATAAACTGCGCTTGATACTTAGTGAGACTGAGTATGACTTCTCGCAATTCCTCTCTCTCTTCCTCTACGGTTGGAGCTCGATCATATTGACAGTAGTACTCCATATCTTCAGGATCCCTGAGATACATCAAAACCAACAAAGGATCACGGCACCCTTGTTTTCACACAATAAATACATAAAACAAAAAAGATTAGAAAAACTATACATAAAACCCAAATTAGAAATTAAAAATAGATAAATTTGATATTGAACTAATGCCTAATCCCCGGCAACGACGCCAAAAACTTGATGCGCGGTAAGATGCACACACTTTAAACGCAAGTGCACGTTATCGTGACAAGTAGTATAGTCTTGATAAGACCGAATATCGTCCACAAGGATTAGGGTTCAATTACCAACTATCTATTTTCTAGTATCTATTTGGTGAATTGATAATTGATTTGTTGTTTATAACTAAGAATTATGCAAGCTATTTAAATATAAAGATTTACTTCAGTGGTGATGAGAATAGGGCTTCCATGTATCCTTACTATCCGCTTATGCTACTTACTAATGCATTAACTTATGGTATTCTTCTTTTGGAGAAAGCAGATTTACAAAATCGTTTTATACTCCCGTTAGGGTTATATAAACACTCAACCCCAGTATCACACCTTACCTACCTTTCGGTGATAAGGATAACTCTATAGGAGGATTAAGAACAAAAACCTAGTTGACCGTCACGCACAATGCGCAAAATTAGGGTTGTTAAGCCTCTCATCAACGCTACATAAATAATTGAGATATTTTCATCCCCAATCCAAGAATGTCTACCCAACTTACATCATATTCACAATCCCCTTTCTAACTCGATTAGAAATCATATAGTGATAATTAGTTGTCAATTAATTACCAAGAATTCAACTCAATTATTGGATAGATCTCACAATAAGAAAAATAACCATAAGCGCATTAATTTATAACATAAGTTTCTAGCACTTCAACATGGAAAGTCTTTATAAGAGAATTAGTTCCTAGTCATTGACATGACAAGAACTAATTCAAAGTTCATCATACAAAACGAAATAAAGAACAAGAAAGGGAAAATAAATTACTAAACTAATGGTATCCAATCTCCAAGCAAAAGTCTTGAGTTGTGCAAGGGCACCCCAAAAACCGCCAGGTTCTCTTTTATAGCCGAAACCGCCTCCTCTTTTTCCTTCGTGCTGGCCTGTAATTTCGTCAAAAGACCTAATTTTTTCCGCGCCGCTGCCCGCAGACAGTGCCGCGCGCCAAGTTCTGCAATCCGTCGGGTGGTTTGGCGCCGCGCCCCGATATCTCGCTGTCGGTAGCCGCGCTACTGGAACTCTGTAGCTTTCGGATGTTTAGCGCCGCGCCCCCGTGATTCGCTGTTCGAGTAGCCGCGCGCCGATCTTCGCAGCCTCTCGAATAGTGGCGCCGCGCCGCTGATCAGAGGAGGCGCCACGCCTGTCCGATTTTACCTCGTTCGCCACTTTCTCTGTATCTAGCTCTGGCATCTCCTCTTTTGCCCTCTTTTTGCTCCTTTTCCGCCATTTGGTCATTTTAACCACTTTGACTCCAAAGAACGAAAAACTATCCTAATACGACACTTATATGTGCAAAATGAGACAAAAGATTAACTAAAACTGACTCAAAAGGTGTATATAAAATACACCGATCAAATACCCCCAAACTTAACCTTTGCTCGCCCTCGAGCAAAGATAGAAAGAAATAAAATAAAAGACTCAAAGAAACGAAAAATAAAAGACTCACTGCCATTGATCACTTTTGCTGCATTAGTGTTAACTAGAAAAACATGAAGGTTAGCAAAATAATATTCAGGAACATATAGCATGAAATTTCAGCACATTAAGCTAGATATTTCGCAAACTCATATTCATCATGCTTAATGAAAGTCAATATACTAAATCATGCATCTAAATTCAAGAATTCCTATGGCATGCTTACTTGCTACTCTCCACTAATTCTGGATATGCATAAAAGAGATCTTCAGGACTTTTAAGGGTTGTAATGTAGGCTTAGGTATAGGTAGGTAAAAATAGGCAATTTAGGCTCATTTCGTACCATAAGCTCTTTTGCTTTTCAAGATTTCCCTTTTCTTTTGTTCTTTTCTTCATTTTGATTCTATCTTTCCCTCTTTTGTTTTGGGAGAGTGAAGTATATAATGACAAGCACTCAAATTTAGGCTTTTGCCTATTTCTTATTACTTTTGTATTGGGGTGCAACAGACTTATTCACTCTTTTTGTCTCTTTTTTAACACAATGTATTCCACTATTTCATATTTTCACTTATGGTAGAATTTGTGGGAATATAGGGTGTCAAAGAAGAAGCTTCAATTTATAGGCTCAATGGGGCTGACTAGGGATATTTTTAAAGTCCGGGATAGAAAAGAATGGTAAGAATTGGCTATCAAAGAAATGCCTGAGTCATCTCCCTAACATGCATATCCTAACTATTTCGCCTCAAATAGCAAGCAATCATAACACATAGGTTTTCATTATTTAGCATGCACAATTTAAGCAAGAAACTCCAAATAGACAGATTTTGTGAGTTTTTGGCATATCTAACCTAGGTGTTTAGATAGTTGCTTCTAATTCCATTACATTATTCCACCTTCCTTCACTAGGTGTTTCTAGCAACTACAGCATACATGATCTTTGACAGGCAATTATGACTCAAAAAGAAAAAAAAATTGTGACTCAAAAATAAATATAAAAACAATCAAAAAGACTTAAGTAAAACATAACATGACACAAAGAAAATAAAACACAAATAAAACACCCCCAAACTTAAATCACACATTGTCCCCAATGTGTGTAGACTCAAAGACAGTAAAAGAAATAAGACACTTACAAACTTTGGCTAAAATGGTGGTGGTGGCGGTGGATAATGCATCGACTATTGGTTGAACAAGGAACTCAACTCGTTGATTTGTTGCCTTGTTTCTTGATGTCCCTTGTACTATCGCGGTCCAAGGTCTGCATCATCCTCATCTGATTTTGAAACAATTGCTCTATCGTGGGCACTGAAGGTTCTGCTTCTGTGGTTGGCCGGTGGCTAGGTCCTGCCTCATATTGAGCCCCTATTTCAGGCTCATCTTCGCCCACGGCGCCTCGCTGCTTCGGTGGTTGTACTCCGTCTGCCGCTGGGGCTTGGGTCCAGGAAAGAGTGCACTATCCCATAGACACGAGCAGTTGGTTTCTCATGAGTGTCGGTGGTAGTTTTGGGACCGCACTCATGTGACATAGCTTGGTGATAATCGAGCCATGTCCCAATCCGCTGTTGTTACCAACCCGCTGATTTCCTCAATGCTCGCACTATTTCTTTCCCACATCAATCGCCAACCCTCATAATTCCATATATCGCTTAATCCTATCCTCCGCACTCTGGTGAAGTCGTGGATGGAATCACGCGGCGCCGATTTAAATATAGCCAACCTTTGGCTACTTTGTTGAATCGCACTGCTCAAAGCTCTTGACCCATTTCTTCCAATATCAAAAACAACCCCATGGTAGCTCACTGTCTGCAGAACGGCATTCCAAATATGTGGTCAATGCTTCTAGACTATGTTCTAAAGTGATTCCAATCACTTCTTTCTTCAACATCAATCGCTTTCAATTGTATATTTATATCTTCTGTCACAGCACATAGCGCCCTTACAAAGCATCCCCTTTCCACCTTCTCCGGAAAATTGGCATAAAATTCACGCACCATTGTTGTGTTTACTGGTGCTATCTTCTCCGGATTCACAAATTTCCTCCACTCCCTTAACTCAATCATCGCCCGAATTGGCTCATAAACATCTTCTTCTCCATATGACTCCCTCTGGTAGTCCATTCCCCTTTCTGGTATTAAGGGTCTGGTATCAAGCCTTTTGTATCTTTGGTAGGCTTGGTAGCTCACAAACCTATTTTCATCGTATTGTGGGGTTGGGGTGGATGTGGAGCCTCTTCTTTTCCTGGTGACCATGGTTAAAACAGTTTCTGGAGCTTACAATTTAGTGGCACAAATGTTTCCTACACAATTGACAACTAGCAGTGAACACAACACCCCCAAACTTCAACTTTTCTACCCAATACCCACACTCCTTTTCTACTCTTTTCTCTAAACTTCACAATCAACTTTTCAGTACCCAATTACTTCAACTACAATACTCCTTCAAACTACTACCTCCTGTGACTTCAGTAAAGGATTCAAGAACAGAAAAAGATTACCTTTTTATGAGAAACTTCAAGTTTGGTCTTGTTTCAATTGGTGGTTTGAGGCTATGGAATGAAGCTTTGTTGGTTGAGATGGCTAAGGGTTTTTGGGAATTTAAGAGTTTAGGTTGTGGTTGGGTTGGATTTTGTGGAGGATTTGTGGGAAAATTTCTGGAATTTCGTGGGGTTTTGGAGAGGGAAGGTTAGGTTTTTGAATTTGGAATTGGGAAAATCGATTTTAGGCGTTTTAAGTTTCGATTCCCGCCGCGACCGCTGGCGCCGCGACTACCAAACTCCTGCGCTCCTTCGGGACTTTCTGCGCTGTTCACATGGCGCCGCGACGCTAAACTTGGCAAATTTTCGATTTTGGCGCCGCGCCGCCTCTGCGCGGCGCTTGAACTTCTGCGCCTGTTCAATTCTTTTGGCGCCGCGCCGCTCTGGCCAGCGCTACCCACTTTTTCTCGAAATTCGCTTTTCTTCGCCGCTTCGCTTTATTTCTCTACTCACAATCACAAAGACAAACACAAGAACCCAAGATCGTGAGACCGTTCTAAAAAAAAATAAAAAATAAAAAATAAAGACAGAAATTAAATTAACATAATTGAAAACGTTGGGTTGCCTCCCAACAAGCGCTGTCTTTAACGTCTTTTAGCCGGACGCAATTAACCGGTACGAGTGCTCATTGGACCCTTCTGCGAACTGCTTGCAATCCGCAGATTTATTGCTATAGGTCTCAATTTCCCTATAATTATTTGTTCAAACAAGAGCCTTAAACATATAAGTATCCCCCAAGTACACACGATATGTTTGTCTTTTAGGTTTTTTATAGTGTAGGAATCCGTGAAATTCTCTACATCTCTTAACTCTGGGGGTTTCCCTTGATGATATGTAATTCCTATTTGGGAGCCATTAGTGATAGCTAGTGGTGTTTCTTATGTGATAGGTGCAGGAAAAAGAATTTCCACAGAATCCAAGAAGGCCAATAATTGGATCCCTGAAATCTTTTCCTTCTCTACACTAACTACCTTGCCAGATTCATCAATAGTTGGGTGTGGTTCAGGCCCTTCAAGTTGCTTGCCACCCCCCATAGGTGCTGATTGATTTTCTTGCATTTCGCTGCCAAATATGATCGCGAGTTCTCCTATTTGCAGTTCCAGCTTCTTTATGGCCAATCTCATTTCGTCCATAAATCGCGCTGATACTTAGTGAGACCGAGTATGACTTCTCGCAATTCCTCTATCTCTTCCTCTACGATTGAGCTCGATCATATTGACATGAGTACTCATATCTTCGTGATCCCCGAGATACATCAAAACCAACAAAGGATCACGCACTTTGTTTTCACACAATAAATACATAAAACAAAAAAGATTAGAAAAACTATACATAAAACCCAAATTAGAAATTAAAAATAGATAAATTTGATATTGAACTAATGCCTAATCCCCGGCAACGGCGCCAAAAACTTGATGCGCGGTAAGATGCAAACACTTTAAACGCAAGTGCACGTTATCGTGACAAGTAGTATAGTCTTGATAAGACCGAATATCGTCCACAAGGATTAGGGTTCAATTACCAACTATCTATTTTCTAGTATCTATTTGGTGAATTGATAATTGATTTGTTGTTTATAACTAAGAATTATGCAAGCTATTTAAATATAAAGATTTACTTCAGTGGTGATGAGGATAGGGCTTCCATGTATCCTTACTATCCGCTTATGCTACTTACTAATGCATTAACTTATGGTATTCTTCTTTTGGAGAAAACAGGTTTACGAAATCGTTTTATACTCCCGTTAGGGTTATATAAACACTCAACCCCAGTATCGCACCTTACCTACCTTTCGGTGATAAGGATAACTCTATAGGAGGATTAAGAACAAAAACCTAGTTGACCGTCACGCACAATGCGCAAAATTAGGGTTGTTAAGCCTCTCATCAACGCTACATAAATAATTGAGGTATTTTCATCCCCAATCCAAGAATGTCTACCCAACTTACAGCATATTCACAATCCCCCCCTTTCGGAATCTGATTAGAAATCATATAGTGATAATTAGTTGTCAATTAATTACCAAGAATTCAACTCAATTATTGGATAGATCTCACAATAAGAAAAATAACCATAAGCATGCATTAATTTATAACATAAGTTTCTAGCACTTCAACATGGAAAGCCCTATAAGAGAATTAGTTCCTAGTCATTGACATGGCAAGAACTAATTCAAAGTTCATCATACAAAACTGAAATAAAGAACAAGTAAGGGAAAAGAAATTACTAAACTAATGGTATCCAATATCCAAGCAAAAGTCTTGAGTCAGATGCTAAGGGCACCCCAAAACCGCTAGGGTTCTCTCTTTATAGCCGAAACCGCCTCCTCTTTTCCTTCAGCTGGCCTGCAATTTCGTCAAAAGACCTAATTTTTCCGCCGCCGCTGCCCTCGCAGATGTGCCGCGCGCAAGTTCGCAATCCGTCGGGTGTTTTGGCGCCGCGCGCCCCGATATTCGCTGTTCGGTAGCCGCGGCGCTGGAACTCTGTAGCTTCGGATGTTTAGGCGCCACGCCCCGTGATTCGCTGTTCGGTAGCCGCGCCGATCTTCGCAGCCTCTCGAATAGTGGCGCCGCTACCGCTGATCGCAGGAGGCGGCGCTGGTCTGGATTTTACCCTCGTTCGCCACTTTCTCTGTATCCAGCTCTGGCATCTCCTCTTTTGCCATCTTTTTGCTCCTTTTCCGCCATTTGACCATTTTAACCACTTTGACTCCAAAGAACGAAAAACTATCCTAATACGACACTTATATGTGCAAAATGGGACAAAAGATTAACTAAAACTGACTCAAAAGGTGTATATAAAATACACCGATCAACTGACTTTGGCCATTTTGGCTACTGATTTTGGCTATTTGTTTGGACTGATTATGGTAATTTTGTGGACTAATTTTTGGCCATTTTTGCTATTAGTTTTTGGCCATCTTGTTGCTGCTTCTCGACCATCTTTTGGACTGATTTTGGTCCTCTTTTGGCTACTGGTTTTGAACATTTTTTGGACTAATTTTGGCCTTTTGGCTATTGATTTGTCCATTTTCGGACTGATTTTTAGGCCAATGTAGCTGCTGATTTTGGCTCTGTATCAGATTGATTTCGACCATATTTTAGATTGACTTTGGCCATTTTGGCTACTGGTTTTGGCTATTTTTTTGGACTGATTCTGGGCCATTTTTTTGGATTGATTTTTGGCCATTTTGCTGTTAGTTTTTGGCCATCTTGTTGCTGATTTTCGACCATCTTTTGGACTGATTTTGTTCCTCTTTTGGCTACAGGTTTTAGCTCGGCCACAAACTATGGAGGAATTTGTGAAAAAGAATAATTCAAAACAGAAGCATCATCAAATTGAGAAGAAGCAACACTCTTTTGACCATCCTAATTCTGAGATAGAGTATCGTAGTCTTGTACCACAAAAGCAACAGAAAAAGAGGTCATTTTGTTCTCCAGGTTCTATGTCAGCATATCTTAAATTGCGAAAAAAACAAGTAGAAAACAATGAAATGGTTGCAACAAGGAATGAGATTATGAGTCATATTAATGCATCACCAGAAAGACAAGATACTGAAAGAGATGATAATGATGATGTCCAACTAAATGATAATGCCAATGATGCGGGACAAGACCATGCAGATTGTGATTTGAAATTATCGGCTGAAGACGAAAATGAAGGTACACATTAGTATTTATTAATCATTTAGCTTATTAACATACTAAATTAATACATGAATTAACACTTGAATCTAAAATATCTGCCAAAAAGAAGAAGCATCGAGGGTCAACAAAGCTTACAAAGGTTCATGCGCGTACAAAAGAGGAGCGCCAAGTTATTATTTTGAACTCATTAGGCCAACCAGTTGGACCTACAAAGGAAATACTTGATGAATTTAAATTTTTCTTGGGAACTTTGGGGAAGGATTCCGAGCTTGCGCCACTGAATTATACTAGTTTTTCAAGTCTTTCCACACATGACAAAATATGGGATTATGTTTTGGTATGCTGCAATATTGTTCTTTGAAATATTACGAGTATATTCTTGGTTCTATACCTTATCTATTACTAATGTGTCGCTTTAATGATTGATATAGGAAAAATATATGATTGCTGAAAATGGAAGGAAATATGTAATGGAGGCAGTTAATGCAAGTTGACATAGTTATAAATACAGATTTAAGAAGAATCACTTCTATAAATATGATAGTGATGAGTTAAGATGATTTCACAAACCTGACACTATTTCAGTACCTCAGGTTCAGGACATCTTAAATTATTGACATTGTGAAAAGATTGAAGTATTCAATTAAATTTGCTTAAGTTTTCGTGTAATAATGAGGTAATATTATTCTAACTTATTATTTTTATCTCCAAACCAGAATGTGACATTTACTCAACTAAATAAGGACAAATCACCTGCACTAAGAAAAGGCTCAAATCATACATATACATAGCAAGGCCGACAAGATCGACATGAGCATAATAAATCTACTGAAGAAGTTGATGAGGCCACACATGACTATCACACATACACAACTATCTACAATCCTCTAAGGAATATACTAACAACGATTGGTCGGGAAAGGATTCCACCATACCCAACTATATACATATGCACAATTGTCATACATATCAACTCACTACACAGCTCCGGAAGAAAGAAGCCTCACAATTCCTTAAACCATACTTTTCTTATCCATAACATACACAACCGATTCCATCATTAAATTCAATGCATACTTAGAGTAAAACAACCCAACAATTCATATTACAAAGATTTTCATAATTTTTGTGAAGTTTTGATCATGAAAATTATTTCATAACTTTCTCCAAATCATCAATTGATTAAATCATAGATAGCGGAGGATATAGTTTACCTCAATACATCCAAGCCTTCTCAAATCAGCAACTTGCCCCAAATTCGAGAGTTTTCAAACTCGATTCGACACGGAGATGATGGTTCTTATGATAATCACGGGATTAGTAGCGTTAATATTAAGTAATTTACCTTGGATTGATTTTGGAAGATTGGGATATCTTAGAGAGGATTTTTAGAGAGTTCTTGGTTGTTACACCTCGTAAGTTTAAGGCGATAATTAAGAACGTCATTAAGAAATTAAGATTCGAATATTGATTATATATTATGATTATATATGCTAAATCCAGAAGTTAGTACTTGAAGGATGTGATTCCGAAAAAAAATTTGGTTACTACGAGCGTGTTAATGGAAATGGAAAATGATCGTTATATATTTTTCCATTAAGGATTAGTAACATATTATGAGAATTACGGCATGGAGAATACGAGGTCTTATGGAATTTTCGGAGATTAAAAGAAGTGAGATTAAGATTTATTACTTGGGGGATGGGATTAACTTAAGAAAATAATTAGGGACCAATGTGTATTTATATAAAAAAAAAATCAGATTTCTTATTAACTAAAAACCTCTTCATTTTCCACTTCATTCAAACAAAACTCTCACTCAAATCCTCTCATCTCTTAGCCAAAAATTCACTCATGCCATAGCCAAATTGAAGACTTAATCCACTCCCTTTCTAAGGATTGAATCCATCTACAATTCTAAGCCAACAATTTAGCACCAAAACAGTGAGTGGCACGGGTTCACTGCCCAGTTTTTAGCCCAAATTTTCTGATTTTTGGAGTGAATTTTGTTGAGGAAAAATATGTTAGAATGTTGGGGTAACATTGTAGAACACATGCATGTTCATTTGAAGTGGAAAATTGAAAGATTGGGCAAGAAATTGGGGCAGAAAATCGGAAAACTGCTTGGCAGAATTTTGGACAGATTTTTAGTCAACTTTGGAGGGGTATATATTATAGTATATTACGAGTTTTTATGTGTTTAAAAAGCCTAAAATGAAGTTCGTCGAGTCTAGTTTCCAACGCAACAAACCTCTCATCTATAGAACACTGTAGTAGATATTTATGGACGTTACAAGTTCAGCTGACGAAGCAGTGACTAAAAATCGGGACTGTTTTGGGGATTTAATTAAGGTATGAAAATTCTTCTTTATATGCTATAATCAAAGTTGCATATTGTTGTAGTTGAAGTAATGGACTTGTGTTAGGAAGAAATCTTGAATTTAGACAATGCATGTGGAATTTGGATGCTAAACCGAAATTGGACTATTCTGGGCACGCGTTGGATTTGTATGTTGTGTTGTAAATTTCATTACTAATTGCGTGTTAAAAATGGAATAACTTGTGAAGATTTAAGATGTGTTCATTAAATGGAGTTGTTGGAAAATAAGTTGGATTATTTATTAAGGAAAGAGTAAATGGTTGCATGTTAAATGACCTAAAACTCATGAATAACTTTCGGACATTGTGCGACCCTTTACGGGCTGTTTTGGTGCCATATAATCGTTGTTGCTATTATTGACATCGTCACTAATTGTGTGTTAACAATTGAAAGAAGCATTGGTACTTGGTGATGTAATTAGTTATATAAGGTGACGCGAGACGAAATAGATTTAAGAAACCAAGAAAGGAATTATGAAATCTTTTTAGACATTGTCGTAACATTTTAAGTATTGAATGAATATGGTAAATAGGTACGGTAATCACCTTGATGATTTAAATTATTGTCTTTCATAAGTAACGAGAAAGGGGTTATATGACGGCGTATATGCGGTATATGGAGCCTAGTTAGATTACATATTGAAATGGTTGGATTGTTGGTTTGATTTGGATTGTTAGTTGGAGTTGAATTGCTGGCTGATTTGGATTGTTGAAAAATTGTGGATACGCACATAAACAAAGGAAATGCTGCCCAAATTTTTATAGAAATAAGGGAGCCGTTATTCATATAACTTACATTAGAAAATCAAAATTGACGAGCGTGTTATTCCTTATTATAGGTTGAAGTACTAGACGAGGCATACCTTAATATCAAGTTGATTAGTTCGCCTAAGAGGTATGTAAGACCTTTCCTTCTTTCTTTTGGCATGATTTTTAGTAAAGTACGGCGGACGTACTTAACTCCTACCAGTTCAGTTTTAAAAATGATTATTTACTAATGATTATGATTCAGTAACAGAGTTTATGGTAGTAATGTTATTGAGAGTCACATAATGATTTTAGCTGCATACAGTTGCTCATGATATCTACTCGTGCTAAGTGTTACTATTTCATTCCACTGAGTCCCGGGCCAGATCATGTTCGTGCACAGCCATGCATCATTCATCGAGTCCCTCACTAGAGGGCCGAGACACGTTATATATATACAGATTACATCGAGTCCCTCCTTAGAGGGCCGAGACATGTTACGCGCGCAGATACAGATTCCATCGAGTCCCTCCATAGAGGGCCGAGACATGTTATACAGTTTTTATATACAGACATGAGCACGATGTTTTATGATTCAGTATACATGATATGCTTTCAGACATGATTCTCAGTTTTATGACAGTTTGATGACTCTCTGTTTTACTTGGTACAGTTGTTATTCAGTTTTACAGTATTTTATGTTTTACATACTCAGTACATTATCTGCATCGACTCTTTCGAAATTGCGTTCATGCCCGCAGGTTCAGGTGTTCAGATAGGTGACCCGCCAGTCTAGGATTTCTGTACAGCAGTTGGAGAGCTCCTTTGTTCCGGAGCCAGCTATTTTTGGTACAGACCTTTATTTTTCAGACTTATGCATATTTTGGGCACGACGGGGTCCTGTCCCGTCATATGTCAGTATTACTCTCTTAGAGGTCTGTAGACAGTTGTGGGTTGGATGTTTGTACTTTGTTTTGGGTTTTGATGTCGTTATTTAGTAGCTGATGCGCGGTAAGATGCACACACTTTAAACGCAAGTGCACGTTATCGTGACAAGTAGTATAGTCTTGATAAGACCGAATATCGTCCTCAAGGATTAGAGTTCAATTACCAACTATCTATTTTTTGGTATCTATTTGGTAAATAGATATTTAGATTTGTTGTTTATAACTAAGGATTAGAAAAGCTATTTAACTAAAAGGGTTTACTTCAGTTGTGATGAGAATAGAGCTTCCACGTCTCCTCACTATCCGCTTATGCTACTTATTAATGCAATAACTTATGGTCTTCTTCTTTTGGAGAAATCAGGTTCACTAAATCGTTTTATACTCCCGTTAGGGTTATATAAACACTCAACCCCAGTATTGCACCTTACCTACCTTTCGGTGATAAGGATAACTCTATAGGAGGATTAAGAACAAGAACCTAGTTAACCGTCACGCACAATGCGCAAAATTAGGGTTTTTAAGCCTCTCATTAACGCTACATAAATAATTGAGGTATTTTCATCCCCAATCCAAGAATGTCTACCCAACTTACAGCATATTCACAATCCCCCCCTTTCGGAATCTAATTAGAAATCATATAGTGATAATTAGTTGTCAATTAATTACCAAGAATTCAACTCAAATATTGGATAGATCTCAACAAGAAGAAGAATAACCATAAGCATGCATTAAATCATAACATAAGTTTCTAGAGATTCAACATGGAAAACCCTATAGAGGAATTAGTTCCTAGCCATTGACATGACAAGAACTAATCTCATATTCATCATATAAAAACTGAAATAAAGAAAAGAAAACGAAAATTACTAAGAATGAGTCTCCAAGCCAAGCATCCAAGGGTTGTGTTGTGGAATATTTACAAGATGGATTGGTGGAAGGATGGATGTAGAATGGTGAATGGTGGAATGGAGAATGAATAATTCTTCTAATGATGTAGAGTATTTATAGCCAAAGAATCCTTTTGGTGAAGGGTTAGGGATTTTGTAGGTAGGAAAAGTTATTAGAATCCTTTTAGGTAAGGGTTTTAAGGTAGGAAAAGTTATCCCTTTAGGTAGGAAAATTTATCCCTTTAGGATTCTGAAAACATGTCAAATTCGCCCAAAGACTTCATAATTCCGCCGGGCGCCGCGACTGCAGATCAGCCACAACTGAAATTCAGCAACTCTCGACTTTCAGCACTATGGGCGTCGCGCCGCTTCCAGCGCCGCGCGGCTGCTTTCCAGCGCCGCGCTCGTGACGTTTTTTCGCGATTTCGCCTCGTTGCCTTTTTCGTCCGACTTGGCCCAACTCCTCTATAATTTCCTAACTTAGACTTTATTTCTTGGCCCTTTTTGTGTGCAATTCCATCTCATTTATGCTCATTTCATCTTCTTTTCGCCATTTCTCCATTTATGACATTGTGACACAAAAGAAAGGAAAACGACCTAATACTATACTAAACATAAATAAAATGAGTAAAATACTAATTAAAAATGACTCAAAAAGTGTATATAAAATACACCGATCAAATACCCCCAAACTTAACCTTTGCTCGCCCTCGAGCAAAGATCAAAAGAAAGAAATACAGACTCAAGGAAAACGAAAAAATAAAAGACTCAATGACATTGATCACTTTGCTGCATTTGGTGCTACTTGAAAAACATGAAGATTAGTAGAATAATATGCAGGAACATATAGCATGAAATTTCAGCATTCTAAACACATTAAGCTAGATATTTCGCAAACTCATTTTTATCATGCTTAATGGAAGTCAATATACTGAATCATGCATGTTAATTTCAAAATTCCTATGACATGCTTACTTGCTATTCTCCACTAATCCTGGATATGCATAAAAGAGATCTTCAGGACTTTAAGGGTTGTAATGTAGGCTTAGGTAGGGGTTGGTAAAAATAGGCATTTAGGCTCATTTATGTGTACCATAAGCTCTTTAGCTTTTCAAGATTTCCTTTTCTTTTGTTCTTTCTTCACTTCAATTCTATCTTTTCCTCTTTTATTTTGGGAGAATGAAGAGTATTATAATAACAAGCACCCCAAACTTAGGCTTTGCCTCTTTCTTATTACTTTTTATTGGGGTGCAACAAGCTCATTCACTCTTTTTGTCTCTTTTTAACACAATTTATTCCAACTATTTCACATTTTTACTTATGGCACAATTGTCTAATATATGGTGTCAAAGAAAAAGTTTCATGTTTTTAGGCTCAATGGGCCGACTAGGGATATTTTTAAAGTCGTGATAGAAAAGAGTGGTAAGAATTGGCTAACAAAGAAATGTCCGAGTCATCTCCTAACATGCATATCCTAACTATTTCGCCTCAAATAGCAAGCAATCATAACACATAGGTTTTAATCTTTTAATAATGCACAAATCAAGCAAGATACTCCGATAGACAGATTTCATGAGTTTTTGGCATATCTAACATAAGTGTTTAGATGGTTGCTTCTAATTCCATTACATTATTCAACCTTACTTCACTAGGCAATTCAAGTAACTACAGCATGCATGATCTAAAAAAAAATTATGACTAAAAAATGACTCAAAAATACACAAAACAATTCAACAAGACTCAAAAACAATAAAACATCCCCCCAAGCTTAAATCACACATTGTCCCCAATGTGTGCAAGACTCAAAGAAAATAAAAGAAAAGGACAACTTCATCGACACAACACAATGGTCATAACGGAGGTCAGGAGGAAAATTCGAATTTGCGTAAATATGGCTCTCTGAAGTTCGCGCGCGACCGAGAGATTCAGCGGCCACTGCTAATCTTGGCTCTTCTAAAATTACGCGCCGCTGCCCTCGATTCAGCCAGTGCGACGACTGCTTTTCCTTTTTTCAGCATTTTTGCTCCTTTTTCCTCGGTTTTAGCTTTCAGTCCACCTGTCATCCAACAACACAAAACAAGAACCCAAGACCGTGAGACTGTTCAAAGCAAAATAAAATAAAATAAAATAAAGACAGAAATTAAAATAACATAATTAAAAACGTTGGGTTGCCTCCCAACAAGCGCTGTCTTTAACGTCTTTTAGCCGGACGCAATTAACCTTTTCGAGTTCCCATTGGATCCTTCTGCGAACTGCTTGCAATCCGCAGAGTTATTGTTGTAGGTCTCAATTTCCCTACGACCATTTGTTCAAACAAGAGCCTTACATATACAATTATCCCCCAAGTAGGCTTGTCTTTTATGCTTTCTATAATGTAGGAATCCGTGAACTTCTCTACATCTCTCAACTCTAGGGGGTACCCTTGATGGTATGGGCTTCCTAATTGGGAATCAGCCGTGATAGCTAGTGGTGTTTCTTCTGCAATAGGTGCAAGAAAAAGAATTTCCACAGAATCCAAGAAGGTAAATAATTGGATCTCTGCAATCTTTTCCTTCTCTACACCAACTATTTCACCAGATTCCTCAATAGTTGGGTGTGGTTCAGGCTCCTCAATTTGTTGTTCGCTGTTCAAAATCACCTTGATTTCTGGGTTCTGGGCGCCGCGGCCCTGCTCATCGGCGCCGCGGCGCTGCTGCTGCTGCGAACTCTCTATCTCCCCTGATTCGGCATCCTTCAGGTCAATTGCCTGACATTGTGTTTCCTCATTGCCTACCCCAGGTGCAGATTGCTCTTCTTGCGTTTCGCTGTTGAATATGATCGCGAGTTCTGCTATTTGCGTTTCCAACTTCTTCATGGTCATTCTCGTTTCGTCTATGAACTGATTTTGGTACCTCGTGAGACTGAGTATAGCTTCTCGTAATTCCTCCCTCTCTTCCTCTATGGTTGGAGCTCGATCATATTGACAGTAGAAATCCATGTCTTAAGGATCCCTGAGATGAATCAAAACCAACAACGAATCACGGCACACTTGTTTTTTTTTTTTCAAAAGAAAATAAAATAAATAATTTAAAGAAACAAAAATAAAAACCAAATTAGAAATTAAAAATAGATAAATTTGATATTGAACTATGCCTAATCCCCGGCAACGGCGCCAAAAACTTGATGCGCGGTAAGATGCACACACTTTAAACGCAAGTGCACGTTATCGTGACAAGTAGTATAGTCTTGATAAGACCGAATATCGTCCTCAAGGATTAGGGTTCAATTACCAACTATCTATTTTTTGGTATCTATTTGGTAAATTGATATTTAGATTTGTTGTTTATAACTAAGGATTAGAAAAGCTATTTAACTAAAAGGGTTTACTTCAGTTGTGATGAGAATAGGGCTTCCACGTCTCCTCACTATCCGCTTATGCTACTTATTAATGCAATAACTTATGGTCTTCTTCTTTTGGAGAAAGCAGGTTCACTAAATCGTTTTATACTCCCGTTAGGGTTATATAAACACTCAACCCCAGTATTGCACCTTACCTACCTTTCGGTGATACAGATAACTCTATAGGAGGATTAAGAACAAGAACCTAGTTAACCGTCACGCACAATGCGCAAAATTAGGGTTTTTAAGCCTCTCATTAACGCTACATAAATAATTGAGGTATTTTCATCCCTAATCCAAGAATGTCTACCCAACTTACAGCATATTCACAATCCCCTCCTTTCGGAATCTGATTAGAAATCATATAGTGATAATTAGTTGTCAATTAATTACCAAGAATTCAACTCAAATATTGGATAGATCTCAACAAGAAGAATAACCATAAGCATGCATTAAATCATAACATAAGTTTCTAGAGATTCAACATGGAAAGCCCTATAGAGGAATTAGTTCCTAGCCATTGACATGACAAGAACTAATCCCATGTTCATCATATAAAAACTGAAATAAAGAAAAGAAAAAGAAAATTACTAAGAATGAGTCTCCAAGCCAAGCATCCAAGGGTTGTGTTGTGGAATATTTACAAGATGGATTGGTGGAATGATGGATGTAGAATGGTGAATGGTGGAATGGAGAATGAATAATTCTTCTAATGATGTAGAGTATTTATAGCCAAAGAATCCTTTTGGTGAAGGGTTAGGGATTTTGTAGGTAGGAAAAGTTATTAGAATCCTTTTAGGTAAGGGTTTTAAGGTAGGAAAAGTTATCCCTTTAGGTAGGAAAATTTATCCCTTTAGGATTCTGAAAACATGTCAAATTCGCCCAAAGACTTCATAATTCCATGGCGCGCGCCAGTCCTATGACTGGCGCGCCTGAAATTCAGCAACTCTCGGGACTTTCAGCACTATGGGCGCCGCGGCGCTGCTGCCAGGCGTCGCGGCTCCGGTGACGTTTTTCTGGCAGATTTCGTCTCGTTGCCCTTTTTTCGTCCGGACTTCGTCTGAACTCCTCTATAATTCCCGGAACTTCTTAGACTTTATTTCTTGGCCCTTTTTGTGTGCAATTCCATCTCATTTATGCTCATTTCATCTTCTTTTCGCCATTTCTCCATTTATGACCGATGTGACACAAAAGAAAGGAAAACGACCCTAATACTATACTAAACATAAATAAAATGAGTAAAATATTAATTAAAAATGACTCAAAAAGTGTATATAAAATACACCGATCAGTAGCAGCCTTGCCGGCTTGCGTATTTTGACTTATGCATTTGTGCGCGATATGTGGTTGGTGGCAGCCTAGTCGGCTAGCCTATTATGACTGTTGTTTTGTTGTTGTTTTGGCAGCCTTGTCGGCTCGCCCGTTTTTAGGGATATGTTGTAAAAGCAGCGTTGTGCTGCCGAAATTTATGTAGACATCTGTATTAAATGGATTAAGAGTGACAGGTCAGTAATGACGTCCAATTAGGACGTTAATCGCGGCCCGTCGGGTCGGGTCGTGACATTGGTCTAGTTTTGGAGATAATGGCTAAAAGTTCGCAAGACCCCACTTTAAATCTGTCAAAAAAATTCACCGTCGCAATTTGACGATGGGATTGACGGTCCGTCAATCTGGCTGTCAACTGAAAATTCAGTCTGCACTTTAACGGTCCATCAACTCCTCCGTCAATATGCACAATTTTCCGATTTCATTGACACATATTTCTTTTATTCCGTTTAGCTTCCAAATACTCCGGAACTTCCATACTCAAGTTGTAAACCTTCATTACCCTTTCATAAGGTAGTAACTATTCTCAGAACATCAGTATCCATCCAATTCATGACAAAATATGAAACTACAGGGTGTAACATCCTTCCCCATTGGAACATTCATATGCGAATGTTGAAAATATTCCAACTCTCAAGTTTTCCAGAAATTTTAGCAGAGCTTTTTTTGTAAAAAAGACTATCCAAAACCTGTTACACCCCGTAACTCCAGGACATGTTTAAGAGAATGTACGTAAGGAACTCAAGACTTGAAGTTAGTTCGAAAGGAAGAATTGTTTTTCCGACGGAAAATCTTCCGAACGTCGGAAAGGAAAAATGTTCATTGGTGAGAATTAGGTTCTCAAAATGCATTAATTGAAGAGTATGGAACTTATTATCATTATGAAAATTTATTTTTTTACGGTTTTGGTCGCGTGGGGCCCACCCGAGGAATTTTACATTTTTGTGGGGCCCACGAGGGTTACGGAAATTTATGGACGAATGAGAGGGCGACACGTGGCACCCCCCCCACCATAGTCTTGGACGAAATTTGCAAGGGTATAATGGTCATTGACCATCTTGGAAGATAAGTCTTGCTAGCTTGAGTTTGTTGACCAAGTCAACTTGCCACTTGTGCTTAATCCATGTGATTTTCATCTTAGCCACCCATTTGTTTAAGTCTAAGCCTTCCAAGGTGTTATATATTCACTACACTAGTGCAAGACTAGTCTTGAACACTTAGAAAATAGAGAGGTCTTGTTCTTGAGCTAAGTGCTCTCGGCTTTGTCTCATTCCCACACAAAAATTTTGTAGTTTTGATCCATTAGCCACAATACTTTAACCCAAGGTCCCTAAGGGTATTGTAAGGATATCTCAATAGAAAGATTTCGGAAAAACGACGTTTTTACGTTAGTCGCAAGGCGAAACCCTAAGGTGTTCTTCAACTTTGAAGTTGGAAATAGAAGAGGAGTTTTTCACAAGCTTCTAAGGGTCGCAAATAGCGGATTGGAACGTTAAGAAAAAGAGTTGGAGTTGCTAAGGATCGACTTAGGGTTTTGGAGCATTTTGAGCTTAAGAAGGTATTAATCTCCGTCTTACTATTATAATTCAAGATTTCATGTTGTAGTAGTTAGAAATGATCATGTGGATTATATTATGAAGAATGATATGTGTTATGGAATAGTTGGATGGAATCCGAAGTTGCATGATTTAGCCTTTAAGATTGTAATTCAATTTAGTACTAGTTTAGTCGCATGTTATCTAAAGAGTGGATTAAGGTGGTTATAATTGTTAAGTTGTTTATTACTATATAACATGCTAGACCTAAGAACTTGGATTGAAAAGGAATTGGAAAGGTTGATAAGTTGTTGCACTTTTTGGCCGAATTGACATTTGCATTGTGGACTAGTTTAATGTAATTTGTGGGGCGGAATTTTACACGTCCTGTTAAGGCGTGTAATCCCCTTTGGTTAGCTGACTTGTTGGGCCTTAAATGTGGCGTGTTTGGTTATTGTATTCGTCCTTGAAAAAGGTGGCAAAGTATGTAAAAACAAAGGAAGTCTTTGCCCGATTTTCCGTAGATTTTAGTGGCTTAGCACTTAGAATATTCTACGTTCAAGCTAGAGGTTAATGGACGATTATGGCCAATTTAGGTTGAAGTACCAAGTATAGCGTATTCTACTTGACGGATGTAATAGCTAGCAAGGTTGAAGTACTTTGGAGCTTTTTGCTACTTGTCGATAATCGTCGCGAGGTATGTGAACCTCTTCCTTCCTTTGGCATGATTCTATGTATGAAATATACATGTAGTAGTATTTCATGATTTTCGTCTACTCTTAGAAGTTAAGAGGTAGTTATGTTGATTTACTCTATGTAAAAGCTACGTCTAAGAAATCTTAAGTTCTTACCAAGTCTTATGGGGATGTTGGTAAGAGTCGTTAGATGTATTTTGGAGCCAAGTTGACTTGGCTAATTTACTGACGAATAAGAATAAGTATCGAACAAGCCATTGCAGCGTTAATAAAGGAAAATGTAATGACAATTAATTATGTTAAAACAAGTAGAATTCTCCATCTGCATAGAAGCTAAGATAAGACAAAATTGTATTACATTTTCTAGATCATGGCTACTTGAATAAGATCGTTATATATAAGTATAACTTAATCACAACGCACCAAAGTATATGTTACTAATTTTAAAAGAGTTTACGTATGAAGTTTTTAAGACTTTGAAACTTGTTTTCTTAAAAGTTAAGAGACTTGAAGTATTTTGAAAGCTATGTGATTTGATTTGAAAGTATAAGTCTCTTGGTTATAAAGAGAATGAATTAGTTTAAGGCATAAAGTTAGTATGACGACTTTATGGGAAGTTGGTTATAATAACTTTATGGGAGGTTAAGAGAATGGTTTTCTTCAGTAATATAAACAAGAAATGATTTGAAATAAAGAAGGGCAAATTGTTTTAAAGGTACCAATTGCTTAAGGTCTTTAAGAAAGAAGTCACTTGATTTAGAAGCCGGTAATTGTATTTCTAAAAAGGTATTGTGACTTGTCCTGAAAGGTAGAGATGACTTGATACTACGGTTGTTAATATCTTGGAAATTTTGTTTGAAAGAGAATCATTTTAAAGGAGTAGAGGCACGTAGTACGTTGGGTTAAATTCCCGGATTTTATAATGACATGTTAGTGCCTTAAGTAAACAAAAATGAGAGTGTATATGAACAAGCTAACAAGAAGTTAGGGGATTTCTTAACTTGCTTATGTTATGTATGATAAGTCGGTAGTGCTTATGTTATGTATGATAAGTCGGTAGTGCTTATGTTATGTATGATAAGTCGGTAGTGCTTATGTTATGTATGATGGCCGGTTGAGTTAGGGTAAGAGTATAAATGAGGGGCAAGCCCCAAGACGTTATACCACCTTCTCCAGGGTAAGAGTATAAGTGAGGGGTAAATCCCCAAGACGTTGTACCACCTGCTTTATGTGTTATTTGACGACCGGTCGAGATAGGGTAAGAGTATAAATGAGGGGCAAGCCCCAAGACGTTATACCACCTTCTCCAGGGTAAGAGTATAAATGAGGGGCAAGCCCCAAGACGTTATACCGCTTACCACCTTCTCGGGTAAGAGTATAAATGAGGCAAGCCCCGCACGTTATACCACTGTTTTGATTGATTTTATGGGCGTGAGACCCATGGTTATGTTTTACACTTTTAGTCGGCGATGATGGGGATTCCACGCATGCTTTGATATTGGTGTATCGATCGCGTCGCAGTTTGGGCCGGGTAGTATATGTGTCCCTCCGTAGTGGGCCGGACTATGTTATGAAAGATAAGTAAGTTAGATAGAAATGAACTTAATGACTTCTCCTAAGTACGTAAGATATGACTATAACTCTTAATGGACTGGAAAAGATATTGATGTGAAATTAAGTTCATAAGTGGTAATGACACGGCAGATCTCGGTATGTATTTTTATACTTGTCCTTGTCATTCTTTTGTACAGATTATGATATGTTTATCAGACGTTATTTCATTCCATATTCGTACTGTAATCGAACTTCTTCTGGGCCGCTAAATGTCCGCAGGTTTAGGTACACAGTTATGGATCCGCGAGCTTAGGATCCTGGTTCAACATTTTGAGATGGCTCCATTGTTCCGGAGTTGTCATGGCTATGTATATTCGAAGTGCAGCGGGGCCTTGTCCGTCATAGTAGGTGTTCAAATCTTAGAGGTCCGTATTCACACGTAATGGATCTGTTAGAATTGTAATTACATTTTTGGATAGTGTAAGCCCTTTTTGGGTGATTTATATTATGGCAGCCTTATCGGCTTTGCCTTGGTATTAAAAAAAAAATGTGTGTTACTTATTTTCCGCAGCAGTTTATTATGTTGTATGTTTTGAGGGTGCCTGTAGTAGGCACCGATGCGCCCGAAGTCGGTCGTGACAAAAGTGGTATCAGAGCAGTTAGTCCTCGGAAAGTGTCTACAGACCGTGTCTAAGTAGAGTCTTGATTATCGGTGTGTTGTGCACCACATCTATAATCAGGAGGCTGCAGGACATTTAGGATTGGTTTCCATTCTTCTCACTCTGAGGTCGTGCGATAGAGCTGTGTAGTTAGGGTTGTCTCTCCCTAACCAGTTATGTTGATTGCAGCTACGAGAAAGCGATGACCGGGAAGGACTATGCGGATTGCGTTTCCAGGTTGGTAATGATTATAGTATAGTTGGTATTGTGACATACACCTATACGGAGTTATGTATGAGGGTCAGACGCGTGTTGCCTAGAATGATTTTAGATTACCAAGAGTTTGTAAAGACTAACTAGATACCGGGAAGGTATGGAACAGTTAATGAATTATCGCCAAGGGTCTTCTCGGGTAGAAAGATTTATTATAGACCAAGAATAAGAGTTAAGTGCGACGGTAGGACGGGGTGATGACCTATTGCGGGTCGCCCCATAGCCTGGAATAGAGTGGGATCAGTTGGTAGTAGTTCCGCTACGTGACAGGGTCACGAGGGTGCAAGGCCCAAGTCTAGTTAATTGTTTTACGGGTTCGTGGACGCGTTCCACCGGAACCAGGTCGTGAAGGCCGGAAATGGCCTTATATTGTTTTATAGAGTAACCCCAAAGATTTGAGGCCAAAAACGGTATGGAAGTTATGTATGTATGCTAGTAAGAGTTGGAAGTACGGAAGGAGTAGAGCCTGAATCCATTAGAACCTTTCGAGGTAACTACACCCGTGCATGTGTGGGGTGGTAGCTGAGCGGGAACATGAGGTTTTCCCGGTGATGATACAGTCGTCAGACCCTAGTAGACCTAGTAGAGAGGATTATGACTGACTTTGAGGTCATTATGAGTATGGGCTAGTTGGCTTCGTGAGTGCCAAGGTTGACGTCTTAGTTTAAGTTGTTATGTGGCCATGGGTGGCATATGTAGTATGAAGGGTGCAGTAGGAGGAGACTATGTCGCTATCTATTTAGACTGGACTCCGAAAGAACATTCGGGGACGAATGTTTCTAAGGGGGGAAGAATGTTACACCCCGTAACTCCAGGACATGTTTAAGAGAATGTACGTAAGGAACTCAAGACTTGAAATTAGTTCGAAAGGAAGAATTGTTTTTCCGACGGAAAATCTTCCGAACGTCGGAAAGGAAAAATGTTCATTGGTGAGAATTAGGTTCTCAAAATGCATTAATTGAAGAGTATGGAACTTATTATCATTATGGAAATTTATTTTTTTACGGTTTTGGTCGCGTGGGGCCCACCCGAGGAATTTTACATTTTTGTGGGGCCCACGAGGGTTACGGAAATTTATGGACGAATGAGAGGGCGACACGTGGCACCCCCCCACCATAGTCTTGGACGAAATTTGCAAGGGTATAATGGTCATTGACCATCTTGGAAGATAAGTCTTGCTAGCTTGAGTTTGTTGACCAAGTCAACTTGCCACTTGTGCTTAATCCATGTGATTTTCATCTTAGCCACCCATTTGTTTAAGTCTAAGCCTTCCAAGGTGTTATATATTCACTACACTAGTGCAAGACTAGTCTTGAACACTTAGAAAAAAATAGAGAGGTCTTGTTCTTGAGCTAAGTGCTCTCGGCTTTGTCTCATTCCCACACAAAAATTTTGTAGTTTTGATCCATTAGCCACAATACTTTAACCCAAGGTCCCTAAGGGTATTGTAAGGATATCTCAATAGAAAGATTTCGGAAAAACGACGTTTTTACGTTAGTCGCAAGGCGAAACCCTAAGGTGTTCTTCAACTTTGAAGTTGGAAATAGAAGAGGAGTTTTTCACAAGCTTTCAAGGGTCGCAAATAATGGATTGGAACGTTAAGAAAAGAGTTGGAGTTAAGGATCGACTTAGGGTTTTGGAGCATTTTGAGCTTAAGAAGGTATTAATCTCAGTCTTACTATTATAATTCAAGATTTCATGTTGTAGTAGTTAGAAATGATCATGTGGATTATATTATGAAGAATGATATGTGTTATGGAATAGTTGGATGGAATCCGAAGTTGCATGATTTAGCCTTTAAGATTGTAATTCAATTTAGTACTAGTTTAGTCGTCGCATGTTATCTAAAGAGTGGATTAAGGTGGTTATAATTGTTAAGTTGTTTATTACTATATAACATGCTAGACCTAAGAACTTGGATTGAAAAGGAATTGGAAAGGTTGATAAGTTGTTGCACTTTTTGGCCGAATTGACATTTGCATTGTGGACTAGTTTAATGTAATTTGTGGGGCGGAATTTTACACGTCCTGTTAAGGCGTGTAATCCCCTTTGGTTAGCTGACTTGTTGGGCCTTAAATGTGGCGTGTTTGGTTATTGTATTCGGCCTTGAAAAAGGTGGCAAAGTATGTAAAAACAAAGGAAGTCTTTGCCCGATTTTCCGTAGATTTTAGTGGCTTAGCACTTAGAATATTCTACGTTCGAAGCTAGAGGTTAATGGACGTATTATGGCCAATTTAGGTTGAAGTACCAAGTATAGCGTATTCTACTTGACGGATGTAATAGCTAGCAAGGTTGAAGTACTTTGGAGCTTTTTGCTACTTGTCGATAATCGTCGCGAGGTATGTGAACCTCTTCCTTCCTTTGGCATGATTCTATGTATGAAATATACATGTAGTAGTATTTCATGATTTTCGTCTACTCTTAGAAGTTAAGAGGTAGTTATGTTGATTTACTCTATGTAAAAGCTACGTCTAAGAAATCCTAAGTTCTTACCAAGTCTTATGGGGGATGTTGGTAAGAGTCGTTAGGATGTATTTTGGAGCCAAGTTGACTTGGCTAATTTACGGCACGAATAAGAATAAGTATCGAACAAGCCATTGCAGCGTTAATAAAGGAAAATGTAATGACAATTAATTATGTTAAAACAAGTAGAATTCTCCATCTGCATAGAAGCTAAGATAAGACAAAATTGTATTACATTTTCTAGATCATGGCTACTTGAATAAGATCGTTATATATAAGTATAACTTAATCACAACGCCAAAGTATATGTTACTAATTTTAAAAGAGTTTACGTGTGAAGTTTTAAGACTTTGAAACTTGTTTTCTTAAAAGTTAAGAGACTTGAAGTATTTTGAAAGCTATGTGATTTGATTTGAAAGTATAAGTCTCTTGGTTATAAAGAGAATGAATTAGTTTAAGGCATAAAGTTAGTATGACGACTTTATGGGAAGTTGGTTATAATAACTTTATGGGAGGTTAAGAGAATGGTTTTCTTCAGTAACATAAACAAGAAATGATTTGAAATAAAGAAGGGCAAATTGTTTTAAAGGTACCAATTGCTTAAGGTCTTTAAGAAAGAAGTCACTTGATTTAGAAGCCGGTAATTGTATTTCTAAAAAGGTATTGTGACTTGTCCTGAAAGGTAGAGATGACTTGATACTACGGTTGTTAATATCTTGGAAATTTTGTTTGAAAGAGAATCATTTTAAAGGAGTAGAGGCACGTAGTACGTTGGGTTAAATTCCCGGATTTTATAATGACATGTTAGTGCCTTAAGTAAACAAAAATGAGAGTGTATATGAACAAGCTAATAAGAAGTTAGTGGATTTCTTAACTTGCTTATGTTATGTATGATAAGTCGGTAGTGCTTATGTTATGTATGATAAGTCGGTAGTGCTTATGTTATGTATGATAAGTCGGTAGTGCTTATGTTATGTATGATGGCCGGTTGAGTTAGGGTAAGAGTATAAATGAGGCAAGCCCAGACGTTATACCACCTTCTCGGGGTAGAGTATAAGTGAGGGTAAATCCCGAGCCATTTGTACCACGCTTTATGTGTTATTTGTGGCCGGTCGAGATAGGGTAAGAGTATAAATGAGGCAAGCCCCAGGCGTTATACCACCTTCTCCGGGGTAAGAGTATAAATGAGGGCAAGCCAGGCGTTATACCCTGCTTTACCACCTTCTCGGGTAAGAGTATAAATGAGGCAAGCCCCAGACGTTATACCACTGTTTTGATTGATTTTATGGGCGTGAGACCCGTGGTTATGTTTTACACTTTTAGGTATCGGCGGTGATGGGGATTCCACGGGCATGCTTTGATATTGGTGTGTGATCGCGTCGATTTGGTAGGGTAGTATATGTGTCCCTCCGTAGTGGGTCTGACTATGTTATGAAAGATAAGTAAGTTAGATAGAAATGAACTTAATGACTTCTCCTAAGTAAGTACGTAAGATATGGCTATAACTCTTAATGGAATGGAAAAAGATATTGATGTGAAATTAAGTTCATAAGTGGTAATGACACGGCAGGATCTGGTATGTATTTTTATACTTGTCCTTGTCATTCTTTTATCTGATTATGATCATTTCTTGTGCGTTATTTACATTCCATATTAAATTTTTGTTATGCGACCCGCCGGGGCTGCGTTAAATGTCGCGAGTTTAGGTCTACGATTATGGATCCGCGAGCTTAGGATCTGGTTCCGACATTTTGAGATGGCTCCAATGTTCCGGAGTTGTCATGGCTATGTATATTCAGGGGTACGGCGGGGCCTTGTCCCGTCATAGTAGGTGTTCAAATCTTAGAGGTCTGTATTCACATGTGGGTTGGACTGGTTAGAATTGTAATTACATTTTTGGATAGTGTAAGCCCTTTTTGGGTGATTTATATTATGGCAGCCTTATCGGCTTTGCCTTGGTATTAAAAAAAAAAAATGTGTGTTACTTATTTTCCGCAGCAGTTTATTATGTTGTATGTTTTGAGGGTGCCCAGGTAGGGCACCAGTCGCGGCCCGGGGTCGGGTCGTGACAAAACCTGTCAAGTAACCCAAACATATATCTAATACCACACAGGGTAACATAATATCAAAATAACATCAATCAGCCTCACACAATCGCTTTTGCTCGTAAAAGATTAAAGGGAGTTTAGTCATAACTTACCTTAATATCCTTTTGCTAACATCCGAGTTGCACCTAATATACTTGTTCTAATATAAAAGATACATGATCCATCTTCGATAAACTGAATAAGAATAGAGGGGTTATATCACATGAATACTAATGGAAAATCTGAATCACTCGTATTTTCTTAGGTTCTGTGACCTTTCTTGATAGATTTCTTGCGGATTAAAGACTATATCGTCCTACCTTTGATATATTGTGTTGATATATTATCAACATTGACACAGTTATACCTCTCATTCATACCATTATCTAATGGTTGTACTTTGTCTAAGTTGTTGTATTCTGACATTCGGGTTGCATTCTTCTTTTTCATAGTATAATATTCATGTCATGATAAAGTTTAGATATCTGAGTTCATAGGCACAAAGCACAAGATGATGACAAAATGTTGTGGCACGATAATCGTCAAAGTTGGGGACGTAAAAGTAGTAGAGTTATTTGAATTCACTTTTCTTCTACTTTCTTCTTACCTTCTCAATAGTGTCTTTATACGGTACATAAGTTTTAAAAAGCCTACTGATCCAAAAACTTCATTCGTCAAAACATCAATTTTTTCCCTTTTATTTTGGAGTACCTCCTGAATAAACGTCTCCAATTGTGATGAAGTTCTTCTTGTTGGTTACTACATTTCCCAACTAAGTCGGTATTATGATCTTGGATACATGTAGATGGAATCTTCCTTGTTAAATTGAACATGTTAATATAAGTATTTCCTTATACTTATTTCCTCAAATCTGGTATCGTTACTTTTGATTCCATACTTTTCTTGTGACATCGAGGAGAGTTCTATTCTTTTATCGTGTATAATCCTTTATTCTCCGAACTGACAATATATCTCTACTAGTCATCAATCCTTATTTCAAACTTCTTCCAAACTCTATACGTTCACTCTCGGCTTGGATTTGGTAGTCTGACTTGAAATTTTTATTTAAGACGGTACAATGGAAATTTGGAATACTCATGGCTTGCCTTTATGAGCGATCGTATAACGGGTTGAGATAGTCTCCAAAATAAACCTTTTGACCAAACCTTGATTGTATAACCATACTTAATCATTACCATGCATACTGACGAGTCACTTTGCCATTAATTTTTCCTATTACATAATGATTCTTAAGATTCCTGGTTTTCTCAATAATCCGCACATAATATCTCCACTTCAAAAGCAATTCTTCTTCAGATGCTGCCATTGATATTCTTAATCCTTGGACCTCGATCGGGTTCCCATTATTATCCTTACTCCACATACATTTTTAAAGGGCTTTATATATAATGCTTTGTCCTGACACTTCTCGATTCCTAATATAAGAAAGAATTCATTTGCTTATAGCTCCAATAGGGTATCACCCGATTTCTATTACGGTTGGCCACCTGTCACTTCTTTGGGGTAGTTTTTTCTCCGTAACTCCCTTAGTGAATCCCGATGTTCAACGATACACAATCCTATGGTCCATTATTTTCCTGCTCTTTACCTCTGATTTTCTTGCTTCTCGCAATGTCTCAAGTTTGTATACTTATTTGGTGATGCTAGATATTCCAAGGTAGACTCATTATTCCATAAGTATACTCAATATTTGTTTGATTCTCCTTTCTCGGCTTCTATCATCACCTTTTAATTTCTTTATCCTCCATTTTTCTTTAAATACTAAAAGCAAGATATTATTTCCTGTCCATCATAATTTCTTCTTTTGTCGACTTTATTTCTTGAGGATTTGTCATATTTACTGGCTCCAGACTTATGATCCTTCATACTTAGCATTCCCTCCATGCTAGGAGCGCACACTTACTTTTTATAACTCTGAGATTTTTATGGTCCTTCATTTGTTAGGTATTCCTTATGCACTTGTTTCCTCGAAGCAAACCTTGACGCATTCATGTTATCTTCCAATATCATTCATGCTAGGAGTCATCCTTCTCCTTATTGATTGAAGGTTTTATTTTTGAGGTATTGATCCATCGGGTTCCTCTCGTACATACCGTATTTTAGTAAATGTTGTCATATTTGTTCCTAGATTTTTCTTGATGTCCTTAACTTTAGGATCATAGTATTATTCTTCTCGTGAGGTCCCCAATTCATTCGGCAGTCAAAGTGTTGTTATCACCTACACTTATTGCTTCCTTGCTTTTATACTTTAGCTCTTTTCCTTATTGTTTTTCTTAGGATATTCTTAATTTCCTCATTATATACTCACATTGAATTCCATTCGTCCTAACTGTCACTCATACGTCTTTAGATGTCTTATCGATATTCGCGGCAAAACTAATGTGACATATTCAAATTTGAATCATGACTAGACTCAATCCTTATTGCTAATTAGAATTTCCTCCCTTAAATTGGTATTGGAATCCTTCTCTATTTGACGGACATTCAACTAGCTTAGATATTATTGATTGAAATTTTTTCAAAGATTCTTCGCCTTAGCACACTTTTGGTAACGTCGTTTGCGGACGTCATAACGTATATATTTAGCTCAGATGTTTAAATGACACTCCTTTACTTATACCCTTATCATTTACTGGTATTCTTGTTACTTGGAAGTCTCAATCCAACTCCTTTATCATCATCCTTACTATTTCCGGTTTAGCCCTAATCTATCTGGGCGCTTTTATTTGTGTCTGTCACGCCCTTTTTCGACCGCGACACTTTCACTAATCCTGTTTAAAAGGGTTAGAGAATAAAAATAAAATGTTAAAAAGGATGCTAAATTGCTAAAAGGGGTTGCTAAAGGCGCTAAAAATGCGAAAAGGGTTCGCGGAGTTGCCACCTAATTAGTTTTGGTGAATTAGGACACCTAAATGTCAACTAGGTTAAAGTCAACACTAACTCCATTAAATGGTCTACTAAAACTTAATGAGATTCAGGGTAAGAGTTCTTTATTATCCTAAAGGGAAGGGGTTAGGCACCCTAAAGGATCCGCTAACTTGCGGTTGTCCATTCAAACCTAGGGTAATTATTTATGCTAGAAAATGCGGACTTGAAAGTAAGAAAAAACGTTTGCAGTGTATAAAAAGCATTTTTGTAACCTATGTTTATTCAACTATAGCATATTCAGAATCTCCCCTTTTGGATTTCGATTCGAAATCATATAAGTTATGATAATTAGTAGCTGATTAACTATCAAGCAATCAAAACATCTATTGAATAAATCTTAATCAAGTGAAGAAGACAACAAACTAATGCATTAATTCATGAATAAGAGTTTCAAGCGAATCACAAAGAAATCTCTAATAAAATAATTAGCTCCTAGCTATAGTCACGCTAAGAACTAATACAATCTTCATACATGAACTGATATAAATAAAGAAAAGAGAAAGAAAAGAAAATACTTGAACTAGGTCTCAAATCTTCGTCTCCTAGAGTTATGTTGTATGTACAATGGATGGATTCAATAATGAGCAGGGTTTTAGGGATTATATAGGTTTTGTAGGTAGGAAAAGTTATCCCTTTTTGGACTCTGAAAACGTGTCAAATTCGGCCCAAAACGTGAAAAATCTCGTGTTGGCGCCGTGGCCCTGAGATTGGGCGTCATGGCGCTGAAAAATTTGCAACTTTCGGACTCGGCAGAACATTGGGCGTCGCGGCGCTGCTGCCAGGCGCCGCGGCGTGAATTTGGCATTTTTTTGTTTCTTCGTCCTTTTTTCGTCCAGACTTCGTCTGATCTCCTCTATACTTCCCGGAACTTCTTAGACTTCATTTCTTGGCCCTTTTGTATGCAATTACATCTCATTTATGCTCATTTCATCTTCTTTTTTCCATTTCTCCATTTTGGCCGATGTGACAGAAAAGAAAGAAAAACGACCCTAATACTATACTAAACATCAACAAAATGAGTAAAAATACTAACTAAAAATGACTCAAAAAGTGTATATAAAATACACCGATCAAACACCCCCAAACTTAAACTTTGCTCGTCCTCGAGTAAAACACAAAACAAAAATAAAACAAAACGAACAAAGACTCAAATAGATGGATCAAGTAGTTATAACATCGCTTCTTCAAAATCATGGATGAAAGATGGGATAATATGTTAGAACGTATACATCATGAATAATCAGCAATCTAGAATTTCAAGTTAGATATTTCGCAAATTCACTTTGATCATGGTCAATGGAAATACAAACACCTAACCTATGCATGTCAATTTCATTCCATCTTTCTCAAATGTTATAGACCTGTTTACTTGCTATTCTCCATTAATCATAGACATACATATTAAAGATCATCAGAACTTTCAAGGATTTTAATGTAGGCTTAGGCAGGGGTAGGTAAAAATAGGCATTTAGGCTCAGTTACATACCATAAGCATTTTCCATTCAACTTTTTTTCCTTCTTTTTGACTTTCTTTTTAGTTTCGTACCCACCTTCTCCCCACTTTTCTTTTGAGAGAATGATATGTATTATGAATAACAGGCACCCCAAACTTAGGTTTTTGCATATTTTAAATTGGGGTGCATCAAATTTTCCACTCTCTTTTTATTTCTTTTTCAACACTTTTCATTCCAATACTTTTCCATTATTACTTATGGCACGACAAAGGAATCAGAGGGTGTCAAAGAAAGATATTCATTTTAGGCTCAAAGGGGCTGACTAGTGATACATTTTATGTCAGGGTAGGTAATAAATAGTCAGAAGAGCTATCAAATAAATGCCTGAATCATCTCCCTAAAAATGTACATCTTAACTATTTCGCCTCAAATAACAAGCAAACAGATTTTTTAGACATTTTTCAACCGTTCTTTCCATAATTGACACACATAAGAGAAGCACAAATATTCTAAATAATTAGATGTCAGGAATTTTTGGCATATCTAACTTAAACACATATTGTCTCTTTTAATTCCATTACATTATCCCACTTTATCCACTCAATATCTTTAGCAACTACAACATGCATGATCCAAAAAAAATATATGACTCAAAAACACATAAAAACAACACAAAGACAACTCAAAAAGACTCAAAAACAAAATACAACAAGAAGACACCCCCCCCCCCAAACTTAATCGACAGATTGTCCCTAATGTGTGAAGACTAAAAATATGGACAACTTACTAACACAATACAGCGGTCATAACGGAGGTCTGAGAGGAAAAATTCTAGAATTTGCACGGAATCTGGCTCTCGGAACTTTCGGCGCCACGACCCTGAGATTTGGCGCCGTGGCGCCCAAACGTCTGCGGCCTCTCTGAACTCTCGGCGCCATGGCCCTGATCTGGGCGACGTGGCGCTGATGACGACTTTTCCTTTATTTAGCGTTTTTGCTCCTTTTTTCTCAGAGTTAGATTTCAGTCCACCTGTCATTCTACAACATAAGACAAGAACCCAAAACCGTGAGACTGTTCAAGACAAAATAAAACAACAAAAACAAAAATTAAAATAACATAATTAATAAATATTGGGTTGCCTCCCAACAAGCGTTGTCTTTAACGTCTTTTCGTCGGACGTAATTAACATTTACTAGTGTCCGACGGCTCCTTCTGCGAACTGCTTGCAATCCGCACAATTATTGTTGCAGGTCTCACTTTTCCTACAACACCTTTGTCGAACAAGGGCCTCAGATCTAATATTATCCCCCAATTCCACAAGACATACTTGTCTTTTAGGCTCTATATAATGTAGGGATCAGTGAATCTCCCTACATCTCTCAAATTTTGGGGGTGCCCTTGAGGGTATGGACTTTCTGGTTGAGGGGGGTCAGCAATGACCTTTGGTGTAGTCTTTTCCGCAATAGGGTGGTCCTCAGTGACCTCTTCTTTATCTACACCAACTATCTCTCCAAATTCTTCAACAACTTGTTGTGGTTCAGGTTCCATAATCTGCTCACCATTCCTCGTAACTGGGTCACTTGGTGGACTTTCTTGAGGTGTAATGGTTATCATGTCCATCAGTTGCCCGATTTGTGGTTCCCAATTCAGAATCTGTTCCATTGGAGTTTCCAAGTTCTGAAGAGAGGGTCTTACTTCCACCATGAATTGAGTTTGGACGGTTGTGAGTGCCAATAATACTGCTCTCAATTCGTCTGGCTCCTCGGATGGGGCCTGAATCTGTGGCTGTTGAAATTGCCCTTGAGGATTCTGGCACTGGGTGAGCCTGAGTAAGGCTTCCTGCAGCTCGTTTCGACCTTCCTGTGGAGCCTGTAGGTTAACTTGTTGTTGATGATACTGTTGTTGTAGATAGTAGTCGTAATACTGCAGCCCCTGATAGTAGTAGTAGTCCATGTGCCCTTTTTTTTTTTACCTACAAAATAAGAAAAACAACAAAAAGTGATAACTAGATGCTCGCAAGAACAAGTTAAATCTTGTTCTTGGAGCAACCAAATTAGAAATAAGAATAGATAAATCGATATTGAAAGTACGCCAGTCCCCGGCAACGACACCAAAAACTTGATGTGCGATTTATCCACACGCTTAACGCAAGTGCACGTATCTTTACAAGTAATATAGTCTAGGTAAGACCAAATATCGTCATCAGGGACTGGTTTTCAAGTACCGATTACTGATGCTTTAGTTTCTATATGGTTAACGTTAATTGGTTTGGAATTCTAGACTAATAATGCAGGAAATAAACTAATTGTGAAAATACTTTGATTTAAATCAGTTATGACGGAGAATTAGGGCTTCCAAGATCATCAACTATCCACTCTATTCAATCCTTAATACAATTAGACTAACTTCTTCTTCTACGTTCTGATAGCAAGTTAACTATACCGTTTTATATTCTGGTTACGATATATAAACACTCAACCCCGATGCAGAACACTTCTATATTTCGATGATAGGATTTACCACAAAGGAGGATTAAGAATAATAACCTATAAAACTACACAAGTATCGGGGTACTTTCGTCCACGATTTAACCTATGTTTATTCAACTATAGCATATTCAGAATATCCCCTTTCGAATTTCGATTCGAAATTATATAAGTGATGATAATTAGTAGTTGATTAACTATCAAGCAATCAAAACAACTATTGAATAAATCTTAATCAAGTGAAGAAGACAACAAACTAATGCATTAATTCATGAATAAGAGTTTCAAGCGAATCACAAGGAAATACCTAATAAAGTAATTAGCTCCTAGTCATAGTCACGCTAAGAACTAATACAATCTCCATACATGAACTGAAATAAACAAAGAAAAGAGAAAGAAAAGAAAATACTTGAACTAGGTCTCAAATCTTCGCCTCCTAGAGTTGTGTTGTATGTAGAATGGATGGATTCAATAATGAGAAGGGTTTTAGGGATTATATAGGTTTTGTAGGTAGGAAATGTTATCCCTTTTTGGACTCTGAAAACGTGTCAAATTCGGCCCAAAACGTCAAAAACCTCATGTTGGCGTCGTGGCCCTGAGATTGGGCGCCACAGCGCTGAAAAATCTGCAACTTTCGGACTCCGTAGAACATTGGGCGCCGCGGCGCTGCTGCCAGGCTCCGCGGCGCCGGAGGCGTGAATTTGGCATTTTTTTGTTTCTTCGTCCTTTTTTCATCCGGACTTCGTCTGATCTCCTCTATACTTCCCGAAACTTCTTAGACTTCATTTCTTGGCCCTTTTGTATGCAATTGCATCTCATTTATATGCTCATTTCATCTTTTCTTTTGTCATTTCTCCATTTTTGACCGCTGTGACACAAAAGAAAGAAAAATGACCCTAATACTATACTAAACATCAACAAAATGAGTAAAAATACTAACTAAAAATGACTCAAAAAGTGTATATAAAATACACCGATCAGTTAGACAATTAATTTACAATAAATGAATAGGGCGGGAACAAAATGAAAATATGACTCGAAGGAAGGACGACGTCAATCCGCCTGTGATTTTGGAGTTTCTTATGCGAGATGCTGCGATGGACATGAAAGCGAGTCTTTATTTGAAATAGCCCATGATGAGTCTCGTCATGAGACTCTTCATTTTTGCCTCTGATGCATTTCATATAAAAATAAGAAAAGATAAGGATTAGTACATGCCCAAATTTATCAAAATCATAAAGTCTAAAGCACCTAATTCAATTTAGACAAAATCAGCAAATAAAGTTGTACAAGTCAATAAATAAAATGACGCAACTACATGAGACTACAATAATCAACACGTAAGACGAGACAGTAAACTGAATGGCCTTAGCCCAAACACGCCAGATAGACAATGTAGAGGTAAGACTGAGGCTTATGGGCCCTGGACAGCCCAGTGTATATGCGTCCCAGCAATACGGGAATTCCTGAGTGTGGGCTAAGCCTAATGGACATATTCCTTGGATGGCTGACATACTATATATAATCCATTATACATTTAACATACATATGCAAGCAGAAATGGACAATACACTGTCTATATGGAAGGGTATATCAGTGTACTTTCAGAGTAAACGAAGGAAGAGAAATAGGCAGACGAACATTTTATCCAAATTATATGCAAATATGCAGTGGTCTAATGGCATTACTTTAGATAACTTACCATTTTATCAAAGAGAACTACTGAGTTAACACATAGGACTGGGCAAAGAGAAATGAGTTCTTCTATATTTAGACAGGACAGAACAGGTATAGGAATAGACAAACAGAAGGTAACATTTTCAGATAGGCAGAGAACCATTTAATCTAAACTAAACATACAGTTATACACAGGCATATTACGATATGACATTTATAAATGATATTGAGAACGGCAAGCAAGCACACATTACAATAGGCAACTTAGACATGAAGATCCAATTTAAACAATAAATAAGAAACACTAAGCAATAGGCGATGACACTTCCACTTTTGGTTAGTATGCATTTTGAATCTTTCCATTTAGTTTTAGCCATTTACAGGACTTTAATCATACAGTATGTATGTGTTACTACATGGGACAAGGTGGGACTTCAGCAAGAGGGCACAAATTAGTTCAGATAAATGACATATATGAGCCCAGATTTCGTCTAAGCAAATGGTAAACAGTCATGACACATAATAACTTGACAGGGAGGATCACATGTTATCGAGGAATTTAGACTCAGTAAAAATTGTTGGTCTAATTTGAGTCCATGCCAGTTATCAAACCAAATGTCAAAATCTTCAAACATCTCATATTGCAAGAATACACACATAAGCGTGTTGACAAACAAATCACAGTATACCAAAGCATATTTATATTACAACTCGACCTATATGAAGGTAGACAGACACAGACACACCATTTTTTAAGTATTAAAAGTCAAATGAATAGGTTAACAAACAATCAAACAGTAGCTGACATCACATTCATGCATCAATGAACACAATAATATGAACGAACTAACTAACACACGTTTAACACTCAAACACACGGCAATACAAAATGAACTGGGAGGAATTTGGGTTTACCTTCTCCAGGCAACGAACCGAGGCAGCGTATCAAGTCGTTGATTCACTCGGGAATGTATTGCGATGTGATTGCAAGGGGCGAAGCTTTTCTTTATTTTTTTAAATTTGCTTTAAAGAATTAGGCTTTTCTGATACGATGTTAATTTGTTGTTCTTTGTTGTTTGCTACTGTTTTTCCTCTTATTTTTGGATGTCGATGCCTATTGATGCTTACCTCCTCGATGTTAATTTCTCCATTGATATTAAAGGGGTTCTTTCTATGCGAAAATTAATCCTATTGATGATTCCAGACTCCTTAACTGATAAATTTTCGATCCATTTATATAGTCCTAATTGTGGGTTCCAAATTTGGTAAGCTATTGACGTGATTTTAGACTGATTTGGTCGATTGGTAGGCAATTTGGTTATGATAAGTTTGGTTATGAGATCTTGGGCGAGATTGAGGTTATTTTTGGATTGATTCTGGACGATTCTTGTATCATTTATTATGGTACTGATTTGAGTGTTAATTGTTATGGTAAATTTGATTATGAGGGTGCGATTTTGGTTCTTAAAGATGGTAAGATTTGGGAACGGTTTGGGTATGATTTTGGAAACTATTTGTGTATATTTTTATGGTAAGTTTATATGGTAATATATGGGTGTAAGTGCGGCGGCTTTAGGGTGAAGGTTTAGGGTTGTGTATTGTGTTTAAGGGAAGAAGATGAATGAATGGGGGTTGGGCTTATGGGTATCTATTTGAATTGGGCTGGTGGGTTGAATAAAAGAAAAGGGTATTGGGCTTGTTAGTTTTAGGTAATATTTTATTTTAAGTGTTAGTAAATGGGTTTAAGTTATTTTAATATGACTTTAGGTGTTTTATTAGTTTTAGCTTGGGTTTAAATTGTAAAGAATCGTCTTAAAATAATAAATGCGGACGTGCTATTTAATTAGTGCTTAATGCTTTATAAATGCGACGTTGTTATTAAAATCTTATTTATTGTGCATATTTTGCGATGTTAAATTGACATTGATTTAATGGGGGTTTAAATTACAAATAATACTTATGAAAATTGTTTTGGATATTAATAAATGTGGATATAGTTTTAAGGAATGCTTGATTTGACGTCATTATTAGATTTCTCATTTATGCATGTATCAATGTTTTATTATTGCATTTTATTATTATAAAATTATTAAAATTATTTTGAAAAATTAGTGTAATTTTATAGTTAATGATTGAACGAGAGGATCAAAATTGGGTGTCAACAACTTGTCTCTCTTTGTCTGGAGATGATGGAAGAGTCTTCAGACAAAGACGTTGACTTATAGCTAATTTTGTCTCTATCCTCGGAATTAAAGCAAAGATTAAGAAAAACAAGGGCAAATGTCGGTTCAAAAATTATCTCAGTGTCAAGTTATGACGACACTGGGCTACCTCGGGCTCAACATTTATCTCAGTGTCGAGTTATGACGACACTGGGCTACCATGGTAAAACACTAAAGACGGACTGATGCGGATTCAAAAACTGTCCCAGTGTTAAATTATGATGACACTGGACTGCTATGGTTACACTGGGTTGTTGGTGTCAGAAAATCAAGAAACGGCTGACAAATGAGCTGACACAAAAATTAAAATTTGTTCCAGTGCCGAGTTATGACGACACTAGGTTATTGTTGATATGGGATGATGGGGAGAGTAGGCCAAGCGCTCGAGGCGCTTACGCCGTTTGTTGAAAAAGCGCCCGCGACAAATTGCCTAGTTATTTGTAGAGAAAAATTCACGTTGTGCTCCTGCTCCTGCATGCTAAAGCTCAAAAAAAAGTTAGTGCATAACTGTCAAGGCAAAATGATAAAGCATGGATATATAAGTAATAGGATCCTGAGAGTATGGATGTTATCATGGGTTGCGTGTTGGCGATGCTGTTGACTGTGTCCTTGCGTTAATGTGGTGGTGTCAATGCTGAGATGTCATCTTTGCGTGGACATGCTGTCATTGCGAATGAGAATATGTCATCCTTGCATAGATGTGCTGCAATTGCTCCTGTGAATTGAGGGTCCTGTAGGTTAAAGCTCAAGAAGAAGTTAGTACATAACTGCTAAAAAAAAGTAATAAAGCATGAATATAAAAATGTGATCAGATGGGTAGGAATATTGTCATGTGTAATGCAATATCGACGTTGTTTATGTGATGCTAAGATGTGCTGAATGATGCGAATGTTGATGTCGTTCATGCCCAGACGTGCTGAATGCTGTGAATGTTGAATGTTGTAAATGCTGATGTCGTCTCTGCACAGACTTGTTGGATGTTGCGAATGCTGATGTAGTCTCTGTACGGACTTGCTGGATGTTGTGAATGCTAATATCTCTGCATAGACTTGCTGAATATTGCGAATGTTGAGATACTGATGTCGCACCTGCACGGACTTTGCTGAATGATGAGAATGCTTGCTGAATGTTATGAGTGCTGATGTAGTCTTTGCACGAATTTGTTGGATGCTGAGAATATTTGCTGAATGTTGCGAGTATTGATATAGTCTCTGCACGGACTTCTTTGGATCTTTGCGAATGCTTCTTTGAATGTTGTGAGTCTTGATGTAGTCTACTGCAATTTGGTGAATCTGCGAATGCTTCTTTGAACATTACTAGTGTTGATGTAGTCTCTGCACGAACTTGTTGGATGCTGCAAATGCTTGCTGAATATTGCTAGTGCTGATGTAGTCTCTACATGGACTTGATGGATATTACGAATGTTAATGTAGTCTTTGCACGAACTTCTTTGGATCTTTGTGAATGTTTCTTTGAATGTTGCTAGTCTTTGATATAGTCTGTCACGAACTTCTTTGGATGTTGCGAATGTTGATTTAGTGCGTACGCGGACTTGCTTTGATATTCGCGAATCTTTGGTGTATGCGTCTCTGCACGGACTTACTGTAAATATTCTGTGTAATATGATGATAATGCGATGCTGCAAATGCTGAGATGTGCTGAATGATATCGTTGATGTGACATCATTGTCTGGACGTGTTGTGCTGATGACGCTGTTGTCTGGACGTGTTGTGCTAATGACGTCGTTTTCTGGATGTATTGTGCTGATGACGTCGTTGTTTGGACGTGTTATGCGATAGCGCCATTATGCGGGCGAGTTGTGTTGTCGCGTCGTTGTTTGGGCGTGTTGCGATGGCGTCGTTATGCGGGCGTGTTGTCTTGATAGCGTCGTTATGCGGGCGTGTTGTCTTTGATGTTATCATTTGTATGGGCGTGTTGTCTTGATAATGTCGTTATGCGAATGTTGTCTTTGGTGACATCGTTATTCTGAATCTTTGGTGGCATCATTGTCTTTGCACGGACTGGCTGGATACTACGAATGCTTGCTGAATGTTGATAGTGCTGATGTAGTATGTGCACGGACTTGCTGGATGCTGCGAATGTTTGCTGAATATTGCTAGTGCTGATGTAGTCTCTGCACGGACTTACTGGATGTTACGAATGCTAATGTAGTCTTTGCACGGACTTGTTGGATGTTGTGAATGCTTGCTAAATATTGCTAGTGTTGATGTAGTCTCTGCACTGACTTACTGATATTGCGAATGTTGATATAATCTCTGCACGGACTTGCTGGATGTTGCGAATGCTGGTGTCATATCTGCATGGACTTACTGCAAATGTTTTGTGTAATGCGATGATAATGCGATGCTGGAAATGCTGAGATATGCTGAATGATGTCGTTGATGTGACGTCGTTGTTTGGACGTGTTGTCTTTGATAGCCTGTTATGCGAGCGTGTTGTGTTGAAGACGCTATTATCACGGGCGTGTTGTCTTTGATGACATCGTTATGCATGCGTGTTGTCTTGATGTTATTCTTTATCTGGACGTGTTGTGCTGATGATGTCATTGTTTGGGATGCTGGTGGCATCATTGTGTTGATATTAGCGACGTCATTATGTTGAAGCTGATGGTGTTATGGTGTTGACGATGTTGATGGGCGTCATGGTGTTGACATACTTATGGTGTCTTGATGTTGATGTGCTGCTGGCGTCATGGTGTTGACGATGCTGATGGCGTCATGGTGTTGACGCGCTGCTGGCGTCATGGTGTTGACGATGCTGATGGCGTCATGGTGTTGACGCGCTGCTGGCGTCATGGTGTTGACGATCCTTCTCCTGGGAACTAATGCTCCTATAAACTAAGCTTAAGAAATGATTAGAGCATAACTATTAAATCAAAGTGATAAATATATGAAAATGTAGTTCTACGAGTAGAGATGTCGTCCCTGTAGAATGTTGTGAATACTGAGATTTTATCCTCGCGGACGTACTAAATCTTTATTGTTGAGATGCAGTAATGCGTTTGTGAACCGCATGGATTGTCATGATGCCTTTGATCTGAATGTTATGCGTTTGTGAACCGCATGGATTGTCATGATGCCTTTGATCTGGATGTTATGCGTTTGTGAACCGCTTGGATTGCAATGTGACTCTGTGACCGAGCCGATGCGCTGAACTTTGTTGCATAATTTGAACTGTGATTGTTTCTATTCTTTTCTGCTTCTGCCGCTTCTGCTAATATGAAGAACTCGCGGAATTTGAACTTTGATTATTGTCGTTTTCTTCGCTTCTGCTGCTTCTATTGTGGAATTTGATTGTTGTTGTCTTTTCTGCTTCCGCTGCTTCTTTTTGCTTCTGCTAATATGAAAAATTTGCGCTCAAAGAAAATTTGTGAGTTTTGGGAGGTGGTCGATTCGTATTGACTTTGCAGCTTTGCTCCTTGACATTTGCGCGTCTGGCCTGTTTGGACCTGCAACCCCTGTCTGTTTTCCTGCCTTGTTAATTATTAATTATTGCTTGTGACAAAGTGAGTATTTTGATAAAAGTTTATGTCGGATTGACTAAATGAACATTTTATCAAAATTGTCCCAGTTTTAACGAGTCTCTTGGGGGTTGTTTGTCTGTCATACCAAAAGTGTGTATTTTGTTATTTCCAAAATAAAGGGAAAGTTTTCTAATGGTGTGACCGAAGCCGATTTAGGCCGCCTATGTATCCCCACAAGGGAATCAGGTCAAACGTAGTTCCTATTACAAGCAAAGAGGGATTGTGATTTTTCTAAAAATGGTACCGAAGCCTATATGGCCGCCTACGCATCCCACCAAGGGAATCAGGTCAAACGTAGTTCACATTCATGAAAACTTAAGCAAAACATTATTAAAACTTAAATATGAGTCTTAAATTATTCTGCTAAACTAAATTTCTCTTCTTATCTAGACTCTAGGTGGACCAGAACAGGGATGTAAATCCAATCTTCCAATACGCCTCATTGCTCTGCATCATGGTTGGTTGGGTCTTCATGCTCTGCTATCAGTATCTCCTTCTTTTGACTTCTGCGTGGTGCATGCTTGGATAAATGACTGATTCAGGTGGAGCGGGTTCTGGCCAGGGAGCACCTCTATTCCTTTGGGGGTCATTGTACTTATTGGGGGAGGCCTCCTTCAGCTGAATAACTCCCTCTTTGATCAGCTCTTTTATTTTGTCTCTGAGTGTATAACACATTCCCATGTCGTGTCCGATGGCTCCAGAGTGGTATGCACAACTTTTATTTTCATCATGCGCCTTGGACTTGGGATTGAGAATTTTCCTTGGAATTGGTTGGAGTATCCCTGCAACTCTCAACCTCTCATACAGTTGTGGCAAAGGCTCGACTAAATGGGTGTATATTTTGGTTGTCCTTTCTTTGGCATTTAGGTGGGGTGTCAAGGTATTTAGTGGACGAGCCTTTGGTTGTGGCGTATATACGGGTGAGTACCGCAAGGGGTTATCATATGTATCACGAAAATAGGTTTGTGGTGGTTTTTTATCATGTTTTGTGTTTGGCTGGGTATGGTAGGCATTTGGTTTTGTGTGGAATATACAGGTGCATTGTGTATTGGTTGAGTGTAGTAAACGGGATATGAAGTAAGGGAGTACTGGTAATAATTTGGGGGATTTCGATTATTTTGGTTACTTGGACTGACGAGTAGTTTGGTGAGGTTTTGGAGCCTTTTAATTTCGGCTTGCAGGGTTGCCATTTGTTGCGGTAATTGGGCGAGGTGTTCGACTGGATCTACACTGCTTTTCTATTATGATACCTCTGCTTTGTCTATAGTAACCAAGATGGGTTTCGACTCATTCTGCTCAAATGCCCTTGAATCAGTCATGTCACTGGATCGTGCCTTTGATCTTGTGAAGTATCGATGCTCTGTCATTGCTTAGTCAAATAAAAATCGACTTTCGGGGAAGATGATAAATCCTTTAAGATGCAGCAAACTAAGTTAGTATGGAAAATATAATTTGTAGGTAATATATAGCAGATATGTTGCACACAAAACATCAAAGCGGTTCCTAATATGCATGGGGCCTCTTTTATGCCAGAGGTGAGCCTAAACGCTAGATATGCGAGGTTATGATAGATTTGTCTAAGCCGTCAAACTGTAATGCTTTTGTTGGAAACGACGATGAAACGGACGTGCATTTTCCAATTTCGGCATGTCGTGTTTAGGCTTGGATTTGTCTACCATTGTTACGCTACACATAGTATGCTTATTGGTCGTTGGGTTTACCGTCGACAAGTTTTGGTATTTTCCTAACTGTGGTGTCAATACCAAGGATTGACCCCCTAAGGTAAATGCATGCATGCCTTAAAATAAAGGATGGTATAGCTCTATCCTAATTTTCTAAGATTTGGCTTACTAGACGCAAGGTTCCCAAGCGGACAACTCGAGTGAGAAGGCTACGCGGCCACCGGATGGTTCGGGCACTCCACGTATAATACCAACTCTCCTAAATTTGGGTTTTGAAGAAAGAATTTTGTTGATGCACCAAGCGCACATCGCATGTAGTGTGTGATTGTGTGAAATTTCTAGAGTGGAAGAAGTATGAGCGGAATGTCAGTTTAAGGAAAGCGGTAACAAATAGCAATTACAACAGTTATAAATAAAAGCAATTTACAACACACAAGAAAATTAAATGCAAAAGTAATGCCACATAATAACCCTAGGTCTGTTATGGTCAAGAACCTACTTATCCCCAGCGGAGTCTCCATTTCTGTCACGCCCTTTTTCGACCGCGATACTTTCACTAATCCTGCTTAAAAGGGTTAGAGAATAAAAATAAAATGCTAAAAGGGGTTGCTAAAGGCGCTAAAATGCTAAAAGGGATCGCGGAGTCGCCACCTAATTATTTTGGGTGAATTAGGACACCTAAATGTCAACTAGGTTAAAGTCAACACTAACTCCATTAAATGATCTACTAAAACTTAATGAAATTTTGGGTAAGAGTTCTTTATTATCCTAAAGGGAAGGGGTTAGGCACCCTAAATGATCCGCTAACTTGCGGTTGTCCATTCAAACCTAGGGTAATTATTTGTGCTAGAAAATGCGGACTTGAAAGTAAGAAAAAAGATTTGCAGTGTATAAAAAGCATTTTTGTAAAAGAGTTATGCAAATTTAACTTTGGATGAAAGCATGTATTTATAAAGTACTTAAAGAAGTATATGCAACTATGCTTTTATGAAGAATATGTTTCTCATGTTAGAATAATATATTATCTGTCTAAATAATTATGCAAATGAAAATTATTAAATGGTTTAATGCAACTTAAGCAATGCATGACAATCCTAAAATAATTAATTTAAAGGGAATAAACTCCTAATGTCAAACTACTTCTTAATAGCGACCCCAGACTTAAATGTACTAAATGTCCTACTTGTCACGACCCGACCTCGGGCCCGTGACTGGTGCCTTACCCCGGGCACCCTAGTGATACAACATCAGAGAAAATCAGCGGAAATTAAAAACTTAAGCATAAAACAAGACAATACGAAAATAGGCTAACCCAAAACGGTTACCTTTCTGTAAAAATAATTAAACCTGAACAGTTACCTCCGTTACAACCCTGCCCACAACAGTACTACAGACCTCTAAGAATTTTATAACAACACTGACGGGACAGGGCCCCGCCATACCCCTGAATGTACAAGAGCTCTACAACTTCAGGGAACCGTACCAAAAGACAAAGCCTCCGGAGAAATGAAGCTTTCCGAGAACTGGACAGCGATCCTAAGAGTGCGGATCAACAAGCTATGTACCTCAACCTGCGGCATGAACTGTTACACCCCGTAATTCCAAGAGGATGATATGAGAACGTACGAAAGGAAATAAGATTCGAAGTTGGAAAAAGAAAAAAAAACGTTGGCAGAATATTTTTGTACAGTTTTTTAGTCAACTTGGAAGCAGTATATCTCCTAGTATAATTGGGGTTTTTAGGTGTTTCAAAATCCTAACATGAAGTTCATTGAGTCTAGTTTCCAACGCAACAAACCGCTCGTAAATAGGACATCGGAGTAGAGAGTTATGGACGTTACAAGATCTGCTGACAGAGCAGGGTCAGTGCGCGGCCTTGCTGCAGTGGCCGGGCCGGAAAGCCTGAAATTGCGAGCGCGGCGCGGCTGCGAGGCAGCGCGCGGGCGGGATTGTTTGCGGAAATAGGGTAAAAATAGAAGATATTTGTTGTAAAGGACCCCTGGGTGGGTGACAAGTGTCCCCCCAACTTGTGGAACAAGATAAAGGCTATATAAGACATGTCTTGCTAGATTTAAATCATTTGCAAGACTTCACCCAAATCTTCTCTTCTCTTCTCTTCTCTCTCAAATGGTTAAAACTCTAGGCCTATATGAGATTTTTGGAAAGGCAACAAGAAGGAAATATGTTGGCAAGCTTGTAGGGGATTAGTAGAGATGATTTTAGCGGGAAGAAGAATTTCAAAAAGAGGAGCTAAAGTTGCTAAGGATCGACTTGTAATCTTGGAGCATTTTTGGGCTAAATGAGGTATAATCTTCGTCTTACTTTTGTAATTGAAGATTCCAAGTTATTATAAGTTAGAAATGATCATGTGATATGTGTTATGAAGATTGATAAGTGTTATGGAAATTTGGAAGCTCAAATCCGAAAATGACATGTTAAGCCATTTGAATTGAAATACAAATTGGCCGATAATTAGAATCGTCGCATGTTTACCTACTTGAGGATTGTAGTAGTTATAATCAATTGTGGCTAGATATCATGTTATATTAAACCACTTGGATTGAAATGGCAATTGGTTAAGAATTGGTGTTATTGTACTCAATATGGCCGAATTGGACTAGTAGTTTGTATTAGTTTGGTATCTTTTGTGGGGCGGAATTTTACACGTCTAGTAGGCGTGTAATCTCCTATTGTTAATTGCATTGATTGGGCCTTAAATATGACGTGTTTGGTTATTGAATTCGGCCTTGAAAAAGGTGGCAAAGTGAGTAGAAACAAAGGAGGTGCTGTCCGATTTTCCGTAGAATTTAGAGACTTTACACTTATAATATTCTACGTTTGAAGTAAGATGTTAATAGACGTACTATGGTCATTATAGGTTGACATACTACGTACGGCGAATTGGACTTAGCAGGTGGATTAAACCGAAGAGGTATGTGGAACTTTCTTATCTCTTGAGCATGAATAGGTTGTAAATGTATAGTGCGGTAGGCGTCTGAGATTTTGACAATCTAGGTCCATTTGATATCCTTGGCTTATTTTAAGAATGTCCAAGTTGATTGAGTTAGGGAATTAACTCACTTGTTAAATATTAAGGATATCTTGGCTTTCAAAAGTTAAGAGACTTTAAGTATGATGAAAGTATTATTGATACTTGTTTTGTTGGAAAGTTTAAGTCTCTTGGTTATAAAGAAGTATGTAAGTTGCTAATGTATAAAGCTAGTATAACGGCTTTATGGGAAGTTGGTTATAATAGCTTTATGGAAAGTTAAAAAGAGTGGTTTACTCTAAGTAATTTAAGTATGATAAATGACTTGTTTTAATGAAAGGCAATTTGATTTTAAGGCATCAATTGCCTAAGGTTTTATAAGAAAAGGAGTCACTTGATTTAGAAACCTAACTTTATTTCTAAAGGTATTGTGACTTGTCTTGAAACAAAATTGCGACTTGATACTATGGTTAATAGTATCTTGGAAGTGTTATACAAAAAAAGTCATTTGGTTTAAAGAGTAGAAGTATGTAGTACTTGGGTTAAATTCAGGATCTTTATAAAAGACATGTTAGTGCCTTAAGTAAACTAAAATGAGTGTATGTGAACAAGAATAATAAGAAGTTAGGGATTCTTAACTTGCTTATATATTGTGTGATAAGCGGTAGTGCTTATGTTATGTATGATAGCGGTTTTGTGCTAGTGGTATATTATTCATTTGGTCATTCCGGGTTTGTGGAATTTGCATATTAGTGGATTTGCTACCCACGATGCGAGGAGTACCTCATGCGAGTCGCGAGGGCTTATCGCGGGTGAAATAGTCCCGTGCGGCGGATCTGACCTATCACGAGGAATACCTCATGCGAGTCCGTAAGGGCTTATGCGGGTGAAATAGTCCCGTGCGGCGGATCTGACTATCACGAGAATACCTCATGCGAGTCCGTAAGGGCTTATGCGGGTGAAATAGTCTCATGCGAGGAATACCTCATGCTGGTCCACGCGACCTATGCGGGTGAAATAGTCCCAGGTGTAGGATTGCTTAATGATACTGCGGGAGGGTGGTCCTGCTTTGATCGTGAGCTTCCTATTTTATATTGTAAGTATACTAATGGTTACTCTCATTGTTAGTAAGGCACTGTGTACTGTTAATTGAGCTATCATACATGTCTCCAGTTTTATTATAGACTTATGATTTCATTCTGATGCTGATTTCACATATTTGGTACGTGTTATCTTGACCTCCTTGAAATTTGCGTTAAATCTGCGGTGAAGTCTGGTCGATCCTCGCTCTTAGGATCATTGTTGGTGTTGAGAAACTCCTTTATTAGGAGGCTTATCCACGGTATTGTCGGTAGTTGTACATTCGGGGTATGGCGGGCCCCATCACTTGAGTTGATATTCTTAGAAGTGCTAGTCACATTGTAGTTTGGGTTGTAAAACAAAATGTAGTTTTATTTGTATTGTTTACGGAAGGTGGCCTTATCGGCTTACTGTTGTTATTTTATGTTTGACTTTTTATTAGTTGTGTATGTTTATTTGCTATTCTCGATGTATCACAGAAAAGTGCCCGGGTAGGGCACGATCCACGCAGGGTCGGTCGTGACAAAAGTGTATCGAAGCGATTAGTCCTCGAGAAAGTGTCTGAGGCAGTGTCTAGTAAAGTCTTGATTATCGGTGTGGTGTGCACACATCTATAATCGAGGAGGCTGAGACATTTAGGATTGGTTTTCATTCTTCTCACTCTAAGATCGTGCGATAGAGCTGTGTGGTTAGGGTCGTCTCTCCCTAACAAGTTATGTTGTTTGCAGCTACGAGAAAGGCAGCAGTGACCCAGGAAAGATTATGTGGATTGCGTATCCAGGTTGGTAATGTTTGTAGTATAGTTGGTATTGGGACATACAACTATACAAATTTATGTATGGGGGTCATATATGTGTTGCCTAGGATGATTTTAGATTACCAGGATTTGGTAAGGACTAAATAAATACCGGGAAGGTATGAACAGTTAAGGAACTCTCATCAAGGTTTTACGTGCTAATTTGAGATAATTAGGTGATGATGAGTTGTGTGAGAATGAAATGGACCCTTAAGAGGTTAATTAAGGGACTTAATGGAAGACTATGTTAATAGATTGAGCTACGTAGTGGGATTTCGAGAATGGTACGGGTGAGATCCGTATGGATTAAGTATGGTTGTTGTGGACAAGACAACCCGATTATAGTATATGAGAAGTTAGTGTACCCGTTTATGGGGTGGGATTAGTTGATAGTAGTCCCATTCGTGACGAGTTCACGAGGTACAATGAGTCTAGTTAATCGCTTTATGGGTTCGTGGGCGTGTTCCACCGGTTTCAGTTGTGAGCCGGAATGGGCCTTATATTGTTTAATATAGTAACTCCAAGAGTGGAGGCGAGATTAGTATGGCATTTATGCGTATGCTAGTATAAGTTTGGAAATGCGGAAAGAGTACTACCGGTGAAAAAGAGCAACCAAGTGTAAAGAAATAAAGCTGAATCCATGAGGACCTTTGAGGTGACTACACGTGAGTGTTGGGTGGTAGCGGCGGGTAGATAATTGCGATAACGATACGATCGTTGGACCACTGCGAACCTAGCGGTGTTATATGAACATAGAGGTCATTATGATGCGGGCTAGTTGGCCTCTTGTTATACCAACGTTATTGCGAGAGAGATTGGCTCGATTCGGTTTTACGTGGTGATTATCGGTGTAAAGGAAGAGAAGTGGTAGTAACCAGTGAATTATCCTTCCTTCTTTAGCATAATTGTTTTTCTTTTTAAGTCTGTGTGACTTGTTCACTTGAGGTAAATTGACGCAGAAAGTAAGTAATAATTGAATTTGAAGGAATTTATGTTAAGTGCCCTTGGAGGTACTTGGAGTTAGTTTGGTGTGGCGGTCAGGGCCACGACCTTCCGAATAATTTCAGGAAAATGTACAAGGCAAGAATAAGATAAATCACAGTCTTTGCGGAAAAGTGAGGCATCTTTGGTGGGTTGGAAAATCTACCACGAACTTAAAGGCGGTGCGTAATGATTAGATAATTCTTGGACGCAAGAGGACCACTGTGATTATGGTTGTGACTCGAGAAAGTTTAAGAAAGGAGATAAGTTCTCTTCCCCACGTAAAAGGGCGATTTACGTATTATGGGTTATGTGTACCCACGTGTTGTTAGGCGAGGATATGAGGCGGTAAGGTCTTGATATCGTCGTACCATAGGTTCTGATTGTAGATAGCAGGGAAAAGTGTTGTGTTGGGGTAATTAAGAACGGCGTGCAATTGGTCGGAAGTATCGTAAAGATATAAATGCAGGTTATGCGCATGTATGAAGCTATGCGATTATGAATCAAGATAGAAATACTTTTGCTAATAATAAGCCTAAGGTAAGGATATGGCGAATGATAAAGGAGAATACGACTATGGTTATGTAAGTTGCACGAGTTATGACTACCCAGACTAGTGTAAAGACCATTAGTAAATAATGGGAAGTAAGAACATTTCGAGAAATGTGGTAACACCTAGCTATAGGCTCTACAAGCGGGAAAGGAAAATCGGGTTACTACTTTCTGAGATCAAGAAATCCCCATAAATTGTGATTGTGAAGTCTTAGCCATGGGAAAGCAAAGGAATCAAATCTAAGTTTAGTGACCGAGTTTGGTTGCAGCAGAGAAAGGAAACATGAACCATAAGTGAGATTAAAGATACGAATATTTCGAGGAATGAAAGGCTTCCGATTATTGGAAGATAAGTTGACTCGACTCTGATTCTAACACCTCTGAAAGACTAGAGGTTAGGTTATTATGATAACACGTTGGGTGTTAGGCTAGGTTGTGTCTTGCAGACGATAAGGATAGAGCTTATGTTTTCCGATAGTTAGGGAAGCGGGGAAAGAAATTACGCCACTCACGATTTAGAAGTGGCGGCGATTAAATCGTGCCTTGAAGATTTGGGGGCATGACATATATATAGACTTCATGAATATGTATGCGAACCACAAGAGCCTCGGTATATCTTACGACATGGCGGTTGAATTTGCGGCAGCGGTGGGTAGAGTTATTCAAGGATTGTGATATCGATATCTATACCACCCGGGGAAAGCGAGCGATTAAAGATACTCTTAGTCGCAGATCTAAGGGTAGTATACGAGATGGGCAGCGGATAGGCCGGATGTGGTCCGTGAGATTCTTGATTCACAGAGCCTAGGGGTTCGATTATTTGTTCAAGGTTAATAGAGCTTTAGATCAGAGAGGTTGCGAGTTTTCCTTCATCGAAGAGGTAAAGAAGCGGCAGTATGAGATCGATTATGATATGATATCGAGATACGGCTCTCCAAGAAGAGAAGAGCATGTTTGTGTAGCACCAGATGGGGTGCTGTGTTATGAGAAAAGATTGTGTGTGGCCGATGCCGCAGGACTTGTCGACAAGTTTTAGGGGGAGGCACGCGGTGCTTCTTGCTTTATTTTGTTCGAGTCGACCAAGATGTATCATGGCCTCGGATGTATGTATGGGTAAGATGGGTGAAGAGGGACGTGCGAGGTTTGTTGCTTAGTGTCGAATTAGTAGCGGTCATGGTTGAACACGAAGCCAGTGGGCTATTACAGTGATTTAGACCAGACTTAGACATGGGAGGTAATTAAAATGGATATTGTTACAGGTGGCATCGTGCTGCGAGGAAGTGCAACTCCGCAGGGTCATGGTAAATAAATTTGTGAAACCAGCCGTGTTCTTGATTAGGACCACTTACTCGGTGAGGTTCGTGCTAGTTTTTTTAGCATGGGGATTGTGAGGCGCAGGGGTTCCTACGTTTATGATGTCGAACAGATGAGCTCGATTCTGAGATAACTTCGGAGGTTTTTGAGAAGGGTTTTAGGGACACGGTGAGTCTCGGTGTTGCATTACACCTCGGGCCAAGCGGACGAGCGGAGCGTACTATCCGAGCACGAAGATAGGTTGCGGGCTGTGTTCTTGATTTCGAAATAGCGGAGGGTTAGTTGCCTCTTGTTGAGTCACGTGCGATATGAATACCCTTCCGATATTCGGATGGCCTGTATGAGGCCTTGTATGTAGAAAGTGTAGATCTCCGGTTGGAAGGTTCGACATAGGAGAGGTTCAGTTATTTGGTCCAGACTTGATTCAGCGGGCTGTGGATAAGGCGAAGCTTATCCGGGAAAGATTATTAGTAAGCTTAGAGTCAGCAGAAGCTTTATGCAGATAACCGACGTCGACACTTGGAGTTCAGTTGGACGTTGTAGCATAAGTATTGTTATGTGGCCAGGTGTGGCAAGTGTGATTATGTTGGGTGTAGTCAAGGGACTATGCCAATATCCGTTTAGATTGGACTCCGAAAGAACATTCGGGGACGAATGTTTCTAAGGGGGGAAGAATGTTACACCCCGTAATTCCAAGAGGATGAGATGAGAATGTACGAAAGGAAATAAGATTCGAAGTTGGAAAAAGAAAAAAAAACGTTGGCAGAATATTTTTGGACAGTTTTTTAGTACACTTGGAAGCAGTATATCTCCTAGTATAATTAGGGTTTTTAGGTGTTTCAAAAGCCTAACATGAAGTTCATTGGGTCTAGTTTCCAACGCAACAAACCTCTCATCAATAGGACATCGGAGTAGACAGTTATGGACGTTACAAGATCGGCTGACAGAACAGACAGTCGCAGCGGCTGCGGCCGCAGCGCGGCGCGGAAAGCTGAAATTATGCGAATTGCGAGCCGCGGCGCGCTGCGCGGCCTGGCGCGCCGGCGCGGATTTTTGCGGAAATAGGGTAAAAATAGAAGATATTTGTTGTAAAGGACCCCTGTGTGGGTGACAAGTGTCCCCCCAACTTGTGGAACAAGATAAAGGCTATATAAGACATGTCTTGCTAGATTTAAATCATTTGCAAGACTTCACCCAAATCTTCTCTTCTCTCTCAAATGGTTAAAACCCTAGGCCTATATGAGATTTTTGGAAAGGCAACAAGAAGGAAATATGTTGGCAAGCTTGTAGGGGATTAGTAGAGATGATTTTAGCGGGAAGAAGAATTTCAAAAAGAGGAGCTAAAGTTGCTAAGGATCGACTTGTAATCTTGGAGCATTTTTGGGCTAAATGAGGTATAATCTTCGTCTTACTTTTGTAATTGAAAATTCCATGTTATTATAAGTTAGAAATGATCATGTGATATGTGTTATGAAGATTGATAAGTGTTATGGAAATTTGGAAGCTCAAATCCGAAAATGACATGTTAAGCCATTTGAATTGAAATACAAATTGGTCGATAATTAGAATCGTTGCATGTTTACCTACTTGAGGATTGTAGTAGTTATAATCAATTGTGGCTAGATATCATGTTATATTAAACCACTTGGATTGAAATGGCAATTGGTTAAGAATTGGTGTTATTGTACTCAATATGGCCGAATTGGACTAGTAGTTTGTATTAGTTTGGTATCTTTTGTGGGGCGGAATTTTACACGTCTAGTAGGCGTGTAATCCCCTATTGTTAATTGCATTGATTGGGCCTTAAATGTGGCGTGTTTGGTTATTGAATTCTACCTTGAAAAAGGTGGCAAAGTGAGTAGAAACAAAGGAGGTGATGTCCGATTTTCCGTAGAATTTAGAGACTTTACACTTATAATATTCTACGTTTGAAGTAAGATGTTAATAGACGTACTATGGTCATTATAGGTTGACATACTACGTACGGCGAATTGGACTTAGCAGGTGGATTAAACCGAAGAGGTATGTGGAACTTTCTTATCTCTTGAGCATGAATAGGTTGTAAATGTATGATGCGGTAGGCGTCTGAGATTTTGACAATCTAAGTCCATTTGATATCCTTGGCTTATTTTAAGAATGTCCAAGTTGATTGAGTTAGGGAATTAACTCACTTGTTAAATATTAAGGATATCTTGGCTTTCAAAAGTTAAGAGACTTTGAGTATGATGAAAGTATTATTGATACTTGTTTTGTTGGAAAGTTTAAGTCTCTTGGTTATAAAGAAGTATGTAAGTTGCTAATGTATAAAGCTAGTATAACGTCTTTATGGGAAGTTGGTTATAATAGCTTTATGGAAAGTTAAAAAGAGTGGTTTACTCTAAGTAATTTAAGTATGATAAATGACTTGTTTTAATGAAAGGCAATTTGATTTTAAGGCATCAATTGCCTAAGGTTTTATAAGAAAAGGAGTCACTTGATTTAGAAACCTAACTTTATTTCTAAAGGTATTGTGACTTGTCTTGAAACGAAATTGCCACTTGATACTATGGTTAATAGTATCTTGGAAGTGTTATACAAAAAAAAAGTCATTTGTTTTAAAGAGTAGAAGTATGTAGTACTTGGGTTAAATTCCCGGATCTTTATAAAAGACATGTTAGTGCCTTAAGTAAACTAAAATGAGAGTGTATGTGAACAAGAATAATAAGAAGTTAGGGGATTCTTAACTTGCTTATATATTGTGTGATAAGCCGGTAGTGCTTATGTTAAGTATGATAGCCGGTTTTGTGCTAGTGGTATATTATTCATTTCGGGGTCATTCCGTGGATTTGCTACCCACGATGCGAGGAATACCTCATGCGAGTCCGCAAGGGCTTATGCGGGTGAAATAGTCTCATGCGGGCGGATACAGCCTATGCGAGGAATACCTCATGCGAGTCCGTAAGGGCTTATGCGGGTGAAATAGTCCCATGCGGGCGGATCTGACCTTTCGAGGAATACCTCATGCGAGTCCGTAAGGGCTTATGCGGGTGAAATAGTCCCATGCGAGGAATACCTCATGCCGGTCCACGCGACCTATGCGGGTGAAATAGTCCCAGGTGTAGGATTGCTTAATGATACTGCGGGCGGGTGGTCCTGCTTTGATCGTGAGATTCCTATTTTATATTGTAAGTATACTACTGGTTACTCTCATTGTTAGTAAGGCACTGTGTACTGTTAATTGAGTTATCATACCTGTCTCGATTTTTATTATAGACTTATGATTTCATTCTGATGCTTTCGGTTTCACATATTTGGTACATGTTGTCTTGACCTCGCCGAGGCTGCGTTAAATCTGCAGTAGAGTGCAGTCGATCCTCGCTCTTAGGATCATTGTTCATTTGTTGAGAAGCTCATTTATTTGGAGGCTTATCCACGATATTGTCGGTAGTTGTACATTCGAGGGTATGGCGGGTCCTGTCATTAGAGTTGTTATTATTAAGTGCGTAGTCACATTGTGGTTTGGGTTGTAAAACAAAATGTACCGTTTATTTGTATAGTTTACGGAAGGTGGCCTTATCGGCTTTTTGTTGTTATTTTATGTTTCACTTTTTATCGGTTGTGTATGTTCATTGTTATTCTCGATGTATCTGAAAGGGTGCCGGGTAGGGCACGATCCGAGCAGTGGGTCGTGACATGAAACATGACCGAAGGAGAGTCGATAACAAGTACCAAGTATGTGGCGAAAAATCGTAAATGAAATCATAATAGTCTATATAAAGTAGGAGACATGTATGATAACCAAACTACAGTTCACAATATATATATCAGTCATGTCAAGTCAGGGACTCATGCCCGTAAAATCATCACTCAAGTACAACCGAATTTAACCACTGATGGCGCGTGCCCAGCATCTCACCTCGGTATAAGCGTGGCCTGGAACCGCCCTAGTGGGCCCATACGTGGTCCATCCAGCGTGTCGGTATGCCCAAAGGAGATAACAAGATAATAATCAACGTGGAAGCATACGTGGGCCAACGTGTCAGTATGTCCAAACAAATAACAAGATAATACTCACTGTGGACGCATACCCGTGGGCCACCCAACGTGTCAGTATGTCCAAACAAACAACAAGATAACACTCTTAATGGAAGCATACCCGTGGGCCACTGATCGGTGTATTTTATATACACTTTTTGAGTCATTTTTAATTAGTATTTTACTCATTTTATTTATGTTTAGTATAGTATTAGGGTCGTTTTCCTTTCTTTTGTGTCACAAATGGTCATAAATGGAGAAATGGCGAAAGAAGATGAAATGAGCATAAATGAGATGGAATTGCACACAAAAGGGCCAAGAAATAAAGTCTAAGTTAGGAATTATAGAGGAGTTGACCAAGTCGGACGAAAAAAGAACAACGAGGCGGAATCCGCGAAAACGTCACCGAGCGGCGCCCAAAGTGCTAACAGTCCCGAGAGTTGCTGATTTTTCAGTATGGCCTGATCTGCGAAGCGCCGACAGGATTTATGAAGTTCGGGCGGGTGACATGTTTTCAGAATCCTAAAGGGATTATTTTTCCTACCTAAAGGGATAACTTTTCCTACCTAAAGGGATAACTTTTCCTACCTTAAAACCCTTACCTAAAAGGATTCTAATAACTTTTCCTACTTACAAATCCTTAACCCTTCACCTAAAGGATTCTTTGGCTATATATACTCTACATCATTAGAAGAATTATTCATTCTCCATTCCACCATTCACCATTCTACATCCATCCTTCCACCAATCCATCTTGTAAATATTCCATAACACAACCCTTGGATGCTTGGCTTGGAGACCATAGTCTAGTAATTTCTTTTCCTTTTCTTTACTTTATTTCAGTTTTTGTATGATGAACCTTGAATTAGTTCTTGTCATGTCTATGGCTAGGAACTAATTCTCTTATAGGGCTTTCCATGTTGAATTGCTAGAGACTTATGTTATAAATTAATGCATGCTTATGGTTATTTTTCTTATTGTGAGATCTATCCAATAATTGAGTTGAATTCTTGGTAATTAATTGACAACTAATTATCACTATATGATTTCTAATCAGATTCCGAAAGGGGGGGATTGTGAATATGCTGTAAGTTGGGTAGACATTCTTGGATTTGGGATGAAAATACCTCAATTATTTATGTAGCGTTGATGAGAGGCTTAACAACCCTAATTTTGCGCATTGTGCGTGACGGTCAACTAGGTTTTTGTTCTTAATCCTCCTATAGAGTTATCCTTATCACCGAAAGGTAGGTAAGGTGCGATACTGGGGTTGAGTGTTTATATAACCCTAACGGGAGTATAAAACGATTTCGTAAACCTGCTTTCTCCAAAAGAAGAATACCATAAGTTAATGCATTAATAAGTAGCATAAGCGGATAGTAAGGATACATGGAAGCCCTATTCTCATCATCACTGAAGTAAATCTTTATAGTTAAAATAACTTTTATAATCCTTAGTTAAAAACAACAAATCTAAATATCAATTTACCAAATAGATACCAAAAAAATAGATAGTTGGTAATTGAACCCTAATCCTTGAGGACGATATTCGGTCTTATCAAGACTATACTACTTGTCACGATAACGTGCACTTGCGTTTAAAGTGTGTGCATCTTACCGCGCATCAAGTTTTTGGCGCCGTTGTCGGGGATTAGGCATAGTTCAATATCAGATTTATCTATTTTTAATTTCTAATTTGGTTTTTATTTTTGTTTCTTTAAATTATTTTATTTTCTTTAAAAAAAAAAAAAAACAAGTGTGCCGTGATTCGTTGTTGGTTTTGATTCATCTCAGGGATCCTTAAGACATGAATTTCTACTGTCAATATGATCGAGCTCCAACCATAGAGGAAGGGAGGGAGGAATTACGAGAAGCTATACTCAGTCTCACGAGGTACCAAAATCAGTTCATAGACGAAACGAGAATGGCCATGAAGAAGTTGGAAACGCAAATAGCTGAACTCGTGATCATATTCAACAGCGAAACGCAAGAAGAGCAATCTGCACCTGGGGTAGGCAATGAGGAAACACAATGTCATGCAATTGACCTGAAGGATGTCGAATCAGGGGAGATAGAGAGTTCGCAGCAGCAGCAGCGCCGATGAGCAGGGCCGCGGCGCCGAAGATTCTGAGACAGTCTGCGGGAGAGTGGCGCGCGGCTGAAGAAGCGAACGCGGCACGGAACCCATAAATCGAGGTGATTTTGAACAATGACAGCAAATTGAGGAGCACGAACCACGCTGACTATTGAGGAATCTGGTGAGATAGTTGGTGTAGAGAAGGAAAAGATTGCAGAGATCCAATTATTTACCTTCTTGGATTCTGTGGAAATTCTTTTTCTTGCACCTATTACAGAAGAAACACCACTAGCTATCACGGTTGATTCCCAATTAGGAATCCCATACCATCAATGGTACCCCCTAGAGTTGAGAGATGTAGAGAAGTTCACGGATTCCTACATTATAGAAAGCATAAAAGACAAGCCTACTTGAGGGATAATTGTATATGTAAGGCTCTTGTTTGAACAAATGGTCATAGGGAAATTGAGACCTACAACAATAACTCTGCGGATTGCAAGCAGTTCGCAGAAGTATCCAATGGGCACTCGAAAAGGTTAATTGCGTCCGGCTAAAAGACGTTAAAGACAGCGCTTGTTGGGAGGCAACCCAATATTTTTAATTATGTTATTTTAATTTCTGTCTTTATTTTATTTTATTTTGTCTTGAAACGATCTCTCACGGTCTAGGGTTCTTGTTTTGTGTTGTTGGATGACGGTGGGTGAAAAGTGGCGAGGAAAAAGAGCAAAAGCAATGAAAAAAGGAAAGCGATCGTCGGCCATGGCTGAATCAGGCATGGCGCGATTCCAGAGGGCACGATCTTAGCAGCGCGCGCTAAATCTCGAGGGCATGCGGAACTTCAGAGAGCCATATTTCCGTGCAAATTCCAAAAAAAATTCCTCCTAGACCTCTGTTATGGCCGTTGTGTTGTGTCAGTAAGTTGACTTTTTTCTTTTATGTTCTTTGAGTCTTGCACACATTGGGGACAATGTGTAATTTAAGTTTGGGGGGATGTTTTATTATTTTTGAGTCTTGTTGAATTGTTTTGTGTAGTTTTGAGCCATTTTTGAGTCATAATTTTTTTTTTTTTTAAGATCATGCATGATGTAGTTACTTGAATTGCCTAGTGAAGTAAGGTTGAATAATGTAATGGAATTAGAAGTAACCATCTAAACACTTAGGTTAGATATGCCAAAAACTCATGAAATCTGTCAATTGGGAGTATTTTGATTGATTTGTGCATTGTTAAAAGATTAAAACCTATGTGTTATGATTGCTTGCTATTTGAGGCGAAATAGTTAGGATATGCATGTTAGGGAGATGACTCAGGCATTTCTTTGTTAGCCAATTCTTACCACTCTTTTCTATCCCTGACTTTAAAAATATCCTAGTCGGCCCATTGAGCCTAAAAACATGAAACTTTTCTTTAACACCATATATTCCTACAATTGTGTCATAAGTAAAAATGTGAAATAGTTGGAATAAATTGTGTTAAAAAGAGACAAAAGAGTGAATAAGTTTGATGCTTTGATGAAAAAGTAATAAGAAAGAGGCAAAAGCCTAAGTTTGGGGGTGCTTGTTATTATAATACAATTCACTCTCCCAAAACAAAAGAGGGGAAAGATAGAATTGAAGTGAAGGAAAGAATCAAAAGAAAAGGGAAAAATTGAAAAGCTAAAGAGCTTATGGTACACAAAAATGAGCCTAAATGCCTATTTTTACCTACCCGTGCCTAAGCCTACATTACAACCCTTAAAAGTCCTGAAGATCTCTTAGATGCATAGCCATGATTAGTGGAGAATAGCAAGTAAACATGCGATAGGAATTTTGAAATTAGCATGCATGATTCAGTATTTGACTTCCATTAAGCATGATAAAAATGAGTTTGCGAAATATCTAGCTTAATGTGTTTAGAATGCTGAAATTTCATGCTATATGTTCCTACATATTATTCTACTAATCTTCATGTTTTTCCAAGTAGCGCCAAATGCAGCAAAGTGATCAATGTCATTGAGTCTTTTATTTTTCGTTTTCCTTGAGTCTGTATTTCTTTCTTTTGATCTTTGCTCTAGGGCGAGCAAAGGTTAAGTTTCAGGGTATTTGATCGGTGTATTTTATATACACTTTTTGAGTCATTTTTAATTAGTATTTTACTCATTTTATTTATGTTTAGTATAGTATTAGGGTCGTTTTCCTTTCTTTTGTGTCACAACGATCATAAATGGAGAAATGGCGAAAAGAAGATGAAATGAGCATAAATGAGATGAAATTGCACACAAAAAGGGCCAAGAAATAAAGTCTAAGAAGTTCCGGGAATTATAGAGGAGTTCAGACGAAGTCCGGACGAAAAAGAACGAGGCGGAATACGCGAAAAACGTCACCGGAGCCGCGGCGCCTGGCAGCAGCGCCGCGGCGCCCAAAGTGCTAAAAGTCCCAAGAGTTGCTGATTTTCAGGCGCCGCGGCGCCAGTCTGCAGGGCCGCGGTGACGACGCGGGATTTATGAAGTTTGGGCCGAATTTGACATGTTTTCAGAATCCTAAAGGGATTATTTTTCCTACCTAAAGGGATAACTTTTCCTACCTAAAGGGATAACTTTTCCTACCTTAAAACCCTTACCTAAAAGGATTCTAATAACTTTTCCTACTTACAAATCCTTAACCCTTCACCTAAAGGATTCTTTGGCTATAAATACTCTACATCATTAGAAGAATTATTCATTCTCCATTCCACCATTCACCATTCTACATCCATCCTTCCACCAATCCATCTTGTAAATATTCCACAACACAACCCTTGGATGCTTGGCTTGGAGACCATAGTCTAGTAATTTCTTTTCCTTTTCTTTACTTTATTTCAGTTTTTGTATGATGAACCTTGAATTAGTTCTTGTCATGTCTATGGCTAGGAACTAATTCTCTTATAGGGCTTTCCATGTTGAATTGCTAGAGACTTATGTTATAAATTAATGCATGCTTATGGTTATTTTTCTTATTGTGAGATCTATCCAATAATTGAGTTGAATTCTTGGTAATTAATTGACAACTAATTATCACTATATGATTTCTAATCAGTTTGAAAGGGGATTGTGAATATCTGTAAGTTGGGTAGACATTCTTGGATTGGGGATGAAAATACCTCAATTATTTATGTAAGCGTTGATGAGGCTTAACAACCCTAATTTTGCGCATTGTGCGTGACGGTCAACTAGGTTTTGTTCTTAATCCTCCTATAGAGTTATCCTTATCACCGAAAGGTAGGTAAGGTGCGATCTTGAGGTTGAGTGTTTATATAACCTAACGGGAGTATAAAGCGATTTAAATAAACTGCTTTCTCCAAAAGAAGAATACCATAAGTTAATGCATTAATAAGTAGCATAAGCGGATAGTAAGGATACATGGAAGCCCTATTCTCATCATCACTGAAGTAAATCTTTATAGTTAAAATAACTTTTATAATCCTTAGTTAAAAACAACAAATCTAAATATCAATTTACCAAATAGATACCAAAAAAATAGATAGTTGGTAATTGAACCCTAATCCTTGAGGACGATATTCGGTTTTATCAAGACTATACTACTTGTCACGATAACGTGCACTTGCGTTTAAAGTGTGTGCATCTTACCGCGCATCAGCCACCCAACGTGTCAGTATGTCCAAGAGGATCGATATAGTGGAAACATACCCGTGGGCCACCCAACGTGTCAGTATGTCCATCAATCAATCAGATAGCCGGCCCTCTATCGAGAGGCTCGGTAGCACAAAATCAAACACTTGCACAACAAAGGCTATCACAACAAGCATAGGCAAGCTCAACGTACTCATAGTCTTTCATTTTATTATAACGAATCTGGGTGTTAACCCCAAGTTACTACGTACTTTAACTCTTTAAAAAGATCCATTTCTTTCACCAAAGTCACACGATACCCGTAGTATCAGAAATAGAGTAACTATCTTTTTGAGAAAACCATAACAATTTCCATACCTTCTTTTTAAACCAACTTAAGACAAAACCATGACTTCCTTTTTAAACGAAAACACTTCAAATTCTCAAGTCTATCTCTTTTATAATTCAAGCTTCTTACTTTGGAATTTAGGAAAATCAAAACTTGTTATAATGTTCTTATTAAAGCAGCCATGATCTAGAAAATGTAATACAATTTGTCTTATCTTAGCTTCTATGCAGATGGAGGTTTCTACTGGCTTTAATAATAATTAATTGGTCAATACATTTTCTTTTATTAACGCTGCAGTGGTTTGTTCGATACTTATTCTCATTTCCGAAATCAATATGACTTATTCCTTTTAAAACACAATTACCCATTTCTCAAAAATGCGGTTTCACAACTTTTTAATACCAACCAAGTCATTTATAAGTCAAGTCTCTTATCTTTTAAAAAGCCACAAACCATTTCTTTACCTACATAAAGTTGTTATAACAAACTTCCCATAAAGCCGTTATAACACTTTATGTTTTAAACCAACCAATTACAACTATAAACATTTATGAGACCAAGAGGGCTTATTCTTTAACACCCTAGTACCCATTACTAACGAATAAGATTTTACTACTCTTTCCACACAATGAAGCCCTTTACACTTCATATCAAGTCAAGGCACAAAAGGGAAATCAAATTCCTTTAACACACGTGCGTCTACCGCACTATATATTTCACAAATAGTCATGCTCAAGAGGATAGGAAGAATCACATACCTCGCGACGATTATCGACAATTAGCAAAATGCTCCACAGTACTATACCCTTCAAGTAGGATACGCTACTCGTAGTACTTCAATCCTAATATGGTCATAAAACATCTATCAATCTCTAGCTCGAACGTAGAATAAACTAAGTGCAAAGTCCCTAAATTCTATGAAAAATCGGACAGCACTTCCTTTGTTTTAACTTACTTTGCCACCTTTTTCAAGGCCGAATTCAATAACCAACGCCACATTTAAGGCTCAATTAATTCAGCAAACACAAGGGGATTACACGCCTAACAATACGTGTAAAATTCCGCCCCACAATAATACAAAATAAACCAATACTTTCCATGCCATTCTTGGCCAACAATATAACCAATCCTAAATCTTTTCCAATTATCTTTTCAATCCAAGTTATTTAGTATGACATGTAATCAAGCCGAAATCGATTAAAGCTACTACAATCCTCTAGTAGATAACATGCGACGACTTTAGGTAACGACCAAATTGTAATTCAAATTCAAATGACTCAATCATGTCAATTTCGGATTTCTAGCCTCCAAAAATCCATAGTACTTACCAATCTCTAATACATGCTTCACGTGGTCTAAATCAACTATAACAAGTATTAGAACTTATATCCAAGAGAAGGGGGGAACTTTTACCTTTTGGAATAGCCCACAAAATCCCATTTCTTCCACATCTTTTCCGTCAAACTCGTCCCCCCGCGCTTCCCACAAGTTTACCTACACTTTGTCTTCTTGTCGCCGCTCCAACAATTTCCTTAGGCTAGGTTTTCTTCAAAAATATAGAGAGAAAGTGAGAGGGGTTCTTAGGAGGGTTCCCAAGATGAAATGGCCAAGTCTTCCAAGACTTGGCCCTAAAATAGGACCCTTTTCTGGTCAAAAGGATGGGAGGGACACTTGTCACCCTCCCATAGGCTTTAATCAAAATATCTCCTGTTTTTCGCCCTTTCTGTGAAAAATCCGCCTTGCGCGCCATTGCCCGGCTCATGGCGCTTCCACTTCGAGAATAATTACTGCGTTCGTGCGCGCCTGCGTCCGGCGCGCCGCTGCAACCTCAATGAACCCCAAGATTACAACCGTGACTGCGCTGTGACCCCTGAACCGAAACCACTGCTTTGCCTGACTGCGCACCGAACTTGTAACTTCCATAACTTTCGACCCCGATGTCCTATCGACGAGCGGTTTGTTGCGTTGGGAACTAGATTTAATGGACTACACACTAGGCTTTTTAAACACCTAACAATACTTAACAACTGGGGTAAAACATTCCAAGGTAGACTCAAAATCCGTCCAACACATATTTGTCAACTTATCTTACCTTCTTGAATTTACGGGGTGTAACATTCTCCCCCCTTAGAAACATTCGTCCCGAATGTTCCTTCTAAGTCTCCAAAACGCAGGTGCTGGTGTAGTCTTCACTACTACACCCACAAAATCAATTATGTGTCACGACCCGACCCCGGGGCCGCGACTGGTACCCTACCGGGGTACCCCGTCAGGTATATGTTAGAGAATAGCAGCGGAACATACATAACACATAACTTATAAAAAGGTAAACATCACTGGTCAGCCGATAAGGCTGCCTTCCATAAAACATTCTTAAACAAAAGTATAGTAGTACAACTGGTTCATATAGCCCAAAACACATAGATGACCACAGACCTCTAAAGATAACAACTGTGGCGGAACAGGGCCCCGCCATACCCTTGAATGTACAAAATACCTATAGCATCAGGGAATATCCGTACCAATGAACAAGCTTCCGGAGGAATGGAGCTTCTGACACCGGAATAGTGATCCTAAGAACGAGGATCCACAATCTGCTTACCCTTACCTGCGGCATGAACGCGACCCAGAAGGGGTCATTACCTGATATGTAACAAGTATGTAAAGCTTGAAAATACTGTAATAATGATATCATAAGTCTAAAAGTAAGTTGGAGTCATGGAAGAAAATAAAAATACCTTTTACTGTGCCTTACTAACAATGAGAGTGACAAGTATATATATATAATACTGCATAAAATAGGGGCCTTAGGATCAAAGCGGTACCTCGCAGTAGTATCAATAAGCACCCTACTCTGGGGACTATTTCACCGCATAGGTCCCGTGGACGCGTGAGGTATTCCTCGCATAGGTCAGTACCGCACGCGTCGACTATTTCACCGTATAAGCCCATAAGGACTCGCATGAGGTATTCCTCGCGCGTCATGGGTAGCAAATCCACGCAGGCAGGTGGTATAACGATCTTGGGGACTTACCCCTCAGATATACTCTTACCCTGAAGCAGATGGTATAACGATCTTGGGGACTTACCCCTCAGATATACTCTTACACTGAAGCAGATGGTATAACGATCTTGGGGCTTGCCCCTCAGATATACTCTTACATTGAAGAAGGTGGTATGACGATCTTGGGGCTTGCCCCTCAGACATACTCTTACCCTGGAGAAGGTGGTATAACGATCTTGGGGCTTGCCCCTCAGATATACTCTTACCCTAGCTCAAACTGTCATCATATCATAATCATAATTAAGTTAAGAAAACTTATCACTTCTTATTAGTCTTGTTCATATACCCTCTTATTTTAGTTTACTTAAGGCACTTAATCATATCTTTAATAAAAGAACACCGGGAATTTAACCCAAGTACTACATGCTTCAACTCCTTTAAAAATGACTCTCTTTTATACATAAAAACTCTTGGGCAATTGATGCCTTAAAACCAATTTGCCTCTTCATATACTTATCTTACTTAGAGTAAATCTCTTCTCATTAACCTTTTATGAAGCTAATAAACCAACTTCCCATAAAGTTGTTAGATTAACTCTACACTTTAGTAAAATCATATTTTTCCCCTAACCAAGGGACTTATACATTCTTAAAACGAAACAAGTCATTATATACTTAAAACAAGTAAGAATACCAAATCTTGTACGTCTACCGTACTACATAGTTTCATCTATTCATGCTCAAGAGATAGGAAAGCTTCACATACCTTTTTGATCAATCCACTTGCTAAGTCCAAACTACCGCAAGTAATATGTCAACCTAAAATAACCATGATACGTTTATTAACCTCTAATTTCAATGTAGAATAATCTAAACTCAAAGCCACTAAATTCTATGGAAAATTGGGCAGCATTTCCTTTGTTTCTACATACTTTGCCACATTTCACAAGGCCGAATTTATCATCCAAACGCCACATTTAAGGCTCAACAATCCAACATTTCAAAGGGGATTACACACCTAAACTTGGGTGTGTAAAATTCTGCCCCATAAGGTACAACAATTCTCTTAACAATTCTAAGGTTGTTTTTAGGCTACAACATGCTCATAATATCTTCTTAACCAATTCTTTTATATCCAAACCACATTTCTTGCATGCAATGACTCTAAGAGCATTATTTACTACCACAAGTTTTTCCTTCTTAACATGCAACACTAGAAACTAATTCTAAAGGAAGAAATGTTACCTTAAAGCTTTAGCCAAATTTTTCCAACCACTTGCTAGCTTCCTTTTCAAGAACACCACCACAACAACCTTCACAAGCTAGCCACAAGCTTCCCTCTTGCTTTTACTTTTTCAGATTTTTCCTAAGGCTAGAATGTCTCTTGGGATTTTAGAGAGAAGGAGGAGCTTGAACTTTTAAGAGAGAAGGAGGAGCTTTTGTCTAAGAGAGAGAGATGAAATTTGACCAAGTCTTGAAGACTTGGTAAATATAATGCATGCAAAATCAGATGGGGGGGGACACTTGTCATCCTCCCAAGGTCTTTTAAAAGAAAAATCTGACTTTTCCTAAGTTTTTCCGCCCAAAAATCCGATCCACGCGCCAGGCCTGAAACCTCATGACCTCTCGAACTTTTGGCGCGCGCCATTTGTCTGGCGCGCTGCAACTTCAGCGACCCCTCAGTACTTTCGGCGCCGCGGCCCTGCATCCGGCGCTGCGGCCCTGTCGCCTTTGTCCGAAACACATTTCTGTCCAACTGCGCACTGAACTTGTAACTCTCATAACTTTCTACTCCGACGTCCTATCGACGAACGGTTGGTTGCGTTGGAATCTAGACTCCACGAACTATGCCTTAGGCCTTTGAAACACTTAGGAAATCTTAATGTATCGGGTCATAACCCGCATCAAAGTTGACTAAAACCGTCGAATAATCCACAACCTATCCTTTGAAAATTTAAGTCTTACATGCTTTCGTGCGCTCTCATCGTAGGGTCGAACTCTGGGTATAACATTCTCCCCTTAGAAACATTCGTCGAATGTTCCTTCTAGGCTTACTCAAATCACAACATCGGCATAGACCCTCTTAACTATTCTTTTGCAAATAAAGAAGCTCCACGAGCCACATCTTGAAGCGTAAATGCTAAATCAAAACTAACAAGCAGGAAAGTGGGTTACACAGGTTATAGGAAATAGGTGAGGTACTTCTTCATCATGTCATCCTCTGCTTCCCCGTCATTTCCTCCTGTTCTCGTTCGCCATAGGACGCGGCCAGCTTGGCGTCTTTCGTCGAAGTCGTCTAACTCGACGATCGAGTATCGCTATGGGACTCTCCTCATACGATAACTCCTGTCATGGACATCATGAACGGTGCACTCTAGATGGATCTCAATACATTTCCAACATGGACACGGGGAAAGCTGGATGTACCGCCTCCAAATCGGACGGCATATCTAACTCATGGCAACCCCGCCTACCCTACGAACAATCGATCACGCCCAATGTACCTTGGGCTAAGCTTCCTTCTTTCCAAATCTCATCACGCCGCCGTGGCGATACCTAGAAAAACCCAATCATCTATCTCAAATTCCAAGTGTCGACGCCGATGAAGTCGCATACGACCTCGAGCTGCGCCAACAACCGCTCTGGATAAGCTTCACCTTATCCATCGCTGTGAACTAAGTGCGGCCCGACTAATCGAACTTCTCCCACTCGAACCAGCCTATCGGTGACTGCACTTCCTCGTATAAGGCCTCGTAAGGCGCCATCGAATCTGGAATGGTAGCCGTTGTTGTAAGCAAACTCACGAGGCAAATGATCCTCGGCTACCCACGAAATCAATAACACAAGCCAACATATCCTCGAGTGTGCGGATAGTGTGCTCGGCATGTCCGTCGATGCGAGGATGAAGCCGTCTTGAGACTCACTGTGTCCCTAATCCGCCGAAAAGACCTCCGAAGTTAGCGAACTGGGCTCCTCTATCTGATATAATCGACACCGGGACTCCGTGCAGTCTCACAATCTCTCTAATATATAATCTGGCATAGTCCTCAGCTGAGAACGTCGTTCTGACCGGAAGAAAATGGGCTGATTTCGTCAGCCTGTTGACAATCACCCAAATGGAATCATGCTTCCTCTGAGTGGTAGGTAGCCCTGTAATAAAATCCATATTTATCACCTCCCACTTCCAAGTCGGAATATCAATAGCCTGCAACAGCCCACCGGGCTTCTGGTGCTCAATCTTAACCTGCTGACAATTCGGGCACTGTGCCACGAACTCCACAACGTCCCTCTTTAGGCCATCCCACCAATACACGCATCTGAGGTCATGATACATCTTAGTCGACCCCGGATGAATAGAATAACGAGCATTGTGTGCCTCACGATTTCTTGTGAAGTCTGTCACATCGGGAACACACAACCGGCCCTCGAATCTTAGCACCCCATCAGGCGCTACCTCAAATAGACTCTTCTCCTTCTGGAGAGCTGCATCTTGGTACCGTACCAAAATCGGATCCTCATACTGTCACCTCTTCACCTCCTCGACGATGGAAGACTCGGCAACCTCTCGAACCCGAATTAGTCACTACAGAATCAACCAAAGCGAACCCCGAGGCTCATTGGCGATGTAACTCCGACCATATCCCTTTTCTGCGGTGAACATCGGACGGACTACCCATCGATCTGGCGACTAAGGGCATCTGCAACTACATTGGCCTTCCGGGTGGTGCGAATTTCAACATCGTAATCCTTAAGTAGCTCCAACCACCGTCTCGCCGCAAGTTCACTCCATCCGTGAAGATATCTTGGAGACTCTTGTGGTGCTGTAAATGTCACATGAACTCCATATAAATAATGTTTCGGATCTTGAGGCATGAATCACTGCTGCGACTCCAAGTCATGTGTGGGATAGTTCTTCTCATGCTTCCTAAGGCCGAGATGCATAAGCTATAACCTTGTCGTCTTTGCGTCAGACGCACTCCAAGCCCGACACTGACGCGTCACAATAAACCACATATCCATCTAAGCCCTCGGAAGAGTAAGAAGCTGAGGCGATCGTCAACTTCTCCTTTAGCAATGGAAACTTTCCTCACAAGTATCCGTCACGGAACATAGCGCTTCGAGTCGACTTAGTCAAAGATCTTTGAAATAGAAAACTTCTCTACAAACCTCCGATAATAACCTGCAAGGCCCAAAAAGTTGCGCACCTCCGTCGGTGTAGTGGGTCTGGGCCAAGTCTTGACTGCTTCAATCTTCGTTGTATCAACCCGAATACCATCGGCCCCGATAACATGTCCTAAGAAAGCCAGCGCCAACGAACTCGCGCCGAGAACTTGGCATACAACTGCCGGTCTCGGAGGACTCCCAATACCGTCCTCAAATGATCTGTATGCTCCTGCTCTGTGCGCGAATACACCAAGATATCATCAATAAACACTATAACGAACATATCCAAGAATGGCCTGAACACCCTATTCATCAAATCCATGAATACTGCTGGGGCGTTGGTCAACCAGAAAGACATCACCTGAACTCATAGTGCCCATCCGGTCTGAATGCGATCTTTGGGATATCTATCTCTCTAACTCGCACTGATGATAACGGACCGCAGTCTATCTTGAAAAACACTTTGCACCTGCAATGGTCAAACAAATCGTCAATCACGGGGAGGATACATTTCTTGATAGTTACCTTGTTCACCGCACATGTCAATACACAAACGCAGCGTCCCATCCTTCTTCTTTACAAATAACACTGGCGCTCCCCAAGGAGAAACACTTGGCCTAATAAAGCCTTTCTCCAGCAAATCTTTCAGATGGTCTTTCAACTCCTTCAACTCGGCAGGTGTCATCCAGTATGGCGGAATAGATATCGGTCGAGTATCTGGCGCCAAATCAATGCAAAACTCAATCTCCCTCTCAGGAGGGATACCCGTAAGCTCATCTGGGAGTACATCTGGAAACTCTCTAACGGCCAGAATCGATCAAGGTCCGGTACCTCAGCCTCAGTGTCGAATACCCGAACCATATGGTAGATATACCCCTTCCGCACCATCTTCCTAGCCTTGAGGTAAGAAATAAACTTACCCCTCGGCGATGCAGTATTCCCCTTCCACTCGATAACCGGCTCGCTAGGAAACTGGAACTGAACTAATCTCTCTCTACAGTCCACGTTGGCATAACATGATACTAGCCAATCCATACCCATAATCACATCAAAGACTGTCATATCCAACTCTATCAAGTCGGCTAGAGTCTGACGACTATCTATAGTCACAGGGCAAGCCTTATACACCCGTTCAGTTACCACTGAATCACCTACTGGCGTAGCCACCTCAAAAGGTCTTATGGACTCGGGCTCTATCCCTATTCTACTGGATATATGAGGAGATATGTAGGACAAGGTAGAACCTAGATCTATCAAAGCATATACATCACAGCAAGAAACCAACAATGTACCTGTGACGACATCTGGCGACGCCTCCTGGTCCTGTCGACTGGACATAGCATGTATGCGGTTCTGAGGACCGCTAGAATCGAACCCCACCACGACCTCTGCGCGGCTGCTGGCCATAAGTACCTCGCCTCGGGCGTCTAACCATCGAAGATGAAGATCCATGATAGACCGTCGGGTGAACCAATGCGCTCCGCCGCCTGGGGCGGACAATCCTTCTTGGATGGCCTGCGTCAAGAGTAGCACGCTCCGAACCCATACGGCACTCGCCGGATGAGACCTACCGCGTTGAATGCAGGAGGTAGGTGGTCTCGATTAGTCTTTGGTCTCGCCTCGCGAAAACTCAAGTCCGGAGCCTTGACTGCTTCCGAATAACCTGGCGATCGGACCTCCGCCGGAAATCGAGAATGAGCACTCTGTCTTTGGTGGAATGTGGACTGGTCTTTGGTGAGGTATCGCCTCGAAATCGCCACGAGAACCTGCGTCACGGCCTCTTGGTGGCCCAAATCTAGGCGATCCCTGCTCTCTGTCCTCAATCCACGCGTGCGCTGCATCTCGGCAATATCCATCCTCGGTGAAGAGCCACCCCAGCATGCAGATGTCATATGACGGTCTAACCATCACATATCGATGAACCACATGCGCCATGTCTACTATGGTGTGCGCATATCGGCCAAGGAGTCGAACTCGGTGTACTCACGATAGTCCTCCCGTCTGTCTCAAGGTCAAGAACCTATCTCTGCGGGCTCTCTCACCTCGGGAGGCAAGAAGTGGTCTAGGCAGCCTCAGTGAACTCTCCCAATCAGTGGAAGAGCATCCTCACCTCGACAATACCATGACTCAAACCGGTTCAACGCAATATCGCGTAATCCAGGTAAGCTAATATAACGCACTCGGTCTCCGATGCCTTAAGGACTGCATGGTCCAGAATCGCCGGACAAACTCCTGCGGATCCTCGCCAAATCTCGAACCATAGAACTTCGGGTGGGTGACAACCCAAGAAATCCGAATCAAGTAAGCCATCGGCTCACAGGGTTGGCCGCTGCTCTGTCCGCTCGCCACCTACTATCTTTGATCGATGCCGAATCTGCTCCCCGTAATCTCTGTACTCGGACCACGGCGTAGCGCTGGAGGTTCGTCTGCGATCTCGATGGCGCGTCCACGCCTCGAACTCTGGCGGTGGCGACGACGTGGAACTCCCCGCCCTAAACATCATCTCTGGTAAGGACTGGGCCTGTGCCCTCGTGACTCTCCGCGTCCCAATAGCAGCACCATCAGCTGCCTTGCCCTTCTGGGCCGCGGTTGCCTTGCGTGGAGGCATAACTGATACATAAAGGAAAACATCAGAGGAGGTTCAACCTATAACTCAGCTCTATTGCACGATCTTAGAGTGAAAGAATGGAAAACAATCCTAAATATCCTGCAGCCTCCTGATTATAGATGTGGTGCACGACACACCGATAATCAAGACTCTACTAGACACGGTGTTGACAGTCAATTTTGACCCGTTTTTTGCATATTTGTCGCAATTTCATGTGTTTTAGGACACTGCATTTTAATCATCATTTTTTGCATTTTTATCTTTATATTTTAAAATTAAGCGTTATGTTATGTTTCTATTATTACTACACCGTCGTTTATTTTAATAATATTTGAATCTCTTTAAATAATTAATTGACATCCCGCTTTAATTTTAATTAGACATTAAACATTTGTCTAAATATTGTATTTTATTATTATTGCATCGGCATTTACATTTTTATAATTTTGTATCTCGTTAATTAATTTTTCTTTTAAATAATTAACCCGCTTTACATTTTGTCAAACCAGTCCAATCTGAGAACCAATCCAATCATTCCAATCCAACACCATTTTTATATCATCCAAACACCCTTTATTTCCCCATTTTAAATTCCAAACACCCTCTTATTTCCCCCCATCTTTTTAAATTTCAAACCCACTTTTCATTCCCCCCCCCCCTAAATACCTTACCCCCCTTTATTAAAAGAGGGGGGCAGCCCACGAGAACAGGGGGAGCCCACAACGTTCATTTTTTTAAGAGCCCACAACGTTCATTTTTTTTAAGGGCAGACAACGTTCAGCAACTTTTTTAAGAGGGCTGAGCCCAGTTTTCATTTTCAGAGAGGAAATCTCCACTCCCTCTCTTGCAGCCGCCCTTCGCCACCCTCCGCCGCCCTTCGCCGGAGTTCTAAAAAAACTCCGGCGAACTCCCACACCCCTTTTATTTTCAGAACCCCCCTCCACACACACTGCCCGTCGCCCTCTTCTCTGTCTCCTCAACCTGTCGCCTACACCACCGTAACTCCGGCGAAGTCACGCCGCCGGAGTTCGAACACCAACCCCGTCAGTAACCCACTGTTCCGACGAACACCTCATTGTGCGAACCGTCAACTGGTTGTCGGCGAACCATTACTTTCCCGTCGCCATCTCCGTCGAACCCACCACTGGGGTGGTGTCGCTCCGGCGATAGCCGTGGAAGTGACGCCACCCATTTCCCCGTTTGTTCGGTTTATACTCTGTTTGATATGTTATGGGTTGTGGACTGATTTCTCCCCTTTTCGGGTAACTGGCCGGAGTTTTTAAACTCCGGCGACCTTCGTTTTTGCCTTATTCCGGTGATGTTTGTTGGCTGCTTTGGGTACTGTACCGATTTAGTTTGATTTTGTATTTGGCCGGAGTTTTGAAAACTCCGGCGATGTTCTAAATTTTCAGGCAAACTTGTTGTTGTTCCCCATTGGTTTCTGGACCATTTTTTGCTGTCACTGCTTCCACTGCTTATGATTATTGTCGGGGCTGATTTTGCATTGTTAGGTTTTCCAGCGAATGGTGTTGCTGATATTTCCATTGTCCGTCGGATTTGGATGATTTTGTGGACTTGGCCCTTTCTTTACTTTGTTAAACCGATTTTTAAGAATGTATAATGCACTTGGTATTTACTTATTTTGAGCAAGATAATGCACTTGGTATTTTACTAATTTGAACAAGATACTACACTTGGTATTTTATTGATTTTGAACATGATACTACATCGCCAAAGAAGGATTTATCCGTCGATCCGAGGCCTCCGTGGTAGCGAGACGGAATATGTGGGCGAGGAGGAAAGTGAAAAGATTAGACGAGAATGCATAGTATCGTTCACGGGAGGCGAGTCGACCGTAGTGGCGATATTGACTTCTCATGTCTTAGTATCATTGGCATAACACTAGCTGAGCCCACACTATATAAAAAATATATCTTTTACAATGTATTTTACATATATATATCTATATATATATATATATACATATATTGTGTTTGTTTGGTAATTTATTTATTATTTACTAACTCTTCTACTAAGTGTCTTTTGCAGGTACCCGGAGGCGCACCCCAAAGTTAAATCATTCGCCTAAAAATGAAATAAAAGGGAAAAGTCGCTAATTTCTCTTCATTACATTTTTTTAAGATTGTTTACTTTTATTACTATCTTGTTAAATATATATTTATTTTAAATATTTGCATGCCTAGTTTAAATATCTTTTGATTAGTTTAATAATTAGAATACCCTTTAGAATTGTAAATTGCATGTTAGCACAATAATATTAACCTAAGTTTGAACGGACAACCGCAAGTTAGCGGATCCTTTAGGATGCCTAACCCCTTCCCTTTAGGATAATAAAGAACCCTTACCTAGAATCTCACATAGTTTCACAGACCTTTAAAAATGGAGATCATTCGTAGTATTTTATGCTACATTTTTTAGTGTCCTAATTCACTATAATAATTAGGTGGCGACTCCTTAAAATACATTTAGGAATCCAAGCATACGTGGTACTCCCGTTTCGACTCCGGTTAAAATGGGGTGTCACAGCATGGCGACTCCGCTGGGGATTTTAGGTTCTTAACCACAACAAACATAGGTTAATTTATTGTGCTTTATTTCTTTATTTTCGCTTAATTTGCTTCCTTTATGTTTTACACTTATTTGCTTTTATTGTTTTGCCTAAATTATTCTGCTTTACATATAAATATTTTGCATATTGTCTTAACTGCTATTTGTTACCGCTTTCCTTAAACTGGCATTCCGCTCATATTTCCTCCCTTACGGAAAATTAACACTATCACACACTACACGCGAGGTGCGCTTTGCACACCCGCAAATTTCTTTCAAGTACCCAAATTTAGGAGAGTTGGCATTTTACGCGGAGAATCCGGTCCAACCGGTGGCCGCGTAGTCTTCTCACTCGAGTGTCCGCTCGGGAACCTTGTGTCTAGTGAAGCCAAATCTTAGAAACTTAAGATAGAGCTATACCCCCTTTATTTTTAAGTCATGCATGCATATACCTTAGGTGGGTTGATCCCTGGTATCGACGCCACTATTAGGAAAATGCCAAAACTTGTCGACGGGTTTCGCAACCCAACGACCAACCAGCATACTATGTGTAGCGTGACAATGATAGACAAATCCAAGCCGAAACATGACATGCGGGTGGAAAAAGTGCCGTCATTTGGTCGCCATGTTCAACAAAACATGGCAGTTTAACGGCTTTGACCTATTTATCATAATCTCGCATATTTGGCGTTTAGGCCCACCTCTGGCATAAAAGAGTTCCCAAACATGCTAGGACGCGCATTTGATATCTATATAGCCTGCTTGCTATTATAATGTTTGTTGCTTTCAGCTATGTGCACTTTACTACATTATTTTGCTACTTCAACTTTGTGCGTTAAGCTTAGTATTAATTACGAGCTATACTAGCTTGGTTTTACGGGGTTGTGTTATTCCTGCATTATCGGTAGCGATCTGCGAAAAGCCCATATCTCAAACAATAATTTTCTCAAAATTTCACATTTGGAACTACGTGTGACTGATTCCATGCGGGATACGTGGCGGTCATTTCGCCTCGGTCCACCTTTTAAAAGCAAAATCCTAATTTTTTCATCTCTTAAAAATTACTTTATTCTCCGTCACCGGCAAACTATGGTTTAAACTGGTTCCTTTGGCAAAATGCATGGGTGGCCATATCAACTTTGGTCCCATTCTTGATTAAAAAAAAAAAAAAAAAAAACTCGAAGTCTAATCGACAAACCAACTTCAATAGGGCTAGGCTCCTAGACTATGTATCTATTTGATCTCTATGGCGAGACACGTAGGTGACCACATCGGACTCAGTCCAACTCTTTCTAAAGTATTTTGTCTTTACTCTACCGGTTATAAAGCACACTCCATCCAATCTCTGCGATAGGATAGTAAGGGTTTTCCATATCAAATTCGGTCTCGTCCATTCGACATCCGCTTATGCCAAAACTGGGACATTTTAAGGTTTCACTGCAAGGAGAGGCAGTCAGTACCGAATAGCATATTATCGAATACGCTCTCGTAGCCAAATACATAAAGCCGTGAAGTTTTCGTAACCTTTCGGCCCATGAAGCCATAATTGCACGCGTCTATCAAGGCGTCATTTGGCTCACAGGGCCGTTCTCATCATCATTTCTCAATCTTTTTACAACTCTAATTATTTTATTCGGTTTATATTATGTTGGTAACTTCATCATAGTAGTCTGGCACACCAGGTCGAAATCACTTTATTACATCCGCACAACGACGTTCATCTTATTAAGTTCGAAAACGACGTCCCTTTTATTATGCCTATGCAACGGCTTCATCTGCATTTCGTCCATGCAACGACGAACATCTGCATCGCGTCCATGCAACGGCGCCATCTCATCAAAGCCTATGCAACGGCTTCATCTGCATTTCGTCCATGCAACGACGAACACCTGCATCGCGTCCATGCAACGGCGCCATCTCATCAAAGCCTATGCAACGGCTTCATCTGCATTTCGTCCATGCAACGACGAACATATGCATCGCGTCCATGCAACGGCGCCATCTCATCAAAGCCTATGCAACGGCTTCATCTGCATTTCGTCCATGCAACGACGAACATCTGCATCACGTCCATGCAACGACGTCATCTCATCAAAGCCTATCGCGGCCATCGCATTTCGTCCATGCAACGGCGAACACACTGCGTCGCGTCCATGCAAGCGCCCGTCTCATCAAAGCCTATCTGGCGGCCATTCGCATTTCGTCCATGCAACGACGAACATCTGCCTCGCGTCCATGCAACGGCGCCATCTCATCAATGCCTATCTGGCGGCCGTACGCATTTCGTCCATGCAACGACGAACATCTGCATCGCGTCCATGCAACGGCGCCATCTCATCAAAGCCTATGCAACGGCTTCATCTGCATTTCGTCCATGCAACGACGAACATCTGCATCGCGTCCATGCAACGACGTCATCTCATCAAAGCCTATGCAACGGCTTCATCAGCATTTCGTCCATGCAACGACGAGCATCTACATCAGCTTTACTTTTTACTTTAGCATCGCAACAATCCAGTGTCATCGTAATTCGACACTGGGATATTTTTAAATCTACGGCAGCTTTACTTTTTACTTTAGCATCGCAACAATCCAGTGTCATCGTAATTCGACACTGGGACATTTTAATTGCGTCGACTTTACTTTTATTTTTAGCATTATGACCCGGTGTCATCATGATTCGACACTGGGACATTTTTAATTCTGCGTCAGCTTTACTTTTATTTTTCTAGCATTACAGCCGCCCAGTGTCATCATGATTCGACACTGGGACATTTTTAAAATCTGCGTCAGCTTTACTTCTATTTTTCTAGCATTGCAGCAGCCCAGTGTCATCATGATTCGACACTGGGACATTTTTAAATTCCCGTCAGTTTTGCTTTTTATTTTTTCGCATCACAACGACCCAGTGTCATCATAATTTGACACTGGGACAATTTTGGGTCTGCATCGTCCCTACTTTTGAATTCTAGTTTATAAAACAGGACAAAATTGGCTATGATTCAACATCTTTGTCCGAAGACTCTTCCATCATCTCCGTACAAAGAGGGACATGCTGTTGACAGTCAATTTTGACCCGTTTTTCGCATATTTGTCGCAATTTCATCTGTTTTAGGACACTGCATTCTAATCATCATTTCTTGCATTTTTATCTTTATATTTTAAAATTAAGCGTTATGTTATGTTTCTATTATTACTACACCGTCGTTTATTTTAATAATATTTGAATTTCTTAAATAATTAATTGACATCCCGCTTTAATTTTAATTAGACATTAAACATTTGTCTAAATATTGTATTTTATTATTATTGCATCGGCATTTACATTTTTATAATTTTGTATCTCGTTAATTAATTTTTCTTTTAAATAATTAACCCGCTTTACATTTTGTCAAACCAGTCCAATACAGAACCCAATCCGAATCATTCCAATCCAACACCATTTTTTATATCATCCAAACACCCCCCTTTATTTCCCCCCCATTTTAAATTCCAAACACCCTCTTATTTCCCCCCATCTTTTTAAATTTCAAACCCACTTTTCATTCCCCCCCCCCCTAAATACCTTACCCCCCTTTATTAAAAGAGGCAGTACGAAGCAGGGGAGCCCACAACGTTCATTTTTTTAAGAGCCCACAACGTTCATTTTTAAGGGCGCATAACGTTCAAGAACTTTTTAAGAGGGTGAGCCGCCATTTTCAGAGGAAATCTCCACTCCTCTCTTGCACCGCCTTCGCCACTCCGCGCCGCCGGAGTTCTAAAAAAACTCCGGCGAACTCCCACACCCCTTTTATTTTCGTAACCCTCCACACACACGCGCGCGTCGCCTCTTCTCTGCCTCGCCAACTCGCCTACACCACCGTAACTCCGGCGAAGTCACGCCGCCGGAGTTCGAACACCAACCCCGTCAGTAACCCACTGTTCCGACGAACACCTCATTGTGCGAACCGTCAACTGGTTGTCGGCGAACCATTACTTTCCCGTCGCCATCTCCGTCGAACCCACCACTGGGGTGGTGTCGCTCCGGCGATAGCCGTGGAAGTGACGCCACCCATTTCCCCGTTTGTTCGGTTTATACTCTGTTTGATATGTTGTTGGTTGTGGACTGATTTCTCCCCTTTTCGGGTAACTGGCCGGAGTTTTTAAACTCCGGCGACCTTCGTTTTTGCCTTATTCCGGTGATGTTTGTTGGCTGCTTTGGGTACTGTACCGATTTAGTTTGATTTTGTATTTGGCCGGAGTTTTGAAAACTCCGGCGATGTTCTAAATTTTCAGGCGAACTTGTTGTTGTTCCCCATTGGTTTCTGGACCATTTTTTGCTGTCACTGCTTCCACTGCTTATGATTATTGTCGGGGCTGATTTTGCATTGTTAGGTTTTCCAGCGAATGGTGTTGCTGATATTTCCATTGTCCGTCGGATTTCGGGACTGATTTTGACGGACTTGGCCCTTTCTTTACTTTGTTAAACTGATTTTTAAGAACAGATAATGCACTTGGTATTTACTTATTTTGAGCAAGATAATGCACTTGGTATTTTACTAATTTGAACAAGATACTACACTTGGTATTTTATTGATTTTGAACATGATACTACACTGGCCAAAGAAGGATTTATCCGTCGATCTGGAGGCCTCCGTGGTAAGCGAGACGGAATATGTGGGCGAGGAGGAAAGTGAAAAAGATTAGACGAGAATGCATAGTATCGTTCACCAGGAGGCGAGTCGACCGCCGCCGTGGCGATATTGACTTCTCATGTCTTAGTATCATTGGCATAACACTAGCTGAGCCCACACTATATAAAAAATATATCTTTTACAATGTATTTTACATATATATATCTATATATATATATATACATATATTGTGTTTGTTTGGTAATTTATTTATTATTTACTAACTCTTCTACTAAGTGTCTTTTGCAGGTACCCGGAGGCGCACCCCAAAGTTAAATCATTCGCCTAAAAATGAAATAAAAGGGAAAAGTCGCTAATTTCTCTTCATTACATTTTTTTAAGATTGTTTACTTTTATTACTATCTTGTTAAATATATATTTATTTTAAATATTTGCATGCCTAGTTTAAATATCTTTTGATTAGTTTAATAATTAGAATACCCTTTAGAATTGTAAATTGCATGTTAGCACAATAATATTAACCTAAGTTTGAACGGACAACCGCAAGTTAGCGGATCCTTTAGGATGCCTAACCCCTTCCCTTTAGGATAATAAAGAACCCTTACCTAGAATCTCACATAGTTTCACAGACCTTTAAAAATGGAGATCATTCGTAGTATTTTATGCTACATTTTTTAGTGTCCTAATTCACTATAATAATTAGGTGGCGACTCCTTAAAATACATTTAGGAATCCAAGCATACGTGGTACTCCCGTTTCGACTCCGGTTAAAATGGGGTGTCACAGCATGGCGACTCCGCTGGGGATTTTAGGTTCTTAACCACAACAAACATAGGTTAATTTATTGTGCTTTATTTCTTTATTTTCGCTTAATTTGCTTCCTTTATGTTTTACACTTATTTGCTTTTATTGTTTTGCCTAAATTATTCTGCTTTACATATAAATATTTTGCATATTGTCTTAACTGCTATTTGTTACCGCTTTCCTTAAACTGGCATTCCGCTCATATTTCCTCCCTTACGGAAAATTAACACTATCACACACTACACGCGAGGTGCGCTTTGCACACCCGCAAATTTCTTTCAAGTACCCAAATTTAGGAGAGTTGGCATTTTACGCGGAGAATCCGGTCCAACCGGTGGCCGCGTAGTCTTCTCACTCGAGTGTCCGCTCGGGAACCTTGTGTCTAGTGAAGCCAAATCTTAGAAACTTAAGATAGAGCTATACCCCCTTTATTTTTAAGTCACGCACGATATACCTTAGGTGGGTTGATCCGCAGTATCGACGCCACTATTAGAAAATGCCAAAACTTGTCGACGGGTTTCGCAACCCAACGACCAACGGCATACTATGTGTAGCGTGACAATGATCGACAAATTCAAGTCGAAACATGACATGCCGAATTGGAAAAAGTGCACCGTCATTTGGTCGCCATTTCCAACAAAACATGGCAGTTTAACGGCTTTGACCTATTTATCATAATCTCGCATATTTGGCGTTTAGGCCCACCTCTGGCATAAAAGAGTTCCCAAACATGCTAGGACGCGCATTTGATATCTATATAGCCTGCTTGCTATTATAATGTTTGTTGCTTTCAGCTATGTGCACTTTACTACATTATTTTGCTACTTCAACTTTGTGCATTCGCTTAGTATTAATTACGAGCTATACTAGCTTGGTTTTCTGGGGTTGTGTTATTCCCTGCATTATCAGCGCGATACGCGAAAAGCCCATATCTCAAACAATAATTTTCTCAAAATTCTGTCACATTTGGAACTACGTGTGACCTGATTCCCGCGGCGGGATACGTAGGCGGTCATTTCGGCCTCGGTCCCACCTTTTAAAAGCAAAATCCTAATTTTTTCATCTCTTAAAAATTACTTTATTCTCCGTCACCGGCAAACTATGGTTTAAACTGGTTCCTTTGGCAAAATGCATGGGTGGCCATATCAACTTTGGTCCCATTCTTGATTAAAAAAAAAAAAAAAAAAAACTCGAAGTCTAATCGACAAACCAACTTCAATAGGGCTAGGCTCCTAGACTATGTATCTATTTGATCTCTATGGCGAGACACGTAGGTGACCACATCGGACTCACCCAACTCTTTCTAAAGTATTTTGTCTTTACTCTCAGGTTATAAAGCACACTCCATCCAATCTCTGCGATAGGATAGTAAGGGTTTTCCATATCAAATTCGGTCGTCCATTCGACATCCGCTTATGCCATCGGGACATTTAAGGTTTCACCGCAAGGAGAGGCGATCGATGCGAATAGCATATTATCGAATACGCTCGTAGCCAAATACATAAAGCCGTGAAGTTTCGTAGCAACTCATCGCATGAAAGCCATAATTGCACGCGTCTATCAAGGCGTCATTTGGCTCACAGGGCCGTTCTCATCATCATTTCTCAATCTTTTTACAACTCTAATTATTTTATTCGGTTTATATTATGTTGGTAACTTCATCATAGTAGTCTGGCACACCAGGTCGAAATCACTTTATTACATCCGCACAACGACGTTCATCTTATTAAGTTCGAAAACGACGTCCCTTTTATTATGCCTATGCAACGCTTTCATCCGTGATTTCGTCCATGCAACGACGAACATTTGCATCGCGTCCATGCAACGGCGCCATCTCATCAAAGCCTATGCAACGGCTTCATCTGCATTTCGTCCATGCAACGACGAACACCTGCATCGCGTCCATGCAACGGCGCCATCTCATCAAAGCCTATGCAACGGCTTCATCTGCATTTCGTCCATGCAACGACGAACATACGACGCGTCCATGCAACGGCGCCATCTCATCAAAGCCTATGCAACGGCCATTCGCATTTCGTCCATGCAACGGCGAACATCTGATCACGTCCATGCAACGACGCTATCTCATCAAAGCCTATGCAACGGCCATTCGCATTTCGTCCATGCAACGACGAACACCGTGACGCGTCCATGCAACGGCGCCATCTCATCAAAGCCTATGCAACGGCTTCATCTGCATTTCGTCCATGCAACGACGAACATCTGCATCGCGTCCATGCAACGGCGCCATCTCATCAATGCCTATGCAACGGCTTCATCTGCATTTCGTCCATGCAACGACGAACATCTGCATCGCGTCCATGCAACGGCGCCATCTCATCAAAGCCTATGCAACGGCTTCATCTGTATTTCGTCCATGCAACGACGAACATCTGCATCGCGTCCATGCAACGACGTCATCTCATCAAAGCCTATGCAACGGCTTCATCAGCATTTCGTCCATGCAACGACGAGCATCTACATCAGCTTTACTTTTTACTTTAGCATCGCAACAATCCAGTGTCATCGTAATTCGACACTGGGATATTTTTAAATCTACGGCAGCTTTACTTTTTACTTTAGCATCGCAACAATCCAGTGTCATCGTAATTCGACACTGGGACATTTTTAATTCTGCGTCAGCTTTACTTTTATTTTTTAGCATTATAAATTTCAAAGGTCATCATGATTCGACACTGGGACATTTTTAATTCTGCGTCAGCTTTACTTTTATTTTTCTAGCATTACAGCCGCCCAGTGTCATCATGATTCGACACTGGGACATTTTTAAAATCTGCGTCAGCTTTACTTCTATTTTTCTAGCATTGCGGCCAAAGGTCATCATGATTCGACATCGACATTTTTAAATTCCCGCCGCTTTGCTTTTTATTTTTCAAGATCACAACGACTCCAGGTCATCATAATTTGACACTGGGACAATTTTGGGTCTCAGATCGTCCCTACTTTTGAATTCTAGTTTATAAACAGACAAAATTGGCTATGATTCAACATCTTTGTCCAAGACTCTTCCATCATCTCCGCATACAAAGAGGGACATGTCATTGATGATAATTTTGACCCGTTTTTCGCATATTTGTCGCAATTTCATCTGTTTTAGGACACTGCATTCTAATCATCATTTCTTGCATTTTTATCTTTATATTTTAAAATTAAGCGTTATGTTATGTTTCTATTATTACTACACCGTCGTTTATTTTAATAATATTTGAATTTCTTAAATAATTAATTGACATCCCGCTTTAATTTTAATTAGACATTAAACATTTGTCTAAATATTGTATTTTATTATTATTGCATCGGCATTTACATTTTTATAATTTTGTATCTCGTTAATTAATTTTTCTTTTAAATAATTAACCCGCTTTACATTTTGTCAAACCAGTCCAGTACGGAACCCACTCCGAATCATTCCACTCCAACACCATTTTTAGATCATCCCCACACCCCCCTTTATTTCCCCCCCATTTTAAATTCCAAACACCCTCTTATTTCCCCCCATCTTTTTAAATTTCAAACCCACTTTTCATTCCCCCCCCCCCTAAATACCTTACCCCCCTTTATTAAAAGAGGGGCAGCCCAGAAGCAGGGAGCCCAACGTTCATTTTTAAGAGCCACAACGTTGATCGGTGTATTTTATATACACCTTTTAGTCGATCTAGTTAGTCTTTTGTCGTTTTGTACATACAAAGTGTCGTATTAGGATAGATTTTCTTTCTTTTGAGTCAAAGTGGCTAAAGTGGCCAAATGGCGGAAAAAGGAGCGAAAAGGGGAAAAAGAGGAGGTCTTAGAGCCAAACGGAGAAAGTGGCAAACGAGGCTGAAATCGGACCAGCGCCGCCTCACTGCGATCGAAGCGGCGCGCGCTATTATTCAGAAGGCTGCAGAAGATTCAGCGCGCCTCGAAGACGAGAAATAGGCGCGGCGCTAAACATCCGAAAGCCACGGGAGTTGCAGCGTCGCGCGCCACCGAACAGCGAATATCGGGGCGCGGCGCCAAAAACACCAAGTATTGCAGAACTTTAGCGCGCTCCTGACAGTTGGCGCGCGACGCGGAAAAATTAGGTCTTTTGGACGGATTTTTGGGCCAGCACGGAAGGAAAAGAAGGGAGACGTTTTAAACCTATAAAGGAGAACCCTGGCGGTTTTCAAGGGTTCCCTTTCTTGCAAAACACAAGGTTTTCTTGCCTAGAGATTGGAGACCCAAACATTAGTAATTTCTTTTCTTTTTCTTTTCTTTAATTCGGTTTTGCATGATGAACTTTGAATTAGTTCTTGTCATATTCATGGCTAGGAACTAATTCTCTTATAGGCTTTCTATGTTGAATTCTTGAACCTTATGTTATAAAGTAATGCATGCTTATGGTTATTATTCTTATTGAGAGATCTATCCAATAATTGAGTTGAATTCTTGGTAGCTAATTGACAACTAGTTATCACTATATGATTTCTAATCAGTTACGAAAGGAGGATTGTGAATATCTTTGTAAGTTGGGTGACGGTCTTGAATTGGGGATGAAAATACCTCAATTAGATTTGTAGCGTTGATGAGAGGCTTAACAACCCTAATTTTGCGCATTGTGCGTGACGTCAACTAGGTTTTGTGCTTAATCCTCCTATAGAGTTACCCTTATCGTGAAAGTTAGGTAAGGAACAATCGGGTTGAGTGTTTATATAACCCTAACGGGAGTATAAAACGATTTCGTAAACCTGCTTTCTCCAAAAGAAGAACACCATAAGTAATGCATTAGTAAGTAACATAAGCGGATAGTAAGGATACATAGAAGCCCTATTCTCATCACATCTGAATTAAATCTTTATAATTAATTAGCTTTTATAATTCTTAGTCATAAACAACCAATCACTCATTAATTCACCAAATAGATACTAGAAAATAGACAATTGGTACTTGAACCCTAATCCCAGAGGACGATATTCGGTCTTATCTAAGACTATACTACTTGATACGATAACGTGCACTTGCGTTTAAAAGTGTGTGCATCTTAACGCGCATCAAGTTTTTGGCGCCGTTGCCGGGGACTAGGCAATAGTTCAATATCAAATTATCTATTTTTAATTTCTAATTTGGATTTAATTTTCATTTTTTTTTTTTTATTTATTTTTAGTTTCTACGAAAATCAGGGTGCCGTGATTCTTTGTTTGTTTTTGATCTTTCTCAGGATATCAGTTTATGCGAAGGAGAAGAGGAGCTGACACTCTTGTTCCCTTCAATCCGGAAATTGAGAAAGCACGCAGCGAGCGAAAGAATCGGCCATTGCAACGTTGATAGAAATGGGCCGGTGCTCCCAACAATAATGGATGAGAGAAGGGTTAGGTGAAAATCAACTTAACCGGAGATCCTCGGCAAGTGCCAATAGATATGGAGGGCGGGTTCGAATCCGGCCGAGAAAGAAGTGCAGGAGATTATGTGCTACCAAGTGAATGGAGCCGAGACTTGCATTAGGCTCCCTACAATAAGGCCAACAATTTCGAGATAAAACCAGCGATTACGAGCATGGTGCGGACACGATGCGATTCGGAGGCGCCATCGGAGGATCACGTATACGCATAGCAAATTTCTTGGAGCTATGTGCACTTTCGAATATACGGCGTTCGATGATCTTGCGTCAGTTGAGGCTCTTTCCTTCTCACTCGAGGATAGAGCAAAAGTATGGTTGAATTCACGCCGGTGATTCGATATTTACATGGCACGGTAGCACGTAAATTCCTAGCCAAGTTCTTTCCACCTGTAAGCGGAAAATTAAGAGGAGTTGAACAACTTCTATCAGTGATGGAGAGTCCTTATATGAAGCATGGGAGAGATTCAAGGATCTACAGAGGAAGTGTCCACACCATTGCATTGAGTTGTGGAACTTGGTTCATATTTTCTACAACGGTGGCGGTGACAAGTAACCATCATAGATGCGTGCGGTGGGGCATTCATGAGGAAAGCGACCCACGACGCCGAGTTATTAGAAGATATGGCCACTAACAACCATGTCATCAAGAGAGGGCAACCAGTGGGAGAAGAAGCGTGGGGTCCATGAAGTAGATGCTATTCTGCTTTGAACGCACAGTGGCTCTTAGCGAAACAATTGCGGCAACATCTTGTGTCGGTGAATCTTTGTGCAAGCTGAAAAATCGTGAGATATGTGGCGGCCCACATACATTTGATAGGTGTCCTTCCGGATACCAACAACATCCCAATGGAGCGGCAGAGTGTCAGCGATGAAGGTAACTACGAGGCAACGAACAACCCTACTCAAACACTTATAATCCGAGGTGGAGAATCACCCAAACTTCATGGAGAGGAGATCGGGGCAGCAAAATCGATGCAGGCAAGAAACCAATATCGAAGCGGCAGAATCGGTATAGGGGCGATGCAGAACAGCGATTACGAATCATGACCGCCCACTCAAGCCCCGGCCTCAGCGGCTCAATGCACGGTCGTGAAAAACCAGATGAGCTTAAAGCGACCATGACAACTTGCAACGCCCGACGCGATTTATAACAGAATCTAGATCCTCGTTGAAACTTGGAAACACAGTAGGGCGGTAGCAAAGCGAGCAAACATCGAGCCACGAGGACATTGCGGCAATCGAGGTAAATCAGGGAGCAATGTAAGGCGATGCGGTTGAGAAGTGGAAAACAATTGGAGCAACGCTACTCGCCAATAGTTGAGAGGAAGCGAGTTAGAAAAGATAAGGTGGTGAACCTAGCCCGGTGATAGAAAACTCCGAGAAGGAGTATACAGAGAAGATTCCTTTCCCCCAGAGATTACAAAGGAAGGCGGTCGATAAACAATTTTCCAAATTCTTGGAGGTATTCAGGAAGTTGCACATCAACATACCGTTTATAGAGGCTTTGGAGCAGATGCCATCTTACTTCAAGTTCATGAAAGAAATCTTGGGAAAAAAAAGGAAACTGGCCGAATATGAGATAGTAGCACTAACAGAAGAGTGTAGTGCTATCTTACAAAAGAAATTGCCACCAAAGCTAAAGGACCCTGGAAGCTTTACACTACCATGCACAGTGGGCAGGGTGACTTGCAACAGAGCCTTGTGTGATCTAGGGGCGAGTATAAATTTGATGCCCCTATCAGTTTTCAAAAGATTGGAGTTAGGAGAAGCCCACCACGCGTGAGTCTGCAACTAGCCGACAGGACAGTGGTTCATCCACGAGGGAAGATCGAGGATGTGATTGTGAAGGTAGGAAAATTTTTCTTTCCTGCAGACTTCCTCATTCTGGATATGGAAGAAGATGCAGAAATCCCGATCATATTGGGGAGGCCATTCCTAGCAACGGGTAGAGCCTTGATTGACGTTGAAAGAGGAGAGCTAACGCTAAGAGTGGAGAACGAAGAGATGGTGTTTAAAGTCTTTAAACACGTCGTTGAGCAAGAAGCGTAAGTGGGTGTTTTGCAATCAACACCACCAAACCCCATGCGAGCCATTGCAATGCAACCAAAGAATGATGAGCAAGAAAGCAAGCATGGTTTCTTTGAGATGACACTAAATGAGGTAATTGTTCGGAACTCCTACTACCGAAATCGCTAAAAGAAAAGGAGAAAAGGAAACGCCAAATGTGGCGGAAATGGATTAGTTGGGGACTTAATCCACCCGTGGCTAGTAAGTCTAAGGAACTTGCGTCCGCTAAAAAGCGTTAAAACGCTTGTTGGGAGGCAACCCAACGGTTTTTAATTATGTTATTTTAATTTACCGTTATTTTATTTTAGTTTGTCTAAGAAACGATCTCACGGTATTGGATCTTGTTGTTTTGTGATTGTGTACAAGAAATTAAACCGGGACGAAATAAATCAAGAAAAGCAAGGATTTCGGAGAAGCGGGTAGCGCGCTTCAGAAGCGAGCGCGCGAAAAGATCTGACAGTTCGGAAGTTTAAGAGCCGCGGCTCCCGGGAAGCGAGCGGCGGTGGAATTCGAAAGTTGGCGATTTAGCGCGCGGCTCCCAGGAAGCGGCGCGCGCGAAAATCCCGAAGGCGCGAGATGATTAGCGCGCGGCTAAAGCGAACGCGGCCGAGCGGAAAATCCAGAACTTAAAACGCCCAAATATCAGATCTGTCCCAATTCCAACTTCAATAAACTAACCTTCCCTCTCCAAAACCCACGAAATTTCAGAAACTCCCCCACAAATCCTCCACAAATCCAACCCAACCACAACCTAAACTCTTAAATTCCCAAAACCCCCCAACTATCTCAAACAACAAAGCTCCATTCCATAGCCTCAACCACAATTGAAAGCAAGAACAAGCTTGAGTCTTCTCATCAAAAGGTAATCCTATCCTTGTTCTTGAATCCTTTTACTAAAAGTCATAGGAGGTAGTAGTTTGGAGAAGTATTGTAGTTGGAGTAGTTCGGAGGCTGAAAAGTGATTGTGAAGTTGGAGAAAGGAGTAGAAAAGAAGGTTGTGGGTATTGAGTAGAAAGATTGAAGTTTGGGGGTGTTGTTTTTCGCTGCTAGTTGTTGAGTGTGTAGGAGACGTTGTGCCACTAAGTTAAAAGCTCCAGAAACTGTTTTAACCATGGCCACCAGGAAGAGAAGAGGCTCCACATCCACCCCAACACCCCAATACGATGAAAATAGGTTCGTGAGTTACCAGGCCTACCAAAGATACAAAAGACTTGATCTTAGACCGTAATTCCGAGAAGGGAATGGATTACCAAAGGGGATCCTATGGGGATGAAGACGTTTATGAGCCCATCCGGGCGATGATTGAGCTAAGGGGGTGGAAGAGATTTGTCAATCCGGAGAAGATAACACCAGTGAATACAACAATGGTGCGGGAATTTTATGCAAACTTTCCGGAGAAGACAGAAGGGTGCTTTGTAAGGGAAATTATATGCTGTATCGCGAAGCAATAAATACAACGCTAAAAACAGTTGATGTTGAAGAAAGTAGCGATTGGAACCATTTTAGAACATGGTCTAGGAGCAGCAACAACATTGACTGGAATAATATTGCAGACACAGTGAGCTACCCTGGGGCTGCTTTTGAGATCGGAAGGAATGGATCTAGAGCACTGAGCAGGTGCCAATTCAACAAGGCAGCCAAGGCTTGGCTGTATTTCGTCAGTGCCCGCATGATTCCATCTACGCACTTCACAGAGTGCGGAAGACGAGATTAAGTTGATTTATGGAATTATGAGGCGATAATTGATGTGGGAAAAGAGATAGTGCGAGCATCGAAGAAATCAGCGAGTTGGTGACAACAGTGGATTGGGACACGGTTCACTTATTACGATCTATGCCACGAGTGCGATCCACAACTACCCACGATACTCATGAAAGAAACCAGCTGCCGGTGTCCTATGGGATAGTGCACTCTTTTCGCACCACTAGCCCCGTGGCCAGACGAAGAGTACAACGCGGCAGCGCGGCAAGCAGCAGAGGCAACCATGGATGAAGATGAGCACGAAATAGGGGCTCACATGGCGAGACCGAGCCACCGCCAACCACAAGAGCGAACCTTCAGAGCCTGATAGGGCAATTGTACCAACACCGAAGGAGATGATGCAGACCTTGCAAACAGTAGTACAAGGGCGGCGAAAGCAAGGCAACAAATCGGCAGTGAGTGCCTTGTTCAACCAATGGTCGATGATTATCCACCGCCACCACCACCATTTTAGCCAAAGTTTGTAAGTGTCGTTTTCTTTTCGTCTTTGAGTCTACACACGTTAGAGGCAATGTGTGATTTAAGTTTGGGGTGTGTTTTTGTGTTTTAGTTTTTATTTGTGTGTCATGTTATGTTTTATTTAAGTCTTTTATTTGTTTCATGTTTATTTTGAGTCACCAAAATTTTTCTTTTTTTGAGTCATAATTGCTGTCAAAGATCATGTATCTTTGTAGTTGCTAGAAACACCTAGTGAAGTAAGGTGGAATAATGTAAAGGAATGGAAGCGACTATCTAAACACTTAGGTTAGAGATGCCAAAACTCATGAGAATCTGTCTTTGGAGTCTCTTGCTTGAGTTATGTATGCTAAATGATAAATGCTTATGTGTTATGATGCTTGCTATTTGGCGAAATAGTTAGGATATGCGTGTTAGGAGATGACTCGGGCATTTCTTTGATAGCCAATTCTTACCATTCTTTTCTATCCGTACTTTAAAAATATCACTAGTTAGCCCATTGAGCCTAAATTTGCCTAAATTTGAAACTTCTTCATTGACACCCCATATTCCCACAAAATTGTGCCATAAGTGAAAATATGAAATAGTGGAGTACATTGTGTTAAAAGAAGAAACAAAAGAGTGAACAAGTTTGAGGCACCACAATGGAAAAGTAATAAGAAAGAGGCAAAGCCTAAGTTTGGGGGTGCCTATTTGTATAATACACTTCACTCTCCCAAAACAAAGAGGGAAATGATAGAATTGAAGTGAAGGAAAGAATCAAAAGAAAAAGGAAAAATTGAAAAGCCAAAGAGCTTCAGTGCAGAAAAATGAGCCTAAATACCTATCTTTACCAACCCTACCTAAGCTGCATTCTGACCCCCAAAGTCCTCAAGATCTCTTCTATGTATATCGAATTAGTGGAGAATAGCAAGTAAGCATGCCATAGGAATTTTTGAATTTATATGCATACTTGAGTACACCGACTTCCATTTAAGCATGATAAGTATGAGTTTGCGAAATATCTAGCTCAATGTGTTGAAATTCCATGCTATATGTTCCTGCGATATTATTACGCTAACCTTCATGTTTTCTAGTTAACATTAAATGCGACAAAAGTGATCAATGGCAGGAGTCTGTTTATTTTCTTTGTTGATTTTCTTATTTATTGAGTCTGTCATTTTATTGTATTTCTTTCTATCTTTGCTCGAGGCGAGCAAAGGTTAAGTTGGGGTATTTGATCGGTGTATTTTATATACACCTTTTAGTCGATCTAGTTAGTCTTTTGTCCGTTTTGTACATACAAAGTGTCGTATTAGGATAGATTTTCTTTCTTTTGAGTCAAAGTGGCTAAAGTGGCCAAATGGCGGAAAAGGAGCGAAAAGGGAAAAAGAGGTCTTAGAGTGAAACGGAGAAAGTGGCAAGCAGGCTGAAATCGGACAGCCGCGGCCTCCTGCAATCGAAGCGAGCGGCGCTATTATTCGAAGGCTGCGAAGATTGTGCCATGCGCTCGAAGACCAGAAATAGCGCGGCGCGCTAAACATCCGAAAGCCACGGGAGTTGCAGGCCGCGGCTCCGAACAGCGAATATCGGGCGCGGCGCCAAAACACCAGTATTGCAGAACTTTAGCGCCGCTGGCCCAGCTGGCGCGCGACGCGGAAAAATTAGGTCTTTTGACGGATTTTTGGGCGAACTGGAAGGAAAAGAAGGAGACGTTTTAAACCTATAAAAGGAGAACCTAGGCGGTTTTCAAGGGTTCCCTTTCTTGCAAAACACAAGGTTTTCTTGCCTAGGAGATTGGAGACCCAAACATTAGTAATTTCTTTTCTTTTTCTTTTCTTTAATTCGGTTTTGCATGATGAACTTTGAATTAGTTCTTGTCATATTCATGGCTAGGAACTAATTCTCTTATAAGGCTTTCTATGTTGAATTCTTGAACCTTATGTTATAAAGTAATGCATGCTTATGGTTATTATTCTTATTGAGAGATCTATCCAATAATTGAGTTGAATTCTTGGTAGCTAATTGACAACTAGTTATCACTATATGATTTCTAATCAGTTACGAAAAGGAGGATTGTGAATATCTTTGTAAGTTGGGTAGACGGTCTTGAATTGGGGATGAAAATACCTCAATTAGATTTGTAAGCGTTGATGAGAGGCTTAACAACCCTAATTTTGCGCATTGTGCGTGACGGTCAACTAGGTTTTGTGCTTAATCCTCCTATAGAGTTACCCTTATCGTGAAAGTTAGGTAAGGAACAATCTTGGGTTGAGTGTTTATATAACCCTAACGGGAGTATAAAGCGATTTCGTAAACCTGCTTTCTCAAAAAGAAGAACACCATAAGTAATGCATTAGTAAGTAACATAGCGGATAGTAAGGATACATAGAAGCCCTATTCTCATCACATCTGAATTAAATCTTTATAATTAATTAGCTTTTATAATTCTTAGTCATAAACAACCAATCACTCATTAATTCACCAAATAGATACTAGAAAATAGACAATTGGTACTTGAACCCTAATCCCAGAGGACGATATTCGGTCTTATCTAAGACTATACTACTTGATACGATAACGTGCACTTGCGTTTAAAAGTGTGTGCATCTTAACGCGCATCAAGTTTTTGGCGCCGTTGCCGGGGACTAGGCAATAGTTCAATATCAAATTATCTATTTTTAATTTCTAATTTGGATTTAATTTTCATTTTTTTTTTTATTTATTTTTAGTTTCTACGAAAATCAGGGTGCCGTGATTCTTTGTTTGTTTTTGATCTTTCTCAGGATATCAGTTTATGCGAAGGAGAAGAGGAGCTGACACTCTTGTTCCCTTCAATCCGGAAATTGAGAAAGCACGCAAGCGAGCGAAAGAATCGGCCAATTGCAACGTTGATAGAAATGGGCGGTGCTCCCAACAATAACGAGGATGAGAGAAGGGTTAGGTGAAAATCAACTTAACCTGTGAGATCCTCGGCAAGTGCCGATAGATATGGAGGACGGGGTTGAATCCGGCGAGAAAGAAGTGCAGGAGATTATGTGCTACCAAGTGAATGGAGCCGCAGACTTGCATTAGGCTCCTACTGATAGAGCCAACAATTTCGAGATAAAACCAGCGATTACGAGCATGGTGCGGCCTGATGCGATTCGGAGGATCCGCCATCTGAGGATCACGTATACGCATAGCAAATTTCTTGGAGCTATGTGCCACTTTCAGATATACGGCGTTCGATGATCTTGCGTCAGTTGAGGCTCTTTCCCTTCTCACTCAGGGATAGAGCAAAAGTATGGTTGAATTCCCTGCCAGCTGATTCGATATTTACATGGCACGAGCTGACACAGAAATTTCTAGCCAAGTTCTTTCCACCCTGTAAAGCAGCAAAATTAAGAGGGGAGTTGAACAACTTCTATCAAGCTGATGGAGAGTCCTTATATGAAGCATGGGAGAGATTCAAGGATCTACAGAGGAAGTGTCCACACCATTGCATTGAGTTGTGGAACTTGGTTCATATTTTCTACAACGGTGGCGGTCTGACAACCGAACCATCATAGATGCACTGCGGTGGGGCATTCATAGGAAAACAGCCCACGGCCCACGAGTTATTAGAAGATATGGCCACTAACAACCATGTATCCGAAGAGAGGGCAACCAGTGGGAGAAGAAGCGTGGGTCCGTAGTAGATGCTATTCTTTGCTTTGAACGCCAAGTGGCTCTTCTAGCGAAACAATTGCAGCAACATCGTGTCGGTGAATCTTTGTGCAGCTGCAAATCGTGAGATATGTGGCGGCCCACATACATTTGATAGGTGTCCTTCAGCGGATACCAACAACATCCCAATGGAGCAGGCAGAGTGTCAAGCAGTAGGTAACTACGGAGGCAAGCGAACAACCCTACTCAAACACTTATAATCCGGGGTGGAGAATCACCCAAACTTACCATGGAGGAGATCGGGGCGGCAAAATCGACTGCAGGCCAAAACCAATATCGAAGCGTGAGAATCGGTATAGGCGATGCAGAACCAGCGATGCAGAATCATGACCGCTTCACTCAAGCCCCCGGCCTCAACGGCTCGATGCACGGTCGTGAAAAACCAGATGAGCTTAAGCGACCATGACGGCGCACGCGCCCGGACGCGATTTATAACAGACCTAGATCCTCGTTGAAACTTGGAAACACAGTAGGACGGTAGCAAAGCGAGCAAACATCGAGCCACGAGGGGACATTGCCAAGCAATACCGAGGTAAATCAGGGAGCAATGTAAGGCGATGCGGTTGAGAAGTGGAAAACAATTGGAGCAACTAGCCTCGACCAATAGTTGAGAGAGAGCGAGTTAGAAAAGATAAGGTGGTGAACCTAGCCCAGTGATAGAAAACTCGGAGAAGGAGTATACGAGAAGATTCCTTTCCCCAGAGATTACAAAGGAAGGCGGTCGATAAACAATTTTCCAAATTCTTGGAGGTATTCAGAAGTTGCACATCAACATACCGCTTATAGAGGCTTTGGAGCAGATGCCATCTTACTTCAAGTTCATGAAAGAAATCTTGGGAAAAAAGAAGCGGCGAATATGAGATAGTAGCACTATGAGAAGAGTGTAGTGCTATCTTACAAAAGAAATTGCCACCAAAGCTAAAGGACCTGGAAGCTTTACACTACCATGCACATGGGCGGGGTGACTGCAACAGAGCTCTTGTGTGATCTGAAGCGAGTATAAATTTGATGCCCTATCGGTTTTCAAAAGATTGGAGTTAGGAGAAGCGAACCACCACCGTGAGTCCGCAACTAGCCGACAGGCGGTGGTTCATCCACGAGGAAGATCGAGGATGTGATTGTGAAGGTAGGAAAATTTTTCTTTCTGCGGACTTCTCATTCGGATATGGAAGAAGATGCAGAAATCCGATCATATTGGGAGGCCATTCCTAGCAACGGTAGAGCCTTGATTGGCGTTGAAAGAGGAGAGCTAACGCTAAGAGTGGAGAACGAAGAGATGGTGTTTAAAGTCTTTAAACACGTCATTGAGCCAAGCGTAAGTGGGTGTTTTGCAATCAACACCACCAAACCCCCATGCGAGCCATTGCAATGCAACCAAAGAATGATGAGCCCGAGAAAGCAAGCATGGTTTGCTGAGATGACACTAAATGAGGTAATTGCTCCGGAACTCCCTACTACCGAAATCGCTAAAAGAAAAGGAGAAAAGGAAACGCCAAATGTGGCGGAAATGGATTGGTTGGGGACTTAATCCACCCCAGGGCTAGTAAGTCTAAGGAACTTGCGTCCGGCTAAAGACGTTAAAGACAGCGCTTGTTGGGAGGCAACCCAACGGTTTTTTTTAATTATGTGATTTTAATTTCTGTCGTGATTTTATTTTAGTTTGTCTAAGAACAGTCTCACGGTCGTGGATCTGGGTGTTTTGTGATTGTAGTCAAGAAATTAAACAGGGACGAAATAAATCAAGAAAAGCAAGGATTTCGGAGAAGCGGGTAGCGCCCATGGCTCAGAGCGAAGCGGCGCCAAAAGATCTGAGCAGTTCGGAAGTTTAAAGCGCGGCTCGAGGAAGCGGCGGCGGTGGAATTCGAAAGTTGGCGAGTTTAGCGCGCGGCTCAGGAAGCGGTAGCGCGCGAAAATCGAAGGCCTTGAATGATTAGCGCGCGCATGCTGCAAGCGGAAAATCCAGAACTTAAAACGCCCAAATATTGTATTTTATTATTATTGCATCGGCATTTACATTTTTATAATTTTGTATCTCGTTAATTAATTTTTCTTTTAAATAATTAACCCGCTTTACATTTTGTCAAACCAGTCAATCTGAGAACCCAATCGAATCATTCCAATCCAACACCATTTTTTATATCATCCAAACACCCCCCTTTATTTCCCCCCCCATTTTAAAGTCCAAACACCCTCTTATTTCCCCCCATCTTTTTAAATTTCAAACCCCCTTTTCATTCCCCCCCCCCCTAAATACCTTACCCCCCTTTATTAAAAGAGGCAGCCACGAAGCGGGAGCCCAACGTTCATTTTTTTAAGAGCCCACAACGTTCATTTTTAGAGGCGCATAACGTTCGACTTTTTTAAGAGTGAGCCAGTTTTCATTTAGAGAAATCTCCACTCCTCTCTTGCGGCCGCCGCCCTCGCCGCCGCCGGAGTTCTAAAAACTCGCGAACTCCCACCCTTTTATTTTCGTAACCCTCCACACACCGCCGTCGCCTCTTCTCTGCTCTCAACTGCCGCCTACACCACCGTAACTCCGGCGAAGTCACGCCGCCGGAGTTCGAACACCAACCGTCGGTAACCCATCGTTAAGCGAACACCTCGTTGTGCGAACGTCAATCGTTGTCGGCGAACCATTACTTTCCGTCGCCATCTCGTCGAACCACCACCGGGTGGTGTCGCTCGGCGATAGCCGTGGAAGTGACGCCACCCATTTCCCCGTTTGTTCGGTTTATACTCTGTTTGATATGTTGTTGGTTGTGGACTGATTTCTCCCTTTTTCGGGTAACTGGCCGGAGTTTTTAAACTCCGGCGACCTTCGTTTTTGCCTTATTCCGGTGATGTTTGTTGGCTGCTTTGGGTACTGTACCGATTTAGTTTGATTTTGTATTTGGCCGGAGTTTTGAAAACTCCGGCGATGTTCTAAATTTTCAGGCGAACTTGCTGTTGTTCCCCATTGGTTTCTGGACCATTTTTTTGTCCATCGCTTCAGCTTATGATTATTGTTGGGGCTGATTTTGCATTGTTAGGTTTTCCAGCGAATGGTGTTGCTGATGTTTCCATTGTCCGTCGGATTTCGGGACTGATTTTGACGGACTTGGCCCTTTCTTTACTTTGTTAAACTGATTTTTAAGAACAGATAATGCACTTGGTATTTACTTATTTTGAGCAAGATAATGCACTTGGTATTTTACTAATTTGAACAAGATACTACACTTGGTATTTTATTGATTTTGAACATGATACTACACTGGCCAAAGAAGGATTTATCCGTCGATCTGGAGGCCTCCGTGGTAAGCGAGACTAATATGTGGGCGAGGAGGAAAGTGAAAAAGATTAGACGAGAATGCATAGTATCGTTCACCAGGAGGCGAGTCGACCGCCGCCGTGGCGATATTGACTTCTCATGTCTTAGTATCATTGGCATAACACTAGCTGAGCCCACACTATATAAAAAATATATCTTTTACAATGTATTTTACATATATATATCTATATATATATATATACATATATTGTGTTTGTTTGGTAATTTATTTATTATTTACTAACTCTTCTACTAAGTGTCTTTGCAAAATGAGGCGCACCCCAAAGTTAAATCATTCGCCTAAAAATGAAATAAAAGGGAAAAGTCGCTAATTTCTCTTCATTACATTTTTTTAAGATTGTTTACTTTTATTACTATCTTGTTAAATATATATTTATTTTAAATATTTGCATGCCTAGTTTAAATATCTTTTGATTAGTTTAATAATTAGAATACCCTTTAGAATTGTAAATTGCATGTTAGCACAATAATATTAACCTAAGTTTGAACGGACAACCGCAAGTTAGCGAATCCTTTAGGATGCCTAACCCCTTCCCTTTAGGATAATAAAGAATCCTTACCTAGAATCTCACATAGTTTCACAGACCTTTAAAAATGGAGATCATTCGTAGTATTTTATGCTACATTTTTTAGTGTCCTAATTCGCTATAATAATTAGGTGGCGACTCCTTAAAATACATTTAGGAATCCAAGCATACGTGGTACTCCCGTTTCGACTCCGGTTAAAATGGGGTGTCACACACGGTCTGTGGACACTTTCCGAGGACTAACTGCTCTGATACCACTTTTGTCACGACCCGACCCCGGGGCCGCTGATCGTACCTTACCGGTACCCCGCCGTATATGTCAGAGAATAGCAACGGAACATACATAACACATAACTTATAAAAAGGTAAACATCACTGGCCAGCCGATAAGGTTGCCTTCCCTAAAACATTCTTAAACAAAAGTATAGTAGTACAACTGGTTCTTATAGCCCAAAACACATAGATGACCACGCACTTAAAGATAACAATCTGTATGAACAGGCCCGCCATACCCCTGAATGTACAAAATACCTATAGCATCAGGGAATATCCGTACCAATGAACAAGCTTCCGGAGGAATGGAGCTTCTGACACCGAAATAGTGATCCTAAGAACGAGGATCCACAATCTGCTTACCCTTACCGCGCGTAACGCAGTCCCGGAGAAGGGTCGATACACAATATGTACCAAGTATGTAAAGCTGGAAAATACTGTAATAATGATATAATAAGTCTAAAAGTAAGCTGGAGTTGTTATACCCCGTAGTTCTGACCCTACGTATGGAAACGTACGAAAGTATGTAAGACTTAAAATTTCCGGCGACAGTTGACGGTCGTTCGACGGTTTTAGTCAACTTTGAGGCGGGTTATGACCCGATTCGTTGTGAGTTCCTAAGTATTTTAAAGGCCTAGGACGTAGTTCGTTGAGTCTTGATTCCAACGCAACCAACCGTTCGTCGATAGGGCATCGGAGTAGAAAGTTATGAGAGTTACAAGTTCGCAAGATGGCGCAGAAATGCGTTCGAGCAAAGCGGCGCGCGGCGCCAGATGCGCCGCAGCGCGCCTAAAGCATCGAGAGTCGCAGTTGCGTCTTGCCGCGCCAGACAGCGGGCGCGCGCCGAAAGTTCGAGAGCTGCGGAGGTTTCAGCCGCTGCCGCGTGGCCGCGCGCCGAGGCGGGAATTTGGGCGAAAAACTTAGAAAATCTGATTTTTGTTTTAAAGAGACCATGGGAGGGTGACAAGTGTCCCCATCTGATTTTCTGTTGCATGCAATATATTGACCAAGACTTGGTCATTGTCTATCTTTCATCTTTCATCTTCTCTCTCTCTCAAATTGCTCCTTCTCTCTAAAAACCCTTAGAAAAATCTGAAAGTTAAGAACAAGAAAAGGAAGCTTGTAGCTAGCTTGTTGGCATTGTTGTGGTAGTGTTCTTGGCAAGGGAGCTAGCAATATTTGGAATAAGTTTTGGCTAAAACTTTAAGGTAACATTTCTTCCTTTAAACTTAGTTCTAGTGTTGCATGCTTAGAAAGCAAGATCTCGTGGTAGTAAAATAATGCCCTTAGAGTCTTTGCATGCAAGTAAATGTGGTTTGGATATGAAGAATGGGTTAAGAAGAACAAATGAGCTTGTTGTAGCCTAAAAACTACCTTAGAATTGTTAAGTGATTTGTTGTAAACTTATGAGGCAGAAATTTTGGTGTGAAATCCCTTTGAATTGTTGGATTGATTGGTAGAAAATGTGGTGTTTTGATGATAATTTCGGCCTTGAGAAAGGTGGCAAAGTGAGTAGAAACAAAGGAAATGCCCGATTTTTCTTAGAATTTAGTGACTTTGAACTTGGATTGTTCTACATTAAGATTAGAGGTTAATAAACGATCATGACTATTATAGGTTGAAATATTACTCATGTAGTTTGGACTTGGCAAGTGGATTGACCAAAGAGGTATGTGAAGTTTTCCTATCTCTTGAGCATGAATAGATGAAACTATGTAGTACTGTAGAATTACAAGATTTGGTGTTCTTACTTGCTTTGAGTATAAAATGACTTTTCGCTTTAAGAACGTATGAGTCCTCGTTAAGGGAAAAGTATGATTTTTACTAAAGTATAGAGTTAATATAACAACTTTATGGGAAGTTGGTCTATTAGCTTCATAAAAGGTTAATGAGAAGGGATTTACTCTAAGTAAGATAATTATGAAGAGGCAAATTGATTTAAAGGCATCAATTGCCCAAAGGCTTTTATGTATAAAGAAGAGTCACTTTTGAAAGAGTTGAAGTATGTAGTACTGGGTTAAATTCGGTGTTCTTTATTAAAGATATGGTTAAGTGCCTTAAGTAAACTAAAATGAGAGAGTATGTGAACAAGACTAAAAAGTAGTTATAAGTTTTCTTAACGTATTATTATTATGATATGATGACAGTTTGTGATAGGGTAAGAGTATGTCTGAGGGGCAAGCCCCAAGATCGTCATACCACCTCCTTCAGTGTAAGAGTATGTCTGAGGGGCCAGCCCCAAGATCGTCATACCATCTGTTTCAGTGTAAGAGTATATCTGAGGGGCAGATCCAAGATCGTTATACCATCTGCACCAGTATAAGAGTATATCTGAGGGGCAAGCCCCAAGATCGTTATACCATCTGCTCCAGTGTAAGAGTATATCTGAGGTACAGTCCCAAGATCGTTATACCATCTGCTTCAGGGTAAGAGTATATCTGAGGGGAAAGTCCCCAAGATCGTTATACCACCTGTTCCGTGGATTTGCTACCCATGATGCGAGGAATACCTCATGCGAGTCCTTATGGGCTTATGCGGGTGAAATAGTCCCATGCCTACAGTAATACCGATGCAGTGAGTACCTCATGCGGGTCCACAGACCCGTGCGGGTGAAATAGTCCCGAGTAGGATGGTTTCTTTTTGATACTACGGCGAGGTACCTGCTTTGATCATGAGCCTCCTATTTTATGCAGTATTATATATGTATATATACTTGTCACTCTCATTGTTAGTAAGGCACAGTAAAAGGTATTTTATTGTCTACCATGACTCCAACTGGCTTTTAGACTTATGATATCATATTACGGTATTTTCCCAGCTTTGCATACTTGGTACATATCAGGTAATCGACCCTTCTCGGCTGCGTTCATGCCGCAGTAAGGGTAAGCGATTGAGGATCCTCGTTCTAGGATCACTATTCCTGTCGAAGCTCCATTCCTCCTAAGCTTATTTATTGGTATGGATATTCCCCGATGCTATAGGTATTTTGTACATCCGTGGTATGGCGGGCCCCGTCCCGCCACGCTTGTTATCTTTAGAGGTCCATGGCCACCTATATATTTTGGGCTATAAGAACCGGTTGTATTATAAATACTTTGTTTAAGTATGTTTATGGCAAATTTATCTACCGCCGCTTATGTTTTACCCTTTTTTGAAGTTATGTCAGGTTATGTTCCGCTATTCTCTCGACATATACCGAAGGTACCCCAAGAGGTACTAGTCGCGCCCCGGTCGGGTCGTGACAAAAGTGGTATCGAGCGCTAGTCCTCTGAAAGTGTCCACAGCATCGCGTCTAGTAGAGTCTTGATTATCGGTGTCGCACCACATCTATAATCGTGAGGTCGCAGGATATTTAGGATTGGTTTCCATTCTTTCACTCTAAGATCGTGCAATAGAGCTGAGTTATAGGTTGAATCTCCCCTGATGTTTTCCTTTATGTATCAGTTATGCCTCCACGCAAGGCAACCGCGGCCCAGAAGGGCAAGGCAGCTGAGGGTGCTGCTAGTGGGACGCGGAGAATCACGATGGAACAGGCCCAGTCCTTACCAGATGATGTTTAGTGGCGGCGAGTTCCACGCCGCCGCCAAATTTCAGCAGAGTTCAAGGCGCATGACGCGCCATCGAGATCATGCAGACGGAGCCTCCACCCACAAATGGCCCGAGTACAGAGATTACGGGGAACAGATTCTTATCGACCAGATAGCATGGTGGCGGCAACGACAGAGCAGCGCCAACCCAGAGCCGACAGCTTACTTGATTCGGATTTCCGGTTGTCACCCACCCGAAGTTCTATGGTTCGAGATTCACGAGGATCCGCAGGAGTTTGTCCGACGCCACGGACCATGCAGTTCTTAGGGCATCGACATCGAGTCGTTACACTAGCTTTCTACCGTTACGCGATATTGCGTTGAACTGCTTGAGTCATGGGTATTGTCGAGGTGATGATGCTCTTCCACTGATTGGGAGGAGTTCACAGAGGCGCCTTAGACCACTTCTTGCCTCCCGAGATGAGGAGAGCCCGCAGAGATAGGTTCTTGACCTTGAGACAGACGGAGGACTATCGTGAGTACACTGAGTTTGACTCGCCGATATGCACACACCATTGTACCGATATGGCGCATGTGGTTCATAGATACGTGATGGGCTAGACGTCACATGACATCGCTGCTTAGGAGTGGCACTTCAGCCGTGGATGGATATTGCCGTGATGCAGCATACGCAGCGGATCGAGGATGAGAGAGGCAGATCGGCTAGATTGGGCCACCAAGAGGCTGTGACATCGGGTTCTCAGAGCGCTTTTCGAGGCGGCCTCGCAGCAGACTAGTCCACCTTCCACCAAATTTCGAGTGCTCCTTCACGCTCGCGGGAGGTCCGATCGCAGGTTATTCGTGAGCAGTCGTGGCTCCGGACGCCGTTTTCGCGAGGCGGAGACCAAAGACTAATCGAGACCACCTACCTCTCTGCGCTCGATGCGGTAGGTCTCATCCGGCGAGTGCCGATGGGTTCGAGATCATGTTACTCTTGTGGCGCAGGCCATCCAAGAAGGATTGTCCGCCCCAGGCGGCGGAGCATTACGGTTCACCGACGGGTGCGTTGCTGGATCTTCATCTTCGATGGTTAGACGCCCGAGGCGTGGTACTTATGGCCAGCAGCCGCGCAGAGGTCGTGGTAGGGTTCAGCTCTAGCGGTCCTCGTAACCGCATCTATGCTATGTCCAAATGACAGACCGTGAGAGGCGTCGCCGATGTCGCCAGTACATTCTTGGTTTCTTGCTGTGATGTATATGCGTTGATAGATCCAGGTTCTCCCTTGTCCTACATATCTCCTCATATTGCCCGGAGAATCGGGCGAGAGCCCGAGTCGATAAGACCTTTTGAGGTGCTACGCCGCAGGTGATTCAGCCGTAGCCGGCGAGTGTATAACGCTTGTCCGTGACTATAGATAGCCGTCAGACTCTAGCCGACTTGATAGAGTTGGATATGACAGACTTTGATGTGATTATGGGTATGGATTGGCTAGCATCTTGCTATGCCAACGTGGACTGTAGGGAGAGATTAGTTCGGTTCCAGTTTCCCGGCGAGCCGATTATCGAGTGGGAAGGGGAATACTGCATCGCCGAGGGGTAAGTTTATTTCTTACCTCAAGGCTAGGAAGATGGTGCGAAAGGGTATATCTACCATATGGTTCGTATTCGACATCGAGGTCGAGGTACCACCTTCGATTCGGCCGTTAGAGAGTTTCCGACGTATTCCCGAAGCTCGGTATCCTCCCGAGGAGATTGAGTTTTGCATTGATTTGGCGCCAGATACTCGGCCGATATCTATTCCGCCATACAGGATGGCACCTGCCGAGCTGAAGGAGTTGAAGGACCAGCTGAAAGATTTGCTGGAGACAGGCTTTATTAGCGTGTTTCTCCTCGGGAGCACCGATGTTATTTGTAAAGAAGAAGGATGGGACGCCGCAGATGTATTGATTACGGTGAACAAGGTAACTATCAAGAATAGATATCCTCCCCGTGATTGACGATTTGTTTGACCAGCCAGTGGTGCAAAGTGTTTTTCAAGATAGACCTACGATCCGTTATCATCAGTCACGAGTTAGAGAGGTAGATATCCCAAAGATCGCATTCAGACCCTTGATGGGCACCATGAGTTCAGGTGATGTCTTTCGTTGACCAACGCCCCAAAGAGATTCATGGATTTGATGAATGGTGTTCGTGCCATTCTTGGATATGTTCGTTATAGTGTTTATTGATGATATCTTGGTGTATTCGCGCACAGAGCGGAGCATACTGGTCATTTGAGGACGGATCGAGTCCTCCGAGACCGCAATTGTATGCCAAGTTCTCGGCACGAGTTCGTCGGCCGCTGGCTTTCTTAGGGCATGTTATCGGGCCGATGGTATTCTTGATACAAAGAAAGATTGAAGCCAAGACTTGGCCTAGACCCACTACACCGGCAGAGTGCGTAGCTTTGGGCCTCGCAGTTATTATCGGAGGTTTGTGGAGAAGTTTGCTTCTATTTCAAGACTTTGACTAAGTCGACTCGGAAGGCGCTATGTTCCGATGGACGGATACTTGTGAGGAAAGTTTTCAGCTAAAGGAGAAGTTGACAACCGCCCAGATTCTTACTCTTCCGAGGGCTTAGATGGATACGTGGTTTATTGTGACGCCAGTGTCGGGCTTGGGTGCGTGCGATGCAGACGGCAAGGTTATAGCTTATGCATCCCGACACTTAGGAAACATGAGAAGAACTATCCCACACATGACTTGAGCGGCAGATGATTCATGCCTTAAAGATCTGGAGACATTATTTATATGGAGTTCATGTGGACATTTACACGGACCACAAGAGTCTCGGTATATCTTCAACCGAAGGAGCCGAACTGCGGCGAGGCGGTGGTTGGAACTACTTAAGGATTACGATGTTGATATTCTATACCACCCGGGAAGGCCAATGTGGCGGATGCCCTTAGTCGCAGATCGATGGGTAGTCCGTCTGATGTTCACCAGAGAAGAGGATATGGTCCGAGAGTTACATCGATTAGCGAGCCTGGGGTTCGCTTGGTTGATTCGATAGTGAGGAATTCGGTTCGAGAGGTTGCCGAGTCTTCTATCATCGGCGAGGTAAGGCGAGGCGACGATGAGGATCCGATTTTGGTACGGCATCGAGATGCAGCCTCTCCGTAAGGAGAAGAGTCTATATGAGGTAGCGCTCACGGGTGCTAAGATTCGAGGGCCGGCCAGTGTTCCCGATGGACAGACTTCGTCGCAGATTTCGTGAGGCACACGGCTCGTTATTCTATTCATCCGGTCGACTAAGATGTACCATGACCTCGTGTATTGGTGGGATGGCCAAGAGGACGCCATGGAGTTCGTGGCAGGCCCGAATTGTCGCCAGTTAAGATTGAGCACCGAGCCCGAGGGCTATCGAGCCATTGATATTCGACTTGGAAGCTGGAGGTGATAAATATGGATTTTATTACGTGGCTACCTACCACTCGAGGAAGCATGATTCCATTTGGGCGATTGTCGACGGTGACTAAATCACCATTTTCTTCCTGGCCGAACGACGCGTTTGGTGAGGACTATGCCCGATTATATATTAGAGAGATTGTGAGACCGCACGAGTCCCTGTCGATTATATCGAGATAGAGCCCGGTTCTCGGCTAACTTCGGAGGTCCTTTCGAGGGATTAGGGACACAGTGAGTCTCGACGGGCGTTTCACCTCAAACGGACGGACAGTGCCGAGCGCACTATCCGCACACTCGAGGATATCTTTGCGGGCTTGTGTTATTGATTTCGTGGTACCGGGAGGATCATTTACCTCTCGTGGAGTTTGCTTATAACAATAGCTACCATTCCGGATTCAGATGGCGCCTTATGAGGCCTTATACGGGAGGAAGTGCAGGTCACCGATAGGCTGGTTCGAGGTGGGAGAAGTTCAGTTAGTCGGGCCAGACTTAGTCCAGCAGACAGTGGATAAGGTGAAGCTTATCCAGGAGCGGTTGGCGTACCGTAGAGTGCAAAAGTCGATGCAGATCATCGGCCGACACTTGGAATTTGAGATAGATGATTGGGTATTCCTAAGGTATCGCCGTGAAGGCGGCGATGAGATTTGGAAAGAAAGGGAAGCTTAGCCCAAGGTACATTGGGCCGTATCAGATTGTCCGTAGGGTAGGCAAGGTTGCCTATGAGTTAGATCTTCCGTCCGATTTGGAGGCGGTGCATCCAGTTTTTCATGTGTCCATGTTGCGGAAATGTATTGGAGATCCATCTAGAGTGCACCCGGTTCAGGATGTCCAGGTAACAGAGGAGTTATCGTATGAAGAGAGTCCCATAGCGATACTCGATCGTCAGGTTAGACGACTTCGGACGAAAGACGTGGCTTCCGTCAAGGTCCTATGGCGGAACGAAAACAGGGAGGAAATGACGTGGGAAGCAGAGGATGACATGATGAAGAAGTATCCTCACTTATTCCCTATACCTCCAGTTAACCTACTTTCCTGATTGTTATTTTTGATTTAGCATTTACGCTTCAGATGTTGTGGCTCGCGAGCTTTTTATTACGAATGAATAGTTAAGAGGTCTATGTCGATGTCGTGATTTGAGTAAGCCTAGAAGGAACATTCGGACGAATGTTTCTAAGGGGAGAATGTTATACCCGTAGTTCTGACCCTACGTATGGAAACGCATTTAAAGTATGTAAGACTTAAAATTTCCGGGCGACAGTTGACGTCGCTTCGACGGTTTTAGTCAACTTTGAGGCGGGTTATGACCCGATTCGTTGTGAGTTCCTAAGTATTTTAAAGGCCTAGGACGTAGTTCGTTGAGTCTTGATTCCAACGCAACCAACCGCTCGTCGATAGGGCATCGGAGTAGAAAGTTACGAGTTACAAGTTGGCCATGATCGGGCGTAATGCGTTCGAGCAAAGCGATGGCCGCGCCAGATGCAGGGTGGCGCCTAAAAGTACGAGAGGTCGCAGAGGTAGCGCCGCCAGATGGCAGGTCCGCGCGCCAAAGTTCAGAGCTCATGGAGGTTCATTGCCACACGCTGCAAGTGGCTGCGGCGGGAATTTGGGCGGAAAAACTTAGAAAATCTGATTTTTGTTTTAAAAGAGACCCAGGGAGGGTGTCAAGTGTCCCCATCTGATTTTCTCAGATGCAATATATTGACCAAGACTTGGTCATTGTCTATCTTTCATCTTCTCTCTCTCTCCCTTCTCTCTAAAAACCCTTAGAAAAATCTGAACGGTAAGACCAAGAACAGGAAGCTTGTAGCTAGCTTGTTGGCATTGTTGTGGTAGTGTTCTTGGCAAGGGAGCTAGCAATATTTGGAATAAGTTTTGGCTAAAACTTTAAGGTAACATTTCTTCCTTTAAACTTAGTTCTAGTGTTGCGCTTAGAAAGCAAGATCTCGTGGTAGTAAAATAATGCCCTTAGAGTCTTTGCATGCAAGTAAATGTGGTTTGGATATGAAGAATGGGTTAAGAAGAACAAATGAGCTTGTTGTAGCCTAAAACTACCTTAGAATTGTTAAGTGATTTGTTGTAAACTTATGAGGCAAATTTTTGGGTGTGAAATCCCTTTGAATTGTTGGATTGATTGGCCTAAAATGTGGTGTTTTGATGATAATTTCGCCTTGAGAAAGGTGGCAAAGTGAGTAGAAACAAAGGAAATGCTGCCCGATTTTTCTTAGAATTTAGTGACTTTGAACTTGGATTGTTCTACATTAAGATTAGAGGTTAATAAACGTATCATGACTATTATAGGTTGAAATATTACTTATGTAGTTTGGACTTGGCAAGTGGATTGACCAAAGAGGTATGTGAAGTTTTCCTATCTCTTGAGCATGAATAGATGAAACTATGTAGTACGGTAGACGTACAAGATTTGGTGTTCTTACTTGTTTTGAGTATAAAATGACTTTTCGTTTTAAGAACGTATGAGTCCTCGTTAAGGGAAAAGTATGACTTTTACTAAAGTATAGAGTTAATATAACAACTTTATGGGAAGTTGGTCTATTAGCTTCATAAAAGGTTAATGAGAAGGGATTTACTCTAAGTAAGATAATTATGAAGAGGCAAATTGATTTAAAGGCATCAATTGCCCAAAGGCTTTTATGTATAAGAAGAGTCACTTTTGAAAGAGTTGAAGTATGTAGTACTTGGGTTAAATTCCTGTTCTTTTATTAAAGATATGGTTAAGTGCCTTAAGTAAACTAAAATGAGAGAGTATGTGAACAAGACTAAAAAGAAGTTATAAGTTTTCTTAACTTATTATTATTATGATATGATGACCAGTGATAGGGTAAGAGTATGTCCGGCGGGCAAGCCCCAAGATCGCCATACCACCTCCTTCAGTAAGAGTATGTCCGGCGGCCACCCCAAGATCGCCATACCATCTGCTTCAGCAAGAGTATATCCGAGGGGCGATCCAAGATCGTTATACCATCCGCACCAAGATAAGAGTATATCCGGCGGCAAGCCCCAAGATCGTTATACCATCCGCCCAGCAAAGAGTATATCCGAGGTACACCCCAAGATCGTTATACCATCTGCTTGTGGTAAGAGTATATCCGGCGGAAAGTCCCCAAGATCGTTATACCAATTGCTCCGTGGATTTGCTACCCACGACGCGAGGAATACCTCACGCGAGTCCCATGGGCTTACGCGGGTGAAATAGTCCCATGCCGGCAGTACAGATGCGCGAGGAGTACCTCACGCGGGTCCACAGACCCATGCGTGAAATAGTCCCGGAGTAGGATGGTTTCTTTTGATACTACTGGCAGGTACCTGCTTTGATCACGAGCCTCCTATTTTATGCAGTATTATATATGTATATATACTTGTCACTCTCATTGTTAGTAAGGCACAGTAAAAGGTATTTTATTGTCTTCCATGACTCCAACTTGCTTTTAGACTTATGATATCATATTACGGTATTTTCCCAGCTTTACATACTTGGTACATATTGTGTACTGACCCCTTCCTCGGCCGCTCACGCCGCAGGTGGTAAGTGATTGAGGATCCTCGTTCTTAGGATCACTATTCCTGTCGAAGCTCCATTCCTCCTAAGCTTATTTATCGTATGGATATTCCCGATGCTATAGGTATTTTGTACATCCGAGGTATGGCGGCCCCGTCCCGCCACGCTTGTTATCTTTAAGTGCGGCCACCTATATTTTGGGCTATAAGAACCGGTTGTATTATAAATACTTTGTTTAAGTATGTTTATGGAAGGCACTTTATCTACCGCCGCTTATGTTTTACCCTTTTTTTGAAGTTATGTGTTGTGTTATGTTCCGCTGCTATTCTCTGACATATACCTGACAGGGTACCCCAGTAGGGTACTAGTCGCGGCCCCGGGGTCGGGTCGTGACAGGAGTCATGGAAGAAAATAAAAATACCTTTTAATGTGCCTTACTAACAATGAGAGTGACAAGTATATATATATAATACTGCATAAAATAGGGGCCTTAGGATCAAAACAGGGTACCTCGCCCGTAGTATCAATAAGCACCCCTACTCCTGGGACTATTTCACCCGGATAGGTCCTGTGGACCCGCATGAGGTATTCCTCGTGATAGTCAGACTACCGCACGGGACTATTTCACCCGCATAAGCCCATAAGGACTCGCATGAGGTATTCCTCGCATCACGGGTAGCAAATCCACTGAACAGTGGTATAACGATCTTGGGACTTACCCCGATATACTCTTACCCGGATGGTATAACGATCTTGGGACTTACCTCGGATATACTCTACACGGCGGATGGTATAACGATCTTGGGCTTGCCGCTCGATATACTCTTACACCAAGAAGGTGGTATGACGATCTTGGGGCTTGCCCCTCAGACATACTCTTACCCTGGAGAAGGTGGTATAACGATCTTGGGGCTTGCCCCTCAGATATAATCTTACCCTAGCTCAAACTGTCATCATATCATAATCATAAGTAAGTTAAGAAAACTTATCACTTCTTATTAGTCTTGTTCATATACCCTCTCATTTTAGTTTACTTAAGGCACTTAATCATATCTTTAATAAAAGAACACCGGGAATTTAACCCAAGTACTACATGCTTCAACTCCTTTAAAAATGACTCTCCTTTATACATAAAAACTCTTGGGCAATTGATGCCTTAAAACCAATTTGTGTCTTCATATACTTATCTTACTTAGAGTAAATCTCTTCTCATTAACCTTTTATGAAGCTAATAACCCAACTTCCCATAAAGTTGTTAGATTAACTCTACACTTTAGTAAAATCATACTTTTCCCCTAACCAAGGGACTTATACATTCTTAAAACGAAACAAGTCATTATATACTTAAAACAAGTAAGAATACCAAATCTTGTACGTCTACCGTACTACATAGTTTCATCTATTCATGCTCAAGAGATAGGAAAGCTTCACATACCTTTTTGATCAATCCACTTGCTAAGTCCAAACTACCGCAAGTAATATGTCAACCTAAAATAACCATGATACGTTTATTAACCTCTAATTTCAATGTAGAATAATCTAAACTCAAAGCCACTAAATTCTATGGAAAATTGGGCAGCATTTTCTTTGTTTCTACATACTTTGCCACCTTTCACAAGGCCGAATTTATCATCCAAACGCCACATTTAAGGCTCAACAATCCAACATTTCAAAGGGGATTACACACCTAAACTTAGGTGTGTAAAATTCTGCCCCATAAGGTACAACAATTCACTTAACAATTCTAAGGTAGTTTTTAGGCTACAACATGCTCATAATATCTTCTTAACCAATTCTTTTATATCCAAACCACATTTCTTGCATGCAATGACTCTAAGAGCATTATTTACTACCACAAGTTCTTCCTTCTTAACATGCAACACTAGAAACTAATTCTAAAGGAAGAAATGTTACCTTAAAGTTTTAGCCAAATTTTTCCAACCACTTGCTAGCTTCCTTTTCAAGAACACCACCACAACAACCTTCACAAGCTAGCCACAAGCTTCCCTCTTGCTTTTAATTTTTCAGATTTTTCCTAAGGCTAGAATGTCTCTTGGGATTTTAGGAGAGGAGCTTGAACTTTTAAGAGAGAAGGATGAGCTTTTGTCTAATAGAGAGATGAAATATGACCAAGTCTTGAAGACTTGGTCAATATAATGCATGCAAAATCAGATGGGGGGGACACTTGTCACCCTCCCAAGGTCTTTTAAAAGAAAAATCTGACTTTTCCTAAGTTTTTCCGCCCAAAAATCCCGCCACGCTCAAACCTTCGCAGCTTCTCTGAACTTTCGCGCGCTGCTGTCTGGCGCGGCGCTGCAACTTCAGCGACTCAAGATTTCGCGCCACGGCCTCGCATCCGCGCCGCGCCTGCCGCTTTGTCCAAACACATTTCTGTCCGATCACGACCGAACTTGTAACTCATAACTTTCTACTCCGACGCCCTATCGATTTAACGGTTGGTTGCGTTGGAATCTAGACTCCACGAACTATGCCCTAGGCCTTTGAAACACTTAGGAACTCTTAATGTATCGGGTCATAACCCGCATCAAAGTTGACTAAAACCCGTCCGGAATAATCCGTCAAGCTATCCTTTGAAAATTTTAAGTCTTACATGCTTTCGTACGCTCTCATACGTAGGGTCAGAACTACGGGGTATAACATTATGCCTCCCATGGCCATAATATCACACATGCGCAAAACTCCCATCCATGCCAACGAGGATATCACCTCTAACGTGCATAACATCACTATTTTCTCCACCCCCGGTCTAAAGGATACTCTCGCCATATCCTTACTTCAGCAAAAGATCACTTCCATTCTCTTAACACCCGTTCGCTTCTCTCCTTACTCGTCGTACCCTCCTCGTACACCTGAACTCTTTCTATTATACATACCACAATTCAGTCGCCGCTTCAGTTTTCCCCAACCTTGGAGTCACTACCTCCAAACTTGGTCATCTTACTAATCCACGCTACGGCGCTACCACTTCCATCTCACACTACCTATGGAATTATCCCACAATGTATTTCACGCATACCAAGCACTTCAACAAAGACCAACCGTAAATCTTTTACCCAAGACGGCCTTACATCTAGGTTTCAATTGTTATAAATTCTAAGGTTCAAAATTTTCTCATCCCCAGACTTACCCTTTTCACTAACCAGGCTTCTAAATCACATTTTAACACCAAGTTATCCAAACATAAAACTTAACACATCACCATAACATCAATGCCTACTAGTCTCTAGAGGGTTAAGAATATACCTGTAACTATTGCATCACTTTCCCTTTTGTCGTTCTAATCATGTTTCTTCTTTGCACGGCGCACAAAAGAAGGAGATGAACCAGTCACTGATCCCGAAGGCTGAGTCTCTACATCCGCGCTACCTTTGGTTGGACAATTTCTCGCAAAATGGCCCTGTTGGCCGCATGTAAAACAAACTCCCATACTAGCACGACACTCCCCATCATGGAGCCTACCACAATGGCCACAATGAGGTAGGGGTGGTCCCATCTGACTAACATCCCTGTTTCCCCAAAAACTCAAACTCGAGCCCGACCGCCTCGAATCTCCCGAACGCCCCAAGATCGTGGTGGAGCACTCAGATCGGGCGGAGGCGCATAACTAGTCTGCTGCTGAGGTTGCCTACCTCAAGGGTCACCAGAGGACCCTGCTGTCCTGGCCCTCTTCGCCGATCTTGGTTATTCCGCGACCTCACGTTTCTCGCTGCGCAAGATAGCTCGACGCGGCAATGTCCATGCCCGGCTGAAGAGCTACTCCTGTGCATCTCTCCGCTAAATAATCATCGAGCCCTGTGACATAACGGTGCACTCTATCCTCCATGTCTGCCACTAAAGCGGGGACATACCGGGCCAATGAGTCAAACTCTACATTGTACTCCAACACGCCTGCTCGCCTCAACATCAAAAATCTATTCGCCTCGCTCTCCTCACCTGCGAGGGCAAGAAGTGTGCAAGAAATGCCTCTGAGAACTCGCCCCAACCAGCTGGAGGTGCATGCTCCCCCCGGGATAGCTCCCACGAATCAAACCAGTCAACTGCAGTATCACGCAGCCGATGCAAACCTAAGACCACCGACTCGGTCTCCGAAGCCTTGATCACTCTCATGATACGATGTAACTGTCGGATGAACTCCTGCGGATCATCCTCAGGCCTCGACCCGTAGAACTCAGGTGGGCTGCAACTCATAAAATCCCGTAGTCTCAAACTATCTGACCTCGGGTGAACCACGGGTACTACTAGAATCGAATCGCTGCATCCACTTATCTCGTGTCTCGCCACGATCTCGCTAATAATCGCCATCTCCTTGTAACTATATCCTCCGCCTCTGCATCGGGATCGAGGCTCATTTACCGTGGTCTCGTAGAGACCGCCGCCGCTTACTCGCAGCCTCCTCTCACGCTTGCCCTTCGGCCTCGGTTGCCTGCGTGGAGGCATCACTGGTATACAAAGAATACGTCAGAGGGAGTCCAACTTATAACATAGCTCTAAGGCACGATCTCAGAGTGAGAAGAATGGAAACCAATCCTAAATATCCTATAGCCTCCTGATTATATATGTGTTGCACAACACACCGATAATCAAGACTCTACTAGATAAGGTCTGTAGACACTTTCCGAGGACTAACTGCTCTGATACCACTTTTGTCACGACCCGACCTCGAGCCCATGACTGGTGCCTTACCCCGGGCACCCTAGTGATACAACATCAGAGAAAATCAGCGGAAATTAAAAACTTAAGCATGAAACAAGACAATACGAAAATAGGCTAACCCAAAACGGTTACCTTTCTGTAAAAATAATTAAACTCAACAGCTACTCCTTACAACCCCGCCCACAACAGATTACATGCACTTAAGAATTTTATAACAACACTGACGGGATAGGGCCCCGCCATACCCCTGAATGTACAAGAGCTCTACAACTTCAGGGAACCGTACCAAAAGACAAAGCCTCCGGAGAAATGGAGCTTTCCGAGAACTGGACAGCGATCCTAAGAGCGGATCGCAAGCTATGTACCTCAACTCGCGGCATGAACGCAGCCCAAGGAGGTCGATAACAGTACCAAGTATGTGAAATCGAAATATCGTAAATGAAATCATAATAGTCTATATAAAGCAGGAGACATGTATGATAACCAAACTACAGTTCACAATATATATAGCAGTCATGTCAAGTCAGGGACTCATGCCCGTAAAATCATCACTCAAGTACAACCCGGGAATGTAACCCACACACTGGCCGCATGCCCTCGCATCTCACCTCGGATAAGCATGGCCCCGAACCGCCCTAATGGGCCCATACTGTGGACCATCCAACGTGTCGGTATGCCCAAAGGAGATAACAAGATAATAATCACTGTGGAAGCATACACGTGGGCCACCCAACGTGTCAGTATGTCCAAACAAATAACAAGATAGTACTCACTGTGGACGCATACCCGTGGGCCACCCAACGTGTCAGTATGTCCAAACAAATAACAAGATAACACTCCTAATGGAAGCATACCCGTGGGCCACCCAACGTGTCAGTATGTCCAAGAGGATCGATATAGTGGAAACATACCCGTGGGCCACCCAACGTGTCAGTATTTCCATCAATCAACCAGATATCCGGCCCTCCATCGAGAGGCTCGGTAGCACAAAATCAAACACTTGCACAACAAAGGCTATCACAACAAGCATACGCAAGCTCAACGTACTCATAGTCTTTCATTTTATTATAACGAATCTGGGTGTTAACCCCAAGGTACTACGTACTTTAACTCTTTAAAAAGATCCATTTCTTTCACCAAAGTCACACGATACCCGTAGTATCAGAAATAGAGTAACTATCTTTTTGAGAAAACCATAACAATTTCCATACCTTCTTTTTAAACCAACTTAAGACAAAATCATGACTTCCTTTTTAAACGAAAACACTTCAAATTCTCAAGTCTATCTCTTTTATAATTCAAGCTTCTTACTTTGGAATTTAGGAAAATCAAAACTTGTTATAATGTTCTTATTAAAGCAGCCATGATCTAGAAAATGTAATACAATTTTGTCTTATCTTAGCTTCTATGTAGATGGAGGTTTCTACTGGTTTTAATAATAATTAACTGGTCAATACATTTTCCTTTATTAACGCTGCAGTGGTTTGTTCGATACTTATTCTCATTTCCGAAATCAATATGACTTATTCCTTTTAAAACACAATTACCCATTTCTCAAAAATGCGGTTTCACAACTTTTTAACACCAACCAAGTCCTTTATAAGTCAAGTCTCTTATCTTTTAAAAAGCCACAAACCATTTCTTTACCTACATAAAGTTGTAATAACAAACTTTCCATAAAACCGTTATAACACTTTATGTTTTAAATCAACCAATTACAACTATAAACATTTATGAGACTAAGAGGGCTTATTCTTTAACACCCTAGTACCCATTACTAACGAATAAGATTTTACTACTCTTTCCACACAATGAAGCCCTTTACACTTCATATCAAGTCAAGGCACAAAAGGGAAATCAAATTCCTTTAACACACGTGCGTCTACCGCACTATATATTTCACAAATAGTCATGTTCAAGAGGATAGGAAGAATCACATACCTCGCGACGATTGTTGACAATTAGAAAAATGCTCCACAATACTATACCCTTCAAGTAGGATACGCTACTCGTAGTACTTCAATCCTAATATGGTCATAAAACGTCTATCAATCTCTAGCTCGAACGTAGAATAAACTAAGTGCAAAGTCCCTAAATTCTACGAAAAATCGGACAACACTTCCTTTGTTTTAACATACTTTGTCACCTTTTTCAAGGCCGAATTCAATAACCAGCGCCACATTTAAGGCTCAATTAATTCAGCAAACACAAGGGGATTACACGCCTAACAATACGTGTAAAATTCCGCCCCACAATAATACAAAATAAACCAATACTTTCCATGCCATTCTTGGCCAACAATATAACCAATCCTAAATCTTTTCCAATTATCTTTTCAATCCAAGTTATTTAGTATGACATGTAATCAAGCCAAAATCGATTAAAGCTACTACAATCCTCTAGTAGATAACATGCGACGACTTTAGGTAACGACCAAATTGTAATTCAAATTCAAATGACTCAATCATGTCAATTTCGGATTTCTAGCCTTCAAAAATCCATAGTACTTACCAATCTCTAATACATGCTTCACGTGGTCTAAATCAACTATAACAAGTATTAGAACTTATATCCAAGAGAAGGGGGAAACTTTTACCTTTTGGAATAGCCCACAAAATCCCCTTTCTTCCACTTCTTTTCCGTCAAACTCGTCCCCCCGCGCTTCCCACAAGTTTACCTACACTTTGCCTTCTTGCCGCCGCTCCAACAATTTCCTTAGGCTAGGTTTTCTTCAAAAATCTAGAGAGAAATGGAGAGGGGTTCTTAGGAGGATTTCCAAGATGAAATGGCCAAGTCTTCCAAGACTTGGCCCTAAAATAGGACCCTTTTCTGGTCAAAAGGATGGGAGGGACACTTGTCACCCTCCCATAGGCTTTAATCAAAATATCCCATTTTCGCCTTACCGCAGAAAAATCCGCGCGCCGCGCCCGCTTGGCGCCGGCGCTGCCACGGCGCCCACTTCGTAGAATAATTACTGCATTCGCCGCGGCCGCATTCGGCGCTGGCCGCAACCTCAGCCAACCCTCAAGATAACCGCGCCGCTGCCTCGCTCCGGCGCCGCGCATCGCGACTTCGAATCAAACCATCGCTTTGCTCGATCAAGCACCGAACTTGTAACTTCCATAACTTTCGACCCCGATGTCCTATCGACGAGCGGTTTGTTGCGTTGGGAACTAGATTTAACGGACTACACACTAGGCTTTTTAAACACCTAACAATACTTAACAACTGGGGTACAACACTCCAAGGTAGACTCAAAATCCGTCCAACACATGTTTGTCAACTTATCTTACCTTCTTGAATTTACGGGGTGTAACACTACTAGTGTAAAGTTAGCGTTAGACAACTAATTTACAATAAATGAATGGGGCGGGAACAAAATGAAAAGATGATTCGAAGGAAGGACGACGTCAATCCGCCTGTGGTTTTGGAATTTCTTATGCGAGATGTTGCGATAGACATGAATGCGAGTCTTTATTTGAAATAGCCCATGATGAGTCTCGTCATGAGACTCTTCATTTTTGCCTCCGATGCATTTTATATAAAAATAAGAAAAGATAAGGATTAGTACATGCTCAAATTTATCAAAATCATAAAGTCTAAAGCACCTAATTCAATTTAGACATAATCAGCAAATAAAGTTGTACAAGTCAATAAATAAAATGACGCAACTACAGGAGACTGCAATAATCAACACGTAAGACGAGACAGTAAACTGAATGGCCTTAGCCCAAACACGCCAGATAGACAATGTAGAGGTAAGACCGAGGCTTATGGGTCCTGGACAGTCTAGTATATATGCGTCCCAGCAATACGGGAATTCCTGAGTGTGGGCTAAGCCCAATGGACATATTCCTTGGATGGCTGACATACTGGATATAATACATTATACATTTAACATACATATGCAAGCAGAAATGGACAATACACTGTCTATATGGAAGGGTATATCAGTGTACTTCCAGAGTAAACGAAGGAAGAGAAATAGGCAGACGAACATTTTATTCAAATGATATGCAAATATGTAGTGGTCTAATGGCATTGCTTTAGATAACCTACCATTTTATCAAAAAGAACTACTGAGTTAACACATAGGACTGGGCAAAGATAAATGAGTTCTTCTATATTTAGACAGGACAGAACAGGTATAGGAATGGACAAGCAGAAGGTAACATTTTCAGATAGGCAGAAAACCATTTAATCTAAACTAAACATACAGTTATACACAGGCATATTACGATATGACATTTATAAACAGTATTCAGAGAACCCGGCAAGCAAGCACACACATTACAATAGGCAACTTAGACATGAAGATCCAATTTAAACAATAAATAAGAAACACTAAGCAATAGACAGTAGACACTTCCCTTTTAGTTAGTATCTGTTTCAGATCTTTCCATTTAGTTTTAGCCATTTACAAGACTTTAATCATATAGTATGTATGTGTTACTACATGGGACAAGGTGGGACTTCAGCAAGAGGGCACAAATTAGTTCAGATAAATGACCTATATGAGCCCAGATTCTGTCTAAGCAAATGGTAAACAGTCATGACGCAGAACAACTTGACATGGTGGATCACATGTTATCGAGGAATTTAGACTCAGTAAAAAACCGTGGGTCTAATTTGAGTCCATGCCAGTTACCAAACCAAATGTCAAAATCTTCAACATATTATATTGCAAGAATATACACATAAGCGTGTTGACAAACAAATCCCAGTATCCCAAAGCATATTTATATTACAACTCGGCCTATATGAAGGTAGACAGACACAGACACAATATTTTTAAGTATTAATAGTCAAATGAATAGGTTAACAAACAATCAAATAGTAGCCGACATCACATTCATGCATCAATGAACACAATAATATGAATGAACTAACTAACACACGTTTAACACCTAAACACACGATAATACAAAATGAACTGGGGGGGAATTTGGGTTTACCTTCTCCGGACAGCGAACCGAGGCAGCGTATCAAGTCGTTGATTCACTCGGGAATGTATTGCGATGCGATTGCAAGGGGCGAAACTTTTCTTTATTTTTTTTAATTTGCTATAACGAATTAGGCTTTTACAATACCTAATGTTCGGTTGTTGTTGCTGTTGTGTGCTACTGTTTTTCCTCTTATTTTTGGATGCCGATGCCTATTGATGCTTACCTCCTCGCTGTTAATTTCTCCAATGATATTAAATGGGTTCTTTCTATGCGAAAACTGATCCTTTTGATGATTCCAAACTCCTTAACTAATAAATTTTCGATCCATTTATATAGTTCTAATTGTGGGTTCCAAATTTGGTAAGCTATAGAAGCGATTTTGGACTGATTTGGTGCGATTCGTAGGCGATTTGGTTATGGTAAGTTTGGTTATGAGATCTTGGGCGAGATTGAGGTTATTTTTGGATTGATTCTGGACGATTCTTGTATCATTTATTATGGTACTGATTTGGGTGTTAATTGTTAGGGTAAATTTGATTATGAGGGTGCGATTTTGGTTCTTAAATATGGTAAGATTTGGGAACGGTTTGGGTATGATTTTGGAAACAATTTGTGTATATTTTTATGGTAAGTTTCTATGGTAATCTATGGGTGTAAGTGCGGCGGCTTTAGGGTGAAGGTTTAGGGTTGTGTATTGTGTTTAAGGGAAGAAGATTAATGAATGGGGGTTGGGCTTATGGGTATCTATTTGAATTGGGCTGGTGGGTTGAATAAAAGAAAGGGTATTGGGCTTGTTATTTTTAGGTAATAGTTTATTTTAAGTGTTAGTAAATGGGTTTAAGTTATTTTAATATGACTTTAGGTGCTTTATTAGTTTTAGATTGGGTTTAAATTGTAAAGAATTGTCTTAAAATAATAAATGCGGGCGTGCTATTTAATTAGTGCTTAATGATTTATAAATGTGACGCTGTTATTAAAATCTTATTTATTGTGCATACTTTGCGATGTTAAATTAACATTAATTTAATGGGTGTTTAAATTGCAAATAATACTTATGAAAATTACTTTGGGTATTAATAAATGTGGATATAATTTTAAGGAATGCTTGATGCGATGTCATTATTAGATTGCTCATTTATGCATGTATTAATGTTTTATTGTTGCATTTTATAATTATAAAATTGTTAAAATTATTTTGAAAAATTAGTGTAATTTTATAGTTAATGATTGGACGAGAGGGTCAAAATTGGGTGTCAACAGTGTCCACCAGACATCCATTTACCATTGTCGACGATTCTCTGTTAGTCATACTTTCATCGCAAGTTATTTCTACTTAATGTCGAGAATCCTGTCATCTTTCCTGATGAAGAAAGTATATTTCTTGCCGTTTATTAACAATTATTTCCATTCGACGGTTCTTTCTACATAGTTTATCCTTGTGGAGAGATTGGGATTACTAACTAATGTATAACTTTTCGCATGCTTTTTCTTTCTTCAACTACCTTCTGAAAAAAGTTGCAGCTAACTTATTCCTTGAAATCTATTTTCTTTATTACTCTTGGGGTATTTCTAAATTCGTTGGACTCGTGAATTCCTCTTTTTTAAGTCACACGTTCTCTGAGTCTCAGTATTGTTCATGCTACAAGATCTATGGGTTATATAGTTAATAACGGGTTAATTCCTATATCATTTTGCTTAGAACTTTGAATATAATGACGATTTCACTTACCACCTTCCATTCCTTTCATCGATTCACAGTCTATATACGCATAGTATGACATAATTGTTATATTAAAATAGCTGACCAATTATAGGTAAAAGCACAACTATTCTTAGTAAAATTATCAACATACCTGATTGATTGCATGATTCTATGTAATATAGGGACTGACTAGTCTCCCTAACTCAACCTCGGGCATCTATACACTATGACTCTTACTCCCACACCAGTAACATCCCTCCAAACCACCTGGGCATGGCTTATACTACACTTGTCCATACTGATGACACATCGACTGAAATCTCTCGGGGAATTCTCTGGCCCTATGGCCCAAAGCTCCACATTCAGAATATAGCTCAATATTAGATAAGAATGCTCTGTCATACCTCCTTCCACATTGCTGACAGCAGGGTCTACTACTCCCAACATCTTCTCAGGATTGTCTAATTTCTACCCAGGAGCTTCGATCTGATGCCTCCTTCAATATCAATTCTTCAACACATGCGTCCATCCCAAACCTTTCGGTCTGTCTACTGGTTACTTATTCCTCGCTTTTACTTGTCAGGGGTGAATCTTGATTAACTGACGTCCATGATATTGGGCTTTTCAATCCCTCTAAAGGTCTATCATGTGGGGCATCTAAACATGACCATGCTCTGAAAAGATAAATGGAGGTGTTGTTGTATGTACATGACCACTCACACACAACTCAAATAAAAATGACTGTTGTGTTGATGGCCTCTATATTGTATGGACTTTCCTATCATCTGGCACTACCACTAGAATCAGTGGCACTCAGAAGGGTAATTCCTCTGGAATCTCATATCGGTCCTCTTCCACAGATGAAGCATTGGATGGATCTTCATCCATAGACAATTCCTCGTCCATGATCAGGTCTTCTTCCATATAATAACATACATTCCTGTCTGGTGACCTTATACTCCTCGGATTCATACTGGCGGGTGGTTGTCGGCTAGTACCCTCTTCCGTATTCCTAACCCATTTCCTGCTATTAGAAATTTCCCTGGACCTCGGTATTACTGAAAATGAAGATCAAGATGAAAAGATAGGGATTTAGTGACTTATGACTTCGCTTCTATCGAACGATCTAGATTTTTCAAAAAATGTAACATCCTAAATTCATATAGCTTCTTGTTTATAGTGTGGCGCGTAACATACCCATAAGAAAGATTCCACCAGACACGGCTTATAGACACCCCTAGTACTGACCTGCTCTGATATCACTTTGTCACACCCCAACCTTAGGGAGGTGGCTAGCACCCGACATCCTAAGGCCCGAGCGTACCGATCGGGGTATATATGACATATACACTAACTCAAGGACCAACGAGGCCTCTGATATGTACTCAACTGAATAAGGATAAATCACCTGCACTCAGAAGAAGGCTCAAATTATACATAAAAATAACAAGGCCGACAAGGCCGACATGAGCATAATAAATCTAATGAAGAGGTAGACGAGGTCACACATGACTATCACATATACACATCTGTCTACAAGCCTCTAAGAAGTATACTAACAACAACTGGTCGGGACAAGGCCTCGTCATACCCAAGAATATATACATATGCAGAACTGTCAGAACTATCAACTCACTACAAAGCTTCAGCAGAAATGAGTGTGACAACTCCAGCTGAGTCAAGTCCTACTAAGTGAAAAGCATATGTACCCCAACCATTACATGCAGGCATGAAATGTAGTATCCCCAAAAAGAGACATCGGTACGAAAGATATACTGAATATGTAAGGTAGATAAATAATATAAACAGAAGGTAAAACATATGAAATGGGGGTACAAAAGTCAACCTAAAACTCATAACAAGCCTTTGAGGGCCTACCTATCATAATCATAGAAGTGTATATGCATGCGTGTCTGTAAAAATCTTGTCGCTCAGTGGGGCCATATAATGTCCAGCCTCATTGGGGGAAATTCATATCATAATACATATATATCATATCCGGTATCAATGAGGACTCGGTCGTACTCAACCCAAATGTGGGACTCCGTAATATCAAAACCAACTGCAGCTAGGTGCATATATACATGGCGTACCCAGCTGACTATAGCGCGACTCGGTAAGAAAATAAATACATAAATATAAGTGCAATACATACAGACTCGGATGGCCTTATGGAACCAATCTGAGTGCTCAAGGTCGTTATCCTCTGATTAATGTTATGTAACTATGTATGTATTACTAACTGAGAGTCATTAATGATCGTAAGAAATGTAAGGTTTAAGTTATTATACAACAACAACATACCCAGTGAAATCCCATAGTGTGGGGTCTGGGAAGGGTAAAGTGTACGCAGACATTACCTCCACCTTGATAGGTAGAGCGGCTATTTCTGGGAGACCCTCGGCTCAAGACAAAGCATAATCATAAACAAGAAAATCAAAGTAAGAGAACCGGTCAGAATCCAATAAAAATTAAAGCAGTTGGGGAAATACTTCGGAAACAGAACAACCAAAGTTATAAATGGCAGCAATATGATACAAAAGTAATCACCATCTTTAAATTTAAGAGTAGAGCTCCTTTTGAAGGGACGTCGTTGTGGTTATACTTATTCGTCGATCATGCCAAAAGAATAAAAGATTATGCCTTAGCATACCTTTTCCTTGACGCAACAATCATCCTACGAGTCTTTACACTTCATATATGTGATTATCTATATCATATAAAAATCGATATCAATATTGAATCCAAATTCCATAGAGAGATTCATGTAAGTATCTTATCGACAACTTCGAATACCTAAAATTCTTACATTTCTTTACTAGGAATTCTCATATAATTCAATCTCACAGCTCAAATCTAAAAATACAATTTCTATAAAAACTCAGTTAGGTGTTTTTCAACAATTCTAGCATATATAATTTATTAGGCCTTTCTTATATGAGAAAGTCTTACGTGATCAGCCTCACAATTCCTTAAATCGTATTTTCCTTAATTCATATCATACACAATCAATTCCATCATTCAATTCAACTCAGACTTAGATTAAAACAACCCAACAATTCATATTACGAAGATTTTCATAGTTTTTGTGAAGTTTTGATCATGAAAACTTTTTTTATAACTTTCTCCAAATCATCAATTGATTATAATCATAGATAGAAGGCGATATATTTTACCTCAATACATCTAAGACTTCTCAAATCTGCAACTTGCCCCAAATTCAAGGGTTTCCAAATTCGATTCGACACGGGGATAATGGTTCTTATGATAACCACGGGATTAGTAGCGTTAATCTTATGTAATTTACTTTGGATTGATTTTGGAAGATTGGGATATCTTAGAGAGGATTTTAGAGAGTTCTTGGGCAAAATGGCAAAAACAAATCGCAAGACCCGACTTTAAACTCGTCAAATATTTCCACCGACACAATTTGACGGTGGGATTGATGGTCCGTCAATCTAGCCATCAAATTGCCTTCTGAGATTTCAAAATCTCAAAGAATTATGACGGTTCAACCTGAACTTTGATGGTCCGTCAACTCCGCCATCAAAACGCACAGTTATTCGGTTTCGGTAAAATATATTTTTCGTTTAGCTTCCAAACACTCTGAAACTTCCATACTCAAGTCATAAACCTTCATTACCTCGCATTTAGGTCAGATCAGATTGTTCAAATGCGGTATATCGACTCACCCCACCCCGACCCCACCCCCACTATAGCGGATCAGATACCGGATTCTGCACTGCACGGGTCGACAAAAAGCCGACTCGCCCGCCCCGACCCGACCCATCCTAACCCTCCCCTCCTCCTCTTCTAACCGCCAACGACCAATTTTCCCCTACCTCTTCTAACCGCTGAGCAACGGCCAAATACCTCCTCCCCAACCCCCTACCCCCTAATATTTATTTTTAATTCTTAAGTTATTATATTTACACTTTAACCCAATTTTTTCAACTATAAATACTTCATTTTCTCTTCATTCTTTCTCACAAATCTTCCTACAATTACAATCTCTCTAATAATCTCTCAATCTATCTCTCATTCTTTTTACATTGTCTTCTAAATATTCAATTTAATTTATTCATTTGGAAATTGGCAACTAGCTTGAGAATCATCCGTTGAGCAAAGTTTCAATTTTCAACATCTCTCGATTACACGTCGACGTTACGTCGGCGTTTGGTACATTCGTTCCTTTATTAAATTATTATTGTTTCTTTATTTTAATTAGTGCACTTAATTTCATTATCTTTAAGTTTTAACTATTTATTAGCATAAATTAAAATGAAAGGTGTTTGAGGTATGTTGGGTAAGGTTATTTCTGGTTCTATTAGTAGGGGTAACATGGGCAAGGGTCTTTCTTCTAGTCATCCTATTCCTCCTAGTACTAGACATGATGATTTTATTGATACTCAAAAAAATTCTGAAGTACCATTAGATTTAGATTTAGACGATGAGCTATTTTCTGAAAATCAACAAGAGTTTAATTTAGAACATCTAGATGACACATCAACTAATCTAGATGACACGCCAATAGATTCTTAGTCGAGATTCGAACTGTTCAACTTTTCACCGGTTAGAGAGGCCCTCTTTAATACATTAAGAAAAGATGTTCAAAAAGACTAACCACAAAATCAAAAAGAAAATAGATTCATAAGTTCGATACCTTGTATAAAACTGGAACATGTCACATTAGAGGTGAACGATCAGATGTGTCCTCTAATCACCACGACGAGGTTGGTCCCTCTTTTAGTAGACTGGAACGGAACTATCAAATGGAGGAACAAGTCAAGTGTAGGCCTTTTTTGAGTATAGCTTCAAGTATCCACGAACCAACGACTATTGACAATCGCAATTCCAACGGTGCTAACGATTTAATAACTATCTTTGTAGCCCCAGAATAGCCAAGTTCTCCTGCCTAGTTTAGATAAAGCAAATCGAAGGCCCATCGGGATTGGGCATGGATGAGCCTCGACTGGGCCAGCATTGATCAGGTCAGGAGAAATGGTCAATGGTAGGCCTATTGCAGAGGGACTTGAATCGGCGAACAACCGAACCCTTGGGACACGCTGCTCGAACTTGTAGAACTCCCCCTTCTAGACCCATTTCTAGAGCATTTCTTTCTGTGTTGTGGTGTACGACCACTTAAAGACTGTAAAGAGAAACTCCTAGTAGATAAATTCTTTTATAACGGCGAGCAGGATCCTGGTGGGTGGTACTTATGGGAAAAATCAATAAGATGCATTACTCGGCTTACTTGGATTGGGAGCCCTATTCCCCATTTACTTTCTTGGGGGAATATCCGCCTCTTAGTCCCTAGACATAACAGGAATTAGAGCAGCAAGCGACGAAGGGCTTACAGTGACTCTTTCCTTTGATAGCATGCTTTATCGGTGGAAGGTGTCGAATGATGGTCGATTTGTATTGTCTTTTCGATTGATTGGCTTAATTCAGCAACCATTTCAACTGGATACCATCAAGAGGGCAAGAGAGGAGAAGCCGATTCAATTAGTCTTGATAAATGAAAGGCAACCGCTCTTATTCCACACAGTAAGGACTTGCGTACGGTATCACTTGCCTAACAGCTGCCAAAAGAGGAAGCTTCAATGTTGACGGGCTGGCCTTGATGATCTCCGAGATTTCTTCTTATGATAAACCAAAGGGGTCGGGCCAACTTCCTAAACACTTAGTAATGTTTTTGGCTGTCTTGTAGCTCTTCCCGATCGGAGATCCATGGATCACAGACGGTATCTCCCCATGGCCTTTCGCCTCTGAAAGATCCTTCTTTTAACGGTAGAACAAAAATAACTCAACTAATGCACCTCAAACTGGAACGCCTCTTATTCCCCCTAGTATGAGACGAGACCCACCAGAACGAAAATTAACATCACATATATATGGGCTTTTTTTTATAGAGACGTACAAAATCAAGTTGCTACATGCAAAATTTGTAAAAATGTTTATAAATTTAAAATGGGAAAAGGTCATAGCGGGACGAGAGGTTTAACTACGCATTTGAATACCAAACACAAACTTAGGTGGGATGAATATAAGACTCAAGTGAAGGGTGAGTCAATAATGGTCTCTCAGTCGGGACAAGCCAGATACCGTCCCGCACCAGACTGTGCATGTGGTCAAATTGACCCTATGACGGGGGCAGTTGTAGGCCCTAAATACGATAAAATGAAAGATAGGAAAGAATTATCAAAATTAGTTGCAGTGTAGGGTTTGCCTTTTTCATTTCCTGATTCTCCTGATTTTATTCATTATATATGATCAATGTACAATCCTTCTTATAACGGTTTTCCTAGATCAACTGTTAGGTGATATTTTTTAAAATTTGCACACGAATATCAACAATATTTAAGTTATTATTTATATCATTACCCTGGAAAAGTATCTATCACATCTGATATAGGCTGTATTACTAACGGTCATGATTATTTAACTGTAACATGTCATTTGATAGACTATAAATGGTCTATGCAAAAACGTATTTTAGCATATAGATATATAGATAGTAGGCACACTTGTATTTTTATTCAAGAAAATATTTCTTTTGTTTGCGATTATTATGGCATATCTGATAAAGTCATGATTATTGCATTAGATAATGCTTCTTCTAATATTTCTGCTGTTATATTATTAAAACTGTCTTAACTCCATATTTTCCAGATCATTTTCATATAAAATGTGCATGTCATATTTATAACTTAGTTGTAAAGGATGGTATAAAACTTTTTGAAGACATTCTTGCAAAAATTCAATTTGCTATAAACTATATTTTTAAAAATAATAGAATACAACGACTAAAAGAATATAAAAAAAACTTGTCACAATTGTGGACTAGCTTACAGAAAAGTTCTCAAAGAAGTATGCACTAGATGGAATTCTTTATACAACCAACTACGTGTTGCTTATAAATATAGACAACCTATAACTCAATTTTTTAACGCCCGTAATCGAAATTCTAGTGATATGCTTATAAATTTCAATTGGGATACAATTTTAGAACTTAATATATTTTTAGAGAAATTTTATCTAGCTACTAAAGAATTTTCCGAAATTTATTATCCTACTATTTCATCAATGTTATTTTATATAGCTCTAATATTTATATTACTTAGTGAATATATGACAAAACCAGCTTATAAGGAACCTATTTAAAAAATGTTTAAAAGAATGAAAAAATACTTTATTCCTATTCCCCCGATATTTTTTATTAGTGTTTTATTAAATCTGTCTATTAAAATAGACGGTTGTAAAAATCTTGTTGAAACTATTTACGATTGCATAGATACACTTCCACCTCCAACTCCTAAAAACTAAATGACCCACCACCTGTTGAAATAAGTAGAGAAGAAGTGTTGTCTAGCATTCAAGATGAATGTAAAAAAGTATATACGCATTACCAACAAGAAAGTGCTAGCAACCAACCGGCTTTCATGCCATCATCTTCTTCTTCAACACAATCTCAAAAACGACATGTCGTTTCTGTGGTTAGTATTCAAAGCCTCAGACAGAGAATGTTTAGTGGTATTGTTTCTAACCAAATTAGCGAGTTTGACGTTTTTATTTTGCAAGGTGTTGTACCGTACGAAACAATTGAAAATGAAGAGGGACGTGAATACTTGCTAAAATACTAGATGGAGAATGAGAATAATTTTCCAACACTAGCAAAGATGGCCCGAGATGTGTTGAACATTCAAGCGTCATCAACAGCGTCCGAAAGCGCATTTTCTGCGGGAAGATTTTAAATAGGGGAGCACAAACATTCATTAGCAGGAGACTCATTAGAGATTGCGCCTATTCGTAGATCGGATTCATGAGCGTAGGAGGTGCGGCCAACCGGAGATCGACGAAGAAGAAGACTGCAACTACAACGAAATCTTATCCGACGGATGTGCAAGCGACGTCGTCCAATTTGACCAAGATATACCAATTCCAACTGAAGAACCACAAGACATTATAAAGAAACTAGAAAATGTGTTTCTTAAAATGTAATTCTTTTAATTGTAATTTTACTATGTTATTTATTTGCAACTTTCAATATCACGAAGTTGCAATTTTGAAATTGTATTACAAAAAAAAATCATACTTCTAGTCGAATAATATAAGAGGCACAAAAACAGACTTGAGATTTTTTATTAAACTATCTTGTTGTGTATGTGTGTTATTTATTTATTTAATTTAAAGACAAATAAAAAAATGACCCCACCCGACCCCACCACGACCTCTCGAGTATCTATCAACATATAGAGATTTTGCCTCTGCGTCTGTTGCTATTGATGTGTCCGCTCACATTGACTATAACAGCATTCTGCAGCAACAGCAACATCTTCTGCAGCAACATCATCTCTACTCGTGCCTTCACCAGCCATCATCTGCTCCCTGTGTAACTGCTCCCCCTCAGCTTCACCTTCTTCTTCTCCCCCTTTTTGTGAAGAAATAAGAAGTAGTAAATGGTCCATTGCTTTTACTAGTGCATCTCTAATAGTATCAACTTCACCAATTTGTAAGTTGAGTTTTGTAATTTGCTCCACTAGCCAATGTGTAGACAGTTCATACTGTCGCAGACCTATGTTGCTATGAATGTTAGAAACATTTCTGGCAACATTTTCCCTCTCTTTCTCTTTTGACCAGGGGGGGTCAATTACTCTTTCCTTGCTTTTCAAGATAGCTTTGTTCACTGCATATATTTCAGGTTGTTTCCCTAACAGCTCATTTCTTAGACGTATAAACCACTGATTAACCAGAATTTTATAAATTAAGGAGGGGTAGGGCAGTACCAGAGTTGATTCCTTTTCAGCAAGATTGCTGACTTGATAGAATATTATTTTTTCTAAATCAACACTCAAGTTGTTGCCAATCTTGTAGAGCAATGAAGCTTGGTCTAAAGTCACAATCGACTCATTCAGTGAAGGAAGCCAATTGTGAATAGCAATTTTGTGCAAGGTGCAGAACAAGGCAGACAGTTTTGATGCGGGCACCGAGAAGTCCACTTCTTCATTATACCTCCAGTGAGGTATTCTATGATCTTGTCCTTGTTTGTTGGCATATGTTCAGTAGGGCTGCTACTTGTTTCACATTCATTACCAAGACACTCATTAATGGGGAGGGGTGTAAAATTATAAATTATGTTGTATAGATAGACCTTCCCAAAAAATTTGGAGGAAGTTCTGTCCATTCAAGAATTAAAATTAGCATAGAATAGCCTAATCACCTCATCGATATAAGGGTCTTTCTTTGTCACAGATGTTAGAAGCTTGCAATCGTCCAGAAAATCAATCAAACCATATTCAGAGCAAGAAGATGTATCTACCACCTTCTCTGCTCTAATCATTCTATTATTGTACCAACTCCATCTATCATGCTTTAATTGTGAATAAAATCTATCAGAGAAAGCAAGTACCTCATTATCAGCTCAGACTCGGTGTTTGTAGATGAGGATGGAGAGGATCTTTCTTCAATGGCTTGAGATGTCGTAGCAGTGTTCCCAACATTTTGAAAAATCTCAGCTCTTGTACTTCGGGGAAATCCTCTTGGGCAGTACCTCTTTAATGGAGTATCGTCACGTATTTCTTCATCTGATGACATTTTAGCAGCAGACACAGAGGGCTCAAAATGGGATGGAGAAGTTGGGGTTGGTTCAGTTTGCTTTTCAGAAGAGGTGTTCTTTTCATCATCTTCGGTTGAGAAACCGAATCCGAATCATCCCAGTCACTGCTAGAACACGTAGGGACTTGTTCATCGAACTTGGACTTCTTTGTTGCTGGTTGGGCTTCAACATTTCTCTCATAAACTCTTGTTGACCTTCGTATTAGAAATTTAGAGGTGTTTTTCCTTTTGACTAGAACAGACACATCTGGAGTTGCGTCTAGGTCGATTGGATTATCATTGTCTCTAGGATAGCTTATATCGAGAGGTTCTTGAAAAACGCATAGTACAATGGCTGTGGTTAGAGAAGGGCTCGTACTCATTGGTGTTGTTTCAGAAATGTTGGACGATATTGGTTTGACATTGGCCTTCTATCCATGGGAGAGTAGTGAGAAGAAGATGGTGAAGATTTGGGGTTTTTGGAATGTGAAAGGGTTGAGTGTTCCATCGGCAGTAGTAAATCGTGATGATGTAATCTTTCCATTTTTTTTTTTTGAATTTTCAGAAAAGACGAAAGATAACAAGAATGAAGAACAAGTGAAAAAATTATTTATAACCTTAGCAGAATAACTAATTTCCTGATTTTGGGAGTTTGTATTGTATTCCAATACTTGTTCCTAAAATTTAGAAGAAATAAAAATAGACATCAAGATTAAAAAAAATAACGGCACAACAATAGGGAAAATAACCGAATTTTCAAAAAACAGTTACAAACAGTATCACAACAAATGTCATTATCTGAGAATGTCAACCGTAATGTTGGCAACATTTTGGATGACACGTGTATTATGATCTTACAAGAACTCTTTTATTTTTTACAACAAATCAAGACACGTTTTATATGTGATTTTATGAGTTTAACCTCCAGGTCAATGTAACATTTTCCTATTGTCTTTGATCTAATCATAAACCACATACAAAATTTACTTTTTGTGTCAAAAAATAAGAATACTTATTTAACATCCTCATAATTTCTTGTTTAAGCACTTGATACTCTTATAGTATAAGAATGGTATCATTTTCAAAGAGTTTTGCTCGTTTGCACAGTTGCCAAACAATTCACAAAAGGTTTTGCCTTATTTTGATACTCCATTTTTATGATATCTAATATCATCGCAGAGAACGGTATCACTTTTTGAAAACATGTTCTTATTTTAGGATCATACATGAGTGAATACAAAATTAAAGCCATCAAAGCAGTAACACCAATCATATTCTGATATTACAGAGGCAAATGACACCTAAAATGTTAGAGACATTTCAGCTGACATTCACCAACCAGTTCCGATTCATAGATTACAGAGACCAAGAGAGTTTTTCAAACTTGAAAATCTCTCATGATCCAAAGATTTTGTAAAAATATCATCTAGTTGATGAAGAGTGTCAACATGTTCAATTTGAACTAGCTGTTTTTCAACCAAATCTCTTAAAAAATTATGCCTAATACCTATATGTTTTGTACGAGAGTGCTGAACTAGATTTTTGGAAATATTTATTGCACTCAAGTTATCACAATATAAAACTAAGAAATTATTTGAAAAATCATAGTCATCTAACATGTGTCTTAACCATATTAATTGAGAACAACAACTTTCAACTGCTACATATTCAGATTCAGCAGTTGAAAGTGAGACACAATTTTGTTTGCGACTATACCAAGATACTAGATTATTGCCAAGGTAAAAACATCTTCCATTCGTACTATTTCTGCCATCCACGTCACCAGCCCAATCTGAGTCACTATACCCTATTAAATTAGGATTAGTGTCTTTGGAATACCAATTTTCAACTCACATGTGCCGATAACATATCGGATGACACGTTTTAAGGCATTTAAGTGGGAGATTTTGGGATAGGCTTGGAATCGAGCACAAACAGTAAACATGAGATCAGGATGACTAGCAGTGAGATACAAGATACTACCTATCATAGATCGATACAATGTTGGATCGACATTTTCGCCAACATCGTCTTTGCATATCTTCTGTGTTGATCCTATTGGAGTCCTCCTCTGTTTAGCATTCTCCAATCCAAACTTCTTAACCAAATTTTTGGCGTACTTACTCTGGGAGATGAAGATTTCATCTTCATTTTGCTTTATCTGCACGCCTAAGAAAATGATTAATTCCCCTATCATGCTCATCTCAAATGTGGAGGACATAGCTTCGAAAATGTCTCGATGTGGGACTGTGAAGTCGAACAAAAAACTATGTCATCTACATAGATTTGAACAATGACCATATCTACGCCGTAATGTTTTATAAATAATGTACAATCAGCTTCACCACGTTTAAAACCAAATTCAAGAAGAAACTGAGTTAAACGACCATACCATGCTCGAGGTGCTTGTTTCAATCCAGACAAAGCCTTTTTGAGATTGTATACACACTGAGGACGGTGAGGATCTTTAAATCCTTTGGGTTGTTCAACATAGACTTCTTTGTCAAGATAGTCATTCAAGAAGGCACCTTTAATATCCATCTGATGGAAAGTGATCTTCAGACAACAAGCTACAGCAAGTAACAGCCTAATTGACTCAATTCTGGCAACAAGAGCAAATGTTTCATCGTAGTCAATTCCTTCGACCTGAGTGTATCCTTGAGCAACTAGTCTCGCCTTGTTTCTTACAACAGTTCCAGATTCATATGTTTTGTTTTTAAAGATCCATTTAGTTCCAATAACATTAGTATCATTTGGACGTGGAACTAAATCCCAGACTTCATTTCTAGTGAAATGTTCAAGTTCTTCTTGCATAGCTTGTATCCAACAATTATCCTTGAGTGCTTCTCCAACATTCTTTGGTTCTAAAGTAGATACATAACAAGAAAGACTTACCTTTTGATACATGGTAGACATACACATATATCTGACCATATCTCTGTAATTCCGAGACTCTTTCCTTCTTATTCTTAAACCTTCGAACACTTCTTCTATCACTTGACATATAGGATGGTTCTTTCTAATCCTAGATTAGGGATCCCTGCGTACTGGGTCTTGCAATTCAGCATTTGATTCCTCATCTGCACCTTCTGTGCTCTCGGGTTCTGGCTCAGATGTTGCTTCCAATGTCGTGACATTTGGGGCAACATCTGGATCTTCAGCATTCTGCTCATTCTCCACTGTAATCACAACATTTTTTCATACATTTTTCCTGTAAGATCAGAACTATCATCGAAAACATGTTAACATATTCTTGTACAGTTTTGGTTCTAAGATTATACACACGGTAATCATGGCTATTTTGAGAATAGCCGACAAAAACTCCTTTATCACTTTTAGAGTGAAACTTGGCTAGTTGTTCTCTAGCATTTAAGATGTAACACACACACCCAAATACATAAAAGTAACGCAGATTTGGTTTCTTTCTATTTAACAGCTCGTAGGGTGTCATTTTAGTTTCAGGCCTAAGATAGACTCTATTTGTTATGTGACTTGCAGTATTCAAGGCTTCGACTCAAAAATATTTTGACAATTTCTTAGAACTCAGCATGACTCTAGCCATCTCTTGTAAAGTCATATTCTTCATTTCTGCTACACCATTCTGCTGAGGAGTCTTGAGAGCAGAAAATTCATGGAAAATGCCCTTTTTCTCACAAAATGTTAAGAACGGATTATTCTCAAATTCTTTTCCATGATCTGACCTAATTCGAAAAATGGAAGAATGATACATATTCCTTATCCTAGAGTGCAACACTTTGATAATGCCAAAAGTTTGAGACTTTTCTTTCAAAAAGAATATCTATGAGTACCTGGAAAAGTAATCTACAATTACATAAGAATACTTCATGCCTCCTAGGCTGTCTACCTCGATTGGACCCATAAGATCCATGTGCAAAAGATGAAAGCAGTGAGACGTACCTGAGTGTTGTCCGTCATTCTGGGCAACATTATGAGAGACACGGGGTTGCTTACCTTTTAGACAATATTCACAAACCATTGTTTTATCTTTATGACTTAGTTTAGGGATGCTTTTTACTGCCTCATAAGAAATTAATCTTTCAAGGTTACGGTAGTTGACATGTCCTAATTTTTTATGCCACAAAGTAGTGTCATCTGTCCTAACATTATTACAAATCTTTTGTTCTCCAACAAGATAGCAATCGTCGCATGTTCTTGTACCTGACATTACACATTGGTTAGCTTTATTTGTAACTATACAAGCATACTTATTAAACTTTACATCTAGATTGTCATCACACAATTGACTTATACTGACTAGATTAACTATTAAACCATCAACATGTAAGACATTTTCCAAGGCTGGAACACCAGGAACACTTAAGGTTCCTCTTCCTATGATCTTACTTTTGCTGCCACCTCCATAAGTTACATTTCCTCCACTGAGTGACTCGTAGTTCTTTAGGCATTCCTTTGTTCCTGTCATGTGATGAGAGCACCCACTGTTAAAGTACCAAGATCTTGAAATGTTAGTCCTCAAAGCAGTTATGGCAACATTACATCTCACATTCAATTTGGGCATCCAAACTTTCTTACAACATTTCCCTTTTCTACCGTCAGGAATGTTGCTACGAGTGTTGTCCAAAATATTGGACACTCGTTTTGACAACACTCTGCTCTTGGAATTCTGAAGTTTGCGACAATATGGTCTTATGTGCCCAGAGGAGTTACAATAATGGCACACAAACTTCATGTCATTTGACACAACTGGAGCTTGTCTTTAGATCATTTCTCTTTTACAAAACCTATTCTCCCAGATTTGTCAAATAAATTAGAGCATAATGCATTAAGGGAGTTCTTGTACCCAATACTTGTGTGTAAAGGTTGACTAACACCTAGAATCTCATCCAGTTTTGAGGTACATGTATTGAGCTTCTGGAAGGTTGCTTCAGCTAGATCCAACTTTGCACTAATCTTACCAAATTCAAGATCCTTTTTTATAAGTGTAACTTCTAAGCGGTTTATTGTGCCTTTTAAACATGTATTCTCAATAGTTAAAGATTTTAACTTTGAGTCAAGTTTCTTGGATTCAACGATTAAGTCTTTACAAAGTTTTTGCAATTCCTTAATCATGTCATCATTGGGATCAACCTGATCGTCAAAGCTAGTCTCACTACAAGAAATAACACTAGTAAAGCAATTAACATCAGGATAATTAAAATATTCATACCTTTCGGATGTTTCTGGACCTGCAGATGTCGTCGCTGATGTTGACGCAAATGTGGTGACATTTGGGACAACACTGTCGATGACATTTTCATTGTCTGAGAGAGACTATTCGTAAACAGTTGTCAGCATTGCTTGTGACTCTATTTCTTGATCTCCTTCCTCTTCTTCTTCATCGTCATTAAGAGAAACCCACAGATTTTTACCAAATTTTCTTAAGGTATTTGCACATTCATTTGCATAATGACCCCATCCTGAACAATCATGACATTGCACAAAAACTTGTTGTTTGGGATCAAATTTAGTTCTGTCTGAGTTGGTTCTCCTTAGTTGATTTCCTCTTTGTAATATAGGAAGGGGGTTAGTGGACTTTTGATTGAAGTCTTTGGTTTTGGTGCTCTTTGGATTTAAATTTATTTTTATCATTGTTGAACTTCCTTATCATGGAATTGAATTTTTAAGTAAGGAGGGAAACATTTGCACCATCACCAATTTCTTCAAGATTTTCATCTTCATCATCGACGTGACTCTCTAAGGATTTTGCTTGAAGTGCTATATCTTTGCTTTTTAGACAATGTCCTTTGATTCTCCATATTCATCTCATAAGTTTTGAGAATACTCATTAAAGTATGAAGGTCCATTGTAGCAAGATTGTGAGCTTCTTCAATCGCACATATCTTTATATTGAACTTTTCAGGAAGAGAACAAAGTACTTTTTTCATAAGTTGATTGTTGGTTAACGGAGAACCAAGAACTTGACATTCATTAGATATGTCAATCAACTTTTCAAAATATGTTTTAATATCGTTTGTCTCTTCCATCCTTAAACGTTCATATTTACTCATGAGCATACGAAGCTTCGTTCGACGAACACTAAATCTACCTTCACAATGGGTTTGCAAAGTATCCCAAGCATCTTTGCTCGTGGAGCAACTTTGAATGAGCTTGAACATGTAGAGATCAACCCATGTAAAAATAGCATTTAAGGCTTTTTCATTGAAGTCTGCATTATTGATTTCTTCCACACTCCATTCGGATTCAGGCTTAGCAAGAATGTCGCCTTCCTCATCTGGTGGTAGCATTGGAACAGTATATCCATTGGTAATAGATCTCCATGCTCTAATATCAATGGATTTGATATGAGAGTGTAGGCGAATTTTCCAATAGGCATAGTTTGATCCATCTAAAATAGTAAGTCTACCAATTGTTGGATTAGCCGGATCCATAGTTTATATAACAGGACCAAACACTTATTATGTCAAGTGTTGGCTCTGATACCACTTGTTGGGTTCCGAGGGTTATATTATGGAATAATAAAAAACAAACAATAAGTAAAATCGCCAGACATGTAAACTTTGCAAATATCAGCACAATGTCAGTCCGTAATCGATTTACACTTATATAAAAACAGAAAAAACCTTTGAAGAGTAAATTGCAGCGGAAATAATAAAGACACAAAGGTTTAAATTTACATAGGTTATATATATATATATATATATATATATATATATATATATATATATATATATATATATATATATATATATATACAATTGAATATATTCCTTCTTTTACAATCTTACAAAATAATACAAAAGGAATAAAAAAGTTTAAATCGCAGATGACTTATGCCTGAAAAATCTAACTAAGTAGATATAGAAAACATCTCATTATAGTTGCTTCAATAAAGAACTAATCTAGAATCTAGACAGCAAATGTCCGAATGTCATGACATTTGTTCCAACATTTTCTGACTTTATCTTAGTTCTGAAAATGTTATGTTATGTAAAATGTCATAACATAAAATATAACATTAACAATACATAATATGATTATACCAAATAAATATGGTCTAAATGATTTTTTTAATGAAACTGTATTTGCAAGTAATATACTACCGCTAGCATATGGTGTGATTTATTCGATAAGTCTTGAACGTGGTTCTTTGAAAGATTCGTGAAAGCTTATGGAGTACGAGACAACATGTTTGTTGTTTCTGTGTTTCTGATAGACATGAAAGCATAATTAAGGTTGTATCTAGAATGTATTCAATTGTTCCGCATTTTGCATGCGTATGGTATCTATGGAGTAACGTACACAAGAAATACATAGAGTCATGAGGTGTTGAGTCCGGTGTTCTGTGCAAAGGCGAAAGCACACACACATGATGAGTTTGATAGGCTAATTGAGAAGATCGATATTCGGGTGAAAGAATATTTGATACTAGCTAAATGTTACACTAAGTATCATGATCTAAAAAAGATGGTAAGGTAAAATGTTATATATAGCCTATTAACTTGAGTAGTACAGTTTTTTTTCTGAAATTGATCTCTCACAGTTATTTTCAATTTCCTTTTTTATTGAACCATGATATTTGATGTGGTCCAAATTAGAAGGTCCTTAGTGAAGATAACAGTTTTGGCTTCTCCTTTGGTGGATTAGTGACCTCCTACACGGCTACACCTAGGTCTCTTTGTCACTATATATAAAAAATTTGGGTCCACAATGAAGATTTAGGTAAGTCAATAATTGGTGTCAGCCAAGCACAAATTCAAAAGCATTGGATTTTCCCATTCCCCCAAAGGATGATATTTTTTTGCAGAGAGATAGAATTATAGGAGTAACTTCAATGGAGTGGATCCAAAAGTACCCTCCATCAAACACTCAATTCATTTCAAATTAGCCCCACTCTTTGATTGAAAGGTGTAGTAATAAATATTTCACTTGCTCCAGCTGTTTCTCTTTATTACTTTTTGCTATTTTAATCGAGCTATTGTTCTTTAAGGTACAAGAAAAATGAATGATATTGTAGATAATGATTAATTGAGATGATGGTCCTTTACATAAGTCGATCGTTAATGATTAAGGGATGGGAAGGTTTTTTTTTATATGTTTTCAGATAATTCTCACTTCATAAGCAAGTTAGTGAGCTTTGTTAGGTCAAAATTTATTTTCTTTCGGCATTTCAATTCTTATTTATTGATGTTGGATTAATATTATGTAGTCTACGCTTAAGTTGGCATGTCTGAACGTGCAAAGGGGTGTTACGTTTCTGCTATTAATGAAAATATGTTTTTATATGATTTTGGCAATTCTCATCTGATATGAGCGATATGAATTTAAAGTTAGAGCTAGGCTTAAGATTTTTTTTTTATCACGGAAAAATGATAAGATGATGTTCTTTACATAATGATTAATTGAGCTAATGGTCTTATATATAATTCGATATAGGAAGATTATGAGCACAGTTGTATCACACTAATACATAGTGCATGGTATTGGTGGATAGCAATACTCGTAAAGTAGATGGTAATGTCATAATTATATTGGGAATACTAAATAGATTTTGAAGTTTAGGTCAAGAACTATGAGACTTTGTAGTCTTATCTGTGGATTAAGATCATATTCATTAGGGTATCTTGTGTTAAACCTTAATTGGCTATAATTGCATTGAATTATTGAGGCATATAGGACTATAGGTCATGCAAATCATGAGAAAAGAACTACTATTATTATTTACATTACCAACCTACGCACTTGTCACTAAGAAACAAATAAAGTAAATGACCCAAGCTCTTTTATAAAATTAACAAGTCTTGTGATTTGATTTCTCTTTTTTTAAGCTTTGTGGTACAAGAATTCAATATGAATGTCAATCGATGTGATATACAACAGCCACATTAATGCATCTTTCATTTAGCAGCCTGAAACTAATGCTCCGATCATCATTGTTTTTCCCTCCTATTGAGTTGATAGGTTTGATGAAAACTTTTACAACTTACAAATTGTTTGATTTTTTTTCTCAAATTGATTGACGAAAGTTTGTGAACTCAAAAATGTAAGATTTAAATTCACTAATCTGTAAAATAGAAAGAACTCTCACACAACATAACATAACATTTAAGCTTGTGATGGTTCAAGTTGATTCTGGAATGGTGTAGCAAGAAAACATAAACAGAAAGTAGGATTGGGTTTCGAGATTTTGTGGCAATTCCATTAATCCCTGGAACATGTAAAACATAGAGGGTATCTTTTAAGAATTCAAATTCACATTTTAGATGTTGATTTGATATTTTCTTCATCGAACTAACACATGACAATTGAGAAGAGTTTAAGCAATACAAAGGTCAAAAGCTCGAGCACAAGCCACTCATCAACTAACACTGCTCGAGTTTGTTTTATCTTCTCAATTAAGCAGGGATCAGGAATATGGCTACCCTTTGAAAGAAAAATATTCATTCATAAGCTCAATAAAATTTTGAACGATCTTTACCTAGCAACACCTCTTTTAGAAAACTAATTCCTATATTACTCTGACTAAAAGTCCTATTTAGACATGAATTAAATAAATATCCAAATCTCAAACAAATTTGATTTCTTACAATCTCCCAACACCCTTGAATAGGGATGTCATTGGGGAGGGTAAATGTGGGTACCTCCTCGCACCCGCTCCAATTGTGGCGGGTATAGGAATGATTTGATGGGTGGTGGAGCGGGTATGGATATCAAAAGTGCTACCCGCCATGGGTAGTGAGGCGGGGGTGAATTTCATATAAGACCCGCCCCACCCTGCTACCCACCCGCCCCGCTATCGCCCCGTACATGTTTGTTTGTTATTGGGGAGCTTGTTTGTTAATTCACGTTTTCCCGGCTTGTGAGATAACTTGAGTTTATGTTATGGTTTGGCTCTCTTTACTATCCAATTTGTGGGATTAGCTTGAGATTTTTGCTACTAACGACGCTAAATCTTATGGTGATCCGCTTGGTGAATGCGCATAAGATTTATACCGTCACTTATGGCTCATGGCTAAGTCCACTGATCTTGTACATTTTGATGATTATTAATACACATTTATCATTTCATTAAAAAAAAATAGGTATCACAAATTCACAACATAATTTGGGACCACCTTGACCTGTTTGATCACTGATATAGTGATATATATATTATATACTGCTCGTTAACTGAACAAAACAATCAACACAAAAGAGCTAGAAAAAAGAATAGTGAAAAGAGGACTGAATACGTGTAAATGACTCTTTACCCAAAAAACAAAATGTAATGACTGATTTATCAAATTAATGAAGTATTGGGAAGGAAAAGAAAAAGAGAGGCGGTACTCGAGAACTGAATTACACCCACCGTTCCAAAATACATGATTGTCTAGAAAAATTTTATTTTTTCACAATAGTTAATTGTTTGTAATTTTAATGTAGTTTTAATCTTATTTTCCCATTTTACCTTTAAGCTCCATAGTACTTTGAAAGTATTTTTTATGAGATAAATATATAATGATTAATTTGCTTTTAATAATTATGGTATTAGTAAACTATCACAATTTCTTAAAAAAACACTTTATTTCTAGATAATAATGTATTATGGAACGGGGAGTATATAAAATTATTCATCTATGTAAATTCACAAACCTACCCCCAATAAATTAGGTGTATAGTGGTCTCACTGATCTCAAGAACTGAAGTGACTCCTAGTAGACAAACTTCAAAACTATAAACAAAGAATCTAGGCCCACTCCAATTCTTATCGTTCTTTTCTTCTCTTGTCCCGTGGGCCATGACGCAGCCCGTGAGTTCGGAGCGGGGCCCAAAAATTAGCACAATTATCACATGGAAATGTGCAAATAAAGACCACATAAATTTGATTTTGGTCATGTTTCCGTACACCCGACAATATTGTTTAAAATTTGCTAACGACTACGCCATAAAAAAAATCACAGAAAACATATCCAATGTGGCTAGTTTGTAATCTGATTCATAGTTTAGTAATAAATTAAACCTAGGCCAAGTATAGAATTCAACTGAAAAATACTTCATTAAGAAAACATAAACATTAAACAAAGAGATGATGAAATTTTTACATACTACAAGCGGTGACATCAAAATTATGTAACATGGAGTTCATGTCATTTTTCTTATGTTAAATCTTTTTATACAATGCAAGACTGAACCCCAAAATTCCCAATCAACACAACTATGGCTGGCTAGTTATGAGTAGTAGTCTTGTGTTGGTGGTGCTGGCACTCAACAGGGGCAACAGGGAACCTAGCAGTGTCCGTGCAATAATCATAGACCATATGGTTAGCCCTAACCCAAATCAACTGATGGCTCTGGTGCACGCTCAGCTCGGACATAACGGGTTCGTCCCACCAGTACTTCTTCGCACCACTACTACTGCTGCAACGTCGAGTATTCTCGGCGGTTGCAATTGTAGCAGGACACTCACAGCCGTTGATCTCGAATCCCTTGTAGGATGCTACAAAGGGTGCGTGGGACCAATCAGTCTTGACCAATCCACCCTGTGTAGCCCAGTCATCTGCATTCCATATTGAACTGTACACACCCATTGGTTGGTCCTTGGGAAATGGGATACCCTTGTGCTCCAAATTCGAGTGCACACGTACTGGTGTGTCATTTACCAAAAATCTGAACAAAATTTTGAAATTCACCAATTAGTTTACTAATATTATATGAAGTTCTCAAGAAAATACATTCTTAAAAAATAGCAAGTCGGGATCCAATTCTTGATAATCAGCATGTTAGCACTATTTTATTTGCTTGTAATTACATATACTTTAGTAATGTGATAAATAAATTGAATAATTAGGAGACTTACACAACTTGGCGCTGGTTCCACAAGATGGAATAAGAGTGGAAATCCTTTGATGGGTCGAACCAAAGGTTCAATCTTTGTTCCCTGTTACCCACACCATTGACGTATACATTGGTCTGTACTGTATATGGTTCACCAGTTGTGTTACCAAGAAATTCAAAATCAAACTCATTGTGTGTTGGGCCCTCTGATGACATCTGCATATCACACGTAAAACAGAGCCCAAACGATACTTATATCAGCTTCAAGAATACTAATATCAACATGAACAGATAATTTAATATTGAAAAGGTTCAAGTAGTCAATAAAAAGTCAAGCCACTATTATTTTACCCTATAGAAAAATTAATTGGAAAGAGTGGGCAACTATATTTCCTGGATATAACGAAAGGTAAAAGAGGAATTAAATGCTTAATTTATTGGAATTCAAGTTTAATAAAAATATTGTTACTTACGTAGAAAGCAGTGACAGTTCCAGCAGAGTCACCCTCTACAAGCTTAATCTGAACAGTAACTTTCCCAAACATATACTTGCTCTTTGATTGAAACCCAGTACCTAAAATTTCATATAAAATTAGGTAAGCAAAACTTAACTAATATAATACATGTCAAGAATGAAATATCTCAAAAGTACCAGATTGATTGTCCAGTTTCATCCTAAGAATTTCTCCTTCAGTTGTCAAATGATCCAAAGCCCAACTAGGCTGATATAGTTCCTCAAATTTTGCAGAACTAACCATATCCACCATCATTACAAAAATAACCAAGAAAACCCAACTAAAAGACACCATTTTTCTGGGGGAGAGAGAGAGAGAGCAGATTACTTAAAGAACTGTGAAGAGGGCCAAAGGAAGTAGAGTTGATTTTATAGCCAAATGGGTCAGGCTTAACCAAGAAGCCATAGTGCCACGTCAACAAGCATTTATGTACACATCACTATCCACGTTGGACCCGGTACTCGATATGTCAGAGGGTAAAACTCAAAATATCATAGCCGTTAGCCCGTTAGCACTAATTTGCTTAGCTGGATTAAAGTTGGTCCCATGGTGGGGAGCAACACATAGGTCTAGTCGCTGTTGAGAAAAGGATGAGTACTAATGCTGACCAATGAGAAATGCACACATGGAATATTACAGCTGGTCACTGTAGTGTACAGTTGCATTGGCAGTAGTAGTTTAAAAAGAGGGGAAATTCTATTTATTTATTTTTTAATATCGAGCTTCTTACGTTAAACTATTTGTGAAGATAGTAGTACCGGTCTTTCAACACTACTATCAGTAAATTACGGAATGTGTCTGAATGACCACGATTTGAAAACAGAGCAACTGATATCACTTACAAAATCATATAGCAAAGTGCTTCCACCAAAATTTAAATTCACGCTTCAGACCTCTTCTATTGAATTTTAAATTCACTTCATTTGTATCAGTTGTGCCCGAGGCATCCTTTCTAAAAGCTAAGTATTCGCTTAGCGTGTAGTGTAAAAAGACAGTCGCTCCTTTAATTTGTACAAGCAAGAAAATTGAACAAAGGTTCAGAAAAAATGACCTTAATGAGATCTACGATATCAAAAGTGTGTTCAGTCTCCCAAAATTGACATGGTAAAAAGTTATTTGCGCTTGGTATTACATTATAAATTATTCAAAATTTTCATTGTTAAATTATTAGTTAAGCTAAAATGTGCATTAATTGATTACTTCAATATCCCAATTTATGTGAACATAATTTTTTTTTTGGTCTGTCTAAAATAAGATGATTTGCAATCATACATTTATATAAGACTTATTTTGGACCACATATTTCAAAAGCTTTCATTTTTTTCTTAAATTTCGTGTCAAGTCAAATAATATCACATAAATTAGAACGAGGGAATCCAATATAACGATAGAATGCATGTGAAAACATGTATCATGTAGGTCGCCATGGTCGACGCCCATGGATCGGGACGGGCGGGGTTGAAACGGGTCGGGGAGAGGAGGCGGCTGGCGGGCCGAGCGGAAGTGACCAGATTAGCGGACGATATGTCGTCCCGCACCTGCCGAAAGCGATTGGTCGGTCTGGTCGGCCTGGATCGGGCCTGACGGATCTCGGGCCTGACGGTCGACACGACGGAAAGTGATTTTTTAAAAAAAATTTCCACTAAATTAAAAATACTAACAAAGTAACATATAGTGATAGTCATATACTCATATTATACTTATAGTATTATATTCATATATATTTATAAACTAAATAATTAAACAAAGACAAGAAGAGTGTAAGAAAAACATCTCAATGTTGTTTTTGTGCCTCTTATATTATTAATTATTTCATTGAAATATACAAGATTCAGAATTACAACAATGTAGTGTACTGTTGTTGAAAACAATTGCCAAAGACAGAAAAAAATACTAAAATTACAATGAAATATATTACCAATTTGAAAGTACTTTTTCTAGTTTCTTTATAATTTCGTGTGGTTCTTCGGTTGGAATTGATATATCTTGGTCAAATTGTTCCACGTCGCTACTCATGCCTTCAGATAAGATGTCGTTGTAGTTTTCGTCTTCTTCTTCGTTAATCTCTGGGTGACCGCACCCTCTTTGCTCCGCTCGTATTCAATCTCTAAATAGTACCGTCATCTTCAAGTTGTCTCCGGCTAATGAGGGTCTGTGCTCTCCTATTTGAAATTTGCCTGCAAAAAAAACGATTGATGACGCTTGAATGTTCAAAACATCTCGGGCCATCATTGAAAGTGTCGGAAATGTTTTCTCATTCTGCATCCAATATTTCAGCAAGTCTTCATTTCCGTCTTCATTGACAACTGCTTGGTAAGGTAAAGTGTCCTGCAAAACAAAAACATCGAACTCGCTAATTTGGTTAGCAGTTCTACCACCGCACATTCTATTTTTGAGGCTTTCACTACTGTCCGCAGAAACAGCATGTCTTTTTTGAGGCTATGTTGAAGCAGAAGAAGATGGTACGAAAGTCGGTTGGTTACTAGCACTTTCTTGTTGGTAATGTCGATATATTTTTTTTGCATTCATCTTCTACGATATCCAACACTTCTTCTAGCGTTTGTTCAATAGGTGGCTCAGCATTTAAATTTTTAGGAGTTGGAGGTGTTAGTACGTCCATACAGTTATAATTATTTTCAACAAGACTTTTACAATCGTCTACTTTAATAATCGGGTTTAATACAACACCAATAATATAAATAGGGGAATAGGAATAAAATATTTCTTTAATTTCATAAACATTTTTTTAATAGTTGTCTTATAAGCAGGTTTTTCCATATATTCTTTAAGAAGTAAAAATATTATAGCTATATAAAACAACATAGTTGAAATAGTAGGATAATATAAAGTAGAAAATTCTTTTGTTGCTCGTTGAAAATTCTCTAGAAATACAATAAGTTCTTTAATTTTGTCTCAATCATTATCCACAATCATATCAGTTGGATTTTGATTATGGGCGTTAAAAATAAAGTGATTGGCTTTCTATAATCATAAGCAACAACTAGTTGGTCATATAAAGAATTCCACCTAGTTGGTACTTTTTCGGGAATTTTTCTGTAAGATAGTCCACAATCGTGACAAGTTTTTTTATATTCTTTTCTCTGTTGAATTCTATTATTTTTAAAAATAAAGTTTATAGCAAATTGTATTTTTTCAAGAATATCTTGAAAAGGTGAAAGACCATCCTTTACAACTAAGTTATAAATATGACACACACATTTAATATGAAAATATTTTGGAAAAGACGGAGCTAAAACTTCTTTTAAAACACAAATAGCATAATTGTTAGAAGTTGCATTATCTAATGTAATACTCATAACTTTATCAGTTATTCCGTAATAATCACAGACTAAATAAATATTTTGTGAAATAAACTCACCAGTGTGCCTACTATCTATATATCTATATGCTAAAATACGTTTTTGCATAGATAATTTATAATCTATCCAATGACAGGTTACCGTTAAATAATCATGGTCGTTAGTACTACGACCTATATCAGAAGTTAGAGCGACTTTGTAATTTAAATGATATAATGAATAACGCAAATATTGTTGATATTCGTGTGCAAATTTAAACACATCTCTCTTAACCGTTGATCTAGGAAAACCTTTATAAGCAGGATTATACATATCTCTAATATAATGAATAAAACCATGCGATTCAGAAAATGAAAAAGGCAAACCCTTCACAGCAACTAATTTTGCTAGTGCTTCCCTATCTTTATGTTTATCATATTTAGGGCCTACAACTACCCCGTCATAGGATTAATTTGACCATGTACTTTGTCCGGAACAGTATGTGAACCTTGTCCCGAATGAGAGGACGCTTGCTCACCATTTTTTTCAATAAGGTATTGGGCATGCAAGACTTTGTGTTTTTGCAATAGGTGTCTTGCTAAACCCCCCGTCCCACAATGACCTTGTCCAGTTTTAAAAGTATAAACAGATTTACAAGTTTTACATATAGCTACTTGATTCGGTACGTCCCTGTGAAAATATTTCCATACAGGTGATGTTAATGGTCGTTTTGCCGGACTTCGTTTCATACTAGGAGGGATAGAAGACATTTCATTAGTGGGTGTATCATCATCTACATTAGTAGGTGTATCATCATCTAGAGTGTCATCTAAATTAAAATCCTCTTCATTTTGAGGATAAACATTTGTGTCAAGATCATATGGTATTTCAGGAAACAGTTCAGGATCCATAAAATCATTTTGTCTAGAATACTGTAAGAAGCACTTCGCCGATTAGTGTTATATCGGCCCACCGGTCCGTATCGACATACCGGAACCGGTCCTATAAGCTTACCGGTCCCGACCGATAAGGTTTCGGTCTGAACGAGATCCGGTCGGACCAAACCTTATTTGCCCGGTTTCGGTCCGACCGGTAAGAATTTTTCCGGGCCTGACCGTTTTTAAATTGAATTTCCAATATTGAAATTGACATTCTCGGATGCGGTGCCACGATATTTTTACGTTGAAATCAATTGTACATCGCGAGATATTTAGATTTGAAAAGTGGAAAAACGTAACGATTTGGGGGAAAAGTGAAATTGAGGGGCAAGATAGACGTTTTTGGAGAAATCGTCGGAATCAAACCAATTTAGCAGTTTGGCCACCTCCGCCTCCGTATCGAAAAAATACGCGAAATCAATTTTTTTTTTAGGTAAAACGGACGTCCGAGTGCAAAGTTATGACCGTATAAAGTTTGATCAATTTACAACCTATATTTGATATGTCAATACGTCCGGCGGGGAGTGGGCGGGCGGGAGGAGGGGGTTGGCTGGAGTGGGACTAGAGGGGTGTTACACGGTGTTATACCCTCGTAGTTCGCCATGCGTATGCAGAGCGCATTTGTGCGGGTTAAGACTTAAAATTTTCAAGGATAGGTTGTGATTGTTTGACGGTTTTTAGTCAACTTTGAGGCGGGTTATGACCCGTTACATTGAGAGTTCTTAGGTGTTTCAAAGGCCTAGTACGTATTTCATTGAGTCTAGTTTCCAACGCAACCAACCGTTCCTCGATAGGACATCGGAGTAGAAAGTTATGGAGGTTATAAGTTCGGCAATGGATCGGAAGGAAATTCGGACAGAGCCACAGTGTCGGCCACGGGAACAAGGCCGCACGGAAGTCTTGAGGGTTGCAGGGTTTAGCGCCGCGGCCACTGCAGGCGCGCCGGCGGGGTTTCGCGGAAAAATTGAGGAAAATCGATTTCTTCTTTTAAAATGGCCACGTGGGAGGGTGACAAGTGTCCCCTCATCCGATTTTAGACGTTCTATATATTGACCAAGTCTTGAAGACTTGGTCATCTTTCAAAGCTCTTCTCTCTCTAAGTTAAGCTTTCCTTCTCTAGAATTTCAAGAGAAAATCTAAGCTTGAGGAAAAATCTGAAAAAGTGTGGCAAGAAGGAAGCTTGTTGACGAGCTTGTAGAAGTATTGTGGTGGTGTTTTTGGAAAGGAGGATAGCAAACTTGTTGGAATAATTTGGCTAAAGCTCTAAGGTAACAATTCTTTTCTTGTAGCTAGTTTTTAGTGTTGCATGTGAAGAAGAAAGATTTTGTAGTGGTAAATATTGCCCTTAGATACATTGCATGCAAGAAATATGGTTTGGATATGAAAGGGTTGGATAAGAATGATATGTAAGCATGTTGTAGCCTAAATACTACCTTAAAATTGTTAAGTTAGTTGTTGTACATTGTGGGGCAGAATTTTACATATTCAAGTTTAGGTGTGTAATTCCCTTTGAAATGTTTGGATTGTTGGGCCTTAAATGTGGCGTTTGGATGTTGAATTCGGCCTTGAAAAAGGTGGCAAAGTATGTAGAAACGAAGGAAATGCTGCCCAATTTTTCATAGAATTTAGTGACTTTGAACTTGGAATATTCTATGTTGTAGCTTGAGGTTATTAAACGTATTATGGTCAATATAGGTTGACGTACTACGTGTGGTGTATTGGACTTAGCAAGTGGATTAACCGGAGAGGTATGTGGAACTTTCTTATCTCTTGAGCATGAGTAGTTATACTATATAGTACGGTAGACGTACGTGTTTTGAATAAAGTAAATCCTTTGGTATACTTGAAATATTTTGAAAACTGTGTAAACTGATTTGAGGTATAAGTCTCTTGGTTAATAAAAGAACGAAATTGTTTATAAGGAGTTATAACGGCTTTATGGAAAGTTAGTTATAACGGCCTTATGAAAGGATAAGAACGTCTTAATTTCTAAAGCATAAAGTTAGTATAACGGCTTTATGGGGAGTTTGATATAATAACTTTATGGAAGGTTAAAGAGTTGGTTTTCTTGAATAAGGTAAACAAAGATGAAAGAATCGAAATTAAGTAGGGCAATTTGATTTAAAAGACATCAATTGCTTAGAGTGTAAAATGAGAATTTTTATGTGAAAAGGGGATCTTTTGAAAGATTAGAAGTACATAGTACTTCGGGTTAAATTTCTTCGGATTTGATTAAGTAAGAAGAAGGTGCCTTAAGGTCAAGAATGAGATTTATTTTATTAATGAAAGTCTAAAGAAGTTATGAGTTTACTTGGACGTGCCGTCAGTGATGGAGGATTCCAAGGGTATGCTTCCATTGTCTTAGTATGAGTTTGTTTGGACGTACCGTCAGTGATGTGGGATTCCACGGGTATGCACCTTGGACATGCTTATGATGAGGGATTCCGAGGCATGCAATATGAGGGGTAAGAGTATAAATGAGGGGTAAGTCCCAAGACGTTATACCACCTTCTTCAGGGTAAGAGTATAAATGAGGGGTAAACCCCCAAGACGTTATACCACCTGCTTCAGGGTAAGAGTATAAACGGCGGTAAACCCCAAGACGTTATACCACATATTCCGTGGATTTGCTACCCACGACGCGGCGAATACCTCACGCGAGTCCGCTGAGGCTTACGCGGTGAAATAGTCCCACGCGGTGAGTACAACCTATGCGAGGAATACCACGCGGGTCCACACGACCCACGCGTGAAATAGTCCCGAGTAGAGTGCTTAATGATATTGCGCGCAGTGACCGCTTTGATCACGAGCTTCCTATTTTCACGCAGATGGTATATACTTGATATTCCTATCATAGTAGGGCGCAGTGTCAGAATTGATTATCATACATGTCTCCGCTATTTTAGACTTACGAGGTATTTTCGATTTTTCCCGCTTCGCATACTTGGTACCGCCAGATCGACCTCCTTCGGGTTGCGTTCATGTCGCAGTTGAGGTTCGTAACTGGCGATCCGCACTCTTGGATCACCGTCATTCGGGAAAGCTCCATTTCTCGGAGGCTTTGTCTTTGGTACGGTTCTCGAGGTTATAGACTTTGTACATTCGTGGTATGGCGGCCCCGTCCCGTCATTGTTATTCCTAGTGCAGAAGTCACATTTGTGGTTGAAATGTAAGAACAAGTTGTATCGTTATACTTTTGATTAGGTATACTTTGATGGAAAGCGCACTTTATCGGCTGCGATGATGTTTACTTTATATAGGTTATGTGTTATGTATGTTCACGCTATTCTCTCGATGTATACTGCCGTGTGCCCTTAGGCACCGCCGCGCCCCGGCTCGGTCGTGACAACCGTTACCGGTCCGCTTATCGGTCCGTATTTTTTGGTACTTCAGATCCGACCGTAAGGTTTGATGCAGGTTTACCGGTTCGATTTCGGTCCGGTTCTCGAGTATATCCGAACCACTAACAGCCCTACCCTTGATACCCAAGGCCTTGCCCAAAACATTTTTTGTTCTTTTCATTTTAATTATGCTAATAAGTAGTTAAAGATAATGAAATTAAATGTGCTAAATGAAATAAAAACAAAATAATAATTTAATGAGAACGATCAGATCAAACGCCGACGAGTCGACGTGTAATCGAGAGAGGTTGAAGAGAATGTTGTATAGAGATTGATTGATTGAGAGACTAGAGATTGTAGGAAGATTTGTGAGAAATAAGAAGAGAAAATGAGGTATTTATAGTTGGAAAATTGGGTTAGAGTGTAAATATAATAACTTAGGGGTTACAAATAAATATAAAGGGCGTGGGGGGGGGGGGGGGTTGGGGGAGTGGGCGAGGCCAAAAATGGTCGTTGTCTAACAGCCAAAATGTAAAATGGCTGTTATTGCAACGGTTTTTTTTGGCAAGTGGTTATTTTTGGGCGGGACTGGAGCGGGACCGGGACGGGCCGTGGGACAGGTCGGGTTCTAGCGGGACCGGGTCGAGTACCATACCATGTCCCGTTCCGATTTGAGCCGCGATCCCGCTATTTTTTTTTTTTAATTTAATCGGAGCCGGGACGGGACCGGGCCGGCCCGGCCCACTGGCCAGCATTAATATCATGTATTCGTTGATTTTATATAAATAGTGAAAGCGAGTAATTAAGTTTTTACCTTGTTAACAATATGAACTAGGTTACTACAAGTCTCCTTACTGAACTACGGCTCATAAAAAAAAGAGTTATTAGCAGCAACAAAAAAAGGATATAAATATTCAGAAGTGAAAAAACTGTCTATTTGTTGTTAAAGCTTATTAATGAAGATGACATACAATTTTGTTACCCCATGAGGTCTATTGGTGAAGATTTCAAATATTTATTTGCAAGCTACAAAGGCCATTTAGTGCTCGTTTGATTGGGCTTTTAGATAGGTTAAAAGTATTTTTTTGGCCAAAAGTAATTTTGACATTTTTTTGGGGGTGTTTGACTGAAAAGTCGAAAGTGTTTTTGGCCTTTTCAAAAGTTGTTTTGCCTCTATTTTCAAAAAAAAATTAGGCTTTTGAAAGTAGAGACAAAATCTCTTTTGCTTTTGCCAATTTTTAAGCCTTTTATTGACAACTAAACATCTAACAATTTTTTGATAAAAGTTCTACTCCTAAAAGCTCTACTTCTAAAAGCTCTTTTTAATAAGTTGTATCAAACGGACATTTAGTGCCCCTTTGGTATGACTTTTGGATTTGCCAAAAATCAGAGTGTTTGGTTAAAAATCAAAAAAGTGTTTTTGGCTTCCAAAAACATTTTTGACCTCTAATTCCAAAAGCTCAAATTTTAGGCTTTTGGAAGTAGATGTTGATTTTGCCCATTTTTAAGCCAAAAACACTTTTTTTTATTGACAACCAAACAACTAACCACTTTTTGATAAAAGCTCTAATCCTAAAAGCTCTTTTTAATAAGTTGTACCAAATGGACCCTAAGGGATATAGAGTTTTTATCAAAAAGTTGTTATGTATGGTTGCCAATAAAAAAATAATTTTGTATAAAAAAACAAAAAAGTTATAGGCCAAAAGAAGTTCTATTCTCATAAGCCTACATTTTGAACTTATGAAATACGTGTTTATGACACCCATAAGCTCTATTACTTTTTTCAACCAAACACCTCTAAAACTTTCCATAAGTACTTATTTTAAAAAAGAAACACTTATGAGCTTTTCATAAACCCAACCAAACGGACACTTACAAATCTGAGAAGAAACTATCAAAGACTTAAACAGATTTAAAACATGTAGCTCATGAATTGAGTTTAAGAAACATGCATTTGAGTGGGAAATAAATCAAAATGAATTGTAGTCTTGTGAGAAAATCATTCATTCACGGAGTGCTTATACTAAATCTATTTTTCTAAATTATAATTAGTACTAATTAAAAACATTTTTATATAACATGAGACTTGATAAAAGTGAAGAAACTGGCTGTGAGGAATGTGGGTGTTGGTCACTATTATTCTTTGCATTTGTTTTTGGAATTACTATAGTGATGATGGCAGTGCCAGCTGCAACTTTTGCCAGGCACACTAACATCTTTTCTTTATGGGAAAAGGGGCATATTTGCCCTCCAACTTTGAGAAAAGGGGCATATTTGCCCTCCGTCAAAGTTGGGGGACAAATATACCCCATCTGTTAATAGACTTCCACCATTTGCCCTTTTTTCCATAACCTTAACAGCTTTTGACAGCAGATCCACGTGGACGCCACCTGTGCGCCACATGGCTGACCCGTCGTGTAACTCGACCCGACCCGTAACCCGACCCGGACGAAATTAAAAGATAACAAACACAGCCATTTATTCATCAGCAAAGATTGAATAATTGATTCCAACTAGAGGAACATTATTTTTTCCTAAAGGGGCGGGGGGCGGGGGTTTGAATAGACCAACGTATAACGGAGACTAAACTTGAGCAATTTCGTAGTACAGAGGCAATTTTTGACTGTTTTCCCTTAAAAGATATAGATTAAAAGCCCTCGGTAACTCACCATCGCGACTTGGAAATTAAAGCACGTATCTAAAGACCATTTCAAAGAATCTGATCAGGAATGCAACCTGATATATTAACAGGTTACAAAGTCACAATACACCATGTTTGTCAAGTCGAAGACAATTGGTGTAGGATTTCAGAAGTAAAAGCTGGGAAAGCTTAAGGTAAAAAGGCAGACATGTCTATCTCTATGTGCAAACCTGTGGGTATCATGTATTAGAATTTGTCAACATTACAAATTCGACATATTCATGTTTGTATAATTAACATGAGAGGTTATCTTGAGAAGAATCGCTATTATTGTTTAACAAACCCAGCCATACTTTTGTTATCTTTTAATTTCGTCCGGGTCGGGTTACGGGTCGGGTCGGGTTACACGACGGGTCAGTCATGTGGCGCACAGGTGGCGTCCACGTGGATGCCACCGCTGTTAAGGTTATGAAAAAAGCAAGAATGGTGGAAGTTTATTAACAGATGATATTTGTCCCCAACTGATTTGAGGCAAATATGCCCCTTTTCTCAAAGTTGGAGGGCAAATATGCCCCTTTTCCCTTTCTTTATTTATGCTTTCCCTATTTAAAGCTACCCTACCCATTCATTTTGAAGTTACCATTCTCCTTTTTCCTCAACATGTGTGCCATATTACACAAACCTATTTATCATTTTAATTTTTAACTATTACTCCTCTCGAATAAAAAAAAATTCACTTAATTTTTATTTTTTATTTTAAAAAAGTATTTATTTATCAAATTAAGATAGAATTAATTTTACTTTTTCAGACTTGTCCTTATTAAAGTGTTAGATGAAAAAATTTCAATATCTATTTTATTAAGAACATTTTAATCAATTTATTTATTTTTATTAGAAATTAATATTTTTTTAATGATGTGCAAATGACTAAGTGAACACTCTTTGTGCGTAAGGAAGTACAAAACAAGGAAATATGCTACAACTGTATCCAAGTAGTTTGACTTTATTCTTATTAAAATAAGCATATAGTAAAATGTTTTCTGCTAGGGTTTAGTAATTAAATATAGAGGTTATTCCAGAGTATTACAATTACAAAAATATAAAAGGGAATGTAGCAGGTGAGATCTGCTTCAGACAGATCCCAGAATATCCTCATCTTCAGTGTTTTTTTATTTTTTATTTTTTATAATCCATGTCTCGGGGTGGCTTTAAGCATCATATCGCTAGCACAAAGACTTGATTGCGCTCCTGAGTGATGGAACTCGTCCTTAGCCGTCACCGCCGGATAAATCACGGGATGTGCACCCCGCATTCAGTCTGATCGCTACCAAATGATTAATGCTACAAAGTCTGACCCCCTAACAGGACTTGTCCGGAGAGAATCAAACTCACACTGCAACATGCCCGCACGGTTAAGCTACCAGGCTTTAATACAAGACATATGCCTCGGAAAACATATCCGCCGAAAATCGAACTTGTGACCCTAAGATCACAAATTTAACTAATGACCACTGGGCCACTATCAGCGGATCTCATCTTCAATGTTTTATTTACTTCAATTTGCTGATAAACAGTTGTCTTCCAATAAATACTACTTCCTATATCTCAATTTAATTGTCTGGTTTTCCTTTTTTTATGTCTCGAAAAAAGTATCTTTTTATATATTAAGTAAATTTTTTAATTTCAATACAAGTTTAAGACTACATACTTTAAAAGACATCACACATCTTTAATTTAAGATCATAAAATTTAAAAATCTCATTTTATTTCTTAAATTTCGTCTCAAGTCAAACTAAGACATTTAAATTGAAACGGAAAAAGTAGTAGTAATAATATATTTTCAATTAAATTCCTCAAAGAATGTATCCTTAACTTATAAGAAAATATTACTTTGCACGTATTATATACACTCGGGAGTCGTTTGGTTGGAAGGTAAATTATACATGAATTAGTTATATGGAGATTAGTTATATATGAATTAGTTATATAAGAATTAGCTATATAAAGATTAGTTATACAAGGACAATTTAATCTCACGATTCATGTATAAATTTATATCACCATGAAGGTGAAATAAAGTTATACAACAATTTAGATATAAAATTATATCGGTATCAGTTATAGTGATATTGAAATGACAACCAAACACAGTAAAAGATAAGCAAAATTTTATACAGACATGCTGATACCAACCAAAAGCCCTACTAAAGTATGTAACATTTTGTATGTGTATTAGCTTTATACATAGGTCAACCTATTCAATCAAAATTATATAGACATTATGGCTTAAGGGACATAGTTTTTATGTAACTAAGCTTTTCTTTATATAAAAACTATGTCTTTTAAGGCATAATCTCTATATAACTTTGGTCGGATAGACATAATTTCTATAAAATTTTGTCGTGCGGTTTTTTTCTTTTTGACTCTGTTGAATTCGAACCCTACAACTTCAATGTATTTTCGAAGGTATAATTACATAGAAACTATGCCCCATAAAATATAATTTTTATACAACTTTGACCAAATAAACATATTTTCTAATGAAATCTTGTCTTGCAATTTCTTTTGACTCTGTTGAGATTTGAACCCACAACCTTACGAGTATTTTCGATCATTTTTTTAGATGAAGAGAAAAATTAAAGACCACCAATCTAAATGACGAAAATTAAAAATCACCCTAAAATAGGAGCAATAGTGCAAATTTCCCCAAAAATGACCAGTGATTTCAGGAGCAAAAATTAAAGACCAGTTCATATGAAGGAAATCGCTCAAAAAAAGGAATTCAATGACTACTTGCTGAATGCTGAGAGGGTCACTTGCACTTTTCACCCTTGTGCTGGTCTTTAATTTTTATTGCTCAAAGCAATTTTTTTTTTTTGCAGGACATAGGTTTATATTTTTACAGTATAATATCTTATAAATTATGTCTCGAATCTTTAAAGAATTTATGCCCTGCTAGCCGCTAGGCATAAGTTTGATGCTGAAGGCTAAAAATCAAAGACCAACCCATTTGAAAGAAAAATCATGCAATTTCTTCTGCCGAGGAAGTTGATAAAAGTTTGTTTATTAATTAAGCTCGAATTTAAATTCTTAACAATTCGGCTTAAAAAGTTTAATGAAGTTTTTCTTTTGTATTCCTGGGACAACCCAGGGACTACAATTCAAACAATAATTCAAGTGTTTGAATCATGACAATAGGAGGGGAAATAAGAAAAGAGAAAGGAAATACTACTTACTTTGTAAGTATGTAACGAGTCAATTGGTATCGGGGCCATAAATCTCGATATGTGTATTAGGGATAAAAATATCTGAATATAAATGTAAAATATTTATAAGATCATTTTTTTGCCTTCGTTTGGTTGGAAGGTAAATTATATATGAATTAGTTATACGAAAATTAATTATATATGAACTAGTTATACATAAATTAATTATAGAGGAATTAGTTATATAAGTACAATTTAATCCCACAATCTATGTTTAAATTTATACCACCATGGAGGTGGAATAAAGTTATACAACAATTTATTTATAAAGTTATACCAATATTGAAATGACAACACATTAAAAGCTATACAAAATTCTATAAGAACAAATTGATACCAACCAAACGACGTACTAAATTATGCAATGTTTTATGTGTATTATTAGCCTTATACATAGGTCAACCAAACGACCCCTAGGGTCTATGTTTTTTAGATGCATGGTAAAATTTAATTTATCTGTTCACTGAAAGAAAGTAGTAATAAAAGAATGAATCTACCATTGATCAACAAAAACAACATATCCAATCCAGTAAAATCTCTCAATGTGAGGTCTAGGAGGATAGATAGTACGTGGACCTTACATCTATCTTGATAAGTAGAGCGGTTGTTTCCGAGAGACCCTCGACTCAAGAAAGCTGACATTGATCAACAGTTCTTTTTTTTTTGTTTTCCCTTTTTTGTTGCATCACATGACTCGAACTCTCAATCAATAACAGAAAGAGTGAATCACCTTTGTTATTTCATTTTCTAGAATATTTTTTTGAATATTCTTTCATTAATTGTATTAATTGTATATTTCTTATTTTAGGTAAAACTATAATCCTTCGTAATTAGGTTGATTAGTTACCTAGTTTACAGCAAGGTAAATATAATACTATATATATTTTAAATCATTCATCAATAAAATCAAGAAACATATTATTTTATGGTATCAGTAGCCTAACTCTAAATCTCCCACCCTAGTCGTCGACTTCTTCTCTCGGCCGCCCCTTTCCCCACGACGGAACCCTAGTTTTCTCGACCATTCTCCCTCTCTCTTCCTCCTAAATTTCATCTTCAATGGCTGACAAAACCAAATTTCATCCTGCACTTGCAGTCAATAATATCAAAAAAAAAATCATCCCTGTCACCCTTGAGATGAAAAAGGGTCAATACTTCTCGTGGGCGGAGCTTTTTAAGATCCATTATCGTGTTTACGAAATCGACAATATCATCCCTCCTACACCGAAGTCCACAAACCTCCCATCGACTTCGACTTCTGATGATGTACTCTGATGTCATTTGGACATAGTCGTCCTCCGTCGTTGCCTGCCTACCCGCCATGGGCCGCGTGGGTCCCACCGTAATGATCCGCTCTTCCTTGACCGTATCTGACATCCTCACGGACTCCACCTCCGACCCAACAGGCACAACCTGGCATACTCGGCGCACGCCCACAACAGGCGTACACAACACATGCCCTCTTACTCTCAACTTATGCTCCGATTGACATTGAAGAAGTTATGAAAACACCAACGCTCCAGACGAAAATTAGTATATGGACATATGAGTCACATTTCACATGACGACATCACAAGGTACTCTTGTCTTATTCCAATTTGAGTAATTTAAATCGAAATATTATTGTTGGTAGAGGACAATGCATTCCTATTCACATATTTGGTCATTCATCCTTATCTCCACCACATCAACCACTAATCTTAAAAAATATCATTTATACCCCTAAACTCATTAAGAACCTAATCTCTGTGTGATGTTTCACAGCTGATTAAGATTTTTCTTGACTTTGATCTTTTTATTTTTCTGTGAATGATTTTTTGATAGGTAGATGAATAATAAGATGTGACAACACCAGAGATCTCGATCCTATTTCAAACGTCATCAAGAATCCAGCTACAGTTCTATCAACATTTTGTGCTCTTTCGTCGTCCTTATGACACTCTAGATTAGGGCATCCAGGAGCTTTTGTTTTACACTCTCTTGGGGATAATAATTTTATCAGTTGCAACCGTATTTCTAAGACTCCTATATGAGAATCTTGTATTTTTGGCAAATATGCTAAATTACCATTTTATGCATCCACAAATTATACTTTAGTGCTTTTCGATATCATACACAGTGATTTGTGGACATCCCTTATTTTGAGTATGGCTGGTCATCGATATTATGTGTTATTTTTTAACGATTATTCTAACTTTCTAAGGACTTTTCCAATTAGAAATAAATCTCAGGTCTACCCCATTTTTTCTTCATTTAATATTTTAGTAAAAACACAATTTGAAAAGAGCATTAAATGTTTTCAATGTGACAATGGTAGGGAATTCAATTATAACCAATTCAAACAGTTTTGCTCCAAAAACGGTCTTACCTTTCATTTTTCATGCCCTCACACATCTACCCTAAATGATAAAAGCCAAATAGAAAATCTGAATCATAAACAACCTAATTCGTGTCCTACTTGCTCATGCCTCAATTCTCCCTCAATTCTGGCATTACGCACTCTCCGTGGCCACATATTTCCTAAACATAATCTCAAACAAGTCCCTAGCTCAATGGTCGCCCACTCAAGATCGATTTTGTAGGAACACATCCTACCAACACTTGCCTATTTTTGGATGTCTCTGTTATCCTCTCCATCCGACCACTCACAAACTCCAATTCTGGTCGTCCCCTGTGTGTTTTTGGGTTACCTCACCAATCATCGTGGTTACTTGTGCTATGACTTGTCAAGCCGTAAAATTATTATTTCATGTCATATCATATTTGATGAGTCTCAATTCTCCTTTGCCTCCCTAAAATCGCCACATCGGCATTCCAACGACTTCGTAGATGATGGTCTAAACCCACTTGTAATTCATCATTTACATAGTCTGCCATCCCATACTCCTACACCTGCACCAACCGCATTCAGTTCAGGACACACTGCCCACCTGGTTCCACCGACGGTGGACCAGAACATCCCGTCTTATGGTGATTTTATAGTCACCTCTCGGAAAACTAAGCCTCGGCCAGTCGATCCTGCTACCCCTACCGTTCATCCTCTTTCTGGTAGTCCCGTGGAACTCCATCTTCCTCACATCCCGCATCTCGAGACACACTCTCAAACAATGAAAACTCTTGTCATGCATGGAATCGCTAAACCTAAACAACTGTTTAACCTATCCGTTTCAGTTGTCCCTTTCACTGTCCCTTGAAATTCGAAATATGTCTTGTCCGACCCAAATTGAAAAGCCACAATGATTAACGAATATAATGTTCTTATTGATAATAAAATGTGGGACGCAGTACCCCGTCCGCCTGATGCTAATATTATTCGTTCTATGTGGATTTTAGACATAAAAAAAATCTGATGGTTCTTTTGAGAGGTACAAGGCTCGTCTTGTATGCGATTGCAGGTCTCAATAGGTGGGAGTAGACTGTGATGAAAAGTTCAGCCCTGTCATAAAGCCCGCAACAATCTGGACCGTCCTCAGCATTGCCACATCCAAGTCTCAGCCTATTCATCAACTTGATGTAAAGAATGTCTTCTTACATGAGAATCTTCATGAAACGGTACATATGCATCAGCCTATGGGTTTCAAGGATCCTATTCATCCAGATTATGTGTATCTGTTGTGGAAATCACTTTATGGACTGAAACAAACTCATTGATCATGGTATCAGTAGTTCACCGATTATGTATCCTCTATCGTTTTTTCACACATCAGATCTGATCAATCTATGTTCATCTATAACAAGGGTCCAGACATGGCTTACCCGTTATTATATGTTGATGACATCATCTTCACCACATCATCTGATGCTCTCCGTTGGGCCATTATGTCTCTCATTTCCTCTGAGTTTGTTATGAAGGATTTGAGGGGCCTTGAGTTATTTCTTGGGTATATCTTTCACTCAACATTCTGGCGGTCTATTTCTGTGTCAGAAGAAATACGCCAAAGAGATCATTGACTGTGCAGGCATGACATCTTGTAAATTATCTCACACGCCAATAGACACCAATTCCAAGCTCATCGATGATTCCGGCCCTCCGTATTAAGACCCGACTCACTATCGTAGCCTAGTTGGGGCCTTGCAGTACCTTATTTTCACGAGACCAGACTTATATTATGTCGTGCAACAGATCTGCTTGCACATGCACAATTCAATGAAAGCACGTATGCATGCCCTCAAACGTATTTTATGATACATCCAAGACACACTTCACTTCAGATTACATCTATACAAGTCTTTGCTCATTGGTCTCACTGTTTATTCTGATACTGACTGGGGTGGATGTACTGACACCCGATGCTCCACATCTAGTTACTGGGTTTTCCTCGGTGATAACCTATTGTCTTAATCTTCCAAAATGCAATCTACACTATCCTGATCCAGTGCAGAACAGAGTATAGAGGTGTCACCAACATCATCTCTGAGTCTTGTTGGATCCGTAACCTTCTACTTGAGTTTTACTGCCCGATTTAAAAGGCAACACTAGTCTACTTCGACAATATTAGTGCGATATATCTTTTCGGCAATACCGTCCAACATCAGCGCACAAAACACATTAAGATGTACATTCATTTCGTTCGCGAAAAAGTGGTTCGTGGTCAAGTTCGTGTCCTTTATGTTCCTTCCAAATATAATATTACCGATATCTTCACCAAAAGACTTCCGCGCATACTATTTAATGATTTTGAGTCAGTCTCAGTGTTCGTGAATCTCCCGCTTCGATTGCGAGGGTGTAATAGAATATTTTTAAAATATTCTTCCATTAGTTGTATAAATTTTATATCTTCTATTTTAGGTAAAATTATAATCCTTTTGCAATTAGGTTGATTAGTTACCTAATTTACAGCAAGGTAAATACTTTTGTAATACTATACATATTGTAAATCATTCATCAATTAAATCAAAGAACATATTCCTTTACCTCTACCATCCAATTGTATGTAGCAATTGTTTGGAGAGTGACCTTTAGTGCATGAGTCGAGATTTTTAATATATGAGTTCTGAATCACAATCTTATTAAGATTTGGATAAATTATTTAATTTCTATATATTAAATAAATTGTCAACTACAAACAAATATTTAAATTAAAAATTTTGAGTTTTGTCAGACCCGTAACTATTATGGTGGCTCACCTCCTGGATGGGACTGTAAGTTCATTCATAGGAATCGAGTTCTCTTATTCAAACACTAGGTTAGACATACATTTTCTAAAATGAATCTCCCCGTGGTACCGTTCCTATGATCCAAATTAAACTCGGTGCTGCTTTAAGTTAGGAAATTGAGCGATAGTAGCTCATTCGCATCCAAAGTGTGTATAGCTCTTCCCGCACTAGCAAGAGAACGATAAGCTAATCGAATTGGGCTTATTATATTTTTTTGATGAAATGATAAATGTGTATTAAAATAATTAAACTGTACAGGTTCTGTGGGCGAACTCACATGCATAGTGACGATATAAATCTCATACTTCCTTGCTCGGCAGATCAGTATAAGATTTAAGCTCGTCAGTAGCAAAGCTCAAGCTAGTCCCACAAGGCGGGTAGTCAAGAATGCCCAGAATAAGCGCAAAGGTAATGCAATCCCACACAAAAACCTAACCAATGACAATTCCCTTATGTACATGACATACTATATTATATAGCGTCAAGCTATCTCTCTACCTAAGGCTACGTAGATATCACCCTCCCTAGAATTCATTTGTAAAATTACATTGGGTATATTGTTATAGCGTTAAGCTATAAGGGAATGTGACTCAAACAAAAAAGTGACATTTGAAAGTTTTGTATGAAAAATATCTTCAAAATCAGCTCTATAAATCAATAATTTATATGCCCCATTCATAATTCCTACACACAAAATAATCCTCCGTATTAGAGGGATGCGTCAACTTCAAAGTTGCTGGCAGAGCATGCCATACTACTAGTATTCTTTAAGACAGACTCGAGGTGTATGGGCTTCTGATTTATTGCCCAATTTTTTTTTTTTTTTTTTTTTTGTGACGGCGAACTCGCACTCACGCTTCTTCGAAATACAAGCACATGTGAAACCCGAATCGACACAATACCGCAAACCACGCCACCGCTTAAACCACACTTGACAAGTCAGCGTGTGCACTTCAAGCGACGCAGGCCGCGTTACGCAGGGTTCAACTCATGACTGCCTCCCACACCACCTAACGGTGATACCTTCGCCTTCAAGCACTAACCTGCCAGTGCAGCGGATATTTATTGCCCAATTTGTCATACGCTTAACTTGTTTTCATTACAAAACGTACACTACTTTTTCAATGTAACTTAATTTTTGTAGGACAGCACGAAGCATTCGTCATTTTCTAGTGGAAAATAATTGAACTGAATATTTCGAGTTTTAATAGCTTCTGATTTATTGCCCAATTTTTCAAAGGCTTAACTTGTTTTATTACAAAACGTACACTATTTTTCAATGTAACTTATTTACCATTCAAACGCTTTACTCAAGCATAATAGTTATCATGACTTATTAGTTTTTTTATCACCATTTTTATACTGCTTTAAATTTCGTGTTCGGGTCTGATAGTTTCTCTTACTTTGCTTGTGCTTATGTTTTGTCTTGAGCCGATGGTCTTTCGAAAACAATCGTTCTACCTACAAAGATAGAGGTAAGGTCTGCGTACACTCTACCCTCCTCACACTCACGTTGTCAATTTCACTGGATATGTTATTATTGTTGTATTTCGAGTTTTAATAATTATGAATATAATTTTAATGAAAATTGTGATATCCGAATAAAGTTATGCGCATTATTTTTTAGTGTATCTACTACCTCTCAATAGCATATATACCGGATAACTTTATATCATAAAATTGAAATTAGATGATAAAAATCATCTACAAGTAGGGTTGAAAAGTTCTATTCTGGTGAGACCGAATTGTTTTACCCATGAATTATTGCAATTTTTCAGCTGCTTACTTCGACATACTTAAATTGTGTTGGGTTTTGATATTGGTGAATGGGAAATGATGGGATGAAAATTAAAGAGGGTAAAAGGCTCTTTTGTCCCACATCGAAAAAAAGAGAAGGAAAGAGAGGTGTATATATTACATTACACCTTCTCTAGCTGCTAAAAGGGTTGAGAGGGCAAGGACCCCTCGCGCCGTTGTCGTCGCTCGCTCGGCTCGGCTTCGGCTTCGGCTTGATTGATTGATAATCTTTTTGGACAAACGTTTCTTTAATTAAATTAATTATTTAATTAAAAACAAATCCAAACCGGATCGACCATGACCAGGCTGCCGCTCTCCCTCTCTTTTTCGAATTTCCCTCCAAAATTAGGTGACTATTCTGAATGGTTGCAACCATTCAGAATCAGTACCTCCAACCCTATAAATTCTTGATTATTCCAAGAATTTATTCATTCTTGATTATTCCAAGAATTTATTCATTCATATTCTAATCAATTCTGAAATTTTGAAGTTGCTCTTCAAATCGAAAATTTCATTCTGTGTGATATACTGTCGTTGAGTGGTTCGTTGCTACCGGAATTTGGAGTACTACTATTCTGGTAAGATAATCGTTCTATCCTGGGAGGCGATATTCCGTTAACCTCGAAATCGCGTGAGGGGAATAATTTCCTTAAGGACACACTTTGAACTAAGTGGGCTCGATTACATTCTGAAATTATTTTTTCCAAAACAGATTCTGTTTTCGTTTATTGTTTCATTAATGTTATATGTTTCACTAAGTGATTAACATATTGTTTTGAATCATTATTTAGCCAAGTACAAATTACTAAACCAACAATCTTAAGGAAATCATGTTTATTGTATTTTAATCTGTATCCTGGTTTGGAGATTAAAACCTGTGTGGTTTTCTACTCCGTATGTAATTTCATATTCTAACTTGAAGATATAAAAACTTCGTTGGAATATTAAAGTCCAGGAAAAAAGTGTTTTCCAAAAGAAAAAAGAAAAAAAAAGAAGTGTTTTTTCAGGAAAAAAAAAAGAAGTGTTTTTCTTGTATGTTGTTTGGAGATTAAAATCTTCGGATTTTCTACTCCGGTTGAGATTAAAGTTTTCATAACTTTCTACTCATTTGGACACTTGATTTGAAGATATAAAAACTTCATCAAGTATACAACATACAATCTAGTGCACTTTGTTTCTATCAATTTTGATTCGGTTTGAAGAAATAAAATCTTCACCGCTGTGTATTATATTTGTTGCTATCAAAATTGATTCGGTTTGAAGAAATAAAATCTTCACCGTTGTGTATGATATTTGTTGCAACGATTTGAAGAACATAAAAAATTCATCGTTCTGTTTAAGGAGATTAAAACTTGTGTAGTTTTCTACTCCATATGAATATTAGTATTCTGACTCGAAGATATAAAAACTTCGTTGAAATACTAAAGTTTCATAATTATACTACGATTTAAAGAAATAAAATCTTCATCGTTTAAGTTTATAATTCGACTGCGATTTGAAGAAATAAAATCTTCATCGTTGAAGTCTGTCAATTAATTGCTATTTTGGTTTTATTAATTAAAACAGTTTGTCGATTGTGATGACAAACAATGGCAATTGAAATTGGAACTACCTCTGCAAAATCGCACTCGATTACATTACTACAACCGTCGCAGCGGTACCGAGAAACTGCGAGGTTCACCGGTGCAACTTTAAAGGATGGCGGCAAAAAATGTTCTTTTGGCTTACCACCCGGTTTGCAAAAGTTCACCAATGAGGACCTCCCGTACTGCCGCCGACATGCCTGACAACCAGCAGTTCATGGTTACTGAGGCTTGGAAACAGGCTGATTTTTTGTGCAAAGGCTACATTTTAAGTGCCTTAGAAGATGACTTGTACAATGTCTACAGTGCAGTAGAAACTTCCAAAGAACTATGGAGTGCACTTGAAAAGAAGTACAAGACAGAAGATGCTTGCTTGAAGAAGTTTATGGTTGCCAAATTCCTAGACTATAAAATGGTTGATGGAAAAACTGTTGGAACACAAGTTCAAGAGCTTCAACTTATCTTCCATGACCTTATTGCTGAAGGTATAGTAGTGAATGAAGCATTCCAAGTGGTTGCAATGATTGAGAAATTGCCGTCTTCGTGGAAAGATTTCAAGAATTATCTTAAGCACAAAAGAAAGGAAATGAAGTTGGAGAATTTTGTGATTCGTCTCAAGATCGAGGAAGATAACAAAACCGCTGAAAAGAGGTATCGTAAGAGTTCACCAATTGAAGGGGTCAACATCGTTGAAGATGCTGCTCCGAAAATGAACAAGAAAAGAAAGAGGTCTTCTGGAAAAGAGAAGGGTTCTAACAAGAAAAGTTCAAGCAATCGCTTTAATTGTGGGAAAGCTGGCCACAAAAGCCCAGATTGTCGTCTCCCGAAAAAAGACAAGGGAAAAAGACAAGTCAATATGGTGGAAATGAATGATGATCTAAATGATCTGTGTGCAATGTTGTCAGAGTGCAATTTAGTTGGAAACCCAAAGGAGTGGTGGCTGGATTCTGGTGTCACTCGACATGTTTGCGCTGCAAAAGAAGCATTTGCAACCTATGCTCATTGGACCCAAGAGTCATGTTTATGGAAATCTGCAACAGCAAGGTTGAAGGATATGGGAAGATACTTCAAGATGACTTCCAAGGCGTCGACTCTCAACAATGTTCTGCACATTCCAACAATTCGGAAGAATTTAGTTTCAGCCGGACTACTCGTCAAAAACGGGTTTAAGTGCGTGTTGGTTAGTGAGAAAATTGTAATAAGTAAGAATGATATGTTCATAGGAAAGGGCTACCTCACCGAGGGCCTTTTCAAACTCAATGTAATGGTTGTTGACAGTATTAATGAAAATTCACTTCCTTACTTATCGAGTCAAATGATTTATGGCATGTTCGTTTAGGACATGCCAATTACAAAACTCGAAAATTGATCAATTTAGAAGTATTGCCTAAATTCGAGTGTAACAAATCAAAATGTGAAATTTGTGTTGAATCTAAGTTTGTTAAACATCCATATAAGTCTATTGATAGGAATTCAAATCCTTTAGACTTAATTCACACATATATATGTGATATGAAGTCAATACCATCTCGTGGTGGGAAAAAGTATTTTATAACTTTCATTGACGATTGCACTCAAATCATGTTATGTGTATTTGCTTAATAGTAAGAATGAAGCAATTAATGCATTTAAGCAATACAAGAACGGTGGAAAATCAATTGAATAAAAGATCAAAATGATTAGAAGTGATAGGGGTGGAAATGCGAATCTCCTTTGCGAGACATGTTTGGAATATGGAATTATTCATCAAACTATCGCCTTCTTACACACCACAATCAAATGGAATTGCGGAAAGGAAAACCGAACATTAAAGGAAATGATGAATGTCTTACTAATTAGTTAGGTTTCTGCAGAGCTTGTGGGGAAGCTATCCTTCTACTAATCGAATACTCAACAGAGTACCCTACAAAGAAAACACAATCTATTCCATATGATCTATGGAAAGGAAGAAAACCCAACTTGAAATATTTCAAAGTGTGGGGTGTTTAGCAAAGGTCCAAGTTACTTTGCCCAAAGGGTAAAAATCGGATCAAAAGCGTGGATTGTGTTTTTATTGGCTATGCTACAAAGAAAGCTTGTCGGTTTGGTTCACAAATCGGATAATCCCGAAATTCATGTTAATACGGTAATTGAATCAGATAATGCTGAATTCATTGAAAACATCTATCCGTATAAAACTGAATGTGAGTCGTCAAGTGAAAGATCTAAACGATCATGAAAGAACCAAAGGAAAGTATACCAAGCAAAGAGGATCTAAGGCGTAGCAACGCCAAAAGACATCTACTTCCTTTGGACCAGACTTTGTAACATTCTTGCTTGAAAATGAGCCTCAAATATTTAAAGCAGCAATGTCATCTTCTGATTCAACATTTTGGAAAGAAGCAGTCAATAGTGAGATTGAATCAATTTTAAACAACCATACATGAGAGTTAGTTGATCTTCCTCCTGGAAATAAACCTTTAGGATCAAAATGGATCTTTAAAAGGAAAATGAAAGCTGATGGTACTATTGACAAATATAAGACAAGACTTGTGGTCAAAGGTTATAGACAAAAGGAAGGTCTTGATTACTTTGACACATACTCGGTAATAATAATAACATCTATTCGGTGTTAGTGGCAGCGTAGTATATGGTCTTGAAATCCATCAAATGGATGTCGAAGCTTTCTTAAATGGAGAATCGAGGAAGAAATTTACATGGAACAACCTGAGGGTTTTGTGGTTCCTGGTAAAGAAAGGAAAGTGTGCAGACTTGTTAAGTCACTTTATGGACTTAAACAAGCACCCAAACAATGGCATGCAAAATTTGACCAAATAATGTTGGCAAATGGATTTAAGATTAATGAGTGTGACAAATGTGTTTACATTAAAAATACTCCAAATCATGAAGTCATTGTTTGTTTGTATGTTGATGACATGTTGATAATGAGTAAAGATATTGTCGATTTAAATGCTACGAAGCGTATGCTCGCTAGCAAATTTGACATGAAAGACTTAGGGGTTGCTGATTTGATCTTAGGAATTAGGATCCATAAAACTCCACAAGGTCTAGCATTATCACAGTCACATTATATTGAAAAAGTACTTGACAAGTTCAAGTATTTAAATTTCAATGTTGCAAAGACTCCAATTGATGTAAGTTTTGCACTTCAAAAGAATGAAGGTGAAAGTGACTCACAATCGACTTCGCGAAGTTTTGGGAAGTCTGATGTACATTATGAATTGTACACGACCAGATATAGCATGTGCTATAAGCAAGCTGAGTCGATTCACGAGTAATCCCAATAAAACTCATTGGATGACAATGAAACGAGTCTTGGGATATTTACAACACACCCAAAACTATGCTTTGCATTATAATAAATATCCCGCAGTACTTGAGGGATATAGTGATGCAAATTGGATCACCGAATCGTTTGAAGTTAAATCCACGAGTGGATATGTTTTCACTGTTGGCGGAGGAGCGATGTCTTGGAAATCGTCAAAGCAGACATGCACGCCATCTACAATGGAATCGAATTTATAGCTTTAGACAAGGCCGGTGAAGAAGTTGAATGGCTCCGGAATTTCTTAGAAGATATTTCATTCTGGCCCAAACCTTTGGCTCCTATATGTATACACGTGCGGTCAAGCAAAGAATAGGTAGGCGGAGCGTAATGTATAACGGAAAATCTCGTCACATACGACGGAGATACAATACCGTTAGACAACTCTCCTCTCTAGTGGCGTTATCACAATTGATTATGTAAAGTCAAGAGATAACGTGGCGGATCCGCTACAAAAGGCTTATCTGAGAGGAGTTGGTAGATCATCAATGGGAATGGGGTTAAGGCGAGGACAAGTCATCACGGCGTAACTCTACCTAGCATGGAGATCCCAAGAGCTAGGTTCAAGGAGATCAAACAAAATTGTGACTGACGGTTCAACATTGTCAAATAACTCAACCCATTCTCGGATGAAGACAATGTTCAGAAATAAGGATAAGACTTTATGGCTTGTTAATGAGTTAATTAAGCATTAAGGTTTTTTAATGGTTATCTAAATCCGGCGATGTATGACCAGATAATGTGGCTATAGGACCACATGTTTAGAAATCACCTATTTGAGTGTTAAGTGTAAGCCGCTTTAAAGGGGAATGACAGTAAAGGCCCATTCTCTATGCACTCATGAGACCAGGCGGTGTTCATGGCTGAAACGAACACAACCGTGAGAACCATAAACGGTTGAGGGTTGATTGTGTGTCTTATGTTGTCTAGGTATACAACAAAGTTCGACGGTTCAAAGATATCGAATCTACCGATTGATCGAGTATATCCGATATAAGTTCACTACGGAAAGTTCAAAGGGAAACCTACTTATCCGGATCGCAATTCTCGCCAGATATCACACTCGTCCGTACATCCTTCTATCTTATAACCATTCCCCATTCATGTGGGGTATTGTTGGGTTTTGATATTGGTGAATGGGAAATGATGGGATGAAAATTAAAGAGGGTAAAAGGCTCTTTTGTCCCACATCGAAAAAAAGAGAGTGAAAGAGAGGTGTATATATTACATTACACCTTCTCTAGCTGCTAAAAGGGTTGAGAGGGCAAGGACCCCTCGCGCCGTCGTCGTCGCTCGCTCGGCTCGGCTTCGGCTTTGGATTTGTCAAAAGATTGATTGATAATCTTTTTGAACAAACGTTTCTTTAATTAAATTAATTATTTAATTATTTAATTAAAAACAAATCCAAACGGATCGACCATGACCCGACCGTCCTCTCCTCTCTTTTTCAAATTTCCCTCCAAAATTAGGTGACTATTCTGAATGGTTGCAACCATTCAGAATCAGTACCTCCAACCCTATAAATTCTTGATTATTCCAAGAATTTATTCATTCATATTCTAATCAATTTCAAATTCAAGTTGCTCTTCAAATCGAAAATTTCATTCTCGTGATATCTTGTAGTTGAGTGGTTCGTTGCTCTGAATTTGGAGTACTACTATTCTGGTAAGATAATCGTTCTATCCTGGGAGGCGATATTCCGTTAACCTCGAGTACTGTGAGGGGAATAATTTCCTTAAGGACACACTTTGAACTAAGTGGGCTCGATTACATTCTGAAATTATTTTTTCCAAAACAGATTCTGTTTTCGTTTATTGTTTCATTAATGTTATATGTTTCACTAAGTGATTAACATATTGTTTTGAATCATTATTTAGCCAAGTACAAATTACTAAACCAACAAATTGTACATATAAAAAAAATCAGAAATTGTTATACTTAGATATATAGGTTAAAATTTTGTACTCAGAAACAATATTAGTCTTATTTGTAAGAATGGATCGAGTATTACTTTATTTTCCTAACATAAACGTTATATAGTACTCCCAAAACAACCGTTCTACTTACCAAAGTAGATGTAGAATATCTGTACAATCTACCCTTTTCAGATTCCACGTTGTATTGTTGTTGTATACTATATATAGTACTCCATCCGTCCAATATTACTTGGCCACATTACTAAAAAGATATGTCCCAAATTACTTAGCCACTTTCTAAAAATAAGATAAAATTAATTAATATTTTTTACTTTGCCCTTAACATTAATTATTTTTTAAATTAATCAATATTGATAAGGATTTTGGAGAGAGATAAGGGAATGTAGTAAAATAATCTTCATATTTATAATTTCTTAAGAGGTGTGTAAAAGGAAAATTGATCAAATAATATAAGACGGATGGAGTATAACAAATTCCACATACTCCGCGTATATTTCATTTTAGGGGAACTTATTTTATAGAGAACGACGTTGAAAAAAGAAATAAAGACTTCTCAAGTTTATAGTAATAAATGTATCACATAAATTTAATATAGATTATTTACGGATATAAAGGAATTTTTTTCAACAAATTCAAAATAAAATTATATCACATAAAATGAAGCACGTTTCCTAGGATTTTTTAAGTTATTACTCCAATATTAGATTCTTTTATCAAATGTAATAGAATATTTCTCAATATTCTTTCATTAATTATATATCTCTTATTTTAGATAGAATTATAATTCTTTTGTAATTAGGTTAATTAGTTACCTAGTTTGTATCAAAGTAAATATTCTTGTAACATTATATCTATCATAAATCACTCATCAATAAACATCAAGGAACATATTCCTTTATGATATCAATAGTCTAAAACTACAAGCTCTACCTTAGCCACTGATACACCTTCTCGGCCGCCATCTTTTTTCCATGTCGGCATCTAGCCCACGTCGGAACACTAGCCGCCGACCTCTCTCGGTCGCCCATCCCCTCTTTTCCCCACGACGATACCCTAGTTTTTTTGGTCATTCTCCCTCCCTCTTCCTCATATATTTCCTCTTTCATGACTGACAAAACCAAATTTCATCCTGCACTTGTCGTAAACAACATTAAAAACTTCACCCCTGTGACTCTTGAGATGGAAAAGGGTCAATACTCCTCATGGGCGGAGCTTTTTAAGATTCATTATCGTGTTTATGAAGTTATAGACCATATAATCCCTCCCACGCCGAAGTCCACAGACATACCATCGACTTCGACTTCTGATGATGCACTATAGTCTCGTTTGGACGCAGCCGTCCTACGGTGGATATACGACACAATATCTAATGATCTGTTACACACTATCATTGAGACTGATGCCACGACCCGCTAAATGTGGGAACGTTTGGAAAGTATTTTCCACGACAACAAAACTCAACGAGCATTATTCCTTGAAAATCAGTTCGAGGACGTTCATCAAGACGATTCCCCAAACGTGTCTGTTTATTGTCAGAACTCAAGATGTCTGTCGACCAACTCTCCAACGTCGATGTACCAGTCACTAATCAGCGATTGGTCATGCAACTTATTGCAGGTTTGAACGAATCCTATGATGGCATTGCCACCATCCTTCAACAATGTACGCCGTTACCTCTATTTTATGAGGCCCGTTCGAAGCTCACCACTCGGGCCAACATTGCTAATTCCACCCTCACCACCACCACCGGAGAGACCTCCGCCGACGGCAGGGCCTCCCATTCCGGCAACCAAAATCGGCGATATGAAGACCCACAACAGTTCACTTTCTCCCGTAATAACCGTCAGAGTAGGTATTCTGATAATGGTCGCGGTGGAATAAGGGGAAGTCCCTGTCGACCAGAAATAGCCAGTAGTGTCCGCGGCAATGGAAGCAGCCTCCACCGTGGGCTGTCTACCGTCTGTGGGCTGCGTAGGCCCCATCATCATGGGCCTCCCCTCCTTGCCCGTATCCAATATCTTCATGGACTCCAACTCAGAATCGACATGCCCACCTGGCATACTTGGCCCACATCCATAACAGGCCTACACAACACAGGACCCCCCGACATCGACTTTTGCACCGACTCTAGACGAAAATTAGTAAATGGACAAATGCGCCACATCTCACATGACGACATCACAAGGCACTCTCTCGTCTTATTCCAATTTGAGTAATTTAAATCAGAATATTATTATTGGTAGTGGACAAGACATTCCCATCTGTGGTTATGGTCATTCCTCCCTATCCCCATCACATCCACAACTAATCTTAAAAAATGTCCTACATGACCCTAAACTCATTAAGAATCTAATCTATGTGCGACGTTTCAGAACTGACAATTGAGTTTCCCTTGACTTTAATCCTCCCGATTTTACTGTAAGGGAGACGAATAATGAGATGTGACAGCACCTGAGATCTCTACCCTATTTCAAACGCCGTCAACAATCCAGCCTCAATTCCATCAACCGTTGTTGCTCTTTTGTCTTCCCTATGACATTCTAGATTAGGACATTCAGAAAACTCTATTTTACGCTCTCTTAGAAAAAATAATTTTATTATTTACAATCGTATTTCTAGGACTCATATATATGAATCTTGCATTTTTGGGAAACATGTCAAATTACTGTTTTTGCATCCATAAGTTATACTTTAATGTCTTTCGATATCATACATAACGGTCGGATGTAATTATAATTTTATTAATTCCATCCGACCACTCACAAACTCCAATCTCGGTCTTTCCCGTGTGTGTTTCTGCATTACCCCGTCAATCATCGTGCTTACTCGTGCTATGACTTGTCAACCTGTAAAATTATTATTTCACGTCATGTCCTATTTGATGAGTCTCAATTCTCTTTCGCCTCCATAAACTCGCCACCTCGGTATTCCTACGACTTCCTAGATGATGGCCTAAACTCTCTTCTAATTCACCATTTACATAGTCCGTCGTCCCAGACGCCGACACTTGCCACCACATCGGCTAGTCCGAGACTAGGTGCCCACTCGGTTCTGCCGATTGTGGCCCGGAATAGCTCTTCTCAAGGTGATTCCATAGACACCTCTCGGCAAACTGAGGTTCGGCCAGCGAGTACCATCACCTTTACCCTTCCTCCTCTTCCCGGCAGTCTCGCGACAAACCCCCTTCTCGTCCCGCATCCCGAGACACGCTCTCGGACCATGAAAATCCATCCATGCACGAAATTCATAAACCTAAATGGTTGTCTAACCTTTCCGTTTCAGTTGTCCCTTCCCCTGTCCCTCATAACCCGAAGGATACCTTGTCCGTCCTAAATTGGAAAGTAGCAATGATTGACGAATATAATGCTCTTATTGATAATAAGATGTGGGACCTAGTACATATCCACCTGATGCTAACATTATTCGTTCTACGTGGATTATTAGACATAAAAAGAAATCTGATGGTTCTTTTGAGAGGTACAAGACTCGTCTTGTAGGTGATGCCAGATCTCAACATGTGGGAGTGGACTATGATGAAACGTTCATCCCGGTCGTAAAGCCCGCAACCATCCAGACAGTCCTCAACATTGTCATATCTAAGTCTTGGCCCATTCATCAGCTTGATGTCAAGAATGTCTTCTTACATGATGATCTTCATGAAACGGTATATATGTATCAGCCTATGGGTTTCAGGGATCATATTCATCTGAATTATGTGTGTCTGTTGCGGAAATCACTCTATGGACTAAAATAAGGTCCTCGAGCATGGTACCAGCGGTTCGCCTATTATGTCTCCTCTATCAGTTTTTCACACAGCAGATCGGATCATTCCATGTTCATCTACAACAAGGGTACATACATGACTTACCTATTATTATTATATATTGATGACATCATCCGCACCACATCATATTATGCTCTCCGCCGTTCATTATGTCACTTATTTCCTCTGAGTTTGTTATGAAAGATCTGGGCCCTTGAGTTATTTCTTGGGCATCTCTGTCACTCGACATTCTGGCGGCCTATTTCTATGTCAGAAGAAGTACACCGAAGAGATCATTGACCGTGCAGACATGACATCTTGCAAACCACCCCACACGCTTGTAGACACCAATTTCAAGCTCAACAATGATTCCGACCCTTCATATTCAAACCCGTTTAACTATCGTAGCATGGTTGGGGGGCCTGTATCAGACATATTCTATGTCGTGCAACAAATGTGCTTGCACATGCAAAGTCCGACGGAAGCACACATGCATGCTCTCAAATGTATTTTACGATACGTCCAAGGTAAACTTCACTTCAGATTACATCTATACAGGTCTTTGCTTACTGGTCTCACTGCTTATTCTGATGCTGACTAGGGTGGATGTTCTGACACTCGACGCTCCACGTCTGGTTATTGCATTTTCTTCGGAGATAACCTATTATCTTGGTAAGACAACCTACACTATCCTGATCCAGTGCAAAAGCAGAGTATAGAGGTGTCGCCAACGTCGTCTCTAAGTCTTGTTGGATTAGTAACCTTCTACTTGAGCTTCACTGCCCGAATCAAAAGGCAACACTGGTCTACTGTGATAATATTAGTGCGATGTATCTTTCCATCAATTTCGTCCAACATCAGCGCACTAAACACATTGAGATGGACATTCATTTCGTTCGCGAAAAAGTGGCTCGTGGTCAAGTTCGTGTCCTTCATGTTCCTTCAAGATATCAAATTGATGCCATCTTTACCAAAGAACTTCCGCGCATACTATTTGATAATTTTCGAGGCAGTCTCAGTGTTCGTGAACCTCCCGCTTCGACTGTGGGGTGTAATAAAATATTTTCCGAATATTCTTCCATTAATTATATTAATTGTATATCTCATATTTTAGGTAAAATTATAATCTTTTTATAATTAGGTTGATTAATTAACTAGTCCAATATAAATATTTTTGTAATATTATATATATTGTAAATCAATTATAAAAAAATCAAGAAATATATTAGTTTAAAATGGTTAGTATTACGATGGATTGGAAGTTTGGAACAAGTTTTCTAGGATTTTTAAGTTATTACTCCAATATTAGATTCTTTTATCAAATGGTTAGTATTACGATGGATTGGAACTCGGATTGGGTTGGGAGAATCAAGAAGTTCATTGGGTAAAAGAGTAGAGAGGAAGGCAAATGACGTGAGAAATGTGAAAGAAAAGGCACAGATCTTAATGCCAAACATGTTTTATCGATATCTGCAAAAACCAAGTAACTTTGTATAGGACCAATCAATGTTTTAAAAGACGCAAGTAGAAAGCGGTGTGTTTTACATATATGTCAGCGAGGCGTACCTCGAGACACGGAGCGTAAGTCTTATAGATATATTATTTTTAATATTTCATAAAATAATATAATTATAATAAATATTTTTAAATAGATAAAATTATATTAAAAATAATATGTATATATGTATATATATATATATATATAGAGAGAGAGAGAGAGAGAGAGAGAGAGAGAGAGAGAGAGAGAGAGAGAGATGAAATAAAAGCTAATACGAAATGCAAATCAACTCTTAACATTTTAAATTTGAAACAACGAAAAAATTACAATTTCTTAAAACAATATTACTGTCATACTATGAAATGTACAAATTCGGTACAAATCTTAAATTAACTCTTCCGATATTCTCAAGTAAATATGTAATACTACGACTTGTTATTTGAGTTACACTCAATCTTTTTATTTCTATAGATGACAAACTATTAAGTATTTAAAGAATTAAGAGGGTCAACAATCTTAATTAAGAAATTTAACATATAATTTATGTAAGAACTGTTAGACGAGTCCGAGCGTTAGGTGTAAGACGTGTTTATGATCTACAGTCGGGCACTTAGGAAGTAAACCTCACAGGAATTAGGCCCCGCAATTGAATTTCGAGGCGTTTTAATAGTGTCCCGCCTCGTGGCGAGTCCTAAGGCAAATCCTGAAACTGTCTTTTAAAACACTGAGACCAACTACAACCCTTACCATTTACTAGAGATTTGTACCGTTCAGCTTCAATATCTGTAAATTGTTACTCCCTCCGTTTCATAATACTCCCTTCGTCTCAATTACTTGATCACTTTTCATTTTATACGCTCCTTAAAAAATCATAATTTTCCATTTTACACGCTCCTTAAAAAATCATAATGAAAAAGTATATTTGCTAATTTACCGTCTTACTCTTTTTAATACACTCTATTAATGTGACCTCAAAGCCGCCTCAAACTAATCAATTCAAGTTAGTGTCTTATTTAAATTGATAATATTACAGATCATCAAGTAATAAAGTAACCAGATAATTTATTCAAAAGTTCTCGTTAATGGAGTAGTAGCATAGAGCATATGAACAGACACCATCAAAACTGAATTTTTCATTGCACTTATAATGATTCAACGTAAAAAAAAATTGGTGCCAAAAAATTCAACATGAAAAGGCTTGAATTCTATAAGAAAATGATTTTTCTTCTAAAATTCAATATAAAAAGAATGATTGACCTGCTTAAGTTAATCATAAGATAAACATGACAACAATACAAAGTCATCAAATTTTATCCCAAATAGATTTATATATGCCTGCTGAAACCGATATTAATAGTGCGAGACAAGAAATCTTCAACTTTCGCTCACTGGCTCCAGAAATGGTACAGATTGCCTAAAAAGCGCAGTTCGGCCCTGACAGACGCAGTGTGAGAGTTTCATTCCTCCTTTGTGGGGATAGCTCATGTGCGCACCGTGACATCGTGGTCTCCCACCTAGTGGCCGAAGACTACGATTTACATTTCTCCACCAATCTCATCGGGTGTGCAAGGCCTCAGAGGCGAGGAATTTTGACTTTTGCTCTCAAGAAATCTTCAACTTTCCTTGAACCTTCTGAATCTTCAACTTTTTTGAGATTCGTGGAGAAATGTAAATCATGTTACTCAGCGGCCCACTAGGTGAGAGACACAGTGTCTGATGCCCACAAGGAGCTGAGTACCATAATTTACATTTCTCTACCAATCTCTGTTGTGGGCGAGAGATTTTGACTTTTGCTCTCAAGAAATCTTCAACTTTCCTTGAACCTTCTGAATCTTCAACTTTTTTGACAGCCACTTTAAATTGTTTTTTTTTATCTTCAAATAACGGATGATCAGTTTTTATTTTTTGGTCCATCTTTTCATCAATATATGTTGGAAATATTTATTAAACGTGAAATAAAGTAAATCTTATTAATTATGAATCGAACAATTGGGGCCCGCACGTAGGAAACCTTGTTTCCACACACGTGCACACGTAGTGCCAAAAATCAAAATTTCCTTAATGGAAGAGATATTGGTACGTATACGAATTATTTGAGATATAAGGTAATAGACGGTTATTGGTCAAATGACGAATGATTTCACGTTGGTAAATGAACGAAGAAGTGTTTAATGTGTAAAGATGAAATGAATCAGAAATTACCATTAAACCGGTAGCGGCCGCGACGCCAAGGGCGCGCTTAATTAACGCTTTCAATTCCAAGAATCATCGAATTGAAGCGCGCGCTTCCCGGCGGCCGCGACTCTAATTGACATTCCAGTTCGTGAGTTATCAAATCAAGGCGGTCGCGACTCGATCGTTTCAACTGGCTGGAGGTGAATTAAAAGCTGATTCTTGGGTTGACTTTGAAGTATTTACTCTCCATTATTTTGCTCATGAATTCAGCCATTACTTGACTGAATAGTAACTCCAAATACAAGGCATTAACATGACATTCATGGCCATTACTTAGCCATTTGGAGGGTCATCATCTACACACTATATAATGAGACACAAGGCTCATTTGGAAAGAATACACTTGACATCTTACACTCAACAATTCTCTGAAATTGTCTTCATCTCTTGCAATCACAAACACTCAAAGATCTTTCTTCCAAAGAAAACACTTGAGTTTCCTTTGCTCATTTGTTTGATTGTTGTTTTATCTTGGGAGATAAGTTGTCATTACAACCGTTGAAAGGATATACGGGGCAATATTATCTTAAGGATAGATCAAGAATTTGGTCGACTCAACAATCCTCATATTTGATCATTTCCAGATTTCTGACAAATAGTTGTTGTTGTTATTTTTCCGTTCTACACATTACCACTCACAAGCTTAAGATAATATTGGCTATTTCAACAACAACATGACTGGACAAGATCAATTTAACCAATTCAACACTGAAAATTTCACCGATGCTCAAGGCAATCCCATTGCCTTCAATCCCACTACTCAAGGAACTAACGTTGCCTTCAAATCCACTGTTTTTGACACTCCTAGTGTCGCCACTGATCATGGCTTTCTAATGCCTTCCCAACTACTGCTTTTGGCACGTCAAGTGCCACTGCCACTGTTTTTGGTACGTCAAGTGTCACTGCCTTTGACACAACCAATGCCTCCACTGCTGCTCTGGGCACTTATAGTGCCTTTTCTCCTACCCAAGGCGTCAACAACAACTATACTCCTGTTGGAGGCATTCACAATTCCTTTGCAACTCCTCAAGGGGGCGCTACTGCCCCAACACCTGCTGGTTTTCATCATGAATGTCCTGAAAAGTTCATGGGTGCTCACTTTAAGAGATGGCAGCAAAAGATGTTATTTTTATTGATGGCTATGAGAATGTCACGTTTTCTAACCGAAGATCCTCCACTAGTTGGGGAAGACGTGGACCCTCAGCTAAATAATTTGGCGGGAGGGAGCCAAGGTAACCATGTCGCTGACGACATGAGGATGGTTCGCGAAGCATGGAAACATAGTGATTTTGTCACAACCCATTCCGGGGCCCGTGACTGGTGCCTTACCGGGGCACCCAAGTAGTCATACATCAGAGTAATCAGCGGAAATATAAAACAAGACATGAAACAGTTTATAAAATAAGACACAGTTTATGTGAGAAAACGTCGCCTTTCGGCATATATATATAAACATGGTTTAGCGATTACATCCGATAATCTTGCATACATGACTACTGCACCTCTAAGGAAATATACAACTATGGCGGGACGGGCCCGCCATACCCTGATCATGCAAAACTATCTACAACAGGAGATCATACCCAAAAGTAGAGCCTCCGGAAAAGATGGAGCTCGACACCAACGTAGAGATCCTAAGAATGTGGATCTAGCACTGCTTGCCACCTGCGGCATGACGCAGCCCAAGGAGGTCGATAACAGTACTAAGTATATGAAATCAGAAATACTTAAATGAAAACATATCATTTTAAAATCGGTTTTGCAAGTATGTATGAAACAACCAGGGGACCGCACATAGTGCCACATCATAAACAAGAGCAACAATAGGTAAACCGCAATGTGTCTTTTCTAGGCCGCGAATGATCGGCAGGCCAATTGCGTAGTATCACCATGCAAGCCTAATCCTCGACTCTCGTAGTCGCGTAGCCACTCACATAGGCGCATAGGTACATAACCCCGCGTCGGTAGCTACTCCTCGGCATCGCCCGACTCGTAGTCCGCATGGCCACATAACGCATGAGGTATAACCCCGCATCACTAACACGGAACTCCGTAGCTCGCATGGGTCCCGGACCCGCGTAGGTATTCTCGAATCATGGTCCCCGGACCGAGTCTACCCGCGTCGGAGCGCCTTAACCCCTGTAATATGTCAAGAGGTGAGTGATAGTACACTAACATAACACTTATCTTTAAACAACATAAGCACAACAAGAATACTCTCTTATACAAACGTTACAAGACACTAACACATAGCATCATATCATGTCTACTTATCAAACCATCTTATTATTCTTTTCACAATTCAATATAAGTCTGTTATAAACACATAGGCAAACTGTTTCTTTTATCATTCTTAAGTGGTTATACTTAACTTCTCATAAAGCTAGTATAACTCTTAAGCTTCTGTTTTAAAAACCAATTAGTTCTCTTCTGTTAAAAAATGATTCAGTATTCTTTTGAAATGCTTTCAGTTCTTTATTATTCAGGCTTAAGCGTGCAGGCTGTAAGTGTTATTCAGCTTAAGCGTGGCATTGCCGTAAGTATTATTCAGCTTAAGTCAAAGACATTGCCGTAGTTATTATTCGATTAACACGTATGCGTCTACCGTACTACATATATATTGTAAAATATCATGCTTTAGGAAGAATCACATACCTTACCGTGAAAACCACCGCAAGTTGAATATATGTCGCGCAGAGAATCGACTATAATAGTCGAACACGCCTATCAACGTTGATTACTTTGTAAACGCTTCTAAACAGAGGGTTCTATATCCTACGGAAAATTGGGCGATTTCCTACCCGGTGAGCTACTCAAGTCTATTGTGAAACAAATCTATGTAAGTACGGTTTGATTATTCTTCTTTAAACCCTTCTACTGTGATAACAGTTCAATTCTATTCTGCAATATTCTTCTAAGTATTTTATACTTATTCTTATACTACTACAATAAGTATTCTCTAATTCAAAAGAGGGTTAGGATTAGTTACCTCGGTAAGCCCAATAATATCCTAGATAAAGTCGCGCCTGAGCAAGGTTTAGCTCTAAGTATGCGCTCAGAGCTCAGAAACCTTAGAAGTTCTTCACAACTTCTACTAAGGACTAAGGGATTTGGGCTAGGGTATTTTGGGCATTATAACAATACAAGAAGGCAACTTTTCTACCAAGGGAGGGGGGGTAGATTTCGGCTAGGCTAGGGGGGGGGCCCTCGGCCAAACTTCAAAAGGGGAGGGGGGGTATGAGGCTTTGGACGAAAAGCTTTAGAGAGAGGGGGAGGGATTTTTCAAGACTTGGAAATTGATTTGTGGATGAAGAACTCTTCATCTAAAGGGGGGTATTTATAGGTCAAGACATGGCCAACCAATGGCCAAGATTTAGCCAAGTGCTAGGCAAGTGTAAGGTCAAGATTAGGGCAAGTGTCGCTTGGCGACTTGCACACAAAATATCCTACCTAATCCTTGACTTGTGCAAAGGCACAAAAAACGTGCAACTCCTAGTCCATTTCGTCCAATGGACGATTTCAAGTCCACCAATTGGAGGGTGCCAAGTGTCGCCCTCCCGTTGGTCCAAAATGTTTCGTCTCTCGGAAAAATCCGCAAAAATACTAAATGACATAGCCGGAATTTTCCCTACGAAAGCTGTGGAAACGTTTCGTCTGAAAACGATTCTTTTAGTGAGTTGTGCACAAATAAAAACGTCCAAGGATTAAACTAGTAAGGCAAACTTTGACGCACGCCTTACGTACATACTCGGAAATACGGTATAACATTCTCCTCGCCAGAAACATTCGTCCGGAATGTTCCTTCCCAAGACGATTAACGATAAGATTCTTCATAACTTAAGCGATTTGCAAATGCCACACACGCCACGTAACAACACTTAGGCATAAACGATAATGAAGATTTACAAGTAGGAAAGTGAATTACGGAGGTGTGGGAATAGGTGAGGATACTTACGCCTCATGTCTTCCCGGCTTCCCAGTCATTTCTCCCCGAGCTCGTTCCGCCACAAGACTTTGTGGAAGCCACGTCCTTGGTCAGACGCCTAACGACGATCGATTATCGCTATGGGAACCTCCTCATACGATAACCCGCCGGTCACTGGACATCGTCAATCGGGTGCACCCTAGATGGATCCGATACATCTCGCCGGCGTAGATACGTGAAAAAGCGGATGTCGCCTCCGGATCGGACGGCAGATCCAACTCATAGGCAACCTTGCCTACCTGCGGACAATCAAACGCCCAATGTACCTTGGTGAGTTTCTTCTTCCGAATCTCATCACACCCTTCATGGGTGACACCTTCAGAAAACTCAATCATCAATCGCGAACTCCGGATCTGACGACGATGATCTGCATCGACTGCCGACTCGAGTGTCAATAGCGCCTCGGATAAGCTTCACCTTATCCATCGCCTTTGCACCAAATCTGGTCCCACTAGCCGCACCTCGCCCACATCGAACCAACCTATAGGCGATCCGCACTTCCTCATACAAGGCCTCATGGCGCCATCCGAATCGGAGTGGTAGCTATTATTGTACGCGAACTCAACTAGAGGCAAATGATCCTCTCGGCTACCACGAAGTCGATAACACAAAGCTCGCAACATATCCTCGAGAGTGCGGATAGTGCGCTCGGCCGTCTGTGCATGCGTGGATGGAATGCGATTTCGTGCTCACTGCGTCCCTAAACCTCTCAAAAGACCTCCGAAGTTAGCGTAATCGGGCTCTTCGTATGATATGATCGAAATAGGACTCCATGCGATCGGCGATCTCTCGAATGTAAAGTCGGCATAATCCTCACCAAAAGTCGTCTTGACGGAAGAAAGTGGGCTGGTTTCACACCACAACGATAACCCATATAGAATCATGTCTCCTCGAGTGCGAGGTAATCCCGTGATAAAGTCCATGTTGATTACCTCCCACTTCCGTGTCGGGATCTCAATCGTCAGAACAAACCACGTGCCTGCGGTGCTCTTCACCGCTGCCGACAACACGGGCGAGCTACGAACTCGCAACGTCCTCTTCAAGCCATCCCACCAATACACGATCTAAGGTCGTGGTACATCTTGGTCGACCGGATGGATAGTAACGCGCGCCGTGTGCTTCCCCAAGAACCTCGCCAAGTCCTCAAACATCCGAACACACAACCCGCCTCAAACCTTAGCACCCCATCAGTGCTACCTCAAAAGGACCGCGCCTCACGAAGAGTCAGATCACGATATCGAATCAAAGTCGGATCTCGAACTGTTGCCTCTTCACCTCGCCGACGATGGAAGACTCGGCAACCTCACGAACTCTAACCCCATCGCTATCGTAATCAATCAAACGGACACCAAGGCTCGCTAATCGATGCAAATCACGAACCATGTCCCTCCTCTAGCCGCATCCGATAGGCTCCCATCGACTCGACTAAGAGCATACGCCACATTGGCCTTCCGGGTGGTACAGATATCAACATCGTAATCCTTAAGCAACTCTAACCACCGTCTGCCGTAGTTCGGCTCCTGCGGTGAAGATATACCGGAGGCTCTTGTGGTCCGTAAAAATATCCACGTGAACCCATACAAATAGTGCCTCGCATCTTCAAAGCGTGAATCACACCCCAACTCAAATCATGGGTGGGGTAGTTCCTCGTGTTTCTTGGTGTCGGGATGCATATGCTATAACCCCGCCATGATGCATTAACACACATCCCAACCCGATGCCGACGCATCACAATACGACATAACCATCCGACCTGCGGAAGAGTAAGAACGGGCGGTCGTCGGCCTCTTTCAAGAATCGGAAACCACGCCACAAGCATCCGTCCATCAAACTTGCGCTTTCCGAGTCGGCTAGTCAATGGTGCGGAGATAAAGCAAACTTCTCCACGAACGCGATAATATCTGCAAGGCCCGTAAAATGCGAACCTCTGCCGGAGTAGTAGGTCAGGCCAAGTCTGACGCTTCGATCTTGGCCGTATCCACGAATGCCATCACCCGACAATATGCCCAAGAAACGCCATCAAGTCAACCAAAACTCACATTTGGAAAACTTGGCGTAACTGGCTCGTCTGGAGAACCGGCCAAGATCTCAAATGCTCGAATGCTCCCGCTCTGAGCGAGAATAAACCAAGATATCATCAATGAACACTATCACAAACGTGTCCAAAAATGGTTTGAACACTCGGTTCATCAAATCCATGAATACCGCCTGAGCATTGGTCAACCCAAAAGACATGACCCTGAACTCATAATGCGTCTGCAGGTCCGAATGCGATCCTAGGGACATCCACCTCTCGACTGCACTGATGATAGCCCGTAGATCAATCTTGGAGAAACACCTCGCAACTGGCGGGTCGAACAAATCATCAATCTCGGGAAGGGGTATTCGTTCTTAATGGTCACCTTGTTCACCGCGTAATCAACACATGCGCAAGGCCCCGCCCTTCTTTTTCACGAACAATCGCGCTCCCTGGGAGAAACACTAGGCGATGAAGCCGCTTCTCCAAAGAAATCCTAAGCCGATCCTTCAACTCTCTCAACTCGGCGGTGCCATTACGTATGGCGGAATGGAAATAGGTCGAGTGTCCGCAATATGTCAATACAAAACTCAATCTCCTCTCGGGAGGATACCGAGGTCGTCTGAAACACGTCTGGAACTTCGACCACTGGGCGGCGGAAAATCTGGTACCGCGACCTCGATTATCAAACACGAACGAGATGGTAGATATACCCTTCGCACCATCTTCCTAGCCTTGAGGTAGGAAATAAACCTACCACCGGCGTCTGGTGCTCCTCCCACTCAACAACGGCTCGCCGAACTGAACCGTGCTACTTCTCTCTCTGCGGTCTACATTGGCGTAGCAAGAAGCTAGCCAATCCATCCCCATGATCACGTCGAAGTCAATCATCTCCAACTCTATCAAGTCGGCTAGGGTCCGACGATCGTAAATAGTCACGGGACAAGCTCTATATACCCGCCGAGCTACCATCAATCACCCATGGCGTAGCTACCTCGAAAGTGCATGGACTCGTGCTCTATCCCTATCCTACTAGCAACAAGGGAGATATATAGGGCCAGTAGAACCGGATCTATCAAAGCATACACATCAAACCCAGCGATAAGGTACTGTGGCGACATCGGTGAGGCCTCACGATCTGTCGGTGGACAAAGCATAAATGCGGTTCGAGGACCGCTAGAATCGGACCCGCCCACGACCTCTGCGCGACCTGGCCGTCCATGAGTACCTTGCCCTCAGGCGAGTAGGCTGTCGAGGATGAAGAAGACCGGCGAAAGAACGTGGTGACCCTACCATCAAGATCGCCGCCCTTGGTGGACAGTTCCTCGCATAGTGACCTGCGCCTGGCCAATCAAACAAGCTCGTAGCACCACAACTCGAAGTGGGATCTGCGCATCGGCCCGGCGAGGGGTGGTCCCGTCGGCGATCTCTGCCGCTCGGGCGTCAAGTCCGGGCCCTGTGCGCCCTCGAATATCTGGTGGCTTTGAGGGCGGTGCGAGAGTGCTCTGCCGGCGTGGTGCAAATCTAGGCTAGCTGCCGAGGCCGCCACCACGATAGCCACCAAAAGACCCTGCGCCTGGTCTTCTGCTGTCAACGGCGGTCTCTACGCTCACATCCAAGAGCATGCGTCGCGGGTAATGTCATACGGCCGAAGAAACACCCGCATGACTTCGGCCATATAGTCATCTAGCGGTGGCGTGGCGGTGCACCTATCCTCCATATCCGCCACCAACGCTGGGACATATCGAGCCAATGAATCAAACTCGACATTGTACTCCCGACAAGGTCGTCCTCTACCTCAAAGTAGAAATCTATCGGCCCGCCCTCGCCATCTGTGGAGGCGAAGTGAGTGAGAAAGCCTCGAGAACTCATCCCAGTAGGCGGGACGCGTGCTCTCCGGGATAACTCCCATGAATCAAACCAATCGATCGCGGTATCACGCGGCCTATGTGAACCAAAGATCACGGACTCGGTCTCGACGCCCGATCACTCTCGTAATCCTCTGTGGCGACGGATGAACTCCTGCGGATCATCCTCCGGCCTCGACCAGTAAAACTCTGGCGCTCTGACTCGGAAGTCTCGTAGCCTCAAACTCTGCGCCTCGGGTGAACCACGATCTGGCCCGGTGGGGCTGGGCCAGCATCGGCTGTCCTCGTGTCGGCCTGATCCTAGCAATAGCCCGCCATCTCCTTGTACCTATCTCTCCGCCCGGTGTGGGACGGGAGGTGCGGTGCGTAGTCTCTTTGGGCTGGCGGCGTCGTGGAACTCGTCGTCTCGGTATAGGCCCGGGCGAGCCCTCGTGACTCTAGGTGTCCCACTAGCGACTCCTCGCCGCCTTGCCTTCGGGCGGGTTGCCTTACGTGGAGGCATAATCATTCTGAGAAAGGAATACGTTAGAGGTCCAACTTTAACACGGCTAAAGCACGATCTCGAGTGAGAAGAATGGAAACCAATCCTAAATATCCTATAGCCTCACGATTATTGGTGTGGTGCACAACACACCGATAATCAAGACTCTACTAGATACGGTGCGTAGACACTTTTCGAGGATTAATCGCTCGATACCACTTTTGTCACAACCCGTTCGGGGCGTGGATCGTGCCTTACCGGCACCCAAGTAGTCATACATCGAGTAATCGGCGGAAATATAAAACAAGACATGAAACGCTTTATAAAATAAGACACGATTTATGTGAGAAAACGTCGCCTTTCGGCATATATATATAAACATGGTTTAGCGATTTACATCCGATCTTGTACAACATGACTACGCACTTCTGAAATATACAACTATGGCGGGACGGGGCCGCCATACCCCGATCTGACAAAACTATCTACAACAGGAGATCATACCCAAAAGTAGAGCCTCGGAAAAGATGGAGCTCAGACACCAACGTAGAGATCCTAAGAATGTGGATCTAGCACTGCTTTGCCCTTACCTGCGGCATGAACGGCCCCAGGAGGTCGATACTGTGTACTAAGTATATGAAATCAGAAATACTTAAATGAAAACATATCATTTTAAAATCAGTTTTGCAAGTATGTATGAAACAACGAGGGGACCGCATAGTGCCACATCATAAACAAGAGCAATAGGTAAGCGCAACAGTCTTTTCTAGGCCGCGAATGATCGAGCGGGGCCAATTGCGTAGTATCACCATGCAAGCCTAATCTCGACTCGTAGTCGCGTGAGGCCACTCACATAGGCCCGCGTAGGTACATAACCCCGCATCGAGGGTAGCTACTCCTCGGCGTCGCCCCGACTCGTAATGCAGCCACGCATAGGCCGCGTGAGGTATAACCCGCATCACTAACTCGAACTCCGTAGCTCCGCATAGGTCCCTTGGACCCGCATGAGGTATTCTCGAATCATGGTCCTGCATCACCGAGTCTACCGCGTCGGAGGCGGCTTAACCCCGGTAATATGTCAAGAGGTGGTGATAGTACACTAACATAACAACTTATCTTTAAACAACATAAGCACAAAGAATACTCTCTTATACAAACGTTACAAGACACTAACACACATAGCATCATATCATGTCTACTTATCAAACCATCTTATTATTCTTTTCACAATTCAATATAAGTCTTTATAAACACATAGGCAAACTGTTTCTTTTATCATTCTTAAGTGGTTATACTTAACTTCCCATAAAGCTAGTATAACTCTTAAGCTTCTGTTTTAAAAACCAATTAGTTCTCTTCTGTAAAAAAATGATTCAGTATTCTTTTGAAATGCTTTCGCTTCTTTATTATTCGTGCTTAAGCGTGAGGCATTCGTAAGTGTTATTCGTGCTTAAGCGTGAGGCATTGCCGTAAGTATTATTCGAGCTTAAGTCAAAGACATTGCCGTAGTTATTATTCGCTTAACACGTATGCGTCACCGCACTACATATATATTGTAAATTATCATGCTTTAGGAAGAATCACATACCTTCTCAGCGAAAACAACCTGCCAAGTTGAATATGTCGCGCGCAGAGAATCAGCCTATAATAGTCAGACACGTCTATCAACGTTCAGACTACTTTGTAAACAGTTCTAAACAGAGGGTTCTATATCCTACGGAAAATTGGGCGTCTTCCTGCCCGTGAGCTACTCAAGTCTCGTGAAAAGCAATCGCATGTAAGTACAGTTTGATTATTCTTTTTTTTTAAACCCTTCTACTGTGATAACAGTTCAATTCTATTCTGCAATATTCTTCTAAGTATTTTATACTTATTCTTATACTACTACAGTAAGTATTCTCTAATTCAAAAGAGGTTAGGATTAGTTACCTCGGTAAGCCCAATAATATCCTAGATAAAGTCGCGCTGAGCAAGGTTTAGCTCTAAGTTTATGCGCTCAGAGGCTCAGAAACCTTAGAAGTTCTTCACAACTTCTACTAAGGACTAAGAGATTTGGGCTAGGGTATTTTGGGCATTATAACAATACAAGAAGGCAACTTTTCTACCAAGGGAGGGTAGATTTCGGCTAGGCTAGGGGGCCTCGCCAAACTTCAAAGGGAGGGGTAGGAGGCTTTGGACGAAAAGCTTTAGAGAGAGGGAGGGATTTTTCAAGACTTGAAATTGATTTGTGGATGAAGAACTCTTCATCTAAAGGGGTATTTATAGGTCAAGACATGGCCAACCAATGGCCAAGATTTAGCCAAGTGCTAGGCAAGTGTAAGGTCAAGATTAGGGCAAGTGTCCTTGGCCAACTTGCACACAAAATATCCTACCTAATCCTTGACTTGTGCAAAGGCACAAAAAACGTGCAACTCCTAGTCCATTTCGTCGATGGGCGATTTCAAGTCCACCAATTGGAGGTGCCAGTGTCGCCTCGTTGGTCCAAAATGTTTCGTCTCGGAAAAATCCGCAAAAATACTAAATGACATAACCGAATTTTCCTACGAAAGTCGTGGAAAGCGTTTCGTCGGAAAACGATTCTTTTAGTGAGTTGTGCACAAATAAAAACGTCCAAGGCTTAAACTTTTAAGGCCAAACTTTCGTACGTACGCCCTTACGTACATACTCCGGAAATACGGGGTATAACAGATTTCATGTGTAGGAACTATATTCTAAACAGTTTGTCCGATCCACTATACACGGTATATTGCACCGTTAAATTTCCAAGCAGTTATGGGACAAACTTCAGAAAAAGTACAACACCCAAGATGCGGGTGGTAAGAAGTTCATCATTAGAAAATTCCTGAAATTTCACATGGTGGACAACAAAAGTGTGACATCCCAAGCCCATGAATTCCAAATGATTCTACATCACCTAGATTTGGAAGGATTAAAGCCCAACGAACAATTCTTGGTTGGGGCATTAATCGAGAAGTTACCTCCCTCGTGGACTGAGTTTATGAACTATCTAAAACTCAAAACGAATGATATGACCCTAGATGAACTTATTGTCAAACTCCAGATTCAGGAAGACAATAAGAAGGCCATGCCAAAGGGAAAACAACCCGCTGAGGCTAAGGTCGGACAGAGCACAGAGCGCGTTCATTTCCGTCCCTCAGAGTCGAGATTCTGACAGCTCTTCCCCCAGAAAATCATAGCCCTTCCTCACTCTATCAAGTGAGCGTTAAACAATCCTTACTCAAAATAAGTAAGCCAACAAATAAAATAGGTTGATTCCTTCGGTAGCTCTTCAAGCGGGTTGCGTTAATACATTTTGAATGCTTGAAGAAGAAGATCGCTTTAAAAGGAAAAGAGTGGAAAGAAACGAGACTGTAAGGAGAGGAGTGTTGAAGAACAGAGAGGAATTTGGGCTTTCCTTCTTTCTACGGGTCAGCTACCCTTATTCGTATCGAGTTGCTGAAGCGACATCATCTCATTGAACGTAGATATTTGTTGCGTAGCAGTTCGAATCAGGTATGAAGAGGGAAATGAGCTAAAAGCAGCTCGAGCGAATGCGAGAGGAGCTAAAAGAAAAAAGAGGCAGGCTTAGTTCGACGTGGTCAGCAGTCCTATCTTCTAGAATAGAAGGATACATGACGGAAGTCAAAGGGAACTCAAGAAAGAAGCGGAAGTTCCACAAGGAAGGCAAGCCCCAAACAACAGAAAATTTTAAGGGAAATTGTAACCACTGTGGTATAGTTGGTCACATGGCCAAAGACTGCCGCAAGCTCAAACGTGAGAATAAGGCTAAAGGCAAGGCCAAGGCTAACATCGTTGAAGACACGCTCGTCAACGATATGATTGAAGAGTTCTCAGCGGTAGTTCTTGAAGCTAACCTCGTTGAGAATCCGGTGCAATGGTGGCTAGACACAGGTGCTACCCGTCACATATGTTTCAATAAAGAAGCTTTTTCCACTTATACACCAGGCTCAGACAAGAAGCTGTTCATTGGTAACAATTCTTCTTCAGAGGTACTGGGGGTAGAAAAGGTGATCCTAAAGATGACGTCCGGGAAAGAACTGACTATAAAGGAAGTGATGCACGTTCCAGATATTCGTAGAAATCTGATTTCTGGACCATTGTTAGTAAATGTTGGTTTTAGGCTAGTGTTAGAGGCTAACAAATTTATAATCTCTAAGAATGGAACTTTTATAGGAAGAGGCTTCGTCTATGAAGGCCTCTTTAAGTTCAATGATGCACCTGTGATGCCTTCTGTTTCAACTATCAATAAAATTGCACCTTCTACTTACTTGATTGAGTCATCTAATCTATGACATCATAGATTAGGACATGTAAACTATCAATTTATCCAAAGATTGGTAAAGCTGGAATTATTGCCGTCTATTGACATAAACCTTCAACGTAAGTGTGAGGTGTGCATAGAGGCAAAACTTTCCAAGTGTCCTTTTAGATCCATCGAAAGGAATACCGCTCCTCTAGAACTTATACACACTGATATATGTGATTTGAAGTTCGCTCAAACTAGAGGGGGGAACAAGTACTTTGTGATTTTCATAGATGATGGTACAAGGTTTTGTTACCTTTACTTACTAAAAAGTAAAGATGAAACCTTTGAAGCATTCAAACGCTACAAATCAGAAGTTGAGAATCAACTAGGCGGACGGATTAAAACTATACGTAGCGATAAAGGGGGAGAATATGTAGCGCCTTTTGAAGAACTTTGTACCTAATCGGGTATAGTTCATCAAACAACGACTCCTTACTCAACTCAATCAAACGGGGTTGTTGAACGCAAAAACCGAACACTAAAGAAAATAATGAATGCTCTACTCATCAATTCGGGCCTCCCTCAAACCACGTGGGGAGAAACTGTCCTTACCGCAAACATGATTCTTAACAGAGTCCCACACAAGGTTAAAGACAAGACTTCATACGAGCTATGGAAAGGAAAGAAACCTACCTATAAGTATTTGAAGGTATGGGGTTGTCTGGCCAAGGTAAAAGTACCTATGCCAAAACAGGTCAAGATTGGACCTAAGACTGTGGATTGCATATTCATCGGATATGCCAATAACAGTAGTGTTTATCGCTTCATAGGGCACAAGTCGGATCATCCGGACATTTATGAAGATACGATCACGGAATCACGGAACGCATGGTTCTTTGAAGACACATTTCCATATAAGGAAAATAACATAACATATCGCAAACGAAGTTATGAGAAAACCTTTGATGAACTAGGAGTCACTGACTAGCTAGATCGAAATCGTTCAGATCTAGTAAATTCTGAAGTAGCTGATGATCCGAAATTTAGTATTCCAGATTCTCAAGACTTGGAAGATTCAGAGATGGAACCAAGACAAAGCAAAAGGGCACGGAAGGACAAGTCCTTCGGTCCAGACTTTGTAGCTTATTTGGTTCAAGATGAACCACAGACAATCGCCGAAGCATTGTCAACTCCAGAAGCACCGCTCTGAAAGAAAGCTTTAGAAAGTTAGATAGAATCCATTCTGCATAACCACACCTGGGATTTGGCAGAACTTCCCCCAGGACACAAATCGTTGGGTTATAAGTGGATCCTTAAACGGAAGTTAAAGGCAGACGGTTCTATCGATAAGTACAAAGCCAGGTTAGTAGTCAAGGGTTATCGCCAAAAGGAGGGCCTTGATTACTTCGACACCTACGCTCCGGTGTCAAGAATGACATCCATACATATATTCATAGCTATCGCCGCCTTGCAGAATCTTGAAATACATCAAATGAATGTTAAGACTGTCTTCCTAAATGGTGATTTGAAAGAAGAAATATATATGGATCAACCTGAGGGGTATGCGGTTCCAGAACAAGAGATAAAAGTATGTCGGCTTGTTAAATCGTTGTACGGGCTGAAATAAGTCCCTAAACAATGGCACGAGAAATTTGATAGTACTCTACTATCAAAAGGATACGCCATTAATGGAAGTGACAAATGTGTTTACATGAAAGAAAATGTCAAATCCTTCGTCATGATATGTCTATATGTAGATGACTTGTTGATCACTGGAAGCAGTCCTAGAATAATCCTAGAGACTAAGAACATGTTAAAACAGTGTTTTGATATGAAATATATGGGCATTACAGATGTCATCTTAGGGATCAAGATCTCTAAGACATCTAATGGACTGGTCTTATCTCAATCTCACTACATAGAGAATGTACTGAAGAAATTGGGATGTTCGACATTTCACCAGTATCAACACCATAAGTCAAAAGCTTGATAAATATCTGGGTAAGCTCATACGCCATGAGCGATATACGCATGTGATTGGTAGTCTGATGTATATCACAAACTGAACTCGACCTGATATCGCTCATGCAGTCAATAAATTGGCTAGGTTCACTCGAAATCCAAGTGAGGATCACTGGAAAGCGTTGAACAGGATACTACGATTTCTAAAGTTCACGATACATTTCGGGTTACACTATTCAAGATATCCAGCGATACTTGAGATTCCTAAGGTATTATTTTCATTGATTACATAAAATCTAAGGAAAATATCGCAGATCCCTTGACGAAGGGAATACCCAAAGATCAGTTGTTCTGCCTATCTAGGGGAATGGGCTTAAAACCCAAACAATATGAACCGATATAGTGGACACCCAACCTTACAGACTGGAGATCCCAGGAATAAGGTTCAATAGGGAAACTAAACTGTAAAGGTTCCGTGAGTGCTTCGGTGGAAGCAAGAGCACTTCAGATAATATGTCTTTCTTAAGAAGCATAATCAAGGCCGTTCCCGTGATAGACAAAAAGTGCTACCTGTAAGAGGGGTAAAAGATAAGTTTCCAAACCTTTAATGATCCTAAAACGTTGAGGTTAGGTTGGTGAAATTTTTAATGGTTCCTAACGCTTGTGTAGCGGGGTATTACAGGATACCTTGTAGGAAACCACCTATTTAAGTGCGAGGACATACCGCCTCAAATGAACGCACTTAAGTATCCAAGGAAGTCTACAACCCACGATGGACAAAACACTAGAAAGATTGAGTAGGAAAGGTGTTGTGTTGGTACCATTGTCTTGACATATACTAAACACTGACGATTCAAGACATCACGTTCACCGCACAGTAAATCTGTCCGATGGTATTCTACTATGAAAGGTTCAAAGCTCTGGCTACCTCTCCGGATGCAACATCATTCAGCCAAGTGATTGCTAGAAAGGCACCATGTGCGTGCACCAAAATCTCTTCCAAGAGGGGATTGTTGGAAATATTTATTAAACGTGAAATAAAGTAAATCATATTAATTATGAATCGAACAATTGAGGCCCCGCACGTAGGAAACCTTGTTTCCACACACGTGCACACGTAGTGCCAATGATCAAAATTTTCTTAATGGAAGAGATATTGGTACGTATACGAATTATTTGAGACATAAGGTAATAGACGGTTATTGGCCAAATGACGAATAATTTCACGTTGGTAAATGAAGGAAGAAGTGTATAATGTGTAAAGATGAAATGAATCAAAAATTACCATTAAACCGCGAAGGGCCGCGACGCTTGAAGGGCCGCGGCTCTAATTGACGTTTCAATTCCAGTAACTTACTGGAATTGAAGGGCCGCAGCGCCTCCCCGAAGGGCCACGACTCTAATTGACGTTCCAGTACTAGTGAGTTACTAGAATTGAAGGGCCGCGGCTCCTCGACTGTTTCAATCCGTTGGAGGTGAATTAAAAACTGATTCTTGGGCTGACTTTGGAATATTTACTCTCCATTATTTTTCTCATGAATTCAACTATTACTTAGCTGAATTGTAACTCCAAATTCAAGGCATTACCATGACATTCATGGACTTAGCCATTTGAAGGGTCATCATCTACACACTATATAATGAGACACAAGGCTCATTTGGAAAGAATACACTTGACATCTTACACTCAACAATTCTCTGAAATTGTCTTCCTCTCTTGCAATTACAAACACTCAAAGATCTTTCTTCCAAAGCAAACACATGAGTTCCGTTTGCTCATTTGTTTGATTGTTGTTTTATCTTGAGAGATAAGTTGCCAATACAATCGTTGAAAAGATATACGGGGCAATATTATCTTAAGGATAGATCAAGAATTTGGTCGACTCAGCAAATCCTCATATTTGATCATTTCCAGATTTCTGATAAATAATTGTTATTGTTATTTTTCCGTTAGACACATTATCACTCACAATATATTCATGCATAGTAGGAGAATAAGATGCAAATGGGCGGAGGAACGTTTTTTTGAAACTTTACAATATTTCTTATTAATGCATTCTTTTGACTAACAATGGAGGAACTTTCATGAGACTTTACAATATTTATGGAGGTGGTCAATGCACTGTTTATACTTTCAAAATTATTTAATTTTAAGGGCCGAATGGGAAAGATTTACTTAATAATATCTTATTTTTATAATGTGGTCATGTAATTTTAACAGATATTTTTAGTAATTTGGGATAGAGGAAGTAAGTGATATTGTTAGCTTATACACCCCTTAAGTAATTATTCATTCCTAAAAAATTATGAGTGTTTTTACTTGTTTATACAGACAAATAAGGTTTGTGTATAATGATTATAATGCTTGGTGATACTGAGAAATTGATGGATTGTTCTTTTGTTCAAGTGAGTGTTACACTTAATTACTCTTGTCCTATACCAATTATAGTCTTTTGAATTACCTTATATATAAGGTTTAATCTCATATCCCTCAACATTTAATTCGAGATTTCGGGTTAGAGTTATGAGAATGAATCAAAATTAATAAGGAATAGTTTATCTAAAATGAAATTACCTGGCGCAAATTAATTCAATTAATCCATTCAAATATAATTACCAATACTCGATGAAAAACAAAAAAAAAAGTATAATCTCTAATTAATTTTAGTTTGGTTACAGTGTTACACCGCAAACAGTGCAAAATGATATTTTAAAATCAGAGACCACAAACAAGACCTTGCAGAGGCTGCAACAACACCTGCATCATTTGTGGATTGAAGAGTTCATATGAAGTTTTATAAAAGGGAAAAAGGTCATATTTGCCATCTAACTTGATCATATTTGTCCTTCGTTAAAGTTTTGGGTCAAATATACCCTCCATATTAGCAAAGTTGTCACATATGCCCTCTGTTAGACGGAAATCCCATATGGATGACACGTTGGATCAGCGTGGACGCCACGCCGGATCCACGTGGAGGGTGAGACCACGTCACTGCCTCACCCCCTTCTCTTCTACTCCGTCCCTCCCCCACGCTGCTCCCAATGAGCAGGAGCGATCATAAAGCTGTTAAATATATTAGGTCCAGCCCAATATGTTTCCGTTAAACATGGGCCACGAATCCGTGTAAGTCCCATTAATTGTATATTTGGTATGTTTACATATTAGTCTTGTATAGTTATTCTTCATATAGAATAAGGATTTAGATGTAAAGTAGGAATATGATTCTCCTATTTTAATTTGTATATATATGTCTTTCATCAATAAGAATAATCAAGGGATTAATTCTTTCATGGTATCAAGAGTCTAGGTTCTTTTCATTACTTCCGCTTCTCAATTTCTTCTAAAAAATACCGTGCAAATCCCTCTCAAAACCCTCGGGTCTTTGACAAAATCTGAGAACTCCTCTTTTTTTTTCTACAATTCTTGTCCAAAGTTCGTTCTTTCACCATGACTGATAAGAACATTTTTCATCATGCCCTCACAGTTTCTAACATCAAGAGCGTCTTTCCTATCGTTCTTGATCTAGAGAACGTCCAATATGGGACATGGACAGAATTATTCAAGATTCATGCTATGACACATAAAAATTCTTCACCATATCATCCTTCCCACTACTCCTACGGGGGGTGATATGACATCTACGTCTACAACGGCTGTGCCCACCAAAGCAGCAGATCCAGACTTATGGGTCATGCTTGATGTCAAGGTTCTGCAGTGGATATATGCCACTATCTCCTTGGATCTTTTACAGACGATTATGGAATCCAACTCCACAGCTATGGCGGCGTGGAATCGATTGGGTGACATCTTCCAAGATAACAGTCATTCTCACATTGTTATCCTTGAGCAGGAATTTTCTCAAGTTGGTATGGCGAATTTTTCAAACGTTTCTTCTTCTTGCAAACGCCTCAAAGACTTGGCAGACCAACTTCGCAATGTGGGTTCTCCTGTTTCTAATAGTCGTCTAGTTCTTCAAATGGTTAATGATCTATCTTAGGCCTATACATGAGTTACTTCGGTTATTCGTCAAAGTAACCCCTGTGGAGTTCTATCAAGCCCGCTCCATGCTCACTTTGGAAGAAGCGGGTTTGGCTAAAAGGGCATCGATCGGAGCAAGCCCCATCGTCATGATGACTGCTTCCAATTTTCTCCCTTCCAATCCAGCCAACGTGACCCAAAATCACAACAACGGTGGTGGTAAGAAGGGACAAAATCGGAAGAATAATGACAAGAATCGCGGAGGCACAATGGAGGAAACCGTCAACAACAGTTCTAGGGCCTACAGGGGTCCCCTGAATAGTGACAGTGGGTCCCAGCACCCCACAGTGCCGCGACTCAACATTACAGCGCTGTGGCTCATCATTACAACACCGCATCGCCTCAGTCTCAGCCCGTGCAAGCGTCGCGACCCAGCTTCTTCCCAGGTCAGACTCTAGGGTTCAGACCAGTGTATGGACAGCCCCAGCAGTCCGGTATACTTGAGCCTTGCCCCCATCAGGCCCATCACGCAATGGGCCCCACTCAGACCGACATTGAAGCAATGATACACACACTTGACTCAACCGGACCCTAATTGGTACATGGACACAGGTGCCACTACCCACCTGACATCCGACCAAGGTACTCTCTCGTCTTATTCCAATTTGAGAAGTAATCGTGGTATAATTGTTGGTAATGGTAGTTCTATTCCAATTAAGGGTTATGATAATAAAACTTTGTCCCCTTCTCATCCACCACTTGTCCTGAAAAATACCATTCATGCCCCAAAATTGATTAAAATTGATGTATGTCCGTAAATTCACTACTGATAATTGAGTTTCTATTGATTTTGATCTGAGGTTTTCTGTGAAGGATTTCAAGACGGGTGATGCGCGATTTATGCACACACTAACGAAAGTGCACGTATCGTGACAAGTAATATAGTCTAGATAATACTGAATATCGTCCTCAAGGACTGATTTTCAAGTACCGATTATCTATGCTTTAGTTTCTATTTGATTAACGTTAATTGAGTTGAAATTCTAAACTAATAATGCAGGAAATAAACTAATTATAAAAATACTTTGAATTAAATCAGTTATGATGGAGAATTAGGGCTTCCAAGATCATCAACTATCCACTATATTCACTCCTTAATACAATTTAGACTAACTTCTTCTTCTACGTTAAGATAGCAGGTTAACTAGACCGTTTTATACTCCTGTTAAGGTAATATAAACACTCAACCTCAATGGAGAACCCTTCTACCTTTCGGTGACAAGATTGACTACAAAGGAGGATTAAGAGCAATAACCTATTAAGCTACACAAGTATCGGGGTACTTTCGTTCACGATTTAACCTATGTTTATTCAACTATAGCATATTCAAAATCTCCTCTTTCGGCTTTCGATTAGAAATCATATAAGTGATGATAACTAGTGATCAATTAATTATCAAGCAATCAAAACAACTATTGAATAAATCTTAAATAAGTGAAGAAGAAACCAAACTAATATATTAATTCATGAATAGAGTTTCAAGTGAATCACAAGGAAATCCCTAACAAAGTAATTAGCTCCTAGCCATAGTCACGCTAAGAACTAATATAATCTCCATACATGAACTGAAATAAACAAAGCAAAAAAAAAGAAAAGAAAAATACTCAAGAACGAGTCTCCAAGCCTTCTAGCATCCAAGGATTGTGTTGTGGAATATTTACAAGATGGAATGGTGGATGGAGAATGGAATGGAATGGTGGATGGAATGTAGGATGGTGGATGTAGAATGAATGATTCTTCTAATGATGTAGAGACTATTTATAGACCAAGAATCCTTTAGGTAAATGGTTAGAGATTATGTAGGTAGGAAAGGTTATGGAATCCTTTTAGGTAAAGGGTTTAGGAAAAGTTATGGAAAAGGGTTAAGAAATATGTAGGTAGGAAAAGTTATCCCTTTTGGACTCTGAAAATGTGTCAAATTCGGCCCAAAAACTCAGAAATCCCGCGTCGGCGCAGCAGATCGTGCGCCACGGCGCTGAAAATCGAGAGGCTTTGGACGGCTTGATGGTTTGGCCATGGCGTGTGGCATTCTTCCGGATTTTTCGTTTCTTCGTCCTTTGTTCGTCCGGTCTTCGTCTGATTTCTTCTATATTTCCCGGAACTTCTTAGGCTTCATTTCTTGTCCCTTTTAGTGTGCAATTCCATCTCATTTATGCTCATTTCATCTCATTTTCACCATTTCTCCATTTCTGACCGTTGTGACACAAAAGAAAGGACAACAACCCTAATACTATACTAAACATAAATGAAATGAGTAAAATACTAACAAAAAATGACTCAAAAGGTGTATATAAAATACACCGATCAACGGGGAGTCCTCTCATGAGCTGTGACAGTAGGAGGATCTTTATCCAATCACACCGAGTCTCAGCATCTCGCGTCATGCTATGCCATCCACTTTTGCAGCCCTTGCTCCTTCTTTGTGGCATGCTCGTCTAGGTCATCCACGATCGTCAATTTTATCTGTTTTAGACAAAAATATGTTAATTTCTTGTAAGGGTATGCGTAGTACTCCAAATTGTCAATCTTGTTCTTTAGGGAAAATTATTAAGTTACCATTTGTAGCCTCGAATTCTAATACTTCAATGTCATTTGACATTATTCATAGCGATTTATGAACATCTCCGGTTCTTAGTTCTATGGGTCATCGATATTATGTTTTATTCTTGGATGATTACTCTAAATTTTTATGGACGTTTCCAATTGCGAACAAATCACAAGTTTTTTCCATCTTCGTAAAATTTAGAGCTTTCATAAGAACCCAATTTGAATGGAAAATAAAGAACATCCAATGTGATAATGGTAAAGAGTATGACAATGGGGAGTTTAGGGAGTTTTATGCCCAAAATGAGATAAATTTTCATTTTTCTTGTCCTCATACGTCTTCACAAAATAGGAAAGCTGAACGAAAAATTCATACCATTAATAATATTATCCGGACTTTATTGGTTCATTCTTCCGTCCCTCCATTGTTTTGGCATCATGTGGTACAAATGAGTACCGATCTACTTAATATTCTTACCTCTAAAGGTTTGACATATTTCTCCCCTCTTCAAGTTTTATACAATAAGACTCCTACGTATTCTAATCTTAGGGTCTTTGGATGCTTATGTTATCCACTGTTTCTATCCACCGCAATAAAAAAACTTTAGGCACGTTCTACTCCGTGTGTGTTTTTGGGTTATCCGTCAAATCACCGTGGTTATAAATACTTTGATTTGTCCTCCAAATGAATCATCATTAATCGTCATGTTCTCTTCGATGAATCCTAATTTCTATTTACTAAAGTAGACAAATCCGTTCCTAGTTCTTATGATATTTTGGATGATGATATCTCCCCATATGTTCTCCGTCATTTTTCAGAAAATACATCGTTAGCGTCGCGGCGCCAAAACTCCAGAGAACTCTGCAGTTCATCCGGCGCCGTGGCCTAGAAAGTTCCGAAAATTCTCAAAATTCACCCAATTCAGCTCAGAGTCATGGTCCAATCACTCACAGTCAATGAGGTATTTTTAAACCAAAAGACATTTTAATTTGAATTCTACTGTTCTTAAATCACCCTTACCCCATAATCATGTGTCTGCCTTAAATGACCCTAATTGAAAAATTACCAGGATCGATGAATATAATACTCTTATTAATAATAAGACGTGGGAGTTGGTACCCCGTCCATCTGGTGTTAATATTATTCAGTCTATGTGGATTTTTATTCACAAGGAAAATTATGATGGTTCATTTGCGAGACATAAGGCTCGTCTTGTAGGTGATGGTAAGACTCAGCAGGTTGGTGTGGATTGTGGTGAAACATTTAGCCTAGTGGTCAAGCCAACTACCATTCGCACTGTGCTCCGCTTGGCTCTTTCAAAATCATGGCTCATTCATCAGCTAGATGTGAAGAATGTTTTCCTACATGGTGATCTCAAGGAAACAATGTATATGCATCAACCCTTGGGTTTTAGGGATACTAGATATCCTCATCATGTTTGTTTGCTGAAGAAGTCTTTGTATGGGCTTAAGCAATCTCCACGAGCTGGTATAAGAAGTTTGCTGATTATGTTTTGACTATGGGTTTTTCTCACAGCAGATCTGATAATTCATTATTCATATATCGTCATGGTTCTTCGATGACGTATATACTATTATATGTGGATGATATTATCTTGACTGCCTCTTTTGATGCTTTGTGAAAGTCTATCATGACAATGCTCAGTTCTGAGTTTGCTATGAAGGACTTGGGTACATTGAGTTATTTCTTGGGAGTTGTTGTTACTCGTCATGCATGTGGATTGTTCTTATCACAGAGGAAGTATGCAGCAGAGATCATTGAGAGGGCTGGGATGTCATCCTGTAAGTCCACTTCTACTCCAGTTGATACTAAACCCAAGTCACGGCTGCTGGCTCTCCCTATGAGGATCCGACCCGCTATCGTAGTCTTGCAGGCGCCCTTCAGTATCTGACGTTCACGCGACCTGATATTACATATGTCGTACAGCAGGTGTGTTTGTTTATGCATGATCCCAGAATTAAACATATGAATGCACTCAAACATATTCTTAGGTACATTCAGGGAACACTTGAGTATGGCTTGCATTTGTATCCTTTGTTGACGTCTACATTAGTCTCCTATACAGATGCTGATTGGGGTGATTGTCCTGACATCGAACGGTTTACGTCTGGTTATTGCATATTTTTAGGTAGTCTCATGGTCTGCCAAGCGTCAAACCACACTTTCACGTTCAAGTGCAGAGGCCGAGTATAGAGGGGTAGCCAATATGGTTTCTGAGTCATGTTGGTTACGTAATCTACTGTTAGAGCTTCATTGTTCTATTGATAAGACTACATTGGTGTATTGTGATAATATAAGTGTCATATACCTTTCTGGTAATCCAGTTCAGCACCATCGCCCTAAACATATAGATATGAATATTTACTTTGTTCGAGAGAAGGTAGCTAAAGCACAAGTACGCGTCTGCCATGTCTCTTCCAAATATAAGATTGGAGACATCTTTACAAAGGGTCTTCCCTCGGTCCTTTTTGAAGATTTTAGAGACAGTCTCAGCGTACGAAAACCTCCCGCTATGACTGCGGGGGTGTGTTAAACATATTGAGTCCAGCCCAATATGTTTCCGTTAAACATGGGCCACGAATTCATGTAAGTCCCATTAGTTGTATATTTGGTATGTTTAGATATTAGTCTTGTACCATAATTAAAATTATAATATCACCATAAGTGTATAGTTATTCTTCATATAAAATAGGAATTTAGATGTAAAGTAGGAATATGATTCTCCTATTCACTTGTATATATATATATATATATATATATATATATATATATATATATTTCTTTCATCAATAAGAATAATCAAGGGATTAATTCTGTCACAAATAACACCAAACAGATCTGCAAAACCCTGCAACACCAAAATGATATAATATTATTTAATTAATTAAAATTATATATTAATGAAAGTAGTTTTGCTCAAAAAAATATATTTATTAGTTGATAACCATTTACGTGCCTGAAGAAAGTGAGCGAAGGATGAACGAAAAGGGGAAGGCTGGTGGTGCTTGAGAAGTGTGGTGGTATTGTTTTTTTTAATATAACTCAAAATATCCCCCTCAATCACAATTCAGAAACGTAGCCTCCATCTACAGCCCCCCTAAAAAAAATTGATATAACTCAAAATTCAAAATATCCCCTCAATCACAATTCATAAACCCTAGCCTCCGTCTTCCTATTGTATAAAGGATGAATATTGTACTATATATATACTTTGATATTAATGAAAAGACTTCCTAAGAGAGATTAAACCATCTTCCCTCTCTGTGGTTCATCAAATATTCTTTAAATCAATGTAAGTTGATACATTACTTGCAATATGACTATTATTTGACTATTATCTTAGAAAATGTGCCTAAGATTTTTAATTTTTCCATTGTTGTTGCTGGCTTACTACCCTTACTACCCTATTATAGCATAAAAGTAAGAAGTTGTTTTCATTAATCATTTTGGAAGCTCTTTTAATAATTGCATACTCTTTTTGCTGGCACAGAAATTGCTGGCTTTCTTCTTTTTCCATATTTCTCCGACTCCACACTTTTTCTTCTTCATAGATTGCCATAAGACACTGATTAGTTAGTACTTTTATTGACATGGGTATGAATTTTAAGTGTATACGTATGTGATTTTCTAGTGAAAACATTACTCAAGGTATGTGAATTGTGATTTAACTAGGTTGTTGTTTTCTTCCTTTTTAGGGTTTATTGGGTGAGTTTTGCATCAGAGTAATCATCATTGTTAAGCTGGAAATACTAATAAAAATATGATAAAAAAGCTCAACTATTCTTTTATTCTTTTATGTTTGTTTCTTTGATAATTGATTTATGTATTTTTTTTTGGAGTGGTAGTTGGTACGATGGTACAACTTAAGAAAATTGATTCATTTTTCAAGAGGAAAGCTTCCAAAAAAGATGAAAATTGTATAGCTTCAACATCGACACTTGAAAAGCACCATTCCGATGATCAAACAGTTCAACTAGATGAGCAACCTTGCAAGATTCAAAAAGTCACCATGGATGAATTTGATGTCAATTATTTAAAATGTGACCCTGAAAAGCGTCCCCAAATTTGGGAATCCAGTGAAGCGAAGAGATGAAGTTCGAAGAGATTGTCTCAGGAGCTCTATTGATTCAATTTGTTGGCTCACGTTTCAAGCTTGTGCTTTTAGAGGCCCTGATGAATCAATGAGATAAAAAAATAGAGGTAACTTTCTTGAAATGATCAAACTCTTAGCATCATATAATGATGAACTTGCAGTAGTGCTAGAGAATGCTTCATATAATTCAAAGTACACTTCTCATCAAATTCAAAAGGAAATCTTGTATATCATTTCTAGTAAAGTGAAAAATTATATCCGAGAAGATATTGGGGATTCTAAATTTTGCATAATTGTTGATGAATCGTGTGATGAATCTCTAAGGGAGCAAATGGCTATTATTTTGAGGTTTGTTGATAAAAAAAGTTGTATACAAGAACGATTTTTTGATCTTGTGCATGTTAAGGACACTATGACTATCACTCTTAAAAAATGGTTTGTGATGTTCTTTCTCGGTATCGTCTTGATGTTTCAAATATCCGTGAGCAATAGTATGATGGTGCTAGTAATATGAGAGGAGAGTGGAATGTATTGCAAGCATTATTTCTCAAAGGTTGTCATTATGCTTATTACATACATTGCTTTGCATATAGATTACAACTTGCTTTGGTTGCTGCTTCCAGAGAAGTTTCCTTATTAATGATTTCTTTTCAAACTTGACTTTTGTTGTCAATATTGTATGTTACTCTAGTAAGTGTCATGACGAGCTACAAGCTGTCAAATTAGAGGAGATATCACTTTTGCTAAAGATTGGTGAACTTGATAGTTAGGGGTGAGATCGGTTCGGATCGGTTCAGTTTTGGGCCGAATCCGAAATAATATTCGGTACGATACTTCAATACCGGCATGCCGATAATTGCTTTGGCTTTTGCTATCTAAACCGAATTGACCTGATCCGAATGGGTTCGGATCGGTTCGGTACCAAATCAGGTTCCGGGGCGTGATTTTTTTAAAAAAATTGAATTTCCAATACTGAAATTGACATTCTCGGACACATTACCACGAAATTTGAATGTTGCAATCTATTGTATATCACGAGATATTTAGCTTTGAAAAGGGAAAAAACGTAATGATTTGGGGGGAAATTGAAAGTGATTGTCAAGAAGGACGTTTTTAGAGAAATCGGCTGAACCAAACAGACTACATGGCTCCGTATCGAAATAATACGCGAAATCAAAAAAACAATTAGATCAAACGGACGTCCGAGCGCAAAGTTATGATCATTTAAAGTTTCACTAATTTACAACCTATATTTGATATGTCAATACGTCCGGGCTGGCTGGGAGAAATGGTGGGTGTGTGTTACCGGGTAACCACACACGTAAGTTTGCTATTCGGTACCATTTCGGTTCGGTTTTGCCATGGAACCGAACCCGTACCGAATGGAGCAATCAGTTCGGATTATTTTCGGTTTCGGTTTGCTAGCAAGCCCTAACCGTCCGGTTCGGCCCAATTCGGATTTCGGCTCAAACAGTTCGGATTTTAATCCCACCCCTATTGATAGTGGTAAAAGACAAAGTCATATAGACACTTCAACACTTTATTCTTGAGGCTGTTAGTCATCCAAAATTGAATAACTTGTCAACTATGTCTGAATTGTGTGAAGCTTTGAAAAAAATAGGGAAGACGAATACATATTACTTGATTGATCGAATAATTCGGCTTATCTTAACTCTTTCAGTTTCTACGGCTAGTACAGAGAGATCATTTTCAACAATGAAGATAATCAAGACAATGTTGTGTAATAAGATGGAGGATGAGTTTATGGTGGTTTATATTAAACCTGTCTAACGGTCCGGGTTGACCCGGAACCGGACCGGTTGACCCGGTAGGAAATCCGGTCCGGACCGAACCGTTAAGGGCTTATCGGGTTGGGGGTTGGGTTGGCACCCAACCCCAACCCGCACGGGTTATGTTAAAACCCGGTAAGGCCCGGACCGGTTAGACCCGGTAACGGAAACCGGTTACATTACCGGTTAACCGGTCCGGACCGGTAACACAATTTTTTTTTTTAAAAAAGGTAACGGTAATGTTACCGTTGGGGAGGGGGTGGGTCCGTGGGGGTGGGTGGGGTGCCAACGGTCATTTCGACCTTTTTTTTAATTACATTTTTACCCTTTAAAAATCTATAAATTCTCTACATTTTTTTCATTTTTATCACACAACAATTCTCTCAATTCTCTAATTCTCAATTTCTCATACTCTCTTAATTATCTTTATTATCAATTTTTAAGTTATTATTATTATTAGTTTTCAAATTCAAAGTAGCAAGACGCAAAACTTCGAGCTTCGAGTTTCAATTGAATTCTGAATCCCGAATCCCGAAGTTTGGTACACTCGTTTCATTCTCTAATTATTTTATTTAATTGTCATATTTATTTGTTGATTATTTAAATATTTTATAATGTTTTTGCTAAGGGGAATTGCGTCGGGACTACGCCGTAAATCTAGTTCAAGGGGTAAAAAATCTATAGGTTCTTCATCATCTAATCAAAATATAGATTATGATCAAATGCAAGAAGAAAGAAGATAATGAATATGATAACATCCAATTAGATAATATTGTTGAACTTGAAGAAAATGAACCTCCTACACCTTCAGGATTCAAATCATTCAATGAAGATGACGATGAAGAATCTTTAGACATATGGAGTACTTTTACAACACAAGCAACCACAAGTCGATCTTGCGATGAGATGCAATTTTATTTGCAAAAGCCAGCGGAGCCGATGAAAAGTTTTGACCCTTTACAATGGTGGCAGGATAACAAAAGGCAATTCCCGGTACTTGCAGCGATGGCCCGAGATATTCTTAATGTGTCGATCTCAACAGTGGCTTCTGAAAGTGCATTTAGCCAAGCACGAGATCAAATAGGAGACGCACGTCACTCATTGGGTGGAAGCACATTAGAAGTGTTAGTCTGCTTAAGGGATTGGATCAGATCAGAAAGAAGAAATCAAGGATGTGGAGACGTTAATTCTCCGGAAGATGAAGAAATAGGCAATATTTTGGAAGGCGGGAGCGGAGGCGGGACTGGAATTAATACTCCAGATTTAGAGGTTATGGAGCATAACCAATTCAATCAACCAATAGATTACGAAGAACTTGCAAGAAGGATGCATAATATGTAAATAAAATTATTATTACTTCATTATGTACTCTTATTAACATTATGAAAGTTCAAAAGTTTACATCTTATCATTAATTTTAATTTTACTATCTATTTAGTTGTTAATCTGTTATTACTTATTTGTTAACTTATATCTACTAATCTAATAAATTAATAAAAGTATAATTACAATATAAAATTTTAAACTATAAAGTATAACTATAACAGTACTATAAAGTAAACTATAAAATAAAGATAAAGTATAAAGTAATAAACTATAAAGTATAAAGTTATAAACTATAAAATAGAAAGTTAACTTTAAAGTTTCAATTTTAATATATAAAACTATATTATATTATTATATTACATATTTAAATTGAATTTAGTTTACATTATAGAAAATAAATACTAGAAATTAAAAAAAAACCGACGGTAGGCAGTTGAACTCTGACATGGCGACCTGAAATCCGGTAATGAACGGACCGGTTGGCGATGAGTCAGTGAACCGAATCGTTAAACCTGTGAGGGCTCACGGCCGGACTGGTTCGACCCGTTAGACAGGTATAATTTATATTAATAAATAGATAGCTGAAAGCTTTAGCTCTGATTCAATTATTAATGATTTCAAGTCTTTAAAAGAATGAAGGGTAGCACTTTAATTATAGGTACGTCTTTCCTTTTATATATGATTTTTTTGTTGTGTTGGTGTTATTTTGAATCTTTGATAAAATTAAATTTTGTTCTTATAAATTTCAATTATAATATTTTGGTTAGTAGTTACCGCCAGAAGATGAACCTCAATATGTAAAGTTTAGCTACACGAAGCACGTGAACTGAACCTCTATGTGAGAAGATAAAATTCTTTCATTCACGAACCACTCAATCAAGCTTATGATTTGTCAAGTGTCTATCCAAATGGTTTGATCATAATAATTCATCTATATTAGTTGACAACAGGACCATATCAAAGACATGTGCACTGCGTTGGCCAACGACTTAGTCAACCTAATATCTTATGAGAATTTGAGTGTTCTCTCGAAGATGTATTCGAGGAATGAATCCTAATCTTGGCTCGACTACCATCTTTAATCCACTTCGTAACGTACCCAAAACAAGTCGCGTCTCAACCCATAAGGTATTTGAGCTTAGGATAGGATCAAAGTACATTACTCCGTGAATAAGGTGCGTATCGACCTCAAGTCTAAGGACTTTTATCTCCCACACACCGATGACACTTTAGACATACAACAAATAGTGCATCAGTAGGGTATACCAATACTCCAATAAGTATCCATGTATCCATCACAAGTTGCCATAACTCGTAGCAAGTGAGACATACTACATCCCCTAAGGATATGATGCATACCACATATCGATGTATAACATATCGTCGATATCCCAATCTCGATGATCATTAGTCGAGGAGATTTTAAGAGCGTTATGCTATGATATTAATTTCTCACTCCATTAATAACCATGTAACCTCTAGGGATGCATTTATAGAATATTATAAACAATCAACTAATAATTCAACAAATGCAAATACCATAATATTAATCATCATCAATATATAAATATGAATGTGTATAAAGTACATGTGTCATAATACTGATTGTCTCTAGGACATTGATGAGCGAAAAGATGCACACACTTAAACGCAAGTGCACGTTATCGTGACAAGTAATATAGTCTTAGCAAGACCGAATATCGTCCACAAGGATTAGAGTTCAAGTACCAAATATCTATCTTTTGGTATCTATTTGGTAAATTGATATTTGATTTTGTGGTTTATAACTACGAATTATAAAGGCTAATTTAACTAATGAGTTTACTTCAGTTGTGATGAGAATAGGGCTTCCACGTCTCCTCACTATCCGCTTATGTTACTTATTAATGCAATAACTTAGTGTAACTTCTTTTGGGAAAGCGGGTTCACTAAATCGCTTTATACTCCGTTAGGGTTATATAAACACTCAACCCAGATTGCTCCTTTCTACCTTTCGTGATAAGGATGACTCTATAGGAGGATTAAGACTAAGAACCTAGTTACCGTCACGCACAATGCGTAAAATTAGGGTTGTTAAGCCTCTCGTTAACGCTACATAAATAATTGAGGTATTTTCATCCCCAATCCAAGAATGTCTACCCAACTTACAGCATATTCACAATCCCCTCCTTTCGGAGTCTGATTAAAAATCATATAGTGATAATTAGTTGTCAATTAACTACCAAGCATTCAATTTAATTATTGGATAGATCTCAACAAGAAGAAGAATAACCATAAGCATGCATTAAATCATAACATAAGTTTCTAGAGATTAAACATGGAAAGCCCTATAGAGGAATTAGTTCCTAGCCATTGACATGACAAGAACTAATTCCATGTTCTTCATAAAACTGAAATAAAAACAAGAAAAGGAAAGGAAATTTACTAAACTATGGTCTCGATATCCAAAGAAAGCCTTGTGTTGTGCGAAGGGAACCTTAAAAGCGCCTAGGGTTCTCCTTTTATAGGCTCCTAACCGCCTCAACTTTTCCGTGCAGGCCTGGCCCAAAATCCGTCTGAAAACCTTATTTTTCCGCGTCGGCGCCGCGGCGCCGGAAATTTTGCAATCCTTCGGGTGATTTGGCGCCGCGGCCGATCTCTGGCATGCATGGGCACGCGGCGCTGCAACTTTGTAGCCTCGGATGTTTAGGCGCCGCGCACTGCGCCGACATGAAGCGCGCGCTGGGTCTTCTGCGACCTCTGCGGATAGTGGCGCGCGGCCGCTTCGATCGCGGAGGCGCGTGCGCGTCCAGGTTTCAACCTGCTCACCACTTTCTGCTTTAGCTCGAATCTCCTCTTTTGCCCTCTTTTAGCTCATTTTCCGCCATTTGGCCATTTTAACCACTTTGACTCAAAAGAAAGAAAAAATATCCTAATACGACACTTATATGTGTAAAAAGGGACAAAAGATTAACTAAATCGACTCAAAAGGTGTATATAAAATACACCGATCAAATACCCCCAAACTTAACCTTTGCTCGCCCTCGAGCAAAGATAGAAAGAAAGAAATAAAAGACTCAAGAAAAGAAAATAAAAGACTCACTGACATTGATCACTTTTGCTGCATTAGTGTTAACTAAAAAAAAACATGAAAGTTAGCAGAATAATATGCAGGAACATATAACATGAAATTTTAGCATCCTAAACACTTTAAGCTAGATATTTCGCAAACTCATATTTATCATGCTTAATGGAAGTCAATATACTAAATCATGCATGAAAATTCAAAAATCCTATGGCATACTTACTTGCTATTCTCCACTAATTCTGGATATGCATAAAAGAGATCTTCAGGACTTTAAGGGTTGTAATGTAGGCTTAGGTATAAGTATGTAAAAATAGGTATTTAGGCTCATTTTTGTGTACCATAGGCTCTTTAGCTTTTCAATTTTTCCCTTTTCTTTTGATTCTTTCCTTCACTTCAATTCTATCTTTCCCCTCTTTTGTTTTGGGAGAGTGAAGTGTATTATAATAACAAGCACCCCCAAACTTAGGCTTTTGCCTCTTTCTTATTACTTTTTTATTGGGGTGCAACAAGCTCATTCACTCTTTTTGTCTTTTTTTTTAACACACTTGATTCCACTATTTCATATTTTTACTTATGGCACACTTTGTGGGAATATAGGGTGTAAAAGAAGAAGTTTCACTTTTTAGGCTCAATGGGGCTAACTAGGGATATATTTTTAAAGTCCGGAATAGAAAAGAATGGTAAGAATTGGCTATCAAAGAAATGCCTGAGTCATCTCCCTAATATGCATATCCTAACTATTTCGCCTCAAATAGCAAGCAATCATAACACATAAGTATTCATCATTTAGCATGCACAATTCAACCAAGAAACTCCAAATAGACAGATTTTGTGAGTTTTTGGCATATCTAACCTAAGTGTTTAGATAGTTGCTTTTATTCCATTACATTATTCCACCTTACTTCACTAGGTGTTTCTAGTAACTATAGCATACATGATCTTTTGACAGACAATTATGACTCAAAAAGAATTTTTTTTTGTGACTCAAAAATACACTAAGAAAAAACAAAAACACAAATAAATAAAACATAACAAGACACAAATAAATAAAACATAACAAGACACAAATAAACACCCCCCCCCCCCCCAAACTTAAATCACACATTGTCCCCAATGTGTGTAGACTCAAAGACAATAAAAGGAAATAAGACACTTACAGACTTTGGCTAAAATGGTGGTGGTGGTGGTGGTGACATTGGATAATGCATGGACCACTGACTGAACAAGGAACTCATCTCATTGATTTGCTGTCGCGTTTCTTGCTGTCCTTGTATCACTGTGTCCAAACTCTGCATCATCCTCATCTGATTCTGAAGCAGTTGCTCCATAGTGGGCGCCCGAGGGTTCGCTTCGTAGTGGTGGCTAGGTCCTGCCGCATATTGAGCCTCTTTTTCAGGCTCATCTTCGTCCATTGCGGCCTCTGCTGCTGCTGCTGCTGGTGGTTGTACTCTTCTTCTTGCTGATGGGGGGCTTGGGTATGGGAAAGAGTGCACTATCCCATATGTCACCGGCAATTGGTTCCTCTCATTAGTATCAGTGGGTAGGATTTCGACCGCATTCATGTTGCACAAATTAGAGATAAGTGAGCCATGTCCCAATCCACCTGTTGTCACCAACCTGTTGTCTCTTCAATACTTTGCACTATCTCTCTCCCCACATCAATCGTCAACCCCCTCATAATTCCATATATCAGCTTAATCCTATCTTCTGACACTCTGGTGAAGTGCGTGGATGGAATCATGCGCATCGACAAATATAGCCAACCTTGGTCGCTTTGTTGAATCGCACCGATTGCTCTTGATCCATTTCTCGCAATATCAAAAGCAGCCCCAGGGTAGCTCACTGTGTCTGCGACGGTATTCCAGTTGATGTTGTCGATGCTCCTAGACCATGTTCTAAAATGGCTCCGATCACCAATTACTCCTTCAACATCAACTGTTTTTAGAGTCATATTTATTGCTTCTGCTGTCACTGGCTTATATCTTCCCCTTACAAAGCACTTGTTTTCTACCCTCTCCGGAAAATTAGCATAGAATTCCCGTACCATTGCTGTGTTTATTGGTGCTAACTTCTCCTGGTTTACAAATCTTCTCCACCCCCTCATCTCAATCATTGCCCGAATGGGCTCATAGACATCCTCTTCCCCCAACGACTCCCTCTGGTAGTTCATTCCCTTCGAGGATTAAGGGTCTAGTCTTAAGCTTTATGTATCTTTTATAGGCCGTGGCTAACTAACCTAGTCTCATCGTATTGTGAAATTTGAAGTGGATGTGGAGGCTCTTCTTTTTCTGGCAGACATGGATAACTTACCTTGTACAGCTTACAAGTGCTTCCCAACACAATCAACAATCTAGCAGCTAACACACAAACACCCTCAAACTTCAATTCTACTACTCAATACCCACACCCTCCTTGTCTACTCCTCCTCTAAACTTCACAATCAATTTTTCAGCACCCAAACTACTTCACAATGCAACACTTCTCCAACTACTACCTCCTTTGACTACAAACAACTTTCAAGAAAAGGTGAAGATTACCTTTTTGATGGTGTTCTCCACGATGTTCTTGCTTCTAATGTTGATTTGAGGCTATGGAATGAAGCTTTGTTGTTTGAGATAGCTAAGGGTTTTAGGAATTTAAGAATTTTGGTTGTGGTTAGGTTCGATTTGTGGAGGATTTGTGGGTAATTTGTGGATTTTTCGAGAGTTTTTTTTTTTTTTGGAGAAGGGGGTTAGGTTTTGGTTTTGAAATTGGGCGAATCGATTTACGGCGTTTTAAGTTTCGATTTCCGCTTAGCATGCCACTTTTAGCGCGCGGCTGATACTGCACTCGCCCGGGATTTTCTGCCACGCATTAGACTTGGCATTTTTCTGGATTTTTGGCGCGTGCCCCTCACGCGCGGCGCTTAAACTTCAGCGCCTCTTGATTCTTTTAGCGCGCGCTACGCTTTTTCCGAAATCGCTTTTCTTGACTTTTAGCCGCCCGGTTTATTGGCACACTGTCAATCACAAAGACAAACACAAGAACCCAGGCGTGAGATTGTCCTAGACAAAATAAAATAAACTAACGACAGAAATTAAAATAACATAATTGAAAACGTTGGGTTGCCTCCCAACAAGCGCTGTCTTTAACGTCTTTTAGCCGGACGCAAGTTCCTTAGTTTAATAAATGTGAGGTGTATTAACCCCACAACAAATCCATTTTTTCCACATTGTTCGTGTTCTTTTTCTTCTTCTTCTTCTTCTCTTCTTAGCATTATCATCAAGCGAAGTTTCAGGAACACATACCTCCTTTAGTGGAATTTCGGCAAATCATGCCTGCTTTCTTGGGCTCATCTCCCTTTGGTTGACTTGTATTGGCTCGCAGGGGGTTTGATAGTGCTGATTGCAAAGCACCCTCTCATGGTTGGTGGCTCAATGACGTGTTTAAAAACTTTAAACACCATTTCTTCATTCTCCACCCTTAATGTTAACTCTCCTCTTTCAACATCAATCAAAGCTCTTCCCGTTGCTAGGAATGGTCTCCCGATATGATAGGGATTTCGCATCTTCTTCCATATCAAGAATGAGGAAGTCTGCGGGAAAGAAGAATTTTCCTACTTTCACAATCACGTCCTCAATCTTCCTCTTGGATGAACCAGCATCTGTCGGCGATTGCGGAGCTTACTATGGTTGGTTTGGCCTCACCCAACTCCAATCTTTTAAATACTGATAAGGGCATCAATTTATACTTGCCCCTAAATCACATAGAGCTCTGTTGCATGTCACCCTGCCCACTGTGCAAGGTAGTGTAAAACTCTCTGGATCTTTTAGCTTTGGTGGCAACTTTTTCTGCAAGATAGCACTACACTCTTACATCGATTGCTACTATTTCGTGATTCGACTTCTTCTTCTTCCCAGATCTCCTTCATGAACTTGAAATAGGAAGACATCTGCTCCAAAGCCTCTATAAAGGTATGTTGATATGCAACTTCTGAATGTCTCCAAAAATTTGGAGAATTGTTTATCAACCGCTTCCATTTGTAATCTCCGGGAAAAGGGATTTTCTCTGTATACTATTTCTCTGGAGTTTTCTCTACCGGGCTAGGCTCAATCACCTTCTTTTTCTATCTCTGCTTCTTCTCACTTATCGCCGAGGTGCCGCTTCCAATCGTCTTCCACTTCTCAATTGCATTGCCGACATCGCTTCTCTGGATTTACCTCTGTATTGCTGGCAGTGTACCGCGCGCTGTTTGCTCGCTTTGCTAGCTGACCCACTTGTGTTTCCAAGTTCTGAACGAGGATCTAGCTTATCATGAATCGCGTCAGGCGCGTTAAGTGTCGCCACACCGCTTCGCTCGCTTTTCTTTGAACCGGTGCATTGAATCGCTGAGGCCGCGGGCTTGAATGAAGAGGTCACGATTCTTGTTCTGTGGTTCGCATCGCCTGTATTGATTGTGCTGCCTGGTATTGATTCTGCACGCCGGTCTCTCTCCATGAGAAATTTGGGTGATTCCTCCACCGATTATAAGTGTGGAGTAGGGGTTGTTCTGCCTCGATAATTACTTCATTGCTGACACTCACTGCTTCCATTGGTATATTGTTGGGATCACCAAGGACACCTATCGAATGTATGTGGGCACCACATATCTCGCGACTTTAGGCATCTGCACGCATTCATCGACATCAGTATGTTCGCAATCGTTTTCGCCAAAAGGGCCACTTGGGCATTCAAGGCAGCAATAACATCTATTTCGTGGACTCCCACTGTTCTTCTCCCACTTGTCGACCTCTCTTCTGTGACATGGTTGTTAGTGGCCATATCTTCTAATAACTCATGAGCGTCGTGGGTTGTTTTCCTCATGAATGCTCCACCTGCTGCTGCATCTATAATGGTTCTGGTTGTCTTCGCCACCTCGTTAGAAGATGTGGACCAAGTTCCACAACTCAATGCAATGGTGTGGGCACTTTCTCTGTAGATCTTTGAACCTTTCCCAAGCTTCATATAAGGACTCTCCATCTGCTTGGTAGAAGTTGTTCAACTCCCCTCTCAGTTTTGCTGCTTTACACGGGGGAAAGAACTTGACTAGGAATTTCTGTGCCAGCTCTTGCCATGTAAAAATCGAATCGTAGGAATTCAACCATATTTTTGCTCGTCCCCGAGTGAGAAGGAAAGAGCCTCAATCTGACGGCATCATCAGTAACGCCGTTATATCTGAAAGTTGCACATAGCTCCAAGAAATTAGTTATGTGCATATGTGGATCTTCCATGTGATCCTCCGAATTGCATCACGTTCGTACCATGCTCGAATCGCCGCTTTATCTCGAAGTTGTTGGCTCTGTGCGGGAAGCCTAATGCATGTATGTGCTCCATTCACTCTTGGCAGCACATAGTCTCCCAAACTTCTTTCTGGCTGGATTTGGACTCTCTCCTCCACGTCTATTGGCACTTGCCGAGGCATTCCTGGGTTAGGTTGATTTTCACCTAACCCTTCTCTCATCATGTTATTGTTTTGAGCACCGTCCATCTCTATCAAAGTTGCAATCCGTTGATTCTTTCTGTTCTGCTTACAGGTTTTCTCAATTTACGGATGAAGGAACAAGAGTGTCTGCTCCTCTTCTCCTTCGCATAAACTGATTTCCGGAAATAGATCAAAAACAAACAACCAATCACGGTACCTCGAATTTTCTGAAAATAAAAAAAAACGTAAAAATTTAAAATAAAAAACGTAAAAATTAAAAACCAAATTAGAAATTAAAAAATAGATAAATTTGATATTGAACTATGCCTAATCCCCGGCAACGGCGCCAAAAACTTGATGAGCGAAAAGATGCACACACTTAAACGCAAGTGCACGTTATCGTGACAAGTAATATAGTCTTAGCAAGACCGAATATCGTCCACAAGGATTAGGGTTCAAGTACCAAATATCTATCTTTTGGTATCTATTTGGTAAATTGATATTTGATTTTGTGGTTTATAACTACGAATTATAAAGGCTAATTTAACTAATGAGTTTACTTCAGTTGTGATGAGAATAAGGCTTTCACGTCTCCTCACTATCCGCTTATGTTACTTATTAATGCAATAACTTATGGTCTTCTTCTTTTGGAGAAAGCAGGTTCACTAAATCGTTTTATACTCCCGTTAGGGTTATATAAACACTCAACCCCAGTATTGCTCCTTTCTACCTTTCGGTGATAAGGATGACTCTATAGGAGGATTAAGACTAAGAACCTAGTTAACCGTCACACACAATGCGTAAAATTAGGGTTGTTAAGCCTCTCGTTAACGCTACATAAATAATTGAGGTATTTTCATCCCCAATCCAAGAATGTCTACCCAACTTACAAACATATTCACAATCCCCTCCTTTCGGAGTCTGATTAGAAATCATATAGTGATAATTAGTTGTCAATTAACTACCAAGCATTCAATTTAATTATTGGATAAATCTCAACAAGAAGAAGAATAACCATAAGCATGCATTAAATCATAACATAAGTTTCTAGAGATTCAACATGGAAAGTTTTATAGAGGAATTAGTTCCTAGCCATTGACATGACAAGAACTAATTCCATGTTCTTCATAAACCGAAATAAAAACAAGAAAAGGAAAGGAAATTTACTAAACTATGGTCTCCAATCTCCAAGCAAGAAAGCCTTGTGTTGTGCAAGAAGGGAACCCTTAAAAGCGCCTAGGGTTCTCCTTTTATAGGCTCCTAACCGCTCAACTTTTCCCTCGCAGTTCGCCCAAAATCCGCTCAAAACCTTATTTTTCCGCAAGGCCATGCGCGGAAATTTTGCAATCCTTCGGGTGATTTGGCGCCGCGGCCCTGATCTCTGCTGTCTGTGGGCACCGCGGCGCTGCAACTTTTGTAGCCTCTCGGATGTTTAGCGCCGCGCCCGCACTGCCGACATGGGCGCCGCGCTGGTCTTCTGCAGCCTCTTCGGATAGTGGCGCCGCGCCTCGCTTCGATCGCAGGAGGCCGCGCTACTGTCTGGTTTCACTGCTCGCGATTTCTCTGTTTTTAGCTCTGGAATCTCCTCGTTTGCCCTCTTTTAGCTCATTTTCCGCCATTTGGCCATTTTAACCACTTTGACTCAAAAGAAAGGAAAATTATCCTAATACGACACTTATATGTGTAAAAAGGGACAAAAGATTAACTAAAACTGACTCAAAAAGTGTATATAAAATACACCGATCAGACATACATATACTTTCAATCTCCCACTTGGCCTAGAGCCAGTCACCAACATCTCTAATACACATGTTCTCAAAATGACCATTATGTTTGACCAAACTTAATGGTTTAGTAAACGGGTCTGCAAGATTATTGTATGTGGGAATATAATCTATCTTGATATATTCAGCTTTCACCATCTCTCTCAGGATGTGGTACTTTCTCGGTACATGCTTGTTCCTGTTCGTTGATCTTGGTTCCTTTGCCTGTGCAATGACACCAGTGTTGTCACAATAAATGATTTTTGGACAACTAGCACTCGGAACTACCCCTAGTTCCTTCAGAACTCGAATTGCGGCGAACTTCTTTCGCGCCTTCATTCTGATAATGTACTCGCTTGATGAGTAGTGCTGCAGATGTGCTTGTTTGGAACTCTTCCAGCTCATTGCTCCTTCATTGAAAATGAACGTGTAACCAGACTGAGATTTGAATCATCAACATCTGTCTGGAAACTAGCATCGGTATACCAGTGGAAACTAGCTCATTACTTCCACCATAGACTAAGAAGTAATATTTAGTACGTGTGAGGTACTTGAGAATACTCTTGACTGCTTTCTAGTGTTCCTCACCATGATTCTGCTGGAACTTGCAAGTCATACTAAGTGCAAATGCCACATCTGGCCTAGTACAGGTCATGCCATACATGATCGATCCTATAGACGAATCATATGAGATCCTCTTCATGCGCCCAAGTTCTATAGCATTAGAAGGGCAACCCTTCTTAGTTAACTTGATGCCTTAACCCATCGGAAGACCGTCTTTCTTGGAATTCTTCATTGAAAATTGTCTAAGACTTTGTCTATGTAGACTGACTGTGAAAACCCCACCAATCTATTAGGTCTATCTCTATAGATCTTAATTCCCAGAATATAGCAGGCTTCACCTAAATCTTTCATCATGAAGGTCTTGGACAACCAATCCTTAACTGACTGCATAAGGGCCATATTGTCTCCCATTATCAATATGTCATCAACATATATAATAATGAAGACAATGCCCTCATCCTTGCGTTTGATATAAACACAAGGATCCTCTTTGTTTCTGACGAAATCAAATGACTTGATAGCCTTGTCAAAACAAATGTTCCAACTCCTAGAGGTTTGCTTAAGTCCATAAATAGACTTTTGTAGCCTGCACACATCATTTGGTCTAGACTCACATGAAAAACCCTCGGGTTGTTTCATATACACTTCCTCAACTAGATCACCATTGAGGAATGCAGTCTTGACGTCCATCTGCCAAATGTCATAGTCATAATGTGCAGCTATCGCAAGCAAATTCCGAATAGACTTAATCTTAGCAACAGGTGAAAATGTCTCATCATAATCCACTCCGGGACACTGAGTAAAACCTTTAGCCACTTGTCTAGCTTTATAAGTATGAATCTTGCCAGATGCATCAATCTTCTTCTTGAAGACTCATTTGCATCCTATGGGTTTAACCCCATTTGGAAAATCAACCAAGTTCCACACTTGATTGATATACATAGATTCCATTTCAAATTTCATGGCTTCTTGCCATCTCTTCGAATCAATGTCTAGCATTGCTTCGTTATAGGTTGTAGGCTCATTGTCATCTGGAATATCTAACTCATTTTGTATTTCCACAAGTAGATTTAGTCTTTCCGTAGGATGATGAGTTCTAACAGACCTATGGAGTTGATTATTTTGCAGTCCAGTTTCAGGTATGTTCTGACTGTGAGATGGTTCGTGTGTGTTGGTTGATCCACCAACATTAGAGCTTTCAGGAATATCATTTTCATGTCTTTCCTGAGTGGGAACAAGTGCAGTCCCTGCACTTTGTCCCAAGGTCTGTGCCGGAGGATCTTGTATTTTTGCATTATTCCTCGTAGCACTCCCACTGGCCGAAGGGCATATCCGAAATACCCAATCTTCGCCATAATCTCCCACTAAATCCTTGCCTCGTTCACTCTGCAAGTTTTCAACCTCTATGTTACTTTGTTCTTGAATTTTTCAAGTTCTATCTCTGTGCAATCATCTTTCTTGTAGAAATATTCTTCTTCAAGGAAAGTTGTGTTCCTAGAAACAATTATCTTATGTTCTCCAGGAAGATAGAAGTAGTATCCCTTAGTTTCTTTGGATACCCAACGAAGTAACATTTCTCACTTCTAGACTCCAACTTATCAGTGATCAATTTCTTGACATATGCAGGACACCCCCAGAGCCTCATGTTTCTAAGTGATGGCTTCTTGCCACACCATACTTCATATGACGTCTTTTCAACTGATTTCGAAGGAACTCTGTTCAGAATATATATCGAGGTTTGTATAGCGTATCCCCAAAGACATGTAGGAAGAGCTGAAAAACTCATCATGGAACGAACCATATCAAGTAAGGTTCGGTTTATCCTCTTGGAAACACCATTCATCTTTGGTGTTCCAGGAGGTGTCCATTCAGAGTGAACTCCATGAAGCTTTAAGTAGTCAAGAAATTCTTTACTCAAGTATTCACCCCTCGATCAGATCGGAGAGTCTTGATACTCTTTGAGAGTTGGTTCTCAACTTCACACTTAAACTCCTAAACTTCTCGAAGGCCTCGGATTTGTGTCTCATAAGATACACATATCCATACATTGATAAGTTGTATGTGAAAGTGATGAAGTACGAGAAACATTCTCTAGCTTGAGTCGAAAATGGTCCACATACGTCCGTATGTACCAACTCAAGCACCTCTTTGGCACGGATCCCCTTTCCAGAAAGAGGTTTAATGGTATTCTTACACTTCAAACATGATTCACAGTTACCATAAGATTGTAAGTCAAATGGTTCGAGGTAATTTAATTTCCGTAACCGTTCTATCCCCGTTTGATTGATATGACCAAGTCTGCAATGCCACAAGTAGGTAGAATTTCTTTTATTTAACTTAGATCTTTTATTTTGTACATTAAAAAATTCTCTGCGGCAGTTTAATGTATACAATCCATTCACAAGAGGCGCAAATCCATAAACAACATTATCAAGAGCCAAAATCATATTGCCATTAAAAAGCCCTCCGTATCAAGTACATGAATGGAAATAATGTTCCTCGTCAGAGAAGGAACATATTAACAATTGTTTAACATCAAAACATTGCCGGAAGGTAAATCTATCCTATTAGTTCCCACGCGTTTAGCAGCAACTCTTGCTCCATTTCCGACGCGCATGTCCACCTCTCAAGGCCCGACCTTCCTGCTATCAGTTAGCCCCTGCACATTTGTACAAATGTGTGAGCCACAAACGGTATCAAGTACCCAGGAGTGAGAATCATTTATAGATAGATTAATTTCAATTACAAACATAACTTGTCCGCCAGGTGCCGGAGCACCGGTGCCCTGCCTCTTCCTGGAGCAGTGAACTCAAACTTCCAATGCCCATTCCTATTGCAGTTTCAGCACACATCATTTGCCGGAATCACCTTCTTCTTCGCCTCCCCGGGCTTCATTATGCGCGCGTGACGGTTTCCTTCTTTTTTGGTCCCTTATCTTTTGATTTAAGCTGAGAAGAAGACCCTACCATGAGAACTTCTTTGCCCCTGGAGATTGAAGACTCGAAGGTCTTCAGCATATTGTGCAATTCTGGAAATGTCGCCTTAGTTCCATTCATGTTGTAGTTAATAAGAAACTCTCGAACGACCGTGGAATGCAGTGGAGAATGAGGCTGGTGGAGACTCTATCTTGAAACTTTATGTTTATGGATGCCAACCTCTCAATCAACTCAATTATCCTCAACACATGAGGCGAAACTTGACCCCCTTAATTTAGCCTACACTTGAAGAGTTCTATGAGCAGGTCATACTCCATTGTATGAGACTGCGAAACATAGAGACTCCTTAAATGGGCTAACATTTCGTTGGGCCCCATAGTTTCATGTTGTCTTTGCAATGGTGGTGATATAGAAGACAACATTAGGCATTGAGCTGAGGTGGCATCCAGATAATGTTTCGTAGCGGCGCTTGTCTGGGTCGCGTACTCAAGAAAGTCCTCCGTGGGCGATGGAGAATACTTTGTCCAATGTATACTCAACATGTTCTTGCCTCAGGACAATTCTGAAATTCCTGAGCCAGTCTATGAAGTTGGGTCCAGTAAGTCTGTTGGACTCCATCAACATTTTCAACGAAAGATTTGACATTTCTGATGATCTGAAGATATAGATGGAACAGAAAAATGCAATCAACAATTCATTCTTTCAATTATACACATTCATTATATGCTAATTTAACATGGTCTTTTGTTTAATTAACTCCCACTATTTTGCATGCTTCTACGACCCCATGGTAGAATACGAACCTAAATCATTTTAAGGTCATAGTGGGCCAAGATCCAAACATATGTTATTCCGCGTTTGCTTTAGCTGATAACTTCAATAGCACACTTCGGTAGGTTCTCAACCAATTACAAAACTAAATTTGCAACTCTTGATTTGATTAAATATCTTTCATTTTAATCATGCGTCTTTAGACTAGTCCGACACTTTGGTGCCAAGATTCATCTAAACAAGCCTCCCATTACACGACTGCGTTTAAATGTCAAAGTAAATTTAGCCTTTGCAAGCAAACACTTTGGTGTAAATACCTACAAAAGTTTATTATCTACTTTCATTTTAACACATCTATGAAAAGGTCTCGGTCCTCATAGACTTTAGACCAAATGCTTTGGCATAAATACTCGTATTGCCGAAGAGGATTTAGCACCCTAACAATTATAATGGACGACGCGTTATAATTACACTTGTATTTAATGTTTGGGAAACATTTTCAGTTTTTGGGGATTTATTCAAGATCAATAATGAAGCCATATATCATATGACATTCTATCATGCAATTTCTAAACACACTTAGATGGAAAACCACCAAACCCAATAGACATGATATAAGATGGTTTTTAATCAAGTACTGGATGCCGCCTATCCAGACAGTTATTGCGGTCATTAGAATTAAATAATTACTGGGGCCCGCCTACCCAGACAATAATTACGGACGCTATGCTAATAATTTAAATGCATCATATTTAACACACTTAACACATTTGTATATTATATAATAATATACCATTAATGATAATCATGAGTCTATTTGTCTAAACTCTATAATCTATGTTAATGTCAAACAGTCCCTAAACATTTTTTTTATTTCAATATTCTGATTTTCAGGAATTTTGCAAACTTTTAATATTTACAGTTCAGTCCCTTAATAATTTTAAAAGTTCAATTTGAACCCCTATAAATTCAGAAAATGCAATTCTAAACCTCAGAAAATATTTTTAAGTTTCTGGGACCTGTTTGCAATTTCCAGAACTTAAAACCAATTTTTAGAAAACTTTCTTTAATTTACAGATTTGTCCAAAAGGACCAAATCTGTTCAATTTTAAAACTTATTTTCAGAAACTGAAACTTCTAAAACTCCAGACTCTGAAAATTTTAAACTCCTGTTTCTGATTTTCAATTTTTTTATTACAGTAAATCGCCGCATGATTCCATAGGGTGGCCGCGATTGCCTTAAGCGATGGGTTCTTTGGATCTGCGAAAGCTAATTTGCTGCGATCTAACGGTGGCACGCGATTGCCTCATGTGAAGCGGTCCGTAAATTACCGTCAGTTGGACAACACGATCCTAACATGTGGCACCGCGGTGCCTCGAAGGCAGTAAGTCCGAAAAATTAATTTTAAGCTTTCTGGATGAACAGCACCGCGACTCCCATGAACAGCACCGCAGCGCCTCTGACTTCATCTGGGCAGCACCGCGGTGCTCCATCATGAAACCTCGGTGTCGTCGCAAAAACCCTAGCAGCACCGCGGTGCCTTACCTCCAGAAACACAAATCCCGAAAATCTAAACTCCTAAAACTGGTTTAGGGTCAGATTTTCATATGTATCACTTGTATCTCCATCACCATTAAAACAATATGTTCATCGATCATCAAATCCAATTTTCTTCTCGTTCTTCGTTTCAATGCACCATGCTTTAAGCCGAATAACACATATCAACTTAGAAGAGTAATTTATTGGATTGACTTCCTCGAATACATTACTGCATTAACATAGCTGGGCACAAGGACCATGTGTTCTAAAGATTTAGGATTTTAAACACATAAAATATAGATCTAAACAAATCATAACTCATATTATCATTAATATTCATTACATATCACACGAAATAGCCTAGGCTCTGATACCACTGAAGGCTTTTGCGTCGGGTTTGTACACGCAGCGGAATTTAATAATTTATGTTTCAAACCCGACATAGGCGGTCAAACTGTAGTATGAATATGTAATGTAAAATTAAACACAAAGCAAATGTAATACTTCGAACGAAGACTTACATTTTGAAGCAATCTGCAATCCAAGCTGTTGAAATTTAATGCTTTGTGTAGTCCGGGGTGCACACTCAAATATATTTTGATTTGCAAGTTCCAAGTTCTCAGAACTTTGATGTAATTTTCTATTTTTAGAAATGCTAGGGATTTCTGAAGAGATTTACCTCTCTTAGGTTTTGTGTGTAGAAAGTGGGAAGGAAAGCCTCATATTTATAATAGAAAACATGAGCTTTAGGGTTTTCATGGGCGTGCCTAGCGAAACACAGGTGGATCAAAATTGATTTGTCGGAACACGCGTCGGCACCGCGGTTCCATGAGGTGGCGCGATCTTTGCACGTGTTTCTAACCGTGATCGCCCCATTTTCTGACCCTTTTCCCATTTCTAATGTCCTGGTTATCAACCGATCATATAGATATATCTCTTTCTAATTACATCCTTCAATCAACGGAATATTTTACTTAGTGTTTACCCTTCAGGCGCCTATACATATTGACACTAATATCAGTAGGATCTTCACGAAACTCCTAGATTGCGCCGGAAGACGAACCTCAATATGTAAAATTTTAGCTACACGAAGCACGTGAACTGAACCTCTATGTGAGAAGATAAAATTCTTTCATTCACGAACCACTCAATCAAGCTTAGGATTTGTCAAGTGTCTATTCAAATGGCTTGATCATAATAACTCATCTATATTAGTTGACAACAGAACCATATCAAAGACATGTCCACTGCGTTGGCCAACGACTTAGTCAACCTAATATCTTATGAGAATCTGAGTGTTCTCTCGAAGATGTATTCGAGGAATGAATCCTAATCTTGGCTCGACTACCACCTTTAATCCACTTCGTAACGTACCCAAAACAAGCCGCGTCTCAACCTATAAGGTATTTGAGCTTAGGACAGGATCAAAGTTCATTACTCCGTGAATAAGGTGCGTATCGACCTCAAGTCTAAGGACTTCTATCTCCCACACACCGATGACACTTTAGACATACACCAAATAGTGCATCAGTAGGGTATACCAATACTTCAACAAGTATCTATGTGTCCATCACAAGTTGCCATAACTCGTAGCAAGTGAGACATACTACATCCCCTAAGAATATGATGCAGACCACATATCGATGTATAACATATCATCGATATCCCAATATCGATGATCATTAGTCGAGGCGATTTCAAGAGCGTTATGCTATGATATTAATTTCTCACTCCATTAATAACCACGTAACCTCTAGAGATGCATTTATAGAATATTATAAACAATCAACTAATAATTCAACAAATGCAAATACCATAATATTAATCATCATCAATATATAAATATGAATATGTATAAAGTATATGTGTCCTAATACTGATTGTCTCTAGGACATACATATACTTTCATCTAATAAGAACAAGTTTTAGTTTAAACGTCAACACAGAAAATCATGACAATTTTAAGGGGCCGGTTATGTATTTGGCCTTCTATTGGACCCCTCATTTTTTTTTCAATTTTTTTGTCGTGTCTATTCTGACGAGTCAATAGCTCACCTATTCTTCAGCTGCACGATCAGTTGTTATCTCTGGTCACGGGTCAAGACATGGCTTGGCATCAGGAGGGCTATGACCACAATCGATAGCGCTTTAAAATATATCAAGAAAGAGGGGTGTGGCACTGGTTGGCAAGCTAAAGCTAACGGGCTGGCCTGGCCACCACCATCTATCACATTTAGACTGAGAGGAACAAGATTATTTTTGACGGGTCGAGACTTGATAGAGAAGCTATTCTCTTTAGGATCAAGACCAACGTCTACAAAATTTTGTTCACATTATACCCCCTTTTCCTGGATAGATTTGTTTCCCTAGCCACAAACTAGGATATGAATGGATAGTTGGACCTGTGGCATCGTCGAAGCGCCTTTTGTAAATCTCCAGACTGCCCAACTTGTGGGATCAACTGGAGTCTCCCAACCACCCGGAATATGGGATTGACGGGAGTCCTTTATGCATTGTACCTAATGACTTCTCGACCTGTGGGCAAGCATGAAATAGTACGTGGTCTGGATAGTAGGTACTATGGCGATTACTCCCAGCGGCATAACGTGACGAGGGTGGGTCTTTACCCATGTTCGAATAGGTACTCTTCCCTTGACCGTGAGTTTGTCCCATTTGGGTTTACCATGACAAGGGTTTAAGGAGGCCCACGACTGCAACTTTATGCTCTACATAAGGGAATTGCCATAGTTTAGGACTTTAGTGGGATGCATCTCTCTTATGCTTAGCTTGGGAACTCACGACTACCCTACTTGTGGGCTAGCTTGAGCTTTTGTTACTGACGAGCCTAAATCTTGTGCGGACCTGCCTAGCAGAGACGCACTAGATTTACATCGTCTTTACGCCGTGGGCACACCCGCAAAACATGTACATTCAGATGATTATTAATACACATTTACCTTTCCATCAAAAAAAATAATGGACATGGAGTACCATGACAACCCATCACCACACATTTTTTTCTTTTTAATATTCATTCATTATCCAAAATTTACAAATGATTAATACGAATTCGTAATTTGTAAAACTTATTTTTTGGTAATTAAAATTTTGTTAACCACCAAAGTAAAGCAAATACAAATAAGTATCAACTTATACACAACTTGCTAATAATCTGAAACAATGCACAAGAGCATAGGCTAGAAAGTAAGGTTATGGACTACATTTTAAATTTTAGGTGGAGCTCTCATTGACTATTGCATCCCGATTTCTGTTTTATTTCTCAAAGATCCTAAAGTTTCTCTCAATTCAGATGGCATAAGTGACTTCAGTATAGAGTATTTTGAATACTTGAGCCCTATGTGATCTCCCTTTGGACTTACAGATCATCCATTGTTGATACTACTCTCAGTTGGTTGGACAATAAAATTGTGGCTGCATCCATTGCAACACTGTCTCAATTCTCAAAGTCTTCTAGCAAAATCACATTCTCAAAGTTGCAACCATACAGTAAATGTATCTTTAGTTTGGCTGCATTTTTGAAATATTAGACACTTTCAGGACATTATGGGACTAGTATTGAGGGATTAACAATGAATTTGCCTAATCAAGTTCTTACCAGTGTTATTTAGCTGTATCTGAGATTTTTTTTGACTTCAAGCATCTTTTTGATCATATAACAAACTTGCATCGACACTTATACACTGTTCAAAGACTGATTCTTTATGTAATAAGTATGGATCCATCTGAACCATATCTTGTCCTGTTTATGATCAATATTCCACCAATGCTTTGTTAAGACTGCTTTGTTCCCAAGGTGCAAATTGATGATATATTCAGCCCCCAACACTTTTAGAAGTGCATAAATTTTCCCACATTACTAATGCCTTCTTAGTAATAGAGCTGCTACCTTGCCACAAGTAGCTCTTACAGTGTGCTACAAAAAGCTTCAAGATCTTGGATGGTAAGATGAAAAATTGTGCTAAAAAACTTGAATGTCAAACAAGACAGATTGAATAAGTTGGCCTTACCTGCATATGATAAATTTCTAATAGTCCAGGAGGAAACTCTTGTTATACTAGAGGTTGCCACTGTATAAGAAATACCTTCTAAGTAGAGAGAGGAACCCTTAAATATTTAAAGAAAAGTTCACCATAAGAATAGCCTATATGAGTGATAATGTTCTCATGAACAACATGTGATACACCATCAAACTAAAATTCAGATTATTGGGAAAACATGATAAAGTAGTGGATGAAGAATAGTTACCGGTGATAGATAATCTCCAGTGAAAAATAGTAAGTCATATGCAAAACACAGATGACTTAGTCCAAGTTTAGCATATCTTGGATGAAACTGAAACACTTTTAATCTCCTCCAGAGCATTTAGCATTCTGCTAAGGTACTCAATACCAATAGCAAATAAAAAAGAGAAAAAAAACATAACTAGGCAGTTTATAAAAAATATTACAAATACATGACAACATTAATTAGTTAATAGGGAAAAGGGTCAAATATACTCTAAAACTTTAGTAAAAGGATCACATATACCCTATGTCAAAGTATAGAGTCATATTTACCCTCAGTTAGTCAAAACTTATCAAATTTACTCTTTTTTAACGGATTGGACACGTGGAACCCACGTGGCTGCCATACGACAGCAAGATCATCCAACAATGACCGGCGGCTTCGAATTTCCGATTGACCAATTGCAGAAACCCTAGCCTCCGCCTTCGAATTTCCGACCACCTGAGCAACAGTCGACGTTCGATAGTGGTACCACTAGAATCGCCATCACCTCGCCGACGTCCTACACCCAACCACCACTTTCATTTCTAACCCAATCCGCCGGTCGATCAAATCGAAAAATCCGACTGATTTTTCGTATTTTCCGGCCACCTCGATTATCGACTACGACAGTGAGTGGTACCATTGTGTTTGTCTCATCAATCTCTACAATCTACACCCACCGCCGTTTCTCGATTCAACACACATCAGAAATCACCATTGTTGATCGAAAAGCTTGACTCCGGAATTTCTGATGTGTGTTGAATCGAGAAACGACGGTGGGTGTAGATTGTAGAGACGAACACAATAGTACCACCCACTGCCATCGTCGATAACCAAGGTGGCCGGAAATACAAAAAACCAGTCGGATTTTTTGATTTGATCGACCGGCGAATTGGGTTAGAACTGAAAGTGATGGTTGGGTGTAGGACGTCGGCGAGGTGATGGCGAGTCTAGTGGTACCACTGCCCGTCGACTGTTGCTCAGGTGGCCGGAAATTCAAAGACGGCGGCTAGGGTTTCTGCAATTGGTCGACCGAAAATTCGAAGCCGCCGGTCGTTGTTGGATGATGTTGCTGCCATGTGGCAGCCACGTGGGTGCCACGTGTCCAATCCGTTAAAAAGGGGTAAATTTGATAAGTTTTGACTAACTGAGGGTAAATATGACTTCATACTTTGACATAGGGTATATGTGATCCTTTTACTAAAGTTATAGGGTATATTTGACCCTTTTCCCTAGTTAATATTTCATGGCAATCAGTATTAACTATTAGTGAATATTAGAAAATATTTCACATATATTTTATAATTATTAGTGTTGTATAATTATGGTAGATATATGATCCCTATTGTATTAGGATTCCAATGTACACACTATATATATTTATATTAATGAGAAAGACTCTTCAAGGGAGATTAATACATTTCTACATAATAAAAGAGTCAAACCCTGAAACACCAAAATCCTCTCTTCTTTTCCTTTCCGGCTGCCCCCCCTCAGATTCTCGTCCGACCGGCGGCAACCAAATTTTCTTCTCTTAGCTGATTTTCTCACTTTAATTGGGTTTACCCACTTAAATTTAAATCTGAAATCTTTTCCAAGTTTCTTGAATTTCGTGTCAATATCAAAACACAATTTGAAAAAGCTATAAAATTGTTTCAATGTGACAATAGTCGTGCGTTCAATAATTCCGCCTTTCATAAATTTAGCACTAATAATGGCATGATTTTTTTATTTTCGTGTTCCCACATCTCTCCTCAAAATGGTAAGGCCGAACGAATCATTCGCACCATCAATAACATGGTTCATACTATCTTTTTTCATGTCTCTCTCCCCCTCCTTTTGGGTTTATGCTGTCAAAATGACCGAATATATTATTAATATTTTTCCTACTCACACCCTACAAAATCGGACACCCACCGAAATTCTATTCTGTCGGATCCCTCCTATGACCACCTACGGATTTTCGATTGCATGTGCTATCCGAATCTAGCCTCCACGGCCCATCATAAACTGGTACCCCGCACCACCCCATGTGTCTTCCTAGGTTTTCCGCCCAATCATAGTGGATATTTGTTCTATGAGTTATCTTCCCGTAAATTCCTAGTGTCACGCCATGTCACGTTTAACGAAGCAATCTTTCCTTTTGCAAACATCTAAAAATTTCGAAACACGGATTATACGAGGCCTCCCTTCTTGTCCAGCATACTCTCCGCCACAACCCCACTGTTCCGGCAGTCACATCCACCACCACCACTACTGTTCCGAAAAACATCCACCGCCACTATAACGTCCACCCACACCCCCATGAGGTCGCTGCTAGTACTGTCATGTCGACCCATCACCGTCGTCCAAATCTGATCGTACCTTATCACCGTCGTTCCAATCTAACCCATTCCCAATAACTACCAGTTACCGGCACTACGTTGTCACCACTATCCCACGACCTCACAACCATCGTCGCCAGTCACCCATACAACCACCTGTAACCTAAGCCCACGATCCACCCGTCATAGAAACCCAAACCCCGACCCGACAGTACATTCCTTCAAGCCACCAGTCACCGGACCCTACCCAACCCCAACCCACTATCGTTGAGTCACCCAGCCCGTCGCCAATCTGTCCCGATTACTCGTCACCCACTAGTCAACCTTGCACCAGTAATATACCACACTGTCAGTCTTTAACCCTGACCCATCCCCAACCTGCACATGTTCCCACACACAAAATGGAAACCCTCGCTCAACACAGAATTTTCAAGCGCAAGGTACACTTTAACCAATCCACCTAAACTATATCCCCAATTTCTAAAAACTCAAAATTAGCCAAACTTGATCCTAATTGAAATGCGGCCATGCGTGTAGAATTTAATTCTTTAACGAAACAACACACTTGATATTTAGTTCCTAGACTGGATAGAGTGAATGTTATCTGATGCATGTGACTATTTCGTCAAAAATTCAGAGACATCGGTGACTTAGAGCGATATAAGGCGAGACTTGTGGCTAATTGTACTAATCAACTGAGGGTATTGATTGTGGTGAAACATTCAGTCAGGTTGTTAAACTGGCTACCATTCGCACAGTTCTGAGCATTGCTATGGGTAAGCATTGACCGATTTATCAGCTTGATGTGAAAAATGTATTTTTACATGGGGACTTGAAATAAACTGTTTACATGCACCAGCCGCCAGACTTTGTCCATCTGGATGCCCTCATTATGTATGTCGCCTTCGTAAGTCGATGTATGGTTTGAAACAGGCCCTCAAAACATGGTATGCACAATTTGCTAATTACATTATGCATATTGGATTTGTATGCAACAGGTGTGTCTCTTTATTTTCTTTGAGGTGGTAACATTGCATATTTGTTGTTATATGTGGATAATATTGTTCTTACTGCCTCATCTGATGTGTTGAAAAATGAGATCATTGCAATGCTTAAAATCGAATTTGTTATGACTGACTTGGAAAAGTTGAGTTACTTCTTAGGGATATCAGTGACTAGATTTGTCGATACTATGTTTCTGTGTTAGCGTAAGTATGTAGAGAAAATTGTGTACAGGGTTAAAATGGTGAACTACAAGATCACGCTCATTCCGGTTGAATCTAAATCAAAGCTCATTACTGTTGATGGTAATCCAGTATTCGATCTCACTCTTTATAGAAATCTTGCAGGTGCACTTCAATATCTTACTTTCACCCTGCCTTTCACCCTGACTGATATTTCTCAGGCTGTTCAGCGGGTGCCCCAGATTCTTACATTAACAATACCATAAAAAAAATCCTAAATTAAGGGAATCACGCTTGAGAGAATCATGCACCTATAACAACCTAAGAGTTTTTCTTTCCTATTTTTTAAGTTAAAACTACTATCTTCCAAAATAACCATATTTTATTCCTTCCTTATTTTGTGGCAAACAATTATTTGTATATTAAATATAGATGGTATAATATTAAATATTAATGATATCTTGACATTTCAGATTTACCACCGAGTATAATACATGCTATAATACTAGTATAATATTAGTATTTTGAAGTTATCTCGGGTATAATTTTATACTCAATAGCACATATTGTAAAATATTATATATCTATATTCTGGAGTATACATGAATATACCCGATATATATTTCTTTTTTTATTGCAAGAATAATTTATATATTAAATAAACATGCCGTATGTGTGTATTAAATCTATATATAATGGTTTAATTATTTATACCAAATGTGCTACGGATTTTCATTCAAGACATATAAAAATTATACCTAACATAAGAATAAATTTATATTAAGAATATACCACGAATATGAAGAGTTATTCTAACATTATATGACGAATACAACATTTATGCTATATATATATATACACACGCTATGGTGGAGTTTTGTAATAAAGGATATGAGAAGTGCTTGGAAGTGGTTTTGGAGAAAATATTATGGGGGTGGGGTGGGGGTGGGGGGGCTTAAAAATGATCAGAAGGCTGATGAGTAGGATATATAGAAAAAAATGTTAGTAGTTATTAGGGATCCCTAGTTATTAAGAAATATCCCTTGATTTGTGGAAGTTCTATTCCATTTACAATACGTATGACTAGTTATATAAATAAAGCTGTTATTTTAAAGGCAAAAAAGAGTAATGATACTTCTGAAAAGATTTATAAAATATTGATTTATATCCTAAATTTCTCTTGGAAAAGATGGCATGGGATCACTTTGCCTAAGTCCTCAATAACTTTAAAGGAGCAGTTGGCTCTCCATTAATAACAATACTGTAATTAATCATAGTAACACAATCCGTCATTACTTACTCCAGATAAATCAATTTAATGAATCATAATTTTTTGGAGATTTACTTTAATCATACACCTTGGAGATATATACTTTCAGTTGTATGTCTTGACTAATTCATAAACAAAAATAATATTATTCACTAACTTTCTCAACAATTAACTCAGCCCGAGACTCACAAATCACAATGAACACCATCTTTTTGAAAATATATGTATGTCCTAGATACAATCTGTATTAAGACACAATGTAATTTATACAAATTCATATTTATATTAACGATGATTAATATTATGGCAATTTGCATTTGTTGAATTATTAATTGATTGTTTATAATATTCTATAAATGCATCATTAGAGGTTACGTGTTTATTAATGATGTGAGAGTTAATGTTATAACGTAACTCTTAAATTACCTCGACTAATGATCATCGAAATCGGGATATCGATGATATGCGATACGTCGACATGTGGTCTGCATCATATCCTTAGGGGATGTAGTATGTCTCACTTGCTACGAGTTATGGCAACTCGTGATGGACACATGGATACTTGTTGAAGTATTGGTATGCCCTGCTGATGTACTGTTTTGTTATATGTCTATAATGTCATCAGTGTGTGGGATATAAAAGTCCTTAGACTTGAGATCAATATCATCTTGTTTACGGAGTAATGTACTTTGATCATGTTCTAAGCTCAAATGCCTTATAGGTTGAGACGCGGCTTATTTTGGGTGCATTACGAAGTAGATTAAAGGTGATATGTGAGCCAAGAAATGATTCATTCCTTGAATTTATATTCGAGTGAACACTCAGGTACTCATATGGTATTAGGTTGACTAAGTCATTGGTCAATGCAATGGACATGTCTGTGATATGGTCCTGTTGTCAACTAATATAGACGAGTTATAACAATTAAGCCATTTGGATAGACACTTGACAGATCCTAAGCTTGATTGAGTGTATCATGAATGAAAGGATTTTATCTTCCCGCATAAAGGTTCAGTTCACAGGTTTCGTGTAACTAGACTTCACATATTGAGTTCGCCTTAGGCGCGATCAGAGTCGTGTAGACCCTAATGATATTAGTGTCAGTATGTGAATGCCTGAAGGGTAACACTAAGTCAATTGTTCTGTATATTCAAATGATGTAATCTGAGAGTTAATCAGTTAATGTTCGGTTGACGATCGAGACATTAAAATAAAATAGAAACAAAGCAAAAATGAAGCAAGAGTCGCGGCCCAAGTGAGTCAGGGCCGCGGCGTCTCACGTCCAGTGGGTCCGAGTTGACCCAAATCTGCCTCGTTTTCTAGGCCTGGCCCACGAGGGAAACTCTAGCTGATTTATTCAGCTATATATATACAGGGTTTAGCCTCATATTTGATAGACTATCTTTTCATAAGATTAAACTCTACTGAAACTCTGTCGGATTTTCTAACTTTCTGAAAGAGAGCTACATCACAGTCTCTGACTTGCGAATCGAGGGACGATTGCGTGCGCACCCTCAGGACACACAATCCAAGATTGAAGATTTGGAAGCTGCTCTAACTGTAAGCGTTCTCATCCACGCATTACAGTTCTTATATGTTTTACATTGTTGTAATCATCCTACAGTTCTGTCGAAGTCGGGTTTGAAACATAAATTTTCAAATTTCGCTTCGTGTACGAATCCGACAAAACTCCAACAGTGGTATCAGAGTCTGGGCTATTTTGTGTGATTACAACAATGAATATTAATGATAATATGAGTTAGGATTTGTCTAGATCTAAATTTTGTCTTTTAAAAGTTTTTAAAACCTTAAAATCTTAAGAAAGCATAATCTTTGTCTCTAGAACTGTTGAACAATGATATAATCGAGGAAGTTATTCCAATCTAACTCTACTGAGTCGACGTGCGAAACCGGTTCGATTTCGAACATGGTGCACCGAGACGAAGAACGAGAAGGGATTGGATAATGGTCGATGAACGTGTTGTTTGATAATGAAAGGAAACAAGGATGGATCTGAAGATCTGACCCTGAACTAGTTTTAGGGCTTCGAAAATTCGGATTTAGCGTTTCTGGGGTCGAGGCGCCGCGGATCCACGATGGAGCGCCGCGACGTCTCTTAGGGCTTGACGGCGGAGCCGCGACTCTAATTCAATTTTGTTCCAGTTCAGTCACTACCCGTCAGGCGCCGCGGTGCCGGCGGTAATTTAAAAAAAAATTATGGGATCAGAAACTGAAGTTTTAAATATTCAGATTCTAGCCCTAATATTTTAAATATTCTCAATCAGGAAGATTAAAACTTTTAATTAAACAGATTTGGTCCTTTCAGACAATTCTGTAATTAAGTAAAGTTTCGAAAAAATGATATTTTGAAATCTGAAAATTGCAAACAGATCTCTCAAACCTGAAAGTATTTTCTGAGAGTTAAAATTGTATTTTCTGAATTTTTAGGGCTCAAAATTGAAACTTTAAATTCTTGAGGGACTAAACTGTAAATTTTTAAAAGTTTACAGAATTTCAGAAAATCATAATTTTAAATCAGAAATTATTTAGGGATTTTTTGGCATAGACATAGAGTTTAGAGTTTAGACAAATAGACTCATGATTATCATTAATGATATATTATTTATAATATACAGATGTGCTAAGTGATTGAATGTGATGCATTTAAATTATTAGCATAGCGTCCACAATTATTGTCTGGGTAGGCGGCGCCCAGTAATTATTTAATTTCAAATGACCGATGTCACGCCCCTTTTCGACCGCTACATTTTTATAGAAAACTCCTGTTTAGAAATATAAAATAATAAAATGCTAAAGTGTTTAAAAATGCTAAAAGTGCTAAAGGGGTGCTAGGGTTCGCGGAGTCGCCACCTAATTAGTTTGGGTGAATTAGGACACCTAAATGTCAACTGAGTTAAAGTCAACACTAACTCCATTTAAATGGTCTGCTAAACTTAATGAGATTCTGGGTAAGGGTACTTTATTATCCTAAAGGGAAGGCGTTAGGCACCCTAAATGATCCGCTAACATGCGGTTATCCTGTCAGACCTAGACTGATTATTATGCTAAAGAATAATGCATGTTTTGAAAAATGCTGCAAGTATCTTATAAAAGGATGCATTTTTTTTGATAAAAGATTTATAAGGCTAATGATATAAAAAAAAAGGTGTTATTTGTAAAGTATATGGCGCAAAATTAATGTATTTACTAGAGATATGCATTTCATTTACAAAATCGATTTTGATTAACATATGCATGGTATGATATAAAAGATGCTATTTTTTTGCAATTGATAATAAGAGGATAATTTTATTATGAGAATTATAATGCCATTAAGTGCGTTATGAGAAAATCAATTTCTTTGTTATGCATTAACTTCATGATTAGATATGAGATTTTAATTGTTAGGCAAGAGATTGGCTTTGTCAGACAAGCCTAAGACAGATAAATTAGAAGTGTGTTTTCATTTTTAAAACTAATCACCCAATTTCATATATTCAAGGATTAATTATTCTAGACAACCTATTAATTACAAAGTTAAATAATTAGGCAACAACTAAATAAATAAGATAAAAGGTGGATATGATCGCGGAGGCCTTCAAGATATGTGGCATCATCATCTTATCCTATTTTTGTCATAGGAACACAGAGGCGGGAATGCGAATGCGGATGCACATAGACGCGGGTTGTCATTTGAAGTAGCTCGTGATGAGTCTCGCCGTGAGACTCTTCATTTTGCTCCGATGCATTTCATGTAACAAAAGAAAGATAAGGATTAATATATGCTTGATTTATTAACAGAGACTGTACAAGAAACGAACATGTATATTCTCATTTACTATCGGTAGATCGACAACCCCAAACCAATGAACTCAATATAAAAATAAAATTTGGTCTAGGTGACAGACAGTACACAGCAACACAAAGCAAGCCCCAAAAAATTCAATTTTTTCTTAGGTTCACAACTGCTTAAGACTCGCATTGGATATTCATTTGGGAAAGCAATGCCAGTATATACCAAACCCAGAATACATATTCATCATAGGCAGAAATAGACCCCAACAATTTAGAAGATCTTTAGCAAAACAGAGATGCTTAAATTAAACCTGACTTGAAGGCACGTTTCACAAATCACAGGCTAGAATTTGGACCAGAAACAATCTTTCAAAAGTTTCAAGACAATAAAAATTCAACTAATTTTTTCTTTCACTATTACTACTATCGCACAAGGAACATGCCAGGCACGACGATACTTAAGAAACCAATTCGTCAAATCTATCTAATTACCAACAAATTATTAACCAACTATAATCTAAAATATCTAAGACATACTTTGCTAAAACCCATCAAGCTCGGCAGGAACCACATACTTCACAGTAATCATAAGAAAATGGCGGGCTGCGTTACATCATCATACTCTCAAACAACAAAGATCCTACAGATCCAATTACTACTTAAATTTGTAACAGTCGAGAATAACATATGCAGCCCAAATCAGTGATTTTCAAGTTTTACCAAAAAAACTAGTTTTAAAATATGCATGGGATTGGACTTAGGAATATCTGGTATCACTTAATATGCTCAAACTTCAGCAAATAGTGGCGCAGTTCATTCACAAATACATGTCGAGGTAAATAGAAAGGTGATTCAAGCCACATACACGAACTGAGTAGGAAAACAGACAGGTAAATATATTATAGGAATCAACAGAGTATGCCTAAATTTTCAACAGATGCCACAAAAATGAAGAAAGTCGATTTCCAAGCCTGGAGTGTCATTTTATATTATTTCAGAAATAATAAAACTCCAGCCTATTCATAATATCTGCTATATGCTTAGACAGTATGCAATGCGTAGTTCCCAATCGACTTGAGTGTTTGGATCGATTAAAACTCGGATGACAGTAACAATCATTCGACAAATCGAACATCCTCAACCATTGAAACGATAATAAATACCTAACTACAATACTTCTATTTATCAATAGTTAATTAACAGATTACATATGTGAAACAGAGCAACCTGAATAATTACTATATTATCATCTAATCAATCATAGGCACACGAAAAAGTAGACGATTATAAAACTAGGAGGGACTTGAGTTTACCTTCTCCGGGCAGCGAACCGAGGCAGCGTACCAAGTCGTCGGTCCACTCGACGTGTTATTGCGATGCGATTGAAAGCGACGCGGTTTAGAGTAGATTCTAGGCTATTATTGAGAAGAAAGGTTTCAGATTTGTGCTTAATTGCTGGGTTCCTGATTTCGTTGGTAAGAAACCCTCACCTACTCATTCTTCTCTGTTTTTCTAGTGTTTTTCCTCTATGTAAACTCCGGGATCTTCCCGTCCAGTTCTCTGGATTGCTATGTTACTAACAGGTCTTTTTCCGTAGACCCCCCTCTGCCGTTGCATGTGTATTTGAATGATTTATATAGCCTCCATTTCGGGTTCTGATTTTGGACAACCCTTATGGTCAATCTTTGAATTGATTTTGGACTGATTCTGCTCCCATTTTAGGTATTCGTTTTAGGTAGTCTTTTGTAGGATCTGATTAAGGCAAGTTCTGATTTTAGGTCGATTTGAAGGAGATTTGGTGCGATTTTAGGTTGACATTTATCAAAACGAAAAAGGGGAGATTTGGAGTACTGATTTCGTGCGATTTGAGAGGATTCTTAAAGTATATTCTGGTTAGGGTAATTTGGATGTCGATTTGGTTAAGGGAAGCTTGGGTTACGCCGGATTCTCAGGCGAGAATCCCGGTTGGGCGATGGGGCGAGGTGCTGGCGGCGGTTGCTAGGGTTCTTGCCATTAGGTTTTGTTCTTTTCCTTTTGTCAAGGTGAGGCGTGGGAGGAGGGTATAAAATGGGCTGAAGGTACGATTTTGGGATGCGGGTGCGGGTCTGGGGGTTAATGGGGCGAACTGGGCCGATGTTTGGGTAATAAACGATTGTGGGCCGCGGGTGTTGGGCTGGTGAAGGGTAGCATTTTAATTAGGTATTAATTTTAAGTGGGTTATTAGTTTTAGGAATTAGTTTTAGGTATTAGATATTTTTAAAATTCAAATTGTGATTAAATTATTTAGGTGTTTTATTAGTCTATGTTTGAGTTTAAATTATTATAAAGAATAAAGACGGGCGTGCTATTTAATTAGTGCTTAATATTTTATAATGTGATGCCGTTATTAAAATCTTATTTATTATGCGTATTCTGCGAAGTTAAATTAAAATTGAATTATTTAAATGCTACATGCAGATATGACATTTAAGGATTGCTTAATACTTTCATGAATGCGACGCTATTATTAAAACGCATGTGTTAGATTAATTTAAATTACGAATTATGAAATTGCCTTGCTATTAGTAAAAATGCGAATATTTTATTTAACACGACGTCATTGTCAAATTATTTATTTTATGTATTTATTTATTTTATTATCATTTAAGAATTATGATAGGGCTTAAAATTAATAAATACGAGCGCGAGACTCTAAGTGCTTAATTTTTTACGTAAGACGCGGTGTCATTATTAAATTACTTATTTGTGCCTGCATTAATGTATTATTGTTGTATTTTATTATAAAAATCATAAAAAAAGTATTTTGCAAAATTAGTGTAATTTTATAGTTAAGGACTGGACGGGAGGGTCAAAATTGGGTGTCAACAACTTGTCCCTCTTTGTATGGAGATTATGGAAGAGTCTTCGGACAAAGACGTTGACTTATAGCCAATTTTGTCTCGATCCTCAGAATATAAAAAATATTGGGCAATTAAGACAAGGCTGACGCGGACTCAAAATTTGTCTCAGTGTCGAGTTATGACGACACTGGGATACCATGGTCAAAACACCAAGGTGGGCTAATGCGGACTCAAAATTTATCTCAGTGTCGAGTTATGACGACACTTGGCTGTGGTGTTAAAATAAAAATAAAAATAAACTGGCTTGAACCTGGGGTGTACCGGTATCGACTTATGTTGCTGGGTGTATGGTGATGTGGAATGAGTGGACCGACGCTTGAGGCCGCTTCTGTCATTCGTTGGGAATGTTGACCCCCCCAACAAATTGCCCCGGTTCGCTGTAAGAGAAAATCCACGTTGTGCTCCTGCTCCTGCTCCTGCATGCTAAGACTTAAGCAAACGGTTAGTGCATAACTGTCACGACAAAATGATAGGCAATATAACTATGTGAATAGAAATGTTATCCTGTAAAATGTGATGCCGATTGTGTTGGCGTGATGCTGCAAATACTGTGATTTCGTCCTTGCACGGACGTGTTGCGATTGTGAATACGGATATGTTGTCCTTGCTGCAACTGCTCCTGTAGACTAAAGCTCAAGAAAGAATTAGTGCATAACTGCTAAGACAGAATAATAAAGCATGAATAAGAAATGCAATTTTGAGAGTAGAGAAATCGTTCTTGCGTAGATGTGGTATGCTGATGGCATCATTTTCGTACGGTCGTCATTTCAGACTCTGCGTCGTTTTTGGACTCGGCGTCATTTTCGGACTAACGTCGCTTTCGGACTTGGCGTTATTTTTGTATGGGCGTCGCTTTCGGACTCGGTGTCGTTTTCGGACATGGCGTCGTTTTCGTACTTGATGTCGTTTTCAAACTTGTTGTGCTGATGACGTCGTTGTCTGGACGTGTTGTGCTGATAACGTCATTGCCTGGATGTGTTGCTGCTGGCGTCGTCGCGTAGACGTAATCTTTCTTGGCGTCGTTCTTGCGAACATAATATTGATCCGTCGTTGCTGGGCGTGTTCGCGATGGCGTCGTTGCGTAGGCGTGATCTGCGATGGCGTCGTTGTAATCTTGATGGCGTCGTTGCACGGGCGTATTCTTTGTTGGCGTCGTTGCGTAGACGCAATGTTGATGACGTCGTTGCCTGGACATGTTGTTGCTGGCGTCGTTGCGTAGACGCAATACTGATGACGTCTTTGCCTGAACATATTGCTGCTGGCGTCGTTGCGTAGACGCAATGCTGATGACGTCGTTGCCTGGACGTGTTGATGCTGACGTCGTTGCCTAGACGTATTGCTGCTGGCGTCGTTGCGTAGATGTAATGTTGATGGCGTCATTGCGTAGACGAAATGCTGATGACGTCGTTGCATGGACGTAATGCTGGTGGCGTCATTGCGTAGACGTAATGCTGATCACGTCGTTTCCTGGACGTGTTGATGCTGACGTCGTTGCATGGACGTAATGCTGGTGGCGTCGTTGCGTAGACATAATGCTGATAACGTTGTTTCCTGGACGTGTTACTGATGCTCTTGTAGAATATATGCTCCTGCGAGCTGATCTTGAGAAAAATTAGTGTATAACTGTTAAAACGGAATGATAAATATATGAGAAATACAATTATGTGGGTAGAGATGTCGTCCCTGATATGCAAGATGATGTGGATACTGAGATGTTGTCCTTGCACGAACATGCTAAATGCTGCAACTGACGAACTGTCATGATGTCTTTGTTGCGATGCGTGGGTTGAAAATTTGACTTTATGCCCGAGCTGATGCGCTAGACTTTGTTGCGGAATTTTGAATTTTGACTGTTGACTGTTGATGCCCCTTTCTGTTTCTGCTGCTTCTAGTGCGGACTTTGAACTTTGGCTTGTTGTCATATCCTCTGCCTCTGCTGCTTCTTTCTGCTTCTGCTAATATGGAGGACCTGCGCTCAAAGAAAACTTGTGAGTTTTGGGAGTCGGTCGTGTTGACCAGCGCCTTGTTCCTTGATATCTGCGTGCCTGGCCTGTTTGGACCTGCAACCATGTCTGGTTTCCTACCTTGTCCCAGTTTTGAATATGCAAAGGGCGTTTGGCCTAAAGTGGGTCTCAATAAAGTTGTTTGTGTATTGTCGTTAATTTCAAAACGAAGGGAAAGTTTCCTAATGGTGTGGCGGCCGATTTAGGCGCCACGTATCCCAGCAGGAATCAGGTCATGACGTAGTTCATTACAAGCGAATATTGGATAAAATTAAAATGGTGGGACCGAAGCCGATATGGCCGCCTACGTATCCGCCACGGGAATCAGGTCGAACGTAGTTCCAATTACATGAAAACTCAAGCAAAACATTATGAAAACTTAGATATAAGTCTTAAATTATTCTGCTAAACTAAATTGCTCTTTCTTATCCGGGCTCTAGGCGGACCAGAACAAGGGTGCAAATCCAACCAATACGCCTTCTTGCTCTGCATCATGGTTGGCTGGGTCTGCATGCTCTGCTCAGTATCTCCTTCTTTTGGCTTCTGCGTGGTGCATGCTTGGATAAATGACTGATTCAGGCGGAGCGGGTTCTGGCCAGGGAACACCTCTCTTCCTTTGGGGTTCATTGTACTCATTGGGGGAGGCGTCCTCCACTTGAATGACTCCTTCTTTGATCAGCTCCCTTACCTTGTCTCTGAGTGTATAACACCTTCCCATGTCGTGTATGATGGCTCCAGAATGGTATGCACAACTTTTGTTCTTATCATGAGCTTTGGACTTGGGATTGGGAACATTTTTTGGAATTGGCTGGAGTATCCCTGCAACTCTCAACCTCTCGTACAACTGCGACAAAGGCTCGGCTAAATGGGTGTATATTTTGGCTGGCCTTTCTGTGGCATTTAGGCGGGGTGTGAAGATGTTTAGTGGACGGGATTTTGGTCGTGGCGTATACACGGGCGGGTATCGCAAGGGGTTGTCGTATGTATTGCGAAAATAGGCTTGTGGTGACCTTTTATCTTGGTTTGTGTTTGGCTGGGGTATGGTAGGCATTTGGTTTTGCATGGGATATGTGGATGCATTGTATATTGGCTGAATGGGGTATGTAGTAAGAGAGTACTGGTAATAATTTGAAGGATTTTGACTGTTTTGGTTATTTGCAGTGACGAGTGCTTTAGTGATGTTTCTGAGCCTTTTAATTTCGGCCTGCAGGGTTGCCATTTGCTGCGGTAATTGGGCGAGGTGTTCGATCGGATCCGCGCTGCTTTTCTTTTCTAAGACCTCTGCTTTGTCTATAGGAACCAAGACAGGTTCCGACTCGTTCTGTTCAAATGTCCTTGAATCAGTCATGTCGCTGGGTCGTGCCTTTGATCTTGTGAAATATCGATGTTCTGTCATTGCTTAGTCAAATACAAATCGACCTTTGGGGAAGATTATAAATCCTTTTGGACAAAATGTAGCAAATTGCGTTAGTGTAAAGCACGTGATTTTGCAAAAGTGTAAAAATATTTAGCAAGTACATGTTGCACATAAATTGTCACATTGCAAGCGAGTCCTAACATGCATGGGGACCCCTTTATGCCAGAGGTAGGCCTAAACGTCACATATGCGAGGTTATGATGGATCTGTCCAAGCCGTCCAACTGTAATGCTTTTGTTGGAAATGGCAACCAAATGACGATGCACTTTTTCCAATTTCAGCATGTCATGATTAGGCTTGGATTTGTCTATCATTGTCACGCTACACATAATATGCTGGTTGATCGTTGGGTTGAGAAACCCGTCGACAAGTTTGGTGTTTTTCCCTAATTGTGGTGTCGATACCAAGTACCGACCCACCTAAGGTAAATGCATGCATGCCTTAAAATAAGGGGTGGTATAGCTCTATCCTAAGTTTCTAAGATTTGGCTTTACTAGACGCAAGGTTCCCGAGCGGACAAACTCGAGTGAGAAGGCTACGCGGTTGATCAGACGAACCGATCTAACTCCGCGCAGGCGCCAACTCTCTTAAAATTTGGATATTTGAAGAAATTTGTTGGTGCGCGAAGCACACCAGCGCGTGAGTGTGTGATAGTGTGAATTTTCCAGAGTGGAAGAAATATGAGCGGAATGTCAGTTTAAGGAAAGCAGTAAAGCAAATAACAATTAAAATAAATAAAACCAAAATACAACACAAAAAAAATTAAATGCAAAATGATGCCAAATAATAACCCTAGGTCTGTTGTGGTTAAGAACCTTAATCCCCAGTGGAGTCGCCATTTCTGTCACGCCCCTTTTCGACCGCGACATTTTTATAGAAAACTCATGTTTAGAAAAATAAAATAATAAAATGCTAAAGTGTTTAAAAATGCTAAAAGTGCTAAAGGGGTGCTAGGGTTCGCGGAGTCGCCACCTAATTAGTTTGGGTGAATTAGGACACCTAAATGTCAATTGAGTTAAAGTCAACACTAACTCCATTTAAATGGTCTGCTAAACTTAATGAGATTCTGGGTAAGGGTTCTTTATTATCCTAAAGGGAAGGGGTTAGGCACCCTAAATGATCCGCTAACCTGCGGTTATCCTGCCAGACCTAGACTGATTATTATGCTAAAGAATAATGCATGTTTTGAAAAATGCTGCAAGTATCTTATAAAAGGATGCATTTTTTTTTATAAAAGATTTATAAGGCTAATGATATAAAAAAAAAAGGTGTTATTTGTAAAGTATATGGCGCAAAATTAATGTATTTACTAGAGATATGCATTTCATTTACAAAATCGATTTTGATTAACATATGCATGGTATGATATAAAAGATGCTATTTTTTTGCAATTGATAATAAGAGGATAATTTTATTATGAGAATTATAATGTCATTAAGTGCGTTATGAGAAAATCAATTTCTTTGTTATGCATTAACTTTATGATTAGATATGAGATTTTAATTGTTAGGCAAGAGATTGGCTTTGTCAGACAAGCCTAAGACAGATAAATTAGAAGTGTGTTTTCAGTTTTAAAACTAATCACCCAATTTCATATATTCAAGGATTAATTGTTCTAGACAACCTATTAATTTCAAAGTTAAATAATTAGGCAACAACTAAATAAATAAGATAAAAGGTGGATATGATCGCGGAGGCCTTCAAGATATGTGGCAGCATCATCTTATCCTATTTTTGTCTTAGGAACACTGAGGCGGGAATGGGAATGCGGATGCACATAGACGCGGGTTGTCATTTGAAGTAGCTCGTGATGAGTCTCGCCGTGAGACTCTTCATTTTGCTCTGATGCATTTCATGTAACAAAAGAAAGATAAGGATTAGTATATGCTTGATTTATTAACAGTGTCTGTACAAGAAACGAACATGTATATTCCCATTTACTATCGGTAGATCGACAACCCCAAACCAATGAACTCAACATAAAAATAAAATTTGGTCTAGGTGACAGACAGTACACAGCAACACAAAGCAAGCCCCCAAAAAATCAATTTTTTCTTAGGTTCACAACTGCTTAAGACCCGCATTGGATATTCATTTGGGAAAGCAATGCCAGTATATACCAAACCCAGAATACATATTCATCATAGGCAGAAATAGACCCCAACAATTTAGAAGATCTTTAGCAAAACAGAGATGCTTAAATTAAACCTGACTTGAAGGCACGTTTCACAAATCACAGGCTAGAATTTGGACCAGAAACAATCTTTCAAAAGTTTCAAGACAATAAAAATTCAACTGATTTTTTCTTTCCCTATTTACTACTATCGCACAAGGAACATGCCAGGCACGACGATACTTAAGAAACCAATTCGTCAAATCTATCTAATTACCAACAAATTATTAACCAACTATAATCTAAAATATCTAAGACATACTTTGCTAAAACCCATCAAGCTCGGCAGGAACCACATACTTCACAGTAATTATAAGAAAATGGCGGGCTGCATTACATCATCATACTCTCAAAAAACAAAGATCCTACAGATCCAATTACTACTTAAATTTGTAACAGTCGAGAATAACATATGCAGCCCAAATCAGTGATTTTCAAGTTTTACCAGAAAAACTAGTTTTAAAATATGCATGAGATTGGACTTAGGAATATCTGGTATCACTTAATATGCTCAAACTTCAGCAAATAGTGGCGCAGTTCATTCACAAATACATGCCGAGGTAAATAGAAAGGTGATTCAAGCCATATACACGAACTGAGTAGGAAAACAGACAGGTAGATATGTTATAGGAATCAACAGAGTATGCCTAAATTTTCAACAGATGCCACAAAAATGAAGAAAGTCGATTTCCAAGCCTGGAAAGTCATTTTATATTATTTCAGAAATAATAAAACTCCAGCCTATTCATAATATCTGCTATATGCTTAGACGGTATGCAATGCGTAGTTCCCAATCGACTTGAGTATTTGGATCGATTAAAACTCGGATGACAGGAACAACCATTCGACCAATCGAACATCCTCAACCATTGAAACGATAATAAATACCTAACTACAATACTTCTATTTATCAATAGTTAATTAACATATTACATATGTGAAACAGAGCAGCCTGAATAATTACTATATTATCATCTAATCAATCATAGGCACACGAAAAAGCAGACGATAATAAAACTAGGAGGGACTTGAGTTTACCTTCTCCGGGCAGCGAACCGAGGCAGCGTACCAAGTCGTCGGTCCACTCGACGTGTTATTGCGATGCGATTGAAAGCGACGCGGTTTAGAGTCGATTCCAGGCTATTATTGAGAAGAAATGTTTCGGATTTGTGCTTAATTGTTGGGTTCCTGATTTCGTTGGTAAGAAACCCTCACTTACTCATTCTTCTCTGTTTTTCTAGTGTTTTTCCTCTATGTAAACTCCGGGATCTTCCCGTCCAGTTCTCTGGATTGCTATGTTACTAACAGGTCTTTTTCCGTAGACCCCCCTCTACCGTTGCATGTGTATTTGAATGATTTATATAGCCTCCATTTCGGGTTCTGATTTTGGACAACCCTTATGGTCAATCTTTGAATTGATTTTGGACTGATTCTGCTCCCATTTTAGGTATTCGTTTTAGGTAGTCTTTTGTAGGATCTGATTAAGGCAAGTTCTGATTTTAGGTCGATTTGAAGGAGATTTGGTGCGATTTTAGGTTGACATTTATCAAAACGAAAAAGGGGAGATTTGGAGTACTGATTTTGTGTGATTTGAGAGGATTCTTAAAGTATATTCTGGTTAGGGTAATTTGGATGTCGATTTGGTTAAGAGAAGCTTGGGTTACGCCGGTTCTCAGGCGAGAATCCCGGCTGGGCGATGGGGCGAGGTGCTGGCGGCGGTTGCTAGGGTTCTTGCCATTAGGTTTTGTTCTTTTCCTTTTGTCAAGGTGAGGTGTGGGAGGAGGGTATAAAATGGGCTGAAGGTGCGATTTTGGGCTGCGGGTGCGGGTCTGGGGGTTAATGGGGCGAACTGGGCCGATGTTTGGGTAATAAAAGATTGTGGGCCGCGGGTGTTGGGCTGGTGAATGGTAGCATTTTAATTAGGTATTAATTTTAAGTGGGTTATTAGTTTTAGGTATTAGATATTTTAAAAATTCAAATTGTGATTAAATTATTTAGGTGTTTTATTAGTCTATGTTTGAATTTAAATTATTATAAAGAATAAAGACGGGCGTGCTATTTAATTAGTGCTTAATATTTTATAATGTGATGTCGTTATTAAAATCTTATTTATTATGCGTATTCTGCGAAGTTAAATTAAAATTGAATTATTTAAATGTTACATGCAGATATGACATTTAAGGACTACTTAATACTTTCATGAATGCGACGCTATTATTAAAACACATGTGTTAGATTAATTTAAATTACGAATTATGAAATTGTCTTGCTATTAGTAATATGCGAATATTTTATTTAACACGACGTCATTGTCAAATTATTTATTTTATGTATTTATTTATTTTATTATCATTTAAGAATTATGATAGAGCTTAAAATTAATAAATACGGGCGCGAGACTCTAAGTGCTTAATTTTTTACGTAAGACGCGGTGTCATTATTAAATTACTTATTTGTGTCTGCATTAATGTATTATTGTTGCATTTTATTATAAAAATCATAAAAAAATTATTTTGCAAAATTAGTGTAATTTTATAGTTAAGGACTGGACGGGAGGGTCAAAATTGGGTGTCAACAACCTATATAACTGTCTGGGTAGACGACACCCAGTATGTGATTAAAACCGTCTTTATCATGCCTATTAGGTCTGATGGTTTCTCGTCTAATTGTGTTTAGATATTGCATGATAGGATGTCATATGATGTATGATTTGATTGTTGATCTTGAATGAATCCCCGAAAATTAAAATGTTCCCCAAAGATTAAATACAAGTCTAATTATAACGTGTCGTCCATTATAATTGTTAGGGTGCTAAGTCCTTTTCGACGCTAAAGGTATTTATGCCAAAACATTTGCTTTAAGTCTAAGAGGACCGAGACCCTTTCATAGATGTGTTAAAATGAAAGTAGATAATAAACTTTTGCAGGTATTTACACCAAAGTGTTTGCCTGCAAAGACTAAATTTACTTAGGCATTTAAACGCAGTGGTGTAATGGGGTTGGCTTGTTTAGATGAATCTTGGCGTCAAAGTGTTAGACTAGTCTAAAGATGTAAGATTAAAATAAAGGATATTTAATCAAACCAAGAGTTGTAGAGTTGCTTTACAATTGGTTGAGAACCTACCAAAGTGTGCTATTGAAGTTATCAGTCAAAGCAAACGCGGATATAGTATATGTTTGGATCTTGGCCCATTATGACATTTATATTGATTTAGGTCCGTATTCTACCTTGGGGTCGTAGAAGTATGCAAAATAGTAGGAGCTAATTTAAAACAAAAGGCCATGTTAAAATTAGCAAATTATGAATGTGTATAAATTAATGGAAGAATGAATTGTTGATTGCATTTTTCCTATTCTATCTATTATCTTCAGATCTTCAGAAATGTCAAACTTTTCGTTGAAAATGTTCATGGAGTCAAACAGACTCACCGGACCCAACTTCATTGACTGGCTAAGAAATATCAAAATTGTTCTTAGACAAGAAGAAATTGAGTATACATTGGACAAAGTGTTCCCCACAGCTCCGGCGGAGGACTCTGCAGAGTATGCAACTTTTGACCAGGTTGCCTACAAGAAACATTATAAAGATGTCACCGCAACTCAATGCTTAATGTTGTCTTCTATGTCACCTACATTGCAAAGACAGTATGAAACAATGGGGCCAACAAAATGTTAGCCCATTTGAGGAGTCTTTATGATTCGTAGAGTCAGACAATGGAGTATGACCTGCTCATATAACTTTTCAAGTGTAGGATAAATGAAAGGGGCCAAGTTTCACCTTATGTGTTGAGGATGATTGAGCTGATTGAGTAGCTTCTATAGAGATAAGATTTCATGACAGAGTCGCCACCACCCTCATCCTTGTCTCACTTCCTAAGTCGTTTGAAAGTTTCATTGTCAATTATAATATGAATGGGACTAAAGCGACATTGTCGGAGTTATATAATATGTTAAAAACTTTTGAATCTTCGACCTCTAATACCAAGCCTATTCTAATGGTTGGCTCATCTAGTCGCCCCAAACCGAAAGATAAGGGACAACAGAAGGGGAAGGGCAAAGTTATTGCTCCGGCAGCAGCAATGAAGCCCAAGGGAGGAGCGAAGAAGAAGAACAAACTGTCGACATCGGATGTTTGCATGAATTGCAATAGGAAGGGGCATTGGAAAAAGGATTGCATTGCTCCAGGCGGAGGAATGGCACCAGGTGCTAATGTGCGAGGTATGTTTGTAATTGAAATTAATCTATCTATAAATGATTCTCATTCCTGGGTACTTGATACCGCTTGTAGCTCACACATTTGTACAAATTTGCAGGGGCTAACTGATAGCAGGAAGGTCGGGCCTTGCGAGGTGGACCTGTGCGTCATAAATGGAGCACGAGTTGTTGCTGAGCGCGTGGGAACTTATAGGATAGATTTATCTTTTGGCAAAGTTTTAATGTTGAACAATTGTTTTTATGTTCCTTCTTTGACAAGGAATATTATTTCCATTCTTGTACTTGATTCAGAGGGTTTTTCCTCAAATATCTAATGGCAATATGGTTTTGACTTTAGATAATGTTGTGTGTGAAATTGCGCCTCTTGTGAATGGATTACATACATTAAACTAAGAGATACTATTTCTATCTTCCTGGAGAACATAATATATTTGTTTCTATCTTCCTGGAGAACATAAGATATTCCTCAATGGTAATCTAATTGAGGAAGTGTATATGAAACAACCCGAGGGTTTTTTATGTGAGTCCAGACCAAATGTTGTGTGCAAGCTACAGAAGTCCATTTATGTACTTAAGTAAGCCTCTAGGAGTTGGAACATTTGTTTTGATAATGCTATCAAATCTTTTGATTTTATCAGAAGCAAAGAGGATTCTTGTGTTTATTCCAAACGCAAGGATGAAGGTATTGTCTTCATTATAATATATGTTGATGACATATTAATAATGGGAGATAATAAGACTCTCATGCAGTCAGTTAAGGATTGGTTGTCCAAGACCTTCATGATGAAGGATTTAGGTGAAGCCTGCTTCATTCTGGGAATTAGGATCTATAGAGATAGACCTAATAAATTATTGGGGCTGTCACAGTCAGTATACATAGATAAAGTGCTTAGATGTTTTTCAATGGAGAAATCCAAGAAAGACGGTCTTCCGATGGGTCAAGACATCAAGTTATCAAAGAAGGCTGCCCTTCTAATGCTATTGAACTTGAGCGCATGCAGAGGATTCCATATGCTTCGACTATAGGATCGATCATGTATGCCATGACTTGTACTAGGCCAGATGTGGCATTTGCACTTAGTATGACTTGCAAGTTCCAGCAGAATCCTGGTGAGGAACACTGGAAAGCAGTCAAGAGTATTCTCAAGTACCTCAGGCGTACTAAAGATTACTTCTTAGTCTATGACAGAGTTGGTGAGCTGGTTGCCACTGGGTATACCGATGCTAGTTTTCAGACAGATGTTGATGATTTCAAATTTCAGTCTGGTTACACGTTCATTTTCAACGGATGAGCAGTGAGTTGGAAGAGTTGCAAACAGACTACTACTACAGACTCGACTACTGAAGCGGAGTACATTGCTAGATCAGAAGTTGTCAAAGAAGTTGTCGCGATTTCTGAGTTCCTGAAGAAACTAGGGGTTGTTCCGAGTGCTAGTTGTCCAATAACCATTTATTGTGACAACACTGGTGCCATTGCACAGGAAAAGGAACCAAGATCAACAAACAGAAACAAGCATGTACCGAGGAAGTACCACATCCTGAGAGAGATGGTGGAAGCTGAAGATATCAAGATAGATTATATTCCCACAGACAATAATCAAGCAGACTCGTTTACTAAACCATTAAGCTTGGTGAAGCATAATGGACATTTTGAGAACATGGGTATTAGATACGTTGGTGATTGGCTCTAGGCTAAGTGGGAGATTGAAAGTATATGTATGTCCTAGAGACAATCTGTATTAGGACACAATGTACTTTATACAAATTCATATATATATTAATGATGATTAATATTATGGCAATTTGCATTTGTTCACATTATTAATAGATTATTTATAATATTCTATAAATGCATCCCTAGAGGTTACGGGTTTATTAATGATGTGAGAATTAATGTTATAACGTAACTCTTAAATTACCTCGACTAATGATCATCGAAATTGGGATATCGATGATATGTGATACGTCGACATGTGGTCTGCATCATATCCTTAGGGGATGTAGTATGTCTCACATGCTACGAGTTATGGTAACTCGTGATGGACACATGAATACTTGTTGAAGTATTGGTATGCACTGCTGATGTACTGTATTGTTATAAGTCTATAATGTCATCGGTGTGTGGGATATAAAAGTCCTTAGACTTGAGGTCAATATCATTTTGTTTAAAGAGTAATGTACTTTGATCCTGTCCTAAGCTCAAATGCCTTATAGGTTGAGACGCGACTTGGTTTTGGTGCATTACGAAGTAGATTAGAGGTGATATGTGAGCCAAGAAATGATTCATTCCTTGAATTTATATTCGAGTGAATACGCAGGTACTCATATGGTATTAAGTTGACTAAGTCATTGGTCAATGCAATGGACATGTCTGTGATATGGTCCTGTTGTCAACTAATATAGATTAGTTATAACAATTAAGCCATTTGGATAGACACTTGACAGATCTTAAGCTTGATTGTGTATCATGAATGAAATGATTTTATCTTCCCGCATAAAGGTTCAGTTCACAGGTTTCGTGTAACTAGACTTCACATATTGAGTTCGTCTTCCGCCAGCTTCAGAGTTAGTATAGACCCTAATGATATTAGTGTCAGTATGTTAAGGCCTGAAGGGTAACACTAAGTCAACTGTTCCGTCGATTAAAAGGATGTAATCAGAGAGTTAATCAATTAATGTTCAGTTGACGATCGAGATATTAAAATAAAATAAAAACAAAGCAGAAATGAAGTAAGGGTTGCGGCCCAAGTGAGTCAGGGTCGCGGCGGCACCTCACGTCCAGTGGGTCCAAGTTGACCCAAAGCTTATCCATGCGGTTATGCACTCTTTGAATAGGAATCCATTTTCTGAAACATCCTGGCTTTCGTACTTTGGTGGTGTTATACCCCGTATTTCCAAGAGATTGAAATGAGAACGTACGTATAGAAATAAGATTTGAATTTTGGAAAGAAAGAAATATTATTTTTTCTTAAGGAAAATCCGGGAATTTGTGCAGGAAAATGTTTAAAAATTAGAATTTGGTTCTCAAATTTTGTATTTGAGACTTTTGGAATATATTTGATTTATGGATTTTTAAGTTCGGATTTGGTCACGTGGGGCCCACGGAAAAATTTTACGATTTTGTGGGGCCCGCAATATTTTGAGATATTTTGGCCAATTATGGATTTTTGAGAGATGAAATAATTTTGGACCAATCGGAGGGTGACACGTGTCACCCCTACTTGACTTGGACTAGATATTTTGGAGACAAGTGGAAGTGGGTTCCACTCCACTTGTCTTGCTACACATGGGCCATACACTTGGATTGATCTCGACCCTTGGGTGCTTTATATATATCCACATAGAGGGTGCAAGACTTCATCTACACTTAGCCATATTTCACAAGGCAAAAATATTGTCCTCTCCATGATAGCTCTCGGCCAAGGGGTCTTTTGGAAGACAAAAATTCTTCAATACTTGTTGATAAATCCTCATATTTAAACTAAAGATCCCTAGTGGTATGCTAAGCATAAACAACCCCTTAAACCCCGGAAATTCAATCTAAAAGATTGGCCTATTCAATCTAAAGGGGTTGGTTTGGCCGCCTTTAAGTGAGCCCTAGCAACAGCAAGGAGCAATATCTCATCAATACTATGTTTTTCCGTTAGTCGCACCTTGAAAACCTGAGGTGTTCTTGGACTTTTGTGTTGGAAGTTGAAGAGAAGTTGGTATGAACTTCTAAGGGTTGTATATTGTGGATTGGAACGTAAAGAAAAGGATCTAAACATGCTAAGGATCGACTTTAAACATGGATTATTTTGGGCTATATTGAGGTAAGGATCATCTTTCTCTTAATGTAATAAGAAATTACATGTTGTGGATATATGTAGATGACCTTGTGCTAGAAAGAATGAATATTAAAAATGGTTTGGACCACATTTGAATGTTGAGGCCGAGAGTTGGTTGATATTGGTCATTGGAATTGTTGACCATTTTGTTGTTAATAACACTTGTCGCATGTTGTATAATGAAGGAAATATTGTTGTTGATAGTTAATATAACTTATATAACATGTTGGAACTTGATTTGGATTAAAAAGGAATTAAGGAAAATGGATATGGATTTAAAGTATGTTGGCCGAGAGTGGCCCTTAATGTTGGTAAATAATGGACTGTTTTAATATAGATTGTGGGGCAGAATTTTACACGCCCGCAGGCGTAATCCCCTTTGGCTAACTGTTGGCTGCGCCTTAAATGTGACTTGTTGGTTGATGAATACGGGCCTTGGAAAAGGTGGAAAAGTACGTAGAAACAAAGGAAGTATTGCCCAAATTTCCGTAGAATTAGAGGGCCATTATTTGGTATAAGTCTTATACTAGAAAGTTTGATATTGATAGAAGCGATATCATCATTATAGGTTGAAGTACTACGTGTAGCATATTCTACTTGGAGGGTGGAATAGCCAATGAGGTTGAAGTACATTGGAGCGTATTGCTACTTGTTGTTTGGGTTAGTCGCCAACGAGGTATGTGAACTTCTTTCTTCTATCGACATGATTATCCTTGAAGTATACTTGCTTGTTATTTGGAGTATACGTGACTTATTCCTTGAAGTATACTTGCCTTGTTAATTGGAGTATACGTGACTTGTTTTCTAGAAGTATACTTGCCTTGTCATTAGGAAGTATTCATGTTATTGATTCTATGCTAAAGGTATGTCCAAATATAATCTTAAGTCCTTACCAAGTCTTATGAAAGATGTTGGTAAGAGTTGTTAGAAAGTTATGAGACGTGATTTATTTAGAAGTCATGAGACTAGATTTATTTAAGGATTAAGAGATTTATTTTGAAAGTTATAGTACTTGATTTGATAAGTACAAAGCCTACTTGATTTTAAAGAGATAGGAGTAAAGTAATACAAAAGAATGAGTCCTTGACATGAAAAGAGACTAAGTGATAATGCGAACCGCACTCGGGTTCGGCCTCGCTAAGTTGCACGGCCGTGGCTTCAAACTCGTAAGGCCGCAGGTTCGGCCGCGCGCGCTCTAGTATGGTCACGGCCACGCTTCTTCGAAGGAGCCGAGGTTAGTCAGGGGGCGGGGTGGTGTTTCAATGCCACGGTATCGACCCTAGTGAGTACAAGTGACTTGATGATTAAACGAATAGGTTACTTGAAGTTAAACGTACACTTAACTTGATTTTAGAAAGTGGAAGTGTCTTGATACTACGGGTGTTAGAATCTTGGGGTCTTACAAAGGAAAGAATGTACGGTGAATGTACATAATACTTTTGGGTTTAACTCCCTAATATTACATGATATGTACGGTGAATGTACATAGTACTTTTAGGTTTAACACCCTTATATTGCATGATGGGATTCTTTGTATAAAGAATAGATGTACGTAGTACTTTGGGTTCAACTCCCTTACATGACGTGATAATGCCTTGGTTGTATTAAAATGAAAGATGTGGTAATGCTTTAATTTTCTAGAAATGAAAGTGTTATAACGGCTTTGTGGAAAGTTTGTTATAACAAGGTTTGTGGAAAGTCAAGAGAGGGTTTAATATGTTGAAAGGAAATCATGTGAGAATGTCCATGATTAAGTCCTTAATATAGTACATGATATGCGACACTTTGATCTTCAAAGATGTTTTAAAGTAATACGTGATGTCTAGTGCCTTGATTTGCCAAAACCATGTCTTAGAAAGATACTTGGTATGATAAGTGTCTTGATTTTCTAAACGATGGTTTCAAAATGATACATGTATTGGATCCTACTTCCTAGTGATACATGTAGTACTTGGCTTTTCTAAATGGAAAATTAGTTTATAAAGTGAATGTACGGCGGACGTACAATTGTTGTAATGGACTTTAATCCTTAGTGATGCAAGGTGTGATAGTGCCTTGGTGTTATAAAATGAAAGATTTGTTAGAGTCTTGTTTGTTTTAGAAAAGAAGGCATGGTATTGTCTTGGTTATTTTAGAAAGGAATGCATGGTATTGTCTTGGTTATTTTAGAAAGGAAGGCATGATATTGTCTTGTTTGTTTTAAAAGGAAGGCATGGTATTGCCTTGGTTGTTTAAAAAGAGGGTGCATTCATTTTGTCTAATGAGAGTTAAAGATTTCTTAACTTACATATGTTGTTCATGATAGCCATTAATGCTAGTGTTATAAGTATAATTGCGGGGTAAAACCCCAAGACATTATACATATCTGTGGATTTGCTCTCCACGATGCGAGTATTGCGTATATGCTCATTGCGGGTCCGTAGATCCTAAGAGGGTGAAATAGTCCTGTGGGGGTGAAATAATCCTATGCGGGGCAAATTGCCCTATGCAGGTCCACAAGACCCTTGCGGGTGAAATAGTCTCAGGAGTAGGATTGCATAATGATACTACGGGCGGGTGGCCCTAGATTGATCATAAGCTTCTTATTTTAAAGCATGTAGGTTTACTCTTATTACTCTACTTTTAAAAAGGCATAGTGTACTGGTATTTGATTATTATACTTGTTACATGCCGACAGTGATGTTGAATTCCACGGACATGCTTATCTGATGATGGTTGTATATTATACTTGTTACATGCTGACAGTGATGTTGTATTCCACGAGCATGCTTCTGTGATATTATATGATGAGGGCAGGTGTCCCTGATTTTGACATGGCTTTCTTATGTGAAAGTGGTACGGTTACAAAGAGTGATGATACAAGGTACAGTTGGCTCTGATTGTTATATGACACGGTAGGATCTGGTATTTGATTTTCATACTTGCCCTGTCATTCTTTTGTACATTTATGATCTTGTTTATTGTACTGTATTTCCGTTCCATACTCAGTTGTGGATCCGCGAGCTTAGAATCCTTGTTCAGTTTTATGGGATAGCTTCAATGTTCAGGAACTTGTCATTATGGCTAGGTACATTCAGAGGTACGACGGGATCTTGTCCCGTCATAGTATTTGTCCAAAATCTTAGAGGTCTGTAGTCATATGTGGGTTGGACTGGATAGAGTTGTATTTACATTATTGAACAGTGTAGACCCTTTCGGGTGACTTATATTATGGCAGCCTTATCGGCTTTGCATTGGTTGTTTAAGAATAAAAATGAGTGTTATTTATCTTTCGCGGTTTATTGTGTTGTATGAATAAGGCGTGCCCGTAGGGCACCGCATGCCCGGTTCGGGGCGTGATAGAGTGGTATCAGAGCAGTTAGTCCTCGGAATGTCTACAGATCGTGTATAGTAGAGTCTTGTTTATCGGTGTGTTGTGCACCACATCTATAAACAGGAGGCTACATTACATTTAGAATTGATTTCCCTTCTTCTCACTTTGAGATCGTGCGGTAGAGCTGTGTTGTTAGGGTAGTCTCTCCCTAACGTATTATTGTGATTACAACTTTGAGAAAGGCAACAGTGACCCAGAAAGGATTATATGGATTGCGTATCCAGGTTGGTAAAATTATCGTATAGATGGTATTATGATGATGTATATATGTACGAGCGTATTTACTTGGGGTCATATATGTGTTGCCTATAATGATTATGAATTACCATAAGTTGGTAAAGCCTTGATAAATGCTTGGAAGGTGTGAAACGGTTTATTGAATCCATACCTATGCTTAATATATGTACTGATTTGGAACAGTCAGGAGGTAATGAACTGTCTAAGATTGTGTTAGACTCTTAGAAGATCAGGTGCAATTTATTTGATAACATACCATGTCGTTAGATTAAGTTGTGTTGTACGCTTAAGTGATTATGTGAAAAATAATGGTATGGAGTAATTAGAGTTGTTGTGAGTGAGACAACATGATTATGAGATATTAAGAAGCTACATTTCCCGTATGTGGGGACTGATAATGTAGGCTTGGGACATAGAATAATTGTGAACTGTAGAATATTGATGACCACTGAGACCTTAGATGTACAAGGCCTTCTCGGGCAGTAAGATTTATTTCAGACCAAGAATGAGAGTTAAGTGCGACAACGGGTCGAGTTGAGGGCTGATTAAGGGTCAATCCGTAGCCTGAAATGGAGTAGGGTCAGTTGGGGATAGTCCCGCTATGTGATAGGGTCATGAGGGTGCAAGACCCAAGTCTAGTAAATCGTTGTACGAGTTCGTGGACGCGTTCCACCAGAACCGGATCGTGAGGGCCGAGAAGGGCCTTAACGGAAATTGAATCTAAGTATAATGACCCATTTTGAATATAGTAACTCCAAGGATTTGGAAGCAGAAGCAGTGTTTGAAATTATGTATGTGTACTAGAATAAGTTCGGAAGTACGAGAAAAGTACGACAAGTAAGTTAATTCTATTAATTTTGACTCGAACAATTGGACCCCGCACTTTGGAAACTTGGTTTCCACACACGTGAACATAAAGTGTAAAGGATCGTAATTTTCTTAATGGAAGAGATATTGGTACGTATACGAATGGTTTGAGACATAAGAGAATGGACCGTTATTGACCAAATGACAATGGTTTCACGTTGGTAAATGAAAGGAAGAAAGGTAAAATGTGTAAAAGATTAAACGAATCAGAAATCGCAGCGGAGCCGAGAAGGGTCGCGGCGCGACAAAGTCGGGGCCGCGACGCTTCGATAGTTTTATGTACCGTTGGAGGCGAATTAAAGCTGATTCTTAGGCTGATTTTGGAGCAATTAATCTTCATTATTTGGATATTGATTTCAACCATTACTAGGCTGTATTAATCTCAATATCAATGGTCATTACTTGACATTGATGGCCATTCATTTGATTAAATAATAGGCTCATTTTGACCATACAACATCAATTTTATAATTAGATCAGACAAATGATATGTCTGACATTTTGATGAAATTCAACGACAGAATTTAGCACTACCTAAAACAATTGTACTTACAAATACAAGTAATACCGGTGTCTTTACAAAACACACCAAGTAAATTATCACGATATTTTTTCCTGCACAAAGGTATACAATCTTGAATGCCGTTGCATTTTATGTCATAAGATGCACTGCATTCCGAATCAATAACTTTGGGATCTTGGGCCATAGCTGGATTGAAAACTACAAAAAATAAATAAATTATATATTATTAAAATCAGATAGAAACTTAGAGATATCAATTCAGGAAGATGAAAATCGTACAATTGTTAATTAATTTATTATGTTTGTTTATATCTAAACAAGATATTAAATTGTGATTAAGAACTACATAAGTATAGTATTACAAATAATGCTTATCCAAATTATTTATAAATTAAAATGATTATTTGAAGCATTCATGATTAAACAAAAATATAGTATTTAACTTTGTAAAATCACATTAATAATAAAATAGATAAGATGAACATAGAAAATGATTTAAAACTTAAAAAGGGAGAGTTTTAATGCACAAACCCGACATATACGTGATGATAAGAAGAAGAAGAAGACAGTAGCAAACTGAAACTTTTTCCATGTATACTTGATTATTGTTCATGTGCTTTTAAGAGAATGTTATGAATTATCTAGCCATGGTTGCAATATATATATATATATATAGGAGTCAAAGATTATCATAATCTAATTGATAGAATAATATTATTCATATAACTATTCTCGTTATTACCCTGTAAATATTCTTATTTAATGTAATAGTGTCTTATAAAAGGTAGGAAGTATAAAAATTAATTAGGAAATATTACAATAGGATGAGTAGGGATTAGGATAATGATAGGAAGATTCTTAGGCCTAGTTTCCTCCCTGCATTTATGTAGATATAAGGAAAATATTTTGTTATTCTTACCGTTTAATCTTGGTAAGAAATCTGTTATTTAACACTTCAAAATCAATTAGAATTTTACCTTATATAAAAAAAGAATTTCTATTATTCTATTTAAGTAATATTTTGAATACTTTAGAAAAAAAAAATTCTTATCATTTCTCTTAGGGCCCTTTTTACCAAAAGAAATAATTAACTCTGTTGGCTCCCGAAGGTAATACTATGGAACAATTAAAAACTAACCAAAAGTAAAATAAGCTTGTATGCTAAAACAGTTACAAATGTCAGCGATAATGTCGTCTGGTACAAGTGAAGAACAAATCTAGAATTTAAGCAACAATTATAATGTTGGGCAGAATGTTGTTGACACGCTCAGGCACCACTTGTGATCCAGTTTTCTGATAATTATATCGGAAAGCTCTCATAATATTTTCTTTTGATTTTTCTGGATATCGATTCACTGATGCAACCTCTCTATTTACAGTAGAGAGTCTTCCTTGAAATGCTCATTGAATCATTGTAGGAGAGAAAGATGGGCAGCTGATAGAATTTGTTGGAGAAGATTGTGGAGCAAAATCCTCTAATTTCTTGGACTTGTTCCCCAAGTTTAGCAACGACTTGGACTTGGTCTTCCCACGTTTTTCTTCAGCTCAAAAACTCCTTGCCAAGTCACTTTACCCTCGTGGTAAAAATTCCACGAGTTTAGCTTCAGTCCCGTGGAGTAAGGCAAAACTGTTATCAGAATGTTGGTCCGAATGTCATGATATTTGTTCCAACATTTTTTTATTTTAACTTAGTACTGAAAATTATATGTTGGACAAAATGTCATAACACCAAACCAAACATTAACATTCTCCCCCTTTTTGTCTTTCTTCACAAAACCTAATCTTTTCAATGCGAGTGACTTAACGGCAATGGTATAGACACATCTATGACTACACGAATGCTCCCCCTCAACATGTGTTGACATATAAACAACATATACAAGACTATATATATATATATATATATGTCATTCATATATAGGATTAGACATAAAACATAGTCAATTAATTACATCCCAAAACAAAATAATTATCAGATTGTTACATCCCAAATTTAAACATAGTAATCAATCAATAATCAACAACCATCAACTTCATCAAGATAACAAACTACCAAGAACCATCAACTTCATCAAGACAACAAACTACCAAGAACCATCAATTTCATCAAGACAAAGAACGGCCATCATATCTGCAAGTCAAGCATTTGTGGTAGCTTCCAGCCGCTTTATACTTTTGCTTGACTTCGACTCTGCATCCACGCAGTTAGTCTTCTTTATCTCCCCTTGCATCTGTATCAGCTTCACGAGTAGCAGCAGCAACATTAACAGTCCCCCCATGCACAAAATCATCTCCCCCTTTTTGAGAAGAAAGCAACAATAAGAAGTGATCCTTGGCTTTTACTAGTGTATTTCTAGCATTATCAATCTCAACAATTTGTGAGTTGATTTTAGCAATTTGTTCCACGAGCCAACTTGTAGACATTTCAGACTGTCTTTGACCAATGTTGCTTTGAATGTTTGTAACATTTTTGGTAACATTCTCACGGTTTGCTTCTTTTCTCCAAGAAAGATCTATAACTCTATCTTTGCTTTTTAAAATTGCCTTGTTCACAGCATATGTCTCAGGTTTTTCCCTAACATCACATCACTTAGAGGTTTAAAATTCTGATTAACTAGAATTTTATAGATCAGTGAGGGATAGGGCAGTACCAAAATTGATTCTTTTTCAGCAAGATTGGTAATTTGATAAAATATCATTTTTCCTAAATCAGCTCTCAATCTCTTGACAATCTTGTATAGCAGTGAAGCTTGATCAGTAGTGACAATCGACTCATTTAATGATGGAAGTAAATTGTGAATTACAATCTTGTGTAAGGTGAAAAACAAGGCTGTCAGTTTTGAAGTAGAACATCGAGAGGTCCACTTCTTCATTATACATCCAGTGATGTATTCTATAATCTCGTCCTTATTTGTTGTCATTTTCTCCGTAGTGCTGCTACTAGTTTCACATACAGTACACATACATTCATTGATGATGAGATGAGTAAAATTGTAGATTCTGTTATATAGATAGATCTACCCAAAGTTTTTGGAGGAGGTTCTGTCTATTCCGGAATTTAAATTTGCATAAAACAACCTAATCACATCATCAATATAGGGGTCTTTATTTGTCACAGATTTTAAAAGCTTGCGATCGTCCTGAAACTCAACCAATTCATACTCAGAGCAAGAGGCTAAATCTACCACTTTATCTGCCCTGATCATTCTATTCTTATACCAATTCCATATATCATGCTTTGTTTGGGAATATAATTTATCAGAAAAAACATGTACCTCATCTTCTGGCCAAGACTTAGTGCTTTTAGAAGAGGATGGAGAGGATATATCTTCAGTTGTTTTCTGACACATTGTTCGATATGTAGCACGACTGGCAATATTTTGGGCAACATCTTGAAAGACCTCAGATCTTGCATTTCGGGGGATTCCTCTGGGACAATACTTCTTCAAAGGTGTTTCATCTGGATATTTTTCATCTGAGACGGATATTGAGGGTTCGGGTTGAAACACATAAGCTTGTGGTTCACTTTGTTCATCTACAACAGTGGTTTCTTCATCAGTGTCCTCGGAGGAGAGGTTGAAATCAGTGTCACCTATGTCACTACTTGAACAAGCAGGGACTTGTGGCTCAAACCTCAATTTCTTGATAGCAGGTTGAGGGTCTACTGTTATTTTAAAGATCCTACTGGACCTTCTGGAGGGAAACTGAGATGTGCTTGTTCTTTTGCTCAATGTAGAAACATGTGGAGTTGCATCAACCTATATGGGGTTTGTATCATCCCCTAGATAACTTATTTTCAAAGGTTCTTGAAAAGCACTAAGAACAATGTCTGTGCAAATAGGAGGATTGATACTCATGAGAGTGTTGTCTGAGATGTTGGAGGTCATGGGTGTTGACATCGAGGATGTATCCATTGGAGAGTAATGAGAAGGAGATTCTAAGAATTTAGGGTTTTTGGGGGTTTTGAAAGATGAAGAGAGTGATGTTGAATCCATCGGTCTTGGTTGTCAAAATCGAGATTGATGTGATATTTTCCCTTTCTTTTTTTTTTAAATTTTCGGAAAGACAAATAACCAAAAAGAAGAACTAATGAAGAAGATTTTATACACTTGGCAAAAACAAATATTCTGGTTTTAAGTGTTTGAATTGTAGTCAAATGTTTGCACCTAAAATTATAAGAAAGATAGACATCAAGATTTGGAATTTTATCTAATCATTTAAAACTTTCAATTCCAGAATAAGGCATAAAAATAGGGAAGCAAAAAAAAATAGATTTTTCAAAAATCAGTTATGTACTGTATCCCAACAAATATCATTATCTGAAAATATCAACAGTAATGTTGACAACATCTTGGATAACACAGGTATTATGATCCCAGTAGAACTTTTTCATTTTGGCAACAAATCAAGACACGTTTTATATGTGTTTTTATGAGTTTAACCACCCGACCAATGTAACATTTTCCCATTATGTCATTGATCTAATCATAAACCACATACAAAATTTATTTTTGTGTAAAAAATAAGAATACTTATTTAGTATCCTCATAATTTCATATTTTAGCACTTGATACTCCTATAGTATAGGAACGGTATCATATTTAAGGGCTTTTCCCATTTGCGCAGTTGCCAAAAGATGAGTAAAAGGCAAATTATTTTGATACTCTTTTTTTATGATATCTAATATCATCGCAGAGAACGGTATCACTTTTGAATCATGTTCTTATTTTAGGATCATACTTGTGTGAACACAAAATTAATGCCAATGAACAGTAACAAAAATCAGATTATGATATTACATAGGTAAATGTCACTCAAAATGTTAGAGACATAGCAGTTAACATTCACCTAAACAACACCTTTTCAGAGATTACAAAGACCAAGAGATTTCTTCAAACTAGAAAATCTCTCATGGCCCAAAGCTTTTTTAAAAATATCAGCTAGTTGATGAAGAGTGTCAACATGTTCAATTGAACTAGCTGTTTTTCAACCAAATCTCTTTAAAATGATGTCTTATATCAATGTGTTTTGTACGAGAGTGCTGAACTGAATTTTTGGAAATATTTATAGCACTCAGATTATCACAATACAAAACTAAGACATTACTTGAAAAACCATAGTCATCTAACATGTGTCTTAGCCATATTAATTGAGAGCAACAACTTCCAGCTGCTACATATTCAGATTCAACAGTTGAAAGTGAGACACAATTTTGTTTGCGACTATACCAAGAAACAAGATTATTGCTAAGATAAAAACATCCTCCACTAGTACTCCTTCTGTCATCCGCATCACCAGCCCAATCTGAGTCATTATATCCTATTAAATTAAGATTAGTGTCTTTAGAATACCAAATTTTCAACTCACATGTGCCGACAACATATCTAATGACACGTTTTATGACATTTAAGTGGGAGACTTTGGGACAGGCTTTGAATAGAGCACACACACAAATACTAAACATTATATCAGGACGACTAGCAGTGAGATATAAAAGACTACCTATCATAGATCGATATAATATTGGGTCGACATTTTCGCCAACATCGTCTTTGCATATCTTATGTGTTGATCCCATTGGAGTTCTCATTTGTTTAGCATTTTCCAATTCAAACTTCTTAACTAAATTATTGGCATACTTACTCTGGGAGATGAAGATTCCGTCTTCATTTTGCTTTATCTGCAAGCCTAAGAAAAAAGTTAGTTCCTCTATCATGCTCATCTCAAATGTTGCTGACATAGCTTCGACGAATGTCTGTGAAGTCGAACCAAAAACTATGTCATCTACATAGATTTGAGCAATGACTATATCTACTCTGTGATGTTTTGTAAATAAAGTACAATCAGCTTCACCACGTTTAAAACCAAATTCAAGAAGAAAGTGAGTTAAACGACCATACCATACACGAGGAGCTTGTTTTAGTCCATACAAAGCCTTTTTGAGATTGTATACAAACTGTGGATGGTGAGGATCTTCAAATCCTTTAGGTTGTTCAACATAGAATTCTTTATCAAGATACACATTCAAGAAAACACCTTTAACATCCATTTGATGGAGAGTAATCTTTAGACAACAAACAACAGCAAGTAACAATCTAATTGACTCAATTCTGGCAGCAGAAGCAAATGTTTCGTCATAGTCAATTCCTTCGACCTGCGTGTATCCTTGAGCAACTATGCGAGCTTTATTTCGCTGATGTTGAAGCAAATGTGGTGACATTTGAAACAACACTATCGACAACATTTTCCTCATATGATAAGGACTGTTCAAAAACAGTGGTCAGCCTTGCTTGTGACTCTATTTCTTGATCTCCTCCATCTTCTCCTTCGTCATCACTAAGAGAAACCCACAGACTTTTACCAAATTTTCTCAAGGTGTTTGCACATTCATTGGCATAATGACACCCCCCCCCCCCCCCCGAACAAGCATGGCATTGCACAGTTTCAAGTTGTTTGGGATCAAATTTGGTTCGATCTGAGTTGGTTCTCTTTAGTTGATTTCCTCTTTGTACTATAGAAAGAGAGTTGCTAGACTTTTGATTGAAGTCTTGATTTTGGTGCTCTTTGGATTTGAATTTATTTTTCTCATTGTTTAACTTCATTACCATTGAATTAACTTTCGAGTAAGGAGGGCAACATTTGCACCATCACTAATTTCTTCAAGGTTCTCATCCTCTTCATCGATTGAATTCTCTAAGGATTTTACTTGAAGTGTTATATCTTTGCTTTTATACAATGTCCTTTGATTCTCCATATTGATCTCATAAGTTTTGAGAATACTCATTAAGGTATGAATGTCCATTGTAGCAAGATTGTGAGCTTCTTCAATCGCATAAATTTTTATGTTGAACTTTTCAGGAAGAGAACGAAGTGCTTTTTCCACAAGTTGAGTGTTGGTCAATGGAGAACCAAGCACTTGACATTCATTATGTCAATCAACTTTTCAAAATATGTTTTAATATCCTCCGTCTCTTCCATCCTTAAACGTTCATATTTACCCATGAGCATACGAAGCGTCGTTCGACGAACACTAGAGCTACCTTCACAATGAATTTGTAAAGTATCTCATGCGTCATTGGCTATAGAATAATTTTGTATGAGTTTGAACATATAAATATCAACTCATCCAAAATGACATTTAAGGCCTTTTCGTTGAAGCTTACATTGTTGGTTTCTTCCGCATTTCATTCAGATTCAGGTTTAACAAGTATACCACCTTCTTCATCCGGTGGAAGCATTGGAACAACATATCTGTTGGTAATAGATCTTCATGTCCTAACATCAATTGATTTGATATGAGAGCGTAGACGAATCTTCCAATAGGCATAGTTTGAACCATCTAAAATAGAAAGCCTACCAATTGTTGGATTAACCGAATCCATAGTTTAAATAACAAGATCAAACACTTATTATGTCAAGTGTTGGCTCTGATACCACTTGTTGGGTCCCGGAGGTAATACTATAGAACAATTAAAAACTAACCAAAAGTAAAATAAGCTTGTATGATAAAACAGTTGCAAATGTCAGCGATAATGTCGTCTGGTACAAGTGACGACACTTTGATAAAAACAGAAAAAACCTTTGAAGAGTAAAATGCAGCGGAAATAATAAAGAACACAAAAGTTTATATTTACATAGGTTATATATTGATATCACCTATGACGGTCAATGACCGAAAATATTGAATAAATTCCTTTTTTTATAATATTACAAGATAATACAAAAGAAATTAAAAAGGTTAAGTCGCAGATGACTTATGCCTGAAAAATCTACCTAAATAGACATAGACAACATCTCATTACAATTGCTTCAAGCCTTCAATAAAGAACAAGCTAGAATCTAAGCAGCAGTTATAGTGTTGGGCAGAATGCTGTCGACACGCTCAGGCAACACTTGTGATCCAGTTTTCTAATCGTAATATATGAGAGCTCTCTTGATATTTTCTTTTGATTTTTCTGGATATCGATTCACTGATGCAACCTCTCTATTTATAGTAGAGAGTATTCCTTGAAATGCTCATTGAATCGTTGGAGAGGTTGAGAGAAAGATGAGCAACTGATAGGATTTGTTGGAGAAAATTGTGGAGCAAGATCCTCTAACTTCTTGGACTTGTTCCCCAAGTTTAGCAACGACTTGGACGTGGTCTTCCCACGTTTTCTTCAGCTCTAAAACTCTTTGCCAAGTCACTTTACCCTCGTGGTAAAAATACCACGAGTTTAGCTTCAGTCCCGTGAAGTAAGGCAAAGCTGTTATCAGAATGTTGGTCTGAATGTCATGACATTTGTTTCAACATTTTCTGATTTTAACTTAGTACCAGAAATGATATGTTAGGCAAAATATCATAACACCAAACCCAACATTAACAAACTCAAATTTTTTAAAGAAAAATAAATGAGTTTATATAAAAAAAGATGCTATAAATATTACGAAATAAGCTATACTGACTGAAAGAACTGCATCCTTTAAAAATCCAGTCCTTTGGATACCCGTATAACCATCGAATGCTATTGAAGTGACTAATTCCTGAAAATTAGGAGGCATTAAAAACAAAAAAATTGTTGGAGTTATCTTATCATTTTTATCTAGTTCCAATAAGCTTAATGTTAAGAAAGAATCTCTTGCAGGAAGGTTTACATTCAGGGGCGGATCTAGGGGCCGCGAGAGAGTATTCACCTGAACCCCTCGGAAAAAAATATTGTATATATAAGGTAATTTTAGGGAATTCAAAATTCACCTTGAGGTTTCAAGTTCATTTTTATTTTTGAAATCCCTTAGTGAAATTCCTGAATTCATTCGGCACAGTGCCTGCACTATAACTCAGTTATGGATAGACTTTGTATCTTAAAATTACACACTTACACTTTCTATGTTATGCAAAACCTGCATTTACACCCCCATATAATGTTATCCCGTTTTTTAAAACATTTAAGTCTTTTATACAAAGGAAATTCTACGCTCATAAAACTTCATCTTACAAAGTATATTTAAAATAATTCTGAGGCAAAAGAATAAATAAAAAACTAAAATAAAAAAAGAGAAGTTTCTATATAATAAATATTATAATTAAATAAAATTACAAATAACTTGAATGTTAAAAATTTACAAAATTATTACAAATTCCAAACCTTCCGTAAAAGAAAATGGCACATTATCACATTATTAATAGAGATGTAAATGTACAAATTTAATTGCATCGGAAATGGTTGGGGGCGGGAAATCGGGCGTGTAAAGGGCCTGATAAGTCTTGACCCAATTCACTTTTTGGGCCAAATTAAAGAGCAGCTTAGTCCTGGGCACGGTCTAATGACAGCGAGGAGGAGCTTACGCGATCTCTGCGATGTGAGATAGATTCCTAGTAGGAGTATTCGCTTCTTACGGTGTTGATTCTCAGAGGTGATATCGGTTGTCCGCTCAAACCCGGTTATCAAGACATCCCGCGATTTACTGGTAATAGTGTTGAAGGACCGATACTACTACCTCCAAGACTAATCTGACGCAAGTCGGGAACCTGAATATAAAATAAAAAAAATAAAAAAAACAGCTCAGTCTAAAGAGGCGAGTGTTATTTTCCATATCAAAGCTTGCATCGCAGATGCATTCACATTTCTTGTTCTTCTTAATGGGCTTATCCTACTATTAAAGAACATTATAAGACACAATTTTATATTAAAAACAGATAATGGAAAGTTAGAATTGTAAAACCTGATTGTGAATGTTGATAACCTGATGATTGATATCAAAATAAATAATCTACGAGAGAGTTTGATTGCTTCAATTTGCTTACTTCAATGCTTGAGAGCATGAGAAAGAACAAAAATCAATGTGTTTTTAAAATTATTCCAATACATTATTTTGTTTGAAAGAATATGCAGATCATAAGAAGAAGAAAAAAACATAAGCACCAGAGACGAATTCAGAATTTAAACTTTATGGCTTTTAAATTTTTTAGTATTGAACCTATTATATTGAAAAGTTATGAGTTCATATCTATTAGTATTTATTACAATTTTAATAAGTTTTTACATATAAATTTATACTCTGCGGCAAAAATTAGGGATCAATTGAACCCCACATATAATGCTACATTCACCCCTGATAAGCACAAATATAAATTTGGAAGATATGACCTAAAAATGGATATGTGATTTTCCAGTAAATTATATATCTCCTTACACTTAAAAAGGCTCATTATGTTAATGACTCCTCCTTTAAGTTATCCTTTTTCGTAACTATTTCTTTCCTTTTTACAAACATTTATACTGCTGTTTTTTTTATTGCAAGATTTTAAGTCGTAAAAAGAATATATTAGCAATATTTGGGGGCCTCAAGGTTTAGGGGGCCTAAAGCAAGTGCTTCATTTGCTTGCCCCTTGAGCCGGCCTGCCAACAATCTCCTTCCATTGTTTAATTTAATCATTCTTTTCTATATTATAAACATATATATTATAGAAATGATTGTATCCCTACCCATAAATAAAATATTTTCATATATTATGTAAATATAATTATGGTAACACTAGGATTCTTCTTTTGTATAGGCTTAGGATTTCTATTGTATAAGGGATGAATATTGTACTCTATATATACTTTAATATTAATGAAAAGACTCCCTAAGGGAGATTAATATCATCTTACATGGTATCAAGAGCCTAAACTCCAAAAACCCTAGAAATTTTCTTCCCCAGCCGCCGGCACTATCCCCCTTCCATGGCGTCGCGGCTCCCTTCTTCTCTTCAAGAAATTTCTTGGTTTTTCTTTTCTTCCTCTCTTCTCTAAATGGATACTCATGATTCTCCCACTGTTGTTGACGCTTCTACCTCCACAAATTCCATCACCAAGTCGTCACCCTCTTTTCATCCCGCTCTCACTGTTTCCAACATCAAGAACCATATCTCCATCCGTCTTGATCAAGAAAGCAGTCAGTATTATCCTTGGGTTGAACTGTTTCACAATCATGCATGTCTCTATAACGTGCTTGATCATATTAATGACACCATTTCGCGCTCTTCGGAGGTTGATGATTCTACTTGGCGTCGTCTAGACACCGACGTCAAACAATGGATATATGGTAGTATTTCTCAGGATCTACTTCCTACTATTATGAAATCTGAATCCACAGTCCGTGACTTGTGGAATCGTTTGGAGGAAATTTTTCAGTACAACAAGTACACTCGTGCTGTGTATTTAGAGGAGCAATTTAACAATACACGTCTTGAAAACTTTTCCAATGTGACTGAGTACTGCAAACAGTTAAAGCTCCTGACGGATCAACTTGCTGCTGTCGACTCGCCTGTTACTGACACCAAAATGGTGTTGCAATTGATTGTTGGCCTCCCTAAAGTAGAATATGATACATTGGCCACCATGATTCAATAGGAGGATCTGTTACCCAGCTTTAACAAAGCTCGCACATAGTTGCTGCTCGAAGAAACCCTCCGTGCTAAGCAGCAGCAGGGACAACAACAGACCAGCGCCGCGGCGGCTCCCCAGCATCAGTACAACGCCGCGGTGCCTCAGTACAGAGCCGCGGCGCCTGCCCCATTCCAGTACCAGCAGTCCTTCAACCCTTATTCCCACTACGGGTTGTTAGGTCCAACTCGGACCACAAAGAAGCCCACTTCACGCAGTGACGCTCAGCACCGCCCGCCATGACACCCACTGAGTTGGGTCAGGCTTTCAGCACCCTCAACATGCAACAACCTGACAATAATTGGTACATGGACTCCGGAGACACATCTCACATCACCCAGTCTGCAGGTACTATTCCCAAACTGTGCAGTTTAAAGCATCTTCAATATTTTACAGTTGGTAGTGGACAACGTATTCCAGTAAAGGGTTATGGTACATCATACACACAACCTCCTCATCCACCATTCTACCTTAAAAATAACTTATATGCCCCACACATGATTAAGAACCTAATATCTGTCCGCCAATTTACTCGTAATAATTCTGTCTCTGTTGACTTTGACCCTTTTGGTTTCACTGTAAAGAATCTTCATACGGGGACACCTCTTACGAGATGCAATAGCACGAGGGATCTCTATCCATTCACATCCACTTCCGCTGCCAGATCTTGCTCTCCCGTCTCTCTAGCGGATATTTCTTCTTCGACATGGCATAATAGGCTTGGTCACCCAGGACTCCAGTCTTTAATTTTCTTAGAGGCAATAATTTCATTACTTGTAATAGGAAGTTTGCCCAAAATTGTGTTTCTTGTTCTTTAGACAAACATACTCGTCTTCCGTTTAAATGATCTACTAGTGTTATCTTTGCACCATTTGATATAATACATGCCGATTTATGGACATCACTTATTGCTGGTTCTCTCGGTTATAAATATTATCTTATCTTGCTAGATGATTTTTCTCACTATATCTGGTTGTACCCTCTCAAATATAAATCGGAAGTGTTTACCAAATTTCTTAAGTTTCGACAATTCATCCAAACACAATTTAAAAAAGGTATCAAATTATTTCAGTGCGATAATTGTCGTGAATTCAATAACTCTATGTTTCACTATTTTTGTACCAATAATGGCATGGTTTTTCTCTTCTTCTGCCCTCACACCTCACCACAAAACTGTAAAGCTGAAAGAATCATCCGCACCATTAACAATATGATTCACACCCTATTGATTCATGTCTCCCTCCCTCCATCCTTCTGGGTATATACTGCTAAAATGTCAGAATACATAATCAATATTCTCCCTACTAGCACTCTTCACAACATGACCCCTACCGAAATCCTCTACTATAGAGTCCCCTCCTATAATCATCTACGGATTTTCGGTTGTCTGTGTTATCCCAACCTTAGCTCTACCGCCCATCACAAGCTCGCTCCTAGGTCCACTCCATGTGTCTTCCTAGGTTTTCCACCGAACCATAGGGGTTATCTATGCTACGACCTGTCCACTCGTCAAATCCACATCTCTCGTCACGTCACATTCGACGAGACCACATCCCCATTTTCGAATCTTTAGAAATTCCAAAAACCGGATTACTCATTCCTTGACGAGCCTGCTATCTCTCCCATCATCTTTGATCAGCTTATCTCTTCTGACTCGTCGACATCGCCGCGACCCAATGTTAAGGCGCCGCGGCGCCAACTTTCCAGAGAGGTCTGTTCTCCCAACCCGTCGACAGCGCCGCGACCCAGTGATGAGGCACCGCGGCGCCATATTTTCAGAGAGGCCTGTCACTCAAACAGCGTCGCGGTGCTAGATCCAGGCGTCGTGGCGCCTCCGACGGCTTCACCCCACCTTCTCATTTTCTGACCCTACCATCAGTCTCAGCCCTCCCTACTCAGCCAGCACCGCCTCCAATTGTCCCCACTCACCAAATGGAAACTCGTGTCAAGCATGGAATCTTCAAACCCAAAGTCCAATTTAAATTGTCTGCCCAAACCATTTCTCTAATTCCCAAAAACCATATATTATCTAAACAAGACCCTAATTGGAATGCGGCTATGTCTGAGAAATTCAATGCTTTAACTAAACAACACACATGGGATCTAGTACCTAACCTGAGGGGGTGAATGTGATTCGTTGTCTGTGGATTTTTCGTCACAAATTCAGAGATAATGGAGATCTTGAGAGGTATAAGGCACGACTTGTGGGTAATGACACAAATCAGCAGGAGGGCATTGATTATGGTGAGACCTTCAGCCCGGTTGTCAAACCGGCTACCATTCGCACAGTTTTGAGCATTGCCATGGGCAAACACTGGCCGATCCATCAGCTTGATGTGAAGAAGGCATTCTTACATGGGGATCTGATAGAAACAGTTTACATGCATCAGCCGCCAGGGTTCGTCCATCCAGCAGTTCCTCACTATGTGTGTCATCTCCGTAAGTCATTATATGGCCTGAAACAGGCTCCCCGTGCGTGGTATGATCGTTTTGTCAGGTATATCTTGCAGATGTGGTTTGTATGCAGCAAGAGTGATACATCACTATTCATTTTTCATCGAGGTAGTAGCACTGCTTACTTATTACTCTACGTGGATGATATTGTTCTTACTGCCTCCTCCGACGGATTGAAAAATGAGATTATTGTCTGCTTAAGTCCGAATTTGCAATGATTGATTTGAGGAAGCTGAGTTACTTTTTGGGGATAACAGTGACCAGTTCTGCCAATCATATGTTATTGTATCAGCGTAAGTATGCAGATGAGATTGTGTACAGGGCTAAGATGGCGAACTGCAAAGAGGTGCCTACTCCAGTTGATTCTAAATTTAAGCTCAGTGCCATGGATATCCAGTCTCTGATCCTACTCTGTATAGGGGTCTTGCAGGTGCACTTCAGTAACTCACATTTACCAGGCCAGACATAGCTTATGTTGTTCAGCAGGTGTGCTTATTCACGACGCCTGCGAGTGAGTCTCATTTCACTGCTCTTAAGTGTATCATTTGATACATTAAGGGCACTCTTGATTATGGTTTGCACCTATACCCCTCTGCACAAACAAGTTGCTTTCATATACGGATGCAGATTGGGCAGGGTGTCCGGACACGCGACGCTCCACCTCTTGCTTTTGTGTTTTTTAGGGGATAATCTGATTTCTTGATGCGCGGCGGCTGACTACCCTATCTCGATCCAAAGGTCATCTACATTAAAACTTCATGTCGCTGCGTCGACATCTATTGTGTATTGTGATAACATCTCTGCCATCTATCTTTCTCATAATCCGGTTCAACATCAACGAACCAAACATATTGAGATAGACCTACACTTCATTCGTGAGAAAGTTGTGTTAGGTCATGTCAGAGTGTTACATGTTCCATCATCCTATCAGTATGCAGACATATTTACCAAAGGACTTCCCAGACAGTTATTTCTTGACTTTAGATCCAGTCTCAGCGTCCGGCCTCCTCCGCCCGATCGAGGTGTGTAAACATGTATATTATAGAAACAATTGTATCCCTACCCATAATTAGAATATTTTCATATATTGTGTAAATATAATTATGGTAAGACTAAGATTTCTCTTTTGTATAGGCTTAGAATTTCTATTGTATAAGGGATAAATATTATACTCTATATATACTTTGATATTAATAAGAAGACTCCCTAAGAAATATTAATATCATTTTTACATGTACCACCAAAATAAAACATCGTCATAAGTCTTAACCACAAATGTCCTTATCAATTGCGTCAATCTCTCTTTTATAAAGCCTTGGAACATTTTGATACCATTTTATTAATAATATTATCTTAAAACAACCCTTTCAATATTTTTTTTGGAATGCAAATGTTCAATAATCAACTATCGTATTCTAATTAATTTAGATCTTTGATGTGATGTGTCAGGTTACTCCATTTGTTTCAAAATCAGATTTTTATTATGATTAAATTAGAGGTGATGCCGTCCCCCGGACACAGTCTAATGGTAAAGGAGGGGACTTAAGGCGCTTTGAACACTTACAGCGTGAGATCGATTTCCAGAGGAAAGATTCGCTTCTTCTCGTAGTTGATCCTCAGAGGCTTATCACTGTCTGCTCAAATCACGATTATTGGAAAGACATCCCGCGATTTACTGATAATAATATTGAGTGATCGATACTACTAACTCGAGGACTAGTCTGACACAAATCGAGAACCTTGATGTTTTTTTAGAGGTGAGGCTCATATTCCCAAGGTCAGTCAATTTAAAACAGGTTAAAGACAGTTTGGCTACTGCTTAACAACGGCTTTTTGACGCCTAGCCCTGTTGGAGTGGTGGTCGATTCTGTAGGGAATAATGTTTTATTAAATTACTATTATGGATAAGAATATTCGACCTCTATTGGTTAAGCTACGTTCCACTTAGCTCTAGGTATTAAATTTATTAAACGATGTCCTGGATTTCAGACTAACAATATAAAATGTCCATTTTAAGTTACTAGTCTGTACTAGTCTACTTCATAGACGTTTAACAGGGATTTTGTATGATTTTCACCTATGCCAACTATTATCAATATTAGACCTTAATTAATCTGCATGGCAACTACTAAGTTGACTTCATTATAACTACGTGACGTGTAAGATTCTTCTAAGCTCTTAAGCAAAATAATTAAGCTAGGTAAGAGTTAAAAGAGAAAGGACGTTCGTTGAGTTACTATATAATATAAATCTCTTATCCGGTATATAAACGTAACCAATCAAATTATCGATTGCCACATTCATTACTTTAATTAAGGTTTTGACTTGCTAAATGTTTAGAGCGTATCTTCACTTAAACTTTATTTATCGTAACAATCATAAAATTCTATTTTGTCACAATAAAATCTCGGAGTTTTACGTGCTAGATTTTTATGGTAAGACTAGAATTCCTCTTGTAATTAGGATTAGGATGTAGGTGTTTTGTCGGGTTCGTACACGCAGCGGAATTTGAAAATTTATGTTTCAAACACGACATGACGGTCAAACTTAGTATGATTATATAATGTACAATAACACAAAACAAGAATGTAATACTTCGAACGAAGAGTTACATTTGTAGTTAACAATCTGAACTTGAAGCTTTGTGTAGTCTGAGGGTGCGCACACAAATGTCCCTCGATTTGCAAGTCAAAACTTTGATGTAATTTTCTAACTCTTGGAATGCTAGGGATTCCAGCAGAGCTTTAGAAGAGATTAGTCTCTTGCTTTTGGTGTAGAAAATATGTGAGGGGAACCCTCTTATTTATAGCTGAAAGGACAGCTAGGGTTCCAAATGGGCCAGCCCATAAAACCTCAGCAGACTGGGCCAACTCGGGCCCGCAAGACATTTAGCGCCGCGGCCCTGAGCCTTAGGCGCCACAGCCCTGTTTCATTTTCTGCCTTGTTTTATATTTTCTTTCTAATGTCTCGATCATCAACCTAATATATATATATATATATATATATATATATATATATATAAAATCTCTTCTCTAATTACATCCTTCAATCGACGACACATTTGACTTAGTGTTACCCTTCAGGCCTTTACATATATCAACACTAATAACATTAGGGTCTACACGGAACTTCTAGACTGCGCCGGAAGACGAACTCAATATGTAAAGTTTAGCTACACGAGACATGTGAACTGAACCTCTATGTGGGAATATAAAATCATTTCATTCACGACACACTCAATCAAGCTTAGGTTTGTCAAGTGTCTATCTAAATGGCTTGATCATTATACATCATCTATATTAGTTGACAACATGACCATATCAAAGACATGTCCATTGCGTTGACCAACGACTTAGTCAACCTAATACCATATGAGAATCTGAGTGCTCTCTCGAAGATACATTCGAGGAATGAATCATAATCTTTGCTCAACTACCACCTCTAATCTACTTCGTAATGTACCCATAACAAGTCGTGTCTCAACCTATAAGGCATTTGAGCTTAGGACAGGATCAAAGTACATTACTCCGTAAACAAGGTGGTATCGACCTCAAGTCTAAGGACTTCTATCTCCCACACGCCGATGACATTATAGACATATAACAAAACAGTACATCAGCAGGGTATACCAATACTTCAACAAGTATACATGCGTCCATCACGAGTTGTCATAACTCGTAGCAAGTGAGACATACTACATCCCCTAAGGATATGATGCAGACCGCATGTCGACGTATCTCATATCATCGATATCCCAATCTCGATGATCATTAGTCGAGGCAATTTAAGAGTTTCGTTATAATATTAATTCTCACATCATTAATAACCGCGTAAACTCTAGGGGTGCATTTATAGAATATTATAAACAATCAACTCATAATTCAACAAATGCAAATGCCATAATATTAATCATCATTAATATAAATACGAATGTGTATAAAGTACATTTTATCCTAATACAGATTGTCTCTAGGACATACATATACTTTCAATCTCCCACTTGGCCTAGAGCCAATCACCAACATATATAATACCCGTGTTCTCAAAAAGACCATTATGCTTTACCAAGCTTAATGGTTTAGTAAACGGGTCTTCTAGATTATTGTCTGTGGGAATATAATCTATTCTAATATCTTCAGCTTCCACCATCTCTCAGAGAATGTGGTACTTCTTCGGTACATGTTTGTTTCTGTTTGTTGATATTGGTTTTTTTGCCTGTGCAATTGCACCAGTATTGTCACAATAAATGGTTATTGGACAACTAGCACTCGAAACAACCCTAGTTCTTTCAGGAACTCAGAAATCGCGATAGTTTCTGTAGCAGCTTCCGATCCAACAATGTACTACGCTTCAGTAGTCGAATCAGCAGTAGTAGCTTGTTTGAACTCTTCCAGCTCACTATTCCTCCATTGAAAATGAACGTGTAACCAGACTGAGATTTGAAATCATCAACATCTGTCTGGAAACTAGCATCAGTATACCCAGTGGCAACTAGCTTATCATCTCCACCATAGACTAAAAAGTAATTTTTAGTACGTCTGAGATACTTAAGAATACTATTGACTGCCTTCCAGTGTTCCTCACCAGGATTCTGCTGGAGCTTGCAGGTAATACTAAGTGCAAAGGCAACATCTGGCCTAGTACAGGTCATGGCATACATGATTGATCCTATAGCCGAAGCATATGGGATCCTCTTCATGCGCTCAAGTTCTATAGCACTAGAAGGGCAACCCCTTTTAGATAACTTGATGTCTTGACCCATTGGAAGACCGTCTTTTTTGGAATTCTCCATTTAAAAGCGTCTAAGTACTTTGTCTGTGTAGATTGACTGTGATAGCCCCAACAATCTATTAGGTCTATCTCTATAGATCATAATTCCCAGAATGTAGCAGGCTTCACCTAAATCCTTTTATCATGAAGGTTTTGGACAACCATTCCTTAACTGACTGCATGAGAGTCTTATTATCTCTCATTATCAATATGTCATCAACATATTTAATAATAAATAATGAAGACAATACCCTCATCCTTGCTTTGATATAAACACAAGGATCCTCTTTGCTTCTGACAAAATCAAAAGATTTGATAGCCTTGTCAAAGAAAATATTTCAACTCTTAGAGGCTTGCTTAAATCTATAAATGGACTTCTGTAGCTTGCACACAGCATTTATTCTGGACTCAGATGAAAAACCATCGGTTTGTCATATACACTTCCTCAATTAGATTATCATTGAGGAATGCAGTTTTGACGTCCATATGCCAAATGTCATAATCATAATGTGAAGCTATAGCAAGCAAAATCCGAATAGACTTTATCTTAGCAACTGGTGAAAAGATTTCATCATAATCCACACCAGGACGCTGATTAAAACCTTTAGCCAGTAGTCTAGCTTTATAAGTCTGAATCTTACCAAATGCATCAATCTTCTTCTTGAAGACTCATTTGCATCCTATAGGTTTATCCTCATTTGGCAAATCAACCAAGTTCCACACTTGATTGATATACATAGATTCCATCTCGGATTTCATGGCTTCTTTCCATCTCTTCGAATCAATGTCTAGCATTGCTTCGTTATAGGTTGTAGGCTCATCATCATCGGGAATATCTAACTCATTTTGTGTTTCCACAAGTAGATTTAGTCTTTTCAGAGGACGATAAGTTCTAGTAGACCTACGGAGTTGAGTGTCTTGCAGTTCAGTTAAAAGTATGTTCTGATTGTGAGAAGGTTCTTGTGCGTTGGTTGATCCACCAACATTAGAGCTTTCAAGAATATCATTCTCATGTCTTTCCTGAATGGGAAGAGGTACAACTGATGCACTTGCTCTCAAAGTTTGTGCAGGAGGATCTTGCATTTTTGCATTACTCCTCGTAGAACTTCCACTGGCCGAAGGGCATACCCTGAGTACCCAATCTTCGCCAAAAGCTCCCACTAAATTCTTGCCTTTATCATCTGACAAGGATTCAACCTCTATGTTACTTTGTTCTTGAATTTCTTCAAGTTATATCTCTGTGCAACTCTCTTCTTTGTAGACATATTCATTTTCAAGAAAAGTTGCGTTCCTAGAAACAAATATCTTATGTTCTCCAGGAAGATAGAAATAGTATCCCTTAGTTTCCTTTGGATACCCAACGAAGTAACATTTCTCACTCTTTGACTCCAACTTATCAGTGATCAACTTCTTGACATATGCATGACACTCCCAGGGCCTCATGTGTCTAAGTGATGGCTTTTTGCCACACCATACCTTATATGGCGTCTTTTCAACTGATTTAGAAGGAACTCGGTTCAGAACATATATCGAGGTTAGTATCGCGTAACCCCAAAGGTATATAGAAAAAGTTGAAAAGTTCATCATTGATCGAACCATGTCAAGCAAGGTTCGGTTTCTCCTCTCGGCAACACCATTCATCTGTGATGTTCCAGGAGGTGTCTATTCAGAATGAACTCCATGAAGCTTTAAGTAATCTAGAAATTCTTTACTTAAGTATTCACCTCCTCGATCAGATCGAAGAGTCTTGATACTCTTTGAGAACTGTTTCTCAACTTCACACTTAAATTCCTTAAACTTTTCGAAGGCTTCGGATTTGTGTCTCATAAGATACACATATCCATACTTTAATAAGTCGTCTGTAAAAGTAATGAAGTAAGAGAAACCTTCTCTAGCTTGAGTCGAAAATGATCCACATACATCAGTTTGTACCAACTAAAGCACCTCCTTAGCACGGATCCCCTTTCCAGAAAGAGGTTTAATGGTCATCTTACCTTTCAAACAGGATTCACAGTTACCATAAGATTGTAAGTCAAATGGTTCAAGATAATTTAATTTCCTCAACCGTTCTATCCTCGTTTGATTGATATGACAGAGTCTACAATGCCACAAGTAGGTAGAATTTCTTTCATTTAACTTAGCTCTTTTGTTTTTTACATTGAAAATTTCCCTGCGTTAGTTTAATGTATATAATCTATTCAAAAGTGGCGCAATTCCATACACAACATCATCATAAGCCAAAACCATATTGCCATTATTAATTCTTGAGGAAAAGCCCTCAATGTCAAGAACATGAATGGAAATAATGTTCCTCGTCAATGAGGGAACATAAAACAATTGTTTAACATTAAAATTTTGCCGGAAGGTAAATCTAATCTATAATCTCCCACGCGCTTAGAATCAACTCGTTCTCCGTTTTCGACGCGCAGGTCCACCTCTCGAGGCCCGATCTTCCTGCTATTAGTTAGCCCCTGCACATTTGTATAAATGTGTGAGCCACAAGCGGTATCTAGTACCCAGGAATGAGAATCATTTATAGATAGATTAATTTCAATTACAAACATACCTTGTCCACTATAGGATGGACCACCAGGTGCCTTTCCACCTCTTGGAGCAGTACAATCCTTCTTCCAATGCCCCTTTCTGTTGCAGTTTATGCACACAGCCGTTGCCGGAAATTTCTTCTTCTTCGCCCCTCCTTTGGGCTTCATTGTTGCAGGCACAGCCGCAACTTTGCCCTTCCTCTTCTTTTGTCCCTTACCTTTCGGTTTGGAATGACTAGAGGAGTCAACCATTAGGATAGGGTTTCTTTTGAATACCGAAGATTCGAAGGTTTTCAACATATTGTGCAACTCCCCCAACTTCGCCTTAGTTTCATTCATATTGTAGTTAATGATGAAACTCTCGAACAATCGTGGAAGTGAATGCAGGATGAGGGTGGATGCAACTCTGTCATGAAATTTTATTTCAATGGAGGCCAGCCTTTCTATCAACTCAATCATTTTCAGCACATGTGGAGACACATGGCCCCTTCAATGAGTTTACACTTAAAGAGTTCTACGAGCAGCTCATACTCCATGGTCTGAATCTGAGAGTCATAAATACTCTTCAAGTGTTCTAACATTTCATTGGGCCTCATGTTCTCATGTTGTCTTTGTAATGCAGGTGACATAGAAGACAACATCAAACATTGAGCTGAAATGGCATCATCATAATGTTTCTAATAAGCCACTTTATCAAAGATGGCATATTCGGCAGAGTCTTCCGCAGGCACTGTAGGGAATATCTGGTCCAATGTATACTCAATTTTCTCTTATCTCCGGACGATTCTTACATTCCTGAGCCAATCTATAAAATTGGGTCCAGTCAATCTGTTTAATTCCATTAGCATTTTCATTGAGAAGTTCGACATTCTGAAGATATAGATAGAACAGGAAAAATGCAATAAAAATTCATTCTCCTAATTATACACATTCATTATAGGCTAATTTAACATGGTATTTTGTTTAATTAGCTCCCACTATTTTGCATACTTCTACGACCCCAAGGTAGAATACGGACCTAAAATATTTTAAGGTCATAATGGGCCAAGATCCAAACATATGCTATATCCGCATTTACTTTGGCTGATAACTTCAATAACACATTTCGGTAGGTCCTCAACCAATTGTAAAACTTATTTACAACTCTTGGTTTGATTAAATATCTTACATTTTAATCTTGCGTCTTTAGATTAGTCCGATACTTTGGCGCCAAGATTCATCTAAACAAGTCAACCCTATTATGTGACTGTGTTTAAGTACCTAAGTAAATTTAGCCTTTGCAAGCAAACACTTTGGTGTAAATACCACAAAAGTTTATCTTTCACTTTTACTTTAACACATCTATGAAAGGGCCCGAGTCCTCATAGACTTAAAATGATTTGGCATAAATACTCGTATCGCCGAAAAGGATTTTGCACCCTAACAATTATAATGGACGACGCGTTTTAATTTAGACTTGTATTTAATGTTTGAGAAACATTTTCAGTTTTCGGGGATTTCAATCAAGATCAATAAACATGTCATACATCATATGACATCTTATTATGTAATTTCTAAACACATTTAGATGGGAAACCACCAAACCCATTAGGCATGATATAAGATGGTTTTAATCAAATACAGGGTGTCGTCTACCCAGACAGTTATCGCGGTCATTGAAAGTAAACAATTACTGGGCGTCGCCTACCCAAACAATAATTGTGGACGCTATGCTAATAATTTAAATGCATCACATTCAAACACTTAACACATTTGTATATTATAGAATAATATATCATTAATGATAATCATGGAACTATTTGTCTAAACTCTAAAATCTATGTATATGCCAAACAGTCCCTAAAGATTTTTTGATTTCAAAATTCTGATTTTGAGGAATTCTGCAAACTCTTAAAATTTACAGTTTAGTCCCTCAAGAAAATATTCAATTCGAACCCCAATAAATTCAGAAAATACAATTTTAACTCTCAAAAAATATTTTCAGGTTTTAGAGACCTGTTTGCAATTTCCAGACAAATTTTCAGAAACTTTATTTAATTATAGATTTGCCCGAAAGGACCAAATCTGTCCAATTAAAACTTTTATTTTCAGATCTGTTATTTTGAAAACTTCAGAATCTGAATCTGAATATTAAAACTTCAGTTTTTTATTATGATTTTTTCAATTACTGTCGGCGCGCGCGGCCGAAAGTTCGAGACGTAACTCGCGGTGTCTGCGTCGTCGTGACCTTAACGAGGCGCGGCGTCTTGGAGGCAGTAAGTCCGAAAATTTATTTTAAGCTTTCTGGATGAACAGCACCACGACGCTCTAGAATAGAGCCGCGGCACCTCTGGCGTCATCTGGGCAGCGCCGCGGCGCTCCATCATGGAGCCGCCACAAAACCCTAGCAGGCACAGCGGCGCTCCATTGTGGAGCCGCTGCGCCTTACCTCCAAAAACGCAATTTTCGAAAATCCGAACTCCTAAAACTGGTTTAGGATCAAATTTTCAGATCTATCACTTGCAAAGCCATCACCATTAAATAATACGTTCATCGACCATCATTCCAATTTTCTTCTCGTTTTTCGTTTCAATGAACCATGCTCTAAACGAACCGGATAACGCATATCAACTTAAAAGAGTTATATATTGAAATGACTTCCTCGATTACATCATTGTTTTAACAGATCCGGGTGCAAGGACTATGCGTTCTAAAGATTTAGGATGTTAACGCCTTTAACGACATAAAATTAGATCTAAACAAATTCTAACTCATATTATCATTAATATTCATCATATAATCACACAAAACAACCCTGACTCTGATACCATTGTAGGTGTTTTGTCGGGTTCGTACACGCAGCGGAATTTCAAAATTTATATTTCACACCCGACATGGTGGTCAAACTGTAGTATGATTATATAATGTACAATAACACAAAGCAAGAATGTAATACTTCGAACGAAGAGTTACATTTGTAGTTAACAATCTGAACTTGAAGCTTTGTGTAGTCCGAGGGTGCACACGCAAATATCTCTCGATTTGCAAGTCAAAACTTTGATGTAATTTTCTAACTCTTAGAATGCTATGGATTCCAGCAGAGCTTTAGAAGAGATTAATATCTTGCTTTTGGTGTAGAAAATATGTGAGGGGAACCCTCTTATTTATAGCTGAAAGGACAGTTAGGGTGTAGAAAATATGTGAGGGGAACCCTCTTATTTATAGCTGACGCGCCGCGACCCTGTTTTATTTTCTGCCTTGTTTTATATTTTCTTTCTAATGTTTCGATCATCAACCAAACATATATATATATATATATATATATATATATATATATATATATATATATATATATATATAATTTCTTCTCTAATTACATCCTTCAATCGACGGCACATTTGACTTAGTGTTACCCTTAAGACATTTACATATCGACACTAATAACATTAGTGTCTACACGGAACTCCTAGACTGCGCCGGAAGACGAACTCAATGTGTAAAGTTTAGCTACACGAGACATGGGAACTGAACCTCTATGTGGAAAGATAAAATCCTTTCATTCACGACACACTCAATCAAGCTTAGAATTTGTCAGGTGTCTATCCAAATGGCTTGATCATTATACCTCATCTATATTAGTTGATAATAGGACCATATCAAAGACATGTCCATTGCGTTGGCCAACGACTTAGTCAACCTAATACCATATGAGAATCTGAGTACTCTCTCGAAGATACATTCGAGGAATGAATCCTAATCTTGGCTCAACTACCACCTTTAATGTACTTCATAACGTACCCAAAACAAGTCGTGTCTCAACCTATAAGGCATTTGAGCTTAGGACAGGATCAAAGCACATTACTCCGTAAACAAGGTGGTATTGACCTCAAGTCTAAGGACTTATATCTCCCACACGCCGATGACATTATAGACATATAACAAAACAGTACATCAGCAGGGTATATCAATACTTCAACAAGTATTCATGCGTCCATCACGAGTTGTCATAACTCGTAGCAAGTGAGACATACTACATCCCTTAAGGATATGATGCAGACCGCATGTCGACGTATCGCATATCATCGATATCCCAATCTCGATGATCATTAGTCGAGATAATTTAAGAGTTACGTTATAATATTAATTCTCACACCATTAATAACCACGTAAAATCTAGAGATGCATTTATAGAATATTATAATCAATCAACTAATAATTCAATAAATACAAATAACATAATATTAATCATCATTAATATAAATACGAATGTGTATAAAGTACATTTTGTCCTAATACAGATTGTCACTAGGACATACATATACTTTCATAGAATTCTTATTGTATAAGGGATGAATATTGTACACTATATATATTGATATTAATGAGAAAGATTCCTCAAAGGAGATTAATATCATTTTACATGGTATCAAGAGCAAAATCCTAGAACCCTAGAATTTTTTTTCACAGCCGTCGGCAACCCCCCCCCCCCCCCCGGATCCACCGCGGCTCTCTCACAAATTTTTGGTTTCTCTTCTTCTCCATTCCTCTCCTATCTTAATGGATCCTCTTGCCTCTCCCACACTTTTTGATGCTTCCGCTTCCACACCTCCCACCACCAACTCATCACCATCTTTCCATCCGGCTCTCGCCGTTACAAACATTAAAAAATTCATCCCTCTCATTCTTGATTAGGAAGATGGCCAATACTGGTCGTGGGTCAAACTCTTTAAAATTCATGCATGTGTTTTCCACGTGCTTGATCACATCGACGATTCTGTTCCTCGCCCCCCGGAGATCGATGACACAACATGTCGTCGTCTCGATGTCGTGGTTAAACAGTCGATATATGGCACTATATCCAAAGATCTCCTTCTCACTATCATGAAATCTGACGCCTCAACCCACGACTTGTGGATTCGTTTGGAGGAAATATTTCAAGACAACAAACACACACGCGCTGAGTTTTTGGAGGAACAATTTAACAACACACGTCTTGCTAATTTTTCCAACATGACTGAGTACTGCAAACAGTTAAAACTTGTGGCGGATCAACTCTCCAACATCGACACGACTGTCTCGGAAACTAAAATGGTGTTATAATTGATTGCAGTCCTTCCTAGAGGCGAATATAATACTTTGGCCACCGTGATTCAACAGGCGGATCCATTACCCAGTTTTAACAAAGCTCGCTCGCAGTTGTTGCTCGAAGAAACCCGTCGTTCTAAACAAGATGAGCACAATCAGAAGGTGTTAGCTGTCGAAACGCAATCCCAAGACCAAACGCAGCCGAAAAATTCTCAACAGCGGCAGGGCCGGGGCGACAGAGGTGGCAAGGGCCGCGGCGGCAGAGGAGGTCGTGGTCGTGGTAAGGGTCGCGACCAGCAGAACCAGCAGTAGCGGCCACTTCCCATTCCCTAGTACGGTTGGGCCGCGGTGCCTCAACAGTACCGGCAGAGTATCGCGGCGCCTCAACAGTACCAGTATAGCGTCGTGGCGCCTCAATAGTACCAGTAGCAGTGGCTCAACCCGTATGCCCAACCAGGGTTGCTGGGCCCTCGGCCAGCCCAGTACCAATATCAAAGCCCTTTTTATGCAAGGCCAGTTCCAGCAGCCCGCACCCAGCATGGCTCTCACTGATTTGGGCTAGGCCTTCAGCATAAACTTGCAGCCACCGGACAACACTTGGTACATGGACTCGGGAGCCACATCTCACCTCACCCGGTCTGCAAGTAATATTTCCAAAATGTTTAGTTTAAAGCATCCTCAATATATTACAGTAGGCAATGACCACCGCATTCCAATACAGGGCTATGGTACATCATACACACAACCACCTCATCCACTCTTCTCCCTAAAAAATGTCTTATATGCCCCACACATCATTAAGAACCTAATTTATGTCCGCAAATTTACTCGTAATAACACTGTCTCTGTTGACTTTGACCCTTTTGGTTTTACTGTGAAGGATCTTCATACGGGGACACATCTTACGAGATGCAATAACACGAGGATCTCTATCCATTCCTATCCACCTCCTCTGCCAGATCTTGCTCTCCCATCTCTCTAACGGCTATCTCTCCATCCACATGACATAATAGGCTTGGTCATCCAGGAGCCTCAATTTTTAATTTTCTTTTTGGAAATAATTTTATTCCATGTAATAATGGAAAACTAGCCCAACACTGTGTTTCTTGTTCTCTAGGCAAACATGCTCGTCTTCCGTTTAAATCATCTACTAGTGTTACTTTTGCACCTTTTGATATTAGACATGCCGATTTATGGACATCTCATATCCCTAGTTCCCTCGGTCATAAATATTGTCTTGTGTTGCCAGATGATTTTTCTCACTACATTTGGGTCTATCCTCTTAAATTCAAATCGGAAGTGTTTTCCAAATTTCTTGAGTTTCGCACTTTTATCCAAACACAATTTGTAAAAGGTATAAAATCTTTTCAGTGCGATAATGGTCGTGAATTCAATAACTCTATGTTTCACCGCTTTTGTACAAACAATTGCATGGTTTTTTGTTTCTCCTGCCCTCACACTTCCCCCACAAAACGGTAAAGCTGGACGAATCATTCGAACCATTAACAATATGATTCGCACTCTATTGATTCATGCCTCCCTCCCTCCGTACTTCTGGGTATATGCTGCTAAGATGTCAGTATACATTCTAAATATTCTCCCAACTATAACTCTTCACAATATGACCCCTACCAAAATCCTTTATCGCAGAGTCCCTTCTTACAATCATTTACGGATATTCAGTTATCCTAACCTTGCCTCTACCGCCCCTCACAAACTAGCTCCCCGGACTACTTCATGTGTCTACCTAGGCTTCCCACCGAACCATAGGGGTTATCTCTGTTATGACTTGTCCACTCGTAAAATCCACAAATCACGTCACGTCACATTCGACGAGACCACATTCCCGTTTTCGAATCCTCAGAAATTCTAAAAATCGGATTACTCATTTCTTGACGAGTCTGCCATCTCTTCTATCATTCTCAGTAAACTCACTCATGACACCACCGAAACATCCCCTCCTATCCTGTCATCACCAATGTCAGCGTCGTGGCCCATCGAGAAGGCGCCGCGGTGCCAAACTTCCAGTGAGCAGACCGATGTTTTTTTCGTTGTCAGGGCCGCGGCCCCTAGAGGATGCGCCGCAACGCCAAACTTCCAGTGAGCACTATCCATCAGACGTCGCGATGCCTTCGACCGCAACACCTCCACCTTCCCCATATCTGACCATACCATCTGTCTCGGACCCCACCACTCAACTGCCGCAGCCACCCACTGTCCCCACTCACCAAATGGAAACTCATGCCAAACATAGGATTTTCAAACCCAAAGTTCAATTTAACTTGTCTGCCCAAACCATCTCTCCAATTCCTAAGAACCCCAAATTGGCCAAACAAGACCCTACTTGGAATGCGGATATATCTGAGGAATTCAATGCTTTGACTAAACAGCACACGTGGGATCTAGTACCTAGACTTGAGGGGGTGAATGTGATCCGTTGTATGTGGCTATTTCGTCACAAATTCAGAGACATTGGAGATCTTGAGAGGTATAAGACACGACTTGTGGATAATGACAAAAATCAGCATGAGGGCGTTGATTGTGGTGAGACTTTCATCCCGGTTGTCAAATCGGCTATCATTCGCACTGTTATGAGCATAGCCATGGACAAACACTGGCCGATCCATCAACTTGATGTGAAAAATACATTTTTATATGGAGACCTGAAAGAAACAGTCTACATGTATCAGCCGCCTGAGTTCGTCCATCATGTTGTGTGTCGTCTCCATATGTCACTCTATGGCCTGAAACAGGCCCCTCGGGCGTGGTATGATCGTTTTGCCAGATATATTATGCAGATTGGGTTTGTATGCAGCAGAAGTGATAATTCCCTTTTCATTTTTCATAGGTAGTAGCATTGCTTACTTACATTGTATGTGCATGACATTGTTCGTACTGCCTCATCCGATGGGTTGAAAAATGAGATTATTGGTTTATTTAAGATCGAATTTGCAATGACTGATTTGGGCAAACTGATTTACTTCTTGGGGATATCAGTGACCAGGTCTGCCAACCACATGTTTTTGAATCAGTGTAAGTATGCAGAGGAGATTATGTACATGACTAAGATGACGAATTGCAAAATCATGCCTACTCCAGTTGATTCAAAATTCAAGCTCAGTGTTATGGATGGTGCTCCAGTCTCTGATCCTACTATTTATAGGAGTCTTGCAAGTGCATTTCAGTATCTCACATTTACCAGGCCAAATATTGTTTATGGTGTTCAACAGGTATGTCTATTTATGCATGCCCCAGAGAGTCTCATTTTACTTCCCTTAAGCGTATCATCTGATACATTAAGGGCACACTTTATCATGGTTTACACATATACCCCTCTGCGCCAAACAAGTTACTCTCTTATACAGATGCAGATTGTGCAGGGTGTCCGGACATGTGATGCTCCACCTCCGGCTTTTGTATTTTTTTAGGGGATAATCTGGTTTCATGGTCTGCCAAGCGACAGGCCACCCTATCTCGTTCCAGTGCCGAGGTTGAGTATAGAGGCGTTGCAAATGTGGTAGCTGAGATTTGTTGGCTCGTAAATTTCATCATTAGAGCTTCAGTCCTCGCGTACGATCTATCAGGTAATCGTGATAACATCTCTGCGATCTATCTTTCTCACAACCCTGTTCAACATCAGCGAACTAAGCATATTGAGATGGACATACATTTCATTAGTGAGAAGGTTGCGCTAGGACATGTCACAGTGTTACATGTTCCCTCATCATATCAGTACACAGATATATTCACCAAAGGACTTCCCCAACAGTTATTTCTTGACTTCAGATCCAGTCTCAGCGTCCGGCCTCCTCCCGCTCCGACTGAGGGGGTGTGTAAACGTGTATAGTAAAACAATATAAATTTCCTACCCATAATTAGAATATATTTCATATATTGTGTAAATATAATTATGGTAAGATTAGGATTCCTCTTGTAATTAGGACTAGAATTCCTATTGTATAAGAGATGAATATTGTACACTATATATATTGATATTAATGAGAAAAACTTTTTAAGAGAGATTAATATCATCTTAAGTAAAGTCACTAAACTTTATCTATTATATAGTAAAAATACAAAATTATATTTTGTTACATTAAAGTAACTAAATCGTACCAACTATAACATTAAAGTCACCAAACCTTTCCCATTATAACAACAAAACTCCCATCAAGGTGAATTTACCGGTTATTGTGGGTAACTTTAGTGACTTTACTGTTAAATGAGTAAAGTTTTATGTAGTTATTTTAATGCAGTAAAAAGTTTAGTGACTTTGATAGTTTGATGTTATAGTGGATAAAGTTCAATGGCTTTAATATGTCAAAAACAATTATGACTTTACTATCACATTAGATAAAATTTAGTGGCTATACGTGAAAGAAACCTATGTTTTGATTTAAATGCTTATACTTTGCAACACCATATGACACCTCGGCTAATCAAGTGAACTCATTTACTGTTGATCAACAGGGCTTACTCTACTGGAAAGCTAAACCAGTTTACATTTAGGAGACTCATCAATTGTAGTATCAGACAAAGATCCACAAGACAATTTTCACACTTTGTTCAGAAAAGTATACCTTTTATTTTCATTTTCTTTTACCCCCTCTTTTTAAATTCCTTTTGCTGCCTGTCTCTGGGCTGGCAATGTGGGAAGAAATATCAATGGATAATTCAGATGTTTGATGGAAACTTCTCATCTTTATATTGTAAGAGATTCTCTTACTTGTTGCAGAGACAATTTTCCAACTAGCAACATGCCATTGTCTCAACATGAGAATGATATGGAAAGTGACTTATACCTTATCATCCTTCTTGCACAAATATCAGGGAATAATCAGTTTTTTTCTGCCACAATAATAATTCAGCTTTTCAATTGTTCTTAATTCCTTTTTATACCTATATGCTCCTACAGTTTCTGCATGTCTACCACACTGCTTTTTAAGTTTTCCAGTTTGTTTATATACAGCCAAAATATTATACTCTGCAAAACAACTGATTAGTCCCAATCATACTACTATTGGTAGCATGAAAAAGTAAGTGGTGGGGTAAAAGTAGTAGCAGTACTCCTTGCTATTCAAATAAAGCACTAATTTCATTTGCTATATACATACACATTCAAAAAATCAGTAAATAATATTAATAGGGGATAAATAAAAATGATTGGATTTTATCATCTCAATCAAGAACATAGCCTAGGTAATGATCTGGCATTGTTATGGCTTGATACTCTTGATTTCAACATCTTTGCCATTTGATTTTGCATTTTCCTACAAACTTTCTCCAATTCTAGCACTCTCCATTGCATACCTTGTAAATGTTCTTTAAGCTTCTCATTCTCCGTCGAAAGATCTAGCTTTCCTGCGTATAGCACGATCTGCTGATCTTCGTTTCCTGTATTTTCTGTGTCCACGAAACTACAAGGCGAATCGAGGTAAGGATTGGTTTCTTGAAGCAAGCTTTTGAGCTTCACTTGTTGAGTAATGAGAGCCTGTCCAGCAGATTTTGAAGGGAATTTCTTGTTCTGAGCAAGATGGCTACAAGCCTCTGATGACAACTTCTCATAGTTCAGTCCACTACATATTTTTATCTTTTCCTCTTCAGATAACCCTGAATGGACCTGCAATTTATCATCGATCATAAACGTTGGACCAACCAGATAAATTTTGGAACAATACCTAAATAATTGTAGGATTTTTTCAGTTTTGTCCCGTCGGCCGAAATTAATTACGCTCTAGCTAAATTATACAAAACCAATACACTAATTATGTATATTATACGTATACTTTGTGTACAATATGTATATTATATGTATATTTATACTCAATATACAAAACCTATACATTTGTTGGCTATTATTCTTTTGAGCGATTCAAAAATGTAATTATCCCTAAATATACCACTTTCTTGAACATGAAGTTGCGTTAATTTATGTGTTCGTATCAGTTTAAATCACCATACATCAATTTAACTATTGTTCTTTAAGTATCATACCAAAAATAGGGCCTCTAGGGAAGAATCGAAAAGGCGTACCTCAAGATACATAACAGTAGCGTGGTAGATTGCATCATATGAGTCCCTAGCAGACTCAGGCAGCGACCTGACCAGGGAAAGGAACTTGGAAGGTTTTAGACATGGATCTGGAGCTACTTCTGCTATGTACAAGTCCATCAAGCTAGCAACTTTCCTCAACTGAGTTAACGGAACACAACATGCCCCTTTGCTGATGAATGATTTCAATAACCTAAGAACTAAATTCACATCATATAAATAGCTCGATCCAACAGGTGACGGAAGCAACAAGTTATCCAAAGTCGCTTGATCCAATTGGGGGCCAATCTTGTTCTCTAACTTGTTCCTGGAACACTTGCTTATCTTTAAATTCAGAGTAATTCGAAGCATTCCAAATAAAGTTTTGAAGGAAATGCAGCTTAAATCTAGCAAATGAAGCATCTCAATAACCGTCTCCGTGGTCTTGCGTTTCTCATCCGTCGTTTTGGCAGCTGAAAATCTTGATTTTTGGTAATAGAAAACGAATTTACTAAGAATTCCATGGTCAAGATTTTTGGATATCATTTGCTTTACCAAAATCTCGATCAAAAAGGGCTCGAACGCAGCAAGATCCTCGAACCACCATGTTGCCCGAAATACACTATTTCTCAAACTCTCTGTACTTTTTGTATCACAAGACAACCGAAATCCAGAGCTGTCAGCAGAAGAAGTTGACGGACAAGGGCTCGTTTCACACGATGATGCAATTCTTCCTATAAGAGAATCCAAATATTTATCAATTAAACCCGAAGAGTTTGCAACAGTCATCAAATTTTGACAGTGTCTTAGGGCATCAAGAAGCTCAGACCAAGTCCAATACCGTATATCTTCAAGCAATTTCTCGGTTAGCTCGAATAGATTTTGGTTACCGGATACAGATTTCTTCATTTCCATATAAGAAGCAGCACAATATAGAGTTGAAACATTAATGGGATTTATCTCAATCTTCCCTTTGTTGTAACAGAATCTTGTAATGAGCTCAAAACTCTCAGCTCCACCAGGGAAGTCATGAAATATCACCTTTAGATATCGTGTCCCTCGTTTCGATTTGCCAAATAATTTGTTTATTCTTCCTGAATAGGAACATATAACCTTCTGCACAAATTTATAACAAAACACAATCAGATAACAAAACTAGCATGTTCAACAAATTAAGAAGAAGTAAAGGATGAAGGAAAATACAATCTAACAAGAATGTTATCGTTACTGGTAATTATAAAAACTGACACCATTATTTAGGGACCATACTAGAGGCTTATCACTCAATAGTTATTTAATAAGCTTACCTTGGTAATCATTCAATCACTTTAATTTCATATTTTAGGATACTAGAACCTTAGCAAGGGCATTAAATTAAAACCACCAACACCAGAAATTAATTGAATAAACTAAAGAATTCCAAAAGAATGATGACAGGTCGTTATACTGAATTAAATTGAGGAAAAAAAAGTCTGATGTACCAGCAAAGTAGGGAAAGCACAGTAATGAGAGCAACCTTTTTGAGCACTCTAAAAAGATGTGAAAGAAGCAAAATTTAAAAGGGGCAAGAACATTTAAACCCCATAATAATAGCATAACATCAATAATAAATGAGATGAGAAAGAAGAAAAAACAAAAGGGCGGTGAGTTTACAAGTCACATTGGAGAAAAAAGTGGCCAAGAAAGTGAAGTAAGCTAATTATGAACTTTAGCCCCACGCATCAACAATGTTGGTACAAAATTTAATTTTGGTGTTAAAAATGAGTAGGAAAGGACAATAATGTAGACAGTGTTGAAGAACAGGAAAGAAACATATAGTAGAATGATCATGAACTTCACCATAGCACAAAATGGAAAGAAATTTAGCCAAGTTCAAGAGGAAAAAAATACTACTTCCTCCGTCCTAAAATATTTGTCCTCTTTGCTAAAAAAAATTGTCTCAAATACTTATCATTTTATTTAACCGGGATAAAATTAAGTAGTTTTTTCTTATTTTACCTCAATAACAATTCTCATCCTTGATGAAGTAAATATTTATTGAGGAGATAATATGATGACATATGTTAAGAAGTTAATATAGTCAAAGTAATACATTTATAAATGCTTTTTTACCGGCCATGTAAATGAAAAATGTATAAAATTTTGCATATACAAAATAGAGGAGAAAACAAGCCAAAGAACATAGAATTAGAAATGGAACAGAACAACATTAATTGAGAATACTAGAACAACATTAATTGAGAAGACAACAATTTGTACAAAAAAAGAAAGAGGGAGAAGCAAAGCTTGTTCTTATTTACAAAGACAAAAGAGAAGAACCAGAAAGCTTAAATTTTTTTACCTTATCTACCATAAAGACTTGTTCACCATTGACATCCACTTCAAGATCACAAGAAACATCCATTAGAGCCAAATTAATACTCAAATTAAGTGTCCCTTTTGGAATTTACTTCAAATAAAAGTGTACTTAAACCTAGTAAAGAACTGATCTTGGGAGATACCCACATAGATTTAAGAAGAAAACAAGAACTTATTCTTAAATAAGCATGAAGACAAATGAAAAAAGTTATGTCCTTGGTATCCCAAAAAAGAAAAAAATGCTTAGTCAATTGAAAAATAAGGTTAGAGAGACAAATAAGAGTATGGGTGAAGCAAAAATAGAGGGTGTATCAAGGACAGAGAAAATAAACAGATATATAATGTAATGCATATATATAATAAAGGGGAAAAACAAAGAGAAATCAGAACGCCAGTGACTCAGTGAGTAGACTAAAGAGGGAAATACTTGTATGCTAAGACAAACAGAGTTGGTGACTGACTGCCCACTAATCTGTATCTGACATTCCTGTCAATATATGACTCAATTTTTGATAAGCATATGCTAGTTCTGGCAATGTGAAGACCCTCCAAACTTGGAAGATAATAATATATAAATACTAATATTAGTAATTACTACTCTATTATGTGTATATAACACTTTGTTTGGATGTTTTGTTATATAATCGTTTTATAATGTATCGTATTATATTATATCATATTATCGTTTTATAATGTATCGTATTATATTATATCATATTATCGTTTTATAATGTATCGTATTATATTATTTCATATTATATCGTGTTGTACTGTATTGTCTTAATGAAGACAATATTTTAATATATTGTATCGTTACTTAATGTCACACGTCAATAATTTGAGAGACAAACCTACACAAAAAGTACAATACAGGATAAAATTATTATAAAAAGGTAGGGCAAAAGATAAAATAAAATTATTAGTTAATAACTAAAGAAAAAATTAAGGTACCAACGCGATAACGTCAAATCAGTTACTCTTAGATAAAATGAGACTTTTTGTTGTTATATAACGATAGATTTAATGATACGATATAATAAAATTTAAATAACAATCAAAATAAATATTTTTTTAACTAAAACCACAATATAATATAGTGTAGGTAACATCCATCCAAACAAAGTTGTAAGTTTCTCAACTCTGATGAACTCTTTTATGCCATTTTCTTGGCAGTAAGTGATATGTATCAAGGATTTTTTTATAATTAGAATTCGAACTTGACATCTTTTGATTAAAAGAGAAACAGTCTCATTCGCTGCACCATGTCCTTTTAATTTGGTGGTCAATAGAGGGACATTCAACCCCAGCTAAGTGTGCTTTCTTTTTTGTAGCAAAGTATGTTAGCTTTTAAGTTCATGTTAATAAATCATTAATGTATTCTATTTCTAAGTAACTTTGATTTTTCTGCTTTATTATCATTGCTATTGAATATTTGTTTTATGCAAAACTAATCGAAATTTAATCCAATGTAATAAAGGAAACTTTTCTCATAATTGCTCCCCGTGTCAGTTAGGGAAACATGTTAAACTACCATTTACGACTTCTATGAGTACTACTACTTTCTCTCTCTTTGATATGAGTTTCGTACACTGGTTAAAACGTAATTTAAAAAATACATAAAATCATTTCAATGTGATAATTGTCGTGAGTTTAATAATTCCCTATTTCATAAATTTTGTGTGGCTAATGGCATGATCTTTCATTTCTCGTTCCCATACCTCCCCTCAAAATGGAAAAGCCAAAAGAATTCTCCGACTCATTAATAATATGATTCATACCCTCTTTTTTCATGCGTCTCTCCCTCCTAATTTTTGGGTATATGCACTAAAAATGGTATAACACATTCTCAACATTTTAGCTACCCGTGCGATTCAAAATAGGACACCCACCGAATTTATCTACCGTCGGATCCCTACCTATGACCATCTTAGAATTTTCGGTTGTCTGTGTTACCCTAATCTGACATCCACGACCCCCCACAAATTGGCACCCAGATCTACTCTGTGCGCCTTCCTAAGCTTCCCATCGAACCATAGGGGATACCTATGCTATGAACTATCCACCGACAAAATCATATTCTCACGCCATGTCACTTTTGTCGAGTATATTTTCCCGTTTGACAACATTAAAAAATTTTAAGTCACTAATTACAAAATTCTTGATGATTTGGACACATCGCTGCTTGTCCACCAAGCTCTCTGATATGCTATCACTGTTTCGACAATAGTCCACATTCTGTCCCCACCACATCCTCGTTATCGCCCATCGCGGCGATCCACCAACACCGCCCCGTCTACCGCTGCCGCGCCATCGAGCAACGCACGGTGTCTCTGACCTCTACCCCGTCTATATCACCGCCGCCGTCGATTGCTAATACCATCGACAATCTTCCCACAGTCTTAGTACCGTCATCGGCCCTCTTTCCTGTGTATGTCTCATCACCACAACACCGCCACCAAGCCGCATCCACACAGACCACACCTACCATCGGCAACCAACCCACTAACCCGAATACCAGTAACCCCTTCATATGACATGTTACCTCACTGTATCGATCTCAGTCAGTCTCGATCTACCGAGACCAGCGACAGCACCCAACCCAGTAACTGCTACCGACATCGAACAACTAGTTCGACGACCCCCCACTAACCGATATTGTGCCGAACCACCAGCTCGCCGCCCAAACCAGACACCCATTCTGCACCCAAGCTCTGCACCAAACCAGAACTGACACCATATTAGTTTACTCGACCCGACACCTAACACCCATACCCAGCGAGCACCCTCACACCGAATGAAAATTCGTACCCAACACAGAATTTTCAAACCCAAAGTCTAATTTAACCTGTATACAAAAATCATTTTCCCTATTTTCAAAAGCCCTAAATTTGCCAAACTAGACCCGAATTGGAATGCAGCCATGTGCGAGGAGTTTAATGCACTAACAAAATAACGTACTTGGGATTCGATTCGTCAATCGGAGGGGGTGAAAGTGATCTGTTGCATATAGATTTTCGTCACAAGTACATAGCCAATGGTGACTTAGAAAGGTATAAGGAAAGGCTTGTGGCTAATGGTACTAATCAGCAGGAGGACATTGATTGTGGTATTCAGTCCGGTTGTTAAATTGGCTACCATTCGTACAGTCCTGAGCATTGCCTTGGGTAAGCATTGTCCGATTCATCAGCTTGATGTCAAAAATGCATTTGTCCATGGGAATTTAAAAGAAACTGTTTACATGCACCAACCACATGGGTTTATCCATCCAGCAGTCCCTCAGTATGTATGTCATCTCCATAAGTCACTTTATGGTTATAAACAGGCCCCTAGAGCATTTTTTTTCTTACTGCTTCTACCGATGCGTTGAAATACGATATAATTACACTGCTAAAAAATAAATTTGCTATGACTGATTTGGAGAAGTTGAGTTATTTTTAGGGATATCAGTGACTAAATCTGCAGACACTATGTTCTTTGCCATCGTAAGTATGTAGAGGAGATCGTGCACAGAGCTAAGATGGAAAATTACAAAATCATATCCACTTTGGTTGATTCTAAATCCAAACTTAGTACCGTGGATGGTAATCCAGTGACAGATCCTACTCTGTATAGGAGTCTAGCAGGTGCACTTCTGTATCTCACTTTTACCAAGTCTGACATTGCTTATGTTGTTCAACAGGTATGCTTGTTTATGCATGCCCCAGGGAACCTCATTATACTGCCCTTAAACGTATCATTCGATATGTTAAGGGCACACTTGATTATGGACTACACGTATACCCCTCTGTACCGAACATGTTATTATCATATACAAATGCAGATTGGGCAGGCTGTCCGGACACACGCCGCTCTACATCCGGCTACTGTGTGTTTTTGGGAGATAATCTCATATCTTGGTCTGCCAAGCGGCAAGCCACATTATCCCGTTCGAGTGCAGAAGCAATGTATAATGGAGTTGCTAATGTTGTAGTTGAGATCTATTGGCTCCGAAATTTTCTTTTGGAGCTTCAGTGTCCTTTACTTAAAACGTCTCTGGTGTACTGTGATAACATATCCACTATATATCTGTCTCGCAATCCGGTTCAGCATCAGCGAGCCAAGCATATTGAGATGGACATCCACTTTGTTCGTGAGAAGATTGCTCTCGACCATGTTAGAGTATTGCATGTGTCTTCTTCATATCAGTACGTGGATATCTTCACGAAGGGCCTCCCGAGACAGTTGTTCATTGACTTCAGATCCAGTATCAACGTCCGGTCTCCTCCCGCTCCGACTGGGGAGGTGTATTAACGTGTATAATATCCCACACAATCCCTGCACCATAATTAAAATATATCTCATATATTGTGTAAATATTTAATGATGTATAATTATGGCAACCCTAGAATTCTTATTGTATTAGAGTTCCACATTATACACTATATATATTCATATTAATGAGAAATGCTCGTCAAGTAAAATTAATACAATTCTACGATAACAAAGACGACTATAGCTCCGTCCCTCATTACATTGAATTGAGATTGCTCTGAACTTTTTCTACAAGGTATATCCTCTTATTTGACAGGTTTTAAGATAAATTTAGAGACCGTAATTAAAATAGCCTAAATTTATTTAAAGGCAAAAGAAGGGGAAACAGATTCGTTTTGTTAACTTTATTAGTACCATTTAAAAGCATAAGATGGAGAAAGAAAACTCTTGTTGTCTGTTGCACACACTTTCCATTTCAATTTATATAAACCTATTATATTTTAATTCAGTTTAATAAGAATGATTTTTTAAAATTTGAAAAAAATAATTAATTTAAACTTTTTATTTTATTCTTAATGAAAAGTTTTATAGTCACACAAATGTTATGATTTATAATTTCAAAAGTTTTATAAAAGAGCGATCAATTCACTAAGCTCATTATCTGTGACTCAGGAGAGAAGAACCACAAGGGTCTATTATAATTTGTACGCAATCTTACCTCACATTTCTGCAAGATGTTTTTTCCACGTCTTAAACTTATGATCTTCTGATCAATTTAAAAAAAAATCAAAAATCATATAATCACAAAATAATATTATTGCATATGTAAAAGTAAATTTCAAAAGTGTTACTTTTTTAAAAAAAAAAAATTGTGCTCATCCAAATAAGTTTATATAACTCGAAACGGACAGAGAGTAACTCTTTAGTCTTTACGTGGGAACATCCATCTTGATTTGGTTATTTTCTTTCTCTAGCATACTCAAATGGAGTATATAGTAGGCTAAGGTCACGTTTGGTACGTTTTATTAAGTTAAATCGTATTGGATAAAAAAATAATACAATGTTTGGTGGACGTTTTCAACCGCATTGAACTGTACTATTTCTAAAAATAGTACAGTCCAACTACTATTTCTAAAAATAGAGACTCATCTAGCAAGTCTCCCTGGACTGTACTAAAAAAAATACAGTCTATTATATATTAATATTTTAATACCGTCCATTATATATTAATACAATCTAGTCCAATACAGTACAGTACAATCCAGTGGGACATATCAAACGAGCCCTAAAGACACGTTTGGTACGTTGTATTAAGCTGGATTGTACTGGATAAAAAAATAATATAGCGTTTGGTGGACGTTTTCAAGACTTTGGGTATCTTATTTCTAAAAATAGTGCGATCCATTACCATTTTGAGACCCATCTAACAAGTGGGTCTCCCCTGGACTATACTAAAAATTAAAAAATATAGTCCATTATATATTATTAGTCTAATACCGTCCATTATATATTAATGCAGTCCAGTACAGTCCAATAAAATTAATACAGTTCAGTACGACGTACTAAACGAGCCCTAATCGTACAATTTTATCTCGTTCATGTACCGTTTTATTGCATAACCTCTTCAATAAAATGGTGCCAAAAGGTTAATGATTTCTACTTGATTGGTTCAAAAAATTATTTCAAATCTTTATCACTTTCTTTTGCTTTTTGTTTACCTTTCTCGGTACTCGTTGATTCTTTTGTATTGAGACTTCCAAGTAAGCTTTAAAGTGGAAATTCAATTTTTACACTAACTAGTACATGTTTGGAATCCGACATGCCATGTTGTTGATACTTTGCATATTCAGTATGTCAACTTGTACCTATAGTTTTACTAGAATTGCTACTTTAGAGTGCATGTCAAGTTGTACTTTATGCATTTGTACTTGTTCCTCGTATTGAAGCATAGCAACAATTTCACCGATGAGTTGCTCCTTATACTTCATCATCCATATTGTTATCATCTACTACCGTTGTCTAAATTTATGTGTTATATATAGTTTTTTTAGTCTGGCCAAAGCAGAATACTATCATACTCGCTTAATCATAATTAATTTAACTTTAATTTATTTTATTTTATTTTTATTGTGATGATTAATAACTACAAAAATGTCTATAGCTACTTTAAATACAAATTGTAAAAATATTATTTCTTTTTTAATTTTTTTATATTCAATCATACAATCATTAAAGTTAGAAGGAGGGATCTGAGTATATATCATCTTAATAAATTTTTGTCACAGGGAAAATGAGAGGTTAAATATGGGTCCCTTATACTTTTATAATAACTTTCAGAAAGTTATGGATTAAAGTCAAAAGACTCAAAACTAATAAATTTTACTTTTAAACTAGCAAGAAGCAAATTCCATACATGACGTGGAAATGAGAAGTAAGTTTTGTGATAAACCTATTATATTTATCTTCAAACACACCACACTTGTATCGAACTACGGGGTATGTTAAATATATATACAATATACACATGATATATATGTATATTGTATATATTTTAAAGCCAAAACCATGTATTTTGTGCCGTATATAAACCGAATACTGTTGTAGTTATGCAAAATTTATGTTGGAATTATTTCTTCTTACGAGGTGAAACAAATGACTAAAATAATGCACTTATCACATACCCAACATTATAAATATGTAAAATAAAACCATTAATTCGGTACAAATTTAGCTCACCTTTTACTACAGGGGTTAAGTACGATAAGGCTGAATTTTATGATTCTATTCTTGCCTTTGCTCCTTTTCACTGATTGCTTCTCTCGTGTATCACTGATTTCATCTCTATTTTTCATTATCCACTACAAAAAAAAAAAAAAAAATCGTGACTGGATGAAAAACCGTCACATGTTATGACGATTTTAGTATTAACTTTCTGGTCAATGAGATTTCGTGACAGATGTGTGACGATTAATACCGTCACAACTTTGTGACAGTTATTTCAATCGTCACAACTTGTGACGATTTTTAAAATACAATTTTTTTAAAAAATAATAATTTACCCAATCCGACCCATTTTATTTCTAAATTCAATATCCCTAAAAACTACATTTCTTTACCCTTCTCCACAAAAACCAAACACATCGCAACCTTTAAGATTGAAGCGTGAAACTTCTCAACACCAGTAACTTCGCCGGAGTTTTGCCTTTTCCGGCCAACTCCGGCGGCTGTTGCCACCGAGAATACATCCATTAGACTCGTCTCAACACCAGCTTCAAGTCTATACCAGTCTCGACCTGCGATTCAATCCCAAACCCCGTCGATTTTAGCCCGCAAAAATCTGGACATTTTTACCCCCGACGCCGATTTGTACTTTCCGGCTAACTCCGGTCGACTAGAAGGTTGGGAGTGGTGTCTTTGTATTCATCTACCTTAGATATATACTTTGCACCTACCCTTTTACTTCGATTCAAGTTATTTTGGGTCAACTTTCAGATCAAATTTTCACAAATCGCGATCTGAGTTTCCGACGTGTTCCGGCAAAGGAAGAGCTTGAAAGTGGTACCAATAGATTCGTCAGAGTCTCCTCTTCATTCTACACTAATTATTTGGTCTCGATTCATCCCCAACTGTTTTCTCAATGTTGTGACTGCCATTGTTGTCGAGCTCAAGGTTCTGAGTTTCTATGGAGATTTCTTCGATAAATTGATACTGCAACTGGGATGTTGAGATATGAGATATACCACATATATACATTGTATATATATGTGGTTAGTTAGAAGTTAGTTGGATATTAGTTTGTTATATTAGTTTGTTATAAGCTAATTAGATATTTTGATTAATCTAGATTAGATATTTTGTATTGGTGGATATTATAAATATACCCCACATATCTTGTAATCAGTTTAGAGAGTTATAATTGAAAAAAAGGCTTCACAAGCTCATTTTGAGCCCAACTTTCTCTCTCTTATTTTCACTTTTTCCCTTCTTCTTTTCCTCCCTCATTTCTCGTTTCAACAGAGGTTCCCCTCTCGACTGTCTTCGTCTTCTCCTCTCGTTTTCGTTCCTCTTCATATATATCCGTAAAATTAACATGGTATCAAAGCCTACTGATTCGTAGGGCCTGCAATTGAAATCGAAATCACAGAGAAAACGAAGAAGGACTGGATTCAGTCAGTTGAGATCCTCGATTTGTAAAGTCGAGGCAATTGACGAAGAATACAGGCGTGTGATCGAGGAATCGTAAAATCGACAACAACATGCATCGAAGATCGAAAAGCGAATTGTGGAGAAAAGAATCGCGATTTTCGACTGAAAATCAGAAAATCGAAATCGAAGAAACTGAAATTGTTGTTAATCGATTGATATTAAGGGATTGATTCAAATCGAAGGGAGAGATCGAGAAAACGAAGGAGTTTCTTCTGAAAATTTTGAAAAATCGAAATTGCGAAGGAGTTGAGGAATTTCTTCTGAAAATCCGAATTGAAATCAAGGAAGATTGAGGTAATCTCTGTAGATTATCAAAAAATGGAAAATCGAAGAACTGAAATTCGAAATTGCGATTGAAAATCGAAATTTCTATTTTTTCTAAAAATCAGAGAATCGAAGATCGATTCATCTTATTTGTTCCGCTATGGAGATGTTATCATTTTCTGTGGATACATTCAGCCTTTGGCTATCATTGCGACGTCGAAGATCGCCGAAAATATTCCTGAAAGTCATTTTCGTATTGTTTTTTGCTGTTGGTTTCCATATCTGTATTGGTATTATTGTCGCGCTGCTGTTGTTTCTAGTAGTGAAGCAGCATTAGTTGCTGTTGGAGATACAAGTTATATCTGTGTTGGTGATTTCGCGAATTGGAGAAAAATGTCGAGTTCGTCGTTGTTGTGTTGGCTTTGTTGTTGATAGTTGTTGTTGTGTTAGTTCCTATTATGTGTTAGTGTTGTGTTGGTACTGCTGATGTTGTTCTGCGATTGGTGTTGCTGGTGTTACTTCTGCATTGTTGTTGCTACAATAGTCGAGTGATTATCTTTGCATTTCTTGTTTGTTAAAAGAAGTCGATATTGTTAAAACCTGAAAGAAAAGATATTGTTGTTGGATCAATGGAATTTCATTTCAAAGAAACTGTGGTTCTGTTGCATATTCAATAGATCGATTGAAGGATCGAAGAGTTCTTAGCGACAAACAGACTAAGAACCGAGGGATACTTCGTCGACAATAATATGGATTGAGTTGAAGCTCAATTCAAAGAATAGCTTGCGTGATGAGAATCAAGAGATTCTCTAGTCCGAATGACTAGAGAACGAAGAGGTTCTTGCCGCTTATCAAATTCTATTGGTGTTGGTTCAGAATTGTAGTCTGCTGGTGCTGGTGCTGGTTCAGAACAAATTCATAGAGAGAATCGAGGGATTCTCTAGTCCGAGTGAGACTAGAGAACGAGGGGTTCTACGTCAAGATGAATCCATGGTTTCGTCAAATTAAGAATAAACCGAGAGATTCGATTTATAAAAAGCTTTGTAGCGATATGATGGGTCTGGTTGAGAATCGAATTATAGTGTCACCGTCGTAATCAAAATTATAGTGTTCTCGATATTCTTTGCCATTTGTGCGCCTATTCTCGATATTCTTCTTCTTTGCGGTGCTATTGCTATTTCGCTAGATATTCTTGGTCACCGGTATTATGTTGTTGGTCTTTGGAAAATGCAAGTTCGGGTGATTTACTAGATGTTGCTAATTGGATCATGATATTCAAGTGCATATAACAAGTGCTCTGAGGAACTTGTAAATGTTGTGTCTGATGTCGTCGATGTTGTGACTGATGGCTGCTATTATTGCTGAATTTGTTGGCTTGTCGCTGACTGTTTCAGCTGCTGGATATTTGGAATTGGAGTGGTTATCGAGAGGGCACAAAGTGTTGCTCCTATTCAATTTACTGAAGCTACTGCTGCTGGAATTTATCCAAGTTGTTCAGTGGTTCAGTGGTTCAGAGGTTCTGTTTCATTTTTTATTGATGTTGCTGCTGGACAATATTTGTTCTTTGTTGGTGGAAAAATCACGAGTGCTCTTCTTGATGAGGTTCTTTGTTGTGCTCTACAATGATCTTTGCAGGTTATTACGTCTTTGGACCTACTACTGGTTTGTTGGTATTGTGGAATGGCTTGAAAGTGATTAATGCCACAACTAGTTTTTGCTGAATTTGTTGCTGCTGGAATTTATCCAGCTGATGCAGAAGATGTTGCTATGTGTGGCTACTGCTGTTTGCTAAGGCTAAAATGCAGAAACACATAATGCTGGTGCTGGTGCAAAATTGTTGTATGGGCTCTTTGGAAAGATGTTCTGAGATGTTGGAATTCGGTTTTTTTACCATTTTACATTGCGGTGGTGTTGTTGACTTTGGTGGATGTTGAAACTGGTGGTAAACCAGGAAATATTGAATGAAAGAGCACCAATGTGCTGCAGCTATGTGTGTCTGCAGTTTATGGAGGAATGTGAGAAAGCTGTTATGAAACTTCTATATGGAGCACTGTTGGTACTGGTTGTTACATCTGATGCTGTTGGTGGGATAATATAAGATCCCCACTTGAAGCAGTTAATCAATTTCTTCCTACTAGAGCAGTGATGCAAAAGTAGCGGGACATCAAACCTAAAAACAAGCTACATCCAAGAACTTGGAAAAGATGGCATTGGTGGAGTGATGAGAAATGAACATGAAGACTTCACTATGGGATTTTCTATACCTACTGACAGTGGTATGAACAATCAGGCAAAATTGGAGGCTGCTAGTTTTGAAAGCAACTGGTGTTTCCTAATGGTTTCTCTAATGTTCACTTGAAACTTGACTCTCAGAACACTTATAGTCAAAGAGTTTCCGGAAGTCCTCAAGGACGTTGTTTCCAAGCTAGGACTGAAATCAGTGTTTTCAGTGTCTAGCTTGAGGGGGCGTGTTGAGATATGAGATATACCACATATATACATTGTATATATATGTGGTTAGTTAGAAGTTAGTTGGATATTAGTTTGTTATATTAGTTTGTTATAAGCTAATTAGATATTTTGATTAATCTAGATTAGATATTTTGTATTGGTGGATATTATAAATATACCCCACATATCTTGTAATCAGTTTAGAGAGTTATAATTGAAAAAAAGGCTTCACAAGCTCATTTTGAGCCCAACTCTCTCTCTCTTATTTTCACTCTTTCCCTTCTTCTTTTCCTCCCTCATTTCTCGTTTCAACAGAGGTTCCCCTCTCGACTGTCTTCGTCTTCTCCTCTCGTTTTCGTTCCTCTTCATATATATCCGTAAAATTAACATGGGAGGCTCTAAATTCCAAAGAAGAATGGCATAAAAGGTCTTGTGCAATTGTTGAGTTATATAATGTCCCACATAGGGTATAAATTCAGCGCCATATGTCTTCTTTCTTGTAACTTTGATTCAGGTTTGTGGTTTTTTCTCTAACCATTCTTGCTGAGAAGAGAAATCATTATTACATTAGCGATGTTTTAGATATTAGAATGTGTAATTGATCCAGGGCTAATGTAATGTTTCAGTATGAATCTTTCCTTTGCTCGTGATGCGTCATTCTACCATTAAAGATTTACTAGTTAACTTGTGGCTCTATTTTTCACTAAGTAGTGTTTATGCAGGATAATTGAACATTGCATAAAAAAGAGACTCCAGTGGAACTCTTGTTTTGCTAGTACAGTTTGCAAAGAAGGTGAATACTATGAAGAAATGTTGCGTTATCTACGAAGGAATTTAGCGGTCAGTATTTCTTGAGAATCATTTCTGATATGTTGTAATACAATTGTTTTTATCTATGCTTACTGTTGACACCCAATTTTGACCCTCCCGTCCAACCATTAACTATAAAATTACACTAATTTTGTAAAATAATTTTTAGGATTTTTATAATAAAATACAACAATAAAACATTAAATACAGGCATAAATAAATAATTTGATAATGGCATCGCGTAGAGTTTTAAGCACTTAGAGTCTCGCGCCCGCATTAATTAACTTTAAGCTTTGTCGTAATTCTTAAATAATTAATAAATGCATAAAATAAATAATTTAGCGATAACGTCGTGTCAGGTAGCATAGCCGCATTTATTAGTAATCATTTGTAATTTAAAATCAATTTTAATCTGATATATGCATTTAATAGCACCGCATTTATAAAGCTTTAAACGATTCTTAAATATCGTACTTGCATTCAACATTTAAGTAATTTAATATAAACTCAATGCAATTTTAATTTAACTTCGCAATAATGCATAACAATAAGATTTTAAATAATAGCGTCGCATTCTAAAGTATTGAGCATTAATTAAATAGCACGCCCGCATTTATTTATTACAATTAGATTAATGAAGCACCTAATTAGTTTAATCACATGTGTTAATTTAGGTTATCACTAATTAATTGATACACTTGCCTAGAATTAATTAGCTAATTAATTAACTAGCCTAAAAACTAATTAAACTAATTAAAACTCTTAATACTAATACCTATTTAAATAATTTACCCCTAATTAAATACCTAATACTAACACTAATTAATTAATTAATTAACTCCTAACTAATACCCAATTAAAACTAACCTAAAAACTAATACCCCTAAACTAATACCTAATTCTACACCCCCAGCCCACACCCGCAGGCCCAACACCCGCAGCCCACATCCCTTATACTCCAGCCCTTACCCATCGTCGACAATACAAAGACAGACGCAACCCCCTAAAGACCTAAACCTAGAAAATTTAGGAGAGCCGCCCCAGCTCCCAGCTCCCTCTCCCGTCGCCCCAGCCGGGATTCTCGCCTGAGAATCCGGCGAGTCACCTACTACATCACCCTATCTTGCCCAGTACAAATCCTACCATAATCGTTGCCCAAATCAAGGACGAATCACACTAAATCAGTAGTGATTCCTTACCAAATCGAGAAGCAAATCGGTTCATACCAAAAGTTTACCATAACCAGAATATACCTTAAGAATCCTCCCAAAATGGTAACAAATCATTGTCAATCTTCACCGATAAACACCCAAACGGTAACCAATCGCCTAAAATCAGCTACCCAAACTTAGAACCAAAATCGAGACTATAAATTAGTCCTTTTATACATGCAATAGGCATGGGGCGAAGGTAGAGGATCTGGTCCCTTTTTGAACCCAGAAAGATGCATTTCGGAAAAACAGCAGTCTAGGGAAAACCCAATAAAAAGGAAGCATTCGGAAATTTTAGCAGCCTAGGAACAAAAATCAGCAGCAACATCCAAGAACAGTCCAGAGCTTTTTTTTACTGTCAATACACCTTCGAAAAACAGTCAAGTAAGCTTAGGAATCAATTCTCTAAAAGGAAAATCACAAACATCAGTCCCTCAAATCGCATCGCAACTCCGAGTGGATCGGCGACTTGATACGCTGCCCCGGGTCGCTGCCCGGAGAAGGTAAAATCGAATTCTGTTCAGTTCATTTTTGTATCTCTGTGCTCTTACGTTAAATGTGTGTTAATTCAGTTCATTCATGTTGCTGTGTTCATAAATGTACGAATACGATACTGAGTCGCGCTTTAAATTAACCCCGATATATTCTTGTCCTGAGTTGTTGTTAAAACTTATATCCAATGCAATATGTCGTAGATAATGATCGGCGGATCTTCTGAGTTCACAACCATATTCTGATTCTGTTATGCAAGCCCAGGATTTGTATGCTACTCTGTTACTAATCTCCAAACATTGGGCTATATCATGGAATCCTGTTAACTAGTTATGTCCTTTTTACATGGTCTAGGGTGTTCAGGTGTTGGTTATTAAGTGCAAAGATAACAGGAGGGGAGGTCTGGAATATATTTAATCCCCTGCTAAGTTGTACTATGAGGTATCATGAAACTTGTTTAATATGCATCTGATCTGCTAGATGGCCAGCCTGGTTGGCATGAATTGACCAGCTTAAGTCACTTAGAGATCATGTTAAGCCTATTGCAAAGAATCAGTCCAATTAGATAGTTTGATTCAGGAAACTGGATAAAGTTGCCTAAGTTAAAATGATACAATCTACACAATATGGACAAAGCCACCTTGTAAGTAGTTGGTTGCCAGTCTATACCAAAGGCCATTCATTCTTCCATCAGGGAATAATCTATCACTGCCTCTAATGTTGAGATATATTGACTGATTGTCTTTCTTGACTGTAGCATGCCTGTGAAATTTGTTTGAGTTTAAAGGGAAAAATCTTGTCTTAATAGCTGAAACTAAGGCCTGCAAATATCCATTTCTGCCTCTGTACTATCTGTTTGGCCCATGAATGTGCTAGCATGAAATTGAAGATCCTATCAGTAGCATATTGCCTAAACTGCACAGTTTGTTATCGAGTTGCTAACCATTGTATTGGATTGTTTTTTTTCTCATGTCTAAGTGGTATAGAAATGGCCTTAAAATTACTTCTCTTCTTTGCTAGCATTTTAACTGTCTGTCAAAAAGCACATGCTGGTTCAGCATTGTACTCCAATTCATCTTCATGTTCTCTTGCTTCATGTTCCATTGGCTTGCTGAATCTGATACAGTATAATAAGAAGTATGCAGGGTATCTGCTGACTTTCATGCATGTCGCGGTCGTACATCTTCGTATACCCTATATTATGAATCTTGCAATTCTCATAAAATTAATTGTTTGTTGTCTTGCAATTTGTTTCTCCTTGTCGCATCGTCTTGTCGTATCCATGTATCTGCGTTGTCACTTGCTACTTGTTGTCATTGTATGTCTAGCACGCCTAGGATCCTTTAAAACTTCTGGTTTACCTTTGGGCACCTAGTGAATACTACTGCTTGGCCACTGCATTGTAAATTGTATACGTTTACTTTTTATACTAAATACCTACCTGTTAGTTTTGATTTTTTTTGGATATATACTAATCCTTATCACTTTCTTTTTTACATGGCACGCATCGGGGCGAAACGAAGAGTCTCCTGGCGAGACTCATCACGAGCTACTTCGAATGGCAACCCGCGTCTATGTACATCCCCGCATTCACATTCCCGCTTCGGAAATTCCTAAACAAAATAGGACAAGATGACGTTGTCATCCGTCTCAACTCCTCTTACTCTTTAAATCTCGTTGCCTCATTTTATGTCTTTACTTGTTTATTACAATTTTATTATCTAACTTTGTAATTAATGAGAGACATAGAACATTTAGTCTTGGAATAAATAGATTGGGAGGGTAGTTTAAAATGTAAATCCATTTTATTGTTTGTTTTAGGTTCAACACATAGGTCTAGATTTAAAAATAATTTAACCACTCTTTATTTATATTTCATATCACGTGATTAAGACTATTTTTACTAAACCCATAACAAAAGAAATAATTTTTCTCATACTCGTTATTAACATTATATAATTTATCATTTTCTTAATATCAATAAGAACTTTAGATATCAGGACATATATATATTAGTTAAAAAATCAACTTTGCAAATATAAGTACTGTTTTCAATAAATCAATCTTATACTTTTACAAACCATGTCTACTTTATGTTTATTTTGTCCAAACCCGACTTTTGAGTTACATTTCACACTATTGCTGTACGATATGTATTTTTAAACTTTACATAAGCAAATCTTACAACTCCCTTATGTTTGTCAAAAATACATTTTTTATATATACTTGCAATATCTTTTGACTTAAATATCTCTAAACATGCATTTTGCCTAATACAATAATTACCCTAGGTTTGAACGGACAACCGCAAGTTAGCGGATCCTTTTGGGTGCCTAACCCCTTCCCTTTAGGATAATAAAGAACCCTTACCCAGAATCTCATTAAGTTTAGCAGACCATTAAAATGGAGTTAATGTTTCACTTTAAACTAGTTAAACATTTAGGTGTCCTAATTCACCCAAACTAATTAGGTGGCGACTCTGCGAACCCTTAGCATTCTAGCAACCCTTTAGCCTTTTAGCACTCTTTTGCACTTTTAGCCTCTTTTGCAATTTTAGCAACTTTAGCATTCTTTAACCTTTAAGCATTTTTGGACATTAATAGCATTTTATTATTTTATTTTCTAACCTTTTAATTTGAGCAGAAGGAGTTTAGAAAATAGAAAGCCGCGGCCGAAAAAGGGCGCGACAGAAATGGCGACTCTGCTGGGGAATTTAGGTTCTTAACCACAACAGACCTAGGGTTATTATTTGGCAATTATTTTGCATTTAATTTTTGTGTGTTGTATTTTGTTTTATTTACTTTTGATTGCTACCTGCTTTACTGCTTTCCTTAAACTGGCATTCCGCTCATATTTCTTCCATTCTGGAAAATTCACACAAACACACACTACATGCGAGGTGCGCTGGGTGCATCAGCAAAATTCTTTCTTCAAAATCCAAATTTAGGAGAGTCGGTAATATACGTGGAGTGCCCGGTCTAATCGGTGGCCGCGTAGCCTTCTCACTCGAGTTGTCCGCTCGGGAACCTTGCGTCCAGAAAAGCCAAATCTTAGCAAACTTAAGATAGAGCTATACCACCTTTATTTTAGGGCATGCATGCATTTACCTTAGGTGGGTCGGTCCTTGGCATCGACACCACAATTAGGAAGACACCAAACTTGTCGACGGGTTTTCTCAACCCAAACGACCAACCAGCATATTATGTGTAGCGTGGCAATGACAGACAAATCCAAACCCAATCATGACATGCTGAAATTGGGGAAAGTGCACCGTCATTTGGTCGCCATTTCCAACAAAGGCATTATAGTTGGACGGCTTGGACAAATTTATCATAATCTCGCATATCTGGCGTTTAGGCCTACCTCTGGCATAAAGAGGTCCCAAACATGTTAGAACACGCACTTGATTTGCAATTTGCTTATTTGTATATATTACCCGCAACTTTTGCATATTATACTAACTTGGTTTGCCTCATTTGTTGAAGGTTTATTTTTGCCTAGCCTATTCCCCAAAAGGTTGATTCGCGTTGACTAGTAGAAGCACAATCATCCAATGACTAATCCAGAAGCATCGGGACGAGACAACTTAGGACTCATCCCCGTTCATGTAGAGGATGCAGAAGCGTCAGAAAGCAGAAACACCAATGATCAACACCTCGCCACACTATTGCAGCAAATGGAAATCATGCAAGCCGAAATAGAAAGGCTCCGAGATATCACAAACATGTCTATTAGCTTGAATGCACCACTCCCAGAGCAAGGGACAAATGCAATCGTGTCACAAGCCCTTGAGCCTCCACTTCTCCAAAGTTCCCCGCAGAGGCCGCAACATACCAGCTCACACCAAAATGTCGCTCGCCCGGTCAATTTGCAAACCGACCGCCAAAATGATCCGTTCACTATATACACATCTCAACCTCCACCTACTTATATCTCCCCACTCAACCCAAATTGCCAAGCCACCCAATACGAGCAGATGGCACACAAACAATATGAGGGATTAGCACATCCGACCGAAAGCCAACCATTTATTGTGCATGCATCCTCTCAAGAGACAGATCAATACAAGGAAATGGAGCGCGGACAGAAATGATGAAAATGTGGCAAAAGAAATTCGTAGCTTGAAAGAAGCATTCAAAAGCATTCAGATGAACAAGGGGGATGAAGGTTTAGAATATGAAAATTTATGTATGCACCCTGACGTTGAATTACCTGTGGGGTACAAGGTGCCCAAATTTGACATGTTCGACGGAAAGGGGAATCCTCGAGCTCATCTAAGGTCGTATTGTGATAAATTGATTGGAGTTGGTAAAAATCAAGCAATCATCATGAAGCTATTCATCAGGAGTCTAACTGGCGAGGCGCTGGATTGGTACACATGCCAAGACCCTCGAAAATGGGACGGTTGGAACGCCATGGCACAAGATTTCATGGATAGATTCAGGTTCAACATCGACATCGCCCCGACAGATTTTATCTTATGAAACTTGAAAAGAAATCTACAGAAACTTTCAGAGAATACGCCCTGAGGTGGCGGGCAGAAGCAGCAAAGGTCCAACCTCCAATGGCGTAAAGCGAAATGACCACCTTGTTCGTGCAGTCGTTAAAGGACGCGACATATTATGAAAGAATGATCAGTGTAATTGGGCGAAGTTTTGCAGAAGTCATAAGAATGGGCGACTTCGTGGAAGAAGGCATTAAGACAGCAGATTACAAACTTGACGACCTACAGCAACTAGCGAGCGATGCGGTCAAATTCCATCGGAGGTACCTCGAGAGGAGAGATCATCACCTCCATCACGGTCATTCGGGGCATAGGGCGAACAACATCGGTATATCAAAGCCCACCGCCTTGCAAAACACTCGGAACCGGTCATATTATCGACCTTTGCGCCACCCATATCCTGTTTACCATACCCAACCGGATATCAAAATACTCACCACAATCACGAACTCGCACTCCAAATGGACCCAACCCAGCGTAGATGCGAAAGAAAACCAACAAAAACCTATACACCTTTAGCCGAGCCCATAGCTCAAGTGTATGAGAAGCTGAAAGCCGCAGGAATACTCCATCCAATTCCCAGAAATACTCCCAGGCCTACTTCCCGAGGGCACGATAAGACTAGACATTGTGCATACCACTCCGGTGCAGAAGGACACGACATCGGAAATTGTTATACCCTCAGGGACAGAATAGAGGAGTTAATCGAGGAGGGAGTCATTCGGCTGAAAGATGCTCCTCTCAATGCAAATAATAACTTTCTTCCGGGTTACGAAGACGCCCATGTGAGCATGATAGCTGAAAATGAAGAAACGATGCGGAAGGGACTATTACGCCAGCCCGTAAAGGGAAGAAAATTGAAACATCAACCAACCGCCATAGGAAAGGAGGTGCTCCTTGCCGGAGATTGTTTAACCATTAAATAAGTCATTCGTCTAGTTGTGTGCTGCAAGAGGTGATCCTGCTGAAGACCCAGCCGTTGAAGACACAAAGCAAGAAGAAATGGACTCGTGCCCCTGCCTCGGCCCGCCGAGTCCTGAAATAGTTAGTTTAATGCATTTTGCCCTTTATATGTAATAATTGGAACTACGTTTGACCTGATTCCCTTGGTGGATACGTAGGCGGCCGTCTCGGCTTCGGTCCCACATCTAGAAATTTTAATTTTACCCAATTTCACTTGTAATGAACTACGTCATGACTGATTCCTCGTGGGGATACGTGGCGGCCTAAATCGGCCGGTCACACCATTAGGAAACTTTCCGCCGTTCGAAATAACAAGAATGCACATAACATACAAGCAACTCCATTGAGACCCGCCGGGCCAAACACCCTTTTCAAAATCGGGACAAGGTAGGAAACGGCGGGGTGATGAGTCCAAACAATCTGAACATCCGAGCATCAAGAGTCTAAGGTCAACGCGAATCAACCGCCCCAAAACTCACAAAACTTTCTTTGGCGCAGTCCTTCATATTAGCGGAGGATCTGACAAAGTTCTTCATATTAGCGAGAAGCAAAAATCGGCAAAAGCGAGAAAAAGCGACAAAGCGAATCGTGATCAAAACTCAAAGTTCGCAACAAAGCCGCGCGTCGGCTCGGACACAAGGTCAAATTCGCACAACAACGACATCTCAAAGACTGCAACATCTCGGCGTTCACATATCGGGGCACATCTCTACCCCTAAAATTGCACTTCTCATATATATTTATCATTTGGTTTAAACAGGTATACACTAACGTTTTCTCAAGCTTAGCTTGCAGGAGCATTTAGTCTACGGGAAGCGGCAGCAAGTCCAAAACGGCGCGAGTCCAAAACGACGCCAAGTCCAAAACGACGCCACGTCCGAAAACGGCGACAAGTCCAAAGCGGCGACAAGTCGGCGACTCGAGTCCGGAACGACTCGCGTCCGAAAGCGACGCCACGGCGACAAGTCCGAAACGACGCCATCATCGTGATATCACGCGGGGGCGATTTCTATACTCAAATCGCATTTCTTACGCATGCTTTATTATTCGTCTTAGCGGTTATGCACTAACTCTTTCTTGAGCTTTAGTACGGGGACAATTGCGGCAGGACAATATACGCGTTCACAATCGCAACACGCGTGCGTGCGGGGCGAAAATCACAAAGCGTTCGCAAAATCGCATCAACACAACAGCGTCGCGTTTCACAGATAATCTTTCTATTCACGATTCATTGTTTTTAAAATTATTTTGCCTTAGCGATTTATGCACTAACCGCTTGTTCAAGTCTTAGCATGCGGGAAGCGAGGAGCACAACGTGGATTTTCTCTTCTGACAGGGCAATCTGTTGGGCCAACCTTCCACCGATTGGCGGCGGCCTCAGCGTCGTCCACTCGCTCGCATCACCATAGAACCCGGCACGGCCATAGCGATGCGCTGTGTTCAAGCCGGTTATTTTCTTTTACTTTTACGCACCATAACGGTGTCATCATAACTCGACACCGGGACATCTTGAGTCGCGTTAGCTGCGCGGTGTTTCGACCATAGTAACCCAGTGTCGTCATAACTCGACACTGGGACAGTTTTGATTTTTGCGTCAGCCTTATCTACATGCCCAGCATTTTCTGCAATTCTGAAGATCGAGACAAAATTGGCTATGAGTCAACGTCTTTGTCCGAAGATTCTTCCATCATCTCCATACAAAGAGGGACATCTGTTGACACCCAATTTTGACCCTCCCGTCCAACCATTAACTATAAAATTACACTAATTTTGTAAAATAATTTTTAGGATTTTTATAATAAAATACAACAATAAAACATTAAATACAGGCATAAATAAATAATTTGATAATGGCATCGCGTAGAGTTTTAAGCACTTAGAGTCTCGCGCCCGCATTAATTAACTTTAAGCTTTGTCGTAATTCTTAAATAATTAATAAATGCATAAAATAAATAATTTAGCGATAACGTCGTGTCAGGTAGCATAGCCGCATTTATTAGTAATCATTTGTAATTTAAAATCAATTTTAATCTGATATATGCATTTAATAGCACCGCATTTATAAAGCTTTAAACGATTCTTAAATATCGTACTTGCATTCAGCATTTAAGTAATTTAATATAAACTCAATGCAATTTTAATTTAACTTCGCAATAATGCATAACAATAAGATTTTAAATAATAGCGTCGCATTCTAAAGTATTGAGCATTAATTAAATAGCACGCCCGCATTTATTTATTACAATTAGATTAATGAAGCACCTAATTAGTTTAATCACATGTGTTAATTTAGGTTATCACTAATTAATTGATACACTTGCCTAGAATTAATTAGCTAATTAATTAACTAGCCTAAAAACTAATTAAACTAATTAAAACTCTTAATACTAATACCTATTTAAATAATTTACCCCAATTAAATACCTAATACTAACACTAATTAATTAATTAATTAACTCTAACTAATACCCAATTAAAACTAACCTAAAAACTAATACCCTAAACTAATACCTAATTTTACACCCCCACCTGACAGCCCAACACCCGCAACCCACATCCCTTATACTCCAGCCCTTACCCATCGTCGACAATACAAAGACAGACGCAACCCCCTAAAGACCTAAACCTAGAAAATTTAGGAGAGCCGCCCCAGCTCCCAGCTCCCTCTCCCGTCGCCCCAGCCGGGATTCTCGCCTGAGAATCCGGCGAGTCACCTACTACATCACCCTATCTTGCCCAGTACAAATCCTACCATAATCGTTGCCCAAATCAAGGACGAATCACACTAAATCAGTAGTGATTCCTTACCAAATCGAGAAGCAAATCGGTTCATACCAAAAGTTTACCATAACCAGAATATACCTTAAGAATCCTCCCAAAATGGTAACAAATCATTGTCAATCTTCACCGATAAACACCCAAACGGTAACCAATCGCCTAAAATCAGCTACCCAAACTTAGAACCAAAATCGAGACTATAAATTAGTCCTTTTATACATGCAATAGGCATGGGGCGAAGGTAGAGGATCTGGTCCCTTTTTGAACCCAGAAAGATGCATTTCGGAAAAACAGCAGTCTAGGGAAAACCCAATAAAAAGGAAGCATTCGGAAATTTTAGCAGCCTAGGAACAAAAATCAGCAGCAACATCCAAGAACAGTCCAGAGCTTTTTTTTTACTGTCAATACACCTTCGAAAACAGTCAAGTAAGCTTAGGAATCAATTCTCTAAAAGGAAAATCACAAACATCAGTCCCTCAAATCGCATCGCAACTCCGAGTGGATCGGCGACTTGATACGCCCGGTCATTTGCGGAGAAGGTAAAATCGAATTACTGTTCGATTCGTTTTGTATCTCTCGCTCTTACGTTAAATGTGTGTTAATTCGGTTCATTCGTATTCTTTGTGTTCATAAATGTACGAATACGATCTTGAGTCGCGCTTTAAATTAACCCCGATATATTCTTGTCACGAGTTGTTGTTAAAACTTATATCAATGCAATATGTCGTAGATAATGATCGCGGATCTTCCGAGTTCACAACCATATTCGATTACATTATGCAAGCCCAGGATTTGTATGCTACTCTGTTACTAATCTCCAAACATTGGGCTATATCATGGAATCCTGTTAACTAGTTATGTCCTTTTTACATGGTCTAGGGTGTTCAGGTGTTGGTTATTAAGTGCAAAGATAACAGGAGGAGTGCGGAATATATTTAATCCTGCTAAGTTGTCTTATGAGGTATCATGAAACTTGTTTAATATCATCGATCGCTAGATGGCCACTGGTTGGCGTGAATTGACCGAACTTAAGTCACTTAGAGATCATGTTAAGCCTATTGCAAAGAATCGGTCAATTAGATAGTTTGATTCAGAAACTGGATAAAGTTGCCTAAGTTAAAATGATACAATCTACCTGATATGGACAAAGCCACCTTGTAAGTAGTTGGTTGCCAGTCTATACCAAAGGCCATTCATTCTTCCATCAGGGAATAATCTATCACTGCCTCTAATGTTGAGATATATTGACTGATTGTCTTTCTTGACTGTAGCATGCCTGTGAAATTTGTTTGAGTTTAAAGGGAAAAATCTTGTCTTAATAGCTGAAACTAAGGCCTGCAAATATCCATTTCTGCCTCTGTACTATCTGTTTGGCCCATGAATGTGCTAGCATGAAATTGAAGATCCTATCAGTAGCATATTGCCTAAACTGCACAGTTTGTTATCGAGTTGCTAACCATTGTATTGGATTGTTTTTTTTCTCATGTCTAAGTGGTATAGAAATGGCCTTAAAATTACTTCTCTTCTTTGCTAGCATTTTAACTGTCTGTCAAAAAGCACGTCTTTGGTTCAAGATTGTACTCATTCATCTTCATGTTCTCGCTTCATGTTCCATTGGCTTCTGAATCGTCTGATATAATAAGAAGTATGCAGGGTATCTGCTGACTTTCATGCATGTCGCGGTCGTACATCTTCGTATACCCTATATTATGAATCTTGCAATTCTCATAAAATTAATTGTTTGTTGTCTTGCAATTTGTTTCTCCTTGTCGGTCTTGTCGTATCCCGTATATCTGCGTTGTCTTGCTACTTGTTGTCATTGTATGTCTAGCACGTCCTAGGATCCTTTAAAACTTCTGGTTTACCTTTGGGCACCTAGTGAATACTACTGCTTGGCCACTGCATTGTAAATTGTATACGTTTACTTTTTATACTAAATACCTACCTGTTAGTTTTGATTTTTTTTGGATATATACTCATCCTTATCACTTTCTTTTTACATGGCACGACGGCGTAAACGAAGAGTCTCCTGGCGAGACTCATCACGAGCTACTTGAATGGCAACCGCGTCTATGTACATCCCCGCATTCACATTCCCGCCGAAATTCCTAAACAAAATAGACAAGATGACGTTGTCATCCGTCTCAACTCCTCTTACTCTTTAAATCTCGTTGCCTCATTTTATGTCTTTACTTGTTTATTACAATTTTATTATCTAACTTTGTAATTAATGAGAGACATAGAACATTTAGTCTTGGAATAAATAGATTGGGAGGGTAGTTTAAAATGTAAATCCATTTTATTGTTTGTTTTAGGTTCAACACATAGGTCTAGATTTAAAAATAATTTAACCACTCTTTATTTATATTTCATATCACGTGATTAAGACTATTTTTACTAAACCCATAACAAAAGAAATAATTTTTCTCATACTCGTTATTAACATTATATAATTTATCATTTTCTTAATATCAATAAGAACTTTAGATATCAGGACATATATATATTAGTTAAAAAATCAACTTTGCAAATATAAGTACTGTTTTCAATAAATCAATCTTATACTTTTACAAACCATGTCTACTTTATGTTTATTTTGTCCAAACGACTTTTGAGTTACATTTCACACTATTCTTTGTATGATATGTATTTTTAAACTTTACATAAGCAAATCTTACAACTCCCTTATGTTTGTCAAAAATACATTTTTTATATATACTTGCAATATCTTTTGACTTAAATATCTCTAAACATGCATTTTGCCTAATACAATAATTACCCTAGGTTTGAACGGACAACCGCAAGTTAGCGGATCCTTTTGGGTGCCTAACCCCTTCCCTTTAGGATAATAAAGAACCCTTACCCAGAATCTCATTAAGTTTAGCAGACCATTAAAATGGAGTTAATGTTTCACTTTAAACTAGTTAAACATTTAGGTGTCCTAATTCACCCAAACTAATTAGGTGGCGACTCTGCGAACCCTTAGCATTCTAGCAACCCTTTAGCCTTTTAGCACTCTTTTGCACTTTTAGCCTCTTTTGCAATTTTAGCAACTTTAGCATTCTTTAACCTTTAAGCATTTTTGGACATTAATAGCATTTTATTATTTTATTTTCTAACCTTTTAATTTGAGCAGAATGAGTTTAGAAAATAGAAAGCCGCGGCCGAAAAAGGGCGCGACACTTACAATCGCAATTATGTTTATAAAGAATGTTGATAAGGAGGAAATAAAGGTGTTATCAACTAATAAATGCTTATAACATAATAAGAGTTATGTAGTTGTCGGTTTGCCGCCACAGTACATTTCTCATAATGTGCTTATAATGAAGACAACTTGATCATGATAAGGTTGTGTCCCGTCACTGTTTTTGTACAACCAGGGAGTATCTAGGCAAGTGGTTCAGGATCGCTTCATATTACTTTACCTTACCTTTTCAAACAACAAAAAAAAAAGGACTGCTTTCACAGCGCTGTCTCCAACAGTTTCCATTGCATTTAGTATCATGTATGCAGATACCTATAACACATTCAAATATATTCTAATTACTGGTCTAACTTCTACTGCTATAATTATGAAATGTGAGGCTGATAAAGATGGCGAAATATGTCTTGTAATTGCTGCAGGTCTTAAAAATTTGCCACTCATTCAAAGTTATGGAAGTATTCAAGCACTCTCTAAGGATGTCAAAAAGAGCGACAGACAACATGATCTTGTGATTGTTGTAAGTACAATCTTATTGTGGTTTCAGCCCCTTAAATTTTGAGTAGGAGTTTCCATTTTCCCTATGTTTCCTACTTCTTTTGCATTCATCTATAAGAGAAAAGTATAATTTTATTGTGTTCATTTTTTAATTGACAACAATAAATTGATGCGTGCTCTGTTAGATCCATTTTGATTTCGTGAATCTAGTGCCTTTGCGCTGATCAGTGCCGAAATGTAAGTAGAAGAGGAAGAAACAATACAGAAGAGGATGTGATACTTGTACTTTGGATAGCGGAAAAATGTGAATTATAAGAAACATAATAGTGTGTGAACTGTAAATCTCTTTCAAAATCCGTGGCTTGTAATTTGTAATTGATATGCCTTACAAAATTTGTGGCTTGTCTAGTCAACTTTACTATGGAAAAATTCAGGGCAAGTTGACATAGACATTCAATTTCCCCTTATCTAAACTTCTTAAGATTTACTAGTACTTATAAGATACAATATTTTACTTCTTGACTTTGTGATTGACATGTGAGGTTTATCTCCTGCTCTTTGTTCTCCTTCTCACAGAAGTTGACAGAAGAAGAAATGGCAACAATAGATAAAATCTGTGAGGAAGCAAATTCTTTCATTATTTTTTATCCTGAAATCATAAAAGGACTTCATCGACAGGGACTAGTGTATTTTGATGTTCCTGTCTATCCGGATGATCGTTTTAAAGGTAAATCCAGATTTGGTTTAGATTTTTTTTGTTGCTTATTTCATCTTTTACCTTCTTAAACAGCTTTATCAAGTTTTTCCTATCTTGATTAGTCATTTTTGGCTTGACGATATTCATTCACGTTTCAATGAAAGTTGGTAAATTATATTTGACCATCATCTAGTAGTTTTACTTGGAACATAATGGACGTTAATTCTATCCAGTTTCTTTTCAAAATCCAACTAGCTAACGAAATGACATATTTGGTTGTTCATACACACTATTACAGTTTCCTGGCTTAAAGGTTTCGTTTCAAACCGAGAGCAGTCATATGAAGATCCCATCGAGGAGAAGGCACTTTTCTTAACCGAAGGAGTTCTCGTATAATATTTCCTTATTACACCCTGATATATTTGGCTGAGTTTGGGAATAGTTGTTGCTTGGTTTATTGTTGTTTTGGTCACTACTGCATTTTTAAGGGGCTGTTAAATAGTTGCTCTATTATGATATTATTCCTATTGAGTTGTTACATTGTGCTGCTGCAATTTGAGCCCATCTCTGTTACACTTTGGGCCAACTTATGATTTCATACTGATGAGAAAATACGACACTCGAGCAGCCATGTTTGTTGGTTGAGATGTTGTTCTATTTTTTTTGGCTAAAAAGATGATGCTTAAGGTTATTTCGGACACAGCTACTGTACTTGTGATATTCTACTGAAAAAGCAGAATGTTATACTTGATAGAAATCTCACTGATTCGAATAAGATAACCGATGAGAATAATTAATTTGAGGCCATATCCCTTCCGGAAATGTTGTCCCTCGGTTTACTTTCTTTCGGAAAAAGGGCGATGATGATACTTATGGATCCTTTCACACATCTACGAGAAACCAACATGCGTTGGCAAGGCGACTAAATCGACTGACGAGTCACTAGTTCGCAGCCACAACATGATTGGAATGTCTTTACAAAATATAAGTCTGAGCCTTTTAATTAAAACTCCGTTTTATACGGATTCGAAGGTTTTACTCGCATTTATTTATTTTCTAACTGCCTTTCTTTTACACTTGGCGAGGAACATTCGAACAATACAAGATAGCAAAGTGGGATTCTATAGAGATGAAGATTTTGATGCAATATCGCACAAGACTTCATAACAATGTAAGTATCTAACATTATTTTTGTTTATGTATTTGTCTATAATGGCTTAATTATGATTATAAAATTTAACCGATCTCTATTGTGTGTTACAATACAATGACAAAGAATGTTTTCGCAGCATGACCTTGATGAAGTTCGGATCGAGTGGGCGCAACATGTTGTAAAGATTCTCCGTGCTGCATAGTTGTGTCACTTTTATGATAATTTAGACAACATTTGTACTTTTTGAAGTTAAAACAATATTATAATTTTTTGTTGTATTTGATGATAACATTAGTTGTTTTGTAAAACAATTTGTAATGTTTCGATTTAATGTATTAGAACAATTTCATTATGTAGATAACATTTTAGTTATAATATGCTTACAATTCTAATTTATTTTTATTTAATAAATTAAAATTAAAATATAAAAAAAATCACCAAAAATAATTTCCCTGCCAATTTATTAAAAAAAATTGCCAATTTAAATTAATTTTATTTAAAAATATTCGTCGAAAAAATATTATTTAATTAATAATTTGCGGGAAAATTTAAAAAAAAAGAGGGAAAAGTCAAAGTCAAACATCACATTTTGTGACGGTTTTTATAACCGTCACAGAAAACTGTCACGAATTTGTGACAGTACCTATCGTGACACTTAGAAAAACCGTCACGAAAGCCATTTTGTGACGGTTAAATAGTCTTTTTTTTGTAGTGACCTTTGCCATTAAAGTTCTGTGTGATTTACTACACATCGCCTTTTAATTTTCAGTTAAGAAATTATGAACTCCTCCCAAGTCAAGAAAGTACAATGACAATTTTATATCCATCGAAAGAAATAATTCCTTGATTATTTTCATTAATGAAAGAACATATATATAATTTATAATTTTTCATAATAGAAAAATCATATTTCTATTCTACTCCCAAAATCCTATTCTAATTGTACAAGAATTATATAATCGGTGCGGGATGTATCCCTGAAATAAAACTTGAACAATTTTCATCTCTTTGAGCGAGCTTTTGGGGTGTGAATTGTTGGTATAATAATCTGTATATGGCCAAAATAATGTTTCAACACAATCTGTTTAAATACTTAGTAAAAAAACAGATTTCACAGTATAAAAAATACTTAATTGAAATCAGTACAATAAACAGAATATGTTTTGAATAAGAAAAAATAATTTCAGAATATAATCGAGTCCACTTAGTTCAAAGTGTGTCCTTAAGGAAATTATTCCCCTCACAGTACTCGAGGTTAATGGAATATCGCATCCCAGGATAAAACGATTATATTACCAGAATAGTAGTACTCCAAATTCCGGTAGCAGCGAACTACTCAACGACAGTATATCACACAGACTTAGGAAGAGAGAATTTTTCAGATGAAGAAATTCGTATTGAATGAATTAGTGATAAATTCTTGGAACAAACAAGAATTTATAGTTGTTGGAGGTACTGATTCTGAATGTTTGCAACCATTCAGAATAGTCACCAAAATTTTGGAGGGAAATTCGAAAAGAAAGGGTTTAAACCGGACGGGACGGGTCGGTCGCGGGTCTTGGGTCGATCCGTTTGGATTTATTTTTAATTAAATAATTAATTAATTAAAGAAACGTTTGTCCAAAAAAATTATCAATCCGAAGTCGAAGCCAAGCGAGCAGCGACAGCGCGAGGGATCCTTGCCCTCTCAACCCTTTTAACAACTAGAGAAGGTGTAATGTAATATATACACCTCTCTTTCCTTCTCTTTTTTCGATGTGGGACAAAAGAATCTTTTACTCCCTTTAATTTTCATCCCATCATTTTCCATTCACCAATATCAAAACTCAACATGAATTAGGCCCAAAATCTAATTTGAAATGTTATCAAAGTCATAATCATCCATGTGAGTCCCTATGGGGGGGGGGGTTGAAATACCCTAGATCAATGCCTTGAACACGCAAGGCCTAATTTGACAATACTAATGAACAATCAAGTTGTACGCGGACATCTTCACTTAGGACATTGTAACACTAATAATGTATTAGGTGGTCGAGTTACCATATATTGTATTCTCATCTCTGTTTAAACGATAGGATTTAATTAATGTACACCTACAGTTGGTTTAAATTTTTGTTTGTAGCTGATAATCTGAATATTGTCCTAATCCAACGGTGATGACATTGCAAATGGGACCAACGTTGCCTTGTTTTTTGAGTGCTTGTTATAAAGCAACCTTATCCTGTAACAGTAAAACATCAGTCAAACCAAACGGGGTAAAAACGGGACTCACGTGAATAGCTTTTGCGCTTTTCGTTTTTTCTATAATATTTTCTTTTTGGGTTTTCAGTTTTGGCCGATGAGATATCTGCTCAACTTTTATATTATTTCACTAACTAAAGTATAATTTGTAACATAAAATTATTTAATTTTGTCCAAATATCGCTAAAAGTCACTAAACTATATTTTATAACTGAAAAATCATTCAATTTTGTCTAAATGAATCACAACAAGTTAATGGATAATTTTTTTGTAACAAGAATAAATTATTTAACTTTGTCATATCAGATAAGATGTCTCTTTTATTTTCTAATAATGATTTTCTGTGATATTTAGGTAAAATTTAGTGACTTTTTGGTTCCATCAAAATAGTTTGATAATTTTAGTGCAATAAAATAAAAGCAGAGTGACCATCCATAAAATTTAACCCTTCTAAAAATATTAATCTATATGAGAAAAATATATCTTCAATCAAGAGGATTTAATCCTTAAGATGATTAATTTCAATTTTAACCAATTCCATTTTTCGTGGAACTCAAAAAGGGCGAGTGCAAATATATCGCTATATTTGGTGAAATAAAAAATGACAACTTTAGGGTCCACATAATGCCACTTTGTTCATGGTAATCTCAATTAAATCCAGCCATTGTATGCGACAATTCAAATTAAGTGACAACAATCCTATAATATAAAACATATATCACACCTTTCTTGATGAATATGCGACAGTAATTTTGATGAAAAATAAAAAGAGTTGTTGGTGTTTATGATTTAAAAAAATAAAAGAAACACAAATAAAATTCCATATATAGCATGACAATCCACTTGGCAATACATATGACAAAATGAGTAGTAAAATAAGAATTATTTTTAGGAAAATAGTATTTTGAAAATAATTGTTTCAGACAATATTACTTTGACAATTTGCTCTATCATAGAGGGGCAAACATGCAATGGTACTGTCTTACTTTAGTTAGGATAAATGTTGGTGGGTCTTCTTTATAAGAAGAATCTTCTAAACATAGATAGTATGCAGTTCACAATTATCTAATACTTTATGGTCAGTTTAATGTGAGTATTAGTTTTCGATTTGAGTCTCACTGCAAACTAAGTTCATAAAATAGAGATGTCTCATATACACAATGAGAAAATCATTAGTTTTCGACAGAAATCCGTAGGAATTTGTCTCATTGATAAGAGATTTTTCAAAAAACAAAATTCGTCAAAAACATTACCGACAAGCCAAATTTCATCGAATTCTGTCAAAAATATTTATAAAAAAATAGCGATTTTGTGTAAGTAATAGTTTAAGTTATAAGATGTTCACACAATTTAACAATTAGCATATTTTATTTCATTTTATTTTATGAAGAAGTAAATACGATCACAAACCAAAAAGGGTGAGGGAGTAAGCGGAGATTTGATTAGTTTTGACGACCAAACTTTAGATATGGCATTGAAAAAGTTGTTCATGTCATATCGCAATCAAATGAAAATCATGTGTTACTCTTCAATTTGATTGTTAAATGCAGTCGAATTGAAGAATCGAAGCTATGTGTTAATGGAGGAAAAGAAATGAAGAAGACGATGAGAGCGTTTCAGAAGCTTTTCTCTGTTTTCTATATCACTGAACAAAACAAAAGAGAATACATTGTATAGTGTGCTTAAGGGGTAAAATGGTAAAATACCAAGTAAGGGCAAAATAGTAAAATGTGCAGTAAGGGTAAAATCGTAATATGCTAATGTAACTAATAAACTAACTATCCTCAACACCCCCCTGCAAGCTTGGTACTGAAAACAAGTTTTTCAGACCGAGCTTGGACAGCAAATAATTGTGATGACATTGAGTCAGGCCCTTCGTCAACACATCGGCAGGTTGATGCTCAGTGGGCACATATAAAGTAGAAATCAGACCCTGAACTATCTTCTCCCGGATAAAGTGGCAATCAATGTCGATGTGCTTCGTGCGTTCATGAAAGACAGGATTCGCAGCAATCTGGATGGCGGACCTGCTGTCACAATGCAGCGGAATAGGCAAAGGCAGGGAGACATTAAGTTCTGTAAACAAGCTGGACAACCATACTAGTTCAGCTACTGCAGAAGCCATGCTTCTGTATTCAGCCTCGGCCGAGCTCCTGGAGATTGTCTGTTGTTTCTTCGATTTCCAAGAGATAAGAGAACCACCAAAGAAGACCAAATACCCGTGCGGACCTCGCGTGTTGAGACAGGGCCTAACTGCATCACAGTAGGCAGATAATTGGACAGAACCACCAGAGGACAGGAAAATCCCCAATCCAGGAGCTTGTCGAACATATTTGACTACTCTATGTGTTGCCAGAAGATGGGAAGACTTGGGTGCCTGCAGAAATTGACTCAGATGCTGAACAGCGAAGGCAATGTCTGGCCTAGTATGAGTTAGATATAGAAGACGACCAATCAGTCTCTGATAGCTGACAGGATCATCCAAAAGTGGGTCATTGTGCACACAAGCAGAAGCATCAGGAGGAACATGTCGATCGTAAAGAAAAGAAGTAAGCTTGACATTCAATTCCAAAGGAGAAGCAGCAGGCTTGCTCCCTGTGAAACCCAAATCAGCAATCATTTCCAAGGCATACTTACGTTGGTGTATGACAATCCCAGTGTCATTTCGGGCAAACTCCAGACCCAGGAAGTATCGCAAGTCCCCTAAATCCTTGATTTTGAAATGCTGATGAAGCAAAGACTTGGTCTGTTGGATGAGGAATGAATCATTCCCTGTAATAAGCAAATCGTCCACATAGATAAGAACCACAACCAATACATTAGCATCCTTCTTGGTAAACAGAGAGTAGTCCAAATGACTTTGGACAAAACCAAAGGAGAGCAAAGCAGTGGTTAACTTAATATTCCACTGTCGAGAGGCCTGTTTCAGACCATAGAGGGATTTCAACAATCGACAGACCTTGCCTTGCTGACTTGCAAACCCCTGAGGCAGTGTCATGTAAACCTCTTCAGTGAGATCACCTTGCAAGAAAGCATTAAAGACATCCATTTGATATATGTTCCAGCCTTGTGAAGCAGCAACAGAGATTACAGATCTAACAGTGACCATCTTTGCCACAGGGGAAAATGTATCCTGATAGTCTATGCCTGCTTGTTGATTATACCCTTTTGCCACAAGTCTTGCCTTGAATCTCTCAACCTCACCAGATGCCTTGTACTTAATCTTAAACACCCACTTGCAACCTATAGCCTTTTTGCCAACAGGAAGATCCAAGATTGTCCAGGTATGGTTGTCCTCCAAAGCCTGAATTTCAGACTTCATAGCCTCAACCCATCTGCTGTCTTTCACTGCATCACTGTAGGATTGGGGTTCACATTCTTCTGATTCCTTGGCTAGGAAACTTTGATAAGTGGAAGATAGGCCTGCATAGCTGAGAGTTGCAGATAGTGGATATAGGCATGTCTGCATACTCTTTGAATCTGCTGTAGGTTGAATAAAGTCCTTCATCCATGTAGGGGGTCTTCTAGTCCTGTCTGACCTTCTTATAGATGGATTCTGAGCAGCTGGAGAGACAGGCAAAGTGGCAATCTCAGGAGGAGGAAAATCAATTGTCTCATCGTGGTTCCATTTGTATCAGCATCTTGAATAGCTACTGTGATTCCATCTTCAGCAACACCTGTGTTGTTATACTGAGCTGTTGACCTGCTTACTCCTTCTGGCTCTACAGTTTGATAACCTCTGCCACTCATGTGATCATCAGAGAATGAAGGAACAGAGGTACTAATATCTGGAATGGCATCATCCTGGTAGTGGTCTTTGAAAGGAAATATGTCTTCATGAAATGCCACATCTCTGCTCACAAAGATAACATTATTAGAGAGATTGAGCAACTTGTAACCTTTCTGCCTAGAGGAATATCCAAGCAATACTGACTTGATAGCCCTTGTGTCAAACTTATCTCTCTTCTGTAAATTGGTGGCATAGCAAAGACATCCCAATACTCTCAGATGTGACAGATTAGGAACTCTGCCATACAGCTTCTCATATGGTGAGACATTTCCTATTACTACAGATGGAATCCTATTAATTACATACACAGCTGTTTCCACACATTCTCCCCAGAATTTGGATGGTAATTGACTCTGAAATTTAATGGCCCTGGCAATTTCTAATATGTGCCTATGTCTTCTTTCCACTACTCCATTTTGTTGAGGAGTATGTGGACAAGAACTTTGATGCACAATCCCTAACTGTGCAAACAGCTCATTGCAGGACCTATTGAAGAATTCTGAACCATTATCAGACCTGACACACTTAATGCAAGCACCAAACTGATTTTTAACCATTGTACTAAGATTCTTAAGAATGACAACAACATCAGATTTAACATGAAGTAAGAAAATCCAAGTCCATCTAGTATGGTCATCAACTACAGTCAGGAAATACCTCATACCAGTGTAAGTGGGAATCCTATATGGTCCCCATATATCAAGATGCAACAATTGAAATGCACTGTTAGCTCTACTAATACTAACTGGAAACTTCATTCTAGTTTGTCTTGCCATAGGACAAACTCCACAATGTTGTATAGTGAAGTTAGGCTTATTTTTGAAACTATCTATCTTTCTAATAACACTCATTGGCACATGCCCTAGCCTTTTGTGCCAAAGTTCTGCATTCAACTCATCTGTTGTTACTACTGCAATGTGTGCTTGTGTCTTCATGTAATCAGGGCTTCTTCCTTTTGGCTCCAACATGTATAAACCATCTACCTCTCTACCAATCTCCTTCACCTTCCCAGTGAAGAGATCCTGTAATACAAAGAAGTCAGGAAAAAACCTTGCACTACAGTTCAATTCTTTTGTTAGCTTAGAAAGCAAGTTAAACTTGAAGCTGGGTACACATAACACATGTTTGATAAGGTCACCTCCAATCGACTGCAACTCCCGATGCGTGTAATGGGAGCGAGATCCCCGATGGCGGTGAACTTTCCTGCATTCTCTGCATCGGGTTGGTCAATCATACTTTTATCGGCTACCATATGGTTAGTTGCTCTGAATCAACTATCCAGAACTTTCTTTGTCAAGTTGCAAGTTTACCGCCATATGAACCTTGTGGAATCAGTGGTGGACCATCGTGGTCCTGTTTCCACCGATATACCATAGCTTTTATCTCTCAAGCTTCTGCGTGTACATGTCCTCAACATGTAATTGAGATGCTCCCGCCGTCCTGTGATATCCGCTACATCCTCCAGATCCTTCTAATTGAGGCACATTGGTCATGAATGCATTCACCTTCTTCCTTCCCTTATAATCTGTTGGATATCCTATCAATTCATAGCACTTTTCTTTGACATGTCCTTGCTTATTACAGTAGTCACAGTGCATTAACTTGAAACATCCTTTTCTAGCCGCCCTTCATTGGCAAGAATCACAAAATGTGTATGGCCTTCTCTGCTGTTGTTGTTTGTTCTGAGGAAATCGACTTGTCAGTGCAATATGCTCACCAGGTTCTCCTCCATACGAATGTCCTTCTGTTATACATTTCTGACTCTCGTCTTGTGCAATCATTGCGTAAGCTTGATTTACGCTAGGAGTAGGAGACATCAGGAGTATATGGCTCCTTGCCTGATTATACCCGTCATTCACCCCATTAAAAATTCCAATAGCCTTTGATTAGACATGTTGTTCTATGTATTCTCTTGGACTCGTGCAATCACATACTGGTGGAGGAATGATCGAGTCGATTTCATCCCATAGATCCTTCAATTTAGAGTAGTAACTAGATACAGGCGAAACTCCTTGAGTTAATAGTGTGAGTTCTCTCTTCAATTGATAGACTCTAGACAGATTTACCTTGTCGAATCTTTCCCTCAGGTCCTTCCATACTGCACAAGCAGTAGATCTGTACAATATACTACTCAGCAAGTTTCGACAAACATTTTTCATAATCCAAGAGATGACTACAGCATTGCATCGATCCCATTGTCTCACTTGATTAGGCCCAAATGTGTCTCGTTTAATGGAACCATCTATGAAGCCGATTTTGTTCTTCGTCAATAAAATTAACTTCATAGATCTGCACCATAACGTGTAATTCTCCATACCTGCTAGCTGAATTTCCATTTGTACTGCTCCTGCTGTGTCTGATGCTCCTAGGAACAGGGGATGGTTATGGTCTGCTATATTCAAACCAGAGATTTGATCCTCTATAGTGATGCCCGAATCTGCTGCAAATGTGTTGATGTTCTCCATAGACCTACTTTACCGTCGAACTTGAGATTGTATACTATTGCAATCTCAAGAGCTCAGAAAATCGAAAAATCGATCCGATTGTCGAAACGTCGCAACGAGTCAGATTTAACTGCTGCATGTGTGTGTCTCTTCGATCCTTCACTGCTCTGGCTCTGATACCATGTTAAATGCAGTCGAATTGAAGAATCGAAGCTATGTGTTAATGGAGGAAAAGAAATGAAGAAGACGATGAGAGCGTTTCAGAAGCTTTTCTCTGTTTTCTATATCACTGAACAAAACAAAAGAGAATACATTGTATAGTGTGCTTAAGGGGTAAAATGGTAAAATACCAAGTAAGGGCAAAATAGTAAAATGTGCAGTAAGGGTAAAATCGTAATATGCTAATGTAACTAATAAACTAACTATCCTCAACATTTAACAATTAGCATATTTTATTTCATTTTATTTTATGAAGAAGTAAATACGATCACAAACCTAAAAGGGTGAGGGAGTAAGCGGAGATTTGATTAGTTTTGACGACCAAACTTTAGATATGGCATTGAAAAAGTTGTTCATGTCATATCGCAATCAAATGAAAATCATGTGTTACTCTTCAATTTGATCCTCTGAATTTTGAACAAAAATTTTAGAAATAAATCTTAAATAGTTGAACTCAGCCAAAGGTTTTGAACATCCCAGTCGTCACATGATAGCTCACCGCCCAATCGTTCAGCCCACCCTATCTAATTGGGTAAAAAGCTGTTTGATGGTTATGGGCCGTTCCTCTTCGTAACGTAACGGTAACGTTGAGGGTAAAAAAAAAAAAAGGATTTTAACATTTTAGTGAGGCGATAAAAAAAATTCACCCGCTTAACCGTAACCGTTTTGTTATCACCGGCAGGAAGATCTATCATGTAAGCTACAAGTTTACGTAAACTCAATGTTGGAAATATTTATTAAACGTAAAATAAAGTTAATTCTATTAATTATGACTCAAATAATTAGGGTTCCGCACGTAGAAAACTTTGTTTTCACACACGTGCATACATAGTGCCAATGATCGTAATTTTCTTAATGGAAGACATATTGGTACGTATACGAATTGTTTTGAGACGTAAGGTAATAGACGGTTATTTGCCAAATGACGTTGGTTTCACGTTGGTAAATGAAGGAAGAAGTGTACAATGTGTTAAAAGAATCGGGCCGCGGCGGCAAGGACCGTGGTGCTGGAGCGCCACGGCGCCAAGTCTCTGAAGTTTCGGCGCCACGGCGCCACTCTGCAGGGCCGCGACGCTGTGCCTCTGAAGTTTTGGAGCCGCGGCGCCTTCCTGTAGGGCTGTGACGCTGTGACCGTTTTCAGTCCGTTGGAGATGAATAAAAATTGACGTTTGAGCTGACTTTGGAGGATTAACTCCTCATTATTCTGCTCTTGAATTCAGCCATTATTTGGCTGAATTGTAACTCCATACTAATGGTCATTACTTGATCATTCAAAGCCATAAATTGACTAGTTGGAGGGTCTTCTTCTCAACACTATAAAATGAGGCCTTTGGCTCATTTGCAAAACACATTTGACACAATACATTTATGAAAGTATTCTTCCTCTCTTGCAATCACAAACACTCAAAGATCTTTCTTTCAAAGCAAACACTTGAGTTCCCTTTGCTTATTTGTTTGATTGTTGTTTTATCTTGAGAGATAAGTTGTCATTACAACCGTTGAAAGGTTATACAGAGCAATATTATCTTAAGGATAGATCAAGAATTTGGTCGACTCAGCAAACCCTCATATTTGATCATTTCCAAATTTCTAACAAATAGTTATTATTACTTTCCCGTTTTTCACATCACCACTCACACTCAATAGTTTTATTTAAATTCTTTATTTATTAAAAAATTAATTAAATATTTATAAATATTTGACCGTGAATTCAATTAATATTGAATATTAACTTAAGTTATTGTAGGAACACATAAAGTTTAAATTTTATACACGCCTCTAATCACCGGTATATATTCAGTGTATGACAAGTGTGTAATAAATATATCGATTATACTGGCTAAAACTTATAAAAAATAAATATTATGGTTATTTTTTTTGTTGTGGACTGCTGTACATGCGTACAGAGTAAAAGTCCCTAAAAAATTGTGAGAAAGTAAGCGATATGAGATTTGTTACTTTTATAATCTTATACTAATGTATTAAGATATGCAACATTTAATGAATATGATTTTATGAAGATAATGTCAATTTGAGTATATATGCGCAACAAGTATCTCTATATACTGTATTTATTAAATTATTATTGTTGTCATGCATCATCGCTTCTATTATTATTATTATTATTATTATTATTTGGTATTGGTGCGCTCATATTGATATTTTCCATTTGGAATCTTTTGTAATAACGAGATTAAAAGGGTCAGAAGAAAGAAAAGGAGACAACATTTTTCTTCATGTAAATTCTGTACATGGCTATGTGTATATATACAGGTCGTAGTGTTTGAAATATGATGATAATTAAGTTTATGAGATAGTGATCCGTGACTCCCTGTTAAGAGTTTCACGCAGAAAATGAAATGAAAATATAGACTTCTTATATGGATTTGGACAATCCTTATCCTATAAGCTAGTTTTTTGGGTTGAATTAGACACAAGATTCATTATTTACATGATTAGGCTCAAGATCCGATATCAGAGTCAGACGCATTCTAATTCTTTGTTCGTCGATGTTACATCGGAAATGAAATGAAAATATGGACTTGAACAATCCTCACCCTATAAGTTAGCTTTTGAGGTTGAGTAAGCCCAAGATCTATTATTTACATGGTATCAGAGCCAGACTCATTTCAATTCTTTGTTCACCGATGTTTGGGCCCCAAATTATATTGTTCACGCTCCAGTTAATGAGGTATGAGCGCGCGAGGGAGTGTCAAGAATCTCACATCGGAAATGGAATGAAAACATAAACTCCTTATATGGTCTTGAACAATCCTCACCCTACAAGCTAACTTTGGGAATGAGTTAGACCCAAAATACATTCTTAACGATCTCAATCCTATTGTCATACAAATTATATATAGTAGAATATTTCTCGGAACTGTCTACAATCTTTATCTAGTCTAATCCTATTGTCATACAAATTATATATAGTAGAATATTTCTCGGAACTGTCTACAATCTTTATCTAGTCTAACAAGTGCCATTAATTTTTATGTTCTATTAGGGGTAATAAACAAAAAATGACGAAAAATAATTCATTACGTGTGTGTCATTCACCAAAGAAATATTTGATGAACAACAAAGCCCCTAGCATACAAGTCATTGAAGAAATAGAAAGGGTCAAGTCCTTTTAAATACAAAATAGCACGATGAGTGGACTATTTTAGTAGTAAAATGTCTACACAGTAAAGAATGGATCTTGGGTCTAACTCAACCCCAAAAGCTAACATGTAGGGTGAGGATTGTCCAAGTCCATATAAATAATCCATATTCTCATTTCATATCCGATGTGGGACTCTTAACACTCTTCCGCACGCTAATACCTTGTTAACTGGAGAGTGGATAATATAATTTGGGGGCCCAACATCGGTAAACGAAGAATTGAAATGAGTCTGGCTCTGATATATACCATGTAAGATTGTAATAATTTCCCTTGGTGAGTATTCTCATTATTACAAAATATATATAGTGTGTACAAGAGAGGAATCCTAATTCGGTAAGGATCCTAATATACCATAAATATACAGTATTCATAATTACACAATATATGACAAATATATAGAGAATATTCACTAATATGATATCAAAAATCAAAACCCTAAGATTTCTCTAAAAGTGTGCCCCCCCTGGTCGGACCACTGCCGCCGACCAGCATATCACAATTTTCCTTCAATATTGTTTTTCCTTCTCATACTCCATTAAAGTTCATTCACTACAATGATTCCTCCTCAAACTCCCACAGTGACCTCATCCTCAACAATCGTCACTCCTGAAATACCAAACCATCTTTTTCACCCTTAGTTCATCTAGCCCTCACCGTCACAAATATCAAGCACTGCCTCCCAATCATTCATGATCAAGAAAACGGTCAGTACTCTCCATGGATTGAACTCTTCCGTATTCATGTATGTCTCTACAATGTGCTTGACCACATAGATGATTCCTTCCCTCGCCCACCTGAGGTTGACGACTCTACATGGCTTCGTCTTGACGTCGCTGTCAAACAATGGATATATGACAGTATCTCTCAGGACTTTCTTCTCACTATCATGAAATATGGTGTCTCGACCCGCGATTTATGACTTCGGTTGGAGGAAAATTTTCAAGATAAAAAGCACACTCGTATTGTGTATTTGGAGGAACAATTTAATAATACACGTCTTGAAAATTCCTCTAACATGACAGATTATTGCAAACAATTGAAACTTGTGGCGGATCAACTATCCAACGTTGGCACACCTATTTCTGAAACAAAAATGATTTTACAACTTGTTGCAGGCCTTCCAAAAGGCGAATATGACACTTTGGCCACCATGATACAATAGGCTGATCCGTTGCCCAGTTTCCACAAAGCCTATTCGCAATTGTTGCTAGAAGAAACCCTTTGTGCAAAGCAGGACGAACATACCCAAAAGGCGTTAACAATCGAAATGCCTCCCCAAAATAACATCCCCGCAGGCCCACCTCCACTGGAAAATACTCAGCCGCGAGAAAACTGTGGCGGCAGGGGAGACAGAGGCCACGCAGACGACATATGAGGCAAAGGGCGTGAAAAGGGTCGCGGCCACCAAAACTATTCAACAAAGCCGCAACCCAGTCCACAATCTGCCTGGATAGGCTCGGCATCACACTTTCAGCATCCAAATTGGGCCTTAGTACCTGCCTAAGTACCAGCCCAATACCTATACATTCAGTAGGGACTGTTGGGCCTCTCCCCAACAACCCAGGCATCCCCATACCAGACGCCACATGGCCATTTCACTCAGTCCCAATACTTGTATCCACCAACCGGTCTGACCCCAACTGATTTGGGTCAGGCTTTTAGCAGTCTGAACTTCTAGCAAACCGATGAAAATTGGTACATGGACACGGGCACCACATCTCACCTCACTCGCTCTGCAGGTAATATTCCTACACTGTTTCCATTAAAGCATCTTCAATACAACACTGTTGGCAATGGTCATTGTCGCACCCGATTTTGAACTCTCAAGCTTGAATGCGCGACGGAATGGTTATCCCTCCAAAAATAAAATAAAAATATAAATGTTAAAGGAGTCGCCACCTAATTAATTGGGTGAATTAGGACACCTAAATGCTAACCGATTAAAGTCAACATTAACTCCATTTAATGGTCTGTGAAACTAAATAAGATTCTGGGTAAGAGTTCTTTATTATCCTAAAGGGAGGGGGTTAGGCATCCTCTAGAATCCGCTAACTTACGGTTGTCCGTTCAAACCTAGGTTAATTTATCTGGTTGAGAGATGTATGTTTTAGAAAAATTATTTAAGTAAAAAAGGGGGATGTCGCAAATGTCTAAAAGAATGCATTTTTGATAACTTAAAGGATTTTAAAACATATGTAAAGTCAATTATGCATTTGTAAGACATGAAATTACTTTATTAGCGAAAGAAAAAAAAATGATAAATGACTATTATAGGGATATGTAAGGTTAAGACTTCTAAAATATATGTAAAGTTAATTGTGCATTTGTAAGACATGAAATTACTTTTGTAAGTGTATGTGAGAAAGAAAAAAATGTTTAGTGATAATAAGAAGAGTGATAAATTACTCATATGATATTTATGAAGAGTTTATGAGAAAATTATTTTTTTTGTCCGAAATTAGATAAGGAGTAATGTATTGGTTACATATATAAAGGATGAATGTATTATCTTTGAATATTAAATTTATATGACGAATCTATAAGAAATAATTTTAAGAAGAGTTTCTACTTTATACTACCCTCCCCGATTTATTCTACAACTAATGGAGTTAGTATTCTATTAAATACAAAGTTAAGCATATAAAATTACGACAACAAAATAAATAAATAAATAAATAAATAAATAAACAGATAAATAAATAAACAGATAAATAAGGAATGATATTAGAGTTGATGTGATTCTTAGGACGGATGGCGACGTCATCTCATCCCATTTTCGTTTGGAAGTTCTGAAGAGGACGTCGATGTGGAGGTCATGATGAGTCTCATACCGAGACTCTTGATTATTCTCCCGATGCATGTCATGTAAAATAAGAAAGAAAAGGATTAGCATCCACCCAAATAATACTCGATTGAAACAAAAGAAAAAAAAAACGCTAAACGCACACATATATCCATAATTTAATTGTTGTTTAGTTATATTGCTATAAGCAATTGACAGTTTCAAAAAAAAAGATGTTCAACCCAGGCAATGGTTTTGGGATGCAAACAGTAAGAAAACAAGATAATCAGCAGGCCCATTAAATTCTAAGTCTAACAGAAACCAGTCAGATCCATATATAATATAGGCCAACACTCAAACAGTTTTAACTAGAGGACTGGACTTTAGAAAAACGATTCAGGCTCAAACAGTTAAACATATTTTACTCGAAGTTGGTTTTAAAATGTGCATAGGATAGGAGCGTACGACGTTACTTAACATGTTCAGCTTCTAAATTCGGCAAGTAATGGTGCAATTCACTCCTTGACCAGGCAATGTACATGCCAAGGTAAATAGGAAGACGATTCAAGAAAACGTACATGGACTGAGTAAAAACAGATATGCAAACATATTAGGGGAACTAACATGGTATGCATATAATCATTTACCATGAATATTCGACAAAGGTCACAAAATGAAGGAGGTTGATTTTCTCATGCTCAAAAATGTCATTTCTATTACTTTTAAAAATAACAAACTATTATCTAAACACGTAAGTGGGTAAACCAGCCTCTACATTATATTTACATGGTTCATATTATATTAGAAAGACTCAGGGATCTTACCCAACTTATGCCAAGTTCATATTCAACAAGGATAGTCATAAATTAATTATGCATAAACATTGTGGGTTATACTATGGACGCAGATCTTTAATGTCCTAAGAAGATCTTCCAACATATGACATGACTCTCATAGATAAGGCCGGTTTGATAGGACTCGGTGCAAAACATGTATAGTCGACTCATGAGCAGATAGGAAAAACAAATGCAGGGAGGTTTAAAATGCTACATGTTGTGGACAAAAAAAAAACTGAATACTGACACTTTTTGTATGCTCAGTCACACTTTAGGAAAATTCTGCGTATATTATGATGGATATTGAACTCATATAGTTAGCTTAAGAGTAAAATACATTACCATTTTAAGAGATGAGAACGTGGGGATTTTATTTTAAAATTAAAATGTTTGTTACTTTATCGGGATGATAACACGACATTGTAAATCGTGTATCCTTGATCTTAGTAACAATTTAATTGGAGGTCGGTCATAAGTTATTAAAATACAATAGTAATATTTTTTAGAAAACGAATAAAAGACTCGAATTTTTTGAATTTAGCCACGCAGATATACATATATAAACACATAATCACCTTTTCTAAGATATGGTTGTTATCACATACACATAATCTCTCTTACGATATTTCGGAAATAAGTAAGAGGTTTGAACCTTTGAATATAGGCACATAAATATATATACATATAGACACACCTAATCCCTTTGAATTTTGGTCGTTTGTTATTTCCGGGAACGCGTCGGTTAAAGACTTTAGGATTAGACCTCGTAATCCCTTTTACTTCCCGCTAACTATTTGTTAGGAGAAGTATTCATTTAGAGAGAGTTATAAGAGGTAGCATATGTAGTGAGTCTTGGCTCTAACAGTTCATGCCTGATTAATGCTGATCTTGAATTAACATATCAAACACTCTAATCATAAGAGGCAATGAAATTTTAAATAACAAAGACCATGGAGGTTATTCGACAGTCCAAAGCAGGATCTGTAATAGGTTTAGGCTCACACAAAGAAAAAGAAAACTGTAACATATGCGATTAATGAACTGAATCTTAGATTAACACTTGCTAACCAAGCCCCCAAAATTAATCACTGTATAACAGTACATCCCTACTAAATATCCGGTCGTACACTAACAGGTTCAAACACAAAAAAAAATGCTCGTCACACGTTTTTTTTCAATTAATTCAGTAGCGAACCCCCTCGTACCAAGCACATTCAACGAAGTGTACCATATAATGTAAAATCGAACAAAATTGAAGAAGGGGACAAAGTTTTACCCTTTATGGGTGGAGAATCTGAAGCGACGGCGAGCGTACTTTCGAATCGTCAAAGAAGAGTTTCCCGTAACTTGTTTGCGAGGATGAGGAGGAAGTTAAAAAAAACTAAACCGAAAAGAGAGTGTCCTTTAGAGCCACTCTGTATGTTTTCCCGACGATTGCTGGCCTGTCCTCTTGCATGTCCAAACGTTGGTATTTATAGTTGAAATTATGGATTCAGACTCTTCTAATTGAGGATCGAATCGGCCAAATAAGGAAAATAGACGTTGGTTTTTCTTTAGAAAAGTTTGTGAATCGCCTAAAATTGGTAATGGAATATGGTTTCTACACTCAAATCCTTTGAAAGTATACGGAATCGAATCTTGTGAACTTTGATTTAGCTTTCCTTTGATAGTATGAAAGTTGTAGCTGCTTTACTTTGAATTTCCATCTAAGGACGGTAAACTATATGATTCTACAAGGAAGGTAAAGAAAGGGACCGGATTTCTCGGCGAGAAACTCGATGTGAAACGGGGCTGAGGGAGCTTCTCGTTGGTTTCTAGGGTTCCTCCTTTAGACGTAAAGGGTTATGGGCTGTGAGGATCTGGTCTTCTGGGTAATAAAGGTCGGGTATGGGATAGCTTATGGGCCGCGGGTAGTTGGGCTGCTGGTGTGGGAAAATGGGCCTGGGTATTAGTTTTAGGATTTAATTAGTGGAATTTAGGTAGAGTTTTAGGTGTATTATTTAATTAGTGGTAAATTAAATTATTTTGATACGCTCTTAGTTTTTGGTTTGGATTTAAATTATTAACCATAAATGCGGGCGTGCTAGTTAATTAGTGCTTAACATTTATAATGCGAGACCATTATTAAAACTTATTTATTATGCCTACTTTGTTGAATTAAAATTAACTTGATAGGTTTTTAAATTATTATTAAATTATTTAAATGCTAAATACTTATATGATATTTAAAGATCGCCTAATGCTTTATAAATGCGACGCTATCATTTAGAATCTTATTTTATTGTGCATTATTTATCATTATTATAGTTGAAATTAAAGTATCTTAATATGACTTCAGGTGCTTTATTAATTTTAGCTTGGATTACAATAATTATGAAACTGCTTTGCGTATTAATAAATGCGACTATGCTGTTTGACACGACGTTATTGCTAAATTGTTTATTTATTTACGTATTTATTATTATTAAAATTATTGAGAATTAATGAAAATAGAATAGGGCTTAAAATTGATAAATGCGAGTGCGAGACCCAAAGTGCTTAATATTCTACGTAAGATGCGGTGCCCTTATTATACTCCTTATTTACGCATGTATATGCTTATTATACATATATTATTAGTATAGAGATTATTTTGCGATGTTAGGAAAAAAAATTCTTTAATTTATTGGTTATTGATTGCAGGGGATGGACAAAATTGAGTGTCAACAGTCATCACATTTCAATACATGGCTATGATACCTCTCACACGCAACCACCACATCCGTGTTTTTCCCTTAAAATGTCTTGTATGCCCTTAACATCATTAATAACATAATTTATGTTCGTAAATTTTCTCGTGATAATTTTGTCTCTGTTGAGTTTGACCCGTTTGGTTTTACTGTGAAGGATCTTCATACGGGGACCCATCTTACGAGATGCAATAGCACGGAGAATCTATATCTATTATCATCCACCTCCACTGTCGGTTCCTGCTCTCCAGTCTCTCTCATTGTTATCTCTCCGTCCATTTAGCATAATCGACTTGGCCACCCAGGCACCCCAGTTTTTAATTTTCTTAGAGGTAATAACTTTATCAAATATAATATGAAAAACTTGCCCAGCACAATGTTTCTTGTTATTTAGGAAAACATGTTTGTCTTCCGTTAAAATCATCTACCAGCGTTACTTTTTTGCCTTTTGATATTATTCATGCTGATTTGTGGACATCTCCTATTTCTAGTTCCCTTGGTCATAAATAATATCTGATCTTCTTAGATGATTTTTCTCATTATATTTGGATATTCCACTCAAATTTAAATCGGAAGTTTCTTGAGTTTCACACTTTTATAAAAACACAGGTTGAAAAAATCTATAAAATCATTCTAGTGTAATAATGGTCGTGAATTCAATAATTTTATATTTCACCGATTTTGTAGAAATAATGGCACGGTTTTTCATTTCTCTTGCCCCCACGCCTCACCTCAAAATGGTAAAGCTGAATGCATCATCCGCACCATTAATAACATGGTTCGTACTCTCATGTTTCATACCTCTCTTCATCCGTCCTTCTGGTCTATGCTGTCAAAATGTCCGAATATATTCTAAATTTTGTACCCACTAGTACCCTTCATAACATGACTCCAACCGAAATTCTATACGCAGGATTCCATTCTACGACCACAAATTAGCACCTCGAACTACTCCATGTGTCTTCGTAGGTTTCCCGTCAAATCATAGGGGCTATCTGTGATATGACTTGTCCACTCGTCAAATCCATATATCTCGTCACGTCATGTTGGATGAGACCACATTCCCTTTCTCGAATCTCCATAAATTCCGACAAATAGACTACATCTTCCTTGATGAGCCCGACATCTCTCCCGTTATTCTCAGTCAAATAAATTAGTCTGCCACAGGAATCTCCTCTGTGCCACCCACTACCACCACTTCAGTCATCCGACCAACGGTAGTACCGCCGGAATCGTCCTCACTACAGTCTTCACCGGCTGCTCACAACATCGACAACTGATATACCTCCATTGTCTCCACACCGGTACAGCACCTGCAGAACACCCAACTCCGACCCATACCAGCTGTTATGTCACCTCCCCAGATCGTCATTTCCAACTAACTCGACACTACCCCAGTTTCTTATGATCAGAACCACCACCCTAAACTACCACCCTCCCCTTACTCGACGCTACCAATCCCACCACCATCGCCTCCGACCAGAACCCACCACAATTGGCCCCACCGAATCTATCAATACCCATCACAACACTCATATCCATACACTATTCCGATATACAGCCACCCACACACCCGTAGTAGCACCCAAACCCAACACCAGCCGACCACCAGTATACCAACCCACCCACTGCCTCCCCTCACCAAATGGAAACTCATGCCAAACACAAAATTTTTAAACCCAAAGCCCAGTTTAACCTGTCTGCCCAAATCATTTCACCAATTTCCAAAAACCCCAAATTGGCCAAACACAAACTTTATTGGAATGCCGCTATGTGTGAGAAATTTAATGCTATAACGAAATAGCACATATGGGATTTGGTACCTAGACCGGAGGGGGTGAATGTGATTCGTTGCATGTGGCTATTTCATCACAAATTCAGAGACATTGGAGATCTAGAGAGGTATAAGACACGACTTGTGGCTAATGACACAAATCAGCAGGAGTGTATTGATTTTGGTGAGACATTCATCCCGGTTGTCAAACCGGGTACCATTCGCACAGTTCTGAGTATAGCCATGAACAAACACTTGCCGATACATCAACTTGATGTGAAAAATGCATTTTTATATGGGGACCTGAAAGAAACAATATACATGTACTAGCCACCTGATTTTGTCCATCCAGCAGTCCCTCATTATGTTTGTCGTCTCTGTAACTCACTGTATAGCCTGAAATAGGGCCCACGTGCGTGATATGATCGATTTGCCAGGTATATTATGCATATTGGATTTGTATGCAGCAGGTGTGATAATTCTCTTTTTAATTTTCATCGAGGTAGTAACACTGCTTACTTACTGCTATATGTGGATGATATTGTTCTCACTGCCTTATCTGATGGGTTGAAAAATGAGATTATTTATTTTACTTAAAATCGAATTTGTTATGACTGACTTGGGCAAGTTGATTTACTTCTTGGGTATATTAGTGATCAAATCTGCAGATTATATATTCTTGAGTCAATGTAAGTATACAGAGGAGATAGTGTATAGGGCTAAGATGATAAATTGGAAAATCATGTCCACTCCGGTTGATTCAAAATCCAAGTTCAGTGTTATGGATGGTGCTCTAGTCTCCGATCCTACTCTATATAGGAGCTTTGCAGGTGCACTTCAGTATCTCACTTTCACCAGGCCATATATTGCATATGTTGTTCAGCAGGTGTGTCTATTTATGCATGCCCCCGGGAAGTCTAATTTCACTGCCCTTAAGTGTATCATTAGATTAAGGGCACACTTGATTATGGATTACATTTATACCCCTCTGCACCGACCAAGTTGCTATCTTACACGGATGCAGATTGAGAAAGGTATCCGGACACGCGATGCTCCACCTCCGGCTATTGTGTATTCTTCGGGGATAATCTAGTTTCATGGCCCGCCAAGAGAACAAGCCACCCTATTCCATTCGAGTGTCGAAACAGAATACAGAGGCGTTGCCAATGTTGTAGTTAAGATTTGTTGGCTCTGAAATCTACTTTTGGAGCTCCAGTGTCATTTGCGTCGGGCATCCATTGTATATTGTGATAACATATCTGCCATATATATTTCTCACCACCCGGTTCAACATCAGAGAACCAAACACATTGAGATAGATATACATTTTGTTCGTGAGAATGTTGCTCTCGGTCATGTCAGAGTGTTGCACGTGCCTTCATCATATCAGTACGCAGATATATTCACCAAAGAACTTCTCAGACAATTATTCCTTGACTTCAGACTCAGTCTCAGCGTCCGACCTCCTCCCGCTCCGACTGAAGGGGTGTATTAGCGAATATTCTCCATATATTCGCCATATATTGTGTAATTATGAATACTGTATATTTATGATATATTAAAATCCTTACATAATTATGATTCCTCTCTTGTACACACTATATATTTTGTAATAATGAGAATACTCCCAAGGGAAATTATTACAATCTTACATTTTAAATGTCTACACAACCACCGTATAAATACTTTTCGGCTTATCTCTCCATTTGGTAAAAATAAAAGTATTTATAAGCCAAATATAGGGCTTAAGCCATAAGGTTTTTTATTAATCAACCACTAAGTTTCCTTTGTTGAGGGATATTTAATACAACTTATTATTTTGAGCTTATAAATACTTTTAGGTTGATCAAACCTTTTACTATATATTATATCCCTAATATTATTTCACAATTCCGGAAATATCCTTATTCTAATAAAACCCTAACCCTCTCCATCACGTCACTTCCCCACCCTTCGTCCTTAAACCTAGTAGCTCTCCTTTACCAACATTAAAAACGTACGAGAATCTGAACCCAGTAGTTTATCTTCTTTTAGTGCTTGTGCTACTGAAAACTGCAAAAAGAAATAATTTTATGTTATACTAACGAACTTTAGTATAATTATTCCCTATTTTATTATAGCTTATGATTGTAATTTAGGTTATCATAAAACAATATATATTCATAAGATATAATTTTATCTAATCAATTTTGTATAAAATAAAATAAAATGAGGCATAGTTTATTTTGTATTTGAATTAATTTGGAATAAAAAACCTATAAAAATGACGTTCTTATTAGTGTTAATAACTTTAAGGGTATTTAAGTCATTTTTCCAAAAAAAAATTGCTTATCATCACTTGCTTTGCTAAACAGTTCAGCAGCTTATTATTGATTTCAATACTTTTATCCAAACACATAATTGTTTATTTATCAAATCAACTTCAATACTTAAAAATGCTCATCAACACCTAATAATTATCAGCTACCTTAAATCAGCTAAGTCAAATGGGCTCTAATTCTTTACTCAAAAGATTATATTGGAAATGACAGATTCATAGACACCAACAAAATACATATTTCAGCCGTAGTAAACCACAATAAGAGCATTAATGGTACACGAACTTAGCTTGAAGAAATATTTAATCCTACGCAATACAATTTAGCGTGTTTCTTAATGTTAAATTACCCAAAAATAATGTTGAAGACATAATTAAATAACTAAAATTGTGTTTCTAACAACTTAAATTTTAGATGATATGATCACATATTTTAACATGATATCACATCATCCATAGGTTATGGATTCGAGTCTTGCTGTGACCCATTAGGAAAAAAAATACACGTACTTAGCCCTATAAAAAGGAGTCAGATTTGTGTGAGAAGACGTGTTGAAGACATAATTAAGCAAAAGGGTGACACTAGTTTCTCTCCTTTCTTCAGCCTTCATGTGACAGTAGTAGAGCGCAAATACAAAAGGTGGCATGGGATGAAAAAATGTCTCTTCGATTCCTAGCATTTGGCCCTTGTCTTGTTTACATTACAGCACTATGACAGAAAAGGAAATCCTAATCTTGTCACTTCTCATCCAAATACATGGACCACTCTGAGAATGAAACTTCATCTCAATATTGACACTAGCTAGCTAAGCTACTTTAATTTAAAGCTACCATTATACAATTTAAAAACCACTTGGAAGTTGGAAGTAAAATTATAGGAATAGCTAGCTACTTTTTATTATAAGCTACTCATGAATCCTCATGTCTATTTGTGGTGGGACCATTACCCAAGATGTTGCATAGACAGAGTTATGCCCTTTCCATGTTAATACATGCATGTCATGTTCCTTTTTTTTCATGCCCCACCCACTTGCATGCTCATCCAACAATGACTTCACTTTCTTAATTGTTTCCTCACAAAAAGGAACACTCATGAAACCATTTTTCTCCATCCTTTGTGAGAAATTGGTGCAAGACTCTAATCTCTCTATCCTTTGGTTCCCTTCAAATCCAATAATATTCTCAATTTCGTGGCCAATATCAGCTTCATAATCTAGCCTTTGTCTACTATCCTTAGGCAAAAATGTCTCTAAGACATCAAAGGGTATCCATAGATAGTTGAAACAAGTGGCAATTCTTGAAGTCAAACTTGAGTTTCCCAAATCACAATCCTCATCAACAATAGTCACAATACAAGGGTTTAAATCCTTAACTCTATCAAGAAATATGTCACGAGAAGAAATTGCACCCTTAATTTGTTCATCATCAGGCAAGTACCTTAACCAATTTTGGCAATTGACAACCAAAGCTTCATCATTCCTAAGTTGAAGAGTTGAAGGACACAATTGGCTCAACAACATGTCATAGTTCAATTCTTCAATCACATGGAATTCAAAAGGAACATCTCTAAATTTCGCGAAATTCGCCAAACGCTGGCCAACTTCTTTACTTGACACATTGAGCAATGGAGGGACAAGTGGCCTCCATGAAGGCACCGATATTCGGAGTGAAGGAGGACCATCAGGCCTCTTAGCTATTGCATCAATGAGAGTTGGCCATTGCATACAATGAGATATACTAAACTCTAATATGTGAACATTTGTGTTCCCTTCAATGGCCTTATAAATTGCTTATTTGATGCACAAAATCCAAATCTATGCCAAGGGATGAGATCCACATAGCCTGCAAGCTCAGTCACACTCATTAATCTCCTATCAAGATTATGGAGATTATTATTATTATTTGTGGCATTAGGACAAACCTTAGAAGCCCTAGATATTAATGCCCTAAGAAACCATGATGTGAGCCTTTGATTTGGATCACCATTAGAAGAAGCTAAATTATTGAGTACCCACATGACTTGTTGAGCCAAAGTTACATCATTGTTCTCCAGGGCACTTGCACAATGAAGTAATAACTTTTCCAAGCATGCTCCATCAAGGCTTCCAATGCATCCATTTAGTGCTCCTGCTAGAGAAGTCTGAGGGTTGTTGAAAAGGCTAGGGTTTTGGAGAGGAATAGTTGTAGAGGTTCCTCTCATTTCTGCTTCATACTGTGGTATTGATGACTAAATATTAATATATGAGGAAAAATATATGTAGGGTTTGCTTATTTACGTGCATGGAGGTTGGAAGAAGAAGGTAGGAAAAAGGAGGATCCAGTTGTGTATTCCATCAGACTGGAGACTTGTTTATCTCCCTCAAGCTAGAGATATATATTATGGAGTATATATAGCTGAATCAAAGATCGATGTTTAAAATAAAACCAATAAAAGAGAGAGGAGTGAATGAAAGACCCCATACTAAATGGTAGCAGAGCAAATAGAGGTCTTAGTATCAAAAGAATTTCTACTAGTTTGGATCATGAAAAAGAATCAGACCAACACATGAGGAGACGTGTTAAAAATATAATTTAAAAAATAAAAAAATTCGCATGCTTTAATATTCCCCTTATCCAACTACTTTCTTACTCTTTTGTTAGCAAACAAACGGAACTTGACGATTGTTTGTTTGATTTGCAGATCTCTAGCTATTTGGAGACCAAGGTAAAACTCTAAATTCACCTTAATAAGCTAGATTAATTAACGTGCATGTAAAATAAGGACCTACTGGCGAAAATTTTGAAATCTTGTTTAGATTTTTTTTCTTTTTCTTATTTCATTTAATTTTACTTGGAATTAGAATCACACCAAGTTATCGGTTAACTGTTTTTCTTTTTTTTCTAATTGAACGGGATTCAACTTTGTAAAAATCAAGAGGGGACGGAAATTTAGAGAGTAGAAAAATAATAGGAGAATTTTTTTCTTTCTTTCATTCATCACAATGACCTCCTTATATAGAGGTAAGTTCGTCTTTTTCCTAGTCTAACAAGGAAACCTTATTCTAATAAAACTACCATAATTATAATTTATAAAATATACTTAGACTAGGATTCTACCATAAAACTATTAGAGTTAGACTAGATTTCTAATACGGGTCCGGACTAGGTTCGTCCGTCAATACTCCCCTCAAGTTGGAGCACGGGGATCTCGAATGTCCAACTTGCCAAGCAGATATTCATGTTGTAATTTGTCCAAAGCTTTTGTAAATACGTCGGTCAATTTCTCATCGGTTGACACATAACTTGGAAGTATTATACCATATTGGAGTGCATCCCGGACATAATGATAGTCAACTTCAATATGTTTAGTCTGTTCGTAAAACACCGAATTTCGTGCAATATACAATAATGCTTGACTGTCACAATATATTTTTACCGAAGATTTATGTTCGACATTCAAGCTATGTAGGATGTCCTTCAACCATTTCAAATCATAAACCATCATTGTCATTGAACGGTATTCCGCCTCTACTGACGAGCGAGAGATAATGTGTTGCTTCGTGGTTTTCCATAATGACGGTGAATTTTCGAGGGAGATAAACCATCCGGTGAGCGATTTTTGTGTCAATGGACATCTAGCCTAGTCCGCATCACACCACCAATACAATCGGAGATCACAATTCTTCCTTAACACAATTTTTTGTCAGGGTTCTTCTTCAAGTATCTTACCACTCGAAAAGCGGCTCTCCAGTGCGCTTCCTTTGGTTGGTGCATGAATTGGGACAGAATATGCACACAATAGGACAACTCTGATCGTGTAAAACTGAGGTATATCAATCTACCAGCCAAACGTCGGTATGGTTCTGGATTTTTCAAATTAACCCCTTTGGTCAACGCCAAATTGTGATTCTGTTCCATGGGAGTATTAATCGATTTTGCTCCCAGTAGTCCGGGCACAAAGATTATAACCAAGGCATATTTTCCTTGATAAAGGAATAACCTGGTTGGTCTACACGCAACTTCAACCACCAGAAAATACTTCAGGGGCCCCAAACCCTTCATGTGAAAATAAGCTCGGAGATAGTCTTTGAATCGTGCAATGACACCATGGTCATTTTTCGGAGATAATAAAGTCATCCACATTAACTAAGAAGTTAAGTTGTATACTTCCTCAATACATCGTGAAGAGAAAAATAATTGGAGTTTGACTGTTTGAACCCATATTTCATCAAGGCACTTGATAATTTGGCAAACCAGCACTGTGGTGCTTGTTTCAATCCATACAAAGATTTTCGGAGTCGACATACTAGCCTCGGACCAGACATGAAAATTCAATGGTAATTTCATATAAAAAATTTCGATAGTTCGCCGTGCAAGAAGACATTATGAACATCCATCTGATGTAACTCCCAATTTTGAGCAACCATTACCACTAAGAAGGTCCGAACAATCACTACCTTTGCAACCAGAGCAAATGTTTTATTATAGTCAATATCTTTCTCCTGCTTATTATCGAAGATGACCAACCGAGCTTTATATCATTCAATTGTGTTGCCCGAGTTGTATTTGATCTTGTATACTTATCTACATCCGAGTGCTTTCTTATTTGGTGGCAAAATTTCCAATGTCCATGTGACATTGTCCTCCGATGGTTGAATTTTTTGTTGCATGGCTTTTTTCCCACATTTCTTTTTCATGGCCTCCGAGAAGAATTTTGGTTCAATTTCTATGGTAATTGCTGCAACGAAGCTTTGGTGTTGCAAGAAACAATTATCACAATATATATAGTGAACTAAAAGATAAGGCACACCTGAGGGTTGCTGAGGATCGGGCATACTCGTTGATGTACTTTCTTTCTAGAATTTTCAGTAACGTAGTTACATAATCTAACCAAGTCATGCTTATGACATTTATCCCGACCCAATTGTTCCTCCAATGGCTTTTTATTGGTTCGGGTTTCTTCCATCTATATTTCTTCCACGTTTTCATTATTTGGACTATCATATGTCTGATCTGTAGGTTCGATATTCGGTGTCTGAATTTTCTCTATTCAAACTTTGTTCATACTTACATTATATATATGTTCTTCTTCGAAATCTTGTTGATTCCTTTCTTCCTTTATTTCATCCGGGATCACTTCTATGTTGTCAGCCAAGTTACTTATTCCTACGGTAAAAGGGAACTTAGTCTCGTAAAAGTCCACATCTCTCGAGAATAAATATTTATCATTTTCTAAGTCATACAATCTCCAATCTTTCTGTCCGTAGGGGTATCCCAAGAAGACACACTTACGACTCCGACTCTCAAATTTATTTTTTGTTCTTCCCTTCGTGTGTGCATAGCATAGTGACCCTAGCACCCTTAAGTGATCATAATGAGGCGCCTCTCTATATAAAATTTCATAGGGGGTTTTCCATTCAAAACTGAAGATGGTGTTCTATTGATCAAGTGTCCCGCGGTCAAAACACATTCTCCCAGAATTTGATCTGAAGATGACTCTAAAATTTTAATGCTCGCGCCACATTAAGAATGTGACAGTATTTTCTTTCAATTCTTCAGCGTCGTCCCTGTGCAAGAAGTTTGGAAAACAATTCCATGTTCTAAGAAGTAAGTCTTGATACATGTGAATTCAGTTCTGTTATCACTTCTAACAATTTTCACCTTCTTACCAAACTTCCTATCCACCAGTGCGAAGAAATTTTTTAAGGTTTGGGACACTTCTTTCTTATCAACTAAAATAAAAATCCATACGGCTCGCGACCGATCATCCACAACAGTTAAGAAATATGGTGCACCAAAAGAAGAAGGCGTTCTATATGGCCCCCATAAATCATAATGAATCATATCAAAGATATTGGAAGTTATATTATCACTCGGAAAAAAAAAAACTTCTTGTTTGTTTTGCCCTTTGGCATACATCACATTCTTTATTCGAACAAACACTACTTTTTTAAAACATAACGTCGTAATAGACTTTGTCACTTATGCAGAAGGATGACGTAACCATTTGTGCCAAAGATAGAATCAATCAACTACCTCTGATTTCATAGCTCGTATCCGCGGCACATTCCGAAAATAGTAAAGTCCACCTCGTCTCTCACCTGTTTCAAGCAGCTTCCTCATCGTAGGGTCATGTATAACACACATAGTTTTGTTACAATTTATATCATAATCTAAATGATCAATAAATTGCAATACATAAATTAAATTGCAAGTTAAGTCCAGAACATATATGACATCCTCTAACCAAATCATATTATTTAGCTTGGTCGTTCTTTCTTTCGTGACCATCGAGTTACTTCCATCCGGAAGCCCAACCTGACACTAAGAAATGTCCCGCTGATCACTCAGTTTCTCCGAATTATCTCTCACGTGATTGGTATATATGGCGTCTATAATCTAGGATGAGTTTTTTGTCACCATCCATCTAGCCATTCAGATTTATTTCTTGTGAATTCAACACGTGAATCACCATTTTCCGAATATCCTCGCTCAGATTGTGAGGTCATATCCAATTTGTGTTCATCCGATATATATATTCATATGTATGTCTTTGACAACAAACGGCGTTAGACCAATAGTTGCCTCTTCCGCAACTAGATCTCTGGCCTCCCTTCTGTTGTTGTTGTTGTCCTCGTCCTCTTTCTCAAGATTTTTCATCTCATTTTTTATTTCCCGATCACTATTCTGGATACCCAATAAGTTGAAAATATTCTTCCACAACATGTTCGGATCTCTTGCAATGTGTGCAGAATTCACTATCGTTCTTCCCTTCATCTTAATCACGACAAGAATTTCTTTCTTGTACATGTTCTGAACAGTGTTCCTTCTAAATCAGTTGAAAAGACGTCATATGAGGTATGGTGTGGCAAAAAGCCATCACTTAGACACACGAGGCCCTGGGGTATCCTGCATATGTCAAGAAGTTGATCACTGATAATTTGGAGTCAAAGAGAGAAATGTTACTTCGTAGGGTATCCAAAGGAAACTAAGGAATATTATTTCTATCTTCCTGTAGAACATAAGATAATTGTTTCTAGGAATGCAACTTTTCTTGAAGATGAATATGTCTACAAGTAAGAGAGTTGCACAGAGATAAAACTTGAAAAAATTCAAGAACAAAGTAACATAGAGGTTGAATATTTGCCGAGTGAACAAGGCAAATATTTAGTGGGAGCTTTTGGCGAAGATTGGGTACTTAGGGTATGCCCTTCAGCCAGTGGGAGTGCTATGAGGAATAATGCAAAAATACAAGATCCTCCTGCACAGACCTTGGGAGCAAGTGCACCAGTTGCACCTCATCCCATTCAGGAAAGATATGAAAATGATATTCCTGAAAGCTCTAATGTTGGTGGATCAACCAACACGCAAGAACATTCTCACAATCAGAATATACCTGGAACTGAACTGCAAGACACTCAACTCTGTAGGTCTACTAGAACTCATCGTCCTCCGGAAAGACTAAATCTATTTGTGGAAACACAAAATGAGTTAGATATTCCCGATGATGATGAGCCTACAACCTAAATCGAAGTAATGCTAGACATTGATTCGAAGAGATGGCAAGAAGCCATGAAATCCGAGATGAAATCTATGTATATCAATCAAGTGTGAAACTTGGTTGATTTTCCAAATGGGGTTAACCCATAGGATGCAAATGGTTCTTCAAGAAGAAGATTGATGCATTTGGTAAGATTCAGACTTATAAGGCTAGACTAGTGGCTAAAGGTTTTAATCAACGTCCTGGTGTGGATTATGATGAAATATTTTCACATGTTGCTAACATTAAGTCTATTCGGATTTTGCTTGCGATAACTGCACATTATGTCTATGACATTTGGCAGATGGACGTCAAAACTGCATTCCTCAATGATAATCTAATTGAGGAAGTGTATATGAAAAAACCTGGGGGGGTTTTATCCGAGTCCAGACCAAATGTTGTGTGCAAGCTATATAAGTCTATTTATGGACTTAAGCAAGCCTCTAGCAATTGGAATCTTTGCTTTGACATGGCTATCAAATCATTTGATTTCGTCAGAAGCAAAGATGATCCTTGTGTTTATATCAAATGCAAGGATGAGGATATTGTCTTCATTGTTATATATGTTGATGACATATTGATAATGTGAGACAATAAGGCTCTCATGCAGTCAGTTAAGGAATGATTGTCCAATACCTTCGTGATGAAGGATTTAGGTGAAGCCTGCTACATTCTGGGAAGAGAGATAGACCTAATAGATTATTAGGGTTGTCACAGTCAATCTATATAGACAAAGTGCTCAGACATTTTGCTATGGAGAATTCCAAGAAAGGCGGTCTTCCAATAGGTCAAGACATCAAGTTATATAAGAAGGGTTGCCCTTTTAATGTTGTAAAACTTGAGCACATGAAGATGATCTCATATGCTTCGGCTATAGGATCAATCATGTATGTCATGACATGTACTAGGCCAGATGTGGCCTTTGAACTTAGTATGGCATGCAAGTTACAGCAGAATCTTGGTGAGAAACACTGGAAGGCAGTCAAAAGTATTCTTAAGTATCTCAGACGTACTAAAAATTACTTCTTAGTCTATGGTGGAGATAATAAGCTAGTTGTCACTGGGTAAACTGACGCTAGTTTCCAGACAGATGTTGATGATTTCAAATCTCAGTCTGGTTACACGTTCGTGTTCAATGGTGGAGCAGTGAGCTGGAAGAGCTCCAAACAAGCTACAACTGCTGATTCGACAACTGAAGCAGAGTACATTACTGGATCGGAAGCTGCTAAAGAAGCTGTCGTGATTTCTGAGTTCCTGAATGAGCTAGGGGTTGTTTCGAGTGTCAGTTGTCCAATAACTATTTATTGTGACAACACTGGTGCAATTGCACAGGAAAAGGAACCAAGATCAACAAACAGAAACAAGCATGTACCAAGGAAGTACCACATTCTCAGAGAGATGGTGGAGGCTGAAGATATTAGATTAGATTATGTTCCCACAGACAATAATCTAGCAGACCCATTTACTAAACCATTAATCTTGGTTAAGCATAATGGTCATTTTGAGAACATGGGTATTAGATATGTTGGTGATTGACTCTAGGCCAAGTGGGAGATTGAAAGTATATGTATGTCCTAAAGACAATCAGTATTAGGATAAATGTATTTTATACACATTCAGATTTATATATTAATGATGATTAATATTATGGCATTTGCATTTATTAAATTATTAGTTGATTGTTTATAATATTCTGTAAATGCATCCTTAAGAGATTACGTAGTTATTAATGATGTGAAAATTAATATTATAACGTAACTCTTAAATTTCCTCGACTAATGATCATCGAAAATGGGATATTGATGATATGTGATACGTCGACATGTGGTCTGCATCATATCCTTAGGGGATTTAGTATGTCTCACTTGCTACGAGTTATGGGGACTCGTGATGAACACATGGATACTTGTTGAAGTATTGGTATACCCTCTTGATATATTGTTTGTTTTACATGTCTAAAGTAGGATCAGTGTGTGGGAGATAGAAGTCCTTAGACTTGAGGTCGATACACACTTTTTTTGCAGAGTAATGTACTTTGATCCTGTTCTAAGCTCAAATGTCTTATAGGTTTAGACGCGGCTTGTTTTAGGTACATTGCGAAGTGGATTAAAGGTGGTAGTTGAGCCAAGATTAGGATTCATTCCTCGAATGTATCTTCGAAAGAACACACGGATTCTCATATGGTATTAGGTTGACTAAGTCGTTGGCCAACGCAATGGACATATCTTTCATATGGTCCTGTTGTCAACTAATATAGATGAAAAATAATGATCAAGCCATTTGGATAGACACTTGACAAATCCTAAGCTTGATTGAGTGTGTCGTGAATGAAAGGATTTTATCTTCCCACATAGAGGTTCAGTTCACATGTTTTGTGTAACTATACTTCACATATTGAGTTCGTCTTCCGGTGCAGTCTAGGAGTTCCGTGTAGACCCTAATGTTATTAGTGTCGATATGTGAAGGTCTGAAGGGTAACACTAAGTCAAGTGTTTCGTCGATTCAATGATGTAATTAGAAGGAGATTATATATATGTTCGGTTTATAATCGAGACATTAAAAGAAAATAGAAAACAAGGCAGAAAATGGAACAGGACCGTGGCGCCATGGGCTCAAGGCCGCGGCGCCAGAACGCGTCAGCGCCGTGGCGCCACTTACTCAGCGTCGTGGCGCTAAGTTTCCAGCGGGTCCGAGATGGCCCAGTCTGTTGAGGTTTTCTGGGCTTGCCCATTTGGGGAACCCTAGCTGTCCTCTTCAGTTATAAATAAGAGGGTTCCCCTCACATATTTTCTACACCAAATCAAGAGAATAATCTCTTCTAAAACTCTGCTGGAATTCCTAGCATTCCAAGAGTTAGAAATTACATCGGAGTTCTTGACTTGAAAATCGAGAAACACTTGCGTACACACCCTCGGCGTACACAAAAGCTTAAAGACTCCAGATTTAACAAACTGTGAGTAATCTTTCGATGTATTACAGTTTACTTTGTGTTTTTACATTATATAATCATACTACAGTTTGACCGCTATGTCGGGTTTGAAACATAAATTCTCAAATTCCAATACGTGTACGAACCCGACAAAACGCCTACACTAACGACGTCTTGTTAGGAGTAGAAGACAATTAAGATAAATTTTCTTCTTAAATTAGAAGCAGTGTGAAAAGAATTTTCCAGAAACAAAAACAGTGAACCACAAGGTGTTGTGCCCCAAACCAGGAGATTAGTGAATAGTGATTTTCATCACGTGATGACTAGGGTACGTTTTTGTGGTGAAAATGAAATTGGATTTCCCTCAGAACTATGGCATTCGGTAGAGGCACATTGATTTATTAAATATCTTGTATTAGACCTAGCCAAAATAACGGGGGGGCCAACAAAATTGGACAGGTGCTACTACAAATTTATGAATGATGCTGACAAATTAGAGTTATGATGTTTAAATTCACATAAATAAAATGGTAACACTAACTTCTTCTTTTTTTTTCTTTTTTTTTAAATATTTGTGGGTTCTACAGGAGACTAGGAAGTGCCCATTTGGTCATGCAAAGTTTTAACACATAACTGTGAATTTATTTAAAAACAAATTTGCCATCGGATAAAGTTAACTTACAACCCGAAGTGCAGAATGGCTACAGAAGAAGAGAATACGACCGCAAGGCCACGAGTTCGATCCTCGCATAAACCTTCTTTGCTCATCACACATGGTTTGTCAGTGTGGTAATCGGTGGCGTGGTTTGCGCGCTTATCAGATCACCCTGCCACTTCGCACTCGAAAAGAGAAGCAGCGCGTTCCTTCGCCAAAAAAAAAAAGAAGTTAACTTGGCAAATTATAAGAATGTTTCAGAGGCGAATATAGTCGCAAGGCCACGAGTTCGATCCCTGCATAAACCTTCTTGGTCAGTCACACACACTGGCCACAAGTTAGTCCTACCGGACGTGGTTTGCGCGCTATCGCGCCACCGGTTTACTGCAAGACTCGAAAAGAATACCATGCCTTCATCAAAAAAAAAAAAATTAACTTACAATAATATGTCACTATTCAGAGTAAACCTATATATATGGTAACTAAGAAATTAAATAAGATATATAACATGTTATAACACTTCAAATAATTTAAGTAATGTAAACGTTATTATAATTTCACCGAGACAAACTTCCATTATACTTAACTCGTTAAGGACATAGTATGTTGTATGTCACAATGTCATTTATAATTCAACTTGAAATATCATTTCCTAATAGATTGCTTTGTACTAGAGAAACAGAAAACTTTACTAAGTCATGAGCAACAAAATTAAATGTCCTACCAATATGAGCAGCTACGGATAAAAAAGAAAAGGTTATTCCTCTTCCTCTATCGAAGGCAGTCAACGTGTCAGCCATTCTTTCCCTATTAGACTTGTCAATTCTTTGCTCTTTTTCCTTCTCTTCCAGTTCTCCCCTCTACTTTATTTGACTAAGGTTTTAGCTGCTCGAGCGAATGCGAGAGGGGTGTTAAACATAATTTCATCTAAATAAGAAGACATGTTTCAAATATCTTTACGTTACATCCGCATTCAAAGTGATCTTCACATTTGTCTTCAACATGTCAACTTGCACCTTTTACATTAGAAAAGATATAACTTTTCCTCCGATCATGAAACGTAAATATATTTTACACTATCAATATATATAAGTTGAGTCATTTTCAAAGATAGTATGCTTAAACTTTACTTAGATTTAATGCAATTAAGGGGGATATAAAAAGGGAAAAAAGAGAACACTAAGGGTGTGTTTGGTATGATGGAAAATGGATTTCCTATAAAATATTTTCTTGGAAAATACGTGAGTCTTTTACTTATTTTCTAGTGTTTGGTAAGTGAATAAGAAATATCAACCCAAGAGCATTTATATGTAATCTATCAAAACACTATGAGGTGAAATAGGGTGGGGAGTGGGGGTTCCGGGGAGGTGGGATGGTCAAGGGATGGGGGTTGGGTGAGTGGGTAGAAGACAATGAACTTAGAATGTCACTTGTAGAACTTGTTTTTCCTACTTTCATTAGGGAAATCATTTTTCTCATTTTTGAGGAACTTATTTTCCAAAATATTTTAACTTTTTGGAGGGCATAAACTACATTCGGCACATTCTTCTCATTTCGAAGCAAGTAATTTTTCAAAGTCTCTACGGCAAGAAAAATTTCTTTTGGAGAAACATATATGTGGTATAGTGTTACTATCATCTTGATCTTGATTGACATCATCTTCCATACCTATTACTCCTTGAATAATTTCTTCATCCGTAGGCGATTCCATTAAAGCTTCATTTTCACTAGGATAATTCAAAGATTAATAAACTTAGATACAATGCACCATCATTAATTAATTGTTTATTTATTTTCTTTTCTTAGTTACCGAAAAAAATTAATTGTTTAATTTGAGAAATATAATGTACAAAATAAAAAATTATTCTATAAATTAATAAATATTAAGTTTAATAACCCGTATAAGATAATAATTTTTCAGGTCCCAAGGATATTTATTTATAGAGTTTTTACTGTGGTTCTTTATTAGTAAAATTTTAAACTTCTATAATTATTTTAAAATAAAAAATCTACGTTGGATGATGTATAAACATAAATTTTCTACGAATTGTAGCATCATAGCTAATATATTCACACCAAATTTCTAGTGCATTTTTGGTTCAGGGAATAGGGAATAAGTAGAGGTATGTTACAACTAAAAAAAATATCAAAATTGCCTTTGTTCCAATATAAAAGATTATTTAATTAACAAAAATTTGCACGGTTTGTTCTTCAAAAGGGTTGGTCTTTAATTTTTGCTTCTCAAATTACTGGTCTTTAATTTTTGCTTCTCAAATTACTGGTCTTTAATTTTTGCTCCTATTTCCCATTTAATGAAAATTTATGGGTCAATATATCTTTATTCGTTGGTCTACAAAATTAAAAATATTTGGTTCGATCCTTAGTAGAGTAAAAAAATTCGCAAAACAAGGTTTACAATTTCGCAAGATAAGATTTTGATAGAAACTATGTCTATTCACGAAAAGATACGTAGAAATTATGCCTTGTTCGGCATAGTTATGTAGTACTAATTCGCAAGGCAAATTTTCATAAAAACAATGCCGGACAAGGCAGTTTCTATATATCTTTTCGCGAATAGACATAGTTTCTATGTATCTTTTCGCGAATAGGCATAGTTTCTATCAAAAGAGTCTCAACTTTCTCTCGGCTGAAGCTATTATTGGTATTCACTGACTTAACAGATCTTAATAGGGGTGAATCCACTGTCTTGAATGAGTCAAATTATTAGTGAGATTCTGATAATTTAAAAACCTTGCCTTGCGAAATTAGGTCATAAATCCGAATTATTATTTTTCAATATTAGAGATAATTTAAGCCACTTTTTTGTTATTTAAAGTGCCGAAGGAGGAAAAAATTAAAGAACGGCCATTTGAGGGGCAAAAATTAAAAACCACCAAAATAGGGGCATGTGCGAATTTCCCTTTAATTAATATCAGGAGGTGGTAACCTTATGGTGAGAGTTTGGTCTAATGTGCCGAAATAATTAGGAGTAATGTATTATTTATTTCATCGGAGCATTCTGAAAGTTCTTCATATTTAAGCTATTCATGTTAGTTAACCTTATAGTAGGATTTGAGAAAAGTAAACCTGTATGAGTGTAAACATTGGTTTTCATGGCAATTGCTTCTCGAAAGCGAGTTCGGCGCAGCGTGCGATGTGGGAGTTCATTTCTCCTTGTGAGGATGACTCGCGCACAGACATCAGTGTCTCCCAGTGGCCATTGAAATCTTATGATTTTACCTTCCTCCACCAATCTCTGTCAGGTTGGAGGGGTGGGGGCCCTGTGGGCGAGGGATTTCGCCTTTTGCTCCCAAGGATTTGAGAAAAGTAACAATTAAAATATTAAGGGAATTGGAATTAATAAACTAATGCGCTATGACTATTGAGTCCATTCTGTAGGCAATAGTCTCCTAGAGAACCATAATCACTCGTCTTGTGCATGAATGCGTTTCTGATTACAAGATATGACACAGTGAGGAACAACAAACAACGGGTTATCTCTGTATCATTTGGTCCTTCAGTAGTTCATGCTAATACAGCGAAGCAATTCTATGAAACAACAAGAAATTGAGAAGATTTTCTTGAAGCCATTGTAGATCAAACTAAACTTCACAAATTTTAGTACTGGCGAGACTTGCACTTAATCCAGTTAAAAGGAACGGGTCGGTGTTTGTGTTTGAAAGTGGGTGGATGGGTTTATTTTTAAAATAAATAATATATGTGGTCAATCAGAATAAGTTACATGGCTGAAAAAAGGTTAAATATACCCATTTTACCTTCCGTTAGTGATTATGGATAAATACATGTATGTCGTCTTCAAACTTAATAAAATTGTCCCTAATTGGATGAAATCCCCAAATTTGTAGTGTAATAAATGAAAAGTTGAATAACCATTTAGGATGCAAATTTCTCAATTGGGCATGGTGATCAAGTATGTGTAGACCTTGCAATGTTAATCGATGGAAGTAACAAACGTTTCACTCCTTCAACAATAATTTAGCTCCCAGCTGTGCATTTGGCATGTTATAGACCAATATAACCAACCTTCTAGTGCATTAAAAGACATTTTGTGCAGTAGGAAGCAATCTAAGGCCCAGTGAAAAGTTTTGGACCAAACATTTCTTGACTCAAGATTGGTTCATAAAATTAGAAAGAGAGACAGAAAGCTCGATCTCGTTCGGACCAGTGTGTCATGAAGGATTTGGCCAGATACTAATTATGAGCCCAGTGAAAAAAGAGTCCAATATGGCTGGTCTTTAAAGGCCCATAAGAAAGAGGCTCAAGACTACCCAATGCAGCAAATACCTTTTAGAAGAACCATTTTTTAATCTTTAGATCAGATACTTACAAGATCTCAAGCAGCTAGTATGTATCTTAGGTTCAATTTCCTTTCAATTATGGAGTCTCAAACTTCTAAAGAGTGACATTATTGTAGAAATTGAAGAATGAAAAAGATGATTGAGATAATTTTATGTGTATTTTTCATTGATCGGTATGTATTGTATTTATACAAGTATTTGGGTAAAAGAATAAACCAAATCTTGTACAAGTGAGGGGTGGCAGTGGGCCGGCCGGGCCGGGTCAGGGAGGGTTTGGCGGGATCGGGGAGGGGGGAAAGATCGACCTGAGGCGGGATTAGCGGGTCGGGTACGAGCGGGACGAGACCAAGTCTCGTCCTGGTTCCGGTCCCGTTGGATAGGGGGTCGGGGTTGTGGCGGGACGGGGCTTTTTTTTTGCACTTAATTAAAAAAAATAACATATATATAAACAACTTAATAATTGAACAAAAGAGTGTAATAAAAATATTTCACTGCTGTTTTTGTGCCTTTTATATTATTTAATAGAAATATGATTTTTTTAATACAATATACAAATACAATTGTCAAAATTACAACTTTGTAGTGTCGTTCAAAAGTTGCAAATGACATAGTAAAATTGCAATTAAAGAAATTACATTTTCAAAAAACATTTTATATTTTTCTTATAATTTCATGTGGTTCTTCGGTTGGAATTGATATTTGTTGGTCAAATTGCTCCACGTAGCTATCCACGCCTTCAAATAAGATGTCGTTGTAGTTTTCGTCTTCTTCTTCATTGATCTCATGTTGACTGCACCTTCTCCGCTCCGCTCGTATCCAATCTCTGAAAATACAACAATCTCCAAGATGTCTCTCGCTAATGAGTGTCTGTGCTCTCCTATTTGAAATCTGTCGGTAGAAAAAATGCTTTCGGACGTCGTTGATGACGCTTGAATGTTCAAAACATCTCGGGTCATCATTGAAATTGTCGAAAATGTCTTTTCATTCCCCTCCAGTATTTCAGCAAGTCTTCATGTCATTCTTTATTGACAACTGTTTGGTACGGTAAATCACCCTGCAGAACAAAAACATCAAACTCGCTATTTTGGTTAGTAGTGTTAGCACCGCACATTTTATTTTTGAGACTTTCAATACTAGCCGCAGAAACTGCATGTCTTTTTTTGAGGTTGTGTTGAAGAAGAAGATGATGGTATGAAAGTCAGTTCGTTGCTAGCACTTTCTTGGTGATAATACCTATAAACCTTTTTACATTCGTTTTCTATGTTAGACAATACTTCTTCTTTAGTTTGTTCGATAGGTGGTGGGTCATTTAGATTTTTGGGACTTGGAGGTGGTAGTACTGCTATATAATCATAAATAGTTTCAATAAGTGATTTACATGCGTCTATTTTAATAGTCGGATTTAATACAGCATCAATAATATAAATAGTGAGAATAGTATTAAAATATTTTTTAATAGCTGTCTTATAAGCTGGTTTAGCCATATATTCATTAAGTAATAAAATTATGAGAGCTATATAAAACAACATAGTTAAAATAATAAGATAATATATACCGGAAAATTCTTTTGTGGCTTGAAACAATTTCTCTAAAAATACAATAAGTTCGACAATTTTGTCTCAATCCTATCTACAACCATATAAACTGAATTTTGATTATGAGCGTTATAAAATAAAGTTATAGAGCTTCTATAATCATAAGCAACAAGTAGTTGCTGATACAAATAATTTCACATAGTGGGTACTTCTTCGTGAATTTTTCTATAAAGTAGTTGACAATCATGACAAGTTTTTTATATTTCTTTTTTCGTTGTATTCTATTATTTTTAAAAATATAGTTTATACCAAATTGTATTTTATCATGAATGTCTGCAAAAAGTGATAAATCATCCTTTACAACTAAGTTATATATATGACACGCAAATCTTATATGAAAATGATCTGAAAAAGATGGAATTAAACTATTTTTTAAAAGTGTAATAGCATAATTATTATAAGAAATGTTATCTAATGTAATAGACATAATTTTATCAGTTATTCCGTAATAATAGATAACAGAGAAAAATATTTGCTGCAGTAAAATTACCAGTGTGTCTATCATCTATATATTTATACGCTAAAATACGTGTTTGCAGAGACCATTTATAATTTATCCAATGACAGGTTACCGTTAAATAATCATGATTGTTAGTACTACGACCTATATCAGAAGTGATAGCCACTTTGTCATTAAAATAATATAATGAGTAACGTAAATACTGTTGATATTCAAGTGCAAATTTAAATACATCTCTTAATTGTTGATCAAGGAAAACCTTTAAAAGCAGGATTATACATTTCTCCAATGTAATGAATAAAATCAGGAGATTCAGAAAATGAAAAAGGCAAACCCTCCAAATCAACTAATTTTGCTAGTGCTTCTCTATCTATATGTTTATCGTATTTAGGCCTATAATTTCTCCGGTCATAAGGTTAATTTGACCCTGTACTTGGTTCGGAACAGTATGTGAACCTTGTCCCGATGGAGAGGGCGCTTGGGCACCCATTTTTTTAGCCTCGTATTGGACATACCTAGCTGGGTGTTTGTGTGCTATGTGTCTCATTAAACCCCCCGTCCCACCGCTACCTTTTCCAGTTTTAAATTTAAAACATTGTTTACAAATTTTATATATAGCTACTTGATTCTCTACGTCCCTAATAAAAAAGTGTCATACATCTGATTTTAATGATCGTTTTTGCTGGACCTCGTCTCATACTAGGGGAAATAGGAAGCATTTTAGTTGAAGGCGCACTAGTGGGTGTGTCAGATACATCATTTCTAAATTAAAGTCTTGTTGAGTTCTAGAAAATATCTTTTCGTCTAAACCATATGGTATTTCAGGAAAATATTCAGTATCAACGAAATCGTCCTGTCTAGGAATAGGATCATGTCTAGGAATAGGATGACTAGAACTAGAAGAAGTACCCCGACCCTTGTTACCCCTACTAGAAGAAGACACCCTTAAGCATACCTTTTATTGATTCCATTTTAATTATGCTAATAATTAGTTAAGGATAATAAAATTAAGTGTGCTAAATAAAATAAAGAAACAATAATAATTTAATGAAGAAACGAATGTACCAAACGCCGACGTGTAATCGAGAGGTTGAAAATTGAAACTTTTCTCGATGGATGATTGATCGATGGCCCATTATCACATTGAATGTTTTAAATTTTCCGTTCAAATTGGGTACGGATGAAAGCTCTAAATTTTAAGAATGTGGAAAAACTTGAGACTTTTAAAAAAAATGAAAGGTCCACAAAATTAGAATAATCATCCAAAATAAAATATAATAACGATGGCCCGAAGAACTCAAAACAATCATCTTATCAATATTGTATAAAATCGCTTTCAAATTGTTGGTAAAATAAGGAACAATATTGATTAAGAACAATTAAAACAGTAAGAACAACTTATCAAATCACAGTTGTGTCGTGGCAAGCCATTGTCTTGAAAGCGATTTCAGACCGACTCTGGTGTAAATTGTTTTGTCCGGTCACTCCTTAAGGTTCCACGACACTTTCGGACACTTACACTAGTGGCTGAAAGTTTAGAGTTTGCACAAACTAATTTGCTCAGAAACAGAAGGAAGAAAAAGAATTTTGAAGAAGATGATATATTTTTCTGTGTCTCAACAATAGAGGTCTCGACCTCTATATATATGTGGATGGCAATGTCTCGGTAGTAAAGACTAAAACCTGAAACATCTCTAACGTTCAGAGAATAATGAATGATATCTGCAACGTCTCATAACGTTCATGAAATTAAGATCGGCATTAAGTCATATTATTTATGGATAATGACCCGTTACAATAATTAATTCTGAAGTAACGATTTTTGATCGGCACCGTAATAATTACGGTTCCAGAAGAATAAGTCTTGACCGGTAACAACTGACTCCGGAGGTAGGAGAGCTACGTTCGGATATGAGAGCTATGTCCGGACTTTAACTCGAAATCATGAATTTAGACAATTTCGGATAAGCTAAAAAATAGCAAAATAATATTTTGCAAAATTGGAATTGAATTAGGCCTCACATATACCTCACACGCAGGGGCAAATCAACCCATTTTGCATACAAAGTCCAATTCTCATGTGCGCGAGACCCCTCTCTTATTCTAGCCCATTTATTAACCCAATAAAAACACATTTTAATATAAAAAAGAAGAAACGTTTTTCAACCACCAATGTGGTACAAAGTTTTTTTCGCTAGAATCATGATAGAGAGAAGAATTTTTTGACTTTGCATTATTTGAAATAAAAAATAATAGAAATGAGTAATAACTTCAACAATACTTATTAGAATGAACGAGTCTTGGTTTGAGTCAGGACTTTCTTAATCCTGTTGGGATTGTTTTCGGTGAAAAAGTTTAGAGTTATTAAAAACAAGATAGACTCACTTGACTATGGGGGGATCGCGGATCTTGATAGGGATCCCGGGTCGAAAGTGGGTATGGAGGGTGGTCCCGGGTTGCAGGAGGGTCGTGTTGATGTTCATGATTTGTGGTTTGAACCCTTGGGTCGCCGATCCTTGGTTTCTGAGTACAAAGAGGTTTTTCCGGCGGGCACTTTGGATGCCAAGGTGAAAGCGGGTCTCAAGGTTGGTCTCGGGTTGATTGCGGGTCAGGTGGGTGGGCATGGGTCTTGGGTGAAGTCCATGGGCCACCCGTCTTTGGTTGTTGAGTCCGAGATAACTCCTTTTCCAATAGGCCTTGGAAATGCTAAGGTTTCGAAAGCCAAGGGGATTTTTATCCAAAAGAGGTCTAGTAATTTGATGCATTCAATGGTTGCGGATGTCAATGACTCGCCTCATTCATTAGGTGCTCCAACCGAAGCTGCTCCTAATCCCATGGTCCTTGAGAGTGACAAGCCATCTCATTTTAGGCGATTTCGAAATTCGATTTCGGTGGGAACCGGTTTTGACAATAGCACGCCTCATTCAATGGGTGCTACAATCGAAATTGCTCACATTCCAACGGATCTTGGTAAGGCAAAAGCTGCGGAAGTTGAGGGGTTTTCTCTCCAAAAGATGCCTATTAACTCAACACTTTTAATTGGCATGGGGAATGTAGAGTCATCTCGTTTTAATGAACTTCATTACTCGATTTGGGGGGCAACCGGTGTTGCCAAAACCGAGAGCCATAGGAACTCTAATGCATTAATTGATAATGTATTAATACAACAAAAGACTTTTGGGACACCAATTCCCAATGATACACGTTTTTTGACTTCATTTGCGGAAACCAACACTTTTCATGGTGGCCCCTATACGATTAGAAGTGCTATGGGTATCGTGAATACGCCGAGGGTGTACATGCAAACACCACTTTGTGCGGGTAATGATGGATGGCCAGAAGTTACTTCAAGGAAGAATTGTATCAAGTACAAAGCCTAGCAGCAATTTTGAGAAGTGAAAAGAGTATTTCAACTTTCCAAGATTGAGTTTATGATTTAATCCCCTCATGTAACGTCACCGTTGTGTGAACGCCCCATCCCCCCACTCTTTCATTTCGTGTTTATGCTTACGTTGAGGATTGAGAACCCTCAACGACTGATTGTAGCTCCCTGTTCTTTTCGTTTGTTCTTTTATAATATTTGCATTTATCTGGGGAAAAAAAATACAAGTTCAGTAATTTCATGAAGACTTTCCCTTTTAAGGAGTTTTGTGCATAGTTAATGTATACATTATTTTACATCGTCAGGTTACATGTTACTCATTATTTTCAAGTTTCTTTTTTCTTTCACCCGAATTTTAAGTTACGTTTCTCATTTTTTTCTCAAATTAAAAAACTTCTTGCACTCCTCTATTTCCTTAAATCCCTCCATCTGACCCGATTTGTCTTCTCAAACATTCCCTATATATTATGACTAGGGATGGCAAATAGGCGGATTAAGACGGAATAAACTTTGACCTATTTAAATTTTGACCCGTCATGTCCTGCCCCGTTTAGCTTTGTTCAAAAAGATGTCATGTCCTGCCCTGCCCCGCTAAGTTTTGCCCCGCCCCGTTTTGTATTTTTTCATTTCTTTTAAATCCTCCGTCCTAATTTTAGGATGTAAATCATTTGAGAACTCAACTTCAAAAGACACTTAATACAAACTGCAATTTGGAACATGTAAATTCTTTGCAACTGTTGCATTTTTACCACCCTGTACGTACAAGACTAAGTCAAGCCTTCCAGCATAGCCAAATCATTCTATCTTCCGGCATAGCCAAATCATTCTAAATATATTAATTTCCCTCTGTTTTTCCACTTTACCACAAAAATATCCCTCCATTAAAATAATTTTTACATCAAACAATTACTAAGGGTGTGTTCGGATTGAAGAGAAATACTAAGGGTTAATAATCTTGATTAACCCTTATCACTATTTCTTAAAACCCACCACCTGCCCTGTCCCATTTTAATTTTTTAAAAAATTAATTCTGCCCTGCCCCGCCCTACCCCAATTGTCATCCCTAATTATGACAAAAAATTATCAACATAACATGTCTCGACCCTGTAGCGAGGGACTCGATAAAATAAAGTTATTATAATAAATTCTTTACTGAAAATCATAGACATCTCTCATGACTAACATCTTTAGGAACTAGACTGAGTAGAAATCATGTACGTCCGTCGTACTTTTATTTATGAAAATCATGTCAAAAGAAAGGAGGAAGAGTTTCGCATACCTCTTAGTCGAACTAATCAACTCAATAGTCTAGCAATCGCCTCGACTAGCACCTTGACCTATAATAATAACAATATGCCTTGTCATCTCTATGATTTCTCACGTAAGTTATATTGAAAGACGACTCTCTTATTCTATAAAAATTTGGACAACACTTCCTTTGTTTATATGTACATCCATAATTTCCAAACTAAGCAGCAATACCAACAACAAGATACAATTCAAGGATACACCGAAACAATCTCAAATACTTCATTTACGTCACTAATACACATTCCTTCTCTTTTTATATTTAAGTCATATCACAACTACAACAAACTAGGTGATTACTACACCTATTTCTTATGTTAATCTATATTAGAACAACCTTAAAACAATCCATCAATTCTAGTGGCAACAACAAGAGTTCAAGTCTTCTAGTTTGCAACATATCACCTTACTATACTTTAATTCCTTTAAGACCTGTATTAGTAATTACCATAACATATATATATGTTTATGATCAAATTCCCAACATTTTAACTTCACAAAATCAGCCCTTATTACTTTACAACAATGTCCACGTTTTCATACAAGTCTCGGCCAACAAGGCTTAATTTCTAAAGTTACTTCCTTAACTTCTTACAATCCAATTCATGTTCCAACACTTCCATTTACTCAATTACAACTTATATATCAAAATTCTTTTCAATCTCAACATGCAAGTAATGACAAGAATCACAACAACCATAATCAAACACAAGGTAATAAACCAACCCACAATCGACCATTCCAACTTCAACAATACCAACAATAACCACATGCAATCTCTTAATTCCAACTCTTCTTTAGCATGGGTTAATTCCTTAACTACAACGTCAATTAATCTACCAAATATCTAATGAAAAGGGATAATTTTTACCTTTCAAATGAGCCCAAAGCAGTCCCTTAAAACGTCCAAAACAGTCCCAATTTTCCGCCCACTGTTCTATCGATTCTTGCCCAATTTCTGGCCCAATTCTTCACTTTTTCAACTCCAATTTAACATTCATTCATCCCACAATGTTAACTCATCATCCTTACACGTTTTTCTTCAACAAAACTCAACCCAAAATCAGAAAATTGGGGCTCAAATCGCGGCCAAGCGGTGGCGTTTTTTTCAGCCACCGCTTCTCGCTTTTTTTTGTGTTTTGGGTTTGGAAATTTGTAGAGTAACTCTTAAATCTTGAAAATGAAGTGAATTGGATTCTAAATTTGTTTTGAAGTGGGTATGTTTTCTTCAATTTGAGAGGAGAAGGAGAGAATTTGCTTGAATTTGAAAATGGAAGAAGATGAAAGCTTCAATGTGTTTAAGGGAATAAAAGAAAAATCTGATTTTCAATAATTAGACTTTGGCCCCTTAAATATTACACTTTAGTCCCTCATTGTCTACTTAAATTAAATCTCTCTCAAGTAATAAATCTTAATCCCACTTCTTTTAATCTTAACTTCCGTTTATTTTAATTCCCGGGAATTTCATAAGGTCTCGTGTTGACACCCAATTTTGACCCATCTTTTAGTCATTTCTTGCAATTTTAAGCATTTTAGGACACCGCATTTTAATCACCATTTTTTGGCATTTTTGTATATTTTTTACCTAACATTCTATGTTGTTTCATTTTTGTAAATTGGCGTCATGTTTTTACTTTAATTAGGTATTAAACATTTTCAAATATTATGTTATTATTGTTGTGCGATCATTTTATTTTACTAATTTTGCATCTCTTTAAATAATTAATTGACATCTCGTCTTTACTTTAATTAGACATTAAATATTTGTTAAATATTGTATTTTTATTATTATTGCATCGGCATTTTTTAATAATTTTGCATCTTTTAAATCATTTTTCTTTTAAATAATGAACTCGTTTTGCATTTTTGTCAAATCAGTCTAGTCTGAGGCACAATCTGGATCAGTCCAATCCGCCGAAAACCAAAGCCCAAACTGAGACCCAAAAATGAAGTCCAGTACACCTTTCATCTTTTCCCTCCAATACCCAATATCCAATACCAAAACCCTAAACCTAAATAACCCTATAAATAAAAACCTTACCTCCCCCCCCCCCCAATTAAGAAAAACCCTTCAGCCGCAACACTCCCCTCTCTTTATTTACCCAGCCGCCGACCCCTCTCTCCATCTTCATCAACACCCTCAGCCGCCCAACAACTCCCAGCCGCACAACTCCTAACAACAACACTTCAGCCATACTCCCCCATTCTCACCTCCTAGTCGCACTTCAACCTCTTCTCCTTTCATTTATGAGATCCCCCAATCCCTCTTCACCCCTTAACTCCTGCGAAGTCACGCCGCCGGAGTTCGAGTACTATCACCACCCGTCGAACCTCACCCCATCTCTCCAAAACCCATCATCCGGCGAACACCCTTACCCACGCCCTGTCGACCGACACCCGAACCCCGTTAACAACCAACCTCAACACAAACACCCCGTACATCATCGACCACCACTGTCCGCATCTCAAGCCATCTGGCGGCCTCGCTCCGACCATTCGCCGACGAGACGACGCTGACCCGTTACCCTTTTTGGTGTGTTGGTTTCTGTATGGATTATTTTTTCGCATTTTTGATATCTTGCCGAGTTTTAGGCGACCTGCGTTGGTTTTATTTCTTGATATTTGTTGTTGGTTTTGGTTAGTGGACTGATTTTTTCTAATTTTTGATATCTTGCCTGAGTCCTAAAAAACTCTGGCGACTATTTGTTTGGGTTTACTGTTCTTGGCTGCTTTGGTTAACTGGATTGATTTTCTGATTTTGTTGTGTCTGGCCGGAATCTAAAAATTCCGGCGACTTCGGTTATCTTACTATTCAGAATCTGTTGGTTGTTTTGGTTGTTCGGGTCATTATGTTTCCAGTTCTGGTGATTTTTGGGGTCAATGTTGTTCCATTTTGTTACTGATATTTGGTATTTTGTTGGGGCTTTGGTCGACTTTCCAGCGAACTGTTACTGTCCGTCGGTTCTGGACTGATTTTGGCGATTTACCTTTTTTTTTTTATTAAACTGATTGGAAAAGATTTCTTATTCCAAAAGAACAGATACTACACTGTTGGTATTTTTTATTTGAACAGATACTACACTTATGGCCAATGAAAAAGTTATCCGTCGATTTTTTAGGCCTCCACAGTTGCAAAGACGGAAAATAAAATAAAATGAAGCTTTCTGGGCAACAAAGATTTCTTCCACTTACACCGGATAACCAACATGCGCTGACAGGGCGAATTCTCGCAGCCGCACTTGTTTAGGATGTCCCACTTTATTTTTATATATATCTGAGCCCTCCGTGTTTAAAACTATTACTGTTTTGGCGCGAATCTGAAAGTTTTATTTATTTTATTATTTTTAGCAATATTGGCCGATGAAGGAATCTCCGTCTGATTTCCAAGGCCTGTGCAAAAGACGGATTTATTTTTTGGCTTTACTTATTAGTTATTGCTATTACTTTAAAATTGTTTATTTTATTACTAACACTTTCACTAAGTGTGTATGCAGGTATTCAGAGATCATCTTGTGCAGAAGGCCTAAAAATGGCTAAAAGATGTCCCGAAGTTTTTATTCGATTTTAGCTTTATTATTTTGTATTGCATTTCATTGTAATTGTAAATTATGAAAACTGCTTAGAATATGTAGAATAAAAAGGGCAATAAATAATTAACCTAGGTTTGAACGGATAACCGCAAGTTAGCGGATCTTAAAGGATGCCTAACCCCTTCCCTTTAGGATAATAAAGAACTCTGATCCATAATCTCATTAATTTCGCAGACCATTAAATGGAGATTAATTGAAATATTTTTTATTGCAATAAATCAAGTGTCCTAATTCACTTAAACAATTAGGTGGCGACTCCTCAAAATCAGCATTATTGCTCCATCCAGGGAACCTCGCCAAAGAGCAACGTCGCGGATACCGTTCAGACCCCGAGGTCAAAAACGGGCGCGACATCTCGTATTCTCCATGTCGTAATTCTTAGAATATGTTACTAACCCGTAACGGAAATATACAACAATCATTTCCAATTTTCATTATCACGCCTGTTGTAACCAAAAAAATTCCGGAGTCACATCCTTAAGTATATTAATTTCCTTAATTACGTTCTTAATTATCGCTTTAAACTTACGAGGTGTAACACATTGATTGTTAAAAAGTTGCAAGAAAGGAAGCACATTTATGGTATGACTAGACATGGTGTGAATCACACACTAACACTGAAGAAGACAGACATTGGTATTGCAGTTGCTGAGGCAACATATGCGCTCAGTGTCATTACAAATGATGTGTTGACAAGCAGAGCCATTTTTCAGAGTGCCATTTTTCAGAGGATGAAGAATTATACTATCTATGCAGTCCTTGTCTATTTTGCCAATTGAATCGTTCTCGGGACATATCAAGCTCTCATGATTATTCTGTTCTTCTATCTTGCGGCTGATACAGAGAAGTTCGGTGTTAAATCAATCAGGGGCAAGATTGAGTTGTGCAAATATTTGGGCGGAGAGTTGAATATTGATGTCAAGGTAAAGATGAAGAGGAAAATGATAATGTCAGTCCTTACTATCAACTGTAGCAGCCAACGAGTCAAATGTCTCAAAACTCTCAACCACGCAACAAACTCTATTACACCATCCATTGACCCTCCATATTGTTCAACAGAGGGCCAAATCATGACAGAAACAGCTGCAATACTTGAGAGAAGGCTGACCAATAGAGGAAACAAGGCAGTCAATCAAATTTTAGTTTAATGGGCCAAGTTACTACCTGAAGAAGCTACTTGGGAGGATTACAGTCATCAAGTCACAGTTCCCTGAAATTGCTGACTTTTGAAGACAGTGAGCACATTTTCAAGGAGAGTGGAATGTCACAATTGTATTTTGTGACTACAATTATTAATTGTCACTTTAGTCCTCTTTGTTTACGTACGTACTTTCTAGTATTTGCCTTTTAGTCCTTAGCTATAAATAGACCATGTAACGGTCATTTGGTTCATTATCCAGAAAAATACATTATATCTTACTCTCTCTCTCTTCTTTCTTCCTCCCTTTCCCCCTTCTCTGTCGAACCCTAGTAGCAGACTACCGAGTCTGTTACAGTACCCTCTTCAATTTTTTTGTGTAATTAAAAGGTATTTGTGTTTTTGAAAACAAAGGGAGGGTGTTTTTGTCATTTTATTAACATGGATATTGAAAAATAAAAATAAAAGATCATAGGGACATTTTGGTAAAGCTGAGCGGGTAAAAAGGTCATTTGGAGGCTGAACTTGGGGGGAATATCCCAAGTTGGAGGGAGTTTCAAAGTTTATTTATTTGGATCCCGCGCTCCCCAAAATTATAGGATTTTCTTTTAGCATAAGGTTAGTAAACAGTCAAATGAGAAATATGTTTAATATATTCGGTTAGAATTAGCACATCGAAAATGAAATGAAAACATGCACTCGTTATATTATTTGGACAATTCTCACCCTACAAGGTATCTTTTGGAGTTAAGTTAGACTCAAAATTCATATAAAATGTTCATTTCTCATTCAATTTTCGATGTAACATATTCTAATATACCTCTTCTTTCCTTCTGGAAAGCAGTTGAATCAATAATAGTAAGAGTAAGAATAGATAACCCGCATGGGTGTAGCTCGATTAGTTCGGGGTGGCGGTGCTCCCGAAAGCGAGTTCGAGCTCTGCGGCCAGATGTGGGAGTTCATTTTCTCCTTTGTGAGGGATGACTCCTTGTGGGCACCAGGCACTGTGCCTCCCACCTAGTGGGCCGCTGAGTACGATGATTTACCTCCTCCACCAATCTCTGTCGGGTCGGAGGGGTGGGGACCCTGTGGGCGAGGGATTTCGCCTTTTGCTCCCAAGAATAGATAATTCTTAGATCCAATAGCATGTGATTTCTTTTTCTGTGATGTTATGGAGAATGCTCAATGGAAGATGGTACGAGGTGACAGTTAGCCTTGCAAGGTTTTATTTTCTCTTTTGTTTTTTACTCCTATTCTTTGTTAAATATAAGAAAGAAATTACCCCATTTGCTTCTTTCTGAAATAGTCTCTCAACTTAGTAAAACTGTAGCAAAATCACTTATCTTATGTTTATATTTATAGAAGAGTTTAAGTTTTGTGCACTATCCATGTAAAAAATGTTTTACACCATCAGGTAATTAAATATTTACCACAGTAACTTATAACTAAAATTAGGGAAAAAGTATTAAAGTATCCTAAATATTCACGGCCTCAATATTATTAAACTTGCAAAAAGTAATTGTTCCATGCTTCAACCATTTTTTATCTTGGAAAGTTTCTTTTGACTTAAGGGTTTGCTCTCACATGCTTCTTTTCTTTTTTTGCTGATTGCTTTGCAACGAATTTCAATTTTCCTTCTTTTTGTTTTTAAGTTAAGAAATACCCAATTTCAAATATATATCACATAAAAATCTGCATCAAAATTTTAAAGTGAATTATGTATCAAGTCCCTCGCTAGAGGGCCGAGACATGTTATGTTGATAATTTTATCGAGTCCCTCAACTACAGGGCCGAGACATATTATGTTATATTGATAATTCCATCGAGTCCCTCACTACAGGGCCGAGACATGTTATATACATACATATGGACATGACGACTCTATGAGTAAGCATTTAAGATTACTGATATGATTCTTTATTTCACATGGCACAATTATGATCTCATTTTCAATATTTCATGTTTTTCATACTCAGAACATTATTTCGTACTGACCCCCTTTCCTCGGGAGGCTGCGTTCATGCCCGCAGGTACATGTTCTCAGGTTGGTGACCCTCATGCTTAGGACTCCTACTCAGCTGATTGAAAAGCTCCTTTGATCCAGAGCTTTGTCATTTTTGGTACAGAACCTCTTCCTGATCTCATGTATATATTTAGGGGCATGACGGGGCCCTGTCCCGTCACATGATGTTATCCTTCTCATAGAGGTCTGTAGACAGTTGTGGGTTGTACGTATGTAGACTTGTAAATCTGTTTTGGTCAGCTATGTCATTGTACTATGTGTTGGGATGTTCCCGCGTATATGTGATATTATTCGGTGGCAGCCTTGTCGTCTTGCTTATTATATTATGTTGGCTAGTTGTGACTCCTCATGAGGCAGGTAGAGTCTTGTGTAAAGGCAGCCTTGTCGACTCGCCTATTCTGGCATATGTTGTTGTTACGGCGTTGTGCTGTCGGAATTCATACTTCCCTTAGTATTAGTCGGATTATGTGTGACATGTTAGTAGAATGACGTCATTATGGCGTTTAGTCGCGGCCCGTCGGGTCGGGTCGTGACACAATGTAACCACTGATACAAGGTCAGGAAGTCTCCAGATGCAAGCAGTGCGATCCTGGGAACCCCTGCAAACAAGACTGCCATCCGGTGCTACCGCCAAAGAATTAATATCCTTGTCATGCGCAGCTACAACTGTTTTTGCTTTCAAAGTTAGAACCTTTTCATTGTTGTCAGGAACAAGATCAAAATTCCACACCTTTAGAGTACGGTTACTGTGACACCCCATTTTCAACCGGAGTCGGAAACGGGATTACTGCTACGCATGGTTGGATTCCTGAAATGCTATTTAAAGGAGTCGCCACCTAATTATTATAGTGAATTAGGACACTAAAAAATGTAGCATAAAATACTACAAATGATCTCCATTTTAAAGGTCTGTGAAACTATGTGAGATTCTAGGTAAGGATTCTTTATTATCCTAAAGGGAAGGGGTTAAGCATCCTAAAGGATCCGCTAACTTGCGGTTGTCCGTTCAAACTTAGGTTAGTATTATTAAAAAATGTACATTTAGGAGGACATGGGTTAAAAAGATGTTTGCAAATAGTTATTTAAAAGATATGTAAGTATATATATTTTCCATAGAATTGCATGAAGTTTATTTGTAAAAATGCAAGGAAAATATTCTAAAGAGGTTTATCATAAAAAATGCAAAATAATAAAAAAAGATGGTTTACTAAAAGTACGTATCATATGTAAATTTTAATCTTTGTAAAGGGCATACAAATGGGTAGAAGGATTTTCCTCTTTTACACTTGGTAATAAGAAAATAGATCTTTGTTGTAGAAAAAATAGATTTTGTCATTTTATGAAGTTTAATAAGAATTAGGAACTCATTTATTCCTATAATATCAATGAAAATGAAAAGGCTAAGTTATTTTGAAAAGTTTTGAAAAATGCATAACGGCTTAAAGATAGATTAAACTAGTGACACATTTTATTATTTAACTAACCACCTTTAATAATTCTAGACCTAACTATTCTAAGCATTTTTAATAATTGTATAAGGTTAGTTAACAAAAAATACAAATAAAAGTAAAGTGACGGAGTTAAAGGAAAGGAGATAAAATGACTAGGGCAGGTGGAGATATTATCACCTTCTATTAGTTTCGAAGGTCCCGATATCGGAGGATGCAAGGAACATAGATGCGTGTCTTCACTTGACAAAGTTATGATGAGTCTCGTAATGAGACTCTTCGTTGCTCCCGATGCATTTCATGCAAATAAAGAAGGAAAGAATTAGTATATGTCCAAAACTTTATCAGAATAATAGGTAAACATTCATCATGAAATTTGACACATAGTTTATACTCAGGCAGGCCCATGATTAAACGGTAAGGATCAGCAGGTGACAAAATAAACGAGCAATAAACCCACACAGCCTAGATATACACGCAGGCTGGACAGCGCCGAGGAGAGGAGAAAAGAAGACTTATACAGGAAAACCATTCATGCATATTAAACTACACTAAAGTAAATAAGGAGCATATCGAAGGAAAAGAGGATAGGGATCTTGGTAACAAGCGATGCGTAAATACAAAGCAATTCCCCCAAAACGTGAAGTATCCAGTTTTAAAGAAGAAACGAACCAGCCCACATATGTAGTGGGCCCGGTTAATAGACATTCACATTCGTATATATATATCACTCCTGATTTCACAATATAGCGGCGAGCGATTAAGCGATATATTATTCTTTGTAACATGAAGCGGAATAATCAAGCTTTATCTTGCATGTATGCCATATTGGTTTAAATTTCCACACATACAAGAATAAGAACTCAAAAATCAAAACTTATAATTGAGCATGATTGCAAGAATGTTCTCTCGCCTAACGATAAGCGGCTAGAAATCTATACTGAGGAATCCTAAAGGATCTTAAAAATATCACAAATTAGAGATATGGCATACAAGAGCTCAAAGTAGTATCGTAATGCTAATATAGGATGTCATTTCTGCATTTAGTTATGTAGGATAATCACGGGGCCAGTTTGGAAGGACATGCAGACATAGAAACTCTCGTGAGACACCCAAACCAAGCGGACTAGGGTATGCAAACTAACACCAAACACACACTCAATTAAAGTAGGCAATGTATGACGATCATGGATTGGGGGGACTTTTATGCTAGCATAGAGGTAGTATTATACTGAGACAGGCAGAGACAAGTATGCAGTCAATTTAGCAAACATGAGGGCCAGAAAATAAACGAGTAACCACAAAGAAATGGCATTTTTAAGCATACAGAACTATTTAAACTAAAACTAAATATGCATACTCATATATGATATACATTAGGTATGATGACACTTGGGCAAGTAGGGCATAATATGATTAATTTGGTGAACATGATGGACATAGAAATGGACGAGCAAAGATAGCATATTTTTTTTTCCAGATAGGTAGAATCATTTAATCTAAACTAAGCATCTAATCATGCTCAAGCTGTATATCAACATAATGACACTTCTAAACCAGTTCAGTATAATTGAGATAATTTTCCAATAGACCCCAAATCAAACCACTGTCATGCCACAACTAACAAACATCTAGGATCTACTAAACTAGTTACAGGGACTCAACCAGACAACATACTTCAAAATTATTTAGGCTATAACTGACTGACAATATTCAGAAACCCAACATATACACAAAACTTCTTATCAACATTTTTATTACCCCAACTCATGCATGCATGTTAATAAATAGTGATTTGATACATATCCTATACCTATTCTTTAACAAAACAGGGCAGCTAATAGTAAAACAAGGTCAACACACACAGGAGAAGATAAGTTTTAAAAAAAAAACTTAGAGAACAGGGCACTTCTCTTGAAACAGTTCGTAATACATTAAACAAATACCATTATACCAAGTTCAGAATTAACAAGTTTCTTATTATACTCTGTTTTACACTCAAACATGTAGATGATAGACATAACTCAATATGTTTAAAACTAGATTTACCAGAAAATACACACAAAAGGGCCACTCCATAACTAATTACACATAAGCATGAGTTTTGAAGAAAAATGCTAACCAGACAAACACTTAACTAATCATTATAATATGCTCTAGAATGTGTTCACATCACTGAACCTGCTAGACATTAATACTATCTCATCTTAAACTAGTCAAGATCAGATGTAACCCAAAGAAACCTCCAACTAAGTATCGTATTAGCCAAATAGTTCACAATATGAATGGGGTCTGTCTTGTACTGAATGACAAGTATTTATCTAACCAAATAGGCAATAAATGATGGTCATATCCAATTTTAACACAACAAACCAGCTCATCGGCATATTAATCACTAATAACTTAACTCGACGTAGTCATATATGATTAACTTAAACCTAAGCTAACAAGATAAATCATTACAAACTTTAGCAGCGATTCACATTGGACTGGACATGCTTAATAACTTATTAAATGATCTTAACAGTCAACATTTGATCAAAATTTGTTTATAAGTCGACTGAAACCAAACCTAGAAGACACTACTGTCGACTAAAAATGTGCTTATCCCACATACAAATAAATCACGTAAAGCAGATTAAGTAAATCAATTATGGAATTAAAGATGGAATCGTGTTTACCTTCTTTGGGTGGCGAACCGAAGCGTTGTCTCGACTCGTCGATTCCGCTCCGAGAGTATATGTGTGTGCGACTAGAGCGAAGAAAGACTTAGTGTTTTTGAATTTTGAATCAATACTAGGAATAAAAAAGGATTTTAAGATCTGTTTTTAGGAGTAAAGAATCGATTTTCTTGTCCAGAAAAAAAAAGAGGGGGTCCCAAACACAACCTAGAGAGGTCGTATTTATAGCCAAGATATGGGTCTCCAGCCTTCTTCAAGAAGCTTGATTTGAAATTCAAATTCGGATGACGGGGAAAGTATTAGTGACGTTTTGTGGATGAGGTGATGGAAAAATGAAAAATCTTACTTTCGATCGGATTTGAGGAGAAAGCGTTGGGGCAGAGAAGAGGATCGTTCTGGATTAAATCTCGAACGAACTTAAATTGTGTTTTTATCCATTGAATCGAAGAGAGGAAGGTCCAGCAAACCGCCAGACCTTCATGCATTCCTCGATTCAGTGGTTAAAACGAACTTTCGCGATTCAGAAAAGGAGACGGGACTGCAGGTGATGGGTGATGGGTTCGATGGGGCGATGTCAGGGGTGAAGGGATGGGCGACTGGTTTTGATGGGCTGAGGGCGTCGGACTGGTGGTCTGTTGGGTGTGGTGGCGATTATCCGGCAGTGGGGTAGGGTGCAGCGATGGAGGCTAGGGCTGCTGGTTTGATTAGTTGAAGGGATGAAGAGGGTCTTCTGGTGGACGAGATAGGGGAAAATGGGCTGGGGGGGTTTATGGGCTAAGGAGATAAAAAAAATGGTCTTGGGCCATGGGTGTGAGGTTGAAGTGGTATTTGGTTTGGACGAGATAGGGGAAAAATGGGCTGGGGGTAAGGGATTTGGGCTGCGGTTTTTAGTAGAAATATTTGGGCTGTTGGGTTTGGAAATTAAAAAGTGGGCTCAATCTGATGAAAAGAAAATATGTGTTGTGGGTAGATTTAGTTATTTTAAATTAGGGAATGAGAATTGGGTAGAAAATAGGTGTTTTATTGTTGGGAGATTAATAGATAATTAGTCAAAATCTCTCAATTAATTAAAATATGCTTCCTTCAACTTAATTAATTTTAAAAATGCACACGCATAAAATACGATACAAAAGATTTAATATATGTATTTAATCTTGGAATATATATTCATAAAAATGATTAGTTTAGTATTTGAAGAACATATTAAGGGAAAATCGATCATCAATACTGACGACGAGATATTAAAATTGTTTTGCTTATATTTTAATTATAAAAATGTAATACTCGATATTGTAAAATTATGCGATAATTAGTGAAGAATATTAAAACTACTTCTTTTTTGACAATTTTCAAGACTGAGAAGCATAGTAAAATTAATTGGAGATAAAAAGACGATCTAAATGAAATGTTCAGTAAAGACGAGACAAAATTGGGTGTCAACAGTTTGTCCCTCTTTGTATGGAGATGATGGAAGAATCTTCGGACAAAGACGTTGACTTGTAGCCCATTTTGTCTTACTCACAAAAATTAGAAATCTGAGGCAAAAGGAAATTTTCGGGAAGAAAGGGGATCTCGATGCTAGGAACTTGGCGCATGGCGGTGTTGATTCAATATTTGTCCGATGTCGAATTATGATGACATCGATTGTTGCGATGCTAAAATTATGGCGGGCGAATTCGATTCAAAATTTTGTCCCAGATGTCGAATTATGATGACCTTTGGGTTACGTGACGCTAGAAAATTAAAACCAAAGCGGGAGCAGATTTAAAATTTGTCCCAGTGTTGAATTATGATGACACTGAGTATTGTGTCGCGGGATGCTGGAAAATTAAAGCAGGGCGGATTTGGATTCAAAATTTTGTCCCAGTGTCGGATTATGATGACCTTTGGGTTCTTTGCGATCTTGATTCAAAATTTTATCCCGATGTCGAATTATGATGACACTGGGTCATTAACGTGCGAGGATCTTTGGAGAGCGGATCGACATTCGAGGTACAAATTGTTTCGGTTCGCCGTAAGAGATAGTTCCACGTTGTGGTCCCACTCCTGTAAATTATGGTTCCTGTAGGCTAAAACATTAATAAAATTAGTGTATAACTGTTAAGACACAAAAAAACAAAACAAAAAAAATGATAAAGCATGAATATATGAGAAATGTGATCATGTGAGAAAAGATGTCGTCCTAAGTAGATGTAGTTGCAGATGCTGAGATGAAATGATCGTCGTTGCATAGATGCGATGCAGATGAAGCTGTTTCATAGGCATAATGAAATAACGTCGTTGCATAAACGTTATATGAATGTCGTCGTTGCATGGACGAAATGCAGAGGTCATCGTTGCATAGATGAACTGTTGATGAAGCCGTTGCATAGGCATAATGAAAGGGACGTCGTTGCATAGACGTGATGCAGAGATCATCGTTGCATAGATGAACTGTTGATGAAGCCGTTGCATATGCATAATGAAAGGGACGTCGTTGCATAGACGTGATGCAGAGATCATCGTTGCATAGATGAACTGTTGATGGCGTTGCATAGGCATAATAAAAAGACGTCGTTGCATAGGCGTGATGCGAGAGATCATCGTTGCATAGATGAACTGATGATGGCCGTTGCATAGGCATAATAAAAAAGCGTCGTTGCGTAGGCGTGGCGAAGATCATCGTTGCATAGATGAAGCGCTGATGAAGCCGTTGCATAGGCATAATGAAAGGGGCGTCGTTGCGTAGGCGTGATCGCAGATCATCGTTGCGTAGATGAGCTGTTGATGAAGCGGTTGCGTAGGCATAATAAAAGAGGCGTCGTTGCGTAGGCGTGATCTTTGAGATCATCGTTGCATAGATGAGCTGATGAAGCGGTTGCATAGGCATAATAGAAAGCGTCGTTGCGTAGGCGTGATCGAGAGATCATCGTTGCATAGATGAACTGTTGATGAAGCCGTTGCATAGGCATAATAAAAGAGACGTCGTTGCATAGACGTGATGCAGAGATCATCGTTGCATAGATGAACTGTTGATGAAGCCGTTGCATAGGCATAATAAAAGAGACGTCGTTGCATAAACGTGATGCAGAGATCATCGTTGCATAGATGAACTGTTGATGAAGCCGTTGCATAGGCATAATAAGAGAGACGTCGTTGCATAGGCATAATAAGAGAGACGTCGTTGCATAGACGTGATGCAGAGATCATCGTTGCATAGATGAACTGTTGATGAAGCCGTTGCATAGGCATAATAAGAGAGACGTCGTTGCATAGACGTAATGTAAGGGTATGATCCTTGTGGGGCCGATCTGTGATGTAGAAATTCCTTGTGAATCAAATAATAAGTGTTGGAGACTCCCTTGTTTTTATCAAATCTGAAGACCTGCACTCAAAGAAATTTGTGAGTTTGGGGAGGGGTGGTTGATTCGTGTTGACTTTGCAGCTTTGGTGCTTGATGCTTGTGTGTTGAACGGCTTGGACTGTAACCCTGCACTGTTTTCCAGTCTTGGTTAATCACTGATGAAAATATTTGTTTTGAAAATAATTTATTTATGAGAAAATATGCATAAGAATTTCTGTCGAATTACGGAATAGTGACATGTAGCGAAACAAAACAAACGTCCTTGCCCAAAATCTTGTTCCGGCTGGAAAACTTAACTGCCGATATTTCCCAAATCTATAAATTTCTCCCTGCAGCGAATCCTTGAATTTCAACCCAAATACGAAGATTGTGAACTTTCAATCGCACGAGATCGAATCCTGCGCGGACGACATGCGACTTTAAACATATGAGTGTACTTCGTCACATGTGAAGCAAAGCAGGAGTTTTCAAATAGTGGGGACCGGCGATTTAGCGCCACGTATCCCCGTGAGGAATCAGTCGTGGCGTAGTTCATTACAAGTGGAGGATTATGAGGTTTTCTAAAATATGGCCGGCGATGTAGGCGCTACGTATCCCCGGGAATCAGTCATAACGTAGTTCGGATTACAAAAGTGGAATGACGGAATTTTACGGGAGTGTGGCCGAAGCGATATGGCGCCACGTATCCCACCGAGGAATCAGTCATAACGTAGTTCGATTACAAATAATTGATAACTTTTACAAAATATGAAAGAAAAGCATTACATGGAAAAGTCCAGACATAGTATCTTTTCACAACATCTGCGTTGATTGCTTTCGGCCATATCTCACCGTCCATTTCAGCTAAGATCAATGCTCCTCCGGTTAGTACTCGATGGACCATGTAGGGTCCTTGTCAGTTAGGTGCGAACTTTCCTTTAAGCTTCACTTTGATTCGGAAATATGCGTTTCAAAACCAATTGTCGACTTGAATAACCTCGGCCTTACCTTCTTGTTAAAAGCTCTAGCCATTACGTTACGATAAAGGTCAGTGACATCTGCGATCAACCTTTTCTCATCAATCAACATCAATTGTTCACACCGACCCTGTATCCATTCGGCTTCGCTTAACTCGGCTTCTTGGATAATTCTCAACGATGGTATTTCTACCTCTGCTGGTAGCACCGCTTCTGTTCCATAAACCAAAAGGTATGGCGTGGCCCCGGTAGAAGTCCGAATTATGGTGCGATAACCCAAAAGTGCGAAAGACAAATGCTCATGCCAATGTTTGTAATTATCAACCATCTTCCGCAATATCCTCTTAATGTTCTTGTTGGCTGCTTCTACTGCTCCATTCATCTGAGGTCGATACGGAGTGGAATTGCGGTGAGTGATCTTAAAACTCCACATATCTCACGCGTCAAGTTTCTTGTTGAGATTGGCTCAGTTATCTGTTACAATTGACTCAGAATTCCAAATCGGCAAATGATGTTGTTGCGCACGAAATCAACCACTACCTTCGTTCACGGTTGTATGGCGACGCTTCCACCCACTTTGTGAAATGTCGATTGCCACAAAATGAATCTGTGCGGATTGGATCTTTGTGGGCTCAATAGGACGATAACGTCCATCCCCAAGCAAACGGCGAGGGAATTTGTTACGTTGAGCTCATTCGGAGGTACACGGATCATATCGCCGTGAATCTGACATTGATGACATTTTTGCACGAAACGACAGCAATCTGTCTCCATGGTCATCCAAAAGTATCCTGCTCGTAGAATTTTCTTTGCCAAAGTAAAACCATTCATATGGGGGATGCAAGTACCTCCGTGTATTTCTTGACAACTTATTCGCCTCGCGGCGTCGATGCATCTTAACAAACCTAAATCTGGAGTCCTCCGATAAAGGATTTCCCCGTTTAGGAAGAAATGGTTTGCTAACCTCCGTAGTGTCTTCTTTTGAATGGTAGTCATGCCTTCCGGATATTCGTTGACCTGGAGATATCTCTTGCGTCGTGGTACCATGGTTTTCCATCCGATTCTTCGTCTATGTGGAGACAATAAGCTGGTTGGTCCAACAAATCCACTTTGATAGGATCAATGTAATTCTTATCCGGATGCTGGATCATAGAGGAAAGAGTTGCCAGAGCATCGGCAAATTCGTTCTGAGCTCGTGGGATATGCTTGACTTATCTTGACGAATTTTTGCACAATTCCTTGACACGGTGCGGTAAGGAGTATCTTCCATTCTTGGTAGCCCAATCTCCTTGTATGCTGATGAATTAATAGATCTGAATCACCGATAACCAATAACTCTTGTATATTCATGTCGATGACCATTACGAGTCCAAGTATGCAAGCCGTGATTCGCCCGTGTTATTAGTGCATGGAAATCGAGTTTCTTTGAAATTGGGTAGTCTTGACCCGATTCGGAAACCAAAACCGCTCGACTCAACTCCTTTGAAGTTTACGGCTCCATCAAAAACAATCTCCAACTGGATAATCCTCGGAGATATCTTCTCCGACAAATAATACCTCGCCGTCCGGAAAATAAGTCAGGAGAGGCGTGTATTCCTCATCCACGGGGTTTTACGCAAGATGATCGGCTAGTGCTTGCCGCTTTGATGGCCTTTTGAGTGGCGTATATGATGTCAAATTCACTTAGCAAGATTTGCCACTTTGCTAGCTTCCGGTAGGCATGGGCCTGCGGGGATGTATTTGGCGGGTCCATCGCGAGATGAGGTAAGTAGTGTATGCAGACAAGTAATGTCTAAACTTTTGAGCTACCCAAGTCGAGCACAACAAGTGCGTTGAGCGAAATATCTGGGCCGTATGGCGTGAACTTCTTGCTCAAGTAATAAATAGTCTGCTCTTTCTTTCTGTTTCATCATGTTGCCCCAACACGCAACCGAATGCATTCTCCAACACAGACAAATACAACAACAAAGGTCTTCCGGGCTCTGGTGGTACCAAAACGGGTGGATTAGACAGATATTCTTTGATCTTATCAAAAGCCTGCTGGCAATCGACTGTCCAATTGGTTGGAGCATCCTTCTTTAGTAGCTTGAATATTGGTTCACATATCACCGTAGATTGAGTTATGAACTCTTGATGTAATTAAGTCGTCGAAAACTCATCACATCTTTCGACTCTTTGGAGGAGGCAACTCTTGGATGGCTTTTATCTTTGAGGTCCAATTCAATCCCATTCTACTTACAATGAAACCCAATAGCTTCCGTGAGTGACACCAAAGGCACACTTTGCGGGTTTAACTTGATTGTACTTCCTCGGTAGGTCAAAGAACTTCTTCAAATTAGTCAGTGATCGGCGCCGCCGTGATTTGATAATAACGTCATCCACGTAGACCTCTATTTCTTTGTGGATCATGTCGTGAAAGATAGTAGTCATGGCTCTCATATAAGTGGCACCAGCGTTCTTGAGTCGAATGGCATAACCTGTAATAGTATACTCCCGGCGTGGTGAATGTTGTTTTTTCTGCATCTTCCTCGTCCATCAGAATTTGGTGGTAACCAGCAAAACAATCGACGAATGATTGCAACTCATGCTTTGCACAATTGTCGATGAGTATGTGGATCTTTGGGAGGAAAATCATCCGGGCTAGCTTTGTTGAGATCACGATAATCTACACATACTCTTACCTTCCCATCCTTCTTTGCACGCACGATGTTGGCTAACCAAGTGGGGTACTTTGCAACTCGGATGACTTTTGCGTCGAACTGTTTGGACACTTCTTCTTTGACCTTCAAACTCATATCAGGCTTGATCTTTCTTGGCTTTTGCTTTACCGGGAGGCAAGATGGATCAATGGGTAATCTATGTGAAACAATATCTGTACTCAAACCCGGCATATCATCATAAGACCATGCGAATATGTCGACATATTGCTTCAGCAATTCTACCAAGTCTTCCTTTCGTGCGTCGCTTAGATGGATGCTGATTCTTGTTTCCTTTACGAACTTTGTATCTCCCAGGTTCACTACTTCTGTTTCATCCAAATTTGGCTTCGGCCTGTTCTCAAAATGCTCTAATTCTTTGACCAAACCTTCTGGTTGTGGGTCCCCCCCATAATCCTCAAAGTCTCGTTCGTTGCTTGGGTTTTGTTTGTTCATTTCACTACATGTCACATTCACATTATCGACAGATTTATTAGCTTGTATGCTGAAAAAGAAAAGAAAGTCATTAAGCAAAACAACAATTTTTATTTCATTTTTTTTTAAAATAGCAAAGCACTGGCGATTTTTGTCATTTAAGCTTTCAAAAGGGGAGGCAAAACATATATGAGATTCAGGCCTCAATCTGAATCACATTGTTTCATAAAAATCTAATACAAGTTCTACCAAGCTTCCCGGAGAAACATGGCGAGTGCAGTCCAATTTCTAGGACATCTCATGGCATCCCAAATGGTTGGCGTCTCCTCATGATCATTCAGAATCACATTGCAATCTACATCTTCTTCTGCAACAAAAAGGCTTTTGAGTCCTTCGGCGAGATCGTCTGTATCCTCCTTTTCTGATTCCTGGGTCGTGCAAGCTTTGACAAAAGACCGATTCAGGTGCGGAACAGGCTTAGGCAAAGGAACATCTCTTTCCTGAATTTGTTGATGATATCTCTTGAGAGTGGGCTCATACCCAAGTCCAAAAGTATCCTTCTTCTTTGGGCAGTCAATTGGCTCTGTTATACCACCTAGATTCAATCAGTCCTTTACTGGCCGAAACCATTTCTCAACATTTCTTGGGCTACCATTCGAGGGCGAGCTAACTCCAACTTTTCACTTTTGAAACACATACAATCTCTCGGCGTGGAAGGCCGAACCATCCAACTTATCTACACTTTTGACTGCAGGGATCTGGTTTGCGAGATTACTCCCCTCTCCATACACAACGATTTCCTGATGATTCCAAATAAACTTCAAACTTTGGTGTAGAGTAGAATGGATTGCGCCTGCCATGTGTATCCAAGGCCTCCCCATCAACAGGTTATAGCAAGTAGAGATATCTAATACAGAATTCCACGATGAATTCCACGGGTCCCACTTCCAAGATCAAATCAATTTCTCCACGACGCTCCTCGAGTTCCGTCGAAACCTTTGACTCGACATGGCTTCCCGAATCTTGTCGACATTCAATCCGAGGCTTGGAGAGTGGGGCTGGGCATATGTTTCTGCAGAGCCTCCATCTATCAACACTTTAGACACAAATTTATCCTGCGTTTCAACGTTATGTTGAGCACAGTTATGCCCCAAACCTTCGAGAGGCAATTCTTCATCATGGAATGAAATCTTGTGAGTTTCAAAATGTGCGACCAGGCGGAGAGTTTCGTCGGTGGTTTCGTGGGGACATACACTTCCTTCAATACTTCGATAATGCGCCCGTGGGCGCGCGAATTCATCAACAAGGAAAATAAGGATATCGGCGGGAGTTTTGTCCGGTGCTCTATGTGAGTATTCTTTTGTTGGCATCTTCCTCCGAATTCTTCCACTGGCCTCTGTTCGGCGCTTCTTCAAAACATTTTCTTTTCTTAGCGCTCGCCGCTTCTAACGAGGTATAATATCGTCGGACCTCGTCGATCCTGCGACAGCGGCTTGATGATCTTTTCCTCCTTCCACTACCTTCTCGAGTGAATGATTTGAGGCCAACTTTTGTTACAACAAATGGTGCCACCATTCGGGATTTTTGAGTGAGCACTTCAACCTCAAATGGTGCTCTTGCTTGCACGGTAATTCTTTGGAGTGACGAGTGCTGATTATTTTTCCTCATGCGGGCCGCACAATGGTCCCTTCTAGACTTTTCTCTTCGCGAATGTGATCACATTCGCACGGGCGTTGTCGTGATTCGGCAGGATTACTGTTCACATTAGGGAAGCTTCCTTTAGTGGATGGTCCCATCTTTGATTAGTGCCTCAATCTGTCTTTGAGGTTGAAACAATCCTCAGTATCATGTCGTGATCCGGAATGGTACATCTGACGTTTGTTCACATCATATAGCGGAGGTAGAGGATTAGAAATTCTTCCAGGATCGGTAATATTATGCATGACGCTTTAACCTTTCGAGCAGATGGGTTATGGGTTGTGAAGAGTGTGTAGGTTTTTGCGGGTCTTCTTTCGAAGTTGGCCGGAGTGCAGGTGCATTTGTGGATGTCAGGTGTGGTCGGGGTGGGTATGTAGGTTGGTTTCGTGGAGGTTTGGATAGGGAGTTGCTCGGGGTGGGCGATGTAGGGTGAGTATGGTAGACGGGGGTAAGGAGGTGGCGAGGTTGGTAGTATGATGGAGGGTTTTGGTTGTCTTGGCTATAGTGGAAAGGCTGATGGTTCTGCGTGTGCTGGTTGTAGTAGGAGGATTGGCAGTTTTGAGTGTGGGGGTTGTAGTAGGAAGGTTGATGGTTTTGATAGTTTGAACGCTGATTTCCACCGTATCCCTGTATCGACATGACAGGAGATGCTCCATCTCTCTTCGATCGGCTGGCGAATCCGATTGAATTGCTTTACTCGTTGCCTGTAGTGCGGCCAGGTTGGTGATCCTTCCTGTCTTCATACCTTCTTCTATGAAGTCTCCCATTCTCACAACCTCAGAGAAACTCCGCCCAATAACACTTATCATCCTCTCATAATATGTAGCATCTTTCATTGATTGTACAAAGAGGGTAGTCATCTCGCTTTCATCGTGAATTGAACTGGCGGCTCCCCTCCATCTCATGGCAAACTCTCGAAAGGTCTCTGTAGACTTCTTCTCAAGCTTCATCAAATAAAATCTGTCGACCGTATCGATGTTGAACCTAAACTCGTCTGAAGTCTGTGCCATTGCGCCCCAATTCGCCATTTCGCGGATCTTGGTCGTGTACCAATCAAGCGCCGATCAAACTTATAAATAACTTCATGATTATGGCACGATCTTACCGACTCAGACCAACTTGTCGCAGTAGGATCTTAAATGTGCTCGAGGTTGCCGCTTTCCATCAAACATATCGAACTTGTGCCTTATAACCGAAGCGGTAGTTCCACATCCGATGACGCAGTGCTTCATACTCCAAACCCTCATGCCGCTTTACTTGTTTGCATGTTCCTAAGCGCTTCGCCGGTTATGGATCTCTGCCACGTTACCGTGATTCTTTCCCTCGTCTGCCTCTCCATTTCCTCGTATTGGTCAACCTCCTGGGTGGGCGGGATTTGGACGACAACAGGTTGAGCTTCTGCTGCATATACCGGTGGAACATATTGCTTATTGTGGTTGACAATGTGTGCCGCTGGTATGTGCTCTGTAGCCCAATAATGGGGAACGTGTAGGGTATTTTGGATGGGCGGTGGTTGGGGTATATGTGGGGTTGATGAGGATAGAGGGTTATTTCGTGGCTGGCTTCTTTGTGGGCTAGCTGGTGGGTTAATGGGCGGCGGGTTAGTATGTTGTGGATTGGGGTTATTTGGTGGAAGGTTTTGAGGGGGGTTTCGGGGAAGTGCGGGTTCGGGTGGAGCTGTTGTAGTCGTTCTCTGTTCGGGACATGGAGTGTTGAGACTAATAGACAAATTTGTGAGATTCTGCAACCGTTCCATCTCGGCTTGCATATTCGCCATCTGCTGTAGCAACTGAGCAAGATACTCATCCTGGGCACTGAGATTTCCCCTCCCTGAATTCTCCGGTTCATCCCTAGGAATAGTGATGAGTCCTAAGCCTGTCTGTTCTGTAGTTCCTGAATCATCCATGTTGCCTGAAGTGTGCGCTTTGATGCAGTGAAATAAGGGTGATCTGCCAGCTTTAGTCAACACGCATCAACACTTGGGAAAGTAAATAAGCGGACGTCTTCTAAAACAGTGAGACTAACCCCATTAGTAATGTTAGTAATCGTAAAATAATATATCTTTGGGTAATAATATCGTGCAAATTGTATGAAAGTCAGTAGCGTCCTAATATGCATAGGGACCTCTTTTAATGCAGGTGGGCCTAAGCGACAAATACGCAAAATTGTGATAGATTGGTCGAGCCTTTTGATTAATGCCTTTAGTTGGAAATAACTTACAAGTAAAACAACAAAACTCCTTAAGGCTATACTAGAATGTTCTTATGTCTCTGAAGATGAAGCCCCGGTACTGCTTGGTCCTGCTCCTATCTGTCGAGAATCTTTACTACATTCTGCGTGCAGGTCCGTATGTCCGGTAATTGTCTCCTTGGTGGCGAACCTTTATCGATCCTTCGCTGTTATACCGTATTTCGGTATATGCGTGGGAATACGTCTAAGTTTAGCCTTAAAGATTAGGCCAAGTTCGAAATTGTGCACAACTCGCTTAAAGAATCGTTTTCCGAAGAAACGTTTCCACAGCTTTCGTAGGATAAATTCCGGCTATGCCATTTCTAATTTTTGCGGATTTTTCCGGAGGCGAAACATTTTGGACAGCGGGAGGCGACACTTGGCACCTCCAATTGGTGGACTTCAAATCGTCCATTTGGGACGAATTGGCTAAGCAATAGCACGTTTTTGTGCCTTGTGCACAATCGAGGAGTTGGTAGGATATTTGTGTATAGTTAATCCTCACCCTACACTTGCCTTGCACTTGTCTAAATCTTGGCCATTGGTTGACCACTTGACCTATAAATACCCCCAAGATGAAGAGTTCTTCATCCACAAAGCTTTCCAAGTCTTGAAAATCCTCTCCTCTCCCTTTGTAGATCTTTTCGTCCAACACTCCTCACTCCCTTGTGAAGGCCATGGCCGAATACCACTAGCCTAGCCAAAAATCTACCCCTCCCTTGGTAGAAAAGTTGCCTTCTTGTATTGTTATAATGCCCAAAATACCTAGCCCAAATACCTTACTACTTAGTAGAAGTTGTGAAGAACTTCTAAGGTTTCCTTGGAGCATACAACTTAGAGCAAAACCTTGCTCAGTGCGACTTTTCTAGGATATTATTGGGAACTGAGGTAACTAATCCTAACCTCTTTTGAATTAGAGAATACTTCTTGTAGTAGTATTAGAAATAGTATCAAATACTTAGAAGAATATCACGAATAGAATTGAACTGTTACCACGATAGAAGGGTTTAAAGAAGAATAATCAAATCATTTACATAGAATTTGTTTTCACGATGAACTTATATAGCTCACGGGTAGGGAAGTCTTTGCCCGACTTTCCGTAGAATTATGAACCCTCTGTTTAGAATGACCGTGAGTAGTCTTTGATAGATATCTGTGACTATTATAGGTGACTCTGCGCGACATATTGACTTGGCGGTGGTTTTTTGAGAAGGTATGTGATTCTTCCTAAAGCGTGATATTTTACAATATATATATATATTACGGTGAGCGTACGTGTGTTATCGAATAATAACTACGTGATGTCTTTGACTTAAGCTGAATAATACTTACGGCAATGCCTCACGCTTAAGCACGAATAACACTTACGCAATGCCTCACCGCTTAAGCTTTGAATAATAAAGATCGAAAGCATTTCAAAAGAATCTTGAATCATTTTTAATGAAGAGAACTAGCGGTTTTAAAGCGAAGCTTAAGAGTTATACTAGCTTTATGGGAAGTTGAGTATAACCACTTAAGATTGATCAAGAAACAAGTTTGACTATGTGTGTATATGACCTAAATTGAATTGTGAAAAGAATAATAAGATGGTTTGATAAGTAGACATGATATGATCTTATGTGTGTTAGTGTCTTGTAACGTTTGTGAAAAATAGTATTCTTGTTGTGCTTATGTTGTTTAAAGATAACATTACGTTAGTGTACCATCACTCGCCTCTTGAGATGATCACTGGGGTTAAAGTGCCTCCGTCGCGGGGTAGACTCGGTGATGCAGGACCGTGATTCGAGAATACCTCATGCGGGTCGGGGCCTATGCGAGCTACGAGAGTTCGAGTTAGTATGCGGGGTTATGCCTCATGCGATGCATGTGGCCCGTGCGACAACGAGTCGGGGCGATCTTGGAGTAGCTACCGCCGATGCGGGGTTATACCTCATGCGGGCCCGTGAGTGGCTATCACGGACTCGAGTCGAGATTAGGCTTGCGAGTGATAATACAGGCGAGTGGCCTGCTTGAATCATTCGCGGCCTAGAAAAGACTTATTCTGTTTACCTATTGTTGCTCTTGTTTGTGATGTAGCACTATGCGGGTTCCTTGGTTGTTTCATACATCTTTGCAATGCTTTTTAAAATGATATGTTTCATTTAAGTATTTCTGATTTCATATACTTAGTACTGTTGTCTTGACCTCGCCGAGCTGCGTTCATCTGCGGTAAGCGGCAGTGCTAGATCACATTCTTAGGATCTACGTTGGTGTCGGGAGCTCCATCTTTTAGGAGGCTCTACTTTTAGGTATGATCTCCGCATTGTAGATAGTTTTATGCTGATCGGGGTATGGCGGGCCTGTCGCCATAGTTGTATATTTCCTTAAGTGCAGTAGTCATGTTATGCGATGTCGGATGTAGCGCTAAACCGTGTTTATATATATATCTTAGAAAGCGATGTTTCTCACATAAAGCGTGTCTATTTTATAAAGCTGTTTCATGTCTTGCTTTATATTTCCGCCGATTACTCGATGTATGACTACTTGGGTGCCGGTAAGCACGATCACGGGCCACAGGCAGTGCGTGACAAAAGTGGTATCGAGCGATTAATCCTCGGAAAGTGTCTACTGACCGTATCTAGTAAGTGCTTGATTATCGGTGTGTTGTGCACGCGATAATCGAGAGGCTATAGGATATTTAGGATTGGTTTCCATTCTTCTCATTCGAAGATCGTGCTTTAGAAGGTGTTATAGGTTGGACCCTCTAACGTATTCCTTTCTATACGATTATGCCTCACGTAAAGCGGCCGGGCCCGAAGAGCAAAGCGGCGAGAGGCTGCTAGCGAGACACCCGAGTCACGAGGCTCGGGCCCGATCTATACCGAGCGGCGAGTTCTATGACGCCGCCAGCCAGAGACCACGCAGTACCAGCGCCTCATCCCGCGGCACAGGCGGAGAGTTAGGGCTGAGAGATGGCCCGACTTTTGGCTAAAGTTGTGGCCGTCTGAGAGAGATTGGATCTGGCGGTTCGGTTCGGCTCGGCTCGGTCGCGCCGTGGTACACCCGAGGCGAGATAGTTTGAGGCTACGAGATTTCTTGAGTTGTAGCGCCGAGTTTTACTGGTCGAGGCGGAGGATGATCGCAGGAGTTCATCCGTCGACGAGAGGATCGTAGGGTGATCGAGGCCTCGAGGCAGTCTGTGACGCCCGGTTCGCGTCGGTGCGTGATCCGCGATCGATTGGTTTGGTCAGGAGTTATCCCGAGGAAACCGCAGCGTCCCAGTACTTGGGATGAGTTCTCGAGGCTTTCCTCACTTCTTGCCTCGCGGATGAGAGCGCGGGCGGATAGATTTTACTCTGCGGCGAGAGAGGGCGCTTGTCGAGTACAATGTCGAGTTTGATTCATTGGCTCGATATGTCCCGGCATTGGTAGCGAATATGGAGGATAGGAGTACGCTATGTCACCGGGCTGAAACGACTATATGGCGAGTCGTATGCGGGGTTTCTCTCGGCCGGTATGGACATTACCGCGTGCGAGCTCGCCGCTTGGATGCGAGCGCGAAGGTCGGCGAGTGGGCGACGGCGAGAAGAAGGCCGGGGCGGGAGGTCTTACGGTGGTTATCGTGGTGGCGGCCTCGGCGGCGATCTAGGTTCGCACACGGCCGGCTCGAGCACTCTGCGCGTCGCCGGCCTGGCCCGAGTTTTGAGGCGGACGGGGCCGAGGCTTGGGCGTCGAGTAGCGGAAGTGCGGCGATCGGGACCACCGCCCGGTGTGGCCGTCGGTAGATCCCATTACGAAGTGTGGTACTACTTTTGGAGCTTATTCTGATTGTAGCGGAGTCACTGCGGCTTGTCGGCCAGAAGCGTGGCGGTGGTAGGGCTCGGCGCCGAGTTACATTGCGGCCCATCAGCTCTGATTACTCGCCGGGCGAGGTGCTCGTGGGTCAGTCGCGGCGGTCGTGGCTCGGGTCGATTCTAGCGGTCCTCGAAGCGCGTTTATGCTTTGTCGGTAAGCGGGATCGGAGGCCTCGCGATGTCGTCGGTACTTATCGGTTCTGGTTTGATGTGTATGCTTTGATAGATCGGGTTCTACTGTCACATATATCTCCCACTTGTTGCTAGTAGGATAGGGATAGAGCACGAGTCCATGAACCGCTTTCGAGGTAGCTACGCGATGGTGATTCGGTGGTAGCTCGGCGGGTATATAGAGCTTGTCTGTGACCGTTCTGATCGTCGGACCCTGGCGGAAACTTGATAGAGTTGGAGATGATTGACGGCGTGATTATGGGGATGGATTGGCTAGCTTCTTGCTACGCCAATGTAGGCTGAGAGAGAGAGTAATGCGGTTCGGTTTCACGAGGCCGGTTGTTGAGTGGGAGAGACGCGGTATCGTAGGGGTAGGTTTATTTCTACCTCGAGGCTAGGAAGATGGTGCGAAGGGTATATCTACCATCTCGTTGGTGTTTGATCTGAAGGCTGCGGTGCAGTTTTGATCGATTCGATGGTCGTGAAGTTCCCGGGCGTGTTTCGGATGACCTCCGGGTATCCTCACGAGAGGAGATCGAGTTTTGTATTGACATATTGCGGACACTCGGCTTTATTTCCATTCGCCATCTGAGAATGGCGCTGCCGAGTTGAGAGAGTTGAAGGATCGGCTTAGAGATTTCTTTGGAGAAAGGGCTTGTCGGGCTAGTGTTTTTCCACAGGGGCCTTGGTATTGTTCGTGAAGAAGAAGAAGGGCGGGGCCAGCTGCGCGTGTGTGTTGATTCTGACGGTGAACAAGGTGACCATTAAACGAATACCCTTCCCGGGATTGATGATTTGTTCGACCCGGTTGCGAGTGCGAGATGTTTCTCGAGATTGATGCGTGATCGGGCTATCATCAGTGCGAGTCGAGAGGTGGATGTCCACAGAATTGCATTCGGACGTGCGGGCATTATGAGTTGAGTCATGTCTTTTGGGTTGACGATGCTCGTGGTATTCATGGATTTGATGAGCGAGTGTTCAAACCATTTTGGACACGTTTGTGATAGTGTTCATTGATGATATCTTGGTTTATTCTCGCTCGAGCGAGGAGCGTGCGGAGCGTTGAGGCTGTCTTGACAATTCTCGAGACCAGCGGTTATGCGCCAAGTTTTCCAAATGTGAGTTTTGGTTGACTTGATGGCGTTTCTTGGGCATATTATGGGTGATGGCATTCAGTGAATCTGGCCAAAATCGGCGATCGAGACTTGGCGAGACTACTACTCAAGCGGAGGTTCGCGATTTCTGGGCCTTGCGAGTTATTATCGGTTCGTGGAGAAGTTTGCTTCTATCTGCACCATTGACTAGGTGACTCGAAGCGGCCAAGTTCGATGGTGATGCTTGTGGCGGGGTTTCGATTCTTGATAGAGATTGGCGACCTCACGTTCTTACTCTTCCGGAGGTCAGACGGTTATGTTGTGTATTGTGATCGTCGAGCATCGGGTTGGGATGTGTGTTGATGCGGCATGGCGAGTTATAGCATATGCGTCGGCGGTGAAGAAAGCGAGAGGAACTACCCGCGTGATTTGGAGTTGGCGGTGTGATTCACGCTTTGAAGATCTGGAGGCCTTATTTGTATGGGGTTGCGTGGATATTTATACTGAGACCACGAGAGCCTCGGTATTTCTTGACGGAGGAGTGAACTTCACGGCGAGGCGGTGGTTAGAGTTGCTTAAGGATTACGATGTTGATATCTGTACCACGGGAAGGCGATGTTGTGGCGGATGCTCTTAGTCGTAGGTCGATGGGAGCCTATCGGATGTGCGGCTAGAGAGGAGGGACATGGTTCGTGATTTGCATCGATTAGCGAGCCTTGGTGTCCGTTTGATTGATTACGATAGCGGTGGGGTTAGAGTTCGTGAGGTTGCAGAACTTAATCGTCGAGAGGTGAAGAAGCGGCGATTCGAGATCAACTTTGATTCGATATCGTGATCTGACTCTTACGTGAGGCAAGGGTCCTTTTGGTAGCACGGATGGGGTGCTAAGGTTTGAAGCGGTGTGTGTTCGGATGTTTGAGACTTGTGAGTTCTTGGAAGCGCGGCGCGCGTTACTCTATCCGTCGGGTCGACGAGATGTACCACGACGCTTAGATCGTGTATTGGTGGGATGGCTTGAAGAGAGCGTTGCGAGTTCGTAGCTCGGTGCGTGTTGTCGGTGAAGGTAGAGCACGGAGGCACGGTGGTTTATTCTGAGCGATTGAGATCGACACGGAAGTGGGAGGTAATCAACATGGACTTCATCACGGGATTACCTCGCTTTCGGAGGAGACATGATTCTATATGGGTTATCGTCGGCGGTGTGAAATCAGCCCACTTTCTTCCGTCGGGGCGACTTTTGGTGAGGATTATGCGGACTTTACATCCGAGAGATCGTCGGTGCGTGGAGTCCCTACGATCATATCGAGCAGAGGCGGTTTCGACTAACACGGAGTCGCTTCCGGAGGGTTTAGGGGCAGCGGTGAGCACAGTCTGCATTTCATCCACGAGCAGACGGACGGCGAGCGCACTATCCGGACTGCGAGGATATCTGCGAGCTGTGTTATTGACCGATGGTAGTTGGGAGGATCATTTGCCTCTAGTTGAGTTCGCGTATAATAATAGCTACCACTCGGTATTCGGATGGCGCCTTATGAGGCCTTGTATGGAAGGAAGTGCGGATCGCCTATAGGTTGGTTCGATGTGGGCGAGAGTGCGGCTAGTGGGACGGTTGATGCAATGACGATGGATAAGGTGAAGCTTATCAGGCGGCTATTGGACTCGAGTCGGCCAGTCGTATCACGGATCATCGTCGTCGGCATCTTGAGTTCGAGTTCATGATTGGGTTTTCCTAAAGGTGTCACCCGTGAAGGGTGTGATGAGATTCGGAAGAAGGAAACTGGCCCCAGTACGTTGGTAGTTTGATTGTCGCGAGGTAAGCAAGTTGCACTATGAGTTGGATCTGCCGTCCGTCTGGAAGCGATCGTCCGGTTTTCACGTATCTATCTTTGAGAGATGTATCGGGGATCCATCTAGGGTACACCGATTGACGATGTCGGTGGCCAGGGGTTATCGTATGAGAGATTCCATGCGATAGTCGATCGTCGGAGTTAGGCGTCTGCGGACGAAGGGCGTGGCTTCGTCAAAGTCTTGTGGCGGAACGAGCTCGAGAGGAGATGGCGTGGGGCGAGGAGGACATGAGGCGAAGTATCCTCACCTATTCCCAGCACCTCGGGTAATTCACTTTCCTACTTGTAAATTTTCGTTATCGTTATGCCTAAGTGTTGTTTTGTGGCGCGTGTGGCATTTGCAAGCCGTTTAAGTTATGAAGAATCTTATCGTTAAGCTATGTTGGGAAGGAACATTCGGGCGAATGTTTCTAAGTGGGAGAATGTTATACCCGTATTTCGGTAGTATGCGTAAGGGAATACGTCTGAAAGTTTAGCCTTAAAGATTAGGCAAGTTCGAAATTGTGCCTGACTTCGGCAAAGAATCGTTTTCCGTGAAAGCGTTTCCCACGACTTTCGTAGGATAAATTCGGCTATGCCATTTCTAATTTTGCGGATTTTTCCGAGAGGCGAAACATTTTGGACCAGCGGGAGGCGACACGGCACCTCCGATTGGTGGACTTAATCGTCCGTTTGGGCCGAATTGGCTAAGATGGCACGTTTTTGTGCCTTGTGCACAAGTCGAGAGTTGGTAGGATATTTGTGTATAGTTAATCCTCACCTACACTTGCCTTGCACTTGTCTAAATCTTGACCATTGGTTGGCCACTTGACCTATAAATACCCTTAAGATGAAGAGTTCTTCATCCACAAAGCTTTCAGTCTTGAAAATCCTCTCCTCTCCCTTTGTAGATCTTTTCGTCAACACTCCTCCACTCCCTTGAAGGCCATGGCGAATACCCCACTTTAGCCAAAAATCTACCCCATCCTTGGTAGAAAAGTTGTCTTCTTGTATTGTTATAATGCCCAAAATACCTAGCCCAAATACCTTACTACTTAGTAGAAGTTGTGAAGAACTTAAGGTTTCCTTGGAGCATCTGACTTAGGAGCAAAACCTTGCTCGGTAGCGACTTTTCTAGGATATTATTGGGCTTACCGGGTAACTAATCTTAACCTCTTTTGAATTAGAGAATACTTCTGTAGTAGTATTAGAAATAGTATCAAATACTTAGAAGAATATCACAAAATAGAATTGAGCTATTACCCAGTAGAAGGGTTTAAAGAAGAATAATCAAGCTGTACTTACATGATTTGTTTTCCTGATGAACTTATATAGCTCATGGGTAGGAAGTCTTTGCCCGACTTTCCGTAAATTATGAACCCTCTGTTTAGAATGACCGTGAGTAGTCTTTGATAGATATCTGTGACTATTATAGTCGACTCTGCGCGACATATTGACTTGGCGGTGGTTTTATTTGAGAAGGTATGTGATTCTTCCTAAAGCATGATATTTTACAATATATATATATAGTGCGGTGAGCGTACGTGTGTTAAGCGAATAATAACTACGTGATGTCTTTGACTTAAGCTGAATAATACTTACGGCAATGCCTCGACTTAAGCTTGAATAACACTTACGTGATGCCTGGCTTAAGCACGAATAATAAAGATCGAAAGCATTTCAAAAGAATCTTGAATCATTTTTATGAAGAGAACTAAGCGGTTTTAAAGCGAAGCTTAAGAGTTATACTAGCTTTATGGGAAGTTGAGTATAACCACTTAAGATTGATACTGAAACAAGTTTGACTATGTGTGTATAATGGACCTAAATTGAATTGTGAAAAGAATAATAAGATGGTTTGATAAGTAGACATGATATGATGCTATGTGTGTTAGTGTCTTTATAACGTTTGTGAAAAATAGTATTCTTGTTGTGCTTATGTTGTTTAAAGATAATTTATTACGTTAGTGTACCATCACTCGCCTCTTGAGATGATCTGGGGTTAAGGCCCTCCGTCGCGGGGTAGACTTCGGTGATGCGAGACCGTGATTCGAGAATACCTCATGCGGGTCGAGGGCCTATGCGGGCTACGAGAGTTCGAGGTTAGTATGCGGGGTTATGCCTCATGCGATGCATGTGGCGTGCGGACAACGAGTCGGGGCGATGCAGGAGTAGCTACCGCCGATGCGGGGTTATACCTCATGCGGGCCCGTGTGAGTGGCCTATGCGGACTCGAGTCGAGTTAGGCTTGCGAGTGATAATACGGCGAGTGGCCTGCTTGAATCATTCGCGGCTAGAAAAGACTTATTACTGTTTACCTATTGTTGCTCTTGTTTGTGATGTGGCACTATGCGGGTTCCTTGGTTGTTTCATACATACTTGCAAACTTTTTAAAATGATATGTTTCATTTAAGTATTTCTGATTTCATATACTTAGTACTGTTATCTTGACCTCGCCCGAGGCTGCGTTCATCTGCGCGGTAAGAGCGGCAGTGCTAGATCCACATTCTTAGGATCTCTACGTTGGTGTCGAGCTCCATCTTTTAGGAGGCTCTACTTTTAGGTATGATCTCACTGTTGTAGATAGTTTTATGCTGATCGAGGTATGGCGGGGCCTGTCCGCCATAGTTGTATATTTCCTTAAGTGCAGTAGTCGTATTTATGCGATTGTCGGATGTAGCTAAACCATGTTTATATATATATCTTGAAAGCGATGTTTTCTCACATAAGCGTGTCTATTTTATAAAGCGTTTCATGTCTTGCTTTATATTTCCGATTACTCGATGTATGACTACTTGGGTGCCGGTAAGGCGCGATCCACGAACCTGAGCAGGTCGTGACGGCGCCAGCGTCTTAGACTACGCTCTCGCCCGACTAGGACATGTATTAGTGATCCTCTTGAAGCCATATGCGATATTCGAGTCTTTATCTGGTCCTTTCAACCTCTATTTGATCAATGTGGTTCCATTCATAGAGAATTTGCTTGGCCGGGAACGATGAAGTCCGTCGGAATCGAATTTGAGGCTCATGCCGACTCCGAGAGGATCACTGCGTATGGCGAACCGGATGCGCGTAATGGGGCATATGGTTGGAGTCTCTGGACTATAAGTGGATATAATAAAGTCTCTTATATCTTATATAGACTTTCTTAACAATATGGAGCAACGGATATTTCCCGAATCGACTCATTGTTGCAAGATGTTAAGTACTGTACAATCCTCGGCGCCAACCGGTGACACATGCGTCTCGTCCCTATCGTAAAGGTGGAGATTTTATTGTTTCTTATTTGTGGCATATATCTGTCATGTTTGGCTGATAGAAATGCTCTCTTGCCATCGCAAAATAAGATTACAACGCCGAAAAAGCTTGACTCGCCCTTTTGCATTTGTTGAGGCTCTAAATAGTTCTGCTAAGATCATGGCGCTAACGTGAGTCGTTTGTCACCGACTCCATCAAACATTGCTCTAACTCTTGAACATATGCGCGTCTAATCCTTCCATGCTCAAGTGGAAATAAAAGAATCCCTAGGAAAGCCATAGCAAATGCGATAGGGCGCTAACTCTCGATGGTGCGAAGTGCAACAAAACTCATTCTTAAATAACTATGTAGTCTTGCAACCATATCTCTCATAAAGGTAGTCTAGAGAGACCCGATTGTTTTCAAAGCAGTATGACTCTCTGGTATTCTTTAAACCCAAGTAACGGAGGAGCTTTTTCCCGGTGGCGTGCGGAATAAGCGGCTTTACGTCATGATATGCCAAATCGGTGAAGTAGCTAACTTCTTCTAAGGTGGGGGTCATCTCAAAATCCCTGAATTTGAAGACGACTCGATCCGGGTCCCAAAATTGGATCAATGCTCTGACCAAATGCTGATCGGGAGAGATGTCAAATAATGAGATGAGACACCCTAATCTCCTTCTGATTGCCATCTGACTACCCAAGTCGAATTTTGACCACCACAACTTCAATTTACTCGGAGTTCCACTCACCATCCTGATCCGAGGGGCATGTTCCATCTAAAAATAAATAATACAAAAAAAAAAAAAAAAATGAAAATGCATCTTCCAACTTTGGCATTTCGAATCTTAGGCTTAGTTTCATTTTATCACGATCATGCAACATATAATATGCTGTTGAGTCGCGGGGTTGTGAAACCCGTTGATCAATTTGGTGTCTTCCTAATTGTGGCGTCGATACCAGGGATCAACCCACCTAGGGTGTATGCATGCATGACTTAAAATAAAAAGGGTGGTATGGCTCTATCTTAAATTCTCTAAGATTTGGCTTTACTAGACGCAAGGTTCCCGAGCGGACTGCTCGAGTGAGAAGACTACGCGGCTGATCAGACGAACCGATCTAACTCCGCGCATGGCGCAACTCTCTAAATTTTGGGTATTTTGAAAGAAATTTGCGGGTGCTTGAAGCACGCGGTAGCGTGAGTGTGTGATAGTGCGAATTTTCCAGAATGGAAGAAATATGAGCGGAATGCCATTTTAAGGAAAGCGGTAACAAATAGCAGTTAAGACAATATGCAAATTTTTATATGTAAAGCAGAATAATTTAGACAAAATAATAAGAGCAAATAAGTGTAAAACATAAAGGGAGCAATTTAAGCGAAAATAAAGAAAACAAAGCACAATAAATTAACCTATGTTTGTTGTGGTTAAGAACCTAAAATCCCCAGTGGAGTCGCCATGCTGTGACACCCCATTTTCAACCGGAGTCGGAAACGGGATTACTGCTACGCATGGTTGGATTCCTGAAATGCTATTTAAAGGAGTCGCCACCTAATTATTATAGTGAATTAGGACACTAAAAAATGTAGCATAAAATACTACAAATGATCTCCATTTTAAAGGTCTGTGAAACTATGTGAGATTCTAGGTAAGGATTCTTTATTATCCTAAAGGGAAGGGGTTAAGCATCCTAAAGGATCCGCTAACTTGCGGTTGTCCGTTCAAACTTAGGTTAGTATTATTAAAAAATGTACATTTAGGAGGACATGGGTTAAAAAGATGTTTGCAAATAGTTATTTAAAAGATATGTAAGTATATATATTTTCCATAGAATTGCATGAAGTTTATTTGTAAAAATGCAAGGAAAATATTCTAAAGAGGTTTATCATAAAAAATGCAAAATAATAAAAAAAGATGGTTTACTAAAAGTACGTATCATATGTAAATTTTAATCTTTGTAAAGGGCATACAAATGGGTAGAAGGATTTTCCTCTTTTACACTTGGTAATAAGAAAATAGATCTTTGTTGTAGAAAAAATAGATTTTGTCATTTTATGAAGTTTAATAAGAATTAGGAACTCATTTATTCCTATAATATCAATGAAAAGGCTAAGTTATTTTGAAAAGTTTTGAAAAATGCATAACGGCTTAAAGATAGATTAAACTAGTGACACATTTTATTATTTAACTAACCACCTTTAATAATTCTAGACCTAACTATTCTAAGCATTTTTAATAATTGTATAAGGTTAGTTAACAAAAAATACAAATAAAAGTAAAGTGACGGAGTTAAAGGAAAGGAGATAAAATGACTAGGGCAGGTGGAGATATTATCCTGCCCTATTAGTTTCGAAGGTCCCGATATCGGAGGATGCAAGGAACATAGATGCGTGTCTTCACTTGACAAAGTTATGATGAGTCTCGTAATGAGACTCTTCGTTGCTCCCGATGCATTTCATGCAAATAAAGAAGGAAAGAATTAGTATATGTCCAAAACTTTATCAGAATAATAGGTAAACATTCATCATGAAATTTGACACATAGTTTATACTCAGGCAGGCCCATGATTAAACGGTAAGGATCAGCAGGTGACAAAATAAACGAGCAATAAACCCACACAGCCTAGATATACACGCAGCCTGGACAGCGCCGAGGAGAGGAGAAAAGAAGACTTATACAGGAAAACCATTCATGCATATTAAACTACACTAAAGTAAATAAGGAGCATATCGAAGGAAAAGAGGATAGGGATACTGGTAACAAACAGTACACAGAAATACAAAGCAATTCCCCCAAAACGTGAAGTATCCAGTTTTAAAGAAGAAACGAACCAGCCCACATATGTAGTGGGCCCGGTTAATAGACATTCACATTCGTATATATATATCACTCCTGATTTCACAATATAGCGACGAACAGTTAACTGATATATTATTGCTGTAACATGAAACGGAATAATCAAGCTTTATCTTGCATGTATGCCATATTGGTTTAAATTTCCACACCCCATACAGTAATAAGAACTCAAAAAATCAAAACTTATAATTGAGCATGATTGCAAGAATGTTCTCTCGTCTGCCTAACGATAACTGGCTAGAAATCTATACAAGGGAATCCTAAAGGATCTTAAAAATATCACAAATTAGAGATATGGCATACAAGAGCTCAGTAGTATCGAACGCTAATATAGGATGTCATTTCGCATTTAGTTATGTAGGATAATCACAGGGCGGTTGGAAGGACATGCAGACATAGAAACTCTCGTGACACCCAAACCAAGCGGTAGGGTATGCCTAAACTAACACCAAACACACACGACTCACGTTAAAGTAGGCAATGTATGACGATCATGGATTGGGGACTTTATGCTAGCATAGAGGTAGTATTATCTTGAGACAGCAGACAAGTATGCAGTCAATTTAGCAAACATGAGGGCCAGAAAATAAACGAGTAACCACAAAGAAATGGCATTTTTAAGCATACAGAACTATTTAAACTAAAACTAAATATGCATACTCATATATGATATACATTAGGTATGATGACACTTGGGCAAGTAGGGCATAATATGATTAATTTGGTGAACATGATGGACATAGAAATGGACGAGCAAAGATAGCATATTTTTTTTTCCAGATAGGTAGAATCATTTAATCTAAACTAAGCATCTAATCATGCTCAAGCTGTATATCAACATAATGACACTTCTAAACCGATTCGAGATAATTGAGATAATTTTCCAATAGACCCCAAATCAAACCATCATGCCACAACTAACAAACATCTAGGATCTACTAAACTAGTTACGAGGACTCAACGGCAACATACTTCAAAATTATTTAGGCTATAACTGACTGACAATATTCAGAAACCCAACATATACACAAAACTTCTTATCAACATTTTTATTACCCCAACTCATGCATGCATGTTAATAAATAGTGATTTGATACATATCCTATACCTATTCTTTAACAAAGCAGGCGGTAATAGTAAAACAAGGTCAACACATGTGAGAAGATAAGTTTTAAAAAAAAAACTTAGAGAACAGGGCACTTCTCTTGAAACAGTTCGTAATACATTAAACAAATACCATTATACCAAGTTCAGAATTAACAAGTTTCTTATTATACTCTGTTTTACACTCAAACATGTAGATGATAGACATAACTCAATATGTTTAAAACTAGATTTACCGGAAAATACACACAAAAGGGCCACCCATAACTAATTACACATAAGCGTAGTTTGAAGAAAAATGCTAACTTGACATAAACACTTAACTAATCATTATAATATGCTCTGAATGTGTTCACATCATCAACTCGCTAGACATTAATACTATCTCATCTTAAACTAGTCAAGATCGGATGTAACCCAAAGAAACCTCCAACTAAGTATCGTATTAGCCAAATAGTTCACAATATGAATGGTGCATGCTTTGTCGAATGACAAGTATTTATCTAACCAAATAGGCAATAAATGATGGTCATATCCAATTTTAACACAACAAACCATCGGCATATTAATCACTAATAACTTAACTCGACGTAGTCATATATGATTAACTTAAACCTAAGCTAACAAGATAAATCATTACAAACTTTAGCAAGATTCACATTCGATCGACATGCTTAATAACTTATTAAATGATCTTAACAATAACATTTGATCAAAATTTGTTTATAAGTCGACTGAAACCAAACCTAGAAGACACTACTGTCGACTAAAAATGTGCTTATCCCACATACAAATAAATCACGTAAAGCAGATTAAGTAAATCAATTATGGAATTAAATATGGAATCGTGTTTACCTTCTTTGGGTGCGAATCAGGCGTTGTCTCGACTCGTCGATTCCGCTCCGAGAATATATGTGTGTGCGACTAGAGCGAAGAAAGACTTAGTGTTTTTGAATTTTTGAATCAATACTAGGAATAAAAAAGGATTTTAAGATCTGTTTTTAGGAGTAAAGAATCGATTTTCTTGTTCAGAAAAAAAAGAGGGGTCCGAAACACAACCCAGAGAGGTCGTATTTATAGCCAAGATATGGGTCTCCACACTCTTGAAGCTTGATTTGAAATTCAAATTCGGATGACAGGAAAGTATTAGTGACGTTTTGTGGATGAGGTGATGGAAAAGTGAAAAATCTTACTTTTCGATCGATTTGAGAGAAGAAACGTTGGGGCAGAGAAGAGGATACGTTCCTGGATTAAATCTCGAACGAACTTAAATTGTGTTTTTATCCATCAATCGAAGAGAGGAAGGTCCAAAGAAACCGCGGACGCCGTGCATTCCTCGATTCAGTGGTTAAAACGAACTCTCGCGATTCAGAAAAGGAGACGGGACTGCAGGTGATGGGTGATGGGTAGGAAGGGGCGATGTCAGGGGTGAAGGGATGGCGGGTTTTGATGGTGGCGTCGGTGGTGATGCATTGGGTGTGGTGGCGATTATCCGGCAGTGGGGTAGGGTGCAGCGATGGAGGCTAGGGCTGCTGGTTTGATTAGTTGAAGGGATGAAGAGGGTCTTCTGGTGGACGAGATAGGGGAAAATGGGCTGGGGGGGTTTATGGGCTAAGGAGATAAAAAAAATGGTCTTGGGCCATGGGTCGCGGGGGTTGGGCTGGGCGGCTGGTTTGGACGAGATAGGGGAAAAATGGGCTGGGGGTAAGGGATTTGGGCTGCGGTTTTTAGTAGAAATATTTGGGCTGTTGGGTTTGGAAATTAAAAAGTGGGCTCAATCTGATGAAAAGAAAATATGTGTTGTGGGTAGATTTAGTTATTTTAAATTAGGGAATGAGAATTGGGTAGAAAATAGGTGTTTTATTGTTGGGAGATTAATAGATAATTAGTCAAAATCTCTCAATTAATTAAAATATGCTTCCTTCAACTTAATTAATTTTAAAAATGCACACGCATAAAATACGATACAAAAGATTTAATATATGTATTTAATCTTGGAATATATATTCATAAAAATGATTAGTTTAGTATTTGAAGAACATATTAAGGGAAAATCGATCATCAATACTGACGACGAGATATTAAAATTGTTTTGCTTATATTTTAATTATAAAAATGTAATACTCGATATTGTAAAATTATGCGATAATTAGTGAAGAATATTAAAACTACTTCTTTTTTGACAATTTTCAAGACTGAGAAGCATAGTAAAATTAATTGGAGATAAAAAGACGATCTAAATGAAATGTTCAGTAAAGACGAGACAAAATTGGGTGTCAACAGTTACTACTACCACTCACAAATAAATTCCGCTGCTTCTTTGAGAAAACAACAGCTCTCATGTGACCTATGCCAACTCCAACACAAACTTTGCACTGGCAATCCCATAACCTAACAGTGTTGTCCTTACTCCCTGTTACAATAAGTGTTCTTCCAGAACTTGAGACACATGTATCAAGGCACAAAATAACATCAGTATGCCCAACTAACACATATGAGCACGACATTGTTGTAAGATCATAAACTCGCACCTGCTCTACACTTGTCGAAACAGCAAGAAACTGATCTTCATGTTTGGATGACCCAAAACTCAGAATACTTACACCATAGGGAGAGTGTGAGCTTCAAGCCATTTAGTGAGAATAGCCAGGTAAGCACAACCATGTATCTATAATTATTAGCTCTCGCATCGAGTCGCAGTTCTAAGAAAGCAACAAAATCCACCAAATACATCATTCCATTCTTTATCACATTTTCTATTGACGAAATAATTTGCAACATACTTGAACCGCTACATCTCAGAGAGCATAACCAACAATTTCATTCCATCTTACCGTGATCTTCTCTAGCACCTCCTTTATTCTCTGTCCCGTACCAAACAAATCACGAATATGTAGACCGAATTTACTCTCGAGCTTTCCTGGTTGCTTCACAGTGTATTGAACAATCTCTGAAAGTTCTCTTTTGACATTTTCCTGTCCTCCAATATCTTCCCATGAGACATTAGGCACTTCAACACTCGTTTCACGCAATGCATATGGATTACTTTTTTCTGGAGCAGTTTGGAAGTGCTCATTTGTGATAGCTATTGAGTTCAATATTTCAGCATCAGTGGAATCGTCTTCCAGATCAATGACATCTATTTTATCTCTAATACACTGAAGTGCAGCTTCAGCGCAAAGAGCAGTAAGATCTGCATCAACATAACTATGTGTAGCTTTGGATATTTTTTCCAAATCAACTTCTTCTACAAGCTTCTTATTCTTGGTATGGATACGAAAAACTTCAAGACGTCCACCTTCCTCATGTGTCTTCTCTCGCTTGGGAACAATTGCATAAATTTCATCAACGAATATAATAGATGGAACATTTTTCTCAGCTTCTTCAAAAGCTTTCCTGAGATTGCTTTCAGCCCCAGTAAACTCTATCTCATCCATATCTTCACCAATGTACCAATGCAAGAAAATATTTCTTCGAAACATAGCTGAAACAATCAAATACTAGCCATGATGAAGATTAGCAGCATACATCATATTCTTTGCATCACACATCTGCTGTGTTAGCTCGAAAACAAACAATGCTCGATATTACTGCGACCCTCAAGAAATGAGTGGAACAAATCCAACCATGAAGAAATGCAACTGTGAGAATGAGATGAAGTTAACAACAAATTTGCAGAGATTCGAATTGAGCTGGCCATGGAAACATAGATAGCAAGTAACACCACTCATGGTGGTAGAATTCAGATGGATTGGGTCCCCGAGGCTTGAAATTGTAAGTTTGAGAGTTTGGAAGCAAATGTCATAAAGAGCTTCATAAAAAAATTGTAATGTAGTAGAACCATACTTCTGTGGCCACGCTCCTGGTACTGGGGTTATCCTGAAGCCTCTAGTTTCTGTTTGTCACCATGTATCTGTTATAGGGCACTTTCCATCTCCTACAACATTGAAAAACCATCTTCATGCACTTGGATTGATTGGCTCATTAACACTTCTCAACACCCTCAAGCTTATAGCATATTTACACTCATCTGTCCAGTCTCGAATGGTAGCATCAGCTGGCATCAATGGTTTGATAAAGAACTGGGCACTTATGTCTCATGCTTCTTCGAAACCATCAGCATTTACTTCAAAATAGTAGTTGGTATCCTCAGAAGATGAAGAAGCATTTGTACTACCTTCATTCTATGTGATGTACTTTGAATAACTATCCTCTACAGAATACTTCTCACTTGCATAAAACAACATATGCTCAAGAAAATGGGCAATACCTTAAAGTCCCTCAGGATCACTAAAAACACCAACACACACATTTATTGAAGCTGCACAATAAGGACCTGACAGAGGTTGAAATACCATAATTACATGAGTGTTTAGAGCTTTGAGATATTCAAGTAATGCTGATGAAGATACACGCTCGTTGACATCAATATTGTGGCTATAAGCACTGTCGACACTCTCACCCTGCCAATCAAGGTCATCATTATTAGGTGGATGCACCACTAGTTCCAACTGAGTCTCAAGGACATGACACTCTACCCCTTTCAGAGGTTCGATTTCTTTCGATCTTCCCTCTACCAATGGAACTTTTGGTACATTGACAACCTTCAATTTTGGTTCGGTGTCTGCCATTTTCATCCTCTCCAATTGGCCAGTGTCTATTAGATTTTCAGAGACACGAGCTAAGTTGTCAAAAGAGTCACTTACTTCTCTACTTGGCATTTCATCAAACACTTGTTACACCTGAATTTCAAAACCCAATTTACTATATACAACAAGGGGTGAAAAAATCTGCAGAGACAACTCAATCTCATTCTTGTCGACTTTGTTATCCTCTATTACCTCAGCCTCAATCAACCACTCCAAATTCATGGGACTATTATCCTTGTTGCACACAACAGTGACACAACAATTAAAAGTTTCAGAAACGTGACCCTTGTGAAACGAGTCAGAATTAAACACAATTCTGGAAGTAGGACTAAATGAAGTCACATGGCAATCATAATAGAAGGTACTGTTGCTACTAGAATTTCAGACCCACTTGCTAATTCGAAATATTCCGAGTTCTGTCCATTAGTGGAAATCACATTTTCTTTCAATGACTTGACTACATCTGATATACTCTCCTCCGACCCAACAACAGTCAATTGTTCAACATGCGCCAATAATGTCTCATTTGACAAGATTTCTTCAACTGCAACATTATTGAAATTAGCCGCAGTTTGGTCGACCTCTGGTATAGCTGGTTCTAGTAGTGTTCCCTCTGTTAACGCCCTTATTGTCGTCGTGGTACCTAGTGTCTCCGGAGAACTAGGATTCGAGTTCGTCGTCGTTGCTGGAGTCGTCGGTGCTGACCCCCTCGCCTGAATGATGTTCAAGTTTGCCACAATGAGCTCGAACTTTCGATTTATTTCACGATTGAGCATCTGAATCTCGTCTTGGATGTTTTGCATCTCCGGTGAGATGTCTCGGATGATTTGCATCTCCGGTGAGATGTCCACTCCCGTCGTCGGACTGAGCTTTGATATTATTTGTAATAGATTCGGTAGTCTGCTACTAGAGTTCGACAGAGAAGGGGGAAAGGGAGGAAGAAAAAAGAGAGAGGGAGTAAGAGATAATGTATTTTTCTGGATAATGAACCAAATAGCCGTTACATAGTCTATTTATAGCTAAGGACTAAAATGCAAATACTAGAAAGTATTTACGTAAACAAAGAGGACTAAAGTGACAATTAATAATTGTAGTCACAAAATACAATTATGACAAGTACATAATCTTACCATATATGCTCATTTAGATTTCAAAGAAGGTCATTGCCGACTTCGAGATCTGATCGACGGAGAGAACAAACTTGTTCCAATGGTAGCAGCAACAAAAAATGCCCCAATTTTTTTTTCTTTCTTCACCATCACGTTTACACTTTCTTTTTCTTCTCTTCGCCACAGACTTTAATTTACTTGAAAGTGGTTTATGTGGTATATAAATGCTCGTAAAATTAAATTGTTAAATTGAGTTTTCGAAATAAGTTAAAAGAGATTTTATATATTTTCCCATTAATTTGCGAAAATAAAATCTGCCCGCTGCCCGAACCGTACAAAGAAGAAGAAGAATTTTTTAGCAGTAAGAAAAATATGTTACCAGTGCTAAGAGGTTTCCTCTCTCAGGCCAAAAGCCCACCTTATACAAATATAAGCCCGAAGCACATAATTATAATTCTCTTCAAATGAAAATAAAACAAACTTATATATATCTCTACACAATATTATTATACAGAGAGAAATAAAGGCGAAAAATAGAGATTCCTCATCTTCGAAAATCGAAATCAACAATTCAATTCGATCGACTCGGACTTTGACTCAGCTCTTGCTTTTTCGATCTCTCAGTTTTCAACTGGTATGTATTCTAAACCCTAGCTTTTAATTATTGTTGTTTTTACCCTCTTTTGAAAACCCTACATTTCTTAATTTGTGTGTTGATTAATTGTTTTTTCTTCTTTTATGTGGATTTCTAGGTTTTTTAAAATTTCGATTGGAATTTTGGACAAGTATGAGCATAGACAACCCTGGCGAAGAAGAGAATAATTAGGGTTTGGTACTGGCGACTGTGTTGCGGTATTGGCGGTGGGAAAGAGAAGCTTTGAGCTTTCCATGGGCGATGGAGGCGTTGCATGTGTGCCTGTACAGCATATTATGGAGCGTTTCTCAGTTTGTGGAACAAAAACTAGCAGCACCTTCAGTAATACTACTGTGAAGAAAAAGATGAATGGCGGTAAGATGAGGGCTAAGAAGGGGAAAGGAGTAAACTTGAGTAGTTCTAAGAGTAGTGGTGGTGGTAAAGAGATTGAGTGTAATGGTGATGTTGGTAAAGATGAAGTTGAGGAAGGTGAATTGGGTACTTTACCTATTGAGAATGGTGAACTTGTTCCTGAGAAGCGGAAATATGAGATAAAAAGTGAAATTGAGAAGGGGGAGATGATTACAACATCTGATGTTATTAAAAGGGGTGAGTTTGTTAAAGGAAGGTGGCGAGAAGGGGAATGGGAGACGACTGATAAGTTTAACAGGAAAGGGGAGCTTGATAAGAATGATCCAGGTTATGAACCAGGCGAATTTGTACCTGATAGGTGGAGGAGAGGTGAGGGGACAGCAAGGGATGATTTTAACTATAGTAGAACACACAGGCATGATTTTGGTAAAGACAAGGGTTGGAAAGGGGACCTAGAATGGACGCCACCTTCGGCCAAGGGCAAAGGATGGAGAAATAATCGTGAATGGACGCCACCTTCAGCGAAGGACAAAGGATGGAGAAATGAACGTGAGTGGACGCCACCTTCGGCTAAAGACAAAGGATGGAGAAATGATCGCGAGTGGACGCCACCTTCAGCCAAGGATAAAGGATGGAAAAATGATCGTGAATGGCCGCCACCTTCGGCGAAGGAAAAAGGATGGAGAAATGACCGTGAATGGACACCACCTTCGCCCAAGGACAAAGGATGGAGAAATGATTATGAATGGACACCACCTTCTTCAGGTAAGCATTCTGGGGAGAAAGATGTTGGTAGAAGTGGTGGAATTCAGCATGTGAAAAGGTTACCTAGAAATGAACCTAGCATTCCAGAAAGGAACCCAAGGATCAGTTCCAAGATTGTTGTAGAAGAAGGTTCTTCCAAGAGTGAAATGAGAAATGGCAATAATCCTGCAAGAGAATACTTCTCAGGTAATAGGTTGAAACGGCATGGTACTGATTCTGATAAAAGTGACCGTAAGTACCGGGGTGAGTATGATGACTTCTCAAGTTCAAAAAGCAGGAAACTTTCTGATGATGGAAGTCGAGCTGTATACACAGCAGAGCATGGTTTGCAGCGCCCTACTGAGAAGTTACATAAAAATTCACCTTCTAATCGGAACATTCCATCTGACAGGTATTCTTCCAGGCATTATGAGACATCTAAAGTTTCTTATGACAGACTTAATAGCAGTCCTTGTCATTCCGAGAGGTCCCCACGTGACCGGGCCCACCATCTTGATAAATGGGATCGGAGCCCAGCCCACCGAGAAAAGTCTCCCTATGATAGAGGCCGTCACTTTGATCACAGTAGATCTCCTTATGACCGGAGCCGTCATTATGATCATAGAAGCCGGAGCCCCAGTTATTCAGAGTGGTCCCCACAAGATCAAGGCCGCCACCATCACAGGAGAGACAGGACACCAAACTTCGTGGAGCGGTCCCCACGTGATCGGGGTAGGACTGCTTATCACCGAGACACAGGTCGGAAAATTGGACCAAGTGACAAAAGGGAAGGTCATTTTGAAGGCAAAAGGCATGAAGGAAAGTGCAGCAGCCAAAAGGATGTCAGTGGGAAAGATCAAATTGCTAAGGATTCTGAGGTTAGAAGCTGTCCTGAAAATAGTAATTGCTCAATTGTTAAAAGTGGCAACCAGCCAGTAAACAATGAAGGTTTGCCTCAATGTCCTGCAGTGAATGCCTTGGAGCCTCCAGAGGAAAATGGAGCTGTTGAGGAGATAGCTTCTATGGAAGAAGACATGGATATATGCAATACCCCACCACATGTTTCAACTGTACCAGAAGGAACCATCGGGAAGTGGTATTACCTTGATCAGTTTGGTATGGAACAAGGACCTTCCAGATTGTGCAAGCTGAAGTCACTGGTGGAAGAGGGATATATTGTGGCCGACCACTTTGTCAAACACACGGATAGTGAAAGGTGGGTTACTGTTGAGAATGCAGTTTCCCCGGTGGCAACTGTAAATTTTCCATCAGTTGTTCCAGACTTTGTTACACAGATGGTGAGCCCTCCCGAGGCTCCTGGTAATGTCTTGGAGGATAATTGCGATCTAGCTCAACTTAATGACCAGGTAGGTGAGGATACCCCTTTACCAGAGATTGTACCATGTCATGTGGATAGTTTGGCTGCATCTGAACCTTCAGACGAACATCATATTGATGAGAGAGTAGGGGCACTATTAGAGGGGTTTTCTGTAATTCCTGACAGGGAACTTGAGATTATTGGTGGTGAGTAACTTATGATTTTTTCCAAGAATTATCTCTCTTTTCATGATTGTGCTCCGTTTTCTCTTATGGCACTTAATATTTCCTGTTTGCAATTCTCTTCCGCAGAAGTGCTGCAAATGACCTTCGAGCATGTGGAGTGGGAGAAATGGGGAAGTGCTGAAGGTAAAGTAGTTTTTCTTTTTGTTTCTATTTCAACTCTATATCTCCTTGGTGATCAATGAAGGTGTATTGTTTTCCAGTTCTCTGCCTATGATTATGCGATAAAGGTAGTTACGAGTATATAGGGTGAGGGGCTGAGTAAAGACCTAAAACTACTCTTGAATGGAATTTTATGTATCAGAACTTTTGTTATGCGGTTGGTTGACTTTGCTTCGAATTCTATCTGGACTTAGATATATCCGGAGTTTGGTTTTTGCAGGAGTGGTTCCATTTAACATGGCATTTTGTTTATATGCTTTTGGATTGCTTTAACCACTTATGTTGTGTCATAGGCTGTGTACACTTTTCCATCTTGTTGATAAGGATCTTCATGATTAAGTATGCATTGGTTTCTCTTATGCAGGTGAACACAGTGGTCAAAGTTCTGATGAGTTCTTACTTAGTTCAGAGGCGCAGAAAGAATCCACGGAACCAAGGACGAGTGACAAGGAAAATGATTTCTGCTGCAGTGACCCAGCTGAATTGTTTTCTGGTCTGTGGTCATGCAAGGGTGGGGATTGGAAGAGAAATGATGAAGCTACACAAGATAGGCTGTGGAAAAAGAAGCTTGTTCTTAATGATGGTTATCCTCTATGCCTCATGTCAAAATCTGGAATTGAAGACCCGAGATGGCTGCAGAAAGATGAATTGTATTACCCGTCACACAGCAGACGACTTGATCTTCCATCATGGGCTTTTATCTCTCCTGATGAGTGGAATGATAGTAACATTGTCGGAAGACCCAATCAATCTAAACCTCCAGTGTTAAGGGGTACTAAAGGGATGATGCTTCCAGTGATCAGGATAAATGCATGTGTAGTTAAGGAGCATGGGTCATTTGTATCTGAGCCTCACACTAAAGCTAGAGGGAAGGATAGGCATCCTCAGAGGTCATCACGACCATATGTGGCGACTGGTGATTCTAAGAGGTTATCAGAAGAACGCGTATATCACTCGAAAAGTAGGCAGGACCAAGAGTCACATGGTTCCCGTAAGAGCAGCATGCTCTTAAGTATTCCAAAGGATCGTCTTTGCTCAGCAGATGAGTTACAGTTACACTTAGGTGAGTGGTACTACCTTGATGGTGCTGGGCATGAAAGAGGGCCTTTCTCGTTTATAGAGTTGCAGGTATTGGTTGATCAAGGTGTCATACCAGAAAATAGCAGTGCTTTCAGAAAGGTGGATAGGCTCTGGGTCCCAGTTGCTTCAAGTTCAAAGACATCTGATTTGTCAAAGCTGTCCCATACACCAAGTGGAACTCCTGGAGCTTCTGTGTCTGAGTTGGAGAGTTCTCTACAAAGTGCACCTAGTGGTGTTCCCTGCACATTTCATGGCATGCACCCTCAGTTTATTGGGTATACCCAAGGAAAGCTTCATGAGTTGGTCATGAAGTCATACAAGAGTAGGGAACTTGCTGCTGCCATTACTGAGGTCCTGGATCCCTGGATAAATGCAAGACAACCAAAGAAAGAGAGCAATCCAGGTACGTGCTCCGTGCTTCGGAAGATTCCCTTGTTTGTTTTTGTTGTAAAGTGATTCGTTCTCTATGATGTCTGATTCATATCCCCGCTTTCTGTTACAACTTTGTTGCATATGATGAATGAGTTGCTTCTTTCCTTAAATTTCTTTGGGCCTTTTCCTTTCCGTGTATGTATTTGTGATTTAATTTTTATTTTATCTTTGTTCCAAATTATGTCAAAAGCCACAGGCCAACCAGGATTCAGAATGAGACGTGCCTGTGTGCAGTTCACTAATTATATTCTAATGGCAGTTATGTATTCTTTATGATGTGGCCTATTTTGATACAAAGGACTCCGGTTGCTCAACTGTTTTCTTCTTTCTGTCTGTCTTCCTCCCCCTTTGTGTGTTGCCTCTCATTCTCTAAAGTATCTCTCTGACAGATTTTCGTGCCAGCAAAAAGGCAAGGTGTCATGGAAGTGAAGAAGAGTATGAACTGGAAGAGGACATATCAGTATTTCAGAATGATGAATGCCAATTTGATGATCTTTGTGGTGATGAAACTTTCGATGCAGAAACCATTACCAAACCTGGAATCGAAAATGGAAGCTGGGGTCTACTGGATGATCGTGTGCTTGCACGGATCTTTCATTTCCTTAAAGCTGATGTTAGATCTCTTGTTTATGCTGCTTTGACTTGTAAGCATTGGAGATCCATAGTAAAGATTTATAAGGGTATCTCCCGTCAGGTTGACTTGTTATCTGTTGCTTCCAGTTGCAGTGATTCCATGATGCAGAAGATAATGGTATGCCTTTCATGACATTGAGCTACTTATTTTCTCTCCTACTGGCTCCCGACTGGAAAATAATTAAAACGTAGCAATTTGCCAAGAAATTATTATTTTCTTCACCAGTAACACATTCTTTATTTTGTTTTTTTCTTTTCGCAGAATGGTTACAACAAAGAAAAGATAACTTCTTTGGTTTTACGTGATTGTACCGGCATAACTCCAAGAATGCTTGAGGATGTTCTGCTTTCATTCTCTTGTTTATCCTGTATAGATATTAGAGGTTGCAGCCAACTTGAAGATGTTGCTGTTAAATTTCCAAATGTTAATTGGATTAGGAGCAGGAGTTCGAATTTGAAAGTTAAGAGTCTCAAGAACATTTCTGATAGAACCGTATCATCTTATAGAACTTATAATAGTCAGGAGAATCAGATGGATGATTCAATTGGACTGAGGGACTATTTGGAAAGTTCAGACAAGAGAGAATTTGCCAACCAGTTATTCCGCCGAAGCTTGTATAAACGTGCGAAGGTTTTCGATGCTAGAAAGTCCTCGTCCATCCTATCTAGGGATGCCCAATTGAGGCATTTTGCAATGAGGAAATCCAGAAATTGTTTCAAGAGAATGAAGGAATTTCTTGCATCAAGTCTAAGGGAGATAATGAAGGAAAATACTTTCAATTTTTTTGTTCCAAAGGTACTATTGTATCCTCTTCGCTTAGTTGCTCTGTGAATACTGTTTTAGATGCTTCTAAACCTTGCCCCCTTTCCTTTAGGTTGGAGAGATTGAGGAGAAAATAAGAAGCGGATATTATGCTAGTCGTGGCTTGAACTCTGCCAAAGAGGATATAAGTCGAATGTGCCGGGATGCACTAAAGTAAGTATCATATTTCGTACTGTGCAAGATTCTTTAGCGTCACCGGGTCTTTGAACAGCTGAATTGTGTGAATTTTCTGTTTTGGAAGAAAAATGCATATTTTGTACCTCTATTTGACCATAATCGTACCTTTTTTTTGTTCAACCAGTCAAGTCCGATTCAATACCAAACGAGCCCGGATCAACTTTAGGAATCCTCTGCCGTTGTACCCAATTATCTCCGGAAAACTTTACCAATTTAGCCCAATAATATACACAACTAGCTGAATTCTGGTAACTTCGTCAACCCACAATCGATATTGTTGTGGTTTCCTTTGCAAAAGAGGCATATTCATGTTTAAATCTCATTTTAAAGGGAAACAGTATGTTCCTAAATGAATATAGATCTGATAAAATCACTATTCCCTAGTAGAAATGAGCCCTACAAATAATGAAATTACTCTTTTAGACGATGGCACACATTCCCCATGAGTCCTGGGTTTACAGAGCCTTTACAGCCTGTTTTTAGGATTCAAGTGCCTGCATACTGTGTCTGAAGGTTAAATGTGCAAAGAGGGACTAAAAGTGTGAATGAGGGAAAACAGACGAAAACTGCAATTCTTTTCAAGTGAGATTTTATTAACTGCACCAAGAAAGTGCTTGTATGCACATTAAAAGGATTTCTGTTTCCTTCAGACAAACAAGGAATCTAGAAAGTCAACAGTTGTATTAACATCTCAGTCAGTCTTGATGTTTACACCAAGAATACAAAAACTGTAAGGCTTTAAATTTGACCAAGTGTACTGCTGTGCTATATACTTGTTTTCAAAATATCTATATTTTTCCCTCCATAATGACCAGAAATCCTTAGAGGGAGCATTCCGAAAGCCTAAGATGCTTCTTCATCCCCTGCCCATTCCAACTGATCTCTTTCAATGTTGCTGGATGTACCCAGTTCACCCAAACACAGTAAGTAACAGAGTCCATATGTTCCATTCTCTTGGGATGCTTTTTCTTCCTCACTGCTTTCAAAGGCCAAAACTGCTTTTTTCTGTTTTCCTCCTTGTGTCTTCCCTCCTTTGTGGCTGATGAATGAAGGGAAATGTGGTTATGGAGGGATCACAACTAAAATTTGTACTTTTGTTCTATTATTTGTACTTTTGTTCTATTTTAACATAATTTCTAAAAATTCTGATTGATATTCTACAAATGCTGTGGCTCAGATCAAAAAACCGTGGTGATGCCAAAAACATGAATCACATTATTGCATCATTTATCCGTCTTGCTACTAGGTTGGAAGAGGATCCCAAGTCATTTTGTACAAGAGATGAGATGATGAAGACTTGGAAAGATGAGTCACCTCCAGGTTTCTCTTCTAGTACAACAAAGTACAAAAAGAATCCTGGTAGAATGTCAGATAAGAAATACTTCAGCGGAAGCAATGGATCTTCCTATGTATTAGGTGGATCTGACTATGGAGAGTTTGCAAGTGATAGAGAAATCAAAAGACGCTTATCCAAGTTAAGGTTAAAATCCTTAGATTCAGGAAGTGAAACATCTGATGATCTTGGCAGATCTTCTGGTGATACTTCGAGTGACAGCGAGAGTACTGCTTCAGAGACAGAAAGTGACTTGGATTTAAGATCGGAATGTGGAACTGCAGAATCAAAAGATTATTTCACTCCAGATGATGGGTTTGATTCTTTTGCTGATGATCGTGAATGGGGTGCTCGCATGACGAAGGCTAGCCTGGTTCCCCCGGTAACAAGGAAATATGAGGTCATCGATCATTATGTTATTGTAGCTGATGAGAAAGAAGTGAAAAGAAAGATGCTGGTTTCTTTGCCAGAGGATTATGCTGAGAAGCTTAGTGCACAGAGGAATGGCATTGAGGAGTCTGATATGGAAATTCCTGAAGTGAAGGATTATAAACCAAGGAAAACACTTGGAGAAGAGGTGTTAGAGCAGGAAGTCTATGGTATTGATCCATACACTCATAATCTTCTTCTCGATTCCATGCCAGATGAACCGGATTGGTCTCTGCTGGACAAGCATGTGTTTATTGAAGATGTTCTCCTTAGTACTCTTAACAAGCAAGTTAGGCGTTTCACGGGCAGTCACACACCAATGATATATTCTCTGAAGTCTGTTTTCGAAGAGATTTTGGAAAATGCAGACAAAGAGCAGGACAAGAGAACTGTAAGGTTATGCCAATTCATCTTGAAGGCCATTGATACTCGTCCGGAGGACAATTATGTTGCTTATAGAAAGGTGAGGAAAATGAATAATGGTTATTACTGTGACCTATAAAAAATATTTATTACTTCTATATTTGGGCATTTTACTAAATGCTGATCCCGTTTCTTCTAACATTTGATGGACGTGTCTGTCAGGGCCTTGGGGTTGTGTGCAACAAAGAAGGTGGCTTCAGCAAGGAGGATTTTGTCGTCGAATTCTTGGGGGAGGTAAGGATAAAATGTTTACTTCTGGATTTTACCTATACATTTCTCCAGCTTTTTCTGAGTAGCTTCCCGTGTATCCTTTTACTTAATTTTGCTTTGAGCAGTGTGCATTCTGAAAAATGACTTCAATTCATGTCTCTCCTAATGAGATATACAGGTTTATCCTGCTTGGAAGTGGTTTGAGAAGCAAGACGGAATTCGCTCTTTGCAAAGGAATAACAATGATTCTGCACCGGAGTTTTACAATATTTATCTCGAGAGGCCTAAGGTATTCTTTGTTGATATAGGTTCATTCTATTCTTCTTTTCCGTTTATCCTTTTCCCCTAACCCTATTAATAATGTCTCTTGCTAGGGTGATGCTGATGGATATGATCTAGTTGTTGTTGATGCAATGCATAAAGCTAACTACGCCAGTCGAATTTGTCATTCGTGCAGACCTAATTGTGAAGCAAAGTAAGTTTCCCTCTTCCCTCTAGTGTGATTTATAGTCCAGCCGTTAGTAGAACCAGATTATGCAACCATGTATGTCGTTTGTGTTTGGTAATTCCAAAAAAGATACTAAAAATGGGGAAGTGGAGTGTCCTTCGACAGTGGTGGATGCATCCCTTAGCCAGAGGGTCCATTTAAATCTAGTATTTTCGACAAAGGGCATATATATATATTTGACAACCCACTAAAATTTCAACAAATATTAGATATGGCCCCATAATTTTGGAAGTACAATAAAGTTTGGTAATCAAACCATCCTGGTTCCGTCTGTACTTGGAACAAATGTTTGACCATTTATTTCAGTTGCTTGTGCCTTTTGCCTTGGCGTTTAACTGATATTTGCTCGCCCAGAGAAGAGGAAAGCATGTAAGATTTTTTAGTAAAGCGGCTGAAATACAGTTTTCTTGTCAGTGCTATTATGTTTTCCCTTGAGAGATGTATTAATATGTGTGTGTGTTTTATGTACTATCCCCTCTTTTTTTTTCTTCCCTTGTTTTTGAACTAACATTTTTCTCGTGACATTTATGTACCTTTGTGTGACCAGAGTAACAGCTGTTGATGGTCAGTATCAGATTGGAATTTATAGTGTACGACCGATTGCTTATGGTGAAGAGATAACTTTTGATTACAACTCCGTTACAGAGGTGAGTTTTTAGAGAATGTCAAGGACCTGTTTAGCTCGAGGATAGAGCCTTTCTCTTTTTCTGTTTTTGTGAATATTTTTTGTTAAATGGTGATGTCTCATGCTACAGAGTAAAGAAGAGTATGAAGCTTCTGTCTGTTTATGCGGCAGCCAGGTTTGCCGTGGAAGTTACCTAAATCTTACAGGTGAAGGGGCTTTCCTGAAGGTACATTCTCCATCTTAGTTTTGAAGAATTATCTGAGTCTTGGCAGCTCCTTAAGCTTTTATACGAATGATGGTTTTTGGTGTTTTGGAATTTTCACATTTTGTGCTTAGAAGGAAAATGCTTTAATCACTTGAATGGACACTTACTGTTCCAATGTTATCACCTTTGTTGGAAATATTCTTTATTTCTTTTATTAGCAGTGCATTCTTGTCTCCTGAATCATTATTGTTGTCTGCAGGTGCTCCAGGAGTACCATGGGTTACTTGACCGGCACCAGCTCATGCTAGAGGCATGCGAACTGAATTCAGTTTCTGAAGAAGATTATATTGATCTTGGTAAAGCTGGACTTGGAAGTTGTTTGCTTGCTGGTCTGCCACATTGGTTGATTGCTTATTCAGCCCGTTTGGTATGTTTTTTGCTCTGAATTGATTATGGTAACCCATTGTATCATTCTTTTAGCATTTTCTGAATTATATATTGTTGTTGAAGGTGAGATTTATCAATTTTGAGAGGACAAAGCTTCCTGATGAGATACTTAAGCATAATTTGGAAGAGAAGAAGAAATACTTTTCAGATATTAGTCTGGAAGTTGAGAAGAACGAATCTGAGATTCAGGTAAGGATGCTGTCAGCTGGAATTTTGTACTTTCTTTTCTATTCCCCCACCTGCATGTGCTATGGTTTCTTTTTTACATATATTCTTTTGTTGAATAATACAGGCTGAGGGTGTCTACAACCAAAGGCTTCAAAACTTGGCTCTGACTCTTGACAAGGTTTGACTTTCTCCTTTTTGACCAAGTCATATTGTATATATTTCCTTCCATTTTTCTTGCTTCAGAATTGGCTTCTTAGGACTTCATTTGATGTGTTGAGATCAAGTAAAATTTAAGAGCTGTTGGTGTGCTTTTTGCAGGTGCGTTATGTAATGAGATGTGTTTTCGGTGACCCGGAAAGGGCTCCCCCTCCCATTGAGAGGCTTAGTCCTGAAGATGCTGTTTCTTTTATCTGGAGCGGGGAGGGGTCTCTTGTTGAGGAGCTTCTTCAATGCATGGCTCCTCATTTGGAAGATGGTATGGTAAGCGATCTCAAGGCCAAGATTCGAGCTCATGATCCATCCAGGTCAGATGATCTTGAGAGTGGCCTTCGAAAATCTTTAATATGGTGAGTAGTGTCAACCATGGTATCCGAGCTATGTGATTCCTATCAAAAAGCAATTTTCTTGACTTGCTCTTTCTTGTTCTAGGTTGAGAGATGAGGTCCGAGATCTTCCATGTACATACAAATCTCGACATGATGCTGCTGCTGACTTGATTCATTTATATGCTTACACAAAGTGTTTTTTTAGGATACGAGTATGTTACTTTATCCTGTCAAACTTCTTTGCGTATCCTTTTCGCTGGGCATTGTGTAGGTTTTGACTTGTATATCTTCTCTCTTTGCAGGAATACAAGACTGTAACTTCACCTCCTGTATATATTAGTCCTTTAGACCTGGGACCCAAATACGCAGATAAGCTGGGGCCTGGCGTTCACGAGTATCGCAAGACATATGGCGAGAATTATTGCTTAGGACAGTTGATTTATTGGTATAACCAAGCAAATGCAGATCCAAAGAATTGTCTTTTCAAAGCGAGCAGGGGTTGCTTGTCTTTACCTGAAGCTGGCTCTTTTTATGCTGAAGTCCAGAAGCCGTCCCGCCAACGTGTTTACAGCCCAAGGACTGTGAAGTTCATGCTGTCTAGAATGGTAAGCTTTAGATTAATTTCAGAAGAGCATCCTCTATTTTGTGAAATATCAGTGTGGTTTAGTTGTTGGTCGCTGTGCTGTTATGGGTTGTGCTCTTCTTCTCTTCGTGTGATTTTTTTTTTCTCAAAGCATCTCAATTGTGTTTATCTTGGCAGAAGTCTAGTGAACCACGTAAGAGGCTATTAATTAATTCTGTTCTACTTCTTGCTTTTCAAATGAAGACACACTTAAAAGTATATAGGCTATTAATTAATTTTGTTATACTTCTTGCTTTTCAAATGAAGATACACTTAAAGTATAGCTTCAGCCAAATTATAACAGTTCAATTACTATATACTGAGCAGCTTCCACTTAACGCAAGTTTCCTTTTCTCTCTTGCCAGGAGAAGCAGCCCCAGAGAGCATGGCCGAAAGATCGGATATGGTCATTTAAGAATAGTCCCAAAGTAATTGGCAGTCCTATGCTGGACGGTATTCTAAACAAGGCTCCACTAGAAAAGGAGATGGTACATTGGCTGAAGCATAGACCTGCAATCTTTCAGGCCAAGTGGGATAGATAGATGAAATTTTGCAGGCATCAGCTGAGCAGCATTCTAATGCTGCTGTAGGATATTGATTTGCTTAGAGAAAGGTGTCCGATGTTAGTATCAAATCCCCTTCCTATTGGAAAGAGGGGGAATAGGTGATTGCTACGAGTCTTTGATTTCTTTTTATGCTCTGCTTCCTCACTTCATTCTTGTGTACAGTTTTATTCGTTCTTTTTCCATTCTTGAGCAGTTTTGTAATATGTAATTCATTGTCATGGAAAAGAAAATTAGTGAATGAGTTCCTAATCATTATTTAGATGTAAATGGATAAGGTAGATTGTATTTCCAGTGGCCCTCATCTGTAAGCAGCTCCTAATTTACACAGACACGTAAGTTGTACTCCAACTTTACATTACAATTACACTGACCCTTGTGCGTAAAGTTACATCTTATCCTTGTTGGTGAAATAATTTGATTTTGTTTTATTTATAAAAAGTTTATTAATTTTCACTGACGTACACGCGCAAGGATAACGGCAACTTTTATACGTAGCTTAGAGCCATCCAAATCCAAATCCAGTACTATGTACCCAATTCCCAACATAATTACTACTTTTCATCTTTGTGTTTCATTCGCAATTTTTTTTTTATAATCGAGGTTTCAAGACTTGCGACTGACTACTTAACCGGTATTACTTAGACGTCCTCGAGGTGACGGCACCGATCTTTTAACAACATTATCAGTAAATTGCGGGATGTGCTCCAGTGACTAGTTTCTGGGAGCGTACAATTCACTGATATTACCCAGACGTCCTCGAGGTGATGACACCGGTCCTTCAACATCTTTCCAGTTTGAATTCCTACATTTAATATTTAGTAGTTTCATTTACTCAGTCGTAGGTCAGGAAGACCTCAGGCTCTTCAAGACCTGATGGGTTCTTACACATGCTTGCTTTCCAAATCGCGGGATATGCTCCAGTGACTAGTTTCTGAGAGCGTACAACTGATCAACGAGACAAGATCAAATTTTCCGACATGCAAAAATTTTTTGTGCCTGCGGGGAATCGAACCCACCATGTCCATGCCAGAGCATCTTATAACGCTCAGATTTTACCACTGGACTATGACTCGGAGGACGTTTCACTTGCATTTCTATTTTAGCCCTCCATTTTTGTGAATAATATCCTTTCTAGAGGAGCTAATAAACAATGCGGTGCATTCCCTATTACAGGCACGAGCTAACCACAAGCATAATATGATCCATACAACAAGCATGAGATTTTTTTGAATCATGAGCCCTACAACTTCGACGCTTTCCAATACCACCGTCTTCCAGATCTTGAATAGATAAACTATCTCGATTTCCACTACGGTGACACGTCATCGCTGCTCGAGAACCGGTCCCCAGTCCAAAAACACTTTAGCTGCAACTCGGTTAAGAAAGAAGATAAGTGAGAAAACACCATGTTTAGAGAAGCTATTGGTAGAATAATTATGGGGCAATCTCATAATTATCTCTAATCATCGTTAATTATGAATATGATGAATCTTTTATTTAGAATTGTAATCACATTAGTTAGAATGATTGTAAATTAACATCATGTATTTTAGACTAATTAGATAAATCTTTCTTAGCATTATAACTTTGTATATATATTTTACTATTGGAATGAAATTTTTATACATGAGCCAATTAATTTTTACCATAAAACCTACCTCCCATTCGGCCTCCTCTCCTTAGCCAAAATATTTTTTCCCTCTTATTCTCGGCTGGAACAGGTTTTCTCACAAAATCATACACCTAAAATTACTAAATCTAAACCTAAACCACTGCCCTCCCTCGGCTACCAATTTCTTCCTCCCTCCCAACTAGCTGACACTTAGGGTCCTTTACCACTAAAACACAACAATTTTTATCTCTCTTGTTTTGATTTTTAGTGGAAAAGTATGGCTGAAAAATAAAATTTTCATCCAGCTCTTGCAGTAAACAACGCAGAACAAGAATGTTACGAAGAAGCGCGCAAATTGATGAATCGATCAAGTAGGAGTTGGCAATGAAAGATGAGATGGACTCACTGCTGTCAAATCATACATGGGAGTTAGCTAAGTTACCAGAGGATACAAAACAAATGGGTTTACCGGATAAAAGAATAACACGATGGAAGTAAGCGCTATAAAGTAAGGTTGGTTGTGAAGAGATTTCAACAAAAAGAAGGCATTAACTACACATAGATCTTCTCTTCCGTAATCAAGTTGGTGACAATCAAAATTGTTCTTGGGCTGGTAGCAAAGGAAGATCTGCATCTTCAACAGATAGACGTGAAAACTGCTTTTATTCACGATGACTTAGAAGAGAAAATCTACCTGAAGCAACCTGAGAAATTTGAGATCAAAGGAAAAAAAGACAGGTGAGTCAAGTTATTTGCCTATGTGGATGGGTGGGTCAGGTTATTTGCCTATGTGGATGGGTGGGTCTAGGTTATTTGTCTATATCACGTAAGAATGCCCCGTCAGCATCCAAACGATTCACTTTAGAAGAGGGGCATTTGTGGTCCCTTGGAGTGATGACGAGGGTATATTTGGTACCAAAAACAAACGGAGGGTATAAATGATCTATTTCGGATATTTATGAGATTTTAATTAAGTTTTTTAATTCCGTTTAATTTAATTAAAATGAAAATAAAAAAAAGATATTATAAATAGAGAATTAGCATGTTTATGAGACATAACTCTCCAAAATAAACCTTTTTTATTTTAAAAAAGGACTTCTAGTTCCTAATAACTTGGTCAAATTGGCTGTAAATTGAACACCATATACATGTTGCATACGTTTCGGACTAGTTTCGTCCAAAATGGCTTAGACAGCCCATCCATTTGTTGCAACAACTTATGGTTGCAAGTTAAGATGGAGCCTCACAGTGTCTGTAATTTGAAACTAAAACATTAACCTCCTATAGATACACCTTACTCTCATTGATCATCTACACTGAATAGTTAAACAATTTGTTCCATGTTCATTCTAAAATAGCCATTCTGCCACATAATTGATCATTTTTCAATGGGGGAGGATCAGATGAATTCTAGATGAATTCTGATGAATAGCACTAAACGCTTAAGCACTACATACTTGATTTTCAAGGATATGCAGGATCTTACACTGCATATATGATTTATAGAACTATAACCTCAATTCAGAATAATCAAGTTTTTCCAGACTGTTAAGTAAATGTGTAACCATTCCACTAGCGAACTAACGAAGTCCCCAACACCTAAGTTTTAATTTCAGCAGCACAAAGAAACTCGGCATGTAAGATAAATGTGTATCAGTAAATATCCAAATCCAGCAGCTGAAGTAAACGTCTCATCAAAGCAACTTCACTTCCACCAACAAAGAATGGTGCTAATTAATTCTGTGTGCGGTGTGACACGGTCTAGCCTTTGTGAATCAACTAAGTCACCATGATTTAACTCTTCCACCAACTCTGTCGGGTCGGAGTGTGGGGCTCCTGGGGTGGGAGATTCCACCTTTTGGAACAAGAATGGTGCAAGTAATTCTACAGGGACAGGCCAGAGGAGAGAAGATAAAAGGATGGTTTGGAATTGGAACAGCCAGCAGAAAAGAAGGCAGCACTGTGATCACAGACAAGAGGATAGCGGAGGGCAAAAAAGTAGCGTACAGAGCCCCCTAGATTTACATCAAGAAGGAAGAACAAAGCTATGATGCCAGACACGCTCTTCAGTTTTATTTTCTGTTTTTTCCTTCATATTTTCCACGTACATTCTTTATCCTCGTAAATAGAATGAAAGTGCATTGAGATTAGATGGAGCTATGTTTCATAATGGAACAATTTAAATATCTATTCTCAGTCTCCCAGGAAAAGGTATGACAGAGAGAGATCAACATACAATTAAATTAGGAGAGCTGAAACGAAAAAATCCTAGAAAGGTTCCATGCAACAAAACATACTTCAGGAGAGAATGATTGTGTAACCGACAATATTATATGGCAGTGAGTGTAATCTCTCTAAGCTCAACATGTTCACAAGACTAAAGTTGGCAAAGATGTAGGAATAAAACGGGACAGTCCTTTTTGATAAGGTAAAAAGGACAAAATTAGAACTCACTACATCTAACAGAGAGTCAGAGAGTGCAGGTAGCACATACAGAAGATAACATTTAGGTGTATTTTTATGTGGGATATATAAAGAGGATGAACCAGAATATCTCCAGACATTCAATAGTCAAAACTCTTCCCATATTCATCTGTTCTAGTGGAATTTCCACGTCAGCTGTTCCTAAGCTTGCTTCCACCATAAAGGGCATTATAGGACGCATGCAATATATGGTCAATGCATAACGATAGAGCCAATCACATCCCCATCCCATTTCAACAAATAAAAGAAGCAGCACTAAGGATTTCATACAAACCATTTCACTTGTAAAACTAAAGAAGCAATAACATCTACGAATTAACCTGAAAAAGAAAATCTAACTTGCAAGATCACTCATAGTTCATTAACACGAGAAGAAATTGTCTTAAGGGACAAGAATATATGAAACAAAATCTAAAAAGCTCCACAGAATCAGTATCCGAACTTCCACATAAAAAAGAACATGATCCATCAACATCTAGTTACCTTTCATTGCATCAGCCACCAACTTGAAATGCTCCGAAATTATATTTAAGCGCTTCGCCATTAAGTCAGCTTCCTCCTCCTCCAGTTTTTTCCACTTTTCCTCCAACACTTTAGCCTTGTCATTAGCAATCAAACTCATATTCTCCTTCAACAAACTTGCAGCATTCGGATACCTCGACGACAAGTCAGCTGCCATACTTTCGAAGGACTTAGCCAAACGTGGATACTTAGACTGAAAATCCAATTGATCACCACCCTTTACAATATTATCCTCCTCAACTACCTCTTTAACAGCAATCTGTTTCTCTTTCTCTTCTTCCTTATGTTTCTCTTTCTCATCACCCATTGGTTTATTAAGGGTACTAACTTTACCACTTTTCTTAGGTTCAACACTCTTTTTAACCTCGACCGCCTTTTTAGTTTTACCATTAGTATTATTATCCTTAACATTCACCTTAACTCCATTACTAGGGGCACCCCAAATCTTCTTTGAATACTCAAATACTAAATTATCATGAGGTTTAGAGAAACTTGGTTCCTCATCATCTTTCACATTAGTTAAAAATTTCTTCTTTAACCTTCTAAGCTTCTCACTCAGTTGAGACTTCGAAACTTCAACTTGTAACTTCCCTTTAATAAACTCATGAAAAGCAGACATATCAGTGTTCGGTTCAGTACCTTTTTGGTTCTTGAATTCAAGCATACCTTTGAGTATGGCAACTTGATCTTCATCACTCCATAGCCTAATAATAGGTGTGGTAGTTGTTGTTTTTTTCTCTTCTTCTTCAGCAATCTTTGTTTTTTTTCTCTTTGAGTCTTTTTGTTGGGCTTCTTGTGGTCTTTTTGTTGTTGGATTTGATGGGGTTGGTTTGGAAGGAACAGTTGGTTTGACAGTGAAGTCTGATGCAGATGGGGAAGGTTGGGATTTACCCGATTCAGCTTCGGATTCGGATTCTGATCCTGACCCGTTTTGGGTTTCGGAGGAAGAAGAAGATTGGGGTTTTTGTGGGGTTTGGACATGTTTTTGAGTTGTGGGTTTTGGTGGGGATGTTTTGGGTTCTTGATCTTCTTCTTCGTCATCGGATTGTTCTTCTTGATCTTCTTCTTCTTCTTCTTGGGATTCTTCAACTTGTTCTTGTTCTTCAGATGAGGATGCAGATGGAGGCTGGTCTACTAAGCGAGATTTGTTTTTGGGAGCCATTGTTTCTCGAAAGCAAGAAGAGAGACTATTTGGCCGTCAGCTTTGTCTTTGGTGAGTGAAAAGGTTTGTGTAGGGTTTTCAATTTATAATACAAATTCCTATGTGTTTATCAAGGTAAAAGGGTCATATTTTACATTCAATTTTTGAAAAGGGGTCATATTTGACATTGAATTTTTGAAAAGGGTAATATTTACCCTCCATTAAAGTATGAAATCAAATATATTCTTTTCATTAGCAAAGTTGTCACATTTACCCTCCATGAACGAAAATTCCACGTGGAAGCCACATCGGATCCATGTGGAAGACACACGACAGGTGGGACCCACATCGCCACCCCACTGCTTCAACTCCCCATCTCCGCCTACCACTACTCCGGCGAGGAGCTGCAGCTTCGGTGAACCGAATCGGCCAACCACCACCACCACAACGTCGACCACCACCACGCCTCAACCAAACTCCCACCACACCCATATTACCACCCTTCTCCGACCAAACTCCTCACACACCCACATCACCACAACATCGACCACCCCCACTGCTTCTACTTCCGCTTCTCTGACCAAACTCCTCACACACCCACATCACTTCCCACATCATCACAACGTCGATCATCACCACCCCTCAACTAAACTCCGACCAAACTCATAAACAAATCTAACTTTTCTTTTTTCTAAAATGTGAACAAAAAATCACCAGCGTGCCTATTATTTATATATCTATACGCTAAAATACGTTTTTGCATAGACCATTTATAATCTATCCAATGACAGGTTACCGTTAAATAATCATGACCGTTAGTACTACGACCTATATCAGAAGTTAGAGCGACTTTGCCATTAAATGATATATAAATAACGTAAATAATGTTGATATTCGTGTGCAAATTTAAATACATCTCTCTTAACAGTTGATCTAGAAAAATCTTTATAAACATGATTATATATAGCTCTAATATAATGAATAAAACCAGGAGATGAAGGAAATGAAAAGGGCAAACCCTCCACAACAACTAATTTTGATAGTGCTTCCCTATCTCTATGTTTATCGTATTTAGGGCCTACAATTTCCCATGTCGTAGGGTTAATTTGACCTTGTACTTGATCCGGGACAGTATATGAACCTTGTCCCGATGGAGAGGGTTCTTGCGCACCTTTTTTTTAGCATCGTATTGGGCATACTTAGTTGGGTGTTTATTTTTTTATGTGTCTCATTAAACCCCCGTCCCACCATGACCTTGTCGAGGTCATAGAGAAAAACAACAACTAGCACACCTAGTATTAGGCTATGGAGTGATGAAGATCAAGTTGCCATACTCAAAGGTATGCTTGAATTCAAGAACCAAAAAGGTACATGAATAGCTACTTGATTCTCTACGTCTCTAATAAAAAATTGCCATGCATATGATTTTAATGATCGTTTTGTCGGACCTCGTCTCATACTAGGGGGAAAATGAGACATTTAAGTTGAAGACGCATTAGTGGGTGTGTCATCATCTAGATCATATTCTAAATTAAAGTATTGTTCATTTTGAGAAAATATCTGATCGTCTAAATCATATGGTACTTCAGAAAAATGTTCAGTATCAATAAAATCATCCTGTCTAGAAGTATGACTAGGAATACTAGAAGAAGTACCCATGCCCTTGTTACCCCTAATAGAAGAAGCTTTACCCTTACCCAACATACTTCTTAATCCTTTCATTTTAATTATGTTGATAAATAGTTAAAGACTTAAAAATGATGAAATTAAGTGAGCTAAATAAAATAAAGACACAATAATAATTTAATGAAAGAACGAATGTACCAAACACCGACGTAACGTCGACGTGTAATCGAGAGGTTGAAAATTGAAACTTTTCTCGATGAATGATCCTCAAGCTAGTTGCCAACTTCACTCTCAAATGAATAAATAAAATTGAATATTTAGTACACAATGTAGACTTGTAGAGAGATTGATTGAGAGATTAGAGAGATTGTAAGAATATTTGTGAGAAAGATGAAGAGAAAATGAGGTATTTATAGTTGAAAAATTGGGTTAAAGTGTAAATATAATAATTTAGGAGTTAAAAATAAATATAAAGGGGTAGGGGGTTGGGGGAGGCAAAAAATGGTCGTTGGTGCAACAACTATATTTGCAAAGGGGGGGGGGGGGGTTTCGGGAGGGACCGGGCCTGGCGGGACGAGACCATGTCCCGTCCCGGTTCGAGTCCCGATGTGCAATAGAGCTGAGTTATAAGTATTCCACTCTTAATCTGTCTCGTGTTTATGATTCCAGCAATTCCTACATCAAGGAAGAAATTCAAGAGTGTGAGATCTAATGTAGTGATGGATATTACCTTATGTGGCCGTGAAAAAAGTGGTTGTATTCCCTGGCTACATAACGGGGATTAGATATGTCACCCCAATATTTGATGACGAATGTTTCTATGAGGGGAATGATGTAACATCTCAGAATTTTGAGCAATGATTTGAGCATCTTAACGTAGGCAAGTAAATCCAGACTTCGGAAGTGTATGTTTTATTTACATATGCTAATAAGGAAATTAGTATATAAAAAAGGTGTGATTCCGAAATAATTTTGGAAGTAATAAATGTGACGACGGGGATCGTAAATAAATTTGGTGCGTGCACAAATAGGTTATGGACTAGTGTCATATTGGGAAATTATGACATTGAGTATATGAAGGTCTTATGAATTATTAAGATCTAAGTGATTTGGAATCAAGAGATTAATTATATGTACAATTGATTAATTGTGAGATTATTAATAATGGCGGGGGACAAACTTAGTGGAGTGTGTAACGTGTAACATTGTAGTTAATCTCCTAATAACTAAGTTAAAATGAGTACTAGGTGGCAGATCCTAAAGTTAGCATGTAGCTTAGTTGGTGCATTCGTGTAGGTGTCAAAGTGCTAAGTCGTGCACATCTTCACCGATGGATTTGGTCTTTAAGACTACAATAGACAATATATAGAGTTGACAAGTGATATATTAGTTGTTAAGAAGTGTCATGACTGAGTTTTTACTGATTAAGAAACATATGAGGCATTTTACTTGGTGATTTGGAAAAAGGAGTAGCGCAACAATTATTTTCAAATGCTAGGAATTAGAATTTCAATGTCCAAAGTGAGCAGGAGAGAAACGATTTGTTGATAAATGAAGAGTAGTCAAAGGTACAAAATTGAATTTTCCCATGTGCAACAGTGAGGTTAATTGGTTAAGTTTGAGATGATGGAGATCAGTGATTAAATGAAAATATATTTATGTCCTAGAGTCAATCTGTATTAGGACAAATATATTTTATACACATTCGTATTATTATTAATGGAGATTATTATTTTGGCATTTGCAATTATTGAATTATTAGTTGATTGTTTATAATATCCTATAATATGCATCCCTAGAGGTTACACTGTTATTAATAGTGTGAGCTATTAATATTATAACGTAAGTCTTAAATAGTCTCGACTAATGATCATCGAGAATGTGATATCGACGATATGTGATAAGTCGACATGTGGTCTGCATCATATCCTTAGAAAGATGTAATATATCTCACCTGCTACGAGTTACAGATACTTGTGATGGACACATGAATACTTTGAAAGTATTGGTATACCCTGTTGATATGTTGTTTGTTATACATGTCTAAAGTATGATCTGGGAGATAGAAGTCTTTAGACTTGAGGTCGATACGCACTTTGTCTACAGAGTAATGTACTATGATCATGTCCTAAGCTCAAATGCCTTATAGATTGAGATACGACTTGTATTGGGTACATTACGATGTGGATTAAAGGTGGTAGTTGAGCCAAGATTAGGATTCATTTCTCGAATGTATATTCGAGAGAGCACTCAGTTTTTCAGTGATATTAGGTTGACTAAGTCATTGGCCAACGCAATAGACATATCTAGATATGGTCTTGTTGTCAACTAATATAGATGAGATATAATGATCAAGCCATTTGGATAGACACTTGACAAATCCTAAGCTTGATCGAGTGTGTCGTGAATGAAAATATTTTATCTTCCCACATAGAGGTTCAGTTTACCAGATTCGAGTAAATGTACTTCACAAATTGAGTTCGTCTTTCGGCGCCGTCTAGGACGATACATCTGCACAGGGCTTAGACTTCACGATGCAAATAACGATTTTAAGGACACATCTGCACGTTAGGATCTCTGGTATCAGCTGAGTTGGTGAACCCTAGTCTTTTGGGGCCTTATCATTTATTTTGCAGTCTTTATAATTTATTACAGACAGTCAGTATGTCGGGGGCCTTGTCCCGACAAACAGTTAGCATTTCAATACTCTTCAGAGGCTTCATAAATTAGACTAGTGGTTAGACAGAGTTCATCAGATTTTCATGTTTGCTGTGTTGACACTTTTACTATGTTCAGAAAGTATTTTCCGCACTTAATGATTATTCAGTCAGTCTTTTAGTACATCAGCATGTGTTAGTTTAATTCCCCTTTCATTACGTTTTGATATCACATGTTGATTTAGCAACTAGTTGGTTTGCTCGGTCACATGCAGTCAGTCATCGAGTGTCGTATTACGTCCAGGCCATAGTTCGGGGCGTGACAATATTTGCCTACAGTTCAGCCATATACGAATGAAGTGCATGCAAAATTTTGCGCTTTAATCATGTGTGGCTAAAGTAAAACCATGATGTAGTGTAATTGTAAACATGTATATTATAGAAATAATTGTATCCCTATCCATAATTAGAATATTTTCATATATTGTGTAAATATAATTATGGTAAGACTAGGATTCCTCTTTTGTATAGGCTTAGGATTCCTATTGTATAAGAGATGAATATTGTACTCTATATATACTTTGATATTAATGAGAAGACTCCTTAAAGGAGATTAATATCATCTTACATGGTATCAAGAGCCTAAACTCCAAAAACCCTAGAAATTTTCTTCCCCAGCCGCCGACACCACCCCCTCCCACGACGCCGCGACTCCCTTCTTCTCTTCAAGAAATTTCTTGGTTTTTCTTTTCTTTCTCTCTTCTCTAAATGGATATTCAGGATTCTTCCACTATTGTTGACACTTCTACCTCCACAAATCCCACCGCCAAGTCGTCACCCTCTTTTCATTCCGCTATCACTATTTTCAACATCAAGAACCATATCCCCATCCGTCTTGATCAAGAAAGCAGTCAGTATTATCCTTGGGTTGAACTGTTTCGCAATCATGCATGTCTCTATAACGTGCTTGATCATATTGATGACACCATTCCGCGCCCTTCGGAGGTTGATGATTCTACTTGGCGTCGTCTAGACGCCGGCGTCAAACAATGGATATATGGTAGTATTTCTCAGGATCTACTTCTTACTATCATGAAATCTGACTCCACAGCCCGTGACTTGTGGAATCGTTTGGAGGAAATTTTTCAGGACAACAAGCACACCCGTGCTGTGTATTTAGAGGAGCAATTTAACAATACACGTCTTGAAAACTTTTCCAATGTGACTTGAAATCGCAAGCGATTAAAGTTCTGACGGATCAACTTGCATTGTCGACTACTTTATTCGACACCAAAATGGTGTTACAATTGATTGCTGGCCTCCCTAAAGGCGAATATGATACATTGGCCACCATGATTCAACAGGCGGATCCGTTACCCAGCTTTAACAAAGCTCGCTCACAGTTGCTGCTCGAAGAAACCCGCCGTGCTAAGCAGCATTAGGGACAACATCATACCAGTGCCGCGGCGGCTCCCAACATCGCGATGCAGCCGCGGTGCCTCAATCTGAGCGCGGTGCACGCCATTCCAGGTACCATCGCCTTCAACCCTTATTCCCACTATGGGTTGTTAGGTCCAACTCCAGCACCACAGCAAGCCCACTTCATGCAGGGACAATTCTAGGAGTCCTCCTCCGCCATGACACCCACTGAGTTGGGTCAGGTTTCAGCACCCTCAACATGCAACAGCCTGACAATAATTGGTACATGGACTCCGGAGCCACATCTCACATCACCTAGTCTGCAGGTACTATTCCCAAACTGTGCAGTTTAAAGCATCCTCAATATGTTACAGTTGGTAGTGGACAACGTATTTCAGTAAAGGGTTATGATACATCATACAAAACCTCCCCATCCACCATTCTCCTTTAAAAATACCTTATATACCCCGCACATGATTAAGAACCTAATCTCTGTCCGCCAATTTACTCGTAATAATTCTGTCTCTGTTGACTTTGACCCTTTTGGTTTCACTGTAAAAGATCTTCGTACAGGGACACCTCTTACGAGATGCAATAGCACGGGGGATCTCTATCCATTCACATCAACCTTCGCTGCTAGATCTTGCTCTCCCGTCTCTCTAGCGGCTATTTCTTATTCGACATGACATAATAGGCTTGGTCACCCAGGACTTCCAGTCTTTAATTTTCTTAGAGACAATAATTTCATTACTTGTAATAGAAAGCTTGCCCAAAATTGTGTTTCTTGTTCTTTAGGCAAACATACTCATCTTCCGTTTAAATCATCTACTAGTGTTACCTTTGCACCATTTGATATAATACATGTCGATTTAAGGACATCACATGTTGCTAGTTCTCTCGGTCATAAATATTATCTTGTCTTGCTAGATGATTTTTCTCACTATATCTGGTTGTACCCTCTCAAATATAAACGGAAGTGTTTATCAAATTTCTTGAGTTTCGACAATTCATCCAAACACAATTTGAAAAAGGTATCAAATCATTTCAGTGCGATAATGGTCGTGAATTCAATAACTCTATGTTTTATCGTTTTTGTACCAATAATGGCATGGTTTTTCGTTTCTCCTGCCCTCACACATCACCACAAAACGGTAAAGCTGAAAGAATCATCCGCACCATTAACAATATGATTCGCACCCTATTGATTCATGCCTCACTCCCTCCATCCTTCTGGATATATGCTGCTAAAATGTCAGAATACATTCTCAATATTCTCCCTACTAGCACTCTTCACAACATGACCCCTACCGAAATCCTCTACCATAGAGTCCCCTCCTATGATCATCTACGGATTTTCGGTTGTCTTTGCTATCCCAACCTTAGCTCTACCGCCCTCACAAGCTCGCTCCTAGGTCCACTCTATGTGTCTTCTTAGGCTTCCCACCGAACCATAAGGGCTATCTATGCTACAACCTGTCCACTCTTCAAATCCACATCTCTCGTCACGTCACATTCGACGAGACCACATTCCCATTTTTGAATCTTCAGAAATTCCAAAAACCGGATTACTCATTCATTGACGAGCCTGCTATCTCTCCCATCATTCTTGATCAACTTATCTCTTGACTGCCGTCAGCCGGCGCGCGCTAACTTTCGAGAGTGCATTATCCAACCCGTCGACAGCGCCACGACCTAGTGATGAGGCGCCGCGGCGTCATATTTCCAGAGAGACATGTCACTCAGCCAGCGCCGCGGCGCTAGATCCAGACGCCGTGGCCTCAGGCAACCGCCCCGCCTTTCCGACCCTACCATCGGGCCTCGACCCTCACTCAAAGGCCGCCTCCACTCATCCCACTCACCAAATGGAAACTCGTGCCAAACATGAAATCTTCAAATCCAAAGTCCAATTTAACTTGTCTGCCCAAATCATTTCTCCAATTCCCAAAAACCCTATATTGGCTAAACAAGACCCTAATTGGAATGCAACTATGTCTGAGGAATTCAATGCTTTAACTAAACATCACACATGGGATCTAGTACCTAGACTTGAGGGGGTGAATGTGATTCGTTATTTGTGGCTTTTTCGTCACAAATTCAGAGACAATAGAGATCTTGAGAGGTATAAGGCACGACTTGTGGCTAATGGCACAAATCAGTAGAAGGGCATTGATTGTGGTGAGACCTTCAGCCCGATTGTCAAACCGGCTACCATTCACACATTTTTGAGCATTGCCATGGGCAAACACTGGCCGATCCATCAGCTTGATGTGAAAAATGCATTCTTATATGGGGATCTGAGAGAAACAATCTACATGCATCAGCCGCCAGGGTTCACCCATCCAGCAGTTCCTTACTATGTGTGTCGTCTTCGTAAGTCACTACATGGCCTGAAACAGGCCCCCCGTGCGTGGTATGATCTCGTTGTCAGGTATATCTTGCAGATTGAGTTTGTATGCAGCAAGAGTGATACATCACTATTCGTTTTTCATCGAGGTAGTAGAACTGCTTACTTATTACTTTACGTGTATGATATTGTTCTTACTGCCTCCTCCGACGGATTGAAAAATGAGATTATTGCCTTGCTTAAGTCTGAATTTGCAATGACTGATTTGCGGAAGCTGAGTTACTTTTTGGGATAGTATGCCAATCATATGTTCTCGTGTCAGCATAAGTATACAGAGGAGATTGTGTATAGGGCTAAGATGACGAACTGCAAAGAGGTGCCTACTCTAGTTGATTCTAAATCTAAGCTCAGTGCCATGATGCTCCAGTCTCTGATCCTACTCTATATAGGAGCCTTGCAGTGCAAAGTATCTCACATTCACTGGGCGGACATAGCTTATCTTTGTTGCAGATATGCTTATTCATGCATGCCCCCAAAGAGTCTTATTTCATTGCTCTTAAGCGTATCATTCGATACATTAAGAACACTCTTGATTATGGTTTGCACCTATACCCCTCTGCACCAAACAAGTTGCTTTCATATACGGATGCAGATTGGGCAGGGTGTCCGGACACACGACGCTCCATCTCCGGCTTTTGTGTTTTTTAGGGGATAATCTGATTTCTTGGTACGCGGCGAGCTACCCTATATCGATCGATCTGAAAGTGATCTGAGCGTTGCAAATGTGGTAGCTGAGATTTGTTGGCTCAAAAATTTACTGTTAGAACTTCAGTGTCCTTTGCGTCAGACATCTATTGTGTATTGTGATAACATCTCTGCCATCTATCTTTCTCATAATTCGATTCAACATCAGCGAACCAAACATATTGAGATAGACCTACACTTTGTTCGTGAGAAAGTTGCGCTAGGCCATGTCAGAGTATTACATGTTTCATCATCCTATCAGTATGCATACATATTTACCAAATGACTTTCCAGACAGTTATTTCTTGACTTCAGATCCAGTCTCAGTGTCTGACCTCCTCCCGCTTCGACTGAGGGGGTGTGTAAACATGTATATTATAGAAACAATTGTATCCCTACCCATAGTTAGAATATTTTCACATATTGTGTAAATATAATTATGGTAAGACTAAAATTCCTCTTTTGTATAAGCTTAAGATTCCTATTGTATAAGGGATGAATATTGTACTATATATATACTTTGATATTAATGAGAAGACTCCCTAAAGAAGATTAATATCATAGTAATCATTTTTGTTACACTTCAACCATACGTTCATCTTCGGCTGAAGTTCATGCATTTATGTCTGATGTGTTGTTGAATGTTTTTTCTTCCAAAAGTAGAAATTTGTTCTTCAATTCAATAATATAACACACATTCAACACTCAAAATCTACTCCACGAAATAGTTGCAAACGTTGAATTCTTCAAATATAACATAGACCTTGTGGCAGAAGGCAATTTTCTCCACCAATCAGCAGAAATGGTTTAACCGTTAACACTTATACAGAAGGGATGTCCTAGAAATGCCATATGCGTATCCTAATACTCACAAATTCATACGTACATAGATTGCCCCCAAGAAATATAGAATGAGAAGCAAACAATTACAACCCAATTACCCAAAGAAAGGGAAAAATAAGTAGATAATTGTACCAGGTGGAGTGCTCAACAGAGAAGTAGGCAACAAATGGATTAGAGCACAGATGAATCAGCAATCATGCATCTTAACCAGAAAAGAAGCTAAAACTACACCATATCTAGTGATATCCCACAAAATGGGGTCTGATCTGGGGAGGGTAGAGTGTACGCTGACCTTACCTTCAAAGAAGCTAGAACTAGAAGAATAAAAAGCTGCAACTGTACAAATTTGGTCCAACTTCCAATATATACTAAAACGAATTTAACAAATATTGAGGAGATATTAGTATCATTACCATCTCGTAGTCGAGAAACAGTTAGATTCTTATAGACAAAGGTGACTACAAACTTTGAGAGGTCGTGATTTAACTCCGTGGACAGTTGTAGTGGACCATGCAATAACTACGGCATCTATACTAAAGCCGTTCTTCCTACCGCTAGCGCTAGGGCTCTAAGAGAGCATTGAAGCCAAATGCCGATTCCGTCTATCTCCAAGAGCATGTGTTCGCTAACTGGGATGTAGGAGGCAGACCTTAGGCCTCATAATATAGTCGTTTAATATATATTCTGCAGACTATTATCCAGCCATATTAGCTCCAAACTACTCTGACACCTGCGCATCAAAACAGCAAAGTTATAAGTCATCAGCTCTTCTTTGCATCGTTTCACCGAACTCAGTTTTACTTAATAAAGAAAGGGATTTACAGATACACAAGGGGTATGACAAAAATGGTCTCTTATGTTTTGAGGATAGGTTTGAAATAGTCCCTTAGTATGCACTGAACAATTTTGGTCCTTTAAGTTCGTCAAAAGTTAATACTTTTAGTCTCGGTCAAATATTTAAAAATTTATGTTTGTTAGATTTGACGAAACAGTGGAGAAAAAAAGATTCAACATAAACATTAAGAAAGTCCCATCAAATCCTTAATTATGCAACACCAAATACTACAATAGACACTAAAAGATATAAAAGTTAACAGAAATTACATCTAAAGAAGTAACTTCACCAAACACTAGAAATAAATCAAAAATAGCAGAACCTACAAAAATTGTATCTCCAAATCCCGCTAATTTCATTTTTTTTCAAATTTCGGTAAATATTTGATGAAAACTAGAAGTGTTAACATTTGGCAAACATAAAGAACCGAAATTGTTCAATGCATACTTAAGGGGACTCTTTTAACCTACCCTCAAACATAAGGGATCAATTTTTATCATTTTCACGACCATGAAATGGAAATCATACCTAAACAGACAGCTACGGGCTTGAGCTCTCATCATCTGAACTAGAATCGTGCATCTGTGGCTCCTGGATTGCGGGAAATAGACGTTGACTTATGTCTGGCAAGGACTCAGGAACAGATTCTTGGGAAGGAGATGTTGTTAATGTCCCTTTCCTAGGAGTGTTTACTGTCAACTTAGTTGATTTTCTCACTACAGTACATGCCTTGTCCAACATAATCAAGAAATCACTAACGACAGAAAAGAGACGCAGGCCTTCGTCCTTCCCTGCATTTCCATGGAAGTAGTCTCCTGTGCTCTTAACCAAAGACATTATCTTTTTCTCTTCTTCTAGTATGCAAGTAATCTTCTGTTCTGCATGTTGGATAAAATCCGTGAGTGTATGACGGAACTTACTTTCTTCCTCCAAACTTCTCATATCCGTCTCCAGAAACTCTTTAGTTTTCACTAGTGACTGACTAAGTTTCATGACAGCTGCACTTAAGTTCTCGCCATCAATAAGTGATGATTTTCTTACATTCTCAAGCTCATTGCTTAAACCAGAAACCACCTGGAGACCAAGGGTACGATGGTAATTGACCGAGTCCTGAGCAAGATTGTCTGCAAGATCTTCTGTCTGCACACTGGATGTGCTTTGGTTCTCTCTTAATCTACGTACTGCTCTTAATCCTTCAGATCGAATAATTTCCTGAACTACAAAGTTCAAGAGTGTGGTCTTTCCATCAGTTCCTTTCACATCTGAGAGTTTCAAAAGCGTGTCAAGCTTGAATGCCTGGGCACCACCACGGAAGGTGCCATCATTCATACGGTTTCCAGTTTTAAGAACTGCTTCTAGAAGTTTCAGGAAGAGTCTGCTGTTTCTCAGCTCCTTACATGCGACCTGCAAGTCACAATGATGAATAAAAAGCAGTCCCTGTGTGAAGTTATGAAACAGTAACAAGAGAAGTGAAATGACTCCCTTCAATTGAAAAAGTCTGTATGTTATTACAAAAAGTGAGAAACCATAAATCTAAGAAGAAAATTGGGTGAGTCCTACTAACTGTTTTATTCCTGTTGATTATAGTTACACAAAGAAATGGTCCCCCCTTCACTAAGAAAAGTCTAATTTCTACATACTTTTTGCCACTATTAATCTAAAAGAACAGCTGACTTCCTTTAATAGTTTTTTTTATTATTCTTACTTTTCTAACCAAAAAAATGATATTCCAACATGCAGAAACAATCTCCAGAGATGAAAATATCAGTCATATGATATGTAGCACATATATGTTACTCCCTTTGTCCCATTTTATGTGGTACACTTTCCTTTTGAGTTTGTTCCAAAGAGAATGACACCTTTCTATACTTAAAAACAATTTAATTTGTAAACTTCTCATTTTACTCTTAATGAGATGATTTCTAGCCACATAAATATCTGGCTTGTTTTAGATTCCGTGCCTGGTCAAACACCACTATTTGCTTTCCTTTTTTCTCGTCATTCATGTGGATATTTTGTGTATAGTCGGCAAACCACCGAGCGGATAATCAACAGATAAAAACTGAGCCAAAGCAGAATAACAAGATATTTTCACCCTTAACTGCAACCATCAAATCATAAGAAACTTAATATTTTACACTTTACCTCTAAGGTCGTAAAGGACTCTTTAATGGAAGAAACTTCTTCCTGAAGAGAACACATGAGCAACAATGCTTCCATCCGTTTGAAGGCAAATGGAATTGCGACCATGGTCTTTAGAAAACGTTCAGCAGGACCAAGCTGAGAAATGTCTCCAGCAAATAATCTGAGTTTTAGTTCTTCATCCGTTGTTGGTGCCATCTTCAACAGAGTTCGTAAAAGTTCAGGAGGCAGTTCATTGCCTGATAAGATACTTAAGTAATTAGAGTTAAGCTTCAGAAACCTTCTCGGTGAATATAATATATAATTAGATGGGACATTTTTTTTGCCTCCAAACACATGAGTAAAAACAGGATGTGAGGATGTTAAATGCCGATTTATTTCAAATTCATGTTCACTTTTCCAGGAGAATGACATGATAAATAAAAATGTAACACATTTACGTAAAATATAAAATGGTAGAAACGTAGAGGTGTTACTAAAAAATCATGAGATTGGAAGATATCTAACAGAGTGATAGGCAAGCTCTATAAAACAGTTGTTATATGGAACTAAATGTTGGGTTGCTAAGGTCCAACATATCCACAATATGAACGTCGTAGAAATGAGATTGTACAAAATCTGAAAGATATAAATAAACACATTTTATAGAGGGTGCAAGTAGCACGTGTAGAGGATAAAATTACAAAAGGTCGACTGAGATGGTTTAGCATGTCCTACATAGACTCCCAAATGTACCGTTCGCAGGTGAAGCAATATGATAAATGCAGGCGTCAAAGAGAAAGAGGTAAACCTAAAAGCATATGTAGGAAAGTTATTCCCTACATTTTCTCGAAATCAATGCAGATGTAGCTAAGAATAGAACAAAATGAAGCAAATGATACATATAGGTGATACCAACTAGTCAGGATTATGCTAAGTTATATATATAAATGTAGGGATAAATGTGAGATGGACAGCACTCTAAGAGTATTAGATAACCCGAAAATGTCCTTTAAGATAAATTATTTAGTACTGGAATGAAATGGACCAAATTGAATGGAACTTCTAAAAGGATTCATACAGCCACCCTAACTAGTTTGATATTGTAGTTCATAAGATTTAATTGATTGATTATGACACATAAGTACAATAATATGGTTCTCTAATGGGTGGGGAGAAGCTTAATGTGTAGACTTCATTGTTCATGCTCTTCCCTTTCTTTCCTAGTACTTTTATATCTTTAGTTGTAACAGGATGTGTAATACTCATGCCAAAGTTGAAAGGCCAAAAAATCTTAAATGAAAACATTTAATGAGGTGCAATACTTCTACTTACTCTAAGAACCTCTTTCATTATACTCTCTTTACAGGGTGATAATGTATTAGTTCTCATTGTGTAATAGCTGTTACATCGTCAACCTCAGAGAGACTGAATCGGGAGAGAGAGAGGGCCTTACCCTCCTTGAGAGCATCATAAACTTCTTCTGTTGTCACATTTAAGGCTTTGAGAAGAATTGCTAGATTTTGCGATTTCTTAGGATCGATAATCTGAATATACTGTGAGGTTTGGTCATAGGACGGGGAAGCTTTTCTTCGATCATCTTTTCCTTGGTCTCCTGGTATATATCCGAATAACGACTCCATCATCTCCTCATTAAACCTGTAATAAAATTCAGCAATCAGAATGGTAAAATCGCAGGAGCAAAGTGAATAGCAAGACCAGTGCAAAGCTTACTGAAATGAGCCGGCTTTTATTTCATGCCAAACCATAGAGTGGTCAGGGTTAGCAAGAACCTTGTCCCAGAAGAATGGTTTTAATTTTATCTTTGGAGCATCAGATTCACACAATGAGTCACTACCCCCAGTCCTGGAAGAACGTCCTCTCTGATGTGCGGCTCCAAGAGGTAAAGGCTTTGGCAAATTACCAGGTTTTGGTGGATTAGGAGGGCGAACAACTGTTGGAGGTGGAGGTGGGCCCGGAGCAGGTGGTTTAGGAGGTGGAGGTGGAGGTGGAGATGCAGATTTTCCTGGAGGAAGCGGTAATGGTGCATGAGAATTTGCATTCATTTCAGGTTTTGATAGTTTCGTTTCTGCTTCGAAAGAATTATGAGGATCAGCATCGTTTACAGCAGATGCACTCTTAACATCTAGAGAAGAACCTGACAACACAAATCATACAAATTACTTCAATGTAATGAAAAACAATGATGCAATGAGATAAATAGCATCAAATAGACACCTGGATTCAAATTCAGAGGAGGTTTCCCATCCATTTGCCCATCTTTTGGAGCTATTTCTTTCTTTTTATTCTTAATACATATTAACAACAGAGCTAAAAGGGCAATTCCCGCAATGGAACATCCAGCCACTGCAGCAATTAAATAATTTCGATGCTGCTGATTATTTCCTGGAGAATTAGGACCATTTTGTGGTTTAGCTGGAGGATGAACAGGCAAAGGTTTAGAAGAATTGGTCTGAGTTTGAAGTTTTGGAGGCTTTGCAGGAGGTTTTACAACTGGAGAAGGAGGCTGCACAGTTGGAGGAGAACTAGTGGGCACTTCAATAGAAGGAACTGGAGCATAAATTGGCGATACAGTTGTGGGACCTGGAGATGGAGCGAGAGTGGGAACCAGGCTAGGTCCTGGAGATGGAGCGAGAGTTGGAACAGGGCCGGGCCCTGGAGATGGAGCGAGGGAAGGAGCTGGAGCATGATATTTTGGCAAAAATGGATGCTTTTTTCTTCCTCTTAGGTACCGCCGGGGAACGCTAGACAGTTGTGAAAAAAGCTCTTGGTATTTGCTAAACCAAGTACTAGATGAATCCTCTCTGTCAGAAACATGAAGTGGAACATTTTTCCTTCTTAAGCATTGCAACAAAATCTGCTTCTCTCCAGGAGGCAAATCTTTAATAGACTTTTGTAAGGTTCTTTTTCTCAACAAAGCTATATCATGTTTTAAGTAACTATAACTTCCTGTTGCTGCCTGTTGAATATAATATTCCAGAGATCTTGCAGCTTCTGTACCCTCTTCTAACTCTTCCCTGCAATGAATCCATACTTGCTCGGCCTGCATACAGAAGAATTCATCAAGTTATAGTATTTGTAGGAGATGTTAATTCTAAAAGACTGCATAACGTTGTTTTTGTTTCACTATTATGAAACAGATGCTTCTCCAGCTGCATCTTTTGAAAATTCAGATTTGATGGCTGCATTATATGCATAATGTATCAAACATTCAACAACTAAATGGCAGCATTGAAACTTGTTATCCTATATAATTGACTGTCCAAATCCAGGTACAGAGCACTGGGCTACAAAAGTGTCGGATTTTTTTTCTTATTAATTGGAAAAAGATAAAAAGCAAGAAATTCCTGCCGGATAAAAACAACAGCTTGAAACACAGATTTACATGCTAGGCTGGCTTGGGGAAACATAAAGCTGAACTCGAAATACATCTTCTGAACAGTTTTCTTGAAAATGTTCACACAAGGAATAAACATTTGATGCCATACAAATAAGAGTAAAGGAATAGGTTAAAATTTCCTCAAACAAGGAAAAACACCGGTTAAGTTCCAAGCTGGAATATTCGATATTCTTCCTCAATGTCTTTGTTATTGATATGCAGATCCAATCTTGTTTCCCATGAACCTCCTGCATTTAGGCCGTTTTTACAACTAACATGCTTAGTCTCTGAACTTTTCGAAACACAGAACTTTAGAAACTTTGTCATAGACTACTAGCCCATATTTGTTGGTTATGGATGAAAAGACCAAGGTAGATTGGTTAAATTCATCTCTTAATTAAAAACACAAATTCATTTAGATAATCCAAAACTTTTATTCTTACGAAAGTATTGCTACTTCAATTTCAACGAAATTACTAATACTCATCAGAAAATAGTAGTTAGGTATCAGCAGACAAAAGCATAGACATGACTAATAATCACAAATTCACAATAACAATCACAATTGACATATACATTATTCAACTCTTATCTCAATACATGTACTACACACATTTATGCATTGCACATTACATGAGTGCAAACATTAAATATCCAGATGCATATGACACAAATGAAATCCATACCGTATCTTCGTCTATCACAGGAACATGCCAAAGACCTGAAACATCTAAATTGTTTCCGGGAAACTTCCTTTTCCCTTCTGAATCTCTTGCTGCCCAAACACAAAGCAAAGCAACAAAACCAAACGCATACGCGACCTTTCCCATTAAATTACTGATCATCCCATATTCTCCCCTTCTTTTAATTATATTTGGCATGTATTCAAGAACCTCTTTGCAAGTATATCAAGAAACACCCAATGCAATCCAAGAAACAACCAGAAAACCTTGGCCTTGATGGCTCTACTTCCAATCCAATTCAAGAATTCCAAATACTTCACAGCTAAAAGAGAGAAATGAAATATACACAAATGTATATGTTTCAAATGGATATGATCTTCTTTAGCCTTCCAGGCTATTCAACAAGATATCAGATAGATTGTGGCCCTTTATTTTGCATCCAACATTAAGAATTCCCAATAAGCAATACTACAAGATTCAATTTTTACACCTAAAATGCATATGTATGCACATAAAATTGTATCTTTAGCCTTAAAAATGCAATGCAGAAGCAGAACCCACCACCATTTGGTTCCTTTGCAACAAATAATGAAAAAAAAAAGAAGAAAATAATTTAGCAAAAGGGTTCAAGAAGGAGATGAATTCTATATATGATCAAGAATTCTATTTTAAAAGGGTTCCCTCAACTTTTTTAGAAAAAGCTCTCAGATTTTCGACTTTTTTTGAGTCAGATTCTATGTTGGAATATTTCATGTTAGAGGCAAAAAGAGTTGTACGTGTGGCAATTTTTTTATATTTATAGAAACGTGCACAGAACAAAGTTTGAGATGAGAGAGGGGGAAAAGCACCTGAGTTCTATTTTGGCTTTTTTATTTTATCTTGAACTTTAAAGAAAATATTTTCTTTCTTAATTATTTCAAAATAATTTATTAATATCTTAGCCGGAGTTTATAGATAGACAATTACTAAAAACATGAATTTAATACATATTTATCATAAAATCTACATGTGATTACTTTTATATACATACTTTGACTAAAGTTACAAATCATCAACTACTAAGACGACCAACAAAATTTCATTTCTCTATACTATGTTGGATCTCTCTATTTTTTACAATAGAAAATGAGTATGATGAGAGTATTATATTAAAGTATTAGTGGCTCATTAGTCATAAGATTTCTTACTAATGGCGGATATTTGATATTAGAGTTTAAAGCTTAAAGATTATTACGTTTTTCAACAATTAATAATTTTTGTCAGACATGTGAACTAATCGATTTTGTTGTATTATGAGATATTTAGCGATTATTCTGCTTGAGATTGAAATGCAATGCAGTTGTTGTTTAATGGAACATCAATTTCTTAGTTTTTTACATATCAAATGCTATATAAAAGTATCATAAATTACATTTTATAATTGAGATTATTTTAAAAAGTTTGAAGAATCTGACAGAACTTTTGATCCTCAAATAGTTTTCATTCTCTTTTGACGAAATAAAGTACTACTACTATTTAAGGAAAGTAGTTATAAAGAAAAACAATACCACTCGAAGTCCTTTTGCTACTTTCATATTCAGAATTTCAGACCCCTGATCCACTAATATACTCAGATACAAGAAAATATATAATGGTGATGGAAGGGGCCGGTATACTCACATCACATGGAAGCTTTAGAGTAGTAAAAATAGCACCTATTAGCCACTTTTCGATCATGTCTTTAGCCTATGTCATGAAATTTCAAATTCCGCAAATGAAACTGCATGACAATCCTAGAGTTTCATATGTGAAAAACTCCATGAAATGACTACTTTTCAATCACAAAAGCCGAAAAGTGACTATTTGTGAATTTTATCCGGCTTTTGTATACCAGGGGTATGCATAATCCATTAACAGTAACCCAAAAAACCAAAGAGCGATTCAGAAAACATAAATTAAAACAAGTGTCTATAGCTTCTAATTTCAAGGTTCAGAAAATTAACAAAGAACTTTCGAAACTAGGAGGATGCAAAAATTATCCAAAACAAAAGCAAAACAAAACCAAATTGTTTTATTATCCAAACGCTGCCTTTGATTGATGTTGCAGTAATAGACATATGAAACATTATTCATACAAGCTTGCCTTGTAGGTGCAGGTTATTTACTACATTCTTAGCACATACTAGTATAATATAACTCTAGCTGCAGCAGTTGGACACCAGAACCTAATCAGCGGCCGACATCTTGTCTGTTTTTTCACAACTTTCATCCCCTACTGGTTCCTACAAACAGAGAACTAAGATTCAGGAGATTCTTCTGTGTAATCTAACAGCAGAGTAACAATCCTTTGTTTATCACCGCTAGTCAGGTGGTCAAACGACCTCACTCTTCATTAAGAAACTACTTCCAAACATTTCATGTTTGCAATCCGAATATAGTACACTTTACTTCTTATCTAGGCAGACAACTTGAGGAAATAGAACCACAAAGAACTCAAAAGACATGTAAATAGGTGTAAAGATATAACACATGAACCTAACTCAACCCCAAAAGCTAACTCAAGAAAGGAGAATTGCCCAAGTTCATATAAGCAAACCACCAGTCAATTCCCCAACAAATGTGGGACTCTAACCCACTCTAACACCGCCAGGGACCAGGGAGCCCAAACAACTCTAGGAGTCCAAACGGGAATGGACCTAGCTCGGATAATATGGCAATGGTGGTGGTTGGTTATATTGACTTGGGAAATCCTCCCCTCTTGATCTAGCTTTTGGGGTTGAGTTAGGTTCATGTGTCATATATTTACATGATATCAGAGCCAACTCCTAGAGCCGTTTGGGCTCCCGATCCACGCTCCAGTTGGGCCTTGGGCGTGAAGCGGGGTGTTAGAGTGGGTTAAAGTCACACATTGGTTGGGAAATGGACTGGTGGTTTGCTTATATGGACTTGGGCAATTCTCCTTTCTTGAGTTAGCTTTTGAAGTTGAGTTAGGTCCAAATGTCATATCTTTACAATAGGAAATGTCAATTGTCAAACTTAGGTACCACTAAGGATTTGAATATGCAGATCTATTACCTGCAGCAGCTGTATCCTCTGTGTTGACTGAAGCTGCCACCTAGAAATTATAATGCTAACAGTTACTTCCCATACAGAATTTCGGTCAAACAGTTAAGCATCCTTCCAAATACGACACAATCAAAAATGGAAATTTCTTCAGCTTATAATTACTTTACCTCCACATTTTCATTATGCTTGATAAATTCACCACCACCCAAGAGTTTTGCCTGGTAAGAAGAATACAAAACATGATCACGCTGGTCCTAACTCCTCAATTAACCTCTAGTGCTTTTTTTTGGGGGGGTGGGGGGTGAGTCCAGGATAATTCTACTTCAGAGTCTCCTCCCCCTAAAAAATAGAAGTAAAGAATTGCATCAGGCTTGAGATATGCTCACTTTTGAATGTTGTATCCGTTTCAGAGCACTTGTAAGGTACTGCTGCCATGCAACGGCTTGGTGGACTGAGTTGATATTCTCCACTTGTGGTTCGTAATACCTGCCCGATCCAAGGGAAATAGTCATTATTCCTTATAAAAGAGGGAAATCCTTTTCCAAAAGATAAGAACATCCAAACAGATGCAAGACGGTAAAAGAAAAGACAAGAAGGAAAGAGAAAGTGAGGAACTCCTCAACCTTAATTTCTCTCGTGCTTCACTTAGTCTTTGCTTGAGCTTATTAAGCTTCTCCTCATGAGCCTAAATGGAAATACATAAAAAGTATATCAAGTTATGAGCTTGCAGTAATAGAAAATATAAGTTTCTAACTATTGGCTGAAGGTGACCCCCTTTTTAAATATTATCTATCGGTAGTGCTATATCCTTGGATTTTTAAAGTATACATAATCAACCAAAAGCTCTGAGGTCTTTGGTTCGTATTTTCTACCCTCACTTTCTTTTTCCTTGCAGTTTTAGCTAAGTTATTTTCTCATTTTCGCTAATTGTCTGTAGTGTGTAGTTAGTGGTTGAAATAACTGTTTCACTGCCAGACTGTCAGATAGAAACACAAAGACAAAAAGAAGAATAATGTGGAAGCATCAGATCTTACCTCGGCACTAGAGCATGTTGACCAATCATCAGCATCGTAAAATACCCAGCAAAATGACAAAAAATATTCAAAATCACGTAGAAAAATACCAAGCAAAAAAAGAAATGAAAAGAAAGAGGAAAGTTATGTATCCACTCTCATGAACTAATAGACTAATACATATAAATGGAGTGCAAAAGGAGAGGCATACATAGCTATCTTTTCCACCATTTCACCTTCATATTTTGATTGTATGAGCCTCTGCGTCAACTGCTGCAATGAATAAGGCATGTTAAAGTCAGATGAAACTCCAAAGACTTGCCGGCAGAGGCTGGCGATAAGTAAAAGATGTCTAAAACTTAGTACCTCTTCATTTGGAATGGGCCTTTAACAATCACGTGGATTGGGACAACAAGAACAAAAAGACAAACATTTGAGATAGTCAGTTATACGGAATTGGCAAAGTCTAATTCATGGATTTGGCGCATGAAATAAACATACCGCCTGTTCAGTTCACCCGGCCGGTTCACAATACGGAGCATGATATTCTCAACACTATACAACCAAAAGAAAATCATATTTCATGCTGTTAGAGTAGAAAATTCAAACAAAAAAGATCATTCTAGAAGCTCCATTCATAAGATTTACTTATGAGGATATTCACCTTCCTCTGCTAGAATAGCTGGTCACTTGACCGGTTGGAGAAAACATTAAAAGAGCAACATCTGTGTCACATAAAACAGCCAACTCATTTGCCTTCTTAACAATACTATCCTTGCGCTTTGAATAGGTCAGTTGACGGGATGTTGAATTCTCAATTTTCTTCATCACAAGCTTATTGCGACCCATGAAAGGATGAAAATTAGAACTGCAAGTTAGATGCAAGGTTGTTCTTCAATGAACTGAGAAATATATAGAACAACAGAAAAGAAAAGAGCAAAAAGGTCAAAGCATTTAATGCTTTGACATTCTAGTCAAGCATGGTTATTGTATGATATGTTTCTAGATTTGATTAGTTACAATAAATAGAAAATCTAATATCGAATCAGCAATAGTCAGATTTTGGGAAGAAAACGAGTTTCAGTCAACACTAGATTTTTTTGGTGCAGCTACACACATCCACAGCCAAGTAACCCGCACCCACACAATTAATGAACAGAAATCTGTGGCCTGTAGCTTGCCGAGTGGAAAATAGGTACTTTAGTTTGTTCCTTTTCCTCTATTGATTTTTCTTTTTCAGATAAATGAGTGCATTTAACAATATTCTCATAATTTACAGTGTTCCCTGTTCTCAGTACTTACGTATCACTTATTTTCCCCACGTTATGAATCTGGAAAAAGAATATTTATTCTGAAAAGAATTTATCTAGGTCCTACTAATGATATGTTTGTGAACACTACAGTTCACCAGTTGATCACCGCAATACTTAAAGGAAGATTCCTTCTTTATAGCCATGGACATGATGCATGAGTGATTTGTACAACAGGAGACATGAAAAATGAAAAGCCTACCTACTTATTGGAAACTCTCAAGCTCATTCTTTCAGCTAGAGGTATTAGACGAGTCCTGTTTATTACCTTTCCTAGCATTTCAAAGGCTATATGATATAAGTTCAACATATAGGAGAGTTCATATTTTGATATCTCAAGTATAACCAATTGTACAGGAAGATATTCTTACCTAGACAGAACTAAAATAATACATCATTGAAACAAAATGTCGAATCTCACTAGAGTAAAACTATTTCTTTTTAGTAGTAGCCTTGCACCATAGAGAAACCAAGACATCTCGTCGGAGGCGGATCCAAGATTTTAAGTTTATTGGTTCTGAATTCTAAGACCAGAAAACGAATGAGTTCAGGATAGATAATCTTATATAATACTTAATTTCTTAACACAAATGGTGAGTTTAGACCAAAGCTATTGGGTTCTACCGAACATAAACTTGTGGTGGAGCTCCGCGCCTGTGCCCAATAATGATGAAACATAATACTTAATAGTTCTACAGCAATAAAAGAGTTATAAGAAAAAATAGGTCATATCACTTGGCTGATTCACTTTCTTCCTCTCGTCTATCAGCTTTACCCTTGACCTAACAATAAAATTTATGTTCTCACCTTCCATGAAGATTTTTTTTTATTTTGCTTCTTTTTTTTTCATGAAGAATTTTGATATCCATATATTCAGTTTTTTTTAAAACAAGAAATATTCCGGAGGGACAATGGCGCACGGTTAGAAACTCTTGCTTATTTCTATTTTTGAGGATTGACTAATCGCTCAAAATCTCGTGCTAAAGAGCGTGGAGGTATCCTTTTTCAATTGGGTATGGCTTCAACTTTGATAACGGGCCCGCCACTCTATCCTTCTCCATTTAAATACCAAGCTTTCGTTTGCAGCAGGGTTCGAACCCGTGACTTGCACCTAAGTCGCAACATCAAATGTCGTGCTCTTACCACTATATTATAGCTCAAAATTTTCTCGTTTCACCCTTTGATCCTGATACCATACAATCAAACTCATACTGAATGGTGAAACCCAAGTATTCTTCTCTTTTATTTACTCATGAGGGAAAAGGAAAAGCATACTTTCATTGAGTCCAAAAATTGACTTATTGAGCTTTAGATTATTGAATGTGGATTGAGAAAGTCATAAAAGCCAGCAAATATCAACCTTCACAGAAGTTGCAAGCATCTATCATCTTTACCCAAATAATGCTACATTAAATCCCTTTTTAAAAGCAATTGTCTTTTGAATTGCGTTAACACAAATTTGTCTTCCCACTGTATCATATATATGGTTGTTTGGCACGGTACCAGCTCCACTACTTGCAGCCAAAACTAGCTTCTCAGGAATTTGTGCACTGTTGTCAACCCATTTGGCTGCAGGAGGATGACTTCTCTTTACTCCTTTCCACGTGGACAGAAATGTTTCTACATGGTATTTCCACTTACTTGCCAAAAATTAAACACTTGATCTACCTGCAACACTTTCCCGGCTTCTACGCAAGTTACACTTGTCTCGCACGTTGTCTTTCTTTTTTCATAAGACAGAAAAGACAAAAAAGAATTCCGTTGAACCTATACTTTTTGTTACCTTTATCAAAAGAAAAAATAACAAAAAGGAATTTGAACTATGTCAGTACCTCAACACAATTGCCTGTTAAAGTTCTTTTTTTGAAATGGTAAGGTAGTTTTATAAATCCAGCAGTAAGAATGTGATGTTTTAATTATGACATAATTACAGAGGCCCCAAAAAGCAAAACTAAGCCCCAATTCTTACATCTTTCCGTTTATGTTTTTTAAAATTAGAAATGTCTCTCTTTTTCGCGTTCTTCTTTACCCTGTGCATTAAATATTTAAATTTCTCTAGATTCTTCCTAAAATTTCAAAGAGCTCCAGTCATTTTACATTCTCAACCACAGCTTTTTCTCCAGTCATTTTACATTCTCAACCACAGCTTTCTCCAGTCATTTTACATTCTCAACCACAGCTTTCTCCAGTCATTTTACATTCTCAACCACAGCTTTCTTGTTAGACACACATATCAAATTGATTGCAAAACCCCACCAAACATAGATAACATACATACATCATACCCTTGACAATCTGCCTGCCTGGTTTCTACTATAAGTGTCTAGAAACTACATAGATGGATGTATAGGGAAAGAATAAATCTAGATTGTGAATGAGAATACAACGAACAGGACAAAATACTTTAATGGCAAGTAATTACTACCATGACCAAGTATACTTATCGGAAACTTCAATTGCTCAGCATATAAAAAGATACCTTCTGAGTTTGAATAAAGGAGAAAGTTTGCGAGCGCAACTATGTTATATGGGGCGGAGTGTTGGACAGTCAAGAACTCTCACGTTCAAAAGATAAAAATTGCGAAAATGAGGAAGTTGCGATGGATGCGTGGGCATACAATGAGGGATAGAATTAGAAATGAATATATCCGGGACAAGGTGGGAATGACCTTGGTGGAGGATAAGATGCGGAAAACGAAGATGTATGGTTCAGGCATGTGCAGAGGAGATGTATGGATACCCCAGTGTAGAGGTGTAAGAGGTTGGGTATGGACGGTTCAGGAGAGGTAGAGGTAGGCCGAAGAAGTATTGAGAAGAGGTGATTAGACATGACATGACACAGGTTCAACTTACCGAGGGCATGACCTTAAATAGGAGGTTATGGAGGACACATATTAGAGTAAAAGACTAGTAGTTAGTTGAGCATTGTCCTACTTATCCTTTTATACTAGCAGTTGTAGTATTACTTTTTTTTTGCCTTTCTATTTCTACTACTATCTATTGTTTCTTTAGCTTTGATTATCATATTAATTTGTGTAGCTAAGACTCCTTTTTTCCGGATATTTTTTCCACGACTTTATATACTACTTTGAACGGTGTGTCCTTGTGTCGAGGATCTAACGGAAATAGCCTCTCTACCTCCCCCAAGGTAGAGGTAAGGTCCGCATACACTCTACCCTCCCAGACCCCACAGAATTTCACTGGGTATGTTGTTGTATTTATACCAAAACATGCATTTGATGCAGGAAAATAATTGGTGATATACCAGAAGGAATGTTGAAAACCAAATATGAAAAAGACAATCATAGAGTTTCCTAGAGTCCATAGGTTGAGTTATCGAAGTTTTTAGTAGTGAATATGAAGTGAAGATCGAAACGTCAACTTTCAAAACCTCACTACTCAACTACCTGTGGTGGCGAGCACCTAAAAGAAATATTTGGATCTTTGTTCAAATAAAGTTACATAAACCTCTTGTTAAAAGCAATAATCATTTGCATTGGAATAACTCAAATTTGTCTTCCCACCGTAGCATATTTGTCGTTGTGTGGCATGGCACCAGCTCCATTATTGGCCACCAAAGCCAGCATCTTCTCAGGCATTTGTGCACTGCTGTCAAGCCAGTTGGCTGCATGTCTTTCCTTTCCATCCTTCCCATGTGGCAATAAATGTTTCGACAGGGCAATTCCATCTCTTAGTAATAGTTTAACAGCTGATCTACCTGAAACATTCTCAAATCCTAGGGAAGTTTATACGTCTGGCACGTTGTTTTCTTTTCAACTTTAAAAAGGAAATTGGAACTCTTTCACTATCTTAGTCACAATTGCCTGCTAAAGTTAATACATCTCTCCTTTTGCTTTGATTCTCTCTTTCCCACATTCTTATTACTCCACGTGTTAAGTTGTCCCGGATACTTCCCAAGGCTTCAAAGAGTTCCCAACATTTTCCGTTATCAACAAGTTTCCTGTTTGTTCGTTTTTTCTCTTTTCGGCATTCGTCTTACTCCACACATAATTGCCCCAGATACTTCCCAAGGCTTCAAAGGGCTCCCATCACTTTCCATTATAATCAACCAGTTTCTTGTTTGTCTTAATTCTCTCTTTCCAGTATTCGTCTTACTCCACACATTAAATTGCCCCAGATACTTCCCAACATTCAAAGTTCACTTCCTATTATCATCAAGAAGTTTCTTGTTTGTTTTGATTCTTTTTTTTTTTAATTCCTCTCTTTTCCACATTCGCCTTAGTCCATGCATTAAATTGCCCACGATACTTCCCAATGTTTAAGAGCTCCCATCACTTTCTATTATCATGGAGAAGTTTCTTGTTTTTTAATTTATTTGTTTTTGTTTTTCCCTCTCTTTTCCACATGCATCGTACTCCACACATTAAATAGCTCCAGATACTTCTCAAGATTTCAAGAGCTCCCATCACTTTCCATTATGATTAAAAAAAAAATCTTGTTACACACAAAAATATAAGATTGATCCCAAATGGGATAAGGCACTATTACCCCCGAACTATACCCGAAGTTGTTAGGACATACCTTACCTTTGCGGGGGTTCTATTACCCCTAAGTTTTTTTCCTTTATTTCTTTGCACCTTATGTGCTGACGTGGAGGAGGGCGTGAGAACACCTCCTTCAAGCATGTGAGAACTTAAAAAAAGGGCTAACCTATATGAAATGACCATGTACCAGTTCCAAAGCTGATTTTCAAGAGCTCAAAATCTAATTTTTGGTCTCAAAATTCAACAAAACCTCAGCTAAATCCGCACCAATCAAGCTCAAATTTCAACTACAACTTCATAACAGCATCATCACCAAACCCCAGTAATCAATTTCACCAAAATCAAGAATTTCGACAAACTCATTTTTTTGTTCTTCAAGCTTTTTCAAGGTTCACAATGGTGGGTTCGAAATTCTTTCTTTATTTTTGAAGCTCGCCAACAACTAAAGATTTAGAATGAGTTTAGCACTTGATTCTCAACTTTAAAACTTCAACAACCTTCGAATATGCTCAACCCCTCTATTTCTTTTCAAGTTCATACTAAAACAATAATAATAACAATTATCCTTTACATTTTTCTAAATATAAAATAATATATACATTATATTCGGAATTAAAAAGAAAACAAAAAGGAAGTAAATGAAATAGATTTTAAAAAAATTTAAAAAACTTACGAAATTACACGTGGCAGCGCGTGTATTTCAGTGGCTGTCAAATGTTTGGTTATCTATGCCACGTTAGCACTTAGGGTGACATTTATTACACTTTAAATTAATTTAGGGGGTAATAGGACCCCCGCAAAGGTAATGTGTGTCGTAGCAACTTCGGATATAGTTCAAGGGGGTAATAGTGTCTTATCCCACAAACATAGGTGTAACGAATCCATCCCCTTGACTATTTGTTGCTAGGTTTCTATATTTGAACCCAACATAGACTAATGTACAAGGACGAATAAATTAGTATTATGAACAAGAACGAGAGGACCTACAATCCCTTGGAATCCATGCTGACTTAGTGAAAGATAAGTCACAATATTAAAAAAAAGATCTATATAGATGATATCAAATAGTTGAGAACATGTCTTAGTCATGTTAGTATGTTTACTTTAAGTCCTATGCTTTCTAGGAGCCTTTTAGCCCTATTAAAGATTTTTATGCCAGTAGAAAACATAGATAACTTATAATACGTTTTATATTTACTTTTTCATTTTGTATAGCGTTGGCTTGAGAGGGATTTGAATGGAGAAACATAGTTAGTGCGGGTTGATATAGCCAACCCAGACTTGTTTGGGTTGAGGCATAATTATTCTTGGAATGAGAATGACAATGGAAAGGACCAAGGACATTTCATGGATAGTATTCACCAGTGGGAACCACATCAAATGAAGGAAGTTTGTAAAGATATTGTATGATTGATTATGTACATCTAGTATACTTTGTATACACTAGATACATTTGGTATAGTGGGCCTTTGCTTTTGTTTATAACAGATTGTGTAAGTGGGCTTGGCTATTACTAACAGCCCACGTTGCTAACAGCCCACGCCTTAATATTAAGGAGGCCTGATATATGCAAGGCTGTCATTGTATTTTGTTATCAACAGATACATCATCAATAATATCTTCTCTAACATTCTAGCACCTTCTTCTTCCTCTGTTCATCCATTTCTTCGTCTCCATCACAGAGTTCACTCGCCTTGATACCCCCGATCTACGACTGCGCTCTAGTCAGTCTCTACTTTCTACATGGTATCAAAGCTGTGCAGATCCTAGGACGTTCGTAAAGGAAGAATCGAACGAAGGATCAACACAAGAAAACTACAGATCCAGGAAGATCGGGTACATGCAAGAGGAGTGACGATGGATGGATACGATGTCCGACTATAGTTGACGAATCTGGAAAATAAAGAAAGAAAAGAAGGTAGAAATCAAATCGATTTACATGTTTTGGTCGACTTTAGAAATTCTTGCTAGCAATACTTCCTCTCTGTCGTTAATTACTGCCTAGTGTCAACTGCTTTTGTTTGAGAGAACATGGCAATATCAGAGATCAGAGGAAATAGGAGTAAGTGAAGTCGGTGAAACGTCAAATACAAGGAATAACATCGACCATAATCACCCCTCTTCCTTTTCCCATCTGATGCCCCGCAGTTCTCTCATCCATCGAGTTATCTTGACCGAATGGACAACTATGTCGTGGAGTAGGCCGAACCGACTACCGGGTAAAAACAAGATAGGGTTTGTCGATGGGACGGTTAGAAGAGAACATTATGATGGCGAAGTGGCACGTATGGGATAGATGTAATGCCATCGCCGTGTCACGGTTGATGGGAATGTCGCAAAAGTCACGACAGGACGCCGTTCAACGCCGACTCACAAAGATCCGGGAGAGTTAAAGGAGCGATTCGACAAGGTGAATAGTTCTAGAGCTTTTCAGATCCACAAGGAAATATTCACCTCGCGATGCGCACTACGTCAATATCGTGATATTACTCAAAGCTTAAGGACCTTTGGGATGAATACGACTCGATAATACCTACACCAAGACGCTGTCCCAAGGCCAAGGAATTTATCAATAATACCAATATCGAGGTTGTTACGATTCCTAATGGATCGAACGAGCTACCACAACACGAGGAGTCAAATCTTGATGATGCCTCGAGTCCCAAATCAATCGCATATGCCTCGTTAATCAAGAGAGAGCCAAAGAGCCCTTTCAGAATCAAGCAGTCAATAATCGATCATGGAACCTTCACTTTATTCACACCGGCTGACCAACAAGGAGGAGGAAATGGTCAACAAAGAAAACCATATAATCCGAATGCTAAGTGTGATCACCGTAGCATTTAAAGTGGCACCTCACCGTGGATTGTTTCAAGTTGATGAAATGCAACCACCGCCACAAGACAGACACTTGAAGAAGGTCATCAATTGATTGGGTATCCGGATGACTTTAAGTCTAAGGCAAAGAGGGCCTATACTGAATGTGACAAATCAAGACACAGACAACGTAATCACCTCGCAGCGGAACCTTAATGTACGACCAGTTCACTCCAAGTCAAAGACAATGATTCTTCACACGCCGAAGAAAAGGACGCGAGCGTAACTCACATTGCTAATATGGCGGTATATATACTACTAATACACCGTAATCGCTAAAATGGATAGTAGATTCAAAGACTAATCACATGATAAGTAATTCTAAACACTTACACAACAACTTGTTAATGGACCGGTATGTCTGATTACCAATGAGATTCAACAGAATCTCCCATGTTGGGATTACCAACTAGAAAAGGTGATTTTCTCAAAAATGTCCTATGGTACCACTTTTAAATTCAACTTGATGTCGCGTCAAAAGTGACCAAAGAATTGAATCAGAAGGTTCTCTTTCTTTCCTCACGTTGTATTTTTCGTGATCTAACATCCGGGAAGGTGAGGGATTGTAGTGAGAAAGATGGGCTCTACATCGTGTGTTTGGATCCGAAAACCAGGAGATGGAGTTGAGGAAGTGTATGAGTGCTACCCAACACATAGATATAATGACATGGCACCAGAGATTATGCCATGTCCCCATGACAGTGTTGAGGAAAATTTCCCTGTTAAAAGACTATGATACTTCTGTTTTAAATAACTGTGATATCTGCCCACTAGCTAGACAAATTAGATCACCCTTTCCTACTAGTATCAATAGATCAATAAAGCCTTTTCAATTGCTGCATTTAGATGTCTGGGGGCCTTACAGAACTGATACATTCAATGGGATGAGATATTTTTTGACAATTGTTGATGATTACTCTAGATGGACACGGGTGTTTTGATGACGTAAATCGATGTATCTACAATTCAAAAATTTCTTTCTTGAAATAATCGCTCAATTTGGTTGTAAAGTCCGTAAAATTAGATCGCATAACGGTATGTAATTTTTTAATCAAAATTGTAAAGCTTTTTCCGCATATTAGAATTGTACATGAGAGTTCTTGTCATATACACCACAACAAAATGGGGTAGTTGAGAGAAAACATGACATCTACTGAGATAGCAAGGGCAATCAAGATTCGTGGTTGGTTGCCGATAGATTCTGGGACGTGTATCAAGTCTTCGCTACATCATTAATAGGATTCCTTCAACAGCTTACGAATAATGAGTCTCCTTTCCATAAATTGTACAAGAAAACACCACAACTTAGTCATTTAAGAGTTATAGTCGTTTGTGTTTTGCCACCATTCTTCATACACAGGATAAATTTAGTCCAAGAGCGATCAAATGTGTTCTACTTGGGTACGCACTACACAAAAGGGATATAAGCTCTATGACTTAGAAAACAGGCTGTTTTGTTAGTAGAGATGTAATTTTTAGAAGATACTTTTCCCTTTAGAAATAGGAGAATGAAGATTCACTTAACATAAAAGACCATGGACACTTCACATGGCGAGCTAGTAATGGGTAATCCCGTCACTATTGAAAATTATGTCAATGAGACTAAGTTTGCAGGCAAGATCCATTATCTGCAGTCCAATCGCAGATTTGAATATCAACGAAATGATGCAAACAGAGACAATGACAATGCAGATGAGGCGTAACATCACGAGGACAATCGTGAGAATTGCAGACAACAAGAAGATCGGGGAGACTTGGCGGACCCATACGGCACAAGGACTATGTCACCACACAAGGCTCCCACAATTGCTTATATTCAATTTCTAATAATATCACTTACGCAGGATCGTCACGATATCAACATTTTTCGCACAAGCATCCATGGACACCGAGCCAACAGATACTCAACAGCAAAGAAAGGATCCGAGATGGTCAGTTGCCGTAAACTGAGATTCAAGCACTAGAAGACAATGGAACATGGGAACTAGTCAAGCTGCCTGAAGGGAAGAGAGCAATAGGCTGTAGGTGGGTATACAAGATAAAGTACAAGGCATCAGGGGAAGTAGAAAGGTTCAAGGCCGACTTGTAAGTGGATACAAACCGTAGGAGGAATAGATTACCAGAGACATTCTCCTCAGAGTTAAGATGACCACAATGAATCAGGTGTCCATAAGCAGAAGAAGACAATGGAAAGTACACCAGATGGATGTGTACAATGCATTCCTTCAAGGGGATTTATTTGAAGAAGTTTTCATGGCAGTCCCAGAAGGATACAAAACCACACACAAGAGTACACATGTATGCAAGTTAAAGAAATCCCTATACGGGTCAAGGTGCTTCAGGCAATGGAATATAAAGTCGACTTCACCTTCTCATCGTGGTTCACACAAAGTCACGCGGACTACTCCTCTTCAAGGAAGGAAAAGAGAAGATTGTGGTAGTATTGGTATATGTGGACGACTTCGCTAACGGGAATGATGATGTCCTTATACAATCCACAAAGGAAACACTACAATTAGCCTTTAAGATAAAGGACTTGGGAGTCAAGTACTTTCGGGATTGAGTTTGCCAGAATTCACGTGGCATAATGATGCATCAAAGGAAATATGCCTCGAACTCATATCGATACGGGATTAGCGAGCCAAACCGGTGGCTTTTCCCACGGAACCAAATCGAAACTCACCACGCAGAGATGGACAAGATTATCAAGCAAATTACGAGTCACCTCACGATATCGATGTTCGTTAAGTGATCCCCGCATATAGAAGATTGATTGGAAGATCGCTATATTTGACTACTACAAGGCCGGACATTGCGTTTGCGCTAATTCCTCACCAATTCATGCAAGCACCAAAGAATTCTCACATGGAAGTTGGGCTTCGATTGGTCAGATATATTAAACAAACACCAGGGATGGGTATTTTTTTGTCCAGTTCTATTACTCAGATTCCTCATAAAAATGTTTTGTGATGCAGATTGGGTAGTGCGTCAACACCGAAAAATCACCATCGTTACCTAGCAATGTATGGATCATCACCTATCTCATGGAGATCGAAGAAGACACAATATCACGGAGTTCTCGCAGAGTAATACGTAGCTATGGCTTCGCGTCTTGAGGTTATCCGCTAAGGACTATTTCACGAATCGTGTCGATGTATCTAAACCAGTGAGTATTTACGACAAAGAAGTCCGCCATACGATAAATGGAAATCCGCTTTCCACGAAAGAACAAAGCACATAGAGATAAACTGCCATTTTATCAGAGAAAAAATTCAAGGTGGATTGATTGATGCTCGTTTTATTCCAACAAAGGAACAACCGGCTGATATATTAACAAAGGCATTAAATCGGCAGCAACACACTTCTTGCTATCCAAGCTAGCTGAGGAACATTTTCATATAGCCTAGCTTGGTATGGGTGTAAAGATATTGTATGATTGATTATGTACATCTAGTATACTTTGTATACACTAGATACATTTGGTATAGTGGCCTTTGCTTTTGTTTATAACAGATTGTAAGTGGGCTTGGCTATTACTAATGTACCCACGCTTAATGTACCACGCCTTAATATTAAGGAGGCCTGATATATGCAAGGCTGTCATTGTATTTTGTTATCAACAGATACATCATCAATAATATCTTCTCTAACATTCTAGCACCTTCTTCTTCCTCTGTTCATCCATTTCTTCGTCTCCATCACAGAGTTCACTCGCCTTGATACCCCCGATCTACGACTGCGCTCTAGTCAGTCTCTACTTTCTACAAAGTTCAATTGAATCCCCTTCATCGGGAATTATACTAAGCAAATAGGACAAAAAAAATCTTATTGTTTTTTAATATATACATATATATATAAATTTGAATCGTCTCTGTGTGACCTATAGGTCATGAGTTTGAGCCGTGAAAGCAGCCACTAATGCTTGCATTAGGGTAGGCTCCTTCCACAGACCCCGCTTGCTTTGTGCACCGGGCTGCCCATATATAAAATTTTGAATCCCCTCGACCTAAAAGAAGCTCTCATTGTAGTGCTAATGGTGGTTCAAAAATTGATTTACATCGCAATTTCGAAGCTTTGTGGAGATCTTGCAATTTATTTGAATCCCCTCGTTAAAAATTCTGGTTTCGCCATTGGACTTTCTATAAACCAAGATGACCAAGCATTCAAATCAAAATCCTCAATCTCTACAGCATATAGAAAGGGACCCTGCTGAGTCTTTTGACTAAAGGAGAAAGCTCCCAAAGACATTATAACACACACACACACACACATATATATATAAGCAGATAATAGTACTAATTGATTTCAACCATAAATATTTCTTCTTGCATGGGACTAAGGGAGAAACAAAATTCAAGCAATAAATTAGTTATGAAATATGCAAATAGTAATAAAAAAGAAAAAAAAAACGAGAAATACAAAAGGTACCTGGAAGATCAGTTGATCAACAATGGTGATGGATGTAACCTATAAACTCAGAAATGAATTTAGGAATAGATAGTTGAGAATGAAAGTTAAGATGGAAATTTAAATAGATGACACTTATGAAGATCGAAGAGGCAGAGTTTGTCATTCTTCGTTCGTCGTGCTCCACGTGTGCCTGCCTACAAAGAACTCCTGAAAATGATTTAGCTAATCCATTATCTAATCTGACTAAACCGAGGAGTAAGAAAACTTAAAAGTGATTAGTAATTAAGATTAATTGAGAGAATGACAAAAATTGTCCTTATGTTTGAAGATAGGTTCAAAGGAGTCTCTTACGTAGGCACTGAACAGTTTTAGTCATGTATGTTAACCAGAAGTTAACAATTTTAGTTTGTCAAATATGTAGCAATTTATGTTTGTTAGATTTGATGAGAATAATGCGAAAAGATTTAAGCAGGGTCGTCTCAAACATTTTGGGAACCTGTTCTAATTCATAAAATTGAGCTCTTAATTGGGCTAACACATGCGAATTATGAGCCTTTACAGTAAATTTTGGTTAATATTACTTAATAAAAAAATGAAAAAAGAGGCCATAAAATTTTTCATTTTTCAGAGCCCCTGTGCAGTAGTACACTTCGCACAGGTCCAAAGACGACCCTAAATTTAACCATAGGTGCCAAGAAATCCTATCAAAATCTAAAATATGCAAAAAAAAAAAAAAATTACACTAGACACTCGAAAAGATATTGAAAAAATAGCAAATATTATATCTCAAAAAGATGCACTAGACTTAAGAAATTTAAAAAGTAAAAGAAACTAAGAAAATTGTACCTCAAAATATGAGTTCCCACTAATTTTTTTTTTCCATAATTTCTGTCAAATTTAACGGACATGTTAAGTAAATATTTGATGAAGACTAAAGACTTCAATTCGTCCAGCAAACATGTGGGCAATGTGTGCAGAGCGAGTTGCTCTTTTAGACGAGCTGTTTGAACTTTTGACAAATATAAAGGACCAAAATTATTCAATACAAAAAAAAGAACCTACCCTTTAATATAAGGGATCATTTTTGTCATTTTCTCAATCTAATTGCACAACATAACAATCAATATATATCTATAAAGCTTAAGTCTCATTGAACAGAATCACCATTTATCTTTTTTTTTTCATAATTTTAATTTTTTTTCTCATTTAAAGATTTTATATATCTTTACTCATTATTGCCATTTATTCATTTCTTGAAATCCCTCCATCTTCCTTCTTTTTCTTTATTCTTTCACCCAGAAAAAACCGAAAGTGCTTCTGTTCTCCATGAGCGATGGAGACGGATCAGATTTGGACCGAATCCTACTAGATCCAGATCTGTTTTTATACTTGGATCCAGATCCGGATTCGGATTTACCGGGTCCATAAAAATCAGATCCAAATCCGAATCCATCGGATCCACCGGGTCGACGGATCGGATCTGAATCCATATGTAAAGATTTTGTAAAGATCAAATAATGTATAGTTAAATCCTGACAAATTCTTCTGTAATTGTGCGAGCTTTTGGGGAAGAGCATTGTTGTGCATCTCCAGTAGTGCACTCAGTTCTGGCATGCAGTCACTACTTTTACCTTCTAATTGAGCATTAAATGCCCTTCCACCTGGGGAACAATCTTCAGGGGCCAATGTAAATATGGTAAATTTTCTCCCTCCTTTATTGTATCTATTTTCTTATGATTAAGGTCCTAAAGAAGATGCGTGTATTGTATATATTTTTTCCTCGATTTACTTTGTGGTGTGTTCTCTCTATGAGACCTCTTTAATATGAGACCTCTTGAGCCGATGGTATCTCGGAATTAGCCGCTCTATCTATTAAGGTAGAGGTAAAGTCTGTATACACTATATTCTTTCCAAACTCCACGTTGTGGGACTTTGCTGGGTATGTTGTTGTTGTATATGAACTTCTAAAGTTTTAATTGTCGGAAGTCTAATTTTTGTTTGGGCTCAAATTAATCATTTGTGACTTTGGTGAAACTCTGGTAACAAAGTCATTTGGTGTTTCTTTTGTTATGAAGAACTATTTACGTTTTGTTTGTTTATTCTACTTTCTCTCTTACTTTGAGAAATGATGTATTGACGTAATTTGCTATAGAATTGTTGTAATATTTTGGTATCCTCGGGATTTAGAATGCACACCAATTCTCCTTATATTTCTATACTACAGAGAGATAGCCCGTGCCAGCACGGGCCCAATGGTGAGAAGTGTACAATCAATTGATGTATCTGGTAATCTAAATTCTTAACTCTTCATTTAGATATGAGGCAAGTTGTTTCTGCTAGTATGAAATCAGTTATTAGACAATATTGCATATTAGCTAATTCCCAGAGACTATTTACATACATCTTGGATCAAAGTATCCATTTTCATGGACATTGCATGGTAGGCAAGTGTTACATTGTTTACATCCATGGCTGCATTCACATCATATATGGTAAAACTATTTACAAATTATACTATTTACATATTGAAAATTGTGATGCCCTTTCTGGCCTGTATCTAATCTTCTTTGTAGTCTTCTTCTTAAGAAGCTTTTGATAAAAAGCACCTGCAGTTGTGAAGTAATGATCAATTATTAGTGTGTTTACAGCTTATATCTCAAAGAAAAAAGAGAAGAAAACAATAGACCTTAGCCAAAGTGCTGGGTGAGAATGAGAGCTATCAGAACTCTAATATTTGAAGGTTGTATATACCAAAATAATCGTATTGGAATAGTAACATATGTAAACAACATTGTATGTAAAATGGTCATAATGTCTAGGAGGTAGTTTGGGACATGAAACTGTTAAGCAGTAGGCCTCAAGCCCAAAGCAGATTTGGTATATGTCCGTGTCCAGCATAATAAGAATTGTATATATTAATATTTGTCTTGTACCATAATTAGGATTGTAATATTACCATAATAGTATAGTTAATCTCCTTATAGAATAGAGATTTAGATGTAAAGTAGAAATATGATTCTCCTATTGTAACTTGTATATATATGTCATTCATTAAGAATAATCAAGAGATTATTTCTTTCATGATATCAAGAGTCTAGGTTCTTATCCTTGCTTCCGATTCTCACTTTTTTTCTTGACAAATCGTGACCCTCCTCGGATTTCCAACCAAACCCGAGCCTCTCTTCTTTCTTCCTCACAAATTCTCTTCTCCGAATTTTCGTGTTTTATTCACCATGACTGATAAAAACACGTTGCATCCTTCCCTCACAGTTTCTAACATCAAGAGCATTCTTCCTATTGTTCTTGATCTAGAGAACGTCCAATATTGGGACGTGGGTGAAATTATTCAAGATTCATGCTATGACACATCAAGTTCTTCATCACATCATCCCTCCAGCTCCTCCTACGGAGGGTGAAACGGCTACTACAACAATTGTGCCTACCAAAGCAGCCGATCCAAACTTATGGGTCATACTTGATGCAAAGGTTCTACAATGGATTTATGCCACTATTTTCTTGGACCTTTTACAGACGATTATGTAACCCAACTCCACAGCTATGGCGGCGTGGAATCGATTGCGTGCTATCTTCCAAGATAACAATCATTCTCGCATTGTTATTCTTGAGCAGGGATTTTCTAAAGTTGCTATGGAAATTTTTTCTAACGTTTCTTCTTATTATCAACGACTCAAGGACTTGACAGATCAACTTCGCAATGTGGGTGCTCCTGTGAGCAATAGTCGTCTTGTTCTTCAGATGGTCGCAGCCCGCCGAGGCCTATAACTGTTGTTGCTTAATCGCCGAGTAACCCCTGCCGGAATTTTATCAGGCCCGATCCATGCTTATATTGGAGGAAGCCGGATTGGCTAAGAAGGTAGCTATTGGGGCTAGTCTTGTCGTCATGACAACTGAGTCCAATTTTTCTCCTTCCGGTTCTACCAACTCGAGCCACAATCGCAACAACAGTGGTGGTAAAAAGGGTCAAAATCAAAAAAATAATGACAAAAATCGTGGTGGCAACAACGGGGCAACCACAAGATCAACAATAGCTCGAGCCCACAACGGGCCTGGCGATGTGATGGGTCCAGCGCGACCAAAGATTACAGTGCCGCGACGCCGTAGTCTCAGCCCATGCAAGCGCTGTGGCACATATTCTTCCCATGTTAGACTCCAGGGTTCAGACCAACTTATGGACAACCCCAGCAGTCCGGTATTTTTGGGTGTGAAATCCGGAAAAAAATAAATAATAATATATAGTTGTGGTTGAGTTAATAAAAAAATATATATATATATAAGAAAACAAAGAATAAATTGCATGGGATAAAGTTAGTGTTAAAGTTGGATAAATAGATAGATAAAATGAAAATAAGAAAAAAAAAAAAAGATGCAATGCAGCATGGACGTCCATTCCCTCCCCCCCTTTTCATTTCCCCTCCAACTCTTGTCCTTCCACCTCTCATATGTTATACAAACACTTCAACTTATATAGTGTATTTAGCACAAAATAAAGTACCTAGTACAAGGAATATAAATCAGGAAAATAATCAAGTGAACAAGAAGGGAAAAAATCAAGAAAATATCAAGGGAGGAAGGATAACAAGAAAATTAGGGAACACTAAGGTGCAAGGACCACTTGTAGCAACCGAACCACAATCATTTTTCACACTTACAAGGTGAGTTTTCTCACTCAGAAATTCTTGGCAACATCCTTTATTTTAAGTTCAATACATGTTAGAATAAGAATTGAGTGTTGAAAAGAAATATTGAACTTTTGATTGTTTAGACAACTAGTTGCGTCATGAACTTTACGAACTGTTCTCACTGAGTTATAATTGTTAGAATTTGATGACATTCAGAAGAGTGGTACACCTCTCTATTATGATCATATAGAACAAAAAATGAGGTAAAATGGACATACGGTTTGAAAGTTATCATAGTTCAAAGTTCCTGCCTTAGATTTGGCCGAAATTCGGAAAGGGCATAATTATGGACTGTTTTTATTGAGTTTTACTTTTTAGAATTATATGAAAATTTACATGGTTGTAAATCTCTCTGTTACGGACAGATATAGATAAAGAGTTATTAAAACAGACTTACGAGTTGAGAGTTATTGTAGTTTGAAGTTGCTGCCTCGGATTCATCGGAATCCAGAAGGGCAGGACGTTGAAACGTAAAACTGTACTAATCTGTGGGGAATATGAAAATTGTTGCTAAATGAAAGTTCTAGATATCTTTGTTGTGGACATTTTGAGACCTTACGGGGGTCTATCCGACTTATGGATTGAGAGTTATCGCTGTTTAAAGTTTCTGCCTCGGATCTATCGAGATCCAGGAAGGGCAGCGAATAAAAGTGTAAAACTGTACCAAATGGTACGGAATATGAAAGGATGGTTCACATGGAGACGTGTATCTCTCTGCTCGCTGCTTTGAGATTTTATGGGGCTTGAACGGGTTTACAGATTAGGAGTTATGACTATTCTAAGATTGGGTTCTGCTTAATAAAAATTCTCTAAACAAATCTCATATGACTTTTTGAGGATAAATTTGTGTTAGTTACCCAAAGTAGTTTTAAATGAAATTTGGTACAGTTGAAAGATCCTGCCTTACCTTAGTTTCCTGAGAAACACCTTAGTCAAGTTATGGTTAAAAAGTTATAATCGTTACAAGTATGAATGATGTAATATTGGGAAAGAGAATATTATTTATTCAATCTTCAAAAATATGAAAAGTGAATACGTGTTCACATAAATATATAAATATAAACATAATGGACCGGCCAGACGCCGCAACAAAACGTAAAGTGAATACGTGTTCACAAATACGTAAATATAATGGATCGGTTGCACGCCGCAACAAAACGTAAAGTGAATACACGCTCACAAATACGTAAATATAATGGATCGGGTTGCACGCCGCAACAAAACGTAAAGTGAATACGCTGCTCACAAATACGTAAACATAATGGATCGGTTGCACGCCGCAACAAAACGTAAAGTAAATACGTGTTCACAAATACGTAAATATAATGGATCGCACGCCGCAACAAATATGAAAGATGAATACATGTTCACCTATATATAAATATGAAAAGTGAATACGCTCACAAATATATAAATGTAATAAACACGTGGAAATGCAGGGAATGTCTTAACGATAATACGAGATAAAATGAAGTGTTAGTTAAACCGAGAACTTCCTATGAGAGTTGTTGCATATTTAAAATGTTGTAATCGATATGTTTTGCAATATGCTTATTACGTTATAATATGATCGCACTTGGAATATTGTGGTGTTACTTTGAATTGCAGGTAAGTTCTCACCAAATTTACGGTAATCGACTTTATTTAACATGTTTCAGAAAGCGTGATAGAGGAAAGACTCCACGCCAAGGCTAGCGATCGTCCATGACCTCTTGTCATACCAAGTCCATCGCTTCGCTTGGTATTCGCCAGTTCGTGGATGTCACTTTCAGTGTCTCGGGAAATGCCCGTGTGGAATGGTCTCTCTTCCAACTTAGAATAATATTTGTCAGTATGTCTATGTAGAAACAATATTTGCACGAGCATGGGTTCGCGTTATATTTTCAATAAAGTCATAAACAAATTTCTTTATTGTTATTTTTATTAATAGCTCCGTATTTGAATATAAGTTTAAATTTCTAAATAAAGAGAATTAAATGGTGCTCCTGGTGGAAAATAATTGTCCAGGTGCCATCACGCCCTAAGTAAAGACTTAGGAAAAGTCGGGGATTGACAAGTTGGTATCAAAGCTAAACCAGGTTAAGAGATTCTAGGAAGTTTTTTCTTCGAGTTGGGTGTTTGAACGGTTACTTATTGCGACGGTGTGCGCGCCACCTTAGTAATAAGTGAACGGAATAACATCCTAAAGTTTTCCTTCTTTCGTACTCTTCTCGTGCCTACCTTGAGTCTTTTCAAAGACTTGATTTCTCGTACTACCTTCACACGGGTTAGAAAAGGGGATTATACAACGTTATAATCGACTAATATGATTTGTGTAGATGGCGATTATAAGGCGAAGTTCCAACAAAGAGGAAGTACTCATGGAATGCAAAGCGGAATAATAACTCGGATGGTTCATGCGTCGTAAGATCGACTCGTAAGAAAATGGTAAATTCACAAATCCCGGCTCGAGAGGAGGTTCATCACGGAAGCTCGTACTCCCGGCTGACGAAGTGGTGTCCGGGGGAGCGAGAAAATGTCTGAGAAAATGTTGAGAGAACGAGAGTTAAATGGCCCAAAAACGGTGGGACAAAAACTAGATAGACTCATAGAGTTAATGATACCGCAGCTCCACACATGGTTCCGCACGCACCTAGTGTCTCCGCCATAGCCCCAAACTGTAACCAGACGCCAGGATCGATCATGATCGCACTACTGACCGAGTGTAGAAGCTCGCCAGCACTGAGCAGGCTATGGGCAAATTTTATGAGGAGAAGAGAACCACTTTACTCAGCCAAGGACCCAAGACCGACCCGATAGTATTCCTCGATGAAGTTGAAGACTTAATGTTCACATCGACGCGTGGAGACGCAGGCGCCAACTTGGTAGCGCATCGACTAGTGGATGACGCAGGAGTGCGGAGGAATTTTAGGAAAATCGCCCCGATGTCACCACCAATGACTGGGAGGATTCAGAGCGACATTCATTGAGAAATTTATGCCTAATACGCCGCAGGACGCGCTCGACGAGTTTGAACAATTGAAGCGTGACCGCAGGTACAAGAATATGATACGATTCGTGAGGTTATCCAGATACAACACACATGTCGCCCCTACGAAATGGATGAGTCAAGCGATTTGTAGAGGTTTAAACCCAACATAGCAGAGAATGTGGTGGCGTTAGCCAACGATCGAACTTATCTTCGATTGTCGATATGGCTTTGAGGTAGAAGGTTTCGCGAAAGCAAAAGAGAATATTCGCAGAAGAGATTTCTGACGCCGATCATTTAACCAAAGTCAAAATCGTAAGCGGGAGTTTAGTGGGATCTTCGTGACCGAACCAATCGCGGGCGATTTATTTCAAGCCTAAGGGCACAATTGGTCTAATTACCAAGGTAGTGCGACAAGACCACCAACCCTAACACGGAGGTGACAAACCGATTTGTAAGATTTGTCAAAGGAAACACAACGAGAATGCTTGGCCTAACGAAGACATGTTATAATCAGGAGAGTCATGCCACTATGTCGTGGATTGCGCAAGAGGACCCAAACTCAATCTATTCAGTGAGGTCGAAACCACAACCGCTTCATGTGGGAAATCGGGAAACCAACCCCGCCACAAGAGAGGTCAACAACCCAACAATTTAATCGGCTCACGCTTGCCCCAGTGTAGATCTAACGGTGGTCACATGTATTTTGCTAGTCTCGAGTATTCCCGCATTTGTATTATACGATCCCGCTCTACATTTTCATACGTGTCAACGGGCTTTGCTAAGAATTTACACGTAGAACCTTCTTATTTAAGTGAACCTTTGAGGTTACGACACCGCAGGGCCTCAATTGGGGCCTCTCGGGTGGTAAATAATTTTCCATTGAAGTGAATGGCGGAGAACAATGGTGAACCTAGTACTACTTGATATGGTAGACTTCGACGCCATTTTGGGTATGGATTGGTTGTCGGCATGTTATGCCATGTTAGATTGTTTACGAAAGATAGTGAGATTAACTTTTCCCGAGAACCGTAAGTTGTTATAAGGGGTAGGATTGAAATATCCTCAGTCGCTTTATTTCCTACCTTGGGGCTCAAAAGTTATCGAGAAGTCACAGAGCGAGCACGATATCCGCTAATATAGTGGATACCCAAAAAGAATCCTCAAAGAAATGAACGATGTCCCTATTGTTCAAAATTTTCCTGAGGTTTTTCCCAAGATCTTCCGTGCCTTCCTCCTGATAGAGAAGTGGAGTTTGCTATAGAGTTAATTCCGCACAAGACCCATTTCTATTCCTCCATATCGAATCGCCCCAGAATCGGAGGAGTTAAAAGAACAATTGAAGGATCTTCCGGATAAAGGCTTTATAAGGCCTAGTGTTTCCCGGGGTGCACCAAGATCGTTTGTGAAAAAGAAAGACGGACGCTCCGAACGTGCATCGATTATCTAATTTCAATAAGGTCACGATCAAGAACCGATACCCATTACCAAGAATCGATGATCTTTTGACCAACTTCGTGAGCTAGCTATTTTTCCAAGATTGATCTGCTCGATATCACCAAATGAAAATAAATCCGGATGATATATCCAAAATGCCTTTAGAACCCGACACGCCATTATGAGTTCTTGGTCATGTCTTTTGGGTTAACCAATGCCCCAACGACTTTTATGGATTTAATGAATGTAATCTTCAAACCATTCCTAGATTTGTTCGTGATTGTGTTCATAGATGATATCCTAATCTACAAGAAGAGCGTTGAAGAACATGAAGAACATCCGGCGGTAGTGCTTCAAGTCTTGAAACACGAAACTATATGCTAAATTTTCAAAGTGTGAATTTTGGTTGGAAAAGGTAGCCTTTTTGGGTCATGTTGTGTCGAGGATGAAATTATGGTAGACCCCGTAAGATAGAAGAATGAAGAATCGCCAAACCGACCACCCGGCTGCAGGTTAGAAGTTTCTGGTTTGGTGGTATTATGTAAGATTCGTAAAGGTTTTTCTAGTCTTCACGCTTCCTTTGACCCGTTGACTCAAAAAGCGGTTAAGTACCAGTGGTCGAAGCGTGTGAAACAAGTTTTCGTAAACTAAAGGAATTGTTGACTCATCGCATCTACCCTAACCTTACCATCGGGATGCTATGGTTCACGCTTTGCGATACGCCTAGAGTTGGGTTAGGATGTGTCTTGATGCGCTTTGGAAAGGTTATCAGATGCATCTAGACAAATGAAGATACATGAGAAGAATTACCCAACTCATGACTTGGAATTAGTCATGGTGTTTGCCTTACGAATATGGAGACATTATTTGTATGGCGCATGTGGACATACTTACGATCATAAGAGTTTGCGACATAACCACGCAGAAGGATTTGAATCTCCGGCAAAGAAGATGGTTAGAGTTGCTTAAGGATTATGACCTTAGTATTCTTTACCATCCCGGGAAAGCTAACGTGGTGGTCGACGACTCAAGAGAGATCAACGGGCACAGCCCATTTGACAATACAAAAGAGAGGTATTGTTCGCGAGGTACAAAGATCGGGAAACCTCGGTTAGTTTAACCGAGATCGGTTAAGGTGGGGTGGTACGTGATACCTCGCATCGCCTTTAGCTTCGTAAATAAAAGAAAGTCATTGAGATACAGAGTTTGTTGGATTTCGGAGAGGATCCAACAGGAAAACCTTCACGCCATATCGGGAGATAATGACGGAACCGCCTTCGGTATAAGTGGTAGGTTATGTGTTCCTAAGGTAAAAGATCTAAGGAGGAAGATCTTAGATGAGGTCACAACACAAGATATTCCATTCATCCGTGGTCAACAAAATGTATCAGACCTCAAGGCAAATTGCGGTGGGACGGGATGAAGAAAGACGCCATGAGTTTATCGGAGGTGTCTTATATGTCACAGTGAAAGTCGAACATCAAAACTCGCGATTACTTCAGACATCGAGTCCCCATGTGGAAATGGGAGGCGATTCATATGGATTTTGTAATCTGGTCTACCAAAACTCGAGAAGCGGTATGATTCTATTTGGGTGATTGTTGATCGGCTTACAAAGTCACTCATTTCTTACCGGCCAAAACTACGACGCGCACCACAAGACACACAGATTTATTTGAGGAGATTGTGCGGTTACACGATTCCTTTACAAATTATTTCAGATAGGATTCCCGCTCACCTCACACTTTTGGCAAAATTTCCACAGGTCTCGACAAAAGTTAAGTTAAGCACGACTTTCCACCCGCAAAACAAACGGGCAAGTCGAGCTAACAATTCAAACACTTGAGGACATGTTGTGATCTTGTGTGTTAGATTTTCGTGAAGTTGGTTGGACCATCTATGTCTAATTGAGTTCGCCACAACAATAGTTTTCACTCTAGCATACAAATGGCCCCGCTTGAAGCATTATATGGACGAAAATGTAGTCTCCACTGATGGTTCGAGGTGGGTGACGCAATCGCTCGGACCTGAAGTCATTCAGGAAACAAATAATAAGGTACAGATGATTCGAGAGCGGATCAAAACAGCTCATAGCCGTCATAAGTCCTATGCGGATCATCGGAAAAGAGATCTTGAATTTCAAGAGGGGGATAACGTATTTTTAAAAGTGTCCCCTATGAAGGGAGTGATGCGCTTTGGTAAGAAAGGGAAATTAAGCCCAAGGCTTATTGGGCCATATGAGATCTCACAAGAGCTGGGAATGTGGCTTACGAATTAGCACTTCCACAAGAGTTGGGAGCAAAGGCATCCAGATTTTATGTGTCAATGTTACGAAAATACTTGCACGATCCAAGTCACGTCATCCTTCCCCAGGAGATAGTTCTTAATAAAGAGCTTCAATATGAAGAGGCTCCGGTAGAAATACTTGATAGAAAGGTCCAACGCCTTAGAAATAAAGATATTGCGTCCGTGAAAATCCTATGGAGGAATCACTCCACAGAGGAAGCCACCTGGGAAGCTGAAGAGGTGATATAAGTCAAATATCCATTCCTATTTGACTAAGGTAGTAAAAAAAAAGTGTTACATAAGATTTCATGTGTGCCATTTATGCTGTCTATACGTCGTTGTTACAACCTTATTCCCATTCGAGGACGAATGCTTCTTAAGGAAGGGAGAATGTGAAGCCCCAAATTAGTGTTACAATAACAATAAACATTATTGTGTCTATATGATTATGTTATGACCTTATTCACATTCGAGGACGAATGTTGCTTAAGGAGGAGAAAATGTAAAATCCGGAAAAAAATAATAATATATAGTTGTTGGTTGGGTTAATAAAAATACATATATATAAGAAAATAAAGAATAAATTGCATGGGATGGAGTTAGTGTTAAAGTTAGATAAATAGATAGATAAAATGAAAATAAAAAATTAAAAAAAAAGCAAAACAAAAACAAAAGGCAAAAGTGGTATGTCAGACGACGTCCCTTTCCCTCCCCTCCTCCCCTTTTCATTTCCCCTACAATCTTGTCATTCCACCTCCCATAGGTTATAGAAAATTTTTCTACTTATACATTGTACATGACACAAATAAAATATCTAGCACATGGAATAGAAAATCAGAAAAAAACAAGTGAAAAGAAGAGGAAAAAAATCTGAAAAAATACCAAGAGGGCAAGAAGAACAAGAATCAAAATACTAGAGAGCAATGATCATTTTAGCAACCAAACAACAATAATATTCACACTTACAAGGTGAGTTTTCTCACTCAGAAATTCTTGGTAACATCCTTTATTTTAAGTTCAATACATGTTAGAATAAGAATTGAGTGTTGAAAATAAATAATGAGCTTTTGATTGTTTAAACAACTAGTTGCGTCATGAACTTTACGAACTGATTTCACTGAGTTATAATTGTTAGAATTTGATGAAATTCGGAAGAATGGTACACCTTTCTATTATGATCATATAGAACAAAAAATGAGGTAAAATGGACATACGGTTTGAAAGTTATCGTAGTTCAAAGTTCCTGCCTTAGATTTGGCCGAAATTCGGAAAGACATAATTACAGACTGTTTTTATTGAGTTTTACTTATTAGAATTATATGAAAAATTTACATGATTGTAAATCTCTCTGTTACGGACAGATATAGATAAATAGAGGTTAAAACGGACTTACGAGTTGAGAGTTATTGTAGTTTGAAGTTGCTGCCTCGGATTCATCTAATCCGTATGGGCAGGACGTTGAAACGCAAAACTGTACTAATCCGTGGGAAATATGAAAATTGGTGCTAAATGAAAGTTCTATATTTCTCTGTTGTGGACATTTTGAGACCTTACGGAGGTCTATCCGACTTACGGATTGAGAGTTATCGATGTTTAAAGTTTCTGCCTCGGATCTATCGAGATTCAGGAAGGGCAACGAATAAAAGTGTAAAACTGTACCAAATGGTACAGAATATGAAAGGATGGTTCAAATGGAGATGTGTAGCTCTTTGTTCTCGTCGTTTTGAGATTTTATGAGGCTTGAACGAGTTTACAGATTAAGAGTTATGACTATTCTAAGATTTGGTTCTGTTTAATAAAAATTCTGCCGAAACAAATTTCATGTGGCTGTTTTGAGGATAAATTTGTGTTAGTTACCCAAAGTAGTTTTAAATGAAATTTGGTACAGTGAAAGATCCCCGTCTTGCCTTGGTTCCCGCTTGAGAAACACCTTAGTTGGAGTTATGGTTAAAAAGTTATAATCGTTACAAGTATGAATGACAGAATGTTAGGAAAGAAAATAGTATTTATTCGATCTTCTGAAAAATATGAAAATTGAATACGTGTTCACATAAATATATAAATATATAATGGATCGGGTTGCACGCCGCAACAAAACGTAAAGTGAATATGCGTTCACAAATACGTAAACATAATGGATCGGGTTGCACGCCGCAACAAAACGTAAAGTGAATATGCGTTCACAAATACGTAAACATAATGGATCGGGTTGCACGCCGCAACAAAACGTAAAGTGAATATGCGTTCACAAATACGTAAATATAATGGATCGGGTTGCACGCCGCAACAAAACGTAAAGTGAATACGTGTTCACAAATACGTAAATACAATGGATCGGGTTGCACGCCGCAACAAATATGAAAGATGAATACATGTTCACCTATATATAAATATGAAAAGTGAATACGAGTTCACAAATATATAAATGTAACAAACATATGGAAATGAAGGGGAATGTCTTAACGTATAATACAAGATAAAATGAAGTGTTAGTTAAACTGAGAATTTTCTATGAGGAGTTGCTGCATATTTAAAAATGTTGTAACCTGATATGTTTTTGCAATATGCTTATTATGTTATAATGTGATTGCACTTGGAATATTGTGGTGTTACTTTGAATTGCAGGTAGGTTCTCACCAAATTTCGCATTAGGGTCGACTTTATTTAACATGTTTCAGAAAGCGTGATAGATGAAAGGCTCCACGCCAAGGCTAGCGATCGTCCCGACCTCTTGTCATACCAAGTCCATTGCTCGCTTGATACTCGCGAGTTCGTAATGTCGGCCCAATGTCTCGGGAAATGCCCGTGTGGAATGGTCTCCCTTCCAACTTAGAATAATATTTGTCAGTATATCTATGTAGAAATAATATTTGCACGAGCATGAGCTCGCGTTATGTTTTCAATAAAGTCATAAACAGATTACTTTATCGTTATTTTTATTAATAGCTCCGTATTTGAATATAAGTTTAAATTTCTAAATAAAGAGAATTAAGTGGTGCTCCTGGTGGGAAATAATTGTCCAGGTGCCATCACGCCCTAAGTATTCCTAAGCGGGGCGTGACAGTTCATTTCGGCTTACACATGTACAATTCCTCACTCTCCGATCTCAACTCTTATTCTGATGCTGACTGGGGTGTATTCCTCGGAGATAACTTGCTTTCTTGGTCTTCTAAAAGACAACCTACTTTGTCTCGATCCAGTGCCTAAGTCGAGTACTGAGGTATAACAAATGTTGTCTCTGAGTCTTGTTGGATACACAACCTTCTCCTGGAACTTCACTGCCCCATTCATAAGGCTACTTTGGTCTATTGTGATAATGTAATTGTGATATATCTTTCCGACAATCCGGTTCAACATCAGCGCACTAAACACATTGAAATTGATATTCACTTTGTACGTGAGAAAGTTGAATATGTTCCCCTGCTTTTCATTGATTATTATGTACAATATATATAGTTACATAATTATTTACTCATTTACAAACTAGATAACTAATCTTCCTAATTATAATTGAACTACACTTTTTAATTACAATTAGACTACAATTTTACCTAATATAAGAGATGTAGAAATAATATTCTATCAATGCCCTTACCTTTTATATAATTGTCTAAAAACAGACATGTTGAAACCAACATTTCTATTATATAGAAATTTATTTTATCATAAGAATAAATTCTTAACTGTTGTGGGAAACAAATGTGTCTTAATTATTGTATAGAAGATTTAGGTGAAGACTCTTTACTTGACATGGCAAAGCTGGCATAAAAATGTTACTCAGTTTACAATGCTACACAAAAAGGACCTTCAATAGGCTGTCAAGAATCTATATGTTGAGCTAAATTTATACTTAAGACGGTTATTAATGAAAAGTGTTATTTCATGTTCTTGGGTGTTTTTCTTTTTCTTCTTATTATCAGATCAGTCACTGCAGAAGGGACCTTGGGAGATTTTCTTTCAATTAGGAAAATTAGAGCAATTTATTGAATAGATTTCATGTAATCTTTCAAAACATTATAAGTACTTTTGGTTTTATGCTGGTCAAGAATAGGTGTTATTAGTTTATTTACTTTTAGTGCTGATTATCACTTCAGTTTTAGCTTTTGTAACCATGCTTGTGAGGAATGTCTTCTACTAAGACAAGATAGCATTCTACTGCATTTACATGGGGTTGTCTTTTATAAGGGTTAGTGTTGAAATGGAAGAAAAATTATTTGAAGAAAGATTGTTTGAGGAACCGTAAAATTAGAGGAAATATGAAACTAGAGAAAACTTATAACTCTCAAGTTTCAAGAGGAAGATCTCACTACTCAATCTAATTTCCTCCCTTTAATCTGGCTTATTTGTAATTATAAATTGCAGCATGTTCTAAAGTTTATTTTTTGAAAACATATTTTAAGTTATTAGCTTCAATATATAATTATTGTTCGCTTGCTAAAGTCAAACTTCAATTGAGTAAAGTGGTGAAGCCCGGTAGGGACAAGGAAGTTCATCCGAACACTTTTCGACGAAAAATTATATTGTATAGATAAGATTAAGTTTATTTTGATATATATATATATATAATAAAGATTGAATCATGTTAGCTTATTTGTATGTTTACTTCTATATATTTCAAACTCCCTTAGTGAAAATTCTTACTGAGAATGTTCTTCATCCTCTTGGTTTGATCCATTTAATGAATTGTTCTTTAAAATAGAGCAGTAAGGACTGAGATTGGGAAAATTAAAAAGAGAACTTCTTTGTATAGGTTGTGCTGATTGCTTCTAAGTCATTTTCTTATTGTTGTTTTTCCCCATTTTACTTGATGTTTATATTTTTTAATATTAAAAAATAAGAAGAAGATTAGTTCGAAATTCAACGAGATCTTTCATGTTTATATTTTTAATATATAATATAATGTTCAAATATGTCACGCCCCGAACCATGATCTGGACGGAACATGACACTAGGTGTCTGGCTGCATGTGACTGAGTGAACCACATGACTTACTTGTTAATATGGGCATCACAACATACACATGATAATGAAAATATGTAAATCATAATACTGAATATAATAGTCTGAAAATATAATTGCGGAATCATCTGAGTAAAATATGTTAAGTCTGAAAATATTGCTGACATGACTGACATAATATGATACTAGACTAGTCTATGAAACCTCTGACTTGAGTCTGTAAAACTGTTTACTAGGACAAGGCCTTGTCATACCTCTACTAATAATGCATAGCCATAAAGTACTAGACTAACACCCAAGAATGAGATGGGACTCACTGAAATAACCGGTATTGAAGTTGTCCTACTGAGTAGATCTGTATCCCTGAAACTTAGCACCTGCATCGTGAAGTGCATGCCTCATGCAAAGGGACGTTAGTACATTTGAATTGTACTGTATGTAAAGCAACTGAAGGAAATAAGCAAGCATATGATATAAGAGAAGCATGAACTGAATCATGAACATGAATACAGTACATGAGTAAATTCTGATATATATATATATAACTGAATATCTGTGGGAGAGCATTAACAAACCGACATGAACCACCACGTGTGAACGTGGAGTCTGATATCTGCCTGATCAGCTAAGTCATCTCATACTTTGCCAGAGTACGAGACATGAACATGAACATGAACATGATGGATCCAATAATCCCACAAGGGGTAATAAGAAGGTATCGTCCTCTGACGAAGCGATTCTTATACTACACTGGCATACGTAGTTTCAGGCTATCTGAGCCTTCTCGCTAATCTGTGCAATTGTTAGCGATTTTACTTATGCTCACGCAAGTGTACGTATCGCTCAAGTAATATAGTCTGTAAGATCGAATATCGTCCACATAGACTGGTTATCAAGTACCGATTATCTACGTTTAAAGTTCTATTTGGTGATCGTTAATTTGTTTAGATTTTTATCTAATAACTACACTAAAGTAAATTGCAGAAAATAAACTAAAGTGATGATACTAAGGGTTTAAAACAATTATGATGGAAATAGGGCTTCCAATCTACTCAACTATCCACTATTTCATGTGTTAATGCAATGCTAATGATTCTTCTTCTTATTAAGATAACAGGTTAACTAATCTGTCATCATATTCCTGTTAGGACATACAAGAGCTCAACCTTGTGCAGAAACCTTCTATATTTCTATGATAGATTTTACCACACATGAGGATTAAGAACAATAACCTTAAATACTACACAAGTATCGGGGTACTTTCGTCCACGATTTTAACCTATGTCTAAACAACTACAGCATATTCAAATCTCCCCTCTCGGATCTCGATTCAAAATCATATAAGTGATGACAATTAATGATCAGTTAATTATCAAGCAATCAAAAAAATATTGAATAGATCTTTATACGAGTGAGGAAGAAATCAATAACTATGCATTAACTATATAAAAGAGTTTCAAGAAGATTCGAATGAAAAACCCTAATAAAGTAATTAGTTCCTAAATATTGTCATGTCAAGAACTAATTTACAACTCAACATAAACTGAAATAAAATAAGGGAAAGAAAAAGAACTTGAACAAAAGTTGTCTCCAATCTTGTGTTGCTGCCTCCTTTCTTGCCTCCTCCCAAAGTATATCCAAATTATGTACAAGATGCCTCTTAAGGTCAGGGTTTTAGAGATTATATAGTTGGGAAAAATTGCATTATGGACCCTAAAAATCGTGTCAAAATCGGTCCAGAATCAGAATTTTTTTTCCTCGGCGTTGGAAAACCTGAGAGCAAATCAGAGCACGCAGTATTTTCAGCGCCGCGGCGCCGGCGACCTCTTTTGCTCGTTTTTCGATTTTTCATCATTTTTCTCATTCGGATTTCGTCAGATTTCTTCTATGCTTTCCGGGACTTCTTATGCTTCATTTCTTGGTCCTTTTAGTGTGCAATTCCATCTCAATTAAACTCATTTCATCCTCAATTTGATATTTCCTCCCGTTAGGACCGATGTAACTCAAAAGAAAGAAAAACGACCCTAACACGACACTAATTTCGAAGAGAATGAGAAAAATACTAACTAAAAATGACTCAAAAAGTGTATATAAAATATGCCTAACAAATACCCCCAAACTTAACCTTTACTCGCCCTCGAGTAAAGATCAAAATAAAAACACAACAAAAACAAGGACTCTATGAAATGAATCAAATAGTTATAATAGTGCTGCTTCAAAATCATGGCTGAAAATGAGGTAATATGTTGGAACATACATAACATGAATATTTAGCAATCTAAAATTTCAAGTTAGATATTTCACAGATTCACTTAGATCATAATCAATGAAAACATAAACACCTAACATATGCATGTCGATTTCATTCAATCTTTCCCAAAATGCTATAGACTTGTTTACTTGCTATTCTCCACTAATCATAGACATACACATTAAAGATCATCAGGACTTTCAAGTGTAGTAATGTAGGCTTAGGCAGAGGTAGATAAAAGTAGACATTTAGGCTCAAATTACGTACCATAAACATTTTTCATTCAACTCATTTTTCCATCTTTTTGATTTTCTTTTTAATCTCATACATATTTTTTCTCTCTTCTTTTGAGAGAATGATATGTATTATAAATAACAGGCACCCCCAAACTTAGGCTTTTGCATATTTTACATTAGGGTGCATCAAATTTTCACTCTTTTTTTATCTCTTTTTCAACACTTCTCATTCCAAGAGTTTTCAATTATAACTTATGACACAAAAATGGAATCATAGGGTGTCAAAGAAAAATATTATTTAGGCTCAAAGAGGCTGACTAAGGATACAATTTATGTCAGGGTAGGTAATGAATGGTCAGAAGGGCTATCAACGAAATGTCTGAATCATATCCCTAAACATGTATATCTTAACTATTTCGCCTCAAATAACAAGCAAACAGATTTCTAGACATTTTTCAACCTTTATTTCCATAACTGACACACTAGGCTAAGCACAAATATCTCAAATAATTAGATGTCATGAATTTTTGGCATATTTAACTTAAGCACACTGATTTTTGCTTCTAGTTCCATTACATTATCCCACTTAATCCATTAGATATCTTGAGCAACTACAACATGCCTGATCCAAAAAAAATTGACTCACAAAACACCTAAAACAAATAAAAAGACACAACAAAAAGACTCAAAACAAACAAAAAAACAAAATAAGGTCCCCCCCAAACTTAATCGACACATTGTCCCCAATGTGTGAAGACTAAAAATAAGGGGACAACTTACAGACACAAAATAGCGGTCATAACGGAGGTCTGGGATGAGATTCCTGAAATTGCACAGGTCATCAGAACTTCTAGTCTTTGAAGTTCGCACGGCACTGTACAACTTTCTCCTTTTCAAAGATTTTTATCTCCTTTTTCCACTGGGCGCCTCCTCGCTTTATCTATCATCCAAAAACAACACACATACCAGATCGTGAGACTGTTCAAGACAAAATAAAATAAACTAAAACACAAATTGAATTAAAAATATATTGGGTTGCCTCCCAACTAGCGCTGTCTTTAACGTCTTTTAGCCGGACGCAGTTAATCTTTACTAGTGTCCAGTGGATCCTTCTGCGACCGACTTGCAATCCGCACAATTATTGTTATGGGTCTCACTTCACTTACAACAATTTTTTCAAACAAGAGCCTCAGATTTAATATTGTCCCCCATTTACACAAGACAGACTTGTCTTCAAGGCTCTCTATAATGTAGGGATCAGTGAAACTCCCTACATCTCTCAACTTTTGGGGGTGCCCTTGAGGGTATGAACTTTCTGGTTGGGGCTCAGCAATGATAGTTGATGGTGTCTTTTCTGCAACGGGTATAGGAAAAAGAAATTCCAAGAAATCTAAAAAAGTGAAAAATTGGATCTCAGTAACCTCTTCTTTCTCTACACCAACTATCTCTCTCAATTCCTCATTATCCTCAACAACTTGTTGTGGTTCAGGTTCCTCACTCTGCTTATCACTCCCCACAATTGTGTCGCTAGGCAGATTTTCTTGCGGTACATTGATCACCATATCCATCAGTTGCCCTATTTGTGTCTCCAAATTTTTGAGGGACACCCTTGTTTCAACCATAAACTGAGTATGACACTTGGTGAGCATGAGTATGGCTGCCTGCAACTCATTTTGATCTTTCTGTGGAACCTGTGGGTTAGGTTGTTGTTGATGATTCCATTGCCCCTGATAGTAGTAGTAGTCTATGCCCTTTTATTATTATTATTATTATTATTATTTTTTTTTTTTTTTACCTATAAAATAAGAAACAACAAAAAGTGATAAAAAGATGCTCGCAGAACAAGTTAGAAACTTGTTCCTGGAGTAACCAAGTTAGAAATAAAATAACATAATCAAATATATACAAACCAAATTAGAAAATAAAAATAGATAATTCGATATTGAAAGTACGTCAGTCCCCGACAACGGCGCTAAAAACTTGTTAGCGATTTTACCTATGCTCACACAAGTGTACGTATCGCTCAAGTAATATAGTCTGTAAGATCGAATATCGTCCACATAGACTGATTATCAAGTACCGATTACCTACGTTTTAAGTTCTATTTGGTGATCGTTAATTTGTTGGATTTTTATGTAATAACTAGACTAAAGTAAATTGCAGAAAATAAACTAAAGTGATGATACTAAGGGTTTAAAACAATTATGATGAAAATAGGGTTTCCAATCTCCTCAACTATCCACTCTTTCACGTGTTAATGCAATGCTAATGATTCTTCTTCTTATTAAGATAGCAGGTTAACTAACCTGTCATCATATTACGGTTAGGACATACAAGAGCTCAACCCTGTGCAGAAACCTTCTATATTTCTATCATAGATTTTACCATACAGGAGGATTAAGAACAATAACTTTAAATACTACACAAATATCGGAGTACTTTCGTCCACGATTTTAACCTATGTCTAAACAACTACATCATATTCAAATCTCCCCTCTCGGATCTCGATTCGAAATCATATAAGTGATGACAATTAATGGCCAATTAATTATCAAGCAATCAAAACAATATTGAATAGATCTTAATACGAGTGAAGAAGAAATCAATAACTATGCATTAATTATATGAAAGAGTTTCAAGAAGATTCGATTGAAAAACCCTAATAAAGTAATTAGCTCCTAAATATTGTCATGTCAAGAACTAATTTACAACTCAACATAAATTGAAATAAAATAAGGGAAAGAAAAACAACTTGAACAAAAGTTGTCTCCAATCTTGTGTTGCTGCCTCCTTTCTTGCCTCCCCCCAAAGTATATCCAAATTATGTACAAGATGCCTCTTAAGGTCAGAGTTTTAGGGATTATATAGTTGGGGAGAATTGCATTATGGACCCTAAAAATTGTGTCAAAATCGGTCCAGTATCAAAAAAATTCCGCCGCGGCCCTGCTGGCTAGAGTTGCGGCGCCAAAAAACCTGAGAGCAAATTAGAGCACGCAGTACTTTCAGCGCCGGCGACCTCTTTTGCTCGTTTTTTGGTTTTTCATCATTTTTCTCGTCCGGACTTCGTCAGATTTCTTCTTGCTTCTCGGAACTTCTTAGGCTTCATTTAGTGGTCCTTTTAGTGTGCAATTCCATCTCAATTAAGCCTATTTCATTCTCAATTTGGTATTTCTCCCGTTAGGACCGCTGTGACTCATAAGAAAGACGAACGATCCTAACACGACACTAATTTCGAAGAGAATGAGAAAAATACTAATTAAAAATGACTCAAAAAGTGTCTATAAAATATGCCTAACATCAACTCCCAAAACATGTACTTGAAAAATAGTTGGCTTGAAAAGCACATGTATTTCATGAAATAGCATGTAAACATGATCTCAAATAGTTTAACATGAATGTAAACACATAACATATATCTTGTAAGAAAACATGCATAATTTCACAAGTTGAGTAATAATAATTCATGACTTTATAATTAAGAATTCATGGAATTCAAAGCATGGGCTCATGTATTACAGGTTCATGACAATCACAATTGATATATCATGAATATAATAACGACAATATGATATTTATATATATATAATTGAACATAGATAGAGTTATTATGAACTTGAGCAAAGCCCCAGGTTTGAAGAATTCTTGTTTTATGGATTACATGTGGCGTGGAGAAGAACAATGATGTCCCCACGTGGATAGAAGATCTACATACCTGAATTGCTTCCAAACTTGTATTAAAATCCCGACATTGAAGAAGGACTCCAAAGATTGCACCTTGAAACTTTAAATTGGAGTTATCTTGAAAACCCTAGGTTGAGAGTAATGGAATTCACTTAGAAATTGATTATACTATGTTAGAATCGCATGAAAATGTGTAGAAAAGACTTACCTTGATGTAGGAGATGGTTGAAAAGAGAGAAGCTAGGGTTTGGGAATATGAAAAATTAATTTTTAGAATCAAGTGTCGTATTTACACTGTTTGTTGTCGGGAGATTTTGACAGTCCATTCGACAGTCCGTTGAATGTTTGACGATCTGTATAATCTGACCGTACCGTCATTTTCTAACGATTTCCAAAGAGTGGTGAAATCTTGAATTAAGATACCGAGAGGATTGATGGGTCGTCAATAGTTTGACGGTTAGTAGAATTCACAACTTGACCTTATTTTTAAAGTAAAGATCGATGGTTCGATTGATGGACTGTAAAATATTTTATGGTCTCTACTTCCTGTCGTCAAATTTCCTCTACAAAGCTGAACCTGATTTTCAATGCAAACTTCCCATTTTGATTTCCTACACTCGTGCATCATGTACAAGGCTTAGTTAAAATATACGAGGTGTTACAATATTTCCCCTTTGGGATCATTCGTTCTCGAATGATAGGTCATGGTTAGAAATGATGCTAGATATAACATGAGTCCATGAACGTGAAGAAACATGATATGAAACATGGAAACTGAACTAGAATGATTACATGGAAACATGAACATGAGACATGAGTATTGAATACCCGAGTGTGAAATATGAGACATGAATACGCAAGGGACATGACATGAATACTGAGGGTATTTATCTTGTTCGTTTTCTACTTGCTACTCGAATAAATATGGATATTTGGACTTCATGTCTTCTTCGGCTTCCCATGTATCCTCTTCAACACTCTAAATTCTCCACAACACTTTCACTGAGGCAACCTCTGTTACACCCCGTAGTTCAGGTCATGCGTATGAGAGCGTGCGAAAGGGGCTAGACGTAAATTCTAGAAGGATAGGTTGACGGATTGTTTCGGACGGGTTTTAGTCAACTTTGGGGCGGGTTATGACCAATTACATTGAGAGTCCTTAGGTGCTTCAAAGGCTTAGTACGTAGTTCGTTGAGTCTAGTGTCCAACGCAACCAACCATTCGTCGATAGGACATCGGAGTAGAAAGTTATGGGGGTTACAAGTTCAGTGCGCAGTCGGACAAGAAATATTCGGACAGGGCCGTGGCGCTGGGAAGCAGGGCCGCGGCGCCGGAAGACCCGAGGAGTGGCAGAGGTTTCAGCGCCGCGGCGCCGACTGCAGGGCCGAGGCGGGTTCTGCGAGGTTAAGTGGAAAAATCTGAACTGTTTTGTTTTAAAAAAAAGGCCATGGGAGGGTGACAAGTGTCCCCCCCCCCCATCTGATTTTTCATGCACTACTTATTGACCAAGTCTTGAAGACTTGGTCATTCTTCAAACTCTTCTCTCTCTCTAAAATAGAAGCTCTCCCTTCTCTCTAGAATTTCAAGAGGAAATCAAAGCTTGAGGGGAAATCTGAAAGTGTGGCAATAAGGAAACTTGTTTACAAGCTTGTAGGGGTTATTGTGGTGGTGTTTTCGGAAAGGAGGCTAGCAAACTTTGTTGGATTAATTTGGCTAAAGCTCTAAGGTAACAATTCTTCTCTTATAGCTAGTTTTTGGTGTTGCATGTAAAGAAGAAAGAACTTGTAGTTGGAAATATTGCTCTTAGACGAATTGCATGTAAGAAATATGGTTTGGATATGAAAGAATTGGATAAGAATGTTATGTAAGCATGTTGTAGCCTAAATACTACCTTAAACTTGTTAAGTTAGTTGTTATACATTGTGGGGCAGAATTTTACACATCCAAGATTAGGTGTGTAATCCCCTTTGAAATGTTTGGATTGTTGGGCCTTAAATACGGCGTTTGGATGTTGAATTCGGCCTTGATAAAGGTGGCAAAGTATGTAGAAACAAAGGAAATGCTGCCCAATTTTCCATAGAGTTTAGTGACTTTGAACTTGAAATATTCTACGTTGAAACTAGAGATTAATGAACGTATTATGGTCATTATAGGTTGACATACTACGTGCGGTATTTTGGACTTAGCAAGTGGATTGACCGAAGAGGTATATGGAACTTTCCTATCTCTTGAGCATGAATGGTTTTACCTATGTAGTACGATAGACGTACAAGGATTGATATCCCTTACTTGTTTTAAGGATGGTCAAGTTTTGTGAGTAAGGGGGGACTAACTCATTTCTTTAAATAGTACTAAGGATGTCTTGAGTTTTCAAAGTTAAGGGACTTGATGTGTTAAAGTATATGATTCTTGTTTCCTTTTTAAAAGTGTAAGTCCCTTGGGTTTTAGGAAAATGTATTTGACTAAGGTATAACGTTAATATAATGACTTTATGGGAAGTTGATTATATTAGCTTTATGGAAAGTTAATAGAGGAAGATTTACTCTAAGTAAAATGAGTACGGATAAATGATTTGAGGGTGTGAAAGGCAAATTGGTTTCAAGGCATCAATTGCCCAAAAGTTTTATGTGAAAAAGAGTCATTTTTAAAAGAGTAGAAGTATGTTGTACTTTGGGTTAAATTCCCGGATTTTCTTTTTAAGATATGTTAACTTATTTATGTTATGTATGATGGCCGGTTGAGTTAGGGTAAGAGTATAAATGAGGGGTAAACCCCCAAGACGTTATACCACCTTCTCCAGGGTAAGAGTATAAATGAGGGGTAAACCCCCAAGACGTTATACCACCTGCTACAGGGTAAGAGTATAAATGAGGGGTAAACCCCCAAGACGTTATACCATCTATTCTGTGGATTTGCTACCCATGATGCGAGGAATACCTCATGCGAGTCCGTAGGGCTCATGCGGGTGAAATAGTCCCATGCGGGTGAGTACAACCTATGCGAGGAATACCTCATGCGGGTCCACATGACCCATGCGGGTGAAATAGTCCCAGGAGTAGGAGTGCTTAATGATACTGCGGGGCGGATGACCCTGCTTTGACCATGAGTGTTACACCCCGAAATTCCAGGACATGTATAAGAGAATGTACGTAAGGAATCAAGACTTAGAAATTAGTACGAAAGGAAGAATTGTTTTTCCGACAGAAAATCTTCCGAACGTCGGAAAGGAAAAATGTTCGTTGTTGAGAATTGGATTCTCAAAATGCATTATTTGAAGAGTATGGAACTTATTAACATTATGGAAATTTATTTTTACGGATTTGGTCATGTGGGGCCCACCCGAGGAATTTTACGTTTTGTGGGGCCCACGAGTTTTACGTAATTTTATGGACGAATGAGAGGCGACACGCGCACCCCACATGTGGTCTTGGACGAAATTTAGTGAGGGTAAAATGGTCATTGACCACCTTGGAAGATTAGTCTTGCTAGCATGACATTGTTGACTTGTCAACTTGTCCACATGGGCTTGATCCTAGTGAAACCCATCCAAGCCTCACATTTGTTGTAATCTAAGCCCTCCAATGTGTTTTAAATACTACACTTAGAATTATTTCACTCACTCTTGTTCTTCAAGCATGCTCTCGGGTTCAAGGTCTTGTCCACACAAAAAATTTGTAGTTTTGATCCATTAACCACAAGACTTAAACCCAAGGTTCCTAAGAGTGTTGTAAGGATATCTCAATAGAAAGATTTCAGAAAAAGTGGCGTTTTCGTATTAGTCGCAAGGCGGAAACTTGAGGAGTTCTTCAACTTTGAAGTTGGAACTTGAAAATGGGTTCTTCATAGGCCTCTAAGGAGTGCTTGGAGCGGATTGGAACCTAAGGAAATGAGCTAAGAATTGCTAAGGCGCGACTTTGAATCTTGGAAATTGTAAGGGCTTGGAAAGGTATAAATTTTGTCGTTTTAGCAATTAAGGTTACTTATTGATTGTAGCTATGGATATTAGCAAGCATGAGTTATATAGTATGAAGTTTGATAAGTATTTTGGCTATTGGAACCCTAATCCGAAAACTATCATGTTAGCCTTAATATTACAATTCAAGTCGATTATTAGTTTAAGTCGTCGCATGTTGTTTAAAGAAGGAAATTGTAGTTGTTGAAGTTGTTTATGACTATATAACATGTTGGACCTTAGAACTTGGATTGAAAAAGGATTGGAAAAGACTTAGTGTTGTTGGTTGTAAAGTTAGCCGAGAATTGACTTTGGTTATTAAACTACTTGGTATGAATTGTGGGGCGGAATTTTACACGTATTGTAAGGCGTGTAATCCCCTTGGTTTGGTTGTTGTTTGGAGCCTTAAATGTGGCGTGTTGGTTATTGTATTCGGCCTTGAAAAAGGTGGCAAAGTGAGTAGAAACAAAGGAAGTGCTGCCCGATTTTCCATAGAATTAGAGACCATATACTTAGTATTATTCTACGTTGAGACTAGAAGTTGATAGTCTTGTTGTGACCATTATAGGTTGACACTTCTACGTACGGCGTATTCGGCTTATCTTGTGGATTTAGCCGAAAAAGTATGTGAACTATCTCCTCTTCTAGCATGATTCCTTAAGATAAAGAAAGTAAGTTTTACTCCTTAAATGATCCATTCCTTGGTTGTACTTGGATTGCCTAGAATAGAATTTGTTCTATGTACTTCCTTGATTGTACTTTGATGTTTAGATTGTAAGTTGTATAATCCATTTTCTTAGTGAAGTTTGGATTCTTAAAAGTGAAAGTATTTTACTTAAAGTACATGGAGTCTTGAAAAGGAAGTGGTTTCCAAACCTTTTGGCTAGTGCCTTAGTTCCAAAACCTAATGGTCATTATAATGACTTTAGGGGAGTCAAAGGAGTGATTTACTTAATTGTTTTAAAGGAGGATAAATGACATGATTTAAGAGAAGTAACTTGTTTTAAAGGTGTGAGTTACTTGAGGTTTAAAAGTAGAAGAAACTTGTTTTCTAAATATTAAGAGGATTGAAGTATTTTGAAAGTTTGTGATACTTGGTTTTAAGTATAAGTCTCCTGGTTATAAAAAGAATGAAATTGTCTAAAAACCATAAAGGGTTATAACGGCTTTATGGGAAATTGGTTATAACGGCTTTATGGAAGGTTTAGAAAGTTGTCTGTTTTTGATTAATGGGCATAAGTTGCCTAGATTGTGAAAATTTGAAGTTACTTGATTTCAAGCTTTGAAATGAGTTTTCTAAAAGTGTAGTAACTTACTTTGAAAAATAGACACACCTCGATACTACAGGTGTTAGTATCTTGGGGTTTTACATAAAAAAAAGTCTTTTGAAAAGAATGTACGTACGTAGTACTTTGGCTTGTTTGATTGAGGATTTTTCTATGTGTGCCTTGATAAGTACTTTGGCTTGTTTAATTGAGAATTATTCTATGTGTGCCTTGATAAGTACTTTGGCTTGGTTAATTGAGAATTAGCCTATGTGTGCTGGTGATAGCCTTTGAGTTCAAGTATTATGTTTTATTACGTTGCCGCGACTCTCGGTTGGAGGGTCGGCTGTCTTGTTGTAAGTTTACTTGGACGCATCGGCGCGAATGTGGATTCCGGAACGTGACCGAGGCGTAGAATCCCGGATTTTATATGACATTATCGCCCCGTGAATGGGTCGCAAGATACCTTTACGCGCACTATATGACATTATCGCCCCGAAACGGGCCGGCAAGATACCTTACGCGCACTATATGACATTATCGTCCCGAAACGGGCCGCAAGATACCTTACGCGCACTATATGACATTATCGCCCCGTAGACGGGCCGAAGTATACCTTTACGCGCACTATATGACATTATCGCCCCGTAGACGGGCCGCAAGATACCTTTACGCGCACTATATGACATTATCGCCCCGAAACGGGCCGGCGATACCTTACGCGCACTATATGACATTATCGCCCCGAAATGGGTCGCAAGATACCTTTACGCGCACTATATGACATTAGGCTTATTGGTGTTATATTATATCATGACCGAAGCGGTGAGGAAGGATTCCACGCATGATTGATATTGTGGGCGTGAGACCCATAATTATATTTGAGTAGTGACTTGAGGGTCTGCGTCCCTGACTTGATATGACTGCTTATGTGTTGTGTATTGTAGGTTGGCTATCATACATGTCTCCTGTTTTGTTTAGACTGTTATGATTTCATTACAGCATTTCATCGCTCACATACTTGGTACATTCTTCGTCTTTCGACTCTCGCCGCGTTCACGCCGCAGTTTAGGTACGGTTTGGTGATCGGCAGTGTAGGACCGCCGTAGTTTTTGGATAGCTCCTTCGTCGGAGTTTATCTTTTGGTATAAGTTCTTTCAAGATGTGCTTTTGTACGATTATGGGTACGGCGGCCTTGTCCGTCATAGTTCATTTAACTCTTAAGTGCAGTATTCATATGTGGGATTGGACTCATGTACGGTGTAATGTCTTTTGTTATGTATATTATATGGCAGCCTTGTCGGCTTTGCCCTTGCACGTACGAATGGTTTAAAAAAAAAAAGAGGTGTTATTTAATTTCCGCAGTTTACTTAGTTGTTAAGGTAGAAGGGTGCCCAGGTAGGGCACCAGTCACGGGCCCGGGGTTCGGGGCGTGACAATGAGCTTCCTATTTTCACGCAGTATAATATATGTTTGATATTCTCATTGTTAGTAAGGCACAGTGTTCTGTAAATTGCTTTTTATACATGTATCCAGTTATTTTAGACTTATGAGGTATTTTCAGTATTTTCCAGTTTCACATACTTAGTACATATCAGTGTATCGACCCCTTTCTCTGGCCGCTCATGCCGCAGGTAGAGGTAAGCAGGTGGTGGATCCTCATTCTTAGGATCACTGTTTCGGTGTCAGAAGCTCCATTCCTCCGGAAACTTGTTTTGTTGGTACGGTTCTTCCCTGATGCTATAGGTGTTGTATACATTCAGGGGTATGGCGGAGCCCTGTCCCGCCACAGTTTTTATTCTTAGAGGTCTGTAGTCACGTTTGTGTTTTGGGCTGTAAGAACAAGTTGTACTTTTGATTAAGTGTATTTTTATGGAAGGAAGCCTTATCGGCTTGCCAGTGATGTATACTTTATACAGGTTATGTGTTATGTATGTTCCGCTGCTATTCTATGATGATATCGACGGTGCCCTGAGGGCACCAATCGCGCCCGGCCGGGTCGTGACAAAAGTGGTATCGAGCGCTTAGTCCTCGGAAAGTGTCTGCATCGTGTCTAGTAGTCTTAATTATCGCTGTCGTGCACCACATCTATAATCGTGAGGTCAGAGGATATTTAGGATTGGTTTCCATTCTTTCACTCTAAGATCGTGCAATAGAGCTGTGTTATAGGTTGAACTTCCTCTGATATTTTCCTTTATGTATCAGTTATGCCTCCACGCAAGGCAACCGCGCCCGTGGCGGCAAGGCACGGTGGTGCCGCTAGTAGACGCGGAGGTCACAGCCCGCCTACCGAGATGATGTTTCGCGGCGAGTTCCACGACGCCGCCAAATTTCAACGAGTTCGAGGCAGCAGCGATTATCGAGACCATGCAGACGAGCCTCGATCCCCACCCGTGGCCGAGTATAGAGATTACGGGAGCGATCCGGTTATTGACCAAAGATAGTGGCGAGCGTACGGCGTGAACATGCAGCCAACCCTAGAGCCGACAATTTACGAATTCGGGATTTCCTGGGTTGTCATCCACCCGAGTTCTATGGATCGAGATCCGAGGAGGATCCTCAGGAGTTTGTTCGGCAGTTACAACGGACTATGCAGGTGCTTAGGGCCTCGGAGACTGAGTCCGTTATGCTAGCCTCTTACCGGTTACGCGATATTACGTTGAACTGGTTTGAGTCATGGGAGTTATCGAGGGGTGAGGATGCTCTTCCAGCTGTTTGGGAGGAGTTCACAGAGGCTTTCCTGGATCACTTCTTGCCTCCTGAGATGAGAAGAGCCCGCGTAGATAGATTCTTGACCTTGAGGCAGAACGGGAGGACTGTCAGAGAGTACAACACGAGTTTGACTCCCAGCCGTACGCGCGACACCATTGTAAATGACATGGCGCATGAGTTCATAGATATGTGATGGGCTAGACCGTCACACGACATCGCTTAGGGTGACTCTTCACCAGTGGATGGATATTGCTCGACGCAGCGTATGCGCAGGGGATTGAGGACAGAGAGAGGGAGGATCAGCTAGATTTAGGCCAGCCCAAGAGGGCCAGGACATCAGGGTCTTAGGGCAGTTTTCGAGGCGGACAACCTCAGCAGCAGACTAGGTCTACTTTTCAGCCAGCACAGAGTGTTCCTTCTCGATTTCCGCGGGAGGTCTAATCGGTCATTCGTGAGCATCTCAGGTGTGCTCGATGCGTAGGTCTCACCTGTGCGAGTGTCGTGTTCCTTCAGAGCTTGTTACTCTTGTAGCGCAGGCCATTTGAAGAGAGATTGTCCGTCCAGTGGCGGGAGTGATGGTTCACCGATGCGGTCGGGCTTGTCGGATCTTCGCCTTCGACGGCATGCGCCTGGAGGCGGGGTGTTCACGGGCCAGCAGGCCGCGGCAGAGGTCGTGGAAGGAGTCCCAGTTCCACCGGTCCTCAGAACCGCAATTAAGCTATGTCCACCGTCAGACCGTGAGACGCCACCGCACGCCGCCACAGTACATTATTGGTTTCTTGCTGTGATGTATATGCTTTGATAGATCCAGGTTCTACCTTGTCCTATATATCTCCTCATATTGCTGGTAGAATAGGGATAAAGCCCGAGTCCATAAAACCTTTTGAGGTGGCTACGCCAGTAGGTAGTTCGGTGGTAGCCGAACGGGTATATAAGGCTTGCCCGGTGACTATATACGGTCGTCAGACTCTATCCGACTTGATAGAGTTGGATATGACGGACTTTGATGTGATTATGGATATGGATTGGCTAGCGTCTTGCTGTGCCTATTTGGACTGTAGAGAGATCGTACGGTTCCGCTTCTGGTGAGCCTGCTATCGAGTGGAAGGAACATCGCCGCCGAGGGTAGGTTTATTTCTTACCTCAAGGCTAGAAAGATGGTGCGGAAGGGTATATCTACCACACGGTTCGTATTCGACATCGAGGTGAGATACCGACCTTCATCGATTCGGCCGTTAGAGAGTTTCCGGACGTGTTCCCGATGAAGCTCGTATCCTCCCGAGAGGAGATTGAGTTTTGCATTGATTTGGCGCCGCACACTGACCGATATCTATTCCGCCATACGTGACGACACCCGCCGAGTTGAGGGAATTGAAAGATCACCAAAGATTTGCCGGAAAAGGCTTTATCAGCCAAGTGTTTCTCCCGGGAGCGCCAATGTTATTTGTAAAGAAGAAGGATGACGCCGCATGTATTGATTGATTACGCACCGAACAAGGTAACTATCAAGAACAGATATCCTCCCGTGATTGATGATTTGTTTGACCACCAGGTGGTGCAAGGTGTTTTTTCCAAGATAGACTGCGTCCGGTTATCATCAAAGTGCGAGTTAGAGACAGATATCTCAAAGATCGCATTCGGGACCCGGTGATGAGCACTATGAATTCAGTGATGTCTTTCGGGTTGACCAACGCCCCAAAGAGATTCATGGATTTGATGAACCGTGTTCAAGCCATTCTTGGATATGTTCGTTATAGTATTCATTGATGATATCCACGATTTATTCGCAAGACGTAGTAGAACATGCGGATCACTCGGCGACGGTATCGAGTCCTCCGACCGGCAGTTGTATGCCAAGTTCTCGAAATGCGAGTTTTGGTTGGCTTCAGTGGCTTTCTTAGGGGATGTTATCGGGGCCGATGGTATTCGGGTAGATACAGCAAAGATTGAGGCAGTCAAGACTTGGCCCAAACCCACTACACCGACAGAGGTGCGCAGCTTTTTAGGCCTTGCAGGTTATTATCGGAGGTTTGTGGAGAAGTTTGCTTCCATTTCAAGATTTTGACTAAGCCGACTCGTGCGGTATGTTCCGGTGGACGGATTCTTGTGAGGAAAGTTTCCAGTTGCTAAAGGAGAAATTGACGACCGCCCCAGTTCTTACTCTTCCAGAGGGTTTAGACGGATATGTAGTTTATTGTGATGCGTCAGGTGTCGGGCTGGGGTGCGTGCTGATGCAGCACAACAAAGTTATAGCTTATGCATCTCGACAGCTTAGGAAGCATGAGAAGAACTATCCCACACATGACTTAGAGTTGGCAGCGGTGATTCATGCCTTGAAGATCTGGAGACATTATTTATATGGAGTTCACGTGGATATTTACACAGACCACAAGAGTCTTCAAGATATCTTCACCGTATGAAGTCGAACTCGCGCAGACGGTGGTTAGAGCTACTTAAGGATTATGATATCGATATCCTATACCATCCAGGGAAGGCCAATGTAGTTGCAGACGCCCTTAGTCGCCGATCGATTGGTAGTCTGTCAGGTGTGCAGCCAGAGAAGAGAGACATGATCCGCGAGTTACATCAGCTAGTGAGCCTTGGGGTTCGTTTGGTTGATTATGATAGTAATGGAGTTCGGGTTCGAGAGGTTGCCGAGTCTTCCATCGCCGGCGAGGGTGAAGAGGCGATGATGAGGATCCGATTATGGTACGGTATCGACGCAGCTCTTCGAGGAGAAGAGTCTATTTGAGGTAGCACCGACGGGTGCTAAGATTTGAGGGCGGCCATTGTGTCCCCGATGCGGACAGACTTCGTCAGCAGATTCTGGAGGAGGCACGCAGTGCTCGTTATTCTATTCATCAGGGGTCGATTAAGATGTACCATGACCTCAGATGTGTGTATTGGTGGGATGGCCTGAAGAGGGACGTGGCAGGTTTTGTTGCCCGAGGCCCAATTGTCGCCAGTCAAGGTTGAGCACCGAAGTTCGGTGGTCACATGTGCTATTGATATTCCGATGTGGAAATGGGAGGTGATCAATATGGACTTTATTACAGAGTTACCTCACACTCAGAGGAAGCATGATTCCATTTGGGTTATTGTCGACAGTCGATTTAAATCAGCCCATTTTCTTCCAACAGACGACTTTTTCACGAGGATTATGCTAGATCAGATTTCGTGGAGATTGTGAGATCGCACGAGTTCCTATATCGATTATTTCGCATGAGGAGCCCCACTCGGCTAACTTCTCGAGGTCTTTCCGTGGGATTAGGGACGCAAGTGAGTCTCGATCGCGTTTCATCATCGTGACCGACGATGTGCCGAGCGCACTATCCGCATACACTTGAGGATATGCGGGCTTGTGTTATTGATTTCGTGGGTAGCCGAGGATCATTTACCTCAGGAGTTTTCTTATAACAACAACTACCATTCTAGTATTCGGATGGCGCCTTATGAGGCCTTATACGAGGAAGTGCAGGTCACCGATAGTGGTTTGAGGTGGGAGAAGTTCGATTAGTCGGGCCGGACTTGATTCAAGAAAGTGGATAAGGTGAAGCTTATCCAGAGCGATTATCGCCACCGTAGTCGGCAGGTCGCTTGCGATCATCGGCGTCGACACTTGAGTTTGAGGTAGATGATTGGGTCTTCCGAAGGTATCACCCACGGCGGCGTGATGAGATTTGGGAAGAAGTGGAAACTTAGCCCAAGGTACATTGGGCCTTATCAGATTATCCGTAGGGTAGGCAAGGTTGCCTATGAGTTGGATCTGCCGTCCGATCTGGAAGCAGTACACCCAGTTTTTCATGTATCTATGTTGCGGAAATGTATTGGAGATCCATCTAGAGTGCACCCGATTCATGATGTCCAGGTGACAGGGGGGTTATCATATGAGGAGAGTCCTATAGCGATACTCGATCGTCAGGTTAGGCGACTTCGGACAAAGGATGTGGCTTCCGTCAAGGTCTTATGGCGGAACAAGAACAGGGAGGAGATGTCGTGGGAAGCAGAGGATGACATGATGAAGAAGTATCCTCACTTATTCCCTACACCTCCAGGTAACCAACTTTCCTGCTTGTTAGTTTTAATTTAGCAATTATGCTTAAGTAATGGTGTGGCTATGTGGAGCGTTTTTAATTGCAAAAGAAATAGTTAAGAGGGCCTATGTTGAGATTGTGATCTGAGTAAGCCTAGAGGGGACATTCGGGACGAATGTTTTTAGGGGGGGAGAATGTTACACCCCGTAGTTCAGGTCATGCGTATGAGAGCGTGCGAAAGGGGCTAGACGTAAATTCTAGAAGGATAGGTTGACGGATTGTTTCGGACGGGTTTTAGTCAACTTTAGGGCGGGTTGTGACTCGTTACATTGAGAGTCCTTAGGTGCTTCAAAGGCCTAGTACATAGTTCGTTGAGTCTAGTGTCCAACACAACCAACCATTCGCCGATAGGACATCGGAGTAGAAAGTTATGGGGGTTACAAGTTCAGCTTGTTAGCGGATGGCCGCGGCCGGGAAGCGTGGCCGCGCCGGAAGACCCGAGGAGTGGCAGAGGTTTCAGCGCCGCGGCGCCGGCTGTAGGGTCGCGGCGCCGAGGCGGGTTCTGCGAGGTTAAGTGGAAAAATCTGAACTGTTTTGTTTTAAAAAAGGCCATGGGAGGGTGACAAGTGTCCCCCCCATCTGATTTTGCATGCACTACTTATTGACCAAGTCTTGAAGACTTGGTCATTCTTCAAACTCTTCTCTCTCTCTAAAATAGAAGTTCTCCCTTCTCTCTAAAATTTCAAGAGGAAATCAAAGCTTGAGGGGAAATCTGAAAGTGTGGCAAGAAGGAAACTTGTTTACAAGTTTGTAGGGGTTATTGTGGTGGTGTTTTCAGAAAGGAGGCTAGCAAACTTTGTTGGATTAATTTGGCTAAAGCTCTAAGGTAACAATTCTTCTCTTATAACTAGTTTTTGGTGTTGCATGTAAAGAAGAAAGAACTTGTAGTTGGAAATATTGCTCTTAGACGAATTGCATGTAAGAAATATGGTTTGGATATGAAAGAATTAGATAAGAAGGTTATGTAAGCATGTTGTAGCCTAAATACTACCTTAAACTTGTTAAGTTAATTGTTATACATTGTGGGGCAGAATTTTACACATCCAAGATTAGGTGTGTAATCCCCTTTGAAATGTTTGGATTGTTGGGCCTTAAATGTGGCGTTTGGATGTTGAATTCGGCCTTGATAAAGGTGGCAAAGTATGTAGAAACAAAGGAAATGCTGCCCAATTTTCCATAGAGTTTAGTGACTTTGAACTTGGAATATTCTACGTTGAAACTAGAGATTAATGAACGTATTATGGTCATTATAGGTTGACATACTACGTGCGGTATTTTGGACTTAGCAAGTGGATTGACCGAAGAGGTATGTGGAACTTTCCTATCTCTTGAGCATGAATGGTTTTACCTATGTAGTATGATAGACGTACAAGGATTGATATCCCTTACTTGTTTTAAGGATGGTCAAGTTTTGTGAGTAAGGGGGGACTAACTCATTTCTTTAAATAGTACTAAGGATGTCTTGAGTTTTCAAAGTTAAGGGACTTGATGTGTTAAAGTATATGATTCTTGTTTCCTTTTTAAAAGTGTAAGTCCCTTGGGTTTTAGGAAAATGTATTTGACTAAGGTATAACGTTAATATAATGACTTTATGGGAAGTTGATTATATTAGCTTTATGGAAAGTTAATAGAGGAAGATTTACTCTAAGTAAAATGAGTACGGATAAATGATTTGAGGTTGTGAAAGGCAAATTGGTTTCAAGGCATCAATTGCCCAAAAGTTTTATGTGAAAAAGAGTCATTTTTAAAAGAGTAGAAGTATGTTGTACTTTGGGTTAAATTCCCGGATTTTATTTTTAAGATATGTTAACTTATTTATGTTATGTATGATGGCCGGTTGAGTTAGGGTAAGAGTATAAATGAGGGGTAAACCCCCAAGACGTTATACCACCTTCTCCAGGGTAAGAGTATAAATGAGGGGTAAACCCCCAAGACGTTATACCACATGCTTCAGGGTAAGAGTATAAATGAGGGGTAAACCCCCAATATGTTATACCACCTATTCCGTGGATTTGCTACCTATGATGCGAGGAATACCTCATGCGAGTCCGTAGGGTTCATGCGGGTGAAATAGTCTCATGCGGGTGAGTACAGCCTATGCGAGGAATACCTCATGCGGGTCCACATGACCCATGCGGGTGAAATAGTCCCAGGAGTAGGAGTGCTTAATGATACTGCGGGGCGGATGACCTTGCTTTGACCATGAGCTTCCTATTTTCACGCAGTATAATATATGTTTGATATTCTCATTGTTAGTAAGGCACAGTGTTCTGTAAACTGCTTTTTATACATGTCTCCAGTTATTTTAGACTTATGAGGTATTTTCAGTATTTTCCAGTTTCACATACTTAGTACATATTGTGTACTGACCCCCTTCCTCGGGGGCTGCGTTCATGCCGCAGGTAGAGGTAAGCAGGTGGTGGATCCTCATTCTTAGGATCACTGTTCCGGTGTCAGAAGCTCCATTCCTCCGGAAGCTTGTTTTGTTGGTACGGTTCTTCCCTGATGCTATAGGTATTGTGTACATTCAGGGGTATGGCGGGGCCCTGTCCCGCCACAGTTGTTATTCTTAGAGGTGCAGAGTCACGTTTGTGTTTGGGTCAAGAACAAGTTGTACTTTTGATTAAGTGTATTTTTATGGAAGGCAGCCTTATCGGCTTGCCAGTGATGTTTACTTTATACAGGTTATGTGTTATGTATGTTCCGCTGCTATTCTCTGATGTATACCTGACGGGGTGCCCCGGTAGGGCACCAGTCGCGGCCCCGGGGTCGGGTCGTGACAACCTCCTTAGTTCTCAATTTTCAAATCTGATGATCCAAAATAGCCACAGGAATCTCCTTATAGGTCGACCATCCTTAACTGAAATAGAATCGGTAGAAACAATCAACGTCGGATCTCTCACACACTTTCTTAACATGGATATATAAAATATTGGATGAACAACAATCAAGCCTCGTGGTAATTCAAATTCATAAGCCACTTGGCCAACTCTCCTAAAAATTATGTAGGTCCGATATATCTAGGACTGAGCTTCTCTTTCTTCCCAAATCTCTTGACACCTTTCATAGGTGATACTTGTAAAATTCAGGGAATTTCTTTTATTGTAATAAGAATTATATATATATATAACTGAATAGTATAAAGATAAGTAAAAATACGACAGGTAAATAGAGAAAAACTAACTTAGCTAAGGTTCCTCATGAAGGAAGCCATAAGCATAAGGATCTGCAGGAATTTAAGTGAATTAAAGTGCAGCAATTTAATGCAAGAATTTAATTGAGGTGGCTCGGCCAACCATATGCATAATTTAAATAAATGTAAAGACGTAAATTTAATTGCAGTAGGTGGTAGAACCAACCATGTTGCAAGATAATTATAATTTAAAAACGTGAATTTTATTCAAAACTTTAAAGTACTTACAAAGAGGATAATTGGATAATTTCGTTATGAATCAGTGGATGAACTGAATCATGTCGATTGGATAATATTCTGGGTAAATTGGATAATTTCTGGGTATGTTGGATAATTTCTGGGTATGAATCAGTTGATGAACTGAATCATGTGAATTGGATAATTTCTGGGTAAATTATCGGGTAAGGAACGGAATATTAGTTCATAGACTCCCCGAGGTCTTATGAACTTATGAATTTGGATAAGAACTTTGATGATCTTCAAACTTCTAGAGAGAAGGAAGAGCAATCTAAACTAAGAGAGAGAAACTATCAGAAAAAATAACTTATGAAACTAAGGGAGAGGGGTTCTCTATTTATAAGAGAATTACAAAGTGGGAATTTACTATTACAAGGATATTTTAGTAAATTAACTATTCATCCGCATCACTATTCATCCGCGTCAATATTCATCCGCGTCACTATTTGGAGCACTGAGATTTGTCGTCAATTTTGTCTCCGCAAATTTCGGTCAATTTGTCTGTCAATTATTCCTCCGGGATTTTCGGTATTTTGGCAGCATCTAGAATCCACTGTTGCCAAAAATAGGGATATTTGCATTTTCAATTCCGGGTTCTTCCTCATCGTTTGAAGAGTCCTGTTTGGATGAGGATGGTGCAAATTTTTGGAATATTGTCTGTATCTCTTCCGGTGTTTTTGCTGCAAGCGTGAAGCCATCCGATTTTTTGGAAAGGAACCGTATGTTCCTTTGTCCGAATGGCGTCTGTGTTTCTATGGAGGCTCAGTAATGGAATTGGTTTATTATCATCTAGCCATTGTTGAACATTTGGGGTGAGAGGCTCTTGGTATTTTAAAACTGTCCCACCATCTAATTTTAAATCTCTTCTGATGATCGAATTTTGTCATCTGAATAATCTACGAACCAGGTGAATACCCATGGTAGATGGAATTTTGTGTGGAAAAGGTGCAATGGTATAAATCTTTTTTCTTCTTCTGATGGAGTAAATTGGGATTTGAAGAGGCTAAAAGATTTAATAATTTCGGGTTTTTGTATCTCAAGTGTAGATCCGAATTGTTCCCACCATGAATTCCACCAAGTAGGAAATTGCGAAGCATCACATGAAGTATCAAAATGGAAAAGCCAAGTATGCGATAATTTTGAATTTTGAATTAAAAAGAATTAAACCAAGCTTGTTGGTAGTCCCAGTAATTAAAGGGAATATCAAAAAAGGGTTCATTTTTTGTGTGAATTTGGAAAATTAATTAGTTTTGACAAGTCATTCCCCCAATGAATTGGAGCAATTACTCGGAGTATTTTGCAGATCGAATAAGAGGGATCTGGATTGTTATTGAAAAAATTAATTTTTGTTGTGGCCGATCCTGTTATATCAAGGATAGCCTGGTAAAAGTATGGGGTTTTTAAATCGTCCCATGATTTATAAAACCATTTTGGTCCAAAATAATTTTGTAGTGCCAAAAAAGGGTCTTTATCAAAATATCTTTTTTCGAGAGTTACAATTTTTTGAAAAAATGATTTTATGAAAAATTCAGGAGCTGATTTTTTGGGTACTTGTGGTGTCACAAGTTGATTTTTGGAAAATTGTTTTTGAGAAAGGTTTTTTGAAAATTCATCCTTCTCGATTTTTAAAAATTCTTTTTGAGAAAGGGTTTTTGAAGATTCTCCTTTCTCGATTTTTGTTTTAATTTTAGAGGTTTTTTCCTCTATCATTTCTTCTTTCGGAATTTGAAGTTGCCTTAATGCCTTCTGTAATTCTGGCGATTTTGTAAGGAGCTGGAAGATATTTTCAGCGGTTAATTCTTCTGTGGTTTTTGCCTGTGACTTCTGCACAGATTCCGTGCTGCTGGAATTTATTTGTTCTTCTACCATAACTGCATCATACCAGGACATTGGTTTTTTTTGGGGATTTTTCTTTTTCTGTTTTCACTGGTTTGGTATTTGTATTTTGGGGTTTTTTGGGTGCCATGAAATTTTCTTCATGTTGTTGTGGTGTAGTAGCCGGGGTATTTATAGGAGGAAGGGTTTCTTCTTTTCTCTTCACGAGCAAGGATCCACATACTGCCTGTATACAGTATTGTCCACATTCACGCATATCTTTTCTCGATATTTTGTGATTGTAGGCTATACACCTGTTATTCGGGCAATGATAGGACATTTTGAAATAATCACGGACCAGGATTCCTGGAAAAAATTCTTTAAATATTAATTTAGAGAAAACTAATTTTGATGCAAGGTTTTGAAAATATGCATGATTTGTAAATTCATTTTGAAGAGGGTATTTGATAATATCAAAATTGGTTTTCAATTCCTGTAAATATAATTTTTCCTTTTGTATTGAACAGGTTTTTATAAGATTGAGATCTTTTGTTTTTGGTGTTGTCATGAACTGGAATTTTAGTATTTTATTTTTGAAATTAAAGGATATTGATTTATTACTCACTTCATGGAGTGATTAAATTCATAAATGGTGTTCCTAGTATTATGGTATTGTGAATTTCTTTTACCAGGACAAATGATGTTGTTATTGAAGTTCCATCATTTATAATTGATGCCTTGGTTTTGTAATTAATTTCTAATTTAGAATTATTAGCAGTTGCTAACGAGTCCTGTGTCTTTTTAAGGAATATTTCCGGTATTATACCGGTTTTTATGCAGTTTAAGTCTGCTCCTGTGTCAAAGAGGGCAACAGTTGTTATTTTGAAATTGTCTGAAAATTTTAATGTTATTTTAATTAAATATTTCTTTGTTGTTATTTGTCTTAATAATCGCTGTAAAATCTTAGGATTTCTTCTAGATTTTCTATTTGATTATTATTTTCGGGATCATCTGAATCAGATGAGTCATTATCTTCTGGAACGGAGTTTTGTTTTGCTTTGTTCGAAAGTAGGATTTTAATTCATTCCGAATCTTTTTGTTGTTTTTTTTTAATTCTTTTACTTCTAATTTTACTTGAATTACTTGTTTTTGTAATTCGTGAATTGTTATTTCTTTAATTTTCTTACCCCTTTCTAGGATTTTTGTCAAATCGTATTTTTTGGAAGTACTAGGTAATACATTGTTTTTTGTTGCAACCTTTTCTGGGGTAAAGGTTTTAAGGAGTTTATTCAGATATTCTTTTTGGTGTTGGGTATCTATGTGTTTAATCATATCTACCATAAATTCTTGATCTTTAGTTAATACACATATTCGTTTTCCTTTAACCTTTTCAGGTTTATCTGTTGAACTACTGTTGAGAAAGTTAACACCACCATTATCGCAGTTGACATGCACCACTAAGCTGATGTCTGTGATTTACTTATTAGGGTTTACACTAGACTCAGATCTATAACATGATAGAATCGATGGTAGAGCAGAAAAGAAACCTCACTATCTTATTCATATATTGATGAAGAATCATTCACATAAACTCATGAATGAGAAGAAGATTACAGAGAAGAAGAAGCTATTTTACAGAGATGAACTTAGAGAGAAGTTATAGAGAGAAGATTACTTTCTCGTGTGTTCTCAAAGTTCCCTTTCTTGCCTTAAGCCTTGCCCTAATAAGTAACCGTATGGGCTGGCCTTTACATTGGGCTGGCCCATTAATTGGGCTAAAACATAAAACACGAACTGGACTAAAATATACATAACTGATACATCAAAGAAGGAATAAAGACATATTATTAATCTTTACAGCCTCCCTCAAGCTGGGTGCTCAAAGATATTCAGCAAGCCTAGCTTGGAACAGAGATGCAAATGTTGTAATCTGCTAAGCCCTTTAGTAAGAATGTCTGCAGGTTGCTCTGTAGTATTGATGTATTCTGTTTCAATCATTCCTGATCGAATCTTCTCCCTGATGAAGTGAAGATCAATCTCTATGTGTTTTGTCGTTTCGTGGAACACCGGATTTGCTGCCATTTGTATGGCTGATTTACTGTCTGTGTACACAATTACTGGCAGCTTGATGTCCACACCAATATCCTTCAATAAACCTAGTAGCCATGTGATTTCAACAATCGTGCTGGCTAGACTTCAGATTCTCGCCACGAGCTTCGAGATCAGATTGCTTCTTAGATTTCCAGGATATCAGAGAGTCTCCAAACTTGACTAAATAACCTGTAATAGATTTTCTTGTATGTGGACATGAAGCCCAATCTGCATCACAATAACTAGTTAGAGTTTCTTATTTATTACTGGATAGCAACACTCCTTGTCCCGGCTTACCTTTTACGTACCTTACTATTCTAATTGCTGCATTAAGATGTGACTTCTTTGGATTTTGCAGAAACTGACTAAGAGTTTGCACACTGTAAGCAATATCTGGTCTAGTAAGAGTAAGATATAGCAGCTTACCAATTATCCTTTGATATGAGCTGATGTCTTCTACTGGACCATCATTAGTGACTGTTTTTCCTTCAGCAGTAACCTGTTTCTCTTTATATTCATCATATTCTTTTGTGGTAAGCTTCATATTAGAATCAGTGGGTGTATTAATAGGTTTGGCAGCAGCAAGACCAAGTTCAGAAATAAGTTCTAAGGCATACTTCCTTTGATGCATAATGATTCCTTTGTTAGACCTAGCAAATTCAATTCCTAGAAAGTACCTTAGCTCTCCCAGATCTTTCATCTTAAAAACATTATGTAAGGACTGCTTAGTCTCCTTTATGAGCCTAATATTATTCCCTGTAATTAGCATGTCATCCACATAAATAAGTATGACTGTTATTCCTTGGCTGTCTTGTTTTAAGAATAGAGAGTGATCAAACTCAGATTGCCTAAACTGCATCTGTACTAAAGCCTCTGTAAGCTTGAAATTCCACTGTCTTGGAGCTTGCTTGAGTCCATACAAGGATTTAGTAAGTCTACACACATGTTTATGTTTACTGCCCCCCTGACTACTGAAGCCTTGTGGCAAGGTCATATAAATCTCATCAAATAAATACCCTTGAAGGAAGGCATTATAGACATCCATTTGATGGATATACCAACATCTGGAGGCAGCAATAGATAGAATAGTTCTTATAGTTACCATTTTTACAACAGGGGAGAAAGTCTCTTGGTAATCTATTCCTTCTTGTTGGCTATAACCTTTAGCAACAAGCCTAGCTTTTAGTCTTTCTACTTCTCCAGTGTCTTTATATTTTATTTTATAGATCCATTTACAGCTAATAGGTTGTTTTCATTCTGGTAAGGGAACTACTTCCCAAGTGTGATTATCTTGTAATGCTTCTATTTCATCTTTCATAGCATCTACCCACCTAGGATCTTTAGAAGCTTCCATATAACTTTTAGGTTCAGTTAGTTCAGAAAAGGAGCTTAAAAAGGCTTGATAGGTAGGTTTTAGGTTATTATAGGAAATATAATTGGCAATAAGATAGAGAACATTGTTGGCTTTTGTTGTAACAAAGTCTTTAAGCCATATAGGAGGTTGTTTGAGTCTGCTAGACCTCCTAGTGTTGTCATTTGAATTTATATCAGGTTGGGTATTGTCAGAATTTGCTTGTACTAACTCATGTTCAGTGGGATTACTGCCCTTAACAGGTTCTATGTTGATGATATCTGTACATTCCTCTTCAGAATTATCAGTATTGTTCTGAGAGCTTACTTGGGTCATATTTTGATTATCATTGTTGTTAGGCAGATTCTGAAAGATAGGATTCTCAGAGACCTGCACTTTAAAAGGGTAAGTAGTTTCTCTAAACTGAACATCTCTACTAACAATGAGAGTTCTAGATTGCAGGTCATACAAAATGTAACCCTTTTGTGTTTCAGAGTACCCCATCAGAACACATTTTTTAACTTTAGACTGGAGCTTATCAGTGATAGTTAGGTCATTAGCAAAACAAAGACATCCAATGGTCTTTATATGAGCTATGGATGGTTTCTTGTGATAGAGGCTTTCAAAAGGAGTAGTATGAGTAATAGAGGAGGGTAGTCTATTGATCAAATATACTGCAACCTGTACACACAGGCCCCAGAATCTTAGAGGAATATTAGCCTCCATTCTTATAGCCCTAGTAATTTCTAAAATATGTCTGTGTTTTCTTTCTGCAACACCATTCTGCTGGGGTGTATATACACAACTTCTTTGATGAATAATACCTAAATTCTGAAGCAGTGTGTTACAAGTATCATTAATAAATTCTGTCCCATTATCAGTTCTGATAATCTTGACTATTTGGTTAAATTGTGTGGATATATATTTGAGAAACTGATTAATTACCACACAGACCTCAGATTTAAGTCTAAGCAGGTATATCCAAGTCATTCTAGTGTGATCATCTACAATAGTAAGAAAAAATCTCTTACCATTATAAGTTTCAACCTTATAGGGACCCCACAGGTCCATGTGCACAATGTCAAAAGCTTTATTGCTGTAAGTAATACTATTTGGGAAGGGTAGTCTACACTGTTTTGCATAAGGGCACACATTACAAGTTTTTATTGCCTTTACTATTTCATCATTACTAGCACTAATCAGTTTACTAAGTACCTTGCTAGAAGTATGACCCAGCCTTCTGTGCCACAAATTTATGTCTTCTTCTGCCATGGTTCTCTTTTTCTTAGCTTGTACATTTAAAACTGTCTTTCTTGAATCCTGTATACTTTTATTATGATTTACTAGCATATAGAGCCCATCTTGGAGTCTACCAATCTCCTTCACCTTCCCACTGTAGAGATCCTGAAATAGACAGAAATCAGGGTAAAAGACAGCTGCACATTTCAGCTTTCTTGTTAGTTGGGACACAGAAAGTAAATTATATTTAAACTGAGGTAGAAAGAAAACATTTTCCAGTGTACTCCTATTAGATAGAGTACTAGTACCAGTGTGAGTAACTTGAGCTGATTGACCATTTGGTAAGAACACCTTCTTTGGTGTGATTAGGTCATTTCTGTTACTAATCTTATCTAACATGCTTATGTCATATACCATGTGATTTGTAGCACCTGTGTCTATTATCCAGTTTTTGACTATATTGAAGACATGCAAGGCTTTGAGTTCTGATATACCTGCCAAATTTGCAGAGGACTGAATACCTTGAGAGTTCTGAGGTACTCCTGTCTGTATTTGGTTGTTGTTTAGCAATTTTACTATCTTCTCATACTGGTTCTGAGAGAATTTTGGTGCTCCTTCAACTTGCCAGTTGTTTTTATTGTCATCAGAGGAGGAATCAAACTCACATTGTATCATTGAGCAAGAAATTCCTTCCTCTTTGACTTAAAGCCAGGAGGATATCCAACAAGTCTGTAGCAGGACTCCTTGGTGTGTCCTCTCATTTTGCATTCTTCACAGAAAAGGCTGGTATTCCTTCTTGACCTCTGATTTCCTGTTGTTCCAGTCTTAGAATACATAGCAGTAGGAGGATTAATTTTTTCACTGTGTCCACCACTAGTTGGACCAGCTCCAAGAAGACCCCTAGCACTGATTCCTTTCTGATTTTCATCACTAATAATCATGGAGTAAGCTTTATTGACTGTTGGAAGGGGTGACATAAGTAAAATTTGACTCCTAGCCTGCATGTAGCTTTCATTTAAGCCCATGAGGAATTGATAGAGTTTCTGTCTCTGTAGGTAGTCTGTGAACTCTTTAGAGGTAGGGCAAGCACAATTTGGTGGTGGCACAATGGCTTGAAATTCTACCCATAGATTTTTTAGCTTAGTGTAATATTGTGCTACACTGTCATTGCCTTGTGATAGGGTAGCAATTTCCCTATGTAGGTCATAGGTTCTAGATTCATCAATTTTGTCGAATCTTTCCTTTAAATCTTCCCATACCTAATATGTTGTTTCTGCATATAACACCCCACACAGCAAGCTATTCGAAACAGCATTCATAAGCCATGCTTGTACCACAGCATTGACCCTATCCCACTGATCCCACCATTCTATCCCATAATGATTTTTAGTACAATTTCCATTTACAAAGCCTAACTTATTTCTTCTCAGTAGAGCAATCTTCATAGATTTGCTCCAAACAGTGTAGTTTTCAGATCCCAGTAGTTGAAAGGAAATTAAGGAACTACCACTGACATCAGAGGCTTGTAAAAAAAGGGGGTGGTTATGGTCAAATACAGTGTTGGTTGAGATGGTACCAGCCGGTTCTTTGGGTATGGATAAAGAACCTCCATCTTTAGAAGAACTACTTTCATTTGTTAGATCTGTTACCATCTTTTCAAATTGTTAGAACTAAATACCAGTCACATCAATTTTATTTCAGATCTAGACAAGATTAAAAGGACCAACACAACATCGGGAAGTTAAAACTCCACAAGAAACAGTAAGCAGAAATACAAGATATCACCGGATACCTCAGCGTGATTTACTCAGATCTTGTAATCACTTTAATCGATGCATGCACCAGTAGATCTGGAAGACCTGCTCTGATACCATGTTGAGAAAGTTAACACCACCATTATCGCAGTTGACATGCACCACTAAGTTGATGTCTGTGATTTACCTATTAGGGTTTACACTAGACTCAGATCTATAACATGATAGAATCGATGGTAGAGAAGAAAAGAAACCTCACTATCTTATTCATATATTGATGAAGAATCATTCACATAAACTCATGAATGAGAAGAAGATTACAGAGAAGAAGAAGCTACTTTACAGAGATGAACTTAGAGAGAAGTTATAGAGAGAAGATTACTTTCTCGTGTGTTCTCAAAGTTCCCTTTCTTGCCTTAAGCCTTGCCCTAATAAGTAACCGTATGGGCTGGCATTTACATTGGGCTGGCCCATTAATTGGGCTAAAACATAAAACACGAACTGGACTAAAATATACATAACTGATACATCAAAGAAGGAATAAAGGCCTATTATTAATCTTTACAACTACTCGTGAGTAATTCGTCTACTTGGAGGGGTTTATTGTCTTCTGATGAAAGAGAGAAATAGTCAGGGTCTGACTGATTTGCTTCTGAATCAGAGGAATCAAGTAGTAGATTAGATATTTTCTTTGTAGTATTTTCATCGAGATTTAATTCTTGTAATTTTTTATTCATTCTACAGTATTTTGATGTATGTCCTTTCTTATTACATTTGTAACAAGTTATGTTTCTATATTTTGAATTGAAATTTGTTCTTGTGTTTCTATTATTTTTATAACGATTATTTTTATAAGGATTCTTATAATAATCATTATTATTTTTGTAATCTTTTAATAATTTTTTGGAAGGTTTTTCCATTGAAAAGCTACAATTTCCCTCGCAACTTTTGGTATTTTCTATGGTTGTTGGTTCGAATTGTTTACAAAATGTTCCTAATTCACATTTTGTTCTTTTTAATTCTTTTCTGAGGTGTTTTTGTATTTTTAGATCCTGGCAGATTTTTAATCCTTCTTGTTGAGTTATACAGACTAATTCTCTGTATGTAAACTCATCGTAAGGTATAATTTGTTTTCCACAATTTTCTTTTATTTTATTCCTAACCTTTTCTCCCAAGAGGCTTGGTAGTCCGGCTAAGAACTTTTCTTTCCAGAATGGTTGACCAGAGTCTTCTCTAATCATTATTCTAGTTAAGAAGGTATTTTTATACCATTGGAAATCGCTTAATTTTTTGCATTTTAAATTTGAAAGTAATTCAGCATTTTTATTTTTAAGATGTGTAGAATCACCTATGAAATTTAAAGATATTGTCAGTATCAATGTTGATACTGCATCTTGTATAGGTTCTCCTAGATCCATAATATTGGTAATCCTTCTTCATCGCTTTTATGGCATTTAGAATATTTTCTTTTGTTGGTCGGTGAGATAATGATCCCACCATCCTTTTAATTGCCACGAGAATCCTGCGATCGCGCTCACAGAGGTTTTATCGAGGACTTCTTTGCGTTTGGTAGGCATTTGCTACCATTGTCATTTGTCGAGAAAATCAAGATATTGTATTCGATCATTCCATCAAGGTTCCACTCGTAAATTGAAGCGGCATGCTAACGGGATTGAGCTAGGGTTTGATTATTCCTAGATCCGAGCAGGATTATTTGTAACCCCGAGCTATTTGAATTCTTGAACCGTTGTTGTTCCCAATTCATATTATTGACTGTGGGTTTCTAATTTTTCTGGATGTATCAGCTATCGGAGTTATGTGTTAACATTGTTACAATCGTTTCGATAGTGGAGGATTTTGTTTTAAGGAAGGAAAATTTATGGAGTTTTGAGAGGAATATATCTCAAACCATTTAAAGAACGGAATATTAATTTTATTATCTTGGACAAATTCGTAGAATTCTTTTTGTATTTGTTTTCTCGAATTAAGGAAAATTTTGAAGAACCAAATTCTTTTTTGTGAATTATGTTCTTGATAAAATTCTTTTTGTAGTAGTTTTTTATCTACTTGGAATTCTTTCTCTAGAACCTTAATTTCATTTGCTAATTCATTGTGGGTTATTGAAGAGTATGTTGGACTAGTAGGTTCTTCGTCCGTCCATCTTTTCTCTAACCACGGATTTACGATATTGGTCCAGGTATTTGGTTTGTGTAATCTACGTTTGTCGATTTGGTAGATCCGATGTAGAATACCTAGATTTAATTTTGACCTGTATTTGTTATCAAGGAATTTGTGAGACTCTTCCTAAGTCTAGGGTCTCTTCGGAACTGGTGTCTTCATATCTATTGCTCATAGATCTTCTTAAAAATGAGAGGCTAACCCTACCATCTTGGTATTGTGTAATTTCTCTAAGATGGGTATTTGGTTGCTCAGATTCTAAGGTTCGTGTTTTTCTACGCCTTCCAGGTCCATTCATCCGGTAGGGTAATATCTTTCCATCTAATGGGTCGGTACTACCGTGTTAGATTTGGAAAGGTCTGTTTGTAGAAGAAGGGTTTCACCTTTCTTACTATGGTATCCGACTTTTGTTGCAAAGCGTAAGTCATAGCTTTGTAGTGAATTTCAAAATTAATGCTACGAGAATAGATCCTTCAAGCATTTGGTAATTATGTGTCTTGATTTGTAAGACGAGGATTTTTGGATATTTTTATCATTCAAAGAAATGAAAAGTTTGGGTAACAATCAAAAGAGATTGGTCCCGCGCAGACCGACTCAACCGAACTTAACAAGGAATCTTCGAAATTTGTGAATCTTGCATCTCTTAAGATAACAAGGATTGAGGTGTTTAATCCTTCTTTAGTAAGGGGTTTTATCCCTACTTGGACTAAACCAATGTGAATGTATTTGTAATTTCTTTCTCTATGCTTTTTCAAGGATGTTTGAGAAAGTAATTGAATTGTTTCAAAAGGTTTTGTTAATTGAATATCTCTTTCTTCTGTTTTGATTGTGAAATCAGTTTTGAAGAATTGATATTTAGAATTTTTGTAAATTTGATCTCTATTGACTTTTGGGATTTCCCAACTGGCAATTGATTTTTCGAAATCGTGTATGACGATCTCTTTAGAATTGATTATCTTCTTTGATTCAAAAGAAGAAGATGATTGAGAATTATAAGAATTAGTTCTGGCTAAAAACGGATCCATGTATGGTTTTGTGATTTTATAAAAGTAATCTTTATTTACCTTATGTATGATTAATTATCAACCTACTATTCAAAAACTTATATATCGATTTCTTCGGAATTTATTATCTTCTTTGAATCCATGGAAGAAGATGATTCCAAAAACATAAGAAGTAATTCTATTGAGAGAGTGGTTTCAAGTGTGTGGAATTCCAAGTATGTGGATTCCCAGTTCGAAGACCCTTACCTTCCTACAATCCAGATGCGCACAGTATAACAATGGGTTCTTGTCGGCCCTACACACGGGACTTCATCGTGACCTGCGTTCTGATCGCACGACTAAACATGATTTAACCAACTCGGAAGGCTCAGCCGTAGCCAAGTTTATCGGGGGAAACGAACAAAGGATCACCTGATCAGGAGTTTACCACCTGTTCGGTAAACCATTTCTCTTTCTAGAGTTTACCCTTTGTGGCTCTGATACCAAGTTAGGCCGAGGATCTAAAGGGGATAATAAATAGGGAAGGAAAAGACATATAAAAGACTGAATAGTATAAAGATAAGTAAAAATACGACAGGTAAATAGAGAAAAGCTTAACTTAGCTAAGGTTCCTCATGAAGGAAGCCATAAGCATAAGGATCTGCAGGAATTTAATAATTAAAAGTGCAGGAATTTAAAGACTGAATTTAATTGAGGTGGCTCGGCCAACCATATGCAGAATTTAAATAAATTTAAAGACGTGAATTTAATTGCAGTAGGTGGTAGAACCAACCATGTTGCAAGATAATTAAAATTATAAAACGTGAATTTTATTCAAAACTTTAAAATACTTACAAAGAGGATAATTTTGTAACGGAGTATTTGGATAATTTCGTTATGAATCAGTGGATGAACTGAATCATGTCAATTGGATAATTTCTGGGTAAATTGGATAATTTCTGGGTAAATTTTCGGGTAAGGAATTGGATAATTAGTTCATAGACTCCCCGAGGTCTTATGAACTTGTGAATTGGATATTTTTTTTGTAACTGATTCCCAATATACATATATATATATGTATGTAAAATTCCAAAACTTGTGGTGCGTCTATGTGATTTTGTTACGACCTTATTCACATTCGAGGACAAATGTTGCTTAAGGAGGAGAAAATGTAAAATCCATGGAATTTCTTTTATTATATATATATATATATATATATATATATATATATATATATATATACACACATTAATTAGTTCCAACAAATGGATTAATTATTTGTACATGCAAAGTCTAGAAACTTAATATGAGTAACTTCTATATATTTTATAAAAGAGATGTAGTAGATAACCAATAGTTGGAAACTGTTACTAAGTTAAATATCCCTTCTTCTATGGTAATAATTGGTGAGTAGCAAAACATTGGTGTCTATAACGTGGTGTTAAAGGCAGAAAGATGAGGTGGTATTTTAAGTTACTTTGCACAATTAAATTTCTAACAAAGTCCAAACCCCACCAAGTGACAGTTAATTACTCTATTGAAACACAAATGAAAAACAAAAGTCGTGAGGAGGATTAAATAAAGCCTTTGGTAGAAATGATTTGACTTTCTAATGTATCAAGACTGAAAAATAACGTCTACTTCCCTAACCACTACTCTTCCCCTTAATTCCCCTTCAACCCTTGTCCTTCCACCTCCCACAAGTTATAAAAACATATCTAGTTATATATGTTACTTATACACAAATAAAATACCTAGCACAAAGAATAGGAAATCAGAAAAAAAAACAAGTGAAAAGAAGAGGAAAAAATCTGGAAAAATACCAAGAGGGCAAGAAGAACAAGAATCAAAATAATAGGGAGCAAGGATCATTTTAGCAACCAAACAACAATCATCTTCACACTTATAAGGTGAGTTTTCTCACTCAGAAATTCTTGGTAACATCCTTTATTTTAAGTTCAATACATGTTAGAATAAGAGTTGGGTGTTGAAAAGAAATATTGAACTTTTGATTGTTTAGACAGCTAGTTGCGTCATGAACTTTACGAATTGTTCTCACTGAGTTATAATTGTTAGAATTTGATGAAACTCGGAAGAATTGTACACCTCTCTGTTATGATCATATAGAACAAAAAATTAGGTAAAATGGACTTACGGTTTAGGCGTTATCATCGTTTAAAATTTCTGCCTCAGATTTATCAGACTCAGGGAGGGCAGAACACTAAAACGTAAAACTGTACAAATACGTGAGAAATCTGAAAATTTGTGTTAAATAAAGTTCTAGATATCTCTGTTGTGGACATTTTGAGACCTTACGGAGGTCTATCCGATTTACGTATTGAGAGTTATCGTTGTGTAAAGTTTCTGCCTCGGATCTAACGGGATCCAGGAAGGGCAGTGAATAAAAGTAAAAAATTGTACCAAATGGTACAGAATATGAAAGGATGGTTCACATAGAGATGTGTAGATCTCTGTTCTCATCGTTTTAAGATTTTATGGGGCTTGAACGGGTTTACGAATTAGGAGTTATGACTAATTTAAGATTTGGTTCTGTTTAATAAAAATTCTGCCGAAACAAATTTCATGTGGTTGTTTTGAGGATGAGTTTGTTCTAGTTACCCAAAGTAGTTTTAAATGAAATTTGATACAGTGAAACATCCCCGTCTTACCTTAGTTTCAGCTTGAGAAACACCTTAGTTGGAGTTATGGTTGAAAAGTTATAATCGTTACAAGTATGAATGGCAGAATGTTGGGAAAAAGAACATTATTTATTTGATCTTCTGAAAAATATGAAAAGTGAATACGTGTTCACATAAATATATAAATATATAATGGATCGAGTTGCACGCCGCAACAAAACGTAAAGTGAATACGCGTTCACAAATACGTAAACATAATGGATCGGGTTGCACGCCGCAACAAAACGTAAAGTGAATATGCGTTCACAAATACGTAAACATAATGGATCGGGTTGCACGCCGCAACAAAATGTAAAGTGAATATGCGTTCACAAATACGTAAACATAATGGATCGGGTTGCACGCCGCAACAAAACGTAAAGTGAATACGTGTTCACAAATACGTAAATAGAATGGATCGAGTTGCACGCCACAACAAATATGAAAGATAAATATATGTTCACCTATATATAAATACTTTGGATCGGGTTCCACGTCGCGATAAATATGAAAAGTGAATACGTGTTCACAAATATATAAATGTAACAAATATATGGAAATGCAGAGAAATGTCTTAACGTATAATACGAGATAAAATAAAGTGTTAGTTAAACTGAGAATTTCCTATGAGGAGTTGCTGCATATTTAAAAGTGTTGTAACCTAATATGTTTTTGCAATATGCTTATTACGTTATAATGTAATTGCACTTGGAATATTGTGGTGTTACTTTGAATTGCAGGGTAAGGTTCTCACTCAGCCCCCGATGGTAGGGCTAACTCTTTATTTAACATGTTTCAGGAAAACGTGATAGAGGAAAGACTCCACGTCAAGGCTAGCGATCGTCCCGTAGCCTCTTGTCGTACCAAATCCATTGCTTCGGGCTTGGTACTCGTCAGGTTCAGAATGTCAGTTTCAGTGTCTCGGGAAATGCACGTGTGAGATGGTCTCCTTTCCAACTTAGAATAATCTTTGTTAGTATATTTATGTGGAAACAATATTTGTACGAGCATGGGCTCGCGTTATGTTTTCAATAAAGTCATAAACAGATGTCTTTATTGTTATTAATAGCTCCGTATTTAAATATAAGTTTAAATTTCTAAATAAAGAGAATTAAATGGTGCTCCTGGTGGGAAATAATTGTCCAGGTGTCATCACGCTCTAAGTAAAGGCTTAGGAAAAGTTGGGGCGTGACAATACTTTAAAAAATACTCAATCATTAACTTGAAACTCCAAGTCTCTACACCTCATATCGGAATAATATTTTTGGTGACTCTAGGTTGTTTTCATACGCTCCTGAATTAACTTGATTCTCCAAAGCTTGATAGACCAAGTCTGGTCCTAACAATTCTGTTTCACCAACTTCGAACCAACCAATTGGCGATCTACACATTTGCCCATATAGAGCTTTGAACGGTGACATCTGAATACTACCATAGTAACTGTTATTATAAGCAAATTCAATAAGAGGCAAGTGATTATCCCAATCACCTTTAAAATCGAGAACACACACCCTCAATATATCCTCAAGATAGTACATATGTCTAAGGATGTAAAGTTATGTTGAGATTTACCTTGGTACCTAATCCTTTCTGAAATGACCTCCAAAATTTTATGTGAACTGAGCACCACAGTTTGAAATAATAGACATTGGGGTCCCATGAAGCCTGACAATTTCTCGGATGTACAACTTAGCATAATCCTCTGCTGAATATGTAGTCTTGATTGACAAAAAGTGAGTTGATTTAGTCAGTCAGTCCACAATCACCCAAATTGAATCATGCCTTCGGGCTGAGCGAGGTAGACCTGTTATGAAGTCCATATTTATCATCTTCCATTTCCAAACAGGAATATCAATGGTCTAAGCAAACCTACCAGGCCTTTGGTGTTCGGCTACCTACTGACAATTCAGTTACTTGGCTACAAAATATGCCACATTCTTCTTCATGTAGTTCCGCCAATAAATGTACTTAACATCATGATACATCTTTGTAGAACTTAGGTGAATGGAATACCTAGAATGATACATTTCTGCCATGATTCGCTCTCTGAGTCCGTCTACGTCTAGAACACATAACCTGTATCAGTACCTCAAAGTACTGTCATCTCCCGTTTGTTCAAAAGTCGTAGTCCTATGCTTATGAATCCCCTCTTTCAGCTACAATAAGTAGGGATCACTGAACTGCTTATCCTTCACCTCAGTCACTAAGGAGGATTTGAACTTATTCTGAATAATAACACCACCATCTTCAGAGTCTATGAGTCAAACTCCTAGACTGGTTAGTCGATGAATCTCCTTTGTCATGGTTCTCTTACCTTATTCAACATGAGTTAAACTTCACATGGATCACCGACTAAGAGTATTAGTTATCATATTTGCCTTCTCTGGATGGTAGAGAACATCTACATCGTAATCTTTTAACAATTCAAGCCATCTCCTCTGCCTGAGATTCAACTCCTGCTTCTTGAAAATATACTGAAGGCTATTGTGATCTGTGAAATATCAATGTGAATTCATATAAATAATGACACCATATCTTAAGTGCAAATATCACGGCTGTCAATTCTAAGTCATGAGTCAGATAGTTATTTTCATGAGGTTTAAGTCGTCTGGATACATAAGTTATAACCTTGCCATGTTGCATCAAAATACACCCAAGACCAATCCCAAAAGAATCACAATAGAAAATGAACCTCTTAGTTCCCTCTGGCAATGTCAATATTGGAGCAGAAGTCAGTCTCATTTTCAATTCTTTAAAACTACGCTCACAGGCATTTGACCACTGAAATTTAACTTTCTTCTAAGTCAACCTAGTCAATAGAGCTGAGATGGAAGAAAACCCTCTAAGAAGCACATGTCAGACCTAAGAAACTCTAAATCTCAGGCAAAGTGGATCTAGGCCAATTCTTAACAGCATCTATTTTATGAAAATCAACATGGACACATTTGCCTGAAATCACATGGCCTAAGAATGCCACTGACTTAGCCAAAATTCACACTTGGAAAAATTTGCATAAAGCTCGCGGTCCTCAAGTGTCCGCAACACTATTCTGATATGTTCTGCATGAGCGGTCTCACTACGGGAATAGACTAGAATATCATTAATGAAGACAATAACAAAAAGATTGAGATACGACTTGAATACCTTGTTTATAAGGTCTATGAAAGCATCTGGGGGATTTGTCAATCTGAACGATATGACACAAAATTCAAAATGACCATAATAAGTTCTGTAAGCAGTTTTCGAAATATCAACTTCCTTAACCTTAAGTTGATGGTACCCTGATATGAGGTCAATCTTGAAATAACACTGAGCACCATAAATTTGATCAAATAAATCATCAATTCTAGGAAAAGGATATGTGTTCTTAATTGTGATCTTGTTCAACTATTGATAGTCAATGCACATACGCAAAGACCATCTTTCTTTCGAATAAATAAGACTGGTGCACCCCAATGTGAGACATTTGGTCTGATGAATCCCTTAACAAGGAGACCGTTCAACTTGGATTTTAATTCTTATAACTCTGTTGAAGCCATTTTGTATGGTAGAATAGAAATTGGCTTAGTTCCAGGAAGTACATCAATTCTGAAGTCAATCTCCTTGTCGGGAGGAACTCCGGGAAGATACTCAGGAAAGACTTCTGGAAACTCATTGCCAACTGGTACAGACTGAAGAGTTGGGTTCTGGAGATCTGCATCTCTAACATAAACTAGATGGTAAATGTACCCCTTGGATATCATCTTTCTAGCTTTAAGATAGGAAATAAACCTACACATGGGTGATACTGAATCACCCTTCCATTATATGACCCGTTCACCGGGAAATTTGAATTTTACATTTTGGTTCTATATCCTAGTGTGGCATAACATGAAGACAACTAATCCATGCTCATGATTACATCAAAATATACCATTTCTAACTCTACCAAATCGGCTATGGTAATGTAGAGATAGACTCTAAGTGGAAACCCCTATAAATCCGTCTGACTATAACTGACTCACCAACTAGAATGGATACTTCAAATGGTTCATGCAACTTTTCGGGTTCTATCCCAATTTTCTTAGCAATAAAAGGGGTTACATATGACAGAGTGGATCCAGGATCCATAAGAGCATAAATATCAAAAGTAAAAAATGGTGAGTATACATGAGACCACATTTGTGCGGGCCTCTATATTATGTTGGCTTGATAGTGCATACAAGCGGTTTGGACCTCCACCTACATTACTGGACTTAGCTGGACCACGCTCTGACTGGGCCTGAGAATTATAAGGAACTACTGAATTTGTGTACTGAGCCACATTCCCTCATGTACTCTGTCTCGCTGAAAATGACCCCATTGCCCACACCCAAAATAGAAATTCATACCCCAGCGACACTCACATGAGTGTCTCTTACCACAAACTGGAGTACTAAAAGAAGGGTGTCTCTAGGGACACTGCGGGTACTATAGGGAGTGTTGGCGAGACATGAAACAAGGAGAGCCAACCCGTGATTCTGAGCAAGGTTGGCTTGGGTTTGACTTTGGGGGTGAATGCGAATTCGGTTGGTCAGCCTTCGGGACACAAACCGGGGTTGACAAAGGTCGGAACTCAGCTCCGGGAGACCATAGGGGTCCCCCGGAATCTAAGGGAAGCAAGGACGAGACGAGACAACATTCAGGCCAACTCGTGGATACTCATAATGCAACTGGTCCTACTGTTGCGGATGAACAACCGTCAGAACCACATACCGAGGATGGTAAGGGTGTGAAGGGTGTGAAGGCACAATTACCAAGGCTAATGACCCGGGCACCATGAGCCTGATCGTTAAACAATCCCCCATCTTTCGGAAGCTTGTGGACATGCACGGTAACATCTTGGTACAAAATGCAGCCGACGGCAAAGCTAAATTGGCCATTGAGGCAGTCATTGGGCAAGGTTATGATCTGTCTACTTTTTTGGATGAGCACAAGGGGGGCCAGCCTTCAGAGTCACAGACAGGGGCGGGCACAAGAAAGGGGGCTATGACGGATGATGGGTTCACGGAAGTAAAGAAGAGAGGGAAGGGGAAAACTAGCACGGGGTCACAAACCGTGCCTAGTTCAGGATCGCAAACGAGAGCCCAGTACAGGTTTAGAGATGGTCAAGGGGTTCACACCTATTTGAACTCTCCTGTGATGGCCGTGGGTACAGCTGGGAGTTGTATCCATAATGATCAGCACGCACATCCTCATACTCATATTCTTGATCCTTAAACCCATGGTGGCCAGTCTTTGGGGTCCCAAACCGGGGCTGGCAAAGGTTTGACTAAGACTATGATAGAGGGGGGGAATGACGGAGGCTTTTCGATCAGAGATGGGGGCCAACCAGCGGGGACACAAACCGTGGCTGGCACAGGACTGCCTATTGATACCAAAGGTGTAGGACAACCCATAGACATAGCGGGTAGTCCAATTGACGTGGATATTGGTGGCCAACTTGCGGAGGCATAAACCGAAGTTAGCAAGGGTAGGACTAATATGGATTCTCAACCTTTCGGCCCTTCGGCTAAGGTTGGGAAAGGTGTGAACTTTAATGGTACCAAAAAGGAGGAGGGGCACGTGGGCGTGAGGACTAGGGCAAAAGCTAAGGCTAACAATGGCGGGCAAATCTTGCCCATACCCTTGAGCAGAATGACGACCCCCCCCCCCCCTAAAAAGAAGGGACCTTATGATGGCACCACCTCTATCAACACTAATGAAGATAGCACGAAGGGGACTATTCCCCCTCCGTTATCGAAATGATTGTTGCTTCTTAGAATATAAGGGGCCTGCACCGCTCCTCTAAGCAAAAGGAGATCTGCTCCGTGGTGCATGAGAATAACATTGACATTTTCAGTAACTTGTAATCGAATCCCAACAACACGACGCTTGAGCGTTTCTGGTCTTCTAAATTTCGCAACTGGGAGATCTTAGATAATTTTGCCCATCATACGGCGGGGAGGATATTTATTTTATTCAACCCTGCCAAAGTCATGCTACAAATCCTTGATATCAACCCGCAAGCCATTCATTGTGGTGTTACTTGTGTTATCTCCTCCAAGAGGCTTCATGTCACCTTCGTCTACGGGCTTCACAAGATTGTCGATAGACGGGTATTATGGGAGAAGTTGAGGGATTACGGGACCCCTATGACTGAGCCATGGCTTGTACTTGGGGATTTCAACACGGTTATGAAGGAAGATGAGTGTTTCAACATGGCGCCCATCTCCAATTATGACACGAAGGATATTTTTGATTGTTGTCGGGATCTGAGCCTCACGGACTTGTCCTCGACGGGTTGTGAGTTCACGTTCAGTCGTAGCAATAAGATGAGCAAGCTCGATAGGGCCCTCATCAACGCCCATTGGTCACAAGCTGGTTGGTATGGCAATGCACATTTCCGTCGATCCGAGCCCTTCTCGGACCATACGCCGTGCATTGTCACTATTTTGGATCGTCCGAGAATGCATAAAAGACCCTTCAAGTTATTTAACATGTGGGCTACTCATGAGAACTTTGGTAGAATTGTGACGGATGCTTGGGAGCAGAATGTTTATGGCAATTCCCAATTCGGCCTTTGCCGGAAGTTACTTAGCCTCAAAGGTCCCTTGAAGCAGCTCAATGAGAAATACTTCTCCCACATCTCTTCCAGGGTCAAAAGGGTAAAGGAGGAGCTTGATATTGCTCAACAGGAGGCTTTGAGCAACCCGCATCTTGACCACTTACACACGCGGGTCACCGAGCTTAGGCACAAGTCCATGGTTCTTATTGATGCGGAAAGGAGTTTCCTTAGGCAACTTGCCAAATGTGAGTATCTAAAGCACAGTGATAGGTGCACTAAGTACTTTCATGGAATGGTCAAGCGCAACTCCAAGAGGAATTTCATTGCGGCCACTACCAAGAGTGATGGTTCACTCACAAACTCCGGAGACCAAGTCGCGACAGAATTCATCAAGTACTATAAAGGGTTGCTTGGTACTAGGGACGTTTGTGATCCTATTGATATTGGTGTCATCTCCGGGGGACATTGTCTTTCGGCATAACAAGAGAGTGATCTCATTAGAAATGTCACAGACGTTGAGATTAAAGGTGCTTTATTCGGTATTGGGGATGACAAAGCTCCTGGTTCGGATGGTTACTCTTCGGGTTTTTTCAAGAAAGCTTGGAATATTGTCGGCAGGGAGTTCTGTGATGCGGTTAAGGAGTTCTTCAGCTCGGGAAAGCTCCTCAAACAGATCAACCACACTATCATCACCCTTATTCCTATGTTTTCTCACTGCTCAACGGTGGGCGACAACAGACCTATTTCGTGTCGCAACATCTTGTACAAGGTCATCACCAAGATTATTGTTTCACGATTGGTGCCAATTTTGGACTATCTCATTGATCCAGCCCAGGGGGCTTTTGTCCAGGGCAGAAGTATGTCTGACAACATACACCTTGCTCAAGAGTTTTTGAGGGGTTACAACCACAAGAGGGTCTCAAGTAGATGCATGCTCAAAGTTGATCTCCGAAAGGCCTTCGACTCGGTAAATTGGGAATTCCTCATGGCAATTTTGATTGGTTTGAATTTCCCGAAAAGGCTGATGGCTTTGATTATGGAGTGCATCTCCACGGCTTCTTATTCTATTTCTATCAACGGGAGCTTACACGGGCATATTAAGGGCCGCAAGAGACTAAGACAGGGGGACCCTCTCTCCCCTACCTTGTTTGTCATTTGCCTGGAATATCTGTCGAGGATGATCAACAAGAACACTCGGACGCCGGTTTTCCACTACCACCCCAAGTGCAAAAGCTTAAGGATCACCCACTTTGCTTTCGCCGATGATTTGCTTCTTATGTCAAGAGGGGACACTACTTCCGTCTGGATCCTCATGGAATGCCTTCGAGACTTCCAGAAATGCTCGGGTCTCGATTCTAATGCCCTAAAGTCCAGCTTGTACACGGATGGTATTACGGAACATGACCTTGATTATATTAAGCAGATTACTAGCTTCGACACTGGCATTATGTCGTTCCGCTACCTCGGCATTCCCCTAGCCGCGGAGAGGATGAGGTTGGTTCACTATGACCCCTTTGTGAACAAAATTGTTGGGTACACTGATTCGTGGATGAGTGCTACTTTATCTTATGCGGGCAGGCTTGAGATCATCAAGTCTGTCCTCCAAGGTGTGGAATGATTCTGGTTATCTATGCTGCCAGTGCCTGTGGCGGTTTGTAAGAAAGTTTACGGGCTTTATATGACCTTTCTCGTGCCCAACCACCTCTCAGAGCCTGGAAGGAGTGCACCAGGCCGAAATCCGAGGGTGGCCTCAGAATCAGGGATATCAAGGCCTGGAACCTTGCTTTGCTTGCTAAATGCCTTTGGAATATACATCAAAAGAAGGACACACTCTGGATTAAATGGATAATCACACGTATCTTAGCAGCAACAACAACATTTGGACGTGGCTTGCAAAGAACGACGACTCACCTTTGATCAAGCGACTTCTAATTATTCGGGACATCTTTCTTGACCGTGAAGGGTCCCATGATCGGGCGGCTACTACAATGGCGGCATGGTATAGTTGCAATCACAATCCTTATGATTACTTCAGGACACATGGGCAATCGGTGATTTGGGCGAATGATGTTTGGAGTTCCTGTATCACTCCAAAGCAGTCTTTCATACTTTAGCTTTGTGCGAGGAAGAGATTACGTATGAAGGATAGGGTCACTTATATGGACATTGATAGAAGGTGCTCCCTTTGCGGCCATTCTAATGAGTCAATAGCGCACCTATTCTTCAACTGCACGGTTAGTAGTTATCTTTGGTCCAGGGTCAAGACATGGCTTGGCATCCGGAGGGCTATGACCACCATTGATAGTGCCTTGAAATATATTAATAAAGAGGGGCATGGTACAGGTTGGCAAGCTAAAGCTAAGCGGGTTGGGCTGGCCACCACCGTTTACCATATTTGGACTGAGAGGAACAAGATTATTTTTGAAGGGTCAAGACTTGATAGAGATGCTATTCTTTTTAGGATCAAGATCAGCGTCTACAAAATTTTGTTCTCGTTATACCCCCTTTTCCAGGACAGATTTGTAGCTCTAGCCACAAACTAGGACAATGGATAGTCTGTTTGGACCTGAGGCCTACACGGGTCTCCTTTTGCAAATCTCTAGACTACCCAACTTGTGGGATCAGCTGGAGTCTCCCGACCTCCCAGAATGTGGGATTGGCGGGAGTCTTTTCTGCTATGTACCTCATGAGTTCCCGACCTGTGGGCAAGCATGAGAAAGTAAGTTGTTTGGAAGGTAGGTACTATGGCGATTACTCTCAGCGGCATAACGTGACGAGTATGTGTCTTTACCCATGTCTGAATAGGTACTCTTCCATTGACCGTGGGTTTGTCCCATTTGGGTTTACCATGGAAACGGTTTAAGGAGGCCCACGACTGCAACATTATGCTCTACATAAGGGAATTGTCATAGTTTAGGACTATTTTGCGGGTTGCATTTCTCTTTTTCATAGCTTGGGCACTCACGACTACCCGGCTAATGGGCTAGCTTGAGCTTTTGTTATTGACGTGCTTAAATCTTGTGTTGATCTGCCCAGCAGGGACGTACTAGATTTACATCGTCATTATGCCCGTGGGTTCACCCACAAAACATGTACATTTGATGATTATTAATACACATTTATCTTTTCATAAAAAAAAGAACGTTGACCCACATTTGCTTGTGACTAGGAGCCTGATGCTCTAAAATTATGTTTCTTATTATCATTCTTGAACTTTGGGGCTGGGGAACTGGTTGATGATAGAGCAGGCCCTGATGACATGTTCTTGAAGAATTGCCTGTCTCCATCTCCCCCATAACTAAAGTAACTTGAAGATTTGGCTCTTTTGTTAAATTTCTTGTATTTCTCCCTTTGTCATGCTTCTTCTTCCTTTAACATGTTCTTATTACCTTGCAAGAAAGCAACTATATTTATAATAGTTATCTTCCTATTATGAGCTGTGATATTTGTTGCATCGTACAAATAGGGATCAAGGCCATATATAAAATGCCTAACTCTTACCCTCATATCTTGGACCATATGTGGATCATACTTTGCCAAATATACAAAATGAAGATAGTACTTCTGCACAGTCCTGCCATTATGTCTGAGCTTTTAAAATTCCACAGCCTTAGCCTCTTTAACTTCTATTGGCAGAAAATGCTCAATGAAGGCATCTGCGAACTCATCCCAAGTCGCTGGAACTGCATCTTCCCCACGGGACTGCAAACAAGACTCATACCATATGTTAACAATATTCTGAAATTGATAAGCTCCAAACTCTACTACCTCTACCTCATTAACATGCATCACACAAAAGATTTTCTAAAGCTCATCAATGTAGTTTTATGGATCTTTTTCTTACAAGACCATGTGAACACTGGAGGGTCTATGCGAAGAAACTCACGAGTCTTGAAACTGGATGACTATCCATTCGTCCCCATACTTAGGGTCATTCCCTGACGTGACTAGGTGAGTAGTTGAATAACTTCCCTAATATCAGAGACTGTAGTGTTGGGCGGCAGAACTGGGATCTCTGCATGCCCTGTTGTATCGGGTGATATTGTGTCCAAATTGACTCCTTGAGCTTCAACATTCTCCTCACGAGCAGCACTAGCAGCAACTCTCTTGCTTGTAGTAGTTTTCCTTTTCGCAGACATTTTCTGAAAATACGTAATATGCACGAGTTAGAACGATGCCATGAATATAATAATGACACCATGATATTTATATATATAATTGAACATAAATAGAGTTATTATGAACTTAAGCAAAATCTTATGTTTGAAGAATTCTTGTTTTATGGATTACATGTGACGTGGGGAAGAAAAATGATGTCTCCATATAGATAGAAACTCTACATACCTAACATGCTTTCAAACTTATATTAAAATCCTGACTTTGAAGAAAGACTCTATAGATTGCACCTTGAAACCTTAAATTTGTTTTATCTTGAAAACCCTAGGTTAAGAGTAATGGAATTCACTTAGAAATTGATTATACTATGTTACAATCGTATGAAAATATGTGAAAATGACTTACCTTGATGTAAGAGATGATTGGGAAGAGAGAACCTTCGTTCTAGGGCTTGGAAATATGAAAAACTAATTTTTAGAATCAAGTGTCGTATTTATACTGTTTGGTGTCAGGGGATTTTGATGGTCCAATTGATGGTCCGTCGAATGTGTGACAGTCTGAGTCTGTGTCGTCAATATTTTGACGATCAGATTAACTGTCCGTATAATCTGATTGTACCGTCATTTTCTGAAAATTTTCAGAGAGTGGTGAAATCTGGAATTAAGAGACGGAGAGGATTGACGGGCCATCAATAGTTTGACAGTCCGTAGAATTCACAACTTGATCGTCATTTTCAAAAGTGAAGATTGACGGTTCGTTTGACAGACCGTAAAATATTTTACGATCCATTCTTCTTGTCGTCCAATTTCCTCTACAGAGTTGAACCTGATTTTCTAATGCAAACTCCTCGTTTTTATTTCCTGCACTCGTGAATCATGAACAAGGTTTAGTTTAAAGGTATGAAGTGTTATAAAATATTAATTTAATTTTATAATGATCGCGCGAAGCGCGGACAAGTTTACTAGTATATAATATTTTTAAACTATTATAACTAGGTTTCAAATGATGTTGTAAAAGGTGTTCCTGGGCAAGTTCTTAGCCTCGACTGTCGGAGTGCGACACACTAAAAATATATTAAGGCTTACTAGCGGGCTGCAAGTATTATGACAGGGTCGGCTGATGGATCAAGCCACTAAAGTGGCCGCTTTAGGCCCCCCTAATTTTGGGAGCCCAAATTTTCCTAATAGTATATACATCATGTTATAAATAATTTTTATATTATTAGGTCATTTAATATATACCTATATATCGGTGAATCTTTTAAAATGTGATATTTGAAATCTTGAAAATAAGACATATTAAAAAAGTGATATCAAGTTATCAATTTGTCATGTTTCATTTTTATCTTTTTATTATTTTGAATCTAAAAGTTGTTATTTTTGATATTTTCACTTCATAGGTACATATTATCATTTTAGGTATTTATTAGAATTTAAACATATCAACTAGAATTATGAATTCAAATCAAGAGTTGATATAGCTGATTTGCTGTGAAGTCTATTTCAGCCGAGCATATGATATCGATGACCCGGAGATTATTCAAAACTCCAAAACATTAAAAAAGAAGGATTAAATTTAAATGAAATCTCAAAAGGAGTCCTTGACAAATTTTCAACAAATAAGAAAAATTGTAGTTAAAAAGTACTGTTTCAAGAGTGATTAAAAAGATCAGTTATATTAGAAATTAAAAAAATAGACTTTAAATAAAAATATATATATGAACATTTTTTTTAACAAAGACCTTAAGACTTCTCATTGAAGTTGTGCTTTAGGCCACCATAATTAAAGCCACTGTCTAATAAAAAAAGGCACGTCGGTGCACTAAGCTCCCGCTATGCGTGGAGTCCGAGGAAGGGTACGCAGTCTTACCTCACATTTATGTAAAATGTGTTTCTACGTCTTAAACTCATGACCTCCTGGTCACATGACAACAACTTTACCAGTTACTCCAAGACTCCCCTTCCCACACTGTCTAATAATTATTAAATAAACACTGAAAAGTTAATACATAATAAATTCTCAAACTTAGAAAACCAAAAAGTTGAAGGCCCTTTCTAAATGTTCGTTCTAATTTCATAATCTTTTCTGTTAGTTATTAACTAAGTAAGAAATATTTTTTGTCTTGGTCTACAAAGTGCCAGTTACAAAGCAAGAGCTTTGTCCTCCAACTCTTGCTCATTGCAATTGTACATATTTACATATAAAATTTTGAAATTCACAAGCACTACTGGTGATTTTAATTTCATCTTACACCATTTTGGTGCAAGATTTAGATCTCATCAAATTATCCTTACTAAGATTCTGATAGAGGTCTAACTAATGCAAAATGCATATAAATTAGTTCCAAGAATGTGACCTGAATCTTAGATAGAGACGGGGGATATTTAAAGTTATGGAAAATACTTATCCACACCGGGTATATGCACTAAACCATGAATATTAATCATGGTAATTGAAAAGCATAGTGAAAATACATATCACTTAATCATGGTTAAGTGATGAATGAGTGTATGCAAAGTGTATACACAGGGTGTGGGTAAGTTTACCGATATTTAAAACTTCAATTGTAAAATAATCGTCGTGTGCTCCGGAGATAGATCGTTATGAGCTATACTTGGACGTGAGGGTCCATTCCCTTGACTTGTGCTGACGAGATATTGGCTCCATGAATAATTGAACAAAAGTATGTTGAATTAGCCTATTTCTTGTGTGCACCAATTGAATGATTTGTATTTTAACTAAATTTCGTGCACATTGTCCTTCCCATGACATGATAAAAAAAAAGTTTGGTTTTGCAGGAATGGCCTTAATTGAAATGCTCATTGTTCCTGTTGTATTCATCTTCTTGGATGAAATATTATCTTCCATAATGAGAATAAACAGTGCCACGTGAATGTACGTCTCTTACTTTGCATAAGAATGAATGGAATTATTTGGTTCCAAAAGTATATCATCATTAATTCTGAGTAGTAGTATTTTTCTCTCTATCTTCTATATAATTTTCCTCTGTTTTTCAGTTTTGTAACATTCAGTTATTCATTTTATTGAGACCAGAATTAAGTACAAGTTTAGATTTCTAGCCTTCCCAGATTTTTGTTATCTAACAAGCACATGTCCGAATTGTAGTTAATGTATCAGCCAAACTCTATATCAGTAATTAGGATCAAATAATGATTTCTTTTCAGCATTGCTACACTGATTTGGTTTGGCAATGACATAATTTCAGCCTTGTATCAACATAACTACATAAGACAGACGTTTAGATTCTCATACCAGCATGTATGAGTTTTATTCTTTCTGAGATTTAATATGAAGTACATATAGACATAAAAGTCTCCTATTTATCTTTACATTCAAATTTACATATAAATGCAGATGCATATATATGACTTCCCCCGCATGTGAATTTCGACAAGTCAAGAATAATGATCTTTTATGGCAAAGTAGGTGTCAGCTAGAGAGAACTTGTTAAGCAGCTTCTCCCAGTATTCAGCCAATATACCGCCAATTCTTGCATCTGTTTGTTCATCCCATGGGAATGGTTTTGTTGGTTGGGTTGCTTCAAGAAGTTCATCCATTGAAATCTCCCCTTTTGATCTGCTCACTGGAGCCGGTTTTTCATAATCTGGACAGTAATCCTGTAAAAGACACCAACCACAGGAATTAGAAACTCGAGGCTTTTCTAACACCGGAACCCACCCCCTTATCCTCTCACGAAAAGTTAAGAGGCTACTTACCAGATCGGCATGCATTTTCTTGACAAATATTTTGAAGGTATTGAAATTCCTCTTTTGAAGGAGTTTTTCCGATAACCGAAGGTAAGTCAACCCAGCCATCTTTAGTTTTGGTGGACCGTTTTTGTTGATACCATTTGGCCTAGCATTGAGAAGGATTTGGTTGTAGGCATAGCCGTCATATCTTGAAAGTGCGTTCTCACCTGCTACATCAATGTTCTCTTTCCAGCCAACACTCAAAACCTGTACATAATCAGGTAAAGTCTTGGTTATTGCAGTCCCTGATTGTTTATGCAAAATTTTGGTCTCACAGAAACTGGTATAAGGTTAAGTCATAGTTTGTCCAAGATCTACACTGGGTGCAAAAATTGCAAAAAATCATTCAGCTCTCTTTCTAATCTAACCTGTTGAACTAGCTCTTGTGCGCCACACTTAGCATAAGCTGGATGTTCTGAATTCCTCATCTCAAGGCAAGTGAAATTAAAGGTACCATTATGCCTCAATAACATCCTCGCTATCGGTCGATATCCATCTCGATTGTCCAAATTATAATATCCTGCTGTTAGCTCTGCAGCATGGCTGGCATCTTTGTACCACCAGTGAATTCCAGCTACCTGCATGAGCAAAATTGACAGAAGGGAAAGTTCTATTAGCTTGTCCTGTCAAAAGGGATCAGTAAATATTAAACAATTTCCAGGTGGATGAGGACTTTCTTTTGCTGATAACTTCACTTTGCATCCAAGGAAAGCTTTGTTTGCTTCATCAAGGATCTGATCTCCATGAAGCAGTAGCTTGCTAGAGTACCAGGTCAAGAAGAACTTCCCTTTCTCTGTAAGGTAAGTCCCATTTGGTCCAAAGAATCCTGTTTCGACAGGTATATCATTATATGTTCCTGCATCATCTGGAAGATCCCACTCTGGGTGGCCTGCCTCGGTTGCTGCCTCCTTGAAATCTGTCTTCATATACTTGTCGTAGCACTACAACATTTATTAGCAAAATGAATAAGAAGTTACAAATCTTGAATCACAAAGTGGTTGATCCTTAAGTAGCATAAGGATTTCCTCAAGACTGACCTGAAATTCTCCAATGCCAGGGAATTTCCATCCTTGAGACTGAGTATACGAGGGATATCTAAGCTCACCAGCAGGACCAAGTCCGACCTCTATGTCTACTATGCTTCCAGCTTCCAAGAAGTCAGACATGTTCTCTCTAAAGCTCCTCATGTAGTCGCTGTAAATCTAAATGAATCAGGAATTTTAAGTAGAGCCTAAGCTCAAAAACGATACGTCTATCCATATCTGAGCGTAAGAGTTGGAATGATCCTTCTGAGAATTACCTGGACAGCAGTTCGACCTTCAAACAGAGGTTGGTTATCCACAGCAAGTGAGAGGCATTCCTTGTTCCTTGTACCAGCCCGATTAGTATAGAAAATATCAGATTTTTTTTGTCCAATTGCTAGTACCCATTCAGGTATAGGAATGAAAACATCATCTCCTATATTGCCACCACATTGGTGGAATGACATAATAGCTTGTATTTTGAGGCCAGTCTTTTGAACAAGTTGGAATAAGCTCCTGTAGGCAGACCAATTATATTGCCCGGCCCCATTTGCCTCCACGATTCCCCACCAGACATCCACCATGATCCCATCAACTCCGGCTGCTCTCAGCTCCTCGAACTGCTTCTCACACTTATCTTGGTCCCGAAAAACATTGTCCACTGAAATAACATCTAACTGTTTGTCACCAGCAGAAAGGAAGAAACAGAAAATGTTAAAACTAGTATTTGCATCAGTGTAGTTCTATGCTCGATGAGAGGGTTTATGACTTACTGGAAGCATTACATAAACAGGCACATAGTTGGCTAAAGGGACACTGCTAGATGTTGGAACCGTTGCCTGGACAAAGAAAGAAACTCATGAGAAATGCTTCAGCTTAATTTTTACGAAAGACAATGTCCAGACTACAGCTTGGATTCTCCACTCCATTTTGTGACTCTATGAACATCATTAGATATCTTTCAGAAGTTGCAAACAATATTAGATTAACAAAAGATTAGCCTAGTGAAATATCTAATTGCTCACCATGGAATATCAAGGAACTGCAATCAAACAGAATTTACTGTTGGTAAAAGATTAGATTAAGAAAATGATATCTATTAGACCCTTAACCATGACAGAATTAGAATTTATAAATGGACTTTCAACCTGCTGAGCCACCATTCAACGAAAGCAAGTTACTCTTGATAAATGTTACTCCTATAAATTACCAAAAACTGCTACTGTATCCAGCAATGCAAGAATATCATTTTCTTATAGAACTACCACATACACTTACAAGGGCGGAGCTAGAGACAAAGCTACAAGTTCAACCCATTAGCATTGGCCAAAATTCTGTATTTGTATTAAAAAACTCACTTAATATGTCTAAATAATTTATCCAAACTCAATAAGCTGTTTTTCGATATCTCTTGCTAACTCGCTATGCATGCATCATAAATTCAGTTGATGCAGAGAAGAAGCCATGCGAGAACTTTACTCTGTACTTTTCTTCTAAAAAACTAATACAGACGCCTCTCTCTTTATATAGTAAGAGGGAGAGGGCCTAAGTGCAATAAAGGAAACTACAAGGACAACATTGTAAAATATAGAAACTTAACTAATAACTAACTATCATTATTGTTAAGTAAACTAACTGCTATTCTCTAAACTAGCCACTATTACAGTGGTTAATCTCAATATCCCCCCTCAAGCTAGGTCCGGAAAAAATATTTTTCAGGCCTAGCTTGGATAAAAGATACGAGTGCTGCTTCTGTGTGAGAGCTTTGGTCAGTAGGTCGGCTGGTTGTTCAACAGTGGCAAGATAGAAAGGAGAAACCAACCCCTGCTGCACTTTCTCGCGAATGAAATGGCAATCGATGTCGATATGCTTGGTCCGCTCATGGAAAACTGGATTCGCAGCTATTTTAATGGCGGACTTACTATCACAGAATACAAGAACATGCAGATTCAAGCAAATTTCCAGCTCAGAAAACAACCCAGCAATCCAAATAATCTCTGCTACAACCGAAGCCAGGCTTCTATACTCGGCCTCTGCAGAACTTCGGGAAATCGTAGGCTGTTTTTTTGACTTCCAAAAGATCAATGCTGAGCCAAAAAATATGACATAACCAGTCACTGATCTTCTAGTGTTGAGGCAAGCTCCCCAGTCAGTATCACAGTATGCTGTAAGGTCTTGGCAGTCTCCTGTTGGCATAAAGATTCCTAGCCCCGGTGACATCTTGAGATATTTAACAATCCTGCAAGCTGCTACCATGTGAGAGGCCTTAGGGGCCTGCATAAACTGACTAAGACATTGCACAGCAAATGCTATGTCGGGTCTCGTATTGGTTAGATTCAAAAGTCGACCAATAAGTCTCTAAAATTGTGAAGGATCTTCTAGAAGGGTAACTTGGATGCTGGAATCAACCTCAATTCCTTTGGCTACAGTTAAGTCCTACATATATCTGTCAAGAACTACAGAAGTTAATTGAATATTGAGTTCCATAGGTGGTCATAAGGGCTTGGCTTCTGTCAGCTTCAGATCTTCTAACAATTTCAATGTATACTTCCTCTGGTGCATTACAATGCCATCTTTGTTCCTGGAAAATTCGAAACCCAAGAAATACCTCAGCTCACCAAGATCTTTGATCTTGAAGTGCTGCTGTAATATGTCCTTGGTTGAATCAATAAGCTCCTTAGCATTCCCTGTGATAAGGAGGTCATCAACATAAATCAGTATCATCACTACTTGATCTCCCTCCTTCTTTGTGAGAAGGGAGTAATCATAGTGACTTTGAGTGAAACCAAACTCCAACAAAGCAGTGGTCAGCTTGATATTCCACTGCCTAGATGCTTGCTTAAGACCATAGAGTGACTTAAGCAACCTGCACACTTTCTTCTCACTTTGATTTGGATTAAACCCCTGAGGCAACTGCATATACACCTCTTCTTGAAGATCTCCTTGCAAGAAAGCATTGAAGACATCCATTTGATGAATTGTCCACCCTTTGTTGTAGCAACAGATATGACTGATCTCACAGTGACCATTTTGGCCACTGGTGAGAATGTATCTTGATAATCAATCCCCTCTCTTTGGTTGTACCCCTTTGCTACTAGTCTTGTCTTGAATCTTTCAACCTCTCCTGAAGCTTTGTATTTAATCTTATATACCCATTTACAACCAATGACCTTCTTATCAGCAGGTAAATCCACCAATTCCCATGTTCTATTATCCTCCAAGGTCTGGATCTCAGCCTTCATTGCCTCCATCCACTTTTTATCCTTTGCTGCCTCTATATAAGAAGTTGGTTCATTGTTCACTGAAATATTTGCCAGGAAGCTGTGATAAGATTTGGACACACCAGTATAGTCAACTGCACTTGCCAATGGATACTTGGCCTGGGCATCTCTGGAATTTGTTGTGCTGTGAATATAATCCTTCAACCATGTTGGGGTTCTTCTCTCTCTGACTGGCCTGCTTGTCTCTTCAGCAAGCTGAATCTCCAGATGTCTTTCTGTTTCTGAACCTTCTGTATGGCCATCTGCTTGCACCTCATCTTCAGTTGATCTTCTATATCCTGATCCAACCTGTTCTGCTGACACACACTCCAACTAAGTGTTGGAGTCCATCTCAGTGTTGGAGTCCATCTCAGTGTTAGGTGGAACATGGTTGTCTGCTCCATAGTCACATTATCTCCTGCTGCATCAGTCTCAGCTTCTAACTCAACATCAAGAAAATAATCTTGATCAGGGACACAAGCCTGCTGCTGCACATCAGTCTGCTTGGTCTGATCAAATGGAAAAATGTCCTCATAAAATGCTACATCTCTGCTAATGAAGATGGTCTTATTCACCAAATCCAGCAGCTTGTAGCCCTTGTGCCTGACTGAATACCCAAGTAGAACTGACTTGATTGCTCTGAGATCAAACTTGTCTGTCTTGACAAGATTTGTTGCATAACATAGGCAACCTACAACCCTCAAGTGAGAAAATGAAGGTCTCTGCTTAAATAACTTCTCATATGGGGACATGTTATCAACAACTACAGAAGGCACCCTGTTGATGATGTATACAGTTGTTTCAACACAGTCTCCCCAGAATCTTGCAGGTAGATGACCCTGAAATTTAATGGCCCTTGCTATTTCAAGAATATGCCTATGCCTCATTTCCACCACTCCATTTTGTTGTGGAGTATATGGATAGGAAACTTGGTGTAGTATCCCTAGTTTCTTGAATAATGCATCACAAGTATGATTGAAGAACTCAGACCCATTGTCTGATCTGATCCTCTTAACTCTAGTATTAAACTATGTCTGAATGACAGCAAATAAATCCCTTAAGACAGAAGAAACACCTGACTTAACATTCATCAAATATATCCAAGTCCATCTAGTGTTATCATCAACAATAGTGAGAAAGTATCGCATTCCATTATAAGTGGGAATTTTGTAGGGTCCCCACACATCAACATGTAACAAATCAAAAGGTAAAGCTGCTCTATTAGTACTTAAGGGAAAAGGTAACCTGACTTGTCTTTAGGACACACCTCACAATGGCTAATTTTGAAATTTTCTTTATTACCAAGTTCATCTATTTTCCTCAATACACTCATAGGAACATGCCCCATCCTCCTGTGCCACACTCCTGCCTGAACTTCACCAGATGAAACTGAGATCTTTGCTGTGTTAGCATGTGCAATAACTGACTCCCTGTAGCTCCTCCCAGAATCCAGCATGTATAGCCCATCCACTTCCCTACCAATCTCCTTCACCTTCCTAGTGAAGAGATCCTGTAAGACAAAAAAATCAGGGATGAATCTTGCGCAACAGTTCAATTCTCTTGTTAGCTTGGAGACTGACAAAAGATTGAACTTGAAACTAGGCACACACAGGACATCTTGTATAATATCACCTCCAGTCAGCCTGCAATTCCCAGTCTGGGTTATTGTAGTTGTATCCCCAGTTGGTAATTGAACCTGACCTGCATTTCCTACCAAATTATACTTTGCAATCATCCTTGTATCACTTACCATATGGTTTGTCGCTCCTGAGTCAACTATCTAACTAGTATCATTACCATCACCAACAGTATTCTTCACTTTACCTGCCATGTGTACTTTTGGAGCTGGTATGTCTGATGTTGGTGTCAAAGCTCCCAACACCTTCTCATACTATGCTGGTGTGCAAGATCTCAGGATGGAGTTCAGATGTTCATTCTGATAAGGGGTCAAATGTCCTGCATACTGCCATTGTTGTCCTACAGCACCATCACCTGCCAATGCACCGCCTGAGAGCACCATATTTGTTGTTTTCTTGTCTTTCCAATCTGCTGGATAACCTATCAACTTGTAGCAACCTTCCCTTATATGTTCAGTGTTCTTACAATAATCACAGAACATCAACTTGTAGCAACCAGCCTTAGTGTGACCTTTCATTTTGAAAAAATCACAAAAGGCACATATAATATACTTGGTCCTTGGCTTATTCTGAGGAAACTTACTGACCAAGGCCAATGGATTGCTGGTTTCACCTCCAATCAAACATCCACCCAAGATCATCTTTTGACTTTCATCTTGGGTTACCATGGCATATGCTTGATTTATACTTGGAGTGGGAGACATTAGCAGAATATGACTCCGCGCTTGATTATATCCATCATTGAGTCCCATTAGAAACTCAAGCAGGTTGGACATATGTTGTATATACTCTCGGGGACTATCACATTCGCATGTTGGAGGAGGTACTATCGAATCGATTTCATCCCAGAGGTCCTTCATCCTAGAATAGTAACTGGACACAGGCAGTGTTCACTGGTGAAGCAATGTAAGCTCCTTCCTGAGCTGATACACTCGAGATAGGTTAGTTTTGTCGAACCTCTCCTTTAAATCTTTCCAAACAGCGAAAGCAGTAGATCTGTATAGAATACCACTAAGTAGACTCTTGCTTACATTCTTCATTATCCAAGATATCACCATAGCATTGCATCTATCCCATTGCTTTGTCTGATTGGGACCAAATGTGTCTCTCTTGACATATCCATCAATAAAGCCAAGCTTATTCTTAGTCAACAGTGTTAATCTCATCGCGCGACTCCATAGAGTATAATTCTCCATGCTAGATAACTGAATCTCCACCTGAACAGATCCAGGTGTATCTGAACCACTCAAAAAAAGAGGATTATTATGATCGATGATATTGAAATTCACATTTGCATTCGAACTCTCCTCCATACTTGAATTCGCATGTGTGATATTATTCACATTCTCCATCACAGTGTACCAGACGATCACAAGGCAAAATCGCAACTCGAAACTCGAAATAGATCAGTCGATCTAATACGCGAAGCAACAAATCACTATCAATTGCACTACGACAGAATCGAGTTACAGATTTCCAGTTCAGAAAAAGAGATGCATTAGAATTAATCACAATCAATCTCGCTCGCAATCGATTGTGTGTCTATTGCAATCTAAAGCACAACGCAATAATCAAATTGAAAAAAAAAACTTACGATATCAAATCTTCAGTAATTGTAAAAAAAAAACTTACGATCTACAATCTTCAGTAATTATAGGCTCTGATACCATGAGAATTTTTTATATCTCTTACTAACTCGCTATGCATGCATCATAAATTCAGTTGATGTAGAGAAGAAGCCATGCGAGAACTTTCCTCTGTATTTTTCTTCTAAAAAACTAATACAACTGATGACTCTATCTTTATATAGTAAGAGGGAGAGGGCCTAAGTGCAATAAAGAAAACTACAAGGACAACATTGTAAAATATAGAAACTTAATTAATAACTAACTATCATTATTGTTAAGTAAACTAACTGCTATTATCTAAACTAGCCACTATTACAGTGGTTAATCTCAATAAATAGTGCCAAAAATCACTCAAAGTGCACTATCACCTCTAATTTCACAATATCCAGACAAAACAGTACACAAAAGACTCAAAACTATTCGCGTTCCTTTATTAAAGGAGGAAAACTTGTTACCTTGGTTGTTTCTGGCGCAATAGCTCGAGTAATTCCAGTCTTTCGGTGACAAGTAAATGTGACATTTTGCCTGAAATTTTGTTTTCTTGCCATCTTGAATTTCTTAATCATGACAATGGACAACAATTCTTGGTGTGAAAATCCCATTACATCAGGTAAAACACCTAAATTTGAAGTTCCAATACTTGCCATGCTAATATTCATCTAATTTCCTCCTATTTCTGGCTAAAATATTAACAATATCGTTGTGATTTTATAGCATTGCAAAAGGAAATGTTAGATATTCATAGTATAAAATCAAACCTTTATGGAACAATTTTTTGTGGCCTGCATTGTTTTTATATGTGTGGATCCTAAAATTTGATATTGAAGAAATGTATGGCTATTACCACTAGTACTTGAAAACAAGAATATCAATAGACAAAAATATTGAAAACGAAACAAAGGTTATGGTATAGAGTGTCATGTGTTATGTACGTACATATTTTGTATCAATCAAATTGTGGTTTGTGTCGTTTTCGAGGCCCCTGTGCGGTAGTACACTCGCACGGGTCTAAAGACGGCCCGGTGCGGTAGTACACCTCGCATGAGTTGAAGAATTGGCAAAGATTTCTATAGCTTTGATCCAATAAAATTTAAATGTCTACAGTATTGATTTAATTTTCTTCAATATGTTCATATTATTACCATTGGTGTTGATTTATTAGTAAGGATTAGGTCAAATCCATTTGCAGAAAATAAATTATCTTTAGTTTGGACTCAAGTACATTTAAACAATGAAGTTTAACTCATCTTAATGTCAATGCGCAATAAAACTAAATAATTTATATTACCTAAATACGGAGAGAATCAACTGGTGTCTTTGACAAAACATTTGGCACAATAGAGAAGAAGGGAGCGAGGAAGGTATGATTGTGAGATCATACCATGAGGTCTCTAAGATATTAATTTATCACATTTTAATATGAATTACATATTTTCACAACTAGATTTTGTAATTGTGTTGATAATTGATAATGTTACAGAACAACTCTGTTATACTTATATAATTAACCAGAAAACAAACAGAAAAAGTAGTACTCTTTCCGTCTCAATTTATACGATGTAGTTTGATTAGACATAGAGTTTAAGAAGTAAATAAAGATTTTTGAATTTTGTGATCTAAAATAAATTAAAAATATTTGTGTGGTTATTAATCATTTCGTCAAATAAATATAAAATTTAATGTTAAATTGCTGTCAAATAAACAAAATATGTCATATAAATTGAGTAAATTGAGACTGAAGGAGTACTAATTGAGAATCAAGTGATCTGGTGCCACGTTTGAAAATGTGATGTGGCAAACTACAACACGAGTCCCGTGACTCGTATCAGCTAAGGGTGAGCGGGTCCGGATACCCTATAATTTTTGAACTATCCGGACCCTACCCTATAAAAGATCGGTTCCTAAATTTACTACCCGGAACCTACCCGTAGCAATCATTACCCGGAACCTACTCGAACCCTGCGATTCCGGGTAGGTTCCCGGGTACCCTGTAACGGAAAACACATATATAATTTGCTGCTAGAAGTATGAATTCATCACTAATTTTTCAGTTACTTGATTATCAATTTTTACAACTCTGGAAGTAGATGTTGTATAGATTATTCCCCTATTTCTCTACAAACACTAATCAAAGTACATATATAATTTGATGCTAGATGGATTCATTCATCACCTCAAATTAATTAGTTAACCAGAAAAAATTGTGTCAATCAAAAAGTTGAGTATTCAACAAAAGACTACAAATTTTGAACCTATAAAAACATGAATTCACAACGATAATAGAGAAGTGCTTAATGTATTATTGCCCCAAAGCCCAAAACTAAATAATTTAAATGGGGTGAATTCATAGGATCTGGGTATCAGTTCCGGTTCCGAATATCCGGTCTCTATTTTTCGGAATCGGAATCGGACCCGACATTGATCGGTTCCTAATGTTACTATCCGGAATTTATCCGTTATTCTAATATAGCTATCCGAAACCTATCTGTTAGTATCGATTCCGGTCGAATATCTGGGTACTCTGTACCCGTGCTCACCCCTAGTATCAGCTCGAAAACGGAAATCACAAGGTGAAAACTGAAAAAGTCAAGAGAATAGGGGGAAATAAGAGAGATAGAGAAGATTAGGGGCATTATTGTTACGTTAATCAATATCAAGGACGTTGATGTAAGTGAAGAGGTTAATGAATAAAAGGACTAAAAACGACTGACATTGCCACCTTCATTTAAGGGTGACATGGCATACAATACTGGCAGGCTCGCTTCCCCAAATATCTTCATTCACAATTCAATATTTTTTTTATATCAAGTTTTCTGATTTACGTCAGACTATTATTGAAGATAGTAGTATCGATCCTTCAACACTATTACCAGTAAATCGTGTAATGTGCCTGAATGACCAGAGTTTGAGAACAGAGCAACTGATATCACCTACAAGATCCTATTCGAGAAGAGAGCAAAGTGCTCCCACCAAGGTTCGAACTCACGATGCAGACCTCCAACTGAATTTTAAATTCACTTCATTTGTCATTCATCAATATCCCGGGGAACACTCAAGATCCTATTCTAGTTTCTTTGTATAAATGTGTGTCAAACGGGAAAGTGTTTCTATTTCTTAGAAGTACTTCTATAATTATAGGTCAAACACCCTAACAAATTCTCTAGAAACAGTTTCTGCAAAATCATTTCTAAGATACAGAAACACTTTTAAAAAAGTTTGGTCAAACAGACCCTATATATGGAACAAAATGAAAGAATTAGTGTTTGCAAATTATTTTACACTTGGATATCAATGAAATTATAAACGCTTAGCAGAAGGCTGGTGATCCCTTTTATTATGATCACGTGAATGATGAAAGGGGAAGAAAAAGTTATCCAACTACATAGTATCAATGTGGATGTGTTGAAATTACAAAATAATCTCGGATTGTTATGGGCTTATGGCCTTATTTTTTCAATCCTACCTACTTTTGCACATTCATACTGCATAAAGTTCAGATTTGATTCATAAAAATACGAGATGAAAATGCATATTGTATGTCTGTTTATATAGAGTTGTTTAGATTTTAATTCTGCAGAAACCTTTTAAATTATATAATTAAGTAATGGAGAATTATCATTTTAAAATGTCTTCCTCATTAATCAAGTAATTATTTATCCACTTTTACATTTTTAAGAATAAGTTGAACATAAAATTAGGAGAAAAAGGCAAAAAAAAAAAAAAAAAAAATAAATGCAATTTCTGATCAATGAGAGGTTCCATGTTACCGTGTCCATTCGCAACTTTAATATATATATATATATATTGATATGTATTGTATTGGGGGAGCAGTGGCGGAGGTTAAGAGGGGCTGGGGCCCTCAATTTTTTTATTTTTTTTATTTTTATATATATAACTTAAAACACATTTTTAATATAACTTAATTGTTTTTGTCCTCAATCACAAACCCTAACCTTAACCTTCCTCTTCTCTCTCTCTAGTTCTACTTCTATCATTAGATAATTAACTTTCATAAAACAGTGGCTTGACTGTCAATTCACCAACTTCTCATGAACTGTTAAAGAAAAACACAATTACTCGTTTCATGTGCTGGACAAAGTATCACTGATTCAACAACTTCTTTCTTTTGCTTACTTCCCTTTTCTTTTTTCATTCGAATTGGATTTCAGCCTCCATGATTCAATTATTAATGATTTTAAGTCTTCAAAAGAACAAAGGACAACACTTTAATTCTAGGTACGTTTTTCCTTTTATATATTATATTTTTGTTGTATTGATGTTATTTTGAAACTTTGATAAATTAAATTTTGTTCTTATAAATTTAAATTATAATATTTTTGTTAGTAGTACCGTCCAGTGGCGGAGTTACATATAAGTACGGTGGTGCAGTTGCACCACCAGAATTTTTAATTTTTTTTATACAAAACAACGTCGTTTTATACTAAAGACTATTAGCGATGACGTTATTATGGAACATTTTCAACAAATGGACTCTAGACGATTTTCTTTGTAAATGTAAAAATATTTATTATTTGCATGACTTTTTTATATATTATTTTAATATAACTAGTCTGCTTATTTGCTATATTGATCTCTTGATAACATTAGTAATTTCATTTTTGGTAACTATAAATTGAGGAAGTAGTTAACTATAAATTCATCACATTTTTGTAAGAACTATAATATGGGGAAAACGGTCCTCTTTGGAGTATGGCCATTGATAGACTTAAATAGGGTAGAGCCTATGGAAGAGGCTGAGTTTAAGCCTTTAAGGCATGTCTACAATTGGTGAATTTTATTTTTTAATGGTTGAAAAATGTGAAAAGACTTTGACCAATATGTATAAATTTCTTTGTGTGGGTGGGGTGGGGTGGGGTGAGGTGAGGGGGGGGAGTGGGGAGTAGTTGTGAAACCATGAGGAAGATATGACTCATATGAGACATTTTCTAGTAGACTGGATGAGAAGTTTCATCTTAATCTAATTAAGGTCTTTTAAATTGTACTCCCTCAAAATATTTGTTATGTTTTTCTTTTTAAAAGTTAATTTGATTAAATTTCTAAATTAAATTAAATTAGATTAATTTAATATTTTAAAATTAAAATTTAGATATTCGGAATCTATACGAAAAGTACTATAAGTTGTAATTGTTCTCATATTAAAATGAAAAAATATAGCTTAAAATATTAATCAAAGTTCATATAGTTTGTGTTGGGTTTTGATATTGGTGAATGAAAAATGATGAGATGAAAATTAAAGGGAGTAAAAGGCTCTTTTGTCCCACATCGAAAAAAGAGAAAGAAAGAGAAGTGTATATATTACATTACACCTTCTCTAGTTGCTAAAAGGGTTGAGAGGCAAGGACCCCTCGCGCCGTCGTCATCGCTCGCTCGGCTTTAGCTTCGGATTTGTCAAACGATTGATTGATAATCTTTTTGGACAAACGTTTCTTTAATTAATTATTTAATTAAAAATAAATCTAAACGGATCGACCCAAGACCCGCGACCGACCCGTCCGGTTTAAGCCCTTTCTTTTCGAATTTCCCTCCAAAATTTGGTGACTATTCTGAATGGTTGCAAACATTCAGAATCAGTACCTCCAAAACCTATAAATTCTTGATTGTTCCAAGAATTTACACATTCAATTCTTCTCTGAATTTCAGTCTTCAACTCGAAAATTTTATCTTCATTCTGTGTGATATACTGTCGTTGAGTGGTTCGCTGCTACCGGAATTTGGAGTACTACTATTCTGGTAAGATAATCATTCTATCATGGGAGGCGATATTCCATTAACCTCGAGTACTGTGAGGGGAATAATTTCCTTAAGGACACACTTTGAACTAAGTGGGCTCGATTATATTCTGAAATTATTTTCCAAAACAGATTTTGTTTTCGTTCACTGTTTCATGATTAATGTACTGTTAAGTAATTTTTATACTATGTAATCTGGTTTTACTAAGTGTTTAACAGATTGTGTTGAAACATTTTTTAACCGTATACAAATTATTATACCAACAATCTTAAGGAAATTATGTTTTTTTAATATGTATCCTGGTTTGGCGATTAAAACATGTGTGGTTTTCTACTCCGTATGAAATTTCATATTCTAACTTGAAGACATAAAAACTTCGTTGGAATATTAAAGTCTAGGAAAAATTGTTTTCCAAAAGGAAAAAAAAATGTTTTCCAGAGGAAGAAAAAAAAGTGTTTTTCAGAGGAAAAAAAATGTTTTTCTTGTATGTTGTTTGGAGACTAAAATCTTCAAATTTTCTACTCCGGTTGAGATTAAAGTTTTCATAACTTTCTACTCATTTGGGTACTTGATTTGAAGATATAAAAATTTCATCAAGTATACAACATACAATCTACTGCACTTCGTTTCAAGCATAATTGATTCGGTTTGAAGAAATAAAATCTTCACCGTTGTGTATTATATTTGTTGCATGAAATACGTGAAGATTATTTTCAAGGTAGTAAGAATGAATTTGACTTACTCATGAGATACTTGTACAACGATTTGAAGAACATAAAATCTCCGTCGTTCTGTTTAAGGAGATTAAAACTTGTGTAGTTTTCTACTCCATATGAATATTAGTATTCTGACTCGAAGATATAAAAACTTCGTTGGAATACTAAAGTTTCATAATTATACTGCGATTTGAAGAAATAAAATCTTCATCATTTAAGTTTATAATTCAACTGCGATTTGAAGAAATAAAATCTTCATCGTTGAAGTCTGTGAATTAATTGTTATTTTGGTTTTATTAACTAAAACAGTTTGTCGATTTGACTGTGACAAACAATTAATGGCAAGAAAATTATTTACTGGATGGATGATAGACATACAAGGTTGGAAGCGAAAGTTCTATAAAGAAAAATTATGAAATTGCTTCAATTTAGTGTCCGTGTTGATTCCAAATAGTCATGGGACGAATAATCTTGGTTGTTGAGTTACAGAATTGGGAGTCATAATTTTCAATTATGAGATTCTGAAAAATGTCAAAGACACTACATGTGAAGAGTCTCGTTCACACTACATGTGAAGAGACTCGTTCACATTACATGTGAAGAGTTCGTTCACACTACATGTGAAGAGTCTCGTTCACACTACATGTGAAGAGTCTCGTTCACACTACATGTGAAGAGTCACGTTCACACTACACGTGAAGAGACAATGTTGACACCCAATTTTGACCCTCCCGTCCAGCCATTAACCATAAAATTAGACTAATTTTGTAAAATAATTTTTATGATTTTTTATAATAAAATGCAGCGAATAAAACATAAATGCCGGCATAAATAAACAATTTAATAATGGCATCGCGTCTTACGTAGAGTTTTAAGCACTTAGAGTCTCGCGCCCGCATTAATTAACTTTAAGCTTTGTCGTAATTCTTAAATAATTAATAAATGCATAAAATAAATAATTTAGCAATAACGTCGTGTCAGGTAGCATAGCCGCATTTATTAATACGCCAGAGAATTTCATAATCATTTGTATTTTAAAATCAATTTAATCTAATACATGCATTTAATAGCGTCGCATTTATAAAAAGCTTTAAACGATTCTTAAATATCATACTTGCATTTAGCATTTAAATAATCTAATCTAAACTCAATTCAGTTTTTATTTAACTTAATAATAATGCACAATAAATAAACGATTTAATAATAGCCACATTCTAAAGTATTAAGCATTAATTAAGTCGCGCGTCCGTCTTTATTTTTATCTCAAACATAGATTAATGAAGCACCTAAATAATTTAATCACATTAGTCCATTAATTTACCACTAATTAAAAGCCTAATTAATTACCTAAAACTAATACCCTAATTTAACTACCCAGCCCAAACCTTTTACCTCTTCAGCCCACGACCCGCAGGCCCAATACCCGCAGGCCCTATTTCCCTTATTACGCCCCACTACCTTCAAATTTCACTCACTTTCTTCACTTCATTTCCCTTCCCTGTCGACGAGCCCAGAAGAAGGGCGAAACCCTAAGCCTAGAATCCATCGCCGCACCTTCCTTGCCGTGATTCTCGCCTGAGAATCCGGCAAATCGAACCCAAACCTTCCTCTTTTCAGCCAACGACATCTTACCATAACCAAAACCAGATCTTCCTTCAAATCGTTACCTTATCGAACCACTTCAAATCGAACCAAATCAGCGCCTGTTTTAGTAAACAATCAGCACCAATATTAGCCCAATCTCAGCCTTTATCTACTTGCCAAGTTCAGAACTCAAAGTTGGGACTATAAATGGGGAGCAGGAGCAAGACAGGAAGGGCAGACATCGACGTGGACACCCTTAGCAGCAGTTAAGAACCACCACAGTAGAGCATATACGAGAGAGTCGAACAGGACAGTAGGGCAGGGCTCAGAGGAGTCCAACAGCAACAGAGGTCGAACGCAGAGCTCAGTCGGGGAAGAATCAGTCGAGCACAGTAGGGCAGAAACATAGGTCGAACACCCTTCCTTTTACCTTTAAGGATACCTTTCTCCACAATCCGAAATTTTGCAGTCTAAGAGCAAGAACGAAATTTCGAAACCTTCTCTCAATTCTGGCCAAAAATCAGCAAGCAGCTTTACCCCTTTATTCGCATCGCAAAACAACTCTCCGAGTGGCACCGACGACTTGATACGCTGCCCCGGGGCGCTGTCCGGAGAAGGTAAATTCGTCACCCTTTTCTGTTTTGGATTTCGTTTGGTTATTCGTATGTATGATATGCATTTAGTACGACTGATTAGGCAGATACTAAGCGATATCGATGTTTGGTATGTGTATTGGGTCGACTGTGAAAACTGCTCGGTTAATATGAATTTCTACTAAAATTTGGGAATGTGACTGAAAACATGTCCAGGTCTGCATTAGCATTTGTTGTGTACATGCGCATGTGATTAAATGAATCGGCTATTGTTTGGAGGCTATCTGAAAGTACTTTGATCATATTAAATTTGTTTTGAGGTGCTGTATGTGCAACTTATGTTAAAGTAATTTCGTATGCCGTATGTAGCTGATGTCGCATTCATCTATAAGTCAGTAGTGCTACATTTGTAAGCCTAGTTGTATTAAAGGACACATAAAAGCAAGATAATCTTAACTGGATTTACAGACTCAAATACGTATTTGTGTAATTCCTTTATGTGTCTATCATGACTCGCCAGTTAGTAGATCTGTTTCAAATGTTTATTAGTTCGGCTAGAAATCTATGTACCTAAAAGTTTTCTTTACGTATGACATTGTGATCCTTGTTTGTGGGTTGTGGGCAAGCATGTGAAGATTCCTGTCGGAATCGGTTTGTTTACACTAGAGTTCATATCCGTGGTTGTGGTCGCCAATCCTAAATAATTGTTAGGGCTATTGCGCCCCATCTTCCAAAGATCAACGTATTGGAGCATGTCGGTACCATCTCTTTAGCTTCACCGTGCTCTGACATTACTGCCATTATGAAGCATTTCCACTAAACATCAGGAATACGAATCTGTACTTATCTTGGCCAAATTAGTTAGGCATGTCAAAATAGTCTTCCTAGTAGTGGTTCATCACTCTTATTAGTTCAACAAAGCTGACTCAGAATTTATTCTCTGTTTAAAGAAATTGATCATGTTAATATGCTTTCAAGCTACATTGTATGCCATGTCAATCTATTGTGCAGCCTAAATGATGTTTGTATCAAATGCCCTGCATTAATTTAAATCCCCCTTCTGTTGCATGCCGTCTCGATTTATAGTCATATAATATGGTAAGTGAAAGGCATGGCGTATGACTTGAACACAGATCTTTGCTTAACAAATTATGGCCCTATCTAGATTGCCTGTTAGGAATGTATATGTTTGTCTCACTTGGATTTCTAAACTAGTACATCAAGAAAATCTCTTAGGCCATAGGAATAGCCGTCGCTACTGGTTCTGTTAGCACAGTCCCGGTGGTGCTTGTGGTTGCTGCCTGCTGTTTGTTTGGATGGGGTGTCATGGCTGCTGCTTTGGGTCTATATTACTGCTACCATTACATTCCTGCTGATTAATTGGAATATGCATGATAGTATCTTGGCATGCTATTATCCAGGAACACTGATTTTCCCGATATTTGTTTATTACGTGACATATTTTCAGGGCATATACTAATCCTTATCTTTTCTTATTTTACATGAAACGCAATGCCTTGGAGCAAAGGGAAGAGTCTCAATACGAGACTCATCGCTATTTTCCCAAATGAAGATCCGTGCCTACATTCCTCGTTGCATCTCACATCCGATATCCTAAAGCCATGTTTAAATGCTCCCGCCATCATTCCTTAGGGTCATTTTATTTTTTGCTTCCCCGCCCCATTCATTTATTGTAATATAATTGTCTAACATTACGCTATTAGTAAAACATTTGGAGTAGTTAAATATTAACGCAATAAATTAGAAGGTAGTTTGCCCCCCTCTTAAGTTAATTGCTTAAATTATTAAACCACCTAATAATCTTAACTTGCATAATTAATCATATGTAGCTATGATATTATTTTCAAGATTTCTAACCCATTTGCTATAGCACCCATATAGAAATCTTATTTTTATATATTAAGAAAACCCCCTTAAGCATGTGTTATACTAATCAAGGCAGGCAAATGTGTATATTTAGTCAATTAATCTATTTTGCATTATATATTATTTAAGGCATGCTTTAAACTTTACACGCATTTTATAGCACTAATCTTATTAATCTTTTGCCAAAAAATACTTTCTATTAAAATATCTTTCAAACATGCATTTTCAATAGCATAATAATTACCCTAGGTTTGGCAGGACAACCGCAAGTTAGCGGATCTTAGAGGTGCCTAACCCCTTCCTCTAGATTAATAAAGAACCCTTACCTAATCTCACTAAGTTTAGCGGACTACAAATGGAGTTAACGTTTTACTTTAAACTAGTTAAACATTTAGGTGTCCTAATTCACCCAAATTAATTAGGTGGCGACTCCGCGAACCCTTAGCATTCTAACAACCCTTTAGCATTTTAGCACCCTTTTAAACTTTAGCATCTTTTGCAATTTTAGCATCCTTTTAGCATTTTTTAAAAACCTTTGAGCCTCCTAAACTATTTAGCATTTTTATTATTTATTTTCTAACATTTGCATTTTTTAGCAGGGTTCGCTATTTAGAATGCCGCGGCCGAAAAAGGGCGCGACAGAAATGGCGACTCCACTGGGGATTTTAGGTTTTTAACCACAACAGACCTAGGGTTATTGTTTGGCAATTATTTTGCATTTAATTTTGTGTGTTGTATTTTGTTTATTTTTTGCTACTTGCTTTACTGCTTTCCTTAAACTGGCATTCCGCTCATATTTCTTCCATTCTGGAAAATTCACACAATCACACACTCACGCTATTGGTGTGCTCCGCGCACCCGCAAATTTCTTTCAAAAATATCCAAATTTTAGAGAGTTGGCGCTGCGAGTTAGATCGGTTCGTCTCGATCACCGCAGAGCCTTCTCACTCGAGTTGTCCGCTCGGGAACTCAAGGCCCGTAAAAGCCAAATCTTAGCAAACTTAAGATGAAGCTATACCACCTTATTTTAGGGCATGCGTCATTTACCTTAGGTGGGTCGGTCTCGCATCGGCACCACAATTAGGAAGACACCAAACTTGTCGACGTTTCTCAACCCAACGACCAACCAAAGATATTATGTAGCGTGACAATGACAGACAAATCCAAGCCCAATCATGACATGCGAAATTGGAAAAAGTGCACCGTCGTTTGGTCGCCATTTCCAACAAAGGCATTATAGTTGGACGACTTGGACAAATCCGTCATAATCTCGCATAAGTGACGTTTAGGCTTACCTCTGGCATAAAGAGGCCCCCCTGCATGTTAGGAAACGTTTGAATGTGATATGTGCGATATATCTGCTACATACCTGCAAATTATGTGCTTTATGCTAACATCGTTTGTTGTATTTTTAGAAAATTTATCATCCTCCCCGAAAGTCGGTTCGTATTTGACTCAACAATGTCGAGCATCCACACTTCACCAGTCCAAGGCAAGAAATGATGATATGGCTAGGCGTCTGAGCCAAATGGTTTGGGAATTATTCTGTCAAAAATGTAACCTTCGTAAGGAGGAATATCACCATCGGGAAGAATGTATTGCCACCGCTGCAACAAATTGGCGATATGCAGTTGAGATGGAGAGGCTACGAATCGACCAACCTATCCATTAGCTTGAATACCCCTATGCGGATCAAAGGGCCACTACTTCACAAACCATCCCGGATCGACCTCCACCACCACATATCTCCCGAACTCCACAAAGGCCACCACACCGAACAAACCGCCGCCCGACCAACCTCAACCCCACCTTCAAATGATCCTCCTACTACCCATATACCTCACCCGCCGCATTTCACCATAATCAGCCCTAATCGCGAGCCAACCAATACCCACGCACCACACCCATTACCCAAAGAAACAACCTGCATACTAACTTACGCGAAGCCCGACTTTTACCGTCCCGTGCCGCCAAGATGGATCATTACGAAGAAATGGAGAGGGAAGTCCGAGCCAAAATGGACGAGGACGTGGCCAAAGAAATTCATAGTCTGAAAGAAGCGGTTCGGGGCATGCGATCGGACAAAGGTCACGAAGGACTAGACTACGAGGATCTTTGCACGTCCGCACGGAACCGCCATGGGTACAAGGTGCCGAAGTTTGAACCATTTGATGGGAAAGGGAACCCCCGTGCACACCTGAGGTCATATTGCGACAAGCTAATCGGGGTAGGGAAGAACCCAGCGGTCATTATGAAGTTGTTCATTCGGAGCTTGGCCGGCGAGACACTAGATTGGTATACCAGCCAAGATCCGCGAAATGGCACACCGGAATGCATCGCCCAAGATTTTGTGGAGCGGTTCAGTTCAACACGTAAACCGCGCGATGTGTTCTACTTAATGAAGTTGGAGAAGACTACGAAACATTCGGAGAATACGCCATGAGGTGGCGTTCAGAGGCAGCGAAAGTGCAACCACCCATGGTGGAGAGTGAGATGACCACATTATTCGTACAATCTTTGAAGGATGCAACCTACTATGAGCGGATGATAAGCGTCATCGGGCGGAATTTTGCGGAAGTTATTAGAATGGGCGACCGTAGAAGAAGGTATTAAAGCGGTAGGATTACAACCGGCGATTACAGCAACTAATAAGGCGATTGATCGGGGACACTCGGGAGTACTTCACGAGGAAGAAAGAGATCTCCCTTCCATGTTTGTACAAGAACGCAAACCCAAGCATTCATAACATACCAAAACCCATCATACTACCACAACTACCACACACAAATTTATATATAACACTTCACAAGCACCCGTTTATCACGCCCGCATAGATCCACCCATCAAGCCCGCCAATGAATAGAGCACCCAATGCACTCCAGAGCAAATAAGAATTTTGAAGGAAAACCACCCAAAGTTCGCACCCCACTACCGAACCCATACCTCAAATATATGAAAGGTTGCGGCGCAGCCTAATCCAACCGATTCCGGGAAGGATCCCGACCCTATCCCAAGATGGTATGATGAGAACAAGCCGCGCGTATCACCCAATAGCCTGGGACATGACATCGGCGTTGCCACTCCTCGGGGCGAGAATCGAGGCGTTAATCAGAGAAGGGGTAATTCAGCTAAAGGATCCTGCCCCAAATGTGCATGATAACCCCTTGCCAAACCACGACCACGTCAATGTGCACCTGATAACCTTAGATGAGGAATACACTCCCCTGCCTATGCCCATTCCGCCCTCGAATCAGTCATTTATCCGAGCATGCACCACGCAGAGGCCAGAAGAGGGAGATAGCAGAGCATGAAGACCGACCATCCACGAGGCGAGCATGAAGGCGTATTGATTGGATTTGCACCCCTGTCTTGGTCCGCCTAGAGCCTGGATAGGAAAAGCGATTTATTTTAGCAGAATAATTTATAAACTCATATTTAAGCTTTAATAATGTTTTCTTTCGTTTTGCTTGTAATGAACTACGTTTGACCTGATTCCCTTAGTGGATACGTAGGCGGCCGTCTCGGCTTCGGTCCCACATCTAGAATTTTAATTTTCCCAATATTCGCTTGTAATGAACTACGTTCGACCTGATTCCCTCATGGGGATACGTAGGCGGCCTAAATCGCCGGCCACACCATTAGGAAACTTTCCTTGCTTTGAAAATGACAAGAATACGCGATAGCCTACAAGAACTACATTGAGACCCATTTTAGGCGGACACCGCTTTTCAAAAGCGGGACATGTAGGAAACTGCATGTGGTTTGCAAGTCCAAACAAGCCAGGCACGCAGATATCAAGGAACAAGGCAGCGAAGTCAAATATGAATCGACCCCCCCCCAAAACTCACAAATTTTTCTTTGAGCGCAGGTCTTTTAATATTAACAAAAGCAGCAAATGCAATAGCCGAAGCAGAAAATACGGCAAGAAGTTTCTTCGCAAGAAGAAACAACAAAGGCAGAGGATGACAACAATCCAAAGTCCGCAGCAAGAGCAGCAGCAGCAGAAAGGGGCATCAACAATCGGCAATCAAAGTTCAGAGTTCCGCAACAAAACCTAGCGCATCAACTCAAGCATAAAGACAAATTGGCAACCCACGCATCGCACACGAAAGCGCATCATGGCAATTCGTCACCGCAACGTTTCAAAGATGTCCGCAAAGACAACATCTCAGGGATGACATCTCTACCCACAAAATTGCACTTCTCATATGTATTTATCATTTCATTTAAACAGGTATACACTAACGTCTTTTCTCAAGCTTAGCTTGCAGGAGCATTTATTCTACGAGCAAAGCGGCGACGCCCAGCAACGGCGTGATCGAAGTCCACGCAACGACGCCCGGCGAACACGCCCGCATAACGACGTAATCGAAGTCCACGCAACGACGCCAGCAGCAACACGTCCAGACAACGACGTAATCAGCAAGTCCACGCAACGACGCCATCGAACACGCCCGCATAACGGCGTAATCGGCAAGTCCATGCAACGGCGCCCGGCGGAACACGCCCGCATAACGACGTAATCAGCAAGTCCACGCAACGACGCCAAAGAAGAACACGCCCGCATAACGACGTGATCAGCAAGTCCACGCAACGACGCCAGCAGCAATACGTCCAGACAATGACGTTATCAGCACAGCAAGTCTACGCAACGACGCCAGCAGCAACACGTCCAGACAACGACGTGATCAGCAAGTCTACGCAACGACGCCAGCAGCAACACGTCCAGGCAACGACGTTATCAGCACAGCAAGTCCGAAAACGACGCCATCATCAGCATATCGCATCTACACAGGGACGACTTTCTCTGTTCTCAAAATTGCATTTTTTCTCATTCATGCTTTATTATTCTGTCTTAACAGTTATGCACTAACTCTTTCTTGAGCTTTAGTCCACAGGGGGCAATTGCAGCAAGGACAACGTATCCGCATTCACAATCGCAACACGTCCGTGCAAGGGCGAAATCACAAGATTCGCGATCGCATCAACACAAAGCAGCATCACATTTTGCGAGATACCTTTTCTACTCACAGTTGCATTACTTTTAAAATTATGCATCATCATTTTGCCTTAACAGTTATGCACTAACCGTTTGTTTGAAGTCTTAGCATGCAGGAGCACAACGTGGATTTTCTCTACAAATAACCGGCAATCTGTTGGGGCCAACCTTCCCAACGATGGCGTAGCGACCTCAGCGTCGGTCCACTCGCCCACACCACCATAGAACCCAAAGACCACAAGCCACGAGACACCCTGTGTTCAAGCCGCTTATATTCTTTTACTTTTTACACCATAGCCGGTGTCATCATAACTCGACATCGGGGCGGCTAGTCCGCGTTAGCCCGCCAGTGTTTTGACCATGGTAGCCCGAGTCGTCGCCATAACTCGACATTGGGACGGCTTTAGTCCGCGTTAGCCCGCCAGTGTTTAGACCATGGTAACCCGGTCGCCATAACTCGACATCGACGCTTTTTGATTTTTCGGCACTTGTCTACCGCCAAAGATTTCGCAGTGCGAAGATCGAGACAAAATTGGCTATGAGTCAACGTCTTTGTCCGAAGATTCTTCCATCATCTCCATACAAAGAAGGACAGCTGTTGACACCCAATTTTGACCCTCCCGTCCAGCCATTAACCATAAAATTAGACTAATTTTGTAAAATAATTTTATGATTTTTATAATAAAATGCAAATAATAAAACATAAATGCCTGATAAATAAACAATTTAATAATGGCATCGCGTCTTACGTAGAGTTTTAAGCACTTAGAGTCTCGCGCCCGCATTAATTAACTTTAAGCTTTGTCGTAATTCTTAAATAATTAATAAATGCATAAAATAAATAATTTAGCAATAACGTCGTGTCAGGTAGCATAGCCGCATTTATTAATACGCCAGAGAATTTCATAATCATTTGTATTTTAAAATCAATTTAATCTAATACATGCATTTAATAGCGTCGCATTTATAAAAAGCTTTAAACGATTCTTAAATATCATACTTGCATTTAGCATTTAAATAATCTAATCTAAACTCAATTCAGTTTTTATTTAACTTAATAATAATGCACAATAAATAAACGATTTAATAATAGCGCCACATTCTAAAGTATTAAGCATTAATTAAGTAGCGCGTCCGTCTTTATTTTTATCTCAAACATAGATTAATGAAGCACCTAAATAATTTAATCACATTAGTCCATTAATTTACCACTAATTAAAAGCCTAATTAATTACCTAAAACTAATACCCTAATTTAACTACCCAGCCCAAACCTTTTACCTCTTCAGCCCGCGACCCGCAGGCCCAATACCCGCAGGCCCTATTTCCCTTATTACGCCCCAGCTTACCTTCAGCCCACTCAGCCCTTTCTTCACTTCATTTCCCTTCCCTGTCGACGAGCCCAGAAGAAGGGCGAAACCCTAAGCCTAGAATCCATCGCCAGCCTTCTCGCTGCGTGATTCTCGCCTGAGAATCCGGCAAATCGAACCCAAACCTTCCTCTTTTCAACCAACGACATCTTACCATAACCAAAACCAGATCTTCCTTCAAATTGTTACCTTATCGAACCACTTCAAATCGAACCAAATCAGCGCCTGTTTTAGTAAACAATCAGCACCAATATTAGCCCAATCTCAGCCTTTATCTACTTGCCAAGTTCAGAACTCAAAGTTGGGACTATAAATGGGAGCGAGGAGCAAGACAGAAGCGGCGACATCGACGTGGACACCCTTAGCGTGATTAAGAACCACCACAAGAGAGCGTATACGAGAGAGTCGAACAGACAAGAGGCGGGGCTCGGAGAGTCCAACAAAGAACAGAGGTCGAACGCAGAGCTCAGTCGGGGAAGAATCAGTCGAGCACAGTAGGGCAGAAACATAGGTCGAACACCCTTCCTTTTACCTTTAAGGATACCTTTCTCCACAATCCGAAATTTTGCAGTCTAAGAGCAAGAACGAAATTTCGAAACCTTCTCTCAATTCTGGCCAAAAATCAGCAAGCAGCTTTACCCCTTTATTCGCATCGCAAAACAACTCTCCGAGTGGCACCGACGACTTGATACGCTGCCCCGGGGCGCTGTCCGGAGAAGGTAAATTCGTCACCCTTTTCTGTTTTGGATTTCGTTTGGTTATTCGTATGTATGATATGCATTTAGTACGACTGATTAGGCAGATACTAAGCGATATCGATGTTTGGTATGTGTATTGGGTCGATCGTGGAAAACCGCTTGTTAATATGAATTTCTACTAAAATTTGGGAATGTGACTGAAAACATGTCCAGGTCTGCATTAGCATTTGTTGTGTACATGCGCATGTGATTAAATGAATCGGCTATTGTTTGGAGGCTATCTGAAAGTACTTTGATCATATTAAATTTGTTTTGAGGTGCTGTATGTGCAACTTATGTTAAAGTAATTTCGTATGCCGTATGTAGCTGATGTCGCATTCATCTATAAGTCAGTAGTGCTACATTTGTAAGCCTAGTTGTATTAAAGGACACATAAAAGCAAGATAATCTTAACTGGATTTACAGACTCAAATACGTATTTGTGTAATTCCTTTATGTGTCTATCATGACTCGCCAGTTAGTAGATCTGTTTCAAATGTTTATTAGTTCGGCTAGAAATCTATGTACCTAAAAGTTTTCTTTACGTATGACATTGTGATCCTTGTTTGACGGGTTGTGGGCAAAGCATGTGAAGATTCCTTGTCGGAATCAGTTTGTTTACACTAGAGTTCATATCTGTGGTTGTGGCTGCCAATCCTAAATAATTGTTAGGGCTATTGCCCGCCCCATCTTCCAGCATCAATGTGTATTGGAGCATGTCGGTACCATCTCTTTAGCTTCACTGTGCTACAACATTACTGCCATTATGAAGCATTTCCACTAAACATCAGGAATACGAATCTGTACTTATCTTGGCCAAATTAGTTAGGCATGTCAAAATAGTCTTCCTAGTAGTGGTTCATCACTCTTATTAGTTCAACAAAGCTGACTCAGAATTTATTCTCTGTTTAAAGAAATTGATCATGTTAATATGCTTTCAAGCTACATTGTATGCCATGTCAATCTATTGTGCAGCCTAAATGATGTTTGTATCAAATGCCCTGCATTAATTTAAATCCCCCTTCTGTTGCATGCCGTCTCGATTTATAGTCATATAATATGGTAAGTGAAAGGCATGGCGTATGACTTGAACACAGATCTTTGCTTAACAAATTATGGCCCTATCTAGATTGCCTGTTAGGAATGTATATGTTTGTCTCACTTGGATTTCTAAACTAGTACATCAAGAAAATCTCTTAGGCCATAGGAATAGCCGCCATCGGGTTACATAGCACTCCAGTGGTGCTTGTGGTCTTTGCTTTGTTTGTTTGGATGGGGTGTCATGGCTGCTGCTTTGGGTCTATATTACTGCTACCATTACATTCCTGCTGATTAATTGGAATATGCATGATAGTATCTTGGCATGCTATTATCCAGGAACACTGATTTTCCCGATATTTGTTTATTACGTGACATATTTTCAGGGCATATACTAATCCTTATCTTTTCTTATTTTACATGAAACGCAATGCCTTGGAGCAAAGGGAAGAGTCTCAATACGAGACTCATCGCTATTTTCCCAAATGAAGATCCGTGCCTACATTCCTCGTTGCATCTCACATCTGATATCCTAAAGCCACAAGCGAAATGCTCCCGCCATCATTCCTTAGGGTCATTTTATTTTTTGCTTCCCCGCCCCATTCATTTATTGTAATATAATTGTCTAACATTACGCTATTAGTAAAACATTTGGAGTAGTTAAATATTAACGCAATAAATTAGAAGGTAGTTTGCCCCCCTCTTAAGTTAATTGCTTAAATTATTAAACCACATAATAATCTTAACTTGCATAATTAATCATATGTAGCTATGATATTATTTTCAAGATTTCTAACCCATTTGCTATAGCACCCATATAGAAATCTTATTTTTATATATTAAGAAAACCCCCTTAAGCATGTGTTATGCTAATCAAGGCAGGCAAATGTGTATATTTAGTCAATTAATCTATTTTGCATTATATATTATTTAAGGCATGCTTTAAACTTTACACGCATTTTATAGCACTAATCTTATTAATCTTTTGCCAAAAAATACTTTCTATTAAAATATCTTTCAAACATGCATTTTCAATAGCATAATAATTACCCTAGGTTTGGCAGGACAACCGCAAGTTAGCGGATCTTAGAGGGTGCCTAACCCCTTCCCTCTAGATTAATAAAGAACCCTTACCCAGAATCTCACTAAGTTTAGCAGACCATAAAATGGAGTTAACGTTTTACTTTAAACTAGTTAAACATTTAGGTGTCCTAATTCACCCAAATTAATTAGGTGGCGACTCCGCGAACCCTTAGCATTCTAGCAACCCTTTAGCATTTTAGCACCCTTTTAAACTTTAGCATCTTTTGCAATTTTAGCATCCTTTTAGCATTTTTTAAAAACCTTTGAGCCTCCTAAACTATTTAGCATTTTTATTATTTATTTTCTAACATTTGCATTTTTGAGCAGGGTTCGCTATTTAGAATGCCGCGGCCGAAAAAGGGCGCGACAGACAATATTAATAAGAATTCAGATTCGTCTTACTTATTGGAGTCAAATGACTTATGGCATGTTCGTTTCGGACATGTTAATTACAAAACCTTGCGGAAATTGATTAATCTAGAAGTATTGTCTAGATTCGAGTGCAATAAATCAAAATGTGAAATCTGTGTTGAATCTAAGTTTGTTAAACATTCATATAAGTCTATTGATAGGAATTCAAATCCTTTAGACTTAATTCACACAAATATATGTGATATGAAGTCAATATCATCTCGTGGTGGAAAAAAGTATTTTATAACTTTCATTGACGATTGCACTCGATACTGTTGTGTGTATTTGATTAATAGTAAGGATGAAACAATTAATGCATTTAAGCAATACAAGAACGAAGTGGAAAATCAATCGAATAAAAAGATCAATAAGTGATAGGGGTGGAAAGTACGAATCTCTTTTTGGAGTGACATGTTTGGAATATGGAATTATTCATCAAACTACTGCCCCTTACACACCACAATCAAATGAAATTGCGGAAAGGAAAAACCGAACATTAAAGAAAATGATGAATGTCTTACTAATTAGTTATGGTTTACCGCAGAGCTTGTGGGGGGAAGCTATCCTTACAGCTAATCGAATACTCAACAGAGTACCCCACAGCAAAACACAATCTATTCCATATGATCTATGGAAAGGAAGAAAACCCAACTTGAAATATTTCAAAGTGTGGGGGTGTTTAGCGAAGGTCCAAGTTCCTTTGCCCAAAAGGGTAAAAATCGGACCAAAAACTGTGGATTGTGTTTTTATTGGCTATGCTACAAACAACAAAACTTCTCGGTTTTTGGTTCACAAATCGGACAATCCCGAAATTCATGTTAATACGGTAATTAAATCAGATAATGTTGAATTCTTTAAAAACATCTATCCATATAAAACTGAATGTGAGTCGTCAAGTGAAAGATCTAAACGACCGCGGGAAGAACCAAAGGAAAGTATACCAAGCAAAGAGGATACAAGGCGTAGCAAACGTCAAAAGACATCTACTTCCTTTGGACCAGATTTTGTAACATTCTTGCTTGAAAATGAGCCTCAAACATTTAAAGCAACAATGTCATCTTCTGATTCAACATTTTGGAAAGAAGCAGTCAATAGTGAGATTGAATCAATTTTAAACAACCATACATGATAATTAGTTGATCTTCCTCCTGGAAATAAACCTTTGGGATCAAAATGGATTTTTAAAAGGAAAATGAAAGCTGATGACACTATTGACAAATATAAGGCAAGACTCGTGGTCAAATGTTATAGACAAAAAGAAGACCTTGATTACTTTGACACATACTCGCCGGTAACAAGAATAACATCTATTCGGGTGTTAGTGGCACTGTATATGGTCTTGAAATCCATCAAATGGATGTCAAGACAGCTTTCTTAAATGGAGAATTGGAGGAAGAAATTTACATGGAACAACCTGAGGGTTTTGTGGTTCCTGGTAAAGAAAGGAAAGTGTGCAGACTTGTTAAATCACTTTATGGACTTAAACAAGCACCCAAACAATGACATGCAAAATTTGATCAAACAATGTTGGCAAATGGATTTAAGATTAATGAGTGTGACAAATGTGTTTACATTAAAAATACTCCAAATCATGAAGTCATTGTTTGTTTGTATGTTGATGACATGTTGATAATGAGTAAAGATATTATCGATGTAAATTCTACGAAGCGTATGCTCGCTAGCAAATTTGGCATGAAAGACTTAGGGGTTGCTGATTTGATCTTAGGAATTATGATTCATAAAACTCCACAAGGTCTAGCATTATCACAGTCACATTATATTGAAAAAATACTTGACAAGTTCAAGTATTTAAATTTCAATGTTGCAAAGACTCCAATTGATGTAAGTTTTGCACTTCAAAAGAATGAAGGTGAAAGTGACTCACAATTGAACTTTGCACGAGTTTTGAAAAGTTTGATGTATATTATGAATTGTACACGACCAGATATAGCATGTGCTATAAGCAAGCTGAGTCGATTCACGAGTAATCTCAATCAAACTCATTGGATGTCAATGAAACGAGTCTTGGGATATTTACAACACACCAAAAACTATGCTTTGCATTATAATAAATATCCCGCAGTACTTGAGGGATATAGTGATGCAAATTGGATTTAAATCCACGAATGGATATGTTTTCACCGTTGGTGGAGGAGCAGTGTCTTGGAAATCATCAAAACAGACATGCATCACCCGCTCTACAATGGAATCAGAATTTATAGCTTTAGACAAGGTCGGTGAAGAAGCTGAATGACTCCGAAATTTCTTAGAAGATATTCCATTCTGGCCCAAACCTTTGGCTCCTATATGTATACATTGTGACAGTCAAGCAGCAATAGGTAGGGCAGGGAGCGTAATGTATAACGGAAAATCTCGTCACATACGACGGAGACACAATACCGTTAGACAACTCCTCTCTAGTGGCGTTATCACAATTGATTATGTAAAGTCAAGAGATAACGTGGCGGATCCGCTTACAAAAGGCTTATCTAGATAGGGAGTTAGTAGATCATCAATGGGAATGAGGTTAAGGCCAAGGACAAGTCATCATGGCGGTAACTCTACCTAGCAGACTGGAGATCCCAAGAGCTAGGTTCAAAGAGATCAAACAAAGTTGTGACTGACGATTCAACATTGTCAAATAACTCAACCCATTCTCGGATGAAAACAATGTTAAGAAATAAGGATAAGACTTTATGGCTTGTTAATGAGTTAATAAAGCATTAAGGTTTTTTAATGGTTATCTAAATCTGGCAATGTATGACCAGATAATGTGGCTATAGGACCACATGTTTAGAAATCACCTATGTGAGTGTTAAGTGTAAGCCGCTTTAAAGGGGAATGACAGTAAAAACCCATTCTCTATGCACTCATGAGACCAGGCGGTGTTCATGGCTGAAACGAACACAACCGTGAGAACCATAAACAGTGGCGGTTGATTGTGTGTCTTATGTTGTCTAGGTATACAACAAAGTTCGACGGTTCAAAGATATCAAATCTACCGATTGATCGAGTATATCCGATATAAGTTCACTACGGAAAGTTCAAAGGGAAACCTACTTATCCAGATGCAGTCAACTCGCTTGTATATCACACTCGTCCGTACATTCTTTTATCTTATAGCCATTCCTCATTCATGTGGGGGATTGTTGGGTTTTGATATTGGTGAATGAGAAATGATGGATGAAAATTAAAGGGAGTAAAATGCTCTTTTGTCCCACATCGAAAAAGAGAAGGAAAGAGAGGTGTATATATTACATTACACCTTCTCTAGTTGCTAAAAGGGTTGAGAGGGCAAGGACCCCTCGCGTCGTCGTCGCTCGCTCGACTTGGATTTGGATTTGAATTTGGAAAAAGATCGATTGATTGATAATCTTTTTGGACAAACGTTTCTTTAATTAATTAATTAATTATTTAATTAAAAATAAATCCAAACGGATCGACCCAAGACCCGCGACCGACCCGATCCGGTTTAAGCCCTTTCTTTTCGAATTTCCCTCCAAAATTTGGTGACTATTCTGAATGTTTCAGAATCAGTACCTCCAAAACCTATAAATTCTTGATTGTTCCAAGAATTTACACATTCAATTCTTCTCTGAATTTCAGTCTTCAACTCAAAAATTTTGTCTTCATTCTGTGTGATATACTGCCGTTGAGTGGTTCGCTGCTATCGGAATTTGGAGTACTACTATTCTGGTAAGATAATCGTCTATCCTGGGAGGCGATATTCCATTAACCTCGAGTACTGCGAGAGAAATAATTTCCTTAAGGACACACTTTGAACTAAGTGGACTCGGTTATATTATGAAATTATTTTCCAAAATAGATTTTGTTTTCGTTCACTGTTTCATGATTAATGTACTGTTAAGTAATTCATGAACACATTATATTTTTAAAATTATGAATTTAAAATTATATTACGCTTCTAATATAATGTTTCACCTATTTCAGATCTTTTTAAAATACATCATTTTTAGAGAATCTAACCACATTCTTAAAGGGTCCGAATAATATAGGTTCAAATATTATATTTTATTAAAATTTTAAAGGTAAATGGATCAACTAAAACGGCTATAGTACAATCACGAGTAGAACAAGTGCTCTGGCTAAAATTAAGAGACAAATTTATGATAAACTCGATCAAAATATGAGACCAGAAAAGCTTGATGCTCACAATCCTATCATATTTGAGTCCAAATTTATTATTTGCACTTATAAATTTATATTTTATGTTAAAAATATTGAATTTGACTAAATTAATATCAAGATTATCTATCTGCCCCATCTCAAAATCCCATCTCCCTTTTGCTGCATTCCAATTGTTATCAATTCCGAGTCCCAAAAAACCATGACAAGAAAGAAAGAGTAGTACTTCTAACCTAAATGATAGTTCGATGTACTAAACTTCCATTATATGTGGGATTCAGAAAAAAGTCGGACCACAATAATTTATCGTACAAATTCTTACCTAGAATCCATAACTTATTGAAAAGAAACAAAAAGTGAAAAAAGCCGAAGGAACAACCCTCTCTGTTTTCACCTGCCAACAGATACAAAAAGCAGAAACAAAAGAAACACTACTACTACTAATAACAGCCAAGCTAGCTCATATACAACAACTACTCACAGTCACTCATCATTTTCTTTAGCCAAATTTCTGAGCCAACCCAGAAAAGTGAAAGGCAAAAAAAAAAAGATGTGTTATGTGGGGAAAGCAACGAAGATCTTCATCTTCATTGTCACTGTTCTAGTTGTTACTGGTCTTATCTTGGGATTTGGTTTACTTAGGCATCACAATCAAAAGACTAACAAATGTTCCAATGATTCTTGTGACCAAAATCAGTACCAAAGCCCCATTATTTACCCACCCCCTACCTCCACTAACAGTAATAACCCAATCTCACCATTGCCAATTCCTACTCCTTCACAACCTAATAATCCAAATCCTAACTTACCCCCACTACCACCTACCCCTGAAAATCCTGAGTTATCGCCACCGCCTCCAGATACTGTGGTCTCTTCGCCGCCGCCACCACCAGCTGTCTCATTAACTCCGCCGCCAACATTGAGCCCTCCAAGCCCTGTGACCGTGACGCCAGGTCCAGCTCATTCTTAGTTTTTTTTTTTACTGATCTTTTACCCTTAAGGTAAATTTCGTTTTTCTTTTGTGGTTGTATAGAAAAATTGACATGTTGAGCAGATTTTTCTTCAGACAATTTTGTCCACCAAGGTAATTCCCATTGCAATTTTAGATTTTTCTGCTAAGCAATGTTTCAAATCTCGCTAATTTACCGGCATTGGAAAAGAAAAATAGAAGAAATTTCGTAGTCTTGAAGAACATTGATTGAATATTTTTCTTGTCTTTCACTATGTTGAAAATAAAAATTACTACTATTGTTTTCCAGTAAAAATGATGTGTACCAAAAATGCAGTTAAAAGATTTGTATTTCAAGAGTTTAAAGATAAGTAGGTCATATTTGATGCGCAAATCCTCTTAATTGAGTTCAGGATTGAGGTTTATGTTACGACCCTCTTAATTGAGTTCAGGATTGAGATTTATGTTACGAATATATGATGTTTAAAGATAATAATATTAATAAGTAAATAACTAAAAAGTAATGAAAAAAATTTAAAAATAAACTATGGATCGAATATGAACCAAAGCCTAGAATCATGTATTAGCTTGAGAGATCTAAGTTACAAAAATGTGTGCTTAGAGAGAATACAATGTCCCTTCCTTGTCTTCTAAATCTTGCCTATATAAGATAAAACTAGACTATTGCTAACTGTCTTTTTCGACCGAGACACCATGCTCATTAACCAGGACGATTTCTGTTGGGTCAGTTTCGACACCCCCTATCACCTCAGCTATCCCACATTGCGTTGGGAATTTCACGATGGAAAGTATATAGAACTGCCCTCATGGCGTGCAGTCAGGGCCTCCCAATTATCAGGTTGTACGACATTCCCCCTTTGAGGACATCGAACAAGGATTTTGTCGACACTTCCTGCACATATATTTCCAGCTCGATCTGTCCCCGGGTCATCTCGCTAGACATGTTGAATCTGGTCAAAACTTTCACTACAGGTGTCATTTGTTCGGTAAGCTGCATCTCCTTGATTACACGTAGTTGCACAACATTCACGATGCTATTTGGATCAACGAGCATGCGCTTAATGTTAAATTGAAATGTTTAAATAGAAATTATCAGAGCATCGACGTATAGGTTCTCGATGCTTTCTCTTTCCACTTTGCTGAAGGCGATAGAATCTTCATGCCACTCCCTCATCCTTTTGTTGGACGGAGGCATATATGCAGGCTGTTGTGCCAGAGATACTGTCCCTATCATCATTTCTTCTGCGATCATGTTGATCATTTCCTGTTGCGTTGATCATTCTCACGAAGTCCCAGTACTTTTTTCCCTACGTACTTGGATCGGCTACGGACGAATTCCTTCAAATGGCCCATTCTTAGCAGTTCTTCTACCTCATACCTCAAGTGTTTACAATCTTCCGTTGAATGGCCTGTGATTCCATGGAATTCACACCAAAGTTGTATGGTCGCGCCCCGCTTGTTTGGGTTAGATTAAACTGCTACCGAGAATGGAGCCTCTTTCATATTTTTCATGGCCATGACTAGGTCCACGACCTCCACATTAAAGTTGTAGGAGGCCACACTCGGTGGACTTGAGTCATTTACGGACTTACTTTGCGGCGCTCCCCATTCTCTTCTAGACTGACCTTGATCATATCTTGGTTTATTTTGCCGACCTTCAGGTGACGACCGAGTTGAATAAGGCTCGAACCGTCCTCTAGGGTCCTTTTGCATGTATGGGGAAGGGCATTACGAGATCTACCATATTGTCCCCCTTCAGCTCCGGTCCCGTGATCCGCTTCTATCATCATCTTGGTGGTATATTTGTTATTCACCTCGTTCCAGGAATTAGCCGGAAATTCCGTTAGGCTTTCTTTTAATTTCCTTAATGCGTCTGAACTGTCGGCGTTTAGGCCATCAACGAATGTTGCGGCAACCCAATCTTCGAAGATCGCAAGCATCTCCATCCTTTCCTGCTAGAAGCACTCCATGAAGTTACAGAGCAATTCATCATTCCTTTGCTTTATGGTGAAAACATCTACCTTCTTGGTCCCTAATATGGGCTTTGACAAATGCATCTGCAAGAGCAACAAAAGAATCAATAGAGTTTTCAGGTAAGAGAGTGTACCAAAAGAGTACTCTCTTTGTGAGCGTCTGGATGAATTTTTTCAGCATAACAAATTCGATTTAATGTTGTTGCAGATTGTGCCTAGTGATTGTGGCCTCAAAAGTCACGATGTGTTCGTTCGGGTCTGTCGTGCCGTCGTATTTGGGTATGTCAGGCATTCTGAACTTTTTTGGGATGGGCTCCGGAGCTGCATCTTCTTTAAAGGTTATCTTTTCGTACTTCTGATGTGCGATTTATACACACGCTTAACGCAAGTGCACGCATCGTTACAAGTAATATAGTCTAGGTAAGACCAAATATCGTCCTCAGGGACTGATTTTCAAGTACCGATTATCTATGCTTTAGTTTCTATTTGGTTAACGTTAATTGAGTTGGAATTCTAAACTAATAATGCAGGAAATAAACTAATTATGAAAATACTTTGATTTAAATCAGTTATGATGGAGAATTAGGGCTTCCAAGATCATCAACTATTCACTCTATTCAATCCTTAATACAATTAGACTAACTTCTTGGTCTACGTTAAGATAGCAGGTTAACTAGACCGTTTTATACTCCTGTTAAGGTAATATAAACACTCAACCCCAATGGAGAACCCTTCTATCTTTCGATGACAAGATTGACTACAAAGGAGGATTAAGAGAATAACCTATTAAGCTACACAAGTATCGGGGTACTTTCGTCCACGATTTAAACCTATGTTTATTCAACTATAGCATATTCACAATCTCCCCTTTCGGATTTCGATTAGAACTCATATAAGTGATGATAACTAGTGATTAATTAATTATCAAGCAATCAAATCAACTATTAAATAAAGTGAAGAAGAAATCAACTAATGTATTACTTCATGAATAAGAGTTTCAAGAGAATCACAAGGAAATCCCTAAATAAGTAATTAGCTCCTAGTCATAGTCACGCTAAGAACTAATACAATCTCCATACATGAACTGAAATAAACAAAGCAAAAAGAAAGAAAAGAAAATACTTGAAAAGCCTTCAATCTTAGCCTCCTAAGTTGTGTTGTATGTACAATGGAAGGAATGAATCCCCTAATGATGTAGAGACTATTTATAGCCCAAGAATCTTTTATGTCAAAGGTTAGGGATTATGTAGGTAGGAAAAGTTATTCCTTTTGGACCACGAAACGTGTCACCCGCCCAAAACGTCAAAACTACGCGTGGCCGGTAGCCCTCGATCGGGCGCCACGACGCTTGAAATCAGAGAGTTTCGGACAACTTCAGTGGTCGGCGCCACGGCTCCAATGGCGTTTTTTCGGCGGTTCTTCGCTTCGTCATCCAGTTTTCATCCGAGCTTCGTCTGATATTTTCTATACTTCCCGGGACTTCTTAGACTTCATTTATTGGCCCCTTTAAGTGTGCAATTCCATCTCAATTAAGCTCATTTCATCTTCTTTTCGCCATTTCTCAATTTCTGACCGCTGTGACACAAAAGAAAGTAAAACGACCCTAATACTATACTAAACATAAATGAAATGAGTAAAATACTAACTAAAAATGACTCAAAAGGTGTATATAAAATACACCGATCAAACACCCCAAAACTTAAACTTTGCTCGTCCTCGAGTAAAGCTCAAAAATAGAATGAATGACACGAAAGAAAAGAAAATAAAATGACTCAAAGACACTGATCAATTTGCTGCACAATTGTCACTTAGAAAAACATGAAGGTTAGTAGGATAATATGCAGGAACATATAGCATGAATTTTTAGCATTCTAAACACTCAAGTCAGATATTTCGCAAATTTAATTTAATCATGCTCAATGAAAGTAAGAATACCTAACTATGCATGTTAATTTCAAAATCCTATGGCCTGTTCACTTGCTATTCTCCACTAATCATGGATACACACATTAGAGATCTTCAGGGTTTTCATGGTTGTAATGTAGGCTTAGGCAGGGGTAGGTAAAAATAGGTTTTTAGGCTCAATCTTACGTACCATAAGCTCTTTTGCTTTCGATTCTTCCCTTTTCTTTTGATTTTCTTTTTAACCTCATACCTATCTTTCTCATCTTTTGTTTTGAGAGAATGAGGTGTATGATGAATAGTAGGCACCCCCAAACTTAGACTTTTGCCTATTTTTTTTCCATTGGGGTGCATCAAAATTGTTCACTCTCTTTTTGTTTATTTTTCAACACTTTATATTTCAAACATATCAATTTTTCACTTATGACACAAATATGGAATTATAGGGTATCAAAGAAAATATCTTATTTTAGGCTCAAGGGGCTGACTAGGGATACAATTTTAATGACAGAGATAGACACTGAATGGTAAGAAAGGGCTAACAAAGAAATGTCTGAGTCTTCTCCCTAATATGCATATCCTAACTATTGCGCCTCAAATAGCAAGCAAGCAGATACATAGGCTTAATCATTAACAATACATAAATCAAGCAAGATACTCCAAATAGTTCGATTTCATGAATTTTTGGCATATCTATGCTAAGTGTTCAGATTTTCTGCTTCTAATTCCATTACATTTGTCACGACCCGAACCCGGACCCGTGACCGGTGCCTAACCCGGGCACCCTAGTGACACAACATCAGAGAAAACCAGCGGAATATAAACTCAAGATAAACGAGCATTACGATATAGAATAGTCTAGCCCAAAATGGCTAACCCAAAAGTACATAAACCGAACAGTTACATCCTTAACAAACCAAGTTCTGACAAGACTACAGGCCTCTAAAAAAAGAATAACACTATGACGGGACAGGGCCCCGTCATGCCCCTGAATGTACAAAATATCAATGACTCCAGGGAGAACCATACCAAAAGTCGAGCCTCCGAAGAAATGGAGCTCCTGACACCTGAGTACAAGATCCTAGGAATGAGGATTTACCACCTGCTTTCTTACTGCGGATGAACGCAGCCCAGAGGAAGTGGTCGACACAACGTACCAAGTATGTAAAACGGAAAATACGTAGTAATATCATAAGTCCAAAAATGTCTTGAAGTTATAGATAAAAATCAAATTATGTCAGACCGTGCCTTACTAATAATGAGAGTAACAAGTATAAGTTTTATAGCGTAAAAATAGGAGGCTCGTGATCAAAACAGGTACCTCGCGCGTAGTATCATTAAGCAATCCTACTCCCGGGACTATTTCACCCGCATAGGTCTGTGGACCCGCGTGAGGTCATCCGCCTCGTCATAGGACTATTTCACCCGCACGGGACTATTTCACCCGCATGGATCCTGTGGATCCGCATGAGTACCATCGCGCACTCGCGTGGACTATTTCACCCGCGTGGATCCATGGTCCGGATCCGCACGAGTACAATCGCCGCACTCGCGTCATGGGTAGCAAATCCATGGCATAAATAATAACCCGGTTTACCCGTAACAATATAAACATATATAACATAGCTCATCCGCTAATAAAACATAACATAAGCACTACCTACTATCACATCACAACATAAGCACTAGGCCTATCATAACTCAAGCAAGTTAAGAATCACCTAACTTTATTAATAGTATTAATACATCCTCTCATTTTAGTATACCTAAGGCACGATCATGTCTTTTAATAAAAATCCGAATTTAACCCAAGTATCATGTACCTCTAACCTTTTAAGGAATAACTCTTTTATACAAAAATTCCAAGATACTAATCCCCATAGTGTCAAGTTACGATTTCTTTTCAAAACAAGTCACATTTCCTTTTAAAACTACCTCAAGCTTCTAAATTAAGTGACTTCATTTCTTGTAAAACCTTAGGCAATTCATGCCTTAAAACCATTTTCCTTCCACAAGTTCAAAACATCAAAACCTTTCTCCATTAAACTTTCACAAACTAATATAACCAACTCCCCATAAAGCCGTTATATTAGAGTTAACAATAGTAAAACACATTCCCTTAAGTCCAAGGGATTTTTATACTTTTCTTTTAAACGAAGCAAGTATCAAATACTTATAACAAACGAAGATTTCCAAATCTTGACGCTCACCGTACTACATAGTACAACTAATCATGCTCAAGAGATAGGAAAGCTCCACATACCTCTTGGTCAATCCACAAGCTAAGTCCAATTTACCGCACGTAGTATGTCAACCTAAAATGACCACAATACGCTTATCAAGCTCTAATTACAAATGCAGAATTTCCAAGTTAAAGTCACCAATTTCCTACGGAAAATTGGGCAGCGTTTCCTTTGTTTCTACATACATTGCCACCTTTTCCAAGGTCGATTTTTAACGCTCAAATGCCATGTTTAAGGCTCAACAACCAACCAACACTAGGAATTACACACCTAAACTTTGGTGTGTAAAATTCAACCACAAGTTACAACAACTAATCCAACAAGTCTAATGTAGTATTTAGGCAACAACATGCTCATAAAATCCCCTAACCAATTCTTTCATAACCAACCCCATTTCTTACAACTACTCTAAGTGCATTTTTCCAACTACAAGTTCTTCCTATTAAACATGCAACACCCAATACCAACTACAAGAGAAGAAATGTTACCTTAAGTTTTTGCCAAACTTATTCCAACACCTTGCTAGCCTTTTCTCCAAGAACACCACCACAATAGTCTTCACAAGCTTGTAATAACCTTTCCTTCCTATTACACTTTTCGATTTTTCCTTAGGCTAGAATTCCTCTTGGGAATTTAGAGAAGGATGAGCTTTTAACTTAGAGAGAGATGGAGTGTAGAGATGAAATGTTGAAAGAAATGACCAAGTCTTGGTCAATATAACGACGTAGTGAATCGGATGGGGACACTTGTCACCCTCCCATGGCCTCTTTTAAAACAAAAATCGACTTTCTAAGTTTTTTCCGCCCGCTTCGCCTGGCTTCGCGCCTTCCCGCTGCGCGAATCCTGCGGACCTCGGATCTTTAGGCGCCATGCCTGCTTCCGGCCATGCGGCTGAAACTCAGCCCTCGCATTTCGAGTCGCGCCACGACTTCCGCGGCCTACAATCACTGGCGCCATGCGTCGCCCGGCACAAGGCTGAGACTTCGATCATGTCCAGTTCGAACCACTGGTATAACATTCTCCTTAGAAACATTCGTCCGAATGTTCCTTCTAGCCTCACACAAAACACAATATAAACATATCTTCTTAACTATTCCTTTGCAAAAGAATGCTCCCGAGCCACAACATTACCCAAGCATAATCAACTAAATCAAAACTAATGCCGGAAAGTGGGTTACCCGGAGGTGTAGGGAATAAGTGAGGTACTTCTTCATCATGTCATCCTCTGCTTCCCACGCCATTTCCTCCTGCTCGTTCGCCATAAGACCTGACGAAGCCACGCCCTTCGTCCAAGTCGTCTAACTGACGATCGAGTATCGCTATGGGACTCTCTCATACGATAACTTCTCTCACACCGACATCCCGACGTGTACTCTGACGGATCTCCAACGATTTCCGTAACATAGACACGTGAAAAGCTGGATGCATCGCCAAGATCGGACGGCAGATCCAACTCATAGCAACCTTGCCCACTCTTCTGACAACTGACACGCCAACGTACCTTGGCCGAGTTTCCTTCCTCCCAAATCTCATCACACCCTCATGGGTGACACTTTCGTAAAGACCCAATCATTAACCTCAAACTCTAAGTGTCGACGCCGATGATCTGCGTATGATTTCGCCGACTGGTCGCCAATAACCGCCTCCTGGATAAGCTTCACCTTATCCATCGCCATCGAACCAAATCCGCCCGATTAATCGCACTTCTCCCACTTCAAACCAACCTATTGGTGACCTGCACTTCCTCCCGTATAAGGCCTCATAAGGCGCCATCTGAACACTAGAATGGTAGCTGTTGTTATAAGCAAATTCCACAAGAGGTAAATGATCCTCCCAGCTACCCCCGAAATCAATAACACAAGCCCGCAGATATCCTCGTTGTGCGGATAGTGCGCTACCGCTGTCCGTCGGTCTGAGGGTGAAACGCCGTACTGAGACTCACCTGTGTCCCTAATCCCTTCTGAAAAGACCTCCAAAAGTTAGCCGTGAATCGCTCTCTATCTCGATATAATCGACACCGACTCGCAATCTCACAATCTCTAATATATAATCGGCATAGTCTCTACAAACGCGTCGTCCGATCGGAAGAAAGTGGTGATTTCGCCACCACAACAATAACCCAAATGGAATCATGCCTCCTCAGGTGCGAGGTAACCCGTAATAAAGTCCATGTTGACCACCTCCCACTTCCACATCTAATATCAATACTGTAATAGCCCACCGCTTCGTGCTCAACCTTAACTGGCCGATTAGGACATCGGGCAACAAAACCGCCACGTCCTCTTCAAACCATCCCACCAATATATGCACTGAGGTCGTGGTACATCTTAGTCGACCGGATGAATCGAATAACGAGCACCGCGTGCCTCCCGAGAATCTGGCCGACGAAGTCTGTCACATGGGAACACACAACCGCCTCAATCTTAGCACCCCATCCGGTGCTACCTCAAATAGACTCTTCTCTTCCTGGAGAGCTGCATCTCGGTACCGTACCAAAATCGGATCCTCATACTGCCGCCTCTTCACCTCTTCGACGATGGAAGACTCGGCGACCTCTCGAACCCGAATTCCGTTACTAACGGAATCAACCAAACGAACCCCAAGGCTTGCTAATCGGGTGTAGCTCGACCATATCCCTTTTCTGCTCGAACATCGATAGACTACCCATCGACCGCGACTGCGGCATCCGCCACTACATCGCCTTCCCGCGGGTGGTGCGAATATCAACATCGTAATCCTTAAGTAGCTCCAACCACCGTCTCTGCCGCAAGTTCAGCTCCCTCTGGCTGAAGATGTACTGGAGACTCTTGTGGTCTGTGTAAATGTCCACATGAACTCCATATAAATAATGTCTCCAGATCTTCAAGGCATGAATCATGCCGCCACTCCAAGTCATGTGGGATAGTTCTTCTCATGTTTCCTAAGTCCGGGACGCATAAGCTATAACCTTGCCGTCGCATCAAGACGCACCCAAGCCCGACACCGACGTCACAATAAACCACATATCCATCTAAACCTCCGGAAGAGTAAGAACGGGCGATGTCAACTTCTCCTTTAGCAATCGGAAACTTTCTCACAAGTATCCGTCCACGGAACATAGCCGCTTCCGAGTCGCTTAGTCAAAGTCTTTGAAATAAGCAAACCGCTTCCACAAACCTCCGATAATAACTCGCAAGGCCCAAAGCTGCGCACTGCCGGTGTAGCTGGTCTAGGCCAAGTCTTGATCGCCAATCTTTGTTAGATCAACCCGAATACCATCGGCCCGATAACATGTCCTAAGAAAGCCATCAAGCCACCAAAACTCGCGTTTCGAGAACTTGGCATACAATCGCCGGTCTCGAGGATTCCTAACACCGCCCTCAAATGATCAGTGTGCTCTCGCTCGCGCGAATACACCAAGATATCATCGATGAAAACTATAACGAACATATCCAAGAATGGCTGAACACCCTATTCATCAAATCCATGAATCTCACTGGGCGTTGGTCAACCCAAAAGACATTACCACGAACTCATAAGTGCCCATACCGGTCCTAAATGCGTCTTCGGATATCTGCCTCTAACTCGCACTGATGATAACGGATCGCAGTCGATCTTGGAAAAACATCTCGCACCCTGCAACTGGTCAAACAAATCATCAATCCTGGGGAGGGGATATCTATTTTTGATGGTTACCTTATTCAGCTGCCTGTAATCAATACACATACGCAACGTCCCATCTTTCTTCTTTACAAACAACACCGGGCGCTCCTGCGGAGAAACACTAGGCCTAATAAAGCCTTTCTCCAAAGAAATCTTTCACCGGTCCTTCAATTTCTTCAACTCGGCAGGTGCCATTCTGTATGGCGGAATAGATATCGGTCGAGTGTCTGGTGCCAAATCGATGCAAAACTCAATCTCCCTCTCAGGAGGGATACCCGGAAGCTCGTCTGGGAAAACATCCGAAACTCTCTAACCACCGAATCGATCAAGGTCCCAGATCTCACCTCGATGATCGAATACCCAACCAAATGGTAAATATACCCTTCCGTACCATCTTCCTAGCCTTGAGGTAAGAAATAAACCTACCCCTACGATGCAAGACTCCCTTCCACTCGAGCAACCTGGCCACCAGAAACCGAACCAACTAACCTCTCTCGGTCTACATTGGCATAGCAAGACGATAGCCAATCCATACCCATAATCACATCGGTCCACATGTCCAACTCTATCAAGTCGGCAGAGTCCGACGACCATCTATAGTCACCGGGCAAGCCTTATATACCCGCCGCCTAACACCGAAGCACCTACGGCGTAGCCACCTCAAAGGATTCTATGGACTCGGGCTCTATCCCTATTCTACCAAAGAATATGAGGAGATATATGGGATGTGGTAGAACACGGATCTATCAAAGCATAAACATCACAAAGAAGAAACCAACAATGTACTGGCGACATCGTGGCGCCCCGTCTGGCTCGCGGGCCGACATAGCATAAATGCGGTTCGAGGACCATTGAATCGAACTCTACCACGACCCTGCCGCGGCTCGTCGTCGTGAATACCACGCCTCCGGGCGCATCGCCATCGACGATGAAGATCACCATCGACTTCGCTTGGTTGAGCCATCATATTCTACCACCTGACGAACAATCTCTCTCAAATGGCCTCGCCGCCGCGAGAATAACAAGCTCCCGGAGGAACACGACACCCCATAATGGCAATCACCACATCGACCACACCGAGGCATAGGTGGCCTCATCCGACCGAACTCGTCCTCCGAAACCCGGCCTCGAACCCGCCCCGCTCCCGAATACTCAGACGCCCCGAAGATGGTGGAGAGTGCTCAATCGCCGTGGTGCAACCTCGTCTGCCACAGGCCGTTTACCCCGAAACTACCAGAGGACCTGCTGCCCCGCCTTCTCGCGATACTGCCGATCCGGCCCTGCGTTCTCACACCCGAGGGCATGTGCTGCACGCGGGCAATGTCCATGCCCGGTGAAGAGCCACCCCGAGCAACTCTCGCCAAGTGATCATCGAGTCTCGTGACATAGCGGTGCACTCGCCCTCCATGTCATACCAACGCGGCACATACCTAGCCAATGAGTCAAACTCCACGCGTTGTATTCGACCGCCCTCCCATTCTGTCTCGCCACAAAAATCTATCGGCCCGAGCCCTCTCATCTGCGGAGGCAAGAAATGGCTAAGGAATGCCTCGAGAACTCGTCCCAAACGGCCGAAGCGCATGCTCTCCGACGCCTCACGATCGCATTTACCAATCGCCAGATCCCGCAGCCGATGCGAACTCAAGACCACGGACTCGATCTCAAGCCCCGATCACCGCCATGATCCACAGAATCGTTTGATAAACTCCCGAGATCATCTCGTGTCTCACCAGTAAAACTCGGTGGGCTACAACTCGAAAATCTCTCGCCTCGAGCTAGCTTCTGTCTTTGAACTACAGTGCGCCGAATCGCTGCTCTCAACCTATCCTCCCGCTCGCCACGATCTCGCCGAATCGGCTATCTCTCAGTAGCCCATATCCGCCCGCCGCTGGATCGAGGCTCGTATCGCGGTCTCGATGGCCGCCGCCGCCCGACTCTGGGGTTGGCGACGTCGTAGAACTCGCCGTCCAAACACTCGCTCGTAAGGGCTCGTGCCACTCGTGACCTCGGTGCCCTACCGGTAGTTCTCATCGCTTGCCTTGCCGGGCTGCGGTTGGCGCGAGACATAATCGATACAGAAAATACGCCGAGGAAATTCAACCTATAACACGGCTCTATTGCACGATCTTAGAGTGAAAGAAGGGAACTAATCCTAAATATCCTGCAGCCTCACGATTATAGATGTGGTGCACAACACACCGATAATCAAGACTTACTAGATACGGCTCAGACTCTTTCCGAGGATTAATCGCTCGATACCACTTTTGTCACGACCAACCGGACCGTGGCCGGTGCCTAACCCGCACCCTAGTGACACAACATCGAGAAAACCAATGAATATAAACTCAAGATAAACGAGCATTACGATATAGAATAGTCTAGCCCAAAATGGCTAACCTAAAAGTACATAAACCGAACAGCTACATCCTTAACAAACCAAGTTCGACAAGACTACAGCCTCTAAAAAGAATAACACTATGACGGACGGGGCCCCGTCATGCCCTGAATGTACAAAATATCAATGACTCCGGGAGAACCATACCAAAAGTCGAGCCTCCAAGAAATGGAGCTCGACACACGAGTACAAGATCCTAGGAATGAGGATTTACCACCGCTTCCTTACTGCGGCATGAACGCAGCCCCGAAGGGGTCGATCACAACGTACCAAGTATGTAAAGCGGAAAATACGTAGTAATATCATAAGTCCAAAATGTCTTGAAGTTATAGATAAAAATCAAATTATGTTGACCGTGCCTTACTAATAATGAGAGTAACAAGTATAAGTTTTATAGCGTAAAAATAGGAGGCTCGTGATCAAAACAGGTACCTCGCCTGTAGTATCATTAAGCAATCCTACTCGGGACTATTTCACCCGCATAGGTCCTGTGGACCCGCATGAGGTCATCCGCCTCGTCATAGGACTATTTCACCCGCACGGGACTATTTCACCCGCACGGATCCCGTGGATCCGCATGATACCATCGCGCACTCGCGTGGGACTATTTCACCCGCATGGATCCTATGGTCGGATCCGCACGAAGTACAATCGCCGCACTCGCGTCATGGGTAGCAAATCCATGGCATAAATAATAACCCGGTTTACCCGTAACAATATAAACATATATAACATAGCTCATCCGCTAATAAAACATAACATAAGCACTACCTACTTATCACATCACAACATAAGCACTACCGGCCTATCATAACTCAAGCAAGTTAAGAATCACCTAACTTCTTATTAATAGTATTAATACATCCTCTCATTTTAGTATACCTAAGGCACGATCATGTCTTTTAATAAAAATCCGGGAATTTAACCCAAGTATCATGTACCTCTAACCTTTTAAGGAATAACTCTTTTTATACAAAAATTCCAAGATACTAATCACCATAGTGTCAAGTTACGATTTCTTTTCAAAACAAGTCACATTTCCTTTTAAAACTACCTCAAGCTTCTAAATTAAGTGACTTCATTTCTTGTAAAACCTTAGGCAATTCATGCCTTAAAACCATTTTCCTTCCACAAGTTCAAAACATCAAAACCTTTCTCCATTAAACTTTCACAAACTAATATAACCAACTCCCATAAAGCCGTTATATTAGAGTTAACAATAGTAAAACACATTCCCTTAAGTCCAAGGGATTTTTATACTTTTCTTTTAAACGAAGCAAGTATCAAATACTTATAACAAACGAAGATTTCCAAATCTTGTACGTCTACCGTACTACATAGGTACAACTAATCATGCTCAAGAGATAGGAAAGCTCCACATACCTCTTCGGTCAATCCACAAGCTAAGTCCAATTTACCGCACGTAGTATGTCAACCTAAAATGACCACAATACGCTTATCAAGCTCTAATTACAAATGCAGAATTTCCAAGTTAAAGTCACCAATTTCCTACGGAAAATCGCGCGTTTCCTTTGTTTCTACATACATTGCCACCTTTTCCAAGGTCGATTTTTAACGCTCAAATGCCATGTTTAAGGCTCAACAACCAACCAACACTAGGAATTACACACCTAAACTTTGGTGTGTAAAATTCAGCCCCACAAGTTACAACAACTAATCCAACAAGTCTAATGTAGTATTTAGGCAACAACATGCTCATAAAATCCCCCTAACCAATTCTTTCATAACCAACCCCATTTCTTACATGCAACTACTCTAAGTGCATTTTTCCAACTACAAGTTCTTCCTATTAAACATGCAACACCCAATACCAACTACAAGAGAAGAAATGTTACCTTAAGTTTTTGCCAAACTTATTCCAACACCTTGCTAGCCTTTTCTCCAAGAACACCACCACAATAGTCTTCACAAGCTTGTAATAACCTTTCCTTCCTATTACACTTTTCGATTTTTCCTTAGGCTAGAATTCCTCTTGGGAATTTAGAGAGAAGGATGAGCTTTTAACTTAGAGAGAGATGGAGTGTAGAGATGAAATGTTGAAAGAAATGACCAAGTCTTGGTCAATATAATGCATGTAGCAGAATCGGATGGGGACACTTGTCACCCTCCCATGGCCTCTTTTAAAACAAAAATCGACTTCTAAGTTTTTCGCCCAAATTTCCGCCTCGGCGCGGCCGCTTCCCCGTGGCGCGCCGACTCTGCGGACCCGGATCTTTAAGCGCGCGCCTGCTTCCGGCGCGGCCGCTGAAACTCAGCGACCCTCGATTTTCGAGCGCGACTTGGCCCGCGCGGCCACTAATCACGCCTTGGCGCGCGCGGCCCGCTCTCGCCGCCGCTGACTGGATCATGCGGTCCAGGCCCGAACCACGGGGTATAACAACATTATCCCACTTTACTTCATTAGACGTTTAAGTAACTACATCGTGCATGATCTTAAAAAAAATATGACTCAAAAATACTCAAAAACACACAAAACAAATCACAAGACTCAAAACAATAAAACAAAATATAAGACACCCCCCCAAACTTAATCGACACATTGTCCCCAATGTGTGAAGGCTAAAAATAGGGATAACTTACTGACAACACATCGATCATAATGGAGGTCTGGGAGGAAAAAAATTCTGGAATTTGCACGGAATCTAGGTTTCTGAACCTTCGGCGCCACGACCCTGAGATTCGGCGCCGTGGCGCCAATCTTGCGGCTCTCAAGTTAGGCGCCACGATCTTGATTGGCGCCGTGGCGACGACGCTTTTTTTTTCCAGCGTTTTTGCTCCTTTTTCCTCAGAGTTAGCTTTCAGTCCATCTGTCATCCAACAACACAAAATAAGAAACCAAGACCGTGAGACTGTTCAAGATAAAATAAAACGACTAAAACAAAAATTAAAATAACATAATTTAATAAACATTGGGTTGCCTCCCAACAAGCGTTGTCTTTAACGTCTTTTAGCCGGACGCAATTAACCTTTACTAGTGCCCGACTGATCCTTCTGCAAACTGCTTGCAATCCGCACAGTGTTTGTTGCAGGTCTCACTTTTTCTACAACACATTTTTCAAACAAGGGCCTTAGACATAAGATTATCCCCCAAGTACACAAGACAGACTTGTCTTTTAGGCTCTCGATAATGTAGGGATCAGTGAAATTTCCTACATCTCTTAACTATAGGGGGTGTCCTTGATGGTATGGACTTCCTATTTGGGGATCAACAGTGATAGATTGTGGTGTTTCTTCTGCAATAGGTACAGGAAAAAGAATTTCCAAAGAATCCAAAAAGGTGAATAATTGGATCTCAGTAATCTTTTCCTTCTCTACACCAACTATCTCGCCAGATTCCTCAACAGCTGGGTGTGGTTCAAGTTCCTCAATTTGCTTACCACTTCCCACAATTATGTTGCTAGGCAGATTTGCTTGAGGTGGATTGCTCATCTTATCCATCAGTTGCCCTACGAGTGTCTCCAAATTTTTGAGGGACTCCCTTGTCTCAGCCATAAACTGAGTCTGACACTTGGTGAGCCTGAGTATGCCTGTCTGCAATTCATCTAGATCTTCCTCTAGAACCTGTGGGTTAGGCTGCTGTTGATGAATTTGCTGTCCCTGATAGAAATAGTAGTCCATGTGTCATGATTTTTTTTAAAACATACGAACTTTACCTGCAAAATAAGAAAAACAACAAAAGATGATAAAAAGATGCTCTCAGAACTTTAATTGAGTTGGAATTCTAAACTAATAATGCAGAAAATAAACTAATTATTAAAATACTTTGATTTAAATCAGTTATGATGGAGAATTAGGGCTTCCAAAATCATCAACTATCTACTCTATTTAATCCTTAATACAATTAGATTAACTTCTTCTTCTACGTTAAGATAGCAGGTTAACTAGACCGTTTTATACTCCTGTTAAGGTAATATAAGCACTCAACCCCAATGAAGAACTCTTCTATCTTTCGATTACACTTTTGACTACAAAGGAGGATTAAGAGCAATAACATATTAAGCTACACAAGTATCGGGGTACTTTCGTCCACGATTTAAACCTATGTTTATTCAACTATAGCATATTCACAATCTCCCCTTTCGGATTTCGATTAGAACTCATATAAGTGATGATAACTAGTGATCAATTAATTATCAAGCAATCAAAGCAACTATTGAATAAATCTTAAACAAGTGAAGAAGAAATCAACTAATGTATTACTTCATGAATAAAAGTTTCAAGAGAATCACAAGGAAATCCCTAAATAAGTAATTAGCTCCTAGCCATAGTCACGCTAAGAACTAATACAATCTCCATACATGAACTGAAATAAACAAAGCAAAAAGAAAGAAAAGAAAATACTTGAAAAGCCTCCAATCTTAGCCTCCTAAGTTGTGTTGTATGTACAATGGATGTAATGAATCCCCCAATGATGTAGAGACTATTTATACCCCAAGAATCCTTTAGGTCAAAGGTTAGGGATTATGTAGGTAGGAAAAATTATCCCCTTTGGACCCTGAAAACGTGTCAAATTCGGCCCAAAACGTCAAAAATACCGCATCGGCGTCGTGGCCCTGCAGCCGGGCGCCACGACGCCTGAAAATCAGAGAGTTTTGGACAACTTCAGTGGTCGGCGCTGCTGCCAGGCGCCGCGGCTCCAATGGCGTTTTTTCGGCGGTTCTTCGCTTAGTCGTCCAGTTTTCATCCGGGATTCGTCTGATCTTTTCTATACTTTCCGGGACTTCTTAGACTTCATTTATTGGCCCCTTTAAGTGTGCAATTCCATCTCAATTAAGCTCATTTCATCTTCTTTTCGTCATTTCTTCATTTCTGACCGCTGTGACACAAAAGAAAGGAAAACGACCCTAATACTATACTAAACATAAATGAATGAGTAAAATACTAACTAAAAATGACTCAAAATGTGTGTATAAAATACACCGATCAACTTCCTCGCTCCGACTCCTTTTAGAACAGGAGGGCCCCAAGTATCTGGCTCATCCTTTCGTGAAACTCCTTTTCTAGCGTTGCGAGTCCTGTCAGATCCAATTCTTGCATCACGAGTTCTGTCCCCCCCCACACGTTCATTGCAGACACGTCGAGAGCTCCTATGACTTCTTCATCTTCTGTCGGGTGGCAATCTAGTGTTGTTCCCGACAAAAATCTTAGAAACTTCTCTATGCGCTCCATTATGGCATTGTTTTTCGCCAAGATTGTGGCTAGTGCATCTTTCGAAGAGGGTACCCTCTTCTTTGAACATCCCATCTCCTTTGGAGTGCGGTTCTCTTTTATCGTTCCTTGGGTCGTGTCTCGCGGCTCTCTGCTGGATGGCTTAAAGCATCTTTTTCGTCTACAGACTTGCGTGTGTTACACCTCGTAAATTTAAGGCGATAATTAGAGAACGTAATTAAGAAGTAAGATTCGAATATTGGTAATAAAGTATACGTTCATATGCTAATACGGAAATTAGTATACAAAGAATGTAATCCAGAATAAATTTTGGATTCAACAAATGTGACGACGAGAATTAATACTAGTGGTTGAATTTTTTCCAATGGGGTTATGGATTAGCGTTGTATTATAAAAATCTTGACGTCGAAAGGATGAGGACTTATCGAAAATTTCAGGATTATATTAAGTGTGGGAGATTGACTATTTAGTTGTAGGATTAAGTTAAGTGGAGAAAAATGTGTGGATAAAACAAGTGGCAATTCTCGTCCGCCACATGGACAACATGCAAAATAATTTTCAGATTTTTACTAAACCCATGCCGCTCATTCCCCTCATTTTCGACCAAGTAGGCCTTCCCTCATTCTCCATCCTCTCTCCTCTCAAAACAGTTTTCCCTTGACCTTCATAGCTAATTTATAGACCAAACACCTCCCTCTTCCAAGACTAAGTTATTGTACTAAGTTTCAAGTCGTGGTAACCTCCCCAAAACAGTGAAATCGGTAATTCATTGGCCGAAAACTGTCCAGAAATTTCCAGTGTTGGAGACAAGCTATTTGGAAAAAAACATGTAAGAAATATGGTTTTAAACTTGTAAAGAATGCATGCATGTCATTAGAAGTTGAAGAATTGGTGCAAAAGTGAAGCAGTGGTGCAGTGGCCGATTTTAGGGACTGTTTTGGCTAAGTAAGGTAAGATTTCTTCTTCTTATAGATTATTTGGAGTTGAATGATGTTGTAGTCAAGAGATGAACTTGTGTTAAAAGAAATTGGAAGTAAGAAATTGCATGTGGTTGTTGTTGGAATGATTGAGCCGATTTTGGGGACTGTTTTACCGATTTGAGTATGATTGTCGTTGTTGCTATCATTCACTAATTGCATGTTGAAATTGAAGGAAATCTTGACATTTAAAGTTGCATTTGGTTATATGAAAGTATTGAAATATGAAATTGGATTTTAGGAAGTTAAGAGAAGAGTTGAGGTATTATGGTTGTGTCCGAAAACTTCATGTAATTGTCGGACATTGTTGTGTTGAAATATGGACTATTTTTGTCAAGTTATGATGCTGGAAATTATAAGCTATGAACATGTATATACGCTGTGGTAATTAATAATACATGTCTTAAATGAATTAAAGTGTAGAAATGTGTTATGTTGCAAACTATAAGACCTGAACTCTCGTTGTTGCTAGAATTGATGGACTATTTTTAAGGTTGTTTTAATGTGGTTTAAGGGTGTCACGCCCCGAACCCCGGGCTCGTGACTGGTGCCCTACCTGGGCACTCTTCTACCTAACTGACACAAGTAACCCGCGGAATTAAATAACACCTCGTTTTTTTTTAAAACCAACTAACATGCAAGGGCAAAGCCGACAAGGCTGCCACATAATATACATAATAAAAGGTACTATACTGTACATGAGTCTAATCCCACATATGAATACAGACCTCTAAGAGTTTTACTGAACTATGACGGGACAAGGCCCCACCGTACCCATTGTAACACCCCATTTAAATCGGAGTCGAAACGGGAGTACCACGTATGGTTGATTCCTAAAATATATTTTAAGGAGTCGCCACCTAATTATTATAGTGAATTAGGACACTTAGTTTATTGCAATAAAAATACTGCAATTGACTTCCATTTATTGGTCTGCGAAATTAGTGAGATTCTGAATCAGGGTTCTTTATTATCCTAAAGGGAAGGGGTTAGGCATCCTTTAAGATCCGCTAACTTGCGGTTGTTCGTTCAAACCTAGGTTAATTATTTATTGCTCTTTTTATTCTACCTATTCTAAGCATTTTACATAATTTACAATTAAAATAAAATACAATGCAAAATAATAAAACATGAAATTAAATACGACATAAAATAAACTCCGGGGCATTCTTTTTGAAATGCATCTCCGGATACCTGCATAAACACTTAGTAAACATATTAGTAATAGAATACATAAATTTTAAAATAATAGCAAAAATTAACAAACAAAGCAAATAAATCCGTCTTTTATGCAAGTGAGGCCTTGGAAATCGGACGGATTCCTTCATTAGCCAATATTGCTAAAAATAATAAAGTAAATAAAACCTTGGATCCGCCAAAACAGTAATAGTTTTAAACACGGAGGGCTCAGATATGTAAAAATATAAAGTAGGACAGCCTAAACAAGTGCGGCTGCGAGAATTCGCCTTGCCAAGCGCATGTTGGTTATCCGATGTAAGTGGAAGAAATCATCCTTGCCCAGAAAGCTTCATTTATTTTATTTTCGTCTTTTGCAATCATGAGGCCTCAAAAATCGACGGATAACTTTTTCATCGGCCAGACAAAATGTAGTAATTTGGTCAATATCAAATTAAAATGTAATAAAGGGTAAAACAGTCTAAACAAAATATCTTTTCGGATACAGGACTAATATTTATTTTATTTTTTCATTTTTTTAAAAAAACAAAATGTAAAAAACAGTTCAAGAAACTATAGCAAACGGTGGCAATGGCAAACATAGCTAAAATAGAGCAGAACAAAACGAGACAATAACTTAAAATTGATTTGATAGAAAACTAACCACATTAGTTGTATTTCATTGCTTAGAGATATGAAAAAATACAAATAAAATTTATCAAGCAGTGACAAATATAAACATGTTAATGTAGGCAAAGAATGAACAACGAAACTTATATTTTACACTAGAACTAGTATATCTTATATTCATGTATAATGTATGGATTTAAATAAATAAAGTCCATCACCAACAACTAAACAATAGCAATAATAATAGTAACAATAATAATAGTAACAACGGTGAGATATCAAAACACAAAATCAGTCCAAACAGAGACAAGGATTATCGAAACAATCCAAAAAAATATCAAATCAATACCAACATAAAAATAGAACAGCGGAGATGGTGAAGACCGCGGGGCGGCATCACCTCCACGGCTTTGACCGGAGAAACGCCGCCAGGTGGTGGGAGTCGCCGGAGCAAGTGGTGGACAGCGACGTTGGGGCAGTGGGGGTGAGGGGAGATATGGTGTGTATGCGTGTGTGTGTGTGGAGGTGTGTGTGAAGAAGATGAATAGGAGTGAGTTGAAAAATGAAAGTGGCAATGTGGCGACTGAGTGGGGAAGAGGGTGAGGGAGAGGGTGTTCGCCGGAGCTTGGAGCTCCGGCGAAAGAGGCGGCGGCGATTATTTTGGAAGAGGAGAGGGAGTGAGGAGTTGAAAAATATTTAGGGCTATGAGCCTCCTCTTTTAAAATCTGAAATTCTTTCTCTTATTGACAAAATTAACCCCCTTCTTTACCTCTTGGACAATAATATCTTAATTATCCAAAGGATAAAATCCTCAACCCATCACCTCAAATGTCCTTTTTTTTTAAAGTGACAAGATCTTGACTTGATCGAATTCTTGCTCTGTGTTTTAAGATTAACTGTTATGGTTCTACTGCATTGACAGACCGTACTAAAATATAATTAAGTAATATATATAAATTGATAAATAAACCTAAGTATTAATGTATGATTTTTTTTTTAAAAAAAAATGCTTAATGCGTAATCTAAAATAAAAAATGCGAAGTCATTTAATTATTTAAAGAGATGCAAAATTATTAAAATAAAATAACCGAGAAACAATAATAAAAACATAATATTAACAACGACCTAATGCTTAATTTAAAGATAAAAGATGCAATGCCATTTTGTGAAGAAATAAACATAGAATATTATGTAAAAATATGCAAAATAACGATTAAAATGTGGTGTGCTAAAAATACTTAAAATTGCAACAAATATACAAAAAACGGGTCAAAATTGACTGTCAACACCCATAACTGTACAAAAGTCTGTAATGAAGGATCTATACCAAAATGATAGACTCTTGAACAGATGGAGCTATCCAAAACTCGAAGCAGGGTCCTACACCTACAGATCACCAAACTGCGTACCTAAACCTGCGGCATGAACGCAGCCCCCCGAAGGAGGTCAGTACGAAGAATGTACCAAGTATGTGAACTGAAAATACTGTAATGAAATCATAACAGTCTATACAAAACAGGAGACATGTATGATTTCCAAACTACAGTACACAATACATAAGCAGTCATATCAAGTCAGGGACACATGCCCTCAAAGTCATTACTCAAATATAACCATGGGTCTCACGCCCATAATATCAATCATGCCCGTGGAATCCTTCGCTATGGCGATCCATGATATAATATAACATCAATAAGCACACCGAACCTTCATGCAGAGTAATGCAATCCTTTTTATCTTTTAAGTTATGCTTTTAACAATGCGACCAACTGTCCACTTTAAGTCATAAACACACCGCACTTTCATTAATGAAATCACTACCGCTTCAAAACACGAAGGTCGTGGCGGTGCGGTCAACCACCTGTGTTATAATGCAACCTATCATGGGACTATTTCACCGCAAGAGACTATTTCACCCGCTTAGGTCATGGACCCGAATGAGTCATCGGTACACGATACTCGCATCACGGATAGCTAATCCATGGCTTATATATATCCCGAATTTAACCCGCCCGAGTCAAATACCGACCGCGTGAGTGTGTACTACCACCACCATGGGGAGCTACTCCATGATATCCTTGAAACAAGTTGCCGACCCTTTATGGAGGGACGCGGAGATGTGGAAATATGACACTTGCACGAATGTCTATATGAGCAACCCATATGCAAGTAAACCAAGACAACACCATGCCTTTTCCTTTTCACATAAACCAAGACAATACCATGCCTTTATACAAACCAAGACAATTACCGTGCCTTTCCTTTTTACATAAACCAAGACAATTACCATGCCTTTCCTTTTTACATAAACCAAGACAATTACCATGCCTTTCCTTTTTACATAAACCAAGAGAAATCCTTATTTAAGCAAACCAAAGTACTATCAAGGCACAAATAGAATAATTCTCATTTACACAAGCCAAAGTACTATCAAGGCACAAATAGAATAATTCTCATTTACACAAGCCAAAGTACTATCAAGGCACAAATAGAATAATTCTCATTTACACAAGCCAAAGTACTATCAAGGCACAAATAGAATAATTCTCATTTACACAAGCCAAAGTACTATCAAGACACAAATAGAATAATTCTCATTTAAACAAGCCAAAGTACTACGTACGTCCATTCTTTTCAAAAGACTTATTTTTATACAAAGCTCCAAGATACTAACACCCGTAGTATCAAGGCATGTCTATTTTTCAAAATAAGTTACTACACCTTTAGAAATTCATTTCAAAGCTTTGAAACTAAGTAACTTTAAATTTCACAACCTAGGCAACTCATGCCTATCAATCAAAATAGACAATTTTCTTAACCTTCCATAAAGCCGTTATAACTAACTTCCCATAAAACCGTTATAACCTTTTATGGTTTTAGACAAATTTATTCTTTTTATATCCAAGAGACTTATACTTTTAAAATCAAGTATCACATACTTTCAAATCAAGTTTCTTAACTTTCAAAATACTTCAAGTCTCTTAATCTTTAGAAATCAAGTTTCTTAACTTTAGAAATCAAGTTTCTTCTACTTTTAAATCTCAAGTAACTCACACCTTTAAAACAAGTTACTTCTCTTTAAGTCATGTCATTTCTCCTCTTTTAAATCAATTAAGTAAATCACTCCTTTGACTCCTCTAAAGTCATTATAACAACCTTTAGGTTTTGAAACTAAGACACTAGCCAAAATATTTGGAAACCACTTCCTTTTCAAGACTCTATGTACTTCAAGTAAAATACTTTCACTTTTGAAAATCCAAACTTCATTAAGGGAATGGATTATAACAACTTCCAATTTAAACATCCAAAGTACAATCAAGGAAGTATATAGAACAACTTCTATATTAGGCAATCCAAGTACAATCAAGGAATGGATCATTTAAGGAGTATGACTTACTTTCTTTATCATAAGGAAATCATGGTAGAAGAAGAGGAGATAGTTCACATACCTTTTCGGCTTAATCCACAAGCTAAGTCGAATACGCCGCACGTAGAATTGTCAACCTACAATGGCCACAACACGACTATCAACTTCTAGTTTCTAACGTAGAATAATACTAAGTATACAATCTCTTATTCTACGGAAAATTGGGCAGCACCTCCTTTGTTTCTACATACTTTTCCACCTTTTTCAAGGCCCGATAATCAATAACCAACATGCCACATTTAAGGCTCAACACACCAACCAATCAAAGGAGATTACACGCCTTACAATACGTGTAAAATTCTGCCCCACAATTAATACCAAGTAACTTCAATATTCAAAGCCATTCTCGGCTAACATGTACAACAACACAAGTCCTTTCCAATTCTTTTTCAATCCAAGTTCTTAGGTCTAACATGTTATATAGTCATAAACAACTTTAACAACTATAATTCATTCTTTATATAACATGTGACGACTTAAACTAATAATCAAATTGAATTGTAATCTCAAAGGCTAAACATGCTAGTTTCGGATTAGGGTTCCAATAGCCAATACACTTATCAAACTTCATACTATATACCTCATGCTTGCTAATATCCATAGCTACAACAATAAGTAATCTTAATTACTAAAACGATAAGATTGTTACCTTTATAAGCCCTTATAAATTCCAAGATTCAAAGTCTCTCCTTAGCAATTCTTAGTTCCTTTCCTTTACGCTCCAATCCGCTATTTGAAGCCTTTAAAAGTTCACAACCAACTTCTCTTCCATTTTCAATCCAAACTTATGAAAACGACTAAGGTTTTCGCCTTGCGACTAACGTGAAAACGTCGTTTTTTCGAGATCTTTCTATTGAGATATCCTTACAATACCCTTAGGGACCTTGAGTTAAAGTCTTGTGAATAATGAACCACAAACGAAAATCTTTTTGTGTGGGAAATGTTCAAACCCGAGAGCAACTTATATGTAGAACAAGGTCTCTAATTTTTTCTAAGTGTTGAAGATTTGGTCTTGCTACTAGTGTAGTATATATAACACAATGGAGGGCTTAGATCACAACACTTGTGTGGTTTGGATGGAGAATAATTAATATCTAGCCAAGTGGGCAAGTTGACTAAGTCAATTTTCTCAAGCTTTGCAAGACTTGTTCATCTACATAGGTCAATGACCATTAAATCCTTGCCCAATTTTGTCCAAGACCATGTGGGGGGGGGGGGGTGCCACGTGTCGCCCTCCCATTCGTCCATAACATTCTGTAACCCTCGTGGGCCCCACAAAACGTAAAATTCCTCGGGTGGGCCCTACGTGACCAAATCCATGAAAATAAATTTCTATAATGATAATACATTCTATATTCCTCAAATAATGCATTTTGAGAATCTAATTCTCAACAACGAACATTTTTCCTTTCCGACGTTCGGAAGATTTTCCTTCGGAAAAACAATTCTTCCTTTCGTACCAATTTCAAGTCTTGATTCCTTACGTACATTCTCTTAAACATGTCCTTGAATTATGGGGTGTAACAAAGGGGCTGAATTAACAAGAGAAATAGGTGTATTAATCACTTTGGTTGTTGTAGTTGTTGTCTTCTATGAACGTAAAGAGAAAGAATGTATTATGATGGCGTATATGTAGTATTTGGGATTGTTTTGGTTATATCTTTAAGTTGCATCTTGTTATTGGTATTGTTGACTTTGTTTGTAAGTTGTGGATGTGCATATAAATAGGGGAAGTGCTGCCCAAATTTTTATAGAAAAGAGAGTCGTCATTCGACATAACTTATACTAGAAATCATAAGAGTTGACGAACGAATTACTATTGTTATAGGTTGAAGTGTTAATCGAGACGAGTTTTAATTATAGAGTTGGTTAGTTCGATAATAAGGTATGTGAAACCATCATTTGTTCTTTTGCCATGATTTATATAAATGAGTGTACGACGGACGTACATAATTCTATTGAATCCTTACTCCTAATGATACATGTCATGATAGTGCCGTGATTTTCTAAGTAATAATTGTTCTATTTATTCCATTGAGAGTCAAATGATGATTTAATTTGTATAAAGTTACTCATGATAATCTATTCGTGTTTGATGTGCTTATATCATTTCACCGAGTCCCAGGCCGGGTATGTTCGTGCGCAGTATATATATATATATGATTATCTCACCGAGTCCCAGAATGGGTCGGGTACGATATATGTGGACAGACATCCACAGATATGATGATTTTATGTGGACAGGCATCCACGAATATGATTATTTCACCGAGTCCCATGATGTGTCGGGTACGGTCTGTGCACAGATGATGATTTCACCGAGACCCTCACTAGGGGGCCGGATACGGTATATATATGTATATGACTTCATTCACCGAGTCCCACATTGGGCCGGGTATGGTATATTATATGGACATACATGACTTTCATTTTTATAAGGCACAGTTGACTCTCATTTTTATATGGCACAGTTGACTCTCATTTTTATATGACACAATTGTACTGGTATTTTGATTATTATACATGTCCCCTGTTATCATTTGGCCAGGTATAAGGGTGCCCAGGTAGGGCACCGGGTCGCGGCCCGTCGGGTCGGATCGTGACAGCTTGCTTTCTAGGCTATTATTCCCTTTGATTTTGTCTGTGATGTCTTAAGCTGTTCTTCTAGGTACTGATGCTCACTAAGCACCAGTTCTTTTTCAATCTCTCGCGGGTCGTGAGCAATGTTGTTTTGACCTGACATGCTTTTATTCCGTCTTATGTTTGCCTCGGGGTTTCAATAAAATCACCTACGGATCGAGACAACTCCACAACTGTCTATCCCCACAGATTGCGTCAAATTGTTTTTCGGTGAAAATGATATCTACCAAAAATGCATTTAGAGATTTGTATTTCAATGATTTAAAGACAAGAATGTCGTATTCGATCCGGAGACCCTCTTGATTGACTTCAGGATTGAGATTTAGGTTACAAACATATGATGTTTAAAGATAATAATATGAATAAGCAAATAACTAAAAAGTAATGAATAAAATTTGAAAATAAACTATGGATCGAATATGAACCGAAGTTGAGAATCGTGTATTAGCTTGAGAGAGATCTAAGTTACAAAAATGTGTGCTTAGAGAGAATATAATGTCTCTTCCTTCTCTTTTAAGTGTTGCATATATTAGACAAAACTAGACTATTATGCCCTCTAAAGTTATGACGACGTGAGCATACTGACGTCATAGTACCCACACGCGCCGCGACGCTCTGATCTAGGAGGACTGATGTGATAAGAGTTGTTGAGAGTGGAAGACAACTTCACTAAGACTCCATGACCATCAAATTTCTCGAATACGCTAATGCTCCCGGAAGCGTTTCCACTCAATACAGATTGGGAGTAGGAGACAACTGTGTGAAAGCTCCGAAACCACTAAACTTCTCAAATACGCTAACTCTTCGAGAGGCGTTTCTACCCAATACAACTATCATTTTTCTTAATCCAATTTGGGGAAAAAAGAGAATTTGAGATGGTTCATGCCTTCATGGGTAATTAAAAAGGGATGTGTTGCTTGATGGTCCTTCAATTGGATTGAAGTACAAACAGTTGAAACTTGAAAGCCAAAGTTGAGAATCCAAAGCTTGATGTTTCTTTTGCATCTCCAAGATCTTGTTTCGTCTATCCTCTACTATTTTTACTTTGTAAAATTTATGCACATAATAGAAAATCATGAGTGTTTGTCTTTTCTGATTGTCTTACGTCTCCCATTTTCTTTGTTTTTCATTCCTTGAAAATAATTAAAGGAAATCAAAGTGAAGCCAGACTATACTTATATTGTATTAATGATAAATAATTGTATAATATTAATTTGCAAACTACAAAGAAGCTAGTGTTACCTCTATATATTTTTATAAATATATAATTTAGAACTTTTTATGGAATTTCTTAAAAATTAGTCTTGACATATTCGCGATCATTGCCTTATACATAATATTTTACATGACTATTATAAAGTATTCATTTTTTATTTATTCAAATATTTAATTAGCAAGTGTTGTTTAAATACTTCAATTTGTTTGTTCTTTCATTTTCACAAGCTAATATATTTATTAAATTTATATTTTTTTTACTTTGACAATTCTTAAAAATAATAAAACTTATCTTTTTTTAGGTTTCATATTGAGTTTGACACTTATATTGGAAAAAAATAAGAAATCGTTTGTTTATTCTTTCTTTTTTTAGGTTTCATAACTAGAATTCTTAAACGTTACTAAAATGTAAACAGAAATTAAGGAGGAAACAAATGAGTCATATTAACAGTAGACATAATTTTGTCTTTATTGATTTTGAGCAATGTTAAAAATAATTATTATGTGACTTTCTTTGATTTGAGTGATTCTTTTATTTTTTATTAATATAATAATTATAAATAAAAATTAAATAGCCGTTTGGAACATTTTTATTTTCTTTGGAGTTGAATTTCAGAAATTATGTTTGGTCATAAAATATTAAAACATTTTGGGGAAAACATCAAAAAATTATTTTCACTTTTATCACTCCAAATCACTCACAAAAAAAAATGTAGTCTGTTTGACCAAGCTTTTAATAATCAACTTATTTTTAAAAATATTTTTCAAAAAGTACTTTTGGTGAGAAGTAATTTATGTTTAAAAAAGGAATCCCGGTGTATTAAGCTCCCGCTATGCGCAGGGTCCGGGGAAGAGTCAGACTACAAGGGTCTATTTTATGCAGTCTTACCTCACATTTCTGCAAGAGGTTGTTTCCACGGCTTGAACTTATGACCTCCTGATCACATGACAATAAATTTACTAGTTACTCAAAAGCTCCCTTTAAGTAATTTATGTTTAACCAATTAATTTAAAAAATACTTTTAAATAGCAATTAATGTTCGGCCAAGCTTTTAAAAAGTATATTTAAGTTTATTTTCTCAAAAGGGTTTTTTAGAGAATTTTTTTTTTCTTTTGAAAAACAGCTTATGATACTCCCCTTTATCCTTCCAAAAGCTTGGTCAAACAGACTATTAAAAATAACTTTAATTTATATTCAGCCAAATACAACTCTAATTTTCAAATACTCTTTACAATTTTTCACTTTAAAAACTAAAATTACTTTTTTTAAATTTCACAATTTCCATGGCCAAACAGGCCCTAAGTAACCATCTGGTAAACTAACTCGAGCTTTTCATAATATATTCTTTTATTCAAATTATTGTGCCATATAAAATCATCTCCTCTTAACTTTTTCGCCCAAGGTTTTATAAGTCAGAGAACCTATCTTTTATTAGCTAATTTTCTATGCACATAATATATGTGCGTAATATTAAATTGAAGGTAGGTAGTTGCAGTTTAGGTATGTAACTAAGACGTCTGAGAAACTCCAAATACAAGCTTACAGTAGTAGTTCCACTGTAGTTGCAGTTTCTAGAATAGGATAAAAGTATCTTCGGTGCACTAACCTCCCGCTATGCGCGGGTTGATGAGTTAATTTCTAGAATAATATAATCCAATGAAAATGATGATTGATGAATGATAGTTACTTACTTCTCTAGTGAACCATGCAGCTTTTCGCTGTCCATCCAAAATAGCGTTTACTTTTTGGGAGTTAGAAAATCCATTGATGACGAAATGCATTTTGTTATTCTTCAATGGATATCCACGAAAAAAAAACATTTCTTATTTATATGATGCTGCCATTTCAACTACTACTATTACTGCTCTACTGGATTCTTCATACTTGTTGACATGCAGAGCAAAGGAAATACTGAAGTCATGGTGATTGATTCTAGGGGGAATCCCAATTGGTTATTCGATTATGAGTTGATGACGAATATTACTTCTGTTGCTGATTTCCAGTCTCCGGCAACCATTGACTTTAGCTGGCCTGCTCAAACAATCTATGCTTCCTCTAATCTCATGTGGGTCTGCTCTTCAACCTTTTTATTTTTGAAGCACTTAGGAGAAAGTTTAATTCTTTACAGTTTATCGTAGAATTACTCTGATGGTCATTTCCTTTTTTTGTTTCTTTTCGAATTTAAAGAAGCTATAAATAAAATTTTATGATATTGCTCTGAATTAGAATTGTTACTGTTAAAAGTGTTAAAGTGTATATGGGCCACAGCCATAGAATAAGGATTCCTAGGTAGAATAGGAAGAAGATCTTCTTTGTAACTTGTATATATATGCTTTTCATTAATAAGAATAATCAAGAGATTATTTTTTTCATGGTATCACCCTGCTCCCGCTCCTCAAAATTTCTTCTTCTTTTTCTCAAAATTTTGCTCTATATTCTCGATTTTTTGTGTTCTTCCTCTTTCACAAAAATCGAGTATCTTCTCTTACAAAAATCTTTCTCACAAATTTCCTTCTCTGAATCTTGTTGTTCTATTCCCTATGGCTGATAAGAACAGTTTTCACCCTGCCCTCACAGTTTCTAATATCAAGAGCGTTCTTCCTATTGTTCTTGACCTAGAAAGCGTTCAATATGCGACGTGAACAAAATTATTTAAGATTCATGCTTTGGCACATAAAGTCCTCCACCATATCATTCCTTTAACTCCTCCAAAGGGGTGTAATACAGCGTCTACTTCTACGACGATTGTACCCACTAAAGAAGCAGATCCAGAATTATGGGTTGATGACAAGGTTCTTCAGTGGATTTATGCCACTATCTCCTTGGACCTTTTACAGACGATTATAGAATCAAATTCCACAGCTATGGCGGCGTGGGATCGATTGCGCGACAAATTCCAAGATAACAGTCATTCTCGAATTGTTATCCTTGAGCAGGAATTCTCCCAGGTGGCTATGACGAGTTTTCCCAACGTTTCTTCTTATTGCAAACGCCTCGAGACTCGCGCACCAACTCAAGAACGCTGGGTTCTCCCGGTTTTCAAAGTCGCTAGTTCTTCGGATGGTCAGCACGCCTTCGAGGCCTATAGCGGTGTTGCTTCGGTGATTCGTCAGAGTAACCCCCTGCCAGGGTTTTATCAAGCTCGTTCTATGCTTACTTTGGAGGAAGCCGGATTGGCTAAGAAAGTGGCGATTGGGGCCAGTCTTGTCGTCATGATGAATGCTTCCAATTTTACTCCTTCCAATCCAGCCAACATGACTCAAAATCATAACAACGGGGGTGGTAAGAAGGGCCAGAATCGGAAGATTAATGGCAAGAATCGTGGAGGCAACAACGGAGGCAATCGTCGCCAAGAATAAAGAAGCATCCGAGCCCACAGGACCCCGACAGGCAGTGGGTCCCAGCGCCTCACAGTGCTGCGGTTCCATCTTACAGCGCCACATCGCAGCCTTACAGCGCCACGACGCCTCGGGCCGCGCCCGGCCTTCTTCCCGCTCGACTGGTTCGAACCATGGGCAGCCCCAGATCCAAAGATACTTGGGCCTCGCCCCCATCAGGCCCACCACGCAGTGGGGCCCACCCAAACCAAAATTGAATCAGCGATGCAAACCTTGGATTGACTCAACCGGACCCAAATTGGTACATGGACACCGACGCCACTACCCACATGACATCTGATCAAGGTACTCTCTCGTCTTATTCCAATTTGAGCACTAATCGTGGTATAATTGTTGGTACCAATGATAATTGGGTTTCTATTAATTTTGATCCATTTGGATTTTCTGTGAAGGATTTCAAGACGGAGAGTCATCTCATGAGGTGTAACAGTAGGGGTGGTCTTTATCCAATCACTCCAAGTCTCAGCATCTCGCGTCAAGCTATGCCATCCACTTTTGCAGCTTTTGCTCCTTCCTTGTGGCATGCTCGTTTAGGTCATCCAGGATCGTCTATCTTATCTTCTTTAGATAGACATACGTTTATTTCTTGTAAGGGTACGCGTAGTAATCCACTTTGTCAATCATGTTGTTAGGATATTTTTGTATGCTCAACGCAAGTGTACGTATCGTTCACAAGTAATATAGTCCGATAAGACCGAATATCGTCCTCAGAGACTGGTTTCTAAGTACCGTTCATCTATTTTATGTTATCTATTTGGCAATCGATAATTGAGTTTGGTTTTTGTTTAACTACTAGAATAATTGCAAGAATTAACTAAACTATTTAAGTTGTGATCAGTTATGAAGGAATTATGGCTTCCAAAATCCTCGATTATCCACTCTATTCAATCCTTAATGCAACTAGAATGACTTTTTCCTCTACGTTAAGATAGTGGTTAACTAGACTGTCTTATATTCCGGTTAGGATATATAATCACTCAACCCCAGTGAAGAACCCTTCTATATTTCTATGATAGGATTTACCACATAGGAGGATTAAGAACAGTAACCTATAATGCTACACAAGTATCGGGGTACTTTCGTCCACGATTTTAACTTATGTCTATTCAATTACAGCATATTCAAATCTCTCCTCTCGGTTCTTGATTCGAAATCATATAGATTATGATAATTAGTGATCAGTTAACTATCAAACATTCACACCAATATTGAATAAATCTTAATCAAGTGAAGAAGAAACCAAACTACTACATTAATTCATGAAAACGAGTTTCAAGCGATTCATAAGGAAAGTCTTAATAAAGTGTTTAGCTCCTAGTCATAGTCACGCTAAGAACTAACACAAAATCCATACATAAACTGAATTAAAAAGAAAGAAAGAAAAATTACGTAGAACTAAGTCTCCAATTGTAGCATCAATCCTTGCCCTGAGTTGTATTGTGTGATAGAATGAACTCCTCTCTCCTAAACTAATCCCTAAGGCTTAAATATGTTGCAAATTCGTGCCCTATGGACCCTTCTGCCCTTGGCCAATTCTAACTCGGATCTGAAAATTTGCGCCTCGGCCCTGCAGAGTGGCACCGCGGTGCCGAAAGTCATGTAGCCTGGCAGTAAATATGGCACCACGGTTCTGTCTGAATGGCCTCCGGTGCCAAAAGTCCTGCGGGGTCTCTGATCTTCTGGAACTGCGGTTCTGCTTGTGGGCACCGCAGTGCGGTTTTGCCTTCGTCCGAATTATCAATTTTCAACCTCTTTCTGCCTCGGGACCTCCTTTTAAGCCCACTTTTCGTTCCTTTTCGCCATTTTGCCATTTTGAACCGTTGTGACTCAAAAGAAAGAAAAACGAATCTAATACTATACTAAACACAACAAAAATAAGTAAAATACTAACTAAAAATGACTCAAAAAACATTGTGCTTTGGGAAAAATTATTAAGTTACCATTTGTAGCGTCGAATTCTACTACTTCAATGTCATTTGATATTATTCATAGTGATTTGTGGAGATCTCTGGTTCTCAGTTCTATGGGTCATCGTTATTATATTTTATTCTTAGATGATTATTCTAAATATTTATGGACGTTTCCAATTGCGAAAAAATCTCAAGTTTTTTTCATTTTCATAAAATTTAGAGTTTTCATAAGAACACAATTTGAACGGGAAATCGAAAACATTCAATGTGATAATGCCAAAGAGTATGACAATGGAGAATTTAGGGAGTTTTGTGTTTAAAATGAGATAAATTTTTATTTTTCTTGTCCTCATACATCTTCACAAAATGGGAAAGCTGAGCGAAAAATTCGTACCATATATAATATTGTTCGCACTTTATTGGTTCATTCTTTCGTTCCTCCATTATTTTGGCCTCATGCGCTACAAATGGCTACCGATCTACTCAATATTCTTCCTTCTAAAAGTTTGACATATTCATCCCTTCTCAAAGTCTTATATAACAAGTCTCCGTCATATTCTCATCTTAGGGTCTTCAGATGCTTATGTTATCCACTGTTTCCATCCACTACAGTCAATAAACTTCATACACGTTCTACTCCGTGTGTGTTTTTGGGTTTTCCATCAAATCACCGTGGTTATAAATGCTTTGATTTGTCCTCTAAACGAATCATCATTAGTCGTCATGTTCTCTTTGATGAATCTCAATTTCCCTATCTAAAGTAGAAAAACCAGTGCCTAGTTCTTATGATTTTGGATGAGGATATCTCCCCCTATGTTCTACGTCATTTTTCAGATTTGCCCGAAAAAACACCGTCGGGCGCGACGTGCGTGAGGCAGCGGTGCAAAACTCATGCGAGACAGTAGCATGACCACTCCCAGCGCCATGGCCTTCGACGGTAATTCCAAAAATTCCCGAAAATTCCCAAAATTCACTCAATTTAGCCCAGAGTCTTGGTTCAGTCACTCGCAGTCAACTGGGTATTTTTAAACCAAAAAGACATTTCAATTTGAATTATAATGTTCTGAAATCCCCCTTACCCCGTAATCATGTGTTTACCTTAAATGACCCTAATTGGAAAATTGTCATGACCGAGAAATATAATGCTCTTATTGATAATAAGACGTGGGAGTTGGTACCCCGTTCATCTGGTGTTAATATTATTCGGTCTATGTAGATTTTTGTTTATAAGGAAAATTCTGATGGTTCATTTGCAAGGCATAAGGGTAGACTTGTAGGTGATGGTAAGACTCAGCAGGTTGGTGTGGATTGTGGTGAGACATTTAGCCCGGTGGTCAAGCCGGCTACCATTCGCACTCTGCTCAGCTTGACTCTTTCAAAATCATGACACATTCATCAGTTAGATGTGAAGAATGCTTTTCTACATGGTGATCTTCAGGAGACAGTGTATGCACTCAGCTGTTGGGGTTCAGGGATACTAGATATCCTAATCATGTCTGTCTTTTGAAGAAGTCCTTGTATGGACTTAAGCAGTCTCCACAGGCTTGGTATAAGAGGTTTGCTGATTTTGTTACGACTATGGGTTTTTCTCACAGCAGGTCTGATAATTCACTGTTCATATATCGTTGGGGTTCTTCCACGGCTTATATATTGTTATATGTTGATGATATTATCTTGATTGCCTCTTCTGATGCTTTGCGAAAGTCTATTATGACAATGCTCAGTTCTGAGTTTGTCATGAAAGACTTGGGACCCTTGAGCTATTTTTTGGGAATTGCAATCACTCGTCATGCATGCGGATTGTTCTTAAAACATAGGAAGTATGCAGCAGAGATCATTGAGAGGGCTGCAATGTCATCCTGTAAGTCCACTTCTACTCCAGTTGATACTAAATCCAAGTTGGGTGCTGCAGCTGGCTCTCCGTATGAGGATCCGACCCGCTATCGTAGTCTTGCAGGTGCCCTTCAGTATCATACGTTCACGAGACCAGACATTACATATGCAGTCCAGTGTTTGTTTATGCATTATCCCAGAGTTGAACATATGAATACGCTCAAACGCATCCTTAGGTACATTCAGGGAACACTTGATTATGGTTTGCATTTGTACCCTTCATCGACGTCTACACTTGTCTCATATACATATGCTGATTGGGGTGGTTGTCCTGACACCAGACGGTCTACGTCTGACTATTGTATGTTTTTAGGTAATAATTTGGTCTCATGATCTGCCAAGCGTCAATCTACGCTTTCACGTTCAAGTGCATAGGCCGAGTATCGATGGGTATCCAATGTGGTTTCCGAGTCATGTTGGTTACATAATCTACTTTTAGAGTTTTATTGTCCTATTGAGAAAGCTACCTTGGTGTATTGTGATAATATAAGTGTCATCTACCTTTCTGATATTTCAGTTCAGCACCAGCGCACTAAACACATGGAGATGGATATTCACTTTGTTCGAGAGAAGGTAGCTAAATGACAAGTACGCGTCTGCCACGTCCCTTCCAGATATCAGATTGCAGACATCTTTACAAAGGGTCTTCCCTCGGTCCTTTTTGAAGATTTTAGAGACAGTCTCAGCGTACGAAGACCGCCCGCTATGACTGCAGAGGTGTGTTAAAGTGTATATGGGCCACAACCCAGCCGAGAGTTATCATGTAGGATCCTTTGGGTTTCCTTTGTATATTTGGTGAATATTAGACTTAGGTTTGTACCTTAATTAGTAGTATAGTATATATATGTTTTTCATTAATAAGAATAATCAAGGATTATTTCTTTCACTTACTGTATCACTAGCTCAAATAAGAGAAACTGAGATTAGTTGATATTTATGCATACCTCTTATGCTAATTTATTACTCCGAACATGTGAGCTTTACAAATTATATCGTTTGTGGTAAGTTGACACCTATGATGTGTTTGGTACGAAAAAAATAAGTTGATTTTTTTACTTATTTTCGGGTGTTTGGTAAGTAATCAAAAGATATTTTCCCTTATATATAATACGGAAAAGGCTCAAATATGTCATCGAACTATCGGAAATGACCCATTTATGTCGCTCATCAATAGTTTGGACTCATTTATGTCATCACCGTTATAAAAATGGTTCATCCATGCCATTTTTCATTAACGTTGATTTTATAATAGCAGATATGACACGTGACTTCCAACTAGATTATGGTTATAGGTAGATCGGGTGTATGAGTCAGATTTTTTTATTAATTTGGAATTTAAAATTAGGCTTCTTTAATTAAACAACGTAGAGCTCTAATTAGAGCTACGCATCATATCTTGTATTGTAAAATCAACGTTAATGAAAAATGACATGAATGAGCCATTTTGATAACGGCGATAACATAAATGTACCAATCTATTGACGAGTGGCATATATGAGACATTTTCGATCGTTCGATAACATATTTGAGCCTTTTCCGTATATAATATGAACAAACACTATGAGGGTTTGGGGGTGGGCGGCTAGGGGCGTGGGGCTAGTGGAGATGGGAGCTACGGGATGGGATGAGGTGTGTTGAAAGATGGATAGGAGTGGGTGACACTTGTGGAACTTGTTTCCCTACTTCCACAAGGGAAGTCTGAGAAAATTGGAAAACATTTTCTGGAAAATGCTTTCTTCCCTACCATACACACTCCTCATATCAAAATAGTTTTATTATGGGGTAGCAGGTAACTTCAACACGGAATTGTCACTTCGGCCAGCCTGTTGCTTGAAAAGTTGTTACTTTCAAACACAAGGAAATTGTCTTCACTTTATGGTGAGGTTTTAGATTTCCTCTCTAGATTACATTACTTAAAAGTTATAGAAAGACTTAATATTATGTTCTGGAAATATATTGATTACGATTTTAAACCATCAGCTTTTCCACCAAGGATATTGTAAGTAACAGAAAGATTCATGTCTAGTCTTATGGTACATACATGTCTGATGTCTCAAAAGGATGACACAGTGGTGGGATCAGCATTTTATAGAAGCTGTTCTTTTGCTTTTACCATCTCCGTATTCTGATGGTCCCTTATTTCGTTCAGTGCAGAAACAGATTACACATTTGAGGATTCAGAAGTCAGTAAGGAGGCAAGCTCACGAAAACGGTAAATGAATTATCCATTTCTTTTTTAGCACGGTTGTGAGGTTGAGTGAACTCTTGTTTATGTTCTTCTTTAAGAGATCCGAATCTATTTATATCCTATCTTCCAAATGACAAGCCCCATGCCAATTATATGCATTTTGCAGTTTCTTATTTGATCTGGATCAGTTTATATCCTGTGTTCTAGTAAGGAGAGTCTATTTGACTATGGTTGCTCCACTCTTAAATATACTCATTTAAGAATCTCTCTTTTTAAATGTGTTAGCTACAAGCCTACAACCATATCATAAGCTAAGGTGAACTCTTGAATGGCCTTTCCTTCACTATTCCTAGTACCAGAAAATTTACCTAGTGAGATTGAGTTTATCCCGTTCTTAATGACTTGAACACATTGGGCCCCGCATGTCGAAAATACGATTTCCATACACATGCATACGTCGTAGCACGTTGTGAAAGAGATATTGGTACACATGTTAAAGTGTTCTTAAGTTAGATACGAATGGACGATTAATTGGCCAAATTAATGTATCTCCCACGACGGTATAAGAAAAGAAGAAATGTGCAAAATACGGAAAAATGGGGAAGAGCCGCGGCACCTCGGGAAAAGGGCCGCGGCACCGAGCCACGACGGGGACAGCGTCGCGACGCTACCTGGCCAAGGGCCGCGGCGCCTCTCGACCAGTAGCTCGAAGTTCAGTTCAGTCCATTTAGGGTCGCGGCGCCGACGATATAGTGAATCGAAAAATGTCCAGAATCTTCTGATTCATGGACTAACTTGAAGGGCCAAAGATCAGCCAACTCTTGACATGATCTAGGTGTCTTTTGAGGAGATCAAGGTACCCCATTTAAGGCATTCACATGTCTTGTGAATCATAACTTTGCACCTATAAATAGAGGCTTCAAAATCATAATTTATACACTCACTACAACTCCAAAATCTGAAATTGTTGAAAGCTCTTCTTCTATTTCTAGCAATCTCTTATTCTAGTTTCTTCTACAAAGATTCTCAAGTATTTGGCTTGTGCTTGAGAAAGTATTGTCGTTTTATCTTGGGAGACTATTATCCATCTACCATAAGCCATTATATACGGGGATAATTTTGTCTTAAGGAGAGATTGTTAAACAATCGACTCGACAAACATTGCACTAAACCTCTTTGTGTCTAACCTTTCAGTTCTTCCGTTCTCGTTCACTCCCACAAATTTACAACAGTTAAGATACAATTATTATTACGAAGAACTAAAGATGGTGAATGGAAAGGAACAAGTCCCTGCTTCTAACAACGCCACATCCTCTGGCACTGCTACCGCTGCTGGTATCACTTTTGGTACCATTGGGAATACTATGATTCCTCCCAGCTTCCAAGCCGAAAGACCCGAAAAGTTTGCTGACACCAACTTCAAAAGGTGGCAGCAAAAGTTGTTTTATCTCACCGTACTAGGTATGACAAAATACTTATCTGAGGATCCTCCTACTGTTGGAGATGACATGGACGTCCAAACCGACAACACGGTTCAGACGGGCCAGGATACCCAGGCTACTGGTGGCCTGATGATGAAATTTGACCCCTGGAGTCAAAACGACAACATGTGCAGGAACTACATCCTGAATTTCCCGTGCGACCCACTCTACACGGTATATTGCACTACAAATACCGCAAAAGAGTTATGGGATCTGTTGCAGAAGAAGTACAACACTCATGATGCGAGTGCTAAGAAATTTATAGTTGGAAAGTTTCTGAAGTATCAAATGGTGAATGACAAATCAGTAATGTCACAAGTACAGAAGTTCCAGTTAATCATCCATGATCTGGATCTAGAGGGGATGAAGCCCAATGAATCATTCTTGGTCGCTTCACTTATTGAGAAACTGCCTCCATCATGGGGTGAGTTCACCAGCTATCTGAAACTCAAATCCAAGGAGATGAGTTTTGAAGAGCTTGTCATCAAACTTCATATCCATGAAGACAACAAGAAGACTTTGATCAAAGGCAAGGCAACAACTGATGTCAAGGCTAACTTGGTTGAGACCAAAAGAAACTCAAGTAAGAAACGCAAGTTTCTAAAAGATGGAAATACTTCGGCCGTTGAGAAATTCAAGGGCAATCGTACCATCAGGCAAAGCCGCCATATGGTCAAAGATCGCCGATTGAAGCGAGCAACAGGAGAGGGCCAAAGGAAAGAAGAAGGCCAAGGCCAACATGGTTGAAGACAAGATCCTTAATGATCTCTGTGAAGACTTCTCGACCGTTGTGCTAGAAGCAAATCTGGTGGAAAATCCAAAACAGTGGTGGTTGGATACGGGTGCAACCCGTCACATATGCTCCGACCGAAACGCTTTCTCTACTTATGCAACTGTTGACGGTAAGAAGTTATACATGGGAAACAATGCTACCTCAGATGTGTTAGGGGAAGGCATTGTAGTACTCAAGATGTTGTCTGGCAAAGACCTCAAGGTGAAGAACGTCATGCATGTTCCGGACATCCTGAAGAATTTAATCTCTGTTAATGTTTTAGTTCAAGCCGTTTTTCTAGTTGTATTCGAATATGGTAAGTTTGTTATTACTAAGAATGATGTGTTTGTTGGAAGGGGGTTCGCCTGTGAAGGCCTCTTCAAATTAAACGCCATATATGTAATTCGCAACATTAATGAAAGTGCATCTTCTTATTTGCTTGAGTCACCAGTCTATGACATCATAGGCTGGGACACGTAAACTATCAGTCAATTAAACGATTGGTAAAGTTGAAGTTATTGTCGTCTGACGCTATAAACCCTCAATCCAAATGTGAGGCATGTGTAGAGACAAAACATACCAAACTGGCTTTCCGTTTCGTAGAACGAGATACCGCTCCTCAAGAACTTATACATATGGACATCTGTGATTTAAAGTTTGCTCAAACTAGAGGGGGGAATAAGTACTTTGTGACTTTCATAGATGATAGTACAAGGTACTGCTACCTTTACTTACTCAAAAGTAAGGACGAAGCGTTCGATGCCTTTAAGCGCTATAAATCCGAGGTTGAAAACTAACTAAGTCTTCGAATTAAAGCGATTCGTAGCGATAAAGGGAGAGAATATGTAGCTCTGTTTGAGGAATACTGTGCCCAAACCGGCATAATCCATCAAACAACTACACCATATTCTCCACAGTTAAACGATGTGGCGGAATGCAAGAACCATACACTAAAGGAAATGATGAACGTCTTGCTTATCAATTCCGGCCTTGCGCAAAATATGTGGGAGAGCGGTTCTTCATCGCAACATGATACTCATAGAGTCCTCACGTAAGCGGAGAAAACTCCATATGAGCTATGGAAAGGAAAGGCACCCTTTTACAACTACCTAAGAGTATGGGGTTGTTTGACCAAGGTCAAGGTACCTAAGCCAAAACAGGTCTAGATAGGACCTAAGAATGTAGATTGCATCTTCATTGGATACGCAAATAACAGTAGTGCTTATCGTTTTCTGGTACATAAGTCAAATATAACAGATATCTACGGGAGTACAATTATAGAGTCAAGGAATGCTGAATTCTTTGAGACAATCCTTCCTAAGAAGGAAAATGAAGTTGCCTCACGCAAAAGGAGTCATGATTCCCCGGGATCTGACGAGTCTGACCAAATGGATACAGATGTGGATGAGAATCCAACTAATCCTGAAACAGAACCTAGGCGAAGCAAAAGGGCCAGGAAAGAAAAATCTTTCGGTTCGGACTTTCTAGCTTACTTGGTTGAAAATGAAACTCAGACAATTGTAGAGGCATTGTCAACTCCAGAAGCACCGCTTTAGAAAAAAGCTATGGAAAGTGAGATAAAGTCCATCATGCATAATCATACCTGGGTGTTGGTTATCTTCCTCCGGGAAATAAACCACTAGGTTGTAAGTGAGTACTTAAACGTAAGTACAAAGATGATGGATCTATAGACAAGTACAAGGCTAGGTTGGTAGCCAAAGCGTACCGACAAATCGAGGGTCTTGGTTACTTCGACATGTACTCTCCAGTATCGAAAATGACTTCTATAAGGGTGTTCATTGCCATTGCAACAATGCATGACCTTGAAATCCATCAAATGAATGTTAAGACAGCCTTCCTAAATGGTGATTTAGAAGAAGAGATATACATGGAACAACCCGAGGGGTATGTAGTTTCAGGACAAGAGAAGAAAGTCTGTAGACTTATCAAGTCTCTGTATGGGTTGAAACAAGCTAAAAAATAATGGCATGAAAAATTTGATAGTACACTACTATCAAAAGGTTTCTCCATTAACGAGTGTGACAAGTGTGTCTACGTGAAATGAGACTCTCACTCCTTCGTCATGATATGCCTCTACGTAGATGACATGTTGATCACATGCAGTAGTCGAGCCTTGATCCTAGAAACAAAGAACATGTTGAAACAATGTTTTGACATGAAGGACATGAGTATCACATATGTCATCTTAGGAATTAAGATTTCTAAGTCATCTGACGGACTAGTGCTATCTCAGTCTCATTACATAGAGAGTGTATTGAGAAAGTTTTGAGATACTTGACTGTCCGCCATTAAGGTCACCAATGGATATGAGTCAAAGCATTGACAAGAATCATGGTGCACTTGTGCTCCAGGAGCGATATGCGCAGATAATCGGCAATTTGATGTATGTAACAAACTGTACCCGACCTGATATTGCTTATGCCGTCAATAAGTTGGTGAGGTTTACATGCAATACCGGAGATGACCATTGGAAAGCGCTTAATCGAATACTCCGATATTTGAAATATTCCATGTCATACGGATTGCACTACTCAAGGTATCAGTTGTACTAGAGGGGTATAGTGATACAAACTGGATATCCAATACAGAACACCAAGACCACCGGTGGGTATGTGTTTACAATTGGTGGTGGGGCTGTGTCCTGGAAGTCCTCCAAACAAACATGCATCGCCCTATCCACCATGAAATCGAAGTTCATCGCTTTAGACAAAGCAGGTGAAGAAGCTGAGTGACTTCATGACTTCTTGGAGGATATCCCTTGCTGGGATAAACCCGTACCTTCGGTGATGATCCACTGCGACAGTCAGTCGGTATTAGGAAGGGCACGACGTAACATATACAACGACAAATCTCGACACATACGTCGGAGACATAATACTGTTAGGCAAATGATCTCACAGGTATTATCTCCATCGATTACATAAAATCAAAGGAGAATATAGTTGACCCTTTGACTAAGGGGTTGTCCAATGATCAAATGAACTGTCAATCTAGGGGAATGGGCTTAAAACTCAATCACTAAGGACTGATATGGTGGTAACCCATCCATACTGACTGGAGATCCCAAAAATTTGGTTCAATGGAAAAACTAAGCTGTAAAGGTCCAGTTGAGCGCTTATAGAAAAGCAAAAACACTTCGGATATTGGTTCCTTATGGAAACACTAATCCAAAGCCTTTACGCGATATACATTAAAGTGCTACCTGAATTATGGGTACAAAGTTAAGTGTCAAAATCTTAACGCGATACTCGAAAGTCGAGGTTAAGATGAAGATATTTTTAATGACTCATGTGGGAGGTCACCTATTTAAGTGCGAGGACAGGCCGCCTCAATTGAACGCACTTAAGAATCCAAGTGTGTCCACGGTCACAACGAACAAAACATAAGAAGAAACGAGAGATTGGAATGTTATTTGTGTCTCTATCATTGTCTAGGCATATATTAAACACTGACGGTTCAAGACATCACGTTCACCGCTCAGTAAATATGTCCGATGGTAGTTGACTAGGAAAGGTTCAAAGCTGCGTGCTACCTATTCCGATGTAATACACTTCCGCTACTAGATTGCTAATGGTTGGCACTCTGCGTGCACCAACACCTCTTTCAAGAGGGGGTTGTTGGAAAATTTACCTTGTGGGATTGAGTTTATCCCGTTCTTAATGACTTGAACACATGGGGCCCTGCATGTCGGAAATACGATTTTCATACACATGCATACATCGTACAATGTCTAGCTAAATTTCACGTTGTGAAAGAGATATTAGTACACATGTTAAAGTGTTATTAAGTTAGGTAAGAATGGACGATTAATTGGCCAAATTAATGTATCTCCCACGACCGTATAAGATAAGAAGAAATGTGCAAAATACGAAAAAATGGGGAAGAGTCGCGGCGCCTCGAGAAAGGGCCGCGGCACCGAGCCACGACGGGGACAGCGCCGCGGCGCTACGCCAGGCGCGGCGCCTCTCGACCGATGGCTCAAGTTGATTCGTCCATTTAGGGTCGCGGCGCCGACGATACAGTGAATTGAAAAATGTCCAGAATCTTCTGATTTATGGACTAACTTGAAGGGCCAAAGATCAGCCAACTCTTGGCATGATCTAGGTGACTTTTGAGGAGATCAAGGTATCCCATTTAAGGCATTCACATGTCTTGTGAATCATAACTTTGCACCTATAAATAGAGGCTTCAAAATCAGATTTTATACACTTACTACAACTCCAAAATCTAAGTTGAAAGCTCTTCTCTATTTCTAGCAATCTCTTGTTCTTGTTTCTTCTACAAGGATTCTCAAGTATTTGACTTGTGCTTGTGAAAGTATTGTAGTTTTATTTTGAGAGACTATTATCCATCTACCGTAAGCCATTATATACGGGGATACTTTTGTCTTAAGGAGAAATTATCAAACAATCGACTTGACAAACATTGCACTAAACCTCTTTGTATCTAACTTTTCAGTTATTTCGTTTCCGTTCACTCCCACAAATTTACAACACCATAACCATATACCTCATGTATTTGGTCAAAACTGTTGCTATCTTTACCTGCATGACCATTTAGATCTTTCCCTAATAAAGATCTGTTGGTCGCCTGGAATACTTTGAACCGAGGTGGCCATATCTTCCAAAATTTTAGTTTTTGTATCCATATCTAATCTTATTTGGGGAGTATAGGCACTAATGATATTGATTGTTTCATTTTTGCATACAAGATTTAATGAGATAATCCTATCCTCAACTCGCTTTACCTCTGCAACCTTGTCTTTAATTCCTGTTTCTAGAATAATTTCCACCTCATTCCTATTTTTACCTATCCCACAATACTATAATTATTACCTGTGTTGCCTCTCTCTCTCTAATCTTTTGCTTTGCCTTGTCCATTTAGTTTCTTGTGTTAGTGATACACACTCAATATACACGTGATATATCATAAAAGTATATCACGTGTTGGTCTCGGTTTTACATAAGTATTTTTGGTAAATTTTTTATATTAATTAGTGTTGTACACTTAACATAATTAGTCTTGTAATATTACCATAATTGTATAGTTAGTTTTCAAATAGAATAGAGTTTTAGATGTAGAATAGGAAATAATTTTTGTATATGTAACTTGTTTATATGCCTCATTCATTAATAAGAATAATCAAGAGATTATTTCTTTCATGGTATCAAAAGTCTAGGTCTGCAAAATTTTCTCTTCTCGATTTCCGTGCAAATCCATACCCCCCTCTCGGTTTCTTCATACCCTCCCCCCCTAAAATTTTCTTATCCAAATTTTGTTCTCTTCACTATGACTGATAAGAACATGTTATACCCTGTCCTAATGGTTTCTAACATCAAGAGTGTTCTTTCTATTGTTCTTGACCTAGAAAACGTACAATATGGGACGTGGGCGGAGTTGTTTAAAATTCATGTGATGACACATCAAATTCTTCACCACATAATCCCTCTGGATTCTAATACTGAGGGTCCTTCGGATCCTAATACGGAGGGGGTGCCCACCAAAGAGGATGATCCAAAATTATTGGTCACTCTTGACGCAAAAGTTTTCTAGTGGATTTATGCAACTATCTCCCTGAACTTCTTACAGAAGATTATGGAACCTAACTCTTCCGCTATGGGGGCTTGGAATAGATTACGTGATATATTCCAGGATAACAGTAATTCCCGCATTGTCACCCTTGAACATGAATTTTCTCAAGTCGCTATGGAGAATTTTCCAAATGTTTCCTCTTATTGCAAATGACTCAAGGATTTGGCGGATCAACTTCGCGATGTGGGTGCTCCTGTGAGCAATAGTCGTCTCGTTTTACAGATGGTTGCAGGCATGTTCGAGGCCTATATCGGGGTTGCTTCGATCCTTCGTCAAAGTAACCCTCTCCCGAAATTCTATCAAGCTCTATGCTTACGTTGGAAGAAACCGGTTTGGCTATGAAGACAGCTACCGGTACTAGCTCTGTTTTCATGATGACGTCCTCCACAAGTTCTCCAAGTTTCGATGATCATTCAGACCAAAATCATACCCACGTTGGTGGCAAAAATAATCGTAAAAACAACGGGAAGAATCGTGGGAACAAACACGGAGGCAACGAGAACGGTAGCCAAAACAATGGGCCCCCGACCCGCTGATCCCAACAGCAGTGGGCCCCATGGCAGTGGGCCTGGGGAAGTGGGCCATGGCCCAATAACCCCTATTTTCCAGGTCCAGCAACCAGCACCCAGTGGGCTCAGCCCAACAGCTTCCAGGACCAGCAGTCAGCCCAACAGTTTTGGTACAACACTGGGCCGGGGCAGCAGGGTGGAATTTCTGGGCCCCGGCCCACACAAGCATTCTCGGCAGTAGGACCCACACAAACCGACATTGAAGCCGTGATGCACGCACTTGGATTGACTCAACCCGACCCGAATTGTACATGGACACCGGCGCCACTACATACATGACCTCCGATCAATGTACTCTCTCGTCTTATTCCAATTTGAGCAGTAATCGTGGTATAATTATTGGTAATGGTAATTCAATTCCAATTCAAGGTTATGGTCATAAAACTTTGTCTCCCCCTCATCCACCACTTGTCTTGAAAAATACCTTTAATGCCCCAAAATTGATTAAAATTTGGTGTCGGTACGTAAATTCACAACTGATAATTGAGTTTCTGTTAATTTTGATCATTTTGGATTTTATGTGAAGGCTTTCAAAACGGGAGTCCTCTCATGAGGTGTGATAGTAGGAGAGATCTTTATCCAATCACACCAAGTCTAGGTTTCTCGAGTCAAGTCATGCCTTCAACTTTTGCAGCTCTTGCTCCTTCCTTGTGGCATGCTCATCTAGGTCATCTGGGATCATCTATTTTGTCTGTCTTAGATAAAAACAATCTTATTTCTTGTAAGGGTACGCGTAGTACTCCTAATTGTCAATCTTGTTCTTTAGGAAAAAATGTTAAGTTGTCATTTGTAAACTCTAAGTCTCATACTTTAATGCCTTTTGATATTATTCATAGTGATTTATGGACGTCTTTTGTTCTGAGTTCTATGGGTCATCGGTATTATGTTCTATTTTTGGATGATTATTCTAAATTTTTATAGGCTTTTCCAATAGCGAAAAAATCTCAAGTTTTTTCCATCTTCTTGAAATTTAGAACATTCATTAGAACTCAATTCAAACGGGAAATAAAAAATATTCAATGTGATAATGACGAAGAATATGACAATGGGGAGTTTCGGGAGTTTTGTGTTAAAAAGGGATCAATTTTCATTTTTCTTGTCCTCATACGTACAAAATGGGAAAGCCGAACGTAAAATTCGTACCTTTAATAACATTATCCGCACTTTATTGATCCATGATTCCGTACCCCCGTTCTTTTGGAATCATGCTCTGCAAATGACTACAGATATTCTTAACATTCTCATTCCAAAGGTTTGACATATTCGTCCCCTCTTCAAATTTTATATAATAAGACTCATTTGTATTCACATCTTAGGGTCTTTGGGTGCTTATGTTATCCACTTTTTCCGTCTATCACAATTAACAAACTTCAGGCCCGTTCTACACCTTGTATGTTTTTGGGTTATTCGTCGAATCATCGTGGTTACAAATGTTTTGATTTATCATCTAATAAAATCATCATTAATCGCCATGATATTTTTTATGAATCTCAATTTCTGTTTGCTAAGGTCAATAGTCCCGTGCCTAGTTCGTATAATTTTTTGGATGATGATATATCTCCGTATATTATTTACCATTTATCGGATACGTTCCGCACCCCGAATCTTCTAGTGGGCCCACTGCCCGCTGGTCCTCCCTTACCGTTGTCATTGGGTCCAGCAACTGGGCCATTTTGTTTCCCGTGTCCAGTTTTGCCTGCTGGCCAGCGTGTCTCATGTCCCGGAAATTCCCAAAATTCGCCCAACTCTGCCCCGAGTCATGGTCCAGTCACCCGAAGTCAACGGGGTATTTTTAAACCAAAAAGAATTTTAATTTAAATTCAAATGTTCTTAAATCACCACTACCCCGTAATCATATGTCTACTTTGAATTACCTGAATGATTGTTATGACTGACGAATATAATGCTCTCATTGATAATAAGACGTGAGAGTTAGTACCCCGTCCATCTGGTGTTAATATTATTCGGTTTATGTGGATCTTTGCTCATAAAGACAATTATGACGGTTCATTTGCGAGGCATAAGGCTCGTCTTGTAGGTGATGGTAAGACTCAACAGGTTTGAGTAGATTGTGGTGAGACATTCAACCCGGTGGTCAAGCCGGCTACCATTCTCATTGTGTTCAGCTTGACTCTTTCGAAAGCATGGCCCATTCACAGCTAGACGTGAAGAATGCTTTCTTATATGGTGATCTTAAGGAGACAGTTTATATGCATCAACCTTTGGGGTTTGGGGATCCCAAATATCCGCATCATGTATGTTTATTAAAGAAGTCCTTATATGAGTTTAAGCAGTCCCCGAAGGCTTGGTACAAGAGGTTTGCAAACTTTGTGTCAACTATTGGTTTCTCTCACAGTAGGTCTGATAATTCGTTGTTCGTATATCGTAGTGGTTCGTCATTGGCTTATATACTCTTATATGTAGATGAGATTATCTTGACTGCTTCATCTGATGCATCACGCCAGTCTATCATAATGATGCTCAGTTTTGAGTTTACTATGAAGACTTGGGACCCTTGAGTTATTTTTTGGGGATTGCTGTTACTCGTCATGCAGGTGGATTGTTTTTATCACAGAGGAATTTTTCAGCTGAGATCATTGAGAGGGCTGAGATGTCATCATGTAAGTCTACTTCCACTCCAGTTGATACTAAACCCAAGTTGGGTGCTGCGACATGCTCCCCATATGAGGATCCGACCCGCTATCGTAGTCTTGTAGGGCCCTTCAGTAACTTACGTTCACGCGACCGGATAATTACATATGTCGTACATCAGGTGTGTTTGTTTATGCATGATCCCAGGATTGAGCACGTGAATGCGCTCAAACGCATTAATAGGTACATCCAGGGAACACTTGATTATGACTTGCATTTATATCCTTCATCGACGTCCACACTTGTCTCATATACAGATGATGATTGGAGTGACTGTCCTCACACAAGACGGCCTACGTTTGGCTATGGTATGTTTCTTGGTAATAACTTGGTCTCGTGATGCGCAACGTCGACCAACGTTGTCGTTCTAGTCGCAGGCCGAGTATCGAGGGGTAGCCAATGTGGTCTCCGAGTCATGTTGATTACGTAATCTTCTATTAGAACTTTATTGTCCTATTGAGAAAGCTACCTTGGTTTATTGTGATAATGTTAGTGTCATCTACCTTTCTGAAAATTCGGTTCAGCACCAGCGCACTTAACATATTGAGATGGACATTCATTTTGTTATAGAGAAGGTAGCTCGTGGACAAATACGCGTCTGTCATGTCCCTTTCAGATATCAAATTGCAGACATCTTTACAAAGGGTCTTCCTCGGTCCTTTTTGAAGATTTTAGAGCGATCTCGTCAGAAGACCTTGCTATGATGCGGGGTATGTTAGAGATCTGATCGATATACACGTGATATATCATAAAAGTATATCACGTGTTGGTCTCGGTTTCACATAAGTATTTTTGGTAAATATTTTGTATTAATTAGTCTTGTACACTTAACATTATTAGTCTTGTACTATTACCATAATTGTATAGTTAGTCTTTGGAATAGGGTTTTAGATGTAGAATAGGAAAAAAATTCCTATATATAACTTGTATATATACCTCATTCATTAATGAGAATAATCAAGAGATTATTTCTTTCACCGTGGGCATGCAATATCAGATCTCCTCATTTTTAATTCCATCAGTTTCCCTGTCAAAGAGCTTTATTCTAGTTACCTACCCAAATCCTACTCTCTTGTACTAGCTTCTTTATCCTCATCCATTCACGCGGGAATCCTTTCCTATTTTGCACAACATCCAGGCACTGATATGGAGGGACTAACTTCTTCACCCACACTCGTCCATAATGTGGGGACCTTTTCCTATTTTGCACTCCATCCGGGCACTTATGTGGCGTGACTAACTTATTTACCCATATCCATCAATGATGTGAGAACCTATCTCATACTCTCTCACATTCTAGCGACGATGTGAAGGAACCCTGGCCTAATTTTTATCACATCCGGTGTTGATGTAAGACATGGCTACATAAGCATGTTTCAACAATATATGTATTGTGAGGGTTCATGAATTGGCTAGTTTTATGCTAGCTGCCAACCTACTGCAACACTCCTCCTTTATATGGGCTTGGGACTAGCAATAAGAGCAAACTCACACAGGTAGATTTAAAGGCTCTTCCTCCCAATCACTCAGAATTTTATGGTTGTATTTCACCGAGAGAAGCTATTGATTACTCGAGAAACCTATTGTCCTACTGAAGTTCTTGGTTGTAGTTTAGTAACTTTATCAGCATAATGATATCCTGATATATCAGATCTGATATATGTCCCAGTATCTGATATTCATGTGTGAGTTCAGTAGTTGAAATACTCGGGAAACCTATTTTCCTTGTGAGGTTGTTGGTCGTAGTCTTGTCCTTCGATACCTATGTAGACCATCAACATGAGAAATTAATGAATTTTCACTTCTATTATGACAAATACCTTGCCCTATTTTCCTTGTGAGATTGTTGGTCGTAGTCTTGTCCTTCGATACCTATGTAGATCAACATGAGAAATTAATGAAATTTCACTTTCATTATGACAAATACCTTGCATAAGTATTTAGGTCTGCTCTGAAGTTGTTAGAATGTAGTAGCGAGAAGAGAAAATGGCTTTAACTTCATTTAATAACCACAAAGATTTATATGCACCAACGGGCACTTATTTAAATCATACGTTCACAGAAGTTAATATTTGCTCAAGCATCCCATCAATTCAAAGTTGGTGAGGGATGCCTGGGGTATTATTGCTTGTTTGGAGTGAAATGTGTGACCTCCTCAAGTTGCTTCTCTCCTACCAAGAAGTTGAAAGCCGAGAAGAAAGGGATGATTCTGAGATAAGAAGAGCACAATTTCAATAGTTCCACTAAACAACTCAAAATAATAGCAATACATGTATCAACGACGTGGATTTTTTTTGATGAAGAATGTTTAATGGCGTGGAAAGTTATACACACCTAGACATCACATTTGAAAATTCCATGATAAGAGATATTTTAGTTCAATAGTTGGGGTTTGAGTGTGGTATTTTGGTAAACATAGAAGAATGAATGAATAACTTGGGAAAGAAGAGTTATGTACACTAGACTAGGAGTAATAGGGAGAAATTGAAAGGAAACCAAGTTGCAGGTATGTCAGAGTTTAAACAAGCTACTTCCTCAGCTTCTATAAAGCTGCATCAAACTATGTTACCTTATAAAAAAAACTGCATCAAACTAACTGCTGCAATATAGATGGTTGACCACAAGCCTTGTAATGGCCTGTTGGCTGACCTGAACATATTCAGAGTGTGTTGCACATAGATCTCTCATGATTCCTATTGGTCATGGTTGTGCTCTTGATAGCCATCCTTGTTTATATCCTTGCCCAATGTCACTAGTTCCAAGGAAAATATCTTTCAAAAGGTTGAGCATTAAAGTGAGTTGCTAATAGCCCTCCTCGGCATCCCCAAGAATCAAGAAAATGAAATAGAAAAGGGAAGTTATGGGTTGAAAACGGTTGTTTCAGATAGCATTATTACGAGTAAATTGACGGACAAATATGAGGTTCTTAATCATGTGTGGGGCATATAGGGTGTTTTTGAGGGAGAAGGGAAACTTGCCCAAAATTGTGTTTCTTGCTCTTTAGGCAAACATATTCTTGTTCCGTTTAAATCATCTACTAGTGTTACACTTGCTCCTTTTGATATTATACATGCCGATTTATGGACATCTCTTATCTCTAGTTCTCTCGGTCATAAATATTATCTTGTGTTGCTTGATGATTTTTCACACTATGTTTGGTTATATCCTCTTAAATTTAAATCGGAAGTGTTTGTCAAATTACTTGAGTTTCGCAAGTTTATACACACAATTTGGAAAAAGCATAAAATCATTTCAGTGCGATAATGGTCGTGAATTCAATAACTCTATGTTTCACCGATTTTGTACCAATAATGGCATGGTTTTTCGCTTCTCCTGCCCTCACACCTCACCACAAAACGGTAAAGCTGAAAGAATCATACGTACCATTAACAATATGATTTGCACCTTATTGATTCATGCCTCCCTCCTTCCTTCTGGGTATATGCTGCTAAAATGTCATAATACATTCTAAATATTCTTCCTACTAGCACTCTTCACAATATTGACCCCTACCGAAATCCTCTACCATAGAGTCCCCTCCTATGATCATCTAGGATTTTCGGTTGTCTGTGTTATCCCAACCTCAGTTCTACCGCCCCTCACAAGCTTGCTCCTAGGTCTACTCCCTGTGTCTTCCTAGGATTCCCGCCAAACCATAGGGGTTATCTATGCTATGACTTGTCGACTCGTCAAATCCACATATCTCGTCACGTCACATTCGACGAGACCACATTCCCGTTTACGAATCTTTCAAAATTCCAAAAACCGGACTACTCATTTCTTGACGAGCCTGCCATCTCTCCCCTCATCCTCGAACAACTCACGTCCTCTGTTCCGTCGTCAGAGCCGCGACGCCTGATTTCCAGTGAGCAATCTTCAGGAATACCATCGACAGCGCCGCGACCCGGTGTTGAGGCGCCGCGGCGCCTAAACTTCGCAGGTTTATCAACCTTCTAGCGCGCGACGCTGATCTAGAGTCGCGGCTCTCCGACGGCTTCACCCCACCTTCTTTATCCGACTTTACCCACCGTCTCGCACACGGCTCCACCCACCGTCCTACTCATCCAATGGAAACTCGTCAAAACATAGAATCTTCAAACCCAAAGTCCATTTCAACTTGTGCGCTGACCATCTCTCCTCCCAAAGAACTCAAAATTGGCCAAACAAGACCACTAATGGAATGCGGCTATGTATGAGGAACTCAACGCTTTAACTAAATAGACACGTGGGATCTAGTACTAGACACGAGGGGTGAATGTAATTCGATGTATGTGGCTTTTTCGTCACAAGTTCAGAGATAATGGGGATCTTGAGAGGTATAAGGCCCATCTTGTGGCTAATGGCACAAATCAGCAGGAGGGCATTGATTGTGGCGAGACCTTCAGCCCGGTTGTCAAACCGGCTACTATTCGCACAATTTTGAGCATTGCCATGGGCAAACACTGGCCGATCCATCAACTTGATGTGAAGAATGCATTCTTACATGAGGACCTGAGAGAAGCAGATTATGCGTCACCGTGCGGGTTCACCCATCCAGCGATCTGTCGCGTCTCCGTAAGTCACTATATGGCACAAACGGGCTCCGTCGTGGTATGGTCGCTTTGCCAGGTATATCTTGCAGATTGGTTTGTATGCAGCAAGAGTGATACATCACTCTTTATTTTTCATCGAGGTAGTAGCATTGCTTACTTATTACTATACGTGGATGATATTGTTCTGACTGCCTCCTCAGATAGATTGAAAAATGAGATTATTGTCTTGCTTAAGTCCGAATTTGCAATGACTGATTTGGGAAAGCTGAGTTATTTCTTGGAGATATCGGTGACTGTGCATCAATCCACGTGTTCTTGTGTCAGCGTAAGTATGCAGAGGAGATAGCGTACAGGGCTAAGATGGCGAATTGCAAAGTTATGCATACTCCAGTCGATTCGAAATCTAAACTCAGTGTTATGGATGGTGCTCGGTCTCGATCTACTCAGATAGAGTCTTGCAGGTGCACTTCAGTATCTCACATTTACCAGGCCAGACATAGCTTATGATGTTCAGTAGGTGTGTTTATTCATGCATGCCCCCAGAGAGTCTCATTTCACTGCTCTTAAGCGTATCATTCGATACATTAAGGGTACTCTTGATTATGGTTTGCACTTATAACCCTCTGCGCCCAAGCGAGTTGCTCATATACGGATGCAGATTAGGCGGGGTGTCCGGACACGCGACGCCCACCTCCGGCTTTGTGTTTTCTTAGGAGATAATCGATTTCTTGAGTACGCCCGACAGGCTACCCTATCTAGATCGGTCAGAAATTTGAATCTGAGGCGTTGCAAATGTAGTAGCTGAGATTTGTTGGCTCAGAAACTTACTGTTAGAACTTCAGTGTCCTTTGCGTCAGGCATCTATTGTGTAATGTGATAACATTTTTGCCATCTATTTGTCTCATAATCCGGTTCAGCATCAGCGAAAAGCACATTGAGATAGACCTACATTTTGTTCGTGAGAAAGTTGCTCTAGGCCATGTCAGAGTGTTACATGTTCCATCATCCTATCAGTATGCAGACATATTTACCAAAGGACTTCCCAGACAGTTGTTTCTTGACTTCAGATCCAGTCTCAGCGTCCGGCCTCCTCCCGCTCCGACTGAGGGGGTGTGTAAACGTGTAAATATAGGAAACAATATATTCCCTACCCATAATTAGAATATTTCCATATATTGTGTAAATATAATTATGGTAAGACTAGGATTCCTCTTTTGTATAGGCTTAGGATTCCTATTGTATAAGGGATGAATATTGTACTCTATATATACCTTGATATTAATGAAAGACTCCCCAAGGGAGATTAATATCATCTATAGAATTTTCTATGCAATGAAAAATGCCATTTGAACTGGCATTCATTCATTTCTTTGCTTGTATACTTAACTGTATGTACAGGTTAAAAAGTGAATGTTGCAGCTCTCCAAGATCTAAGGCATGTCGAGAGAAATTGCGGAGGGACAGGCTGAATGAGAGGCATGAATTCTCCCTCTAGACTTCTTTCTCATGATATATTCGCTTCCTTATGAATTCTCACATCCAAATCTGACATCATCTAGGTTCCTTGAATTGAGCTCTGTCCTTGATCCTGGAAGGCCACCAAAAACTGAGAAAGTTTCAATTCTGAGTGATGCTCAAAGGATTCTGATTGATCTGCGAACTGAAATCCAGAAGTTGAAGGAGTCAAATGAGGAGCTGCAAGAGAAGATAAGAGAACTTAAGGTATAGTTTTAATTCCAGTGGCACTGAATGTCATTTGAATTTTCTACTTTCAGCCAAGCTAGTTTCAGTTGTCTTGATTATAGTAATAAAAATTAGGGTGGGTAAACGAAATTCTTTTCTTTAGCTCTCTATTCAGGCAATAAAGAAAAACTTATGTCTATTCAGGCAGAAAAAAATGAGTTCCGTGATGAGAAGCAAAGACTAAAGGAAGCAAAGGAGAATTTAGAGCAGCAGGTTAAAAGCTTAGCTTCAAAACCAGGTTTTCTCTCCCATCCATCTGCCATGGGAGCTGCATTTACTGCACAAGGAAAAGTGGCTGCAGGCAACAAATTGATGCCTTTCATTGGTTACCCCAGTGTTGCGATGTGGCAATTCATGCAACCTGCTATTGTTGACACATCTCAAGATCATGTGCTCCGTCCTCCAGTTGCTTAAGCTGGATTTGCCAGGTGACTTGCTGCTGGAACTTTACTCTTTTTGTTGCTCCTGTGCATGTTAAAGGTGACAGATAACTGAGACAATTTGCTGGTTGTATTTATATGTCTAGCTTTGATGTATGGATCAGTCTTGATGGTTTGCTAAATCTTGTGTATGGCGGGTATAAACTCACCCGAAAAACAGTTATGTATTATAAATCCCTATATGGGATTCCTTCAATAATTAAACTTGTTTTATGCACATTATAAGCCGTTTTAGCTAAGCATGCTTCTGCAATCTGTAATATATTCTCTTCTGGATTGACTCTGAAAGACTTTGCTTTTTTGATTGAGAAGCCATTTTGGTTACTTTCCGCACTCACTACCAGAATTTGTTTCCTTGCTCTAGGATTTACTATTTGGTGTTTCCTTGATACCCTGGTGCTCCCTATTATTTGATATGTCCTCTTTACTTTTGTATTTGCCTTTTCACCTGCTTTGATATACGTTACTCGAGCCGAGGGTCTTTCGGACGCAACCTCTCTACCTCCAAGAGGTAGGGTAAGGTCTGCGTACATTCTACCCTCCTCAGACCCAGACACACCTGTGGGATTTCACTGGGTTTGTTGTTGTTGTTGATACCTTGGTGCTTGTACTAGATTATACTTTGTTTGCACTGTTATGCTTATTAGGAAAGACGTCAACCTGTTTGATTTATGTGGTTTCGATAATTCACATCTAGGGCTTTTGAACTCGGTGAAGCACATATTTTCAGACTATTTGCACTGTTACAAGCAATATATTGAGGACATTTTACAGTTAATTTCTTTAAAACCTTTGTTAAACATCTGCATAAGTTTTATAAAACTCCATATTTATTGCCTCTACTGATTCTACAAATCAAGAAAGTACCCATAGCTGAAAGAATTCTATGGCAATGCTTTAGGTAGAAAATTTCAATGTTGAAGGCCATTATATCTTCGTCAACAATTTGCACATTCATAAGATGGAATGTTGAACAACCAACAAGGACTGAGAAAAATCAGGTACAAATAGAATTGAATCAACATAAAAGAAAAAATGACAACATCCTCAAAATATTGTTTGAAGGCTTAAAGAAGGAACATCAGCATAATAACAAAGCCAAATCCCACTGTAGAACCAGCAACGACACTGATTTTATCAGCTGATGACGGGGCAGATGGTGTAGGTGCAGGAGCATCAGAAGGGGGTAATCCCACGGCCTCAACAGAAGGGGGCAATCCTGGGGCCTCAACAGAAGGGGATGTTGGAACGCCGGTAGGAGGCATGGAGGGGCTGTGAGCATTGGAGGACTTGGAAGGTGATGGTGCAGGGGAAATCTTATGTGCGTGTTTTGGTGAGGGTGCTGATGAAGACTTGGGAGATGGTGATGAAGAGGGAGGGGAAGCAACTGGGGTGGTGGAAGGGGCTGATGCTGGTGGAGTTGTGGGCTTTGATGGCGGTGGAGTTGTGGGAGTTGATGGTACTGGAGTTTTGGGAGTTGATGGTGGAGGAATTGTGGGGGTTGATGGTGGAGCTTTGGGGGTTGCTGTTGGTGGAGTAGCTGGTTTGGCTGGTGGTGGTGGAGAAGCCTTGGGAAGAGTGTTGATTTCGAGTTTCATTCCTCCTACCGTACAATGTCCACCAGTTCCACATATGAAGTATCGCTTGCCTACAGAAGCTAGATTGATGACTGTCATCCCTCCAGTATAAATTGCAATAGGAGATGTTATCTGGCAGGAGTCAAAACTAGCCTTTGTGACTTCAAGCACAGAATGGCTTGGAGAATATGAAAAAACTGTCAAGAAAACACACAAAAAAGGCATTAGTTCAAAATCCAATGAAAAAAGTATCGGACTCCATAGGGAAAGATAGAAGCTAACAATTTGCAAAGTCAAGATCAGCAGAAACATCTGCTCAAGCTCAAAATGGGCATTTTCGATCAGTTTTGAGTTTACGAGTTGGTCTTTAAGACTCGACAAAGGCTTCTGTGTCTTTTGTATCAACTCAAAAATATGAGAAACATCCTTCCTTTCTACAAATGTTATCTTTTTAAAGAGAGGATCATTGTAATCCATTTTACTCGACAAAGCCTTAGAAACTAGTAAAGTTGTTGTCATGTGATCGGTCACGGGTTCATGCCGTGGAAATAGCCTTTTGCAGAAATGCAGGGTAAGACTGCGTACAATAGACCCTTGTGGTTTGGCCCTTCCTCGAACCCCGTATATAGCGGGAGCTTAGTGTACCGGGTTGTAAAAGAAAGAAGAAGAAAATGGCTTACTTAGATTATCTCCGACGAAGAACGATTTTGATGCAGCCCATGCTTGAAGGTCACTAGTTTGGTCCCAACCACCACCAGGACCTCCCACTGTGTAATTTGTAGCCATGGCAGAGCCAAGCAGCATTGCTATGGCAGCCAAGCTCATCAATATTCTTAGCATTGCCATATTTTCAACAGACAGGGAATTAGCAAATTTGGCTGTATCTCTGCTGTCAAATTAGCTAATTTTGTATATCTTAGAGTTGTATCTTGGCTTTTTGAAAGATCTAGCTATTTAATGTAACTCAATTATAGAGCAACGACAAAACAACGTTGAATAAGGAGAAGGTATTATTTTAATCTCAAGAGGCACTGACAGCTTGTTCCTTTTAAAAAAGGCCTCTCTCAGGTTTTATTCTTTTTATTTTTGGGTTTTGCTTGAATGCTACTCCGAGGTAGTCAAATATTAACACAAGAATATGCTAAATGGTGTAGCATTATAACAATTCATTCAGGAAAAGAATCAGAAATTTATTCACAACTTATTCGAAAGTTTTTTAAATTCTATGCACTAAGAGGTTATATAACGTCAATTCTTATTAGTGTATAAGTTAAATTGCATCGATGATATAAAAATCTTTATATTGTTAGTGTATAAAATTTAAACTCTTCTTCGAAACATATGCACATTACAAGTGAATTCACATTTCTTACAATCAACACAATCCTCTATTCGTGGAGCAGAAGCAATTTGTTTAATCTTACAACCGTTTCTAAGTATCATTTTTAATACATCGGTGAAGCAGACTCAATCACAATAAGTACATTCTATACGCGCATCATAAATCTTAACTGAATGTGACATTGTGTCATATTTGTACAGGAAAACCTCTTTTCTTATAAATGTAGTGTGCTTTAATTTGTTGAATTCTCTGGAAAATGCACAAAGGTTTCTTTTCGACATTGTTAGATTAACTAAGAAGCTTAAGGGCCGACTTCCTTTCTTTTTAACTTTTATTTAACTTCCCTAAAAACTCAAAGAAGCAATTCCCAATGAAAATTTAGAATAATCCTTCCATTGCGTGAAAAATTAAGAACTACGTAATAATTAAAACTAAGGAACCAATTGCTTAACTATTAAGTTTATATTGTCGTTTTCTATAGTTGATTTTTGTTTCTTGACGAAGAAACAACAAGACACGGAGAGCATGCCTAAACAACAACAACATACCCAATAAAATCCTATATCGTGAGGTTTGAAAAGGGTAGAGTGTACACAGACCTTACCTCTACTTTGATAGTTAGACTTATTCCTAATCCCGGAGGATATGATCTAATCACACAACTTATAAGCCACCACTATGACAATATCATTTCATAAAGAATGATTAAATAATTAAAAAGAGAATAATTTTGGTGCCTGTCATATAACTGGATGCACGTTCCACCTCTATACTTACTATTTATAATTAACACTAGTTAATGGAGATACTCAAAGTTTTAAATTCATATAGAATTCCCATTTCTCTCTCTCAAACGTGATAGCTCGACGTTGAAAAGGCCAAGTCAATTGAAAATGGATAACTAGCTAATCAAATCCTCAAGATAATAATGATTAGAGAAAGAATAAATTTTAGTTCATTTCATTAGAAGAACAATTAGAAAGCCCATAAATTTAGCTAGTGTCTATCCCATTTGAATGAATGTTTTCCTACAGTTTCTTGGAAACTGCTCCCAAATACTGATATTTGTATTGGAAATTTAGTAAATGTGAAATAAATTAATCCTATTAATTAAGACTCGAATAAATGGAGTTCGTACGTCGGAAACATGGTTTCCACACACGTGAACATAAAGTGTCAAGGATCGTAATATTTTTAAGTGGAAGAGATATTGGTACGTATACGAATTGTTTGAGACGTAAGATAATAGATGGTTATTGGTCAAATAACAATGATTTCACGTTGGTAAATGAAGGGAAGACATGTGCAATGTGTAAAAGATGAAAGCAGTGCGAGATTCTGTGAGCAGTGCGCAGCGGCGCTCTGAACATTTCATGTTGGAAGATGGACGAAAACTGTTTTTTGGGCTGACTTTGGAGCATTTATTCTCAATTATTTGGCTCATGAATTCATCTATTATTTGGCTGAATTATTACTCCACATTCATGGCCATTACTTGGTCTTTATTGACCATTACTTGGCTATGTGGAAGACCATCTTCTCTACACTATAAAATGGAGCCTTGGGTTCATTTGCAAACACACATGACAATCAACAATTCTCTGAAATTGTCTTCTTCTCTTGCAATCACAAACACTCAAAGATCTTTCTTTTAAAGCAAACACTTTCCTTTGCTCATTTGTTTGATTGTTGTTTTATCTTGGGAGATAAGTTGTCATCACAACCGTTGAAAGGATACACGGGGCAATATTATCTTAAGGATAGATCAAGAATTTGGTCGACTCAGCAAACCCTTTTATTTGATCATTTCCAACTTACTTACAATTTGTTGTTGTTGTTATATTCTCATTTCCTTTATTTTCACACTTTGTTCCCACAAGCTTAAGATAATATCCGCTATTTCAACAACAACAATAACATGTCTACTGAAGATCAATTCAACACTTTGAACAACGCCAATCCTCAAGGAAATCCCGTTGCCTTCAATCCCACCACTCAAGACAATGACACTGTCTACACTCCAACTAATTCTGGCATTCCTAATACCTTCCAAACCACTGCTTTTGGCACTTCTAGTACTTCCACTGTTTTTGGCACTAGTATAGGTGTCTAACGGGCTGAACCGGTCCGGATCGGTAGCACACTACGTTTAACCTTCGGACGATTCTGAATTCGGTTCATCGGACTCTAAGACCAACCGTCGGTTCGTTATTCGATTCCGTGTGCGGTTCGGTCGAAGCAGTCCTCTGGTCCGATTTCTATATATATTTTTTTTTATTTCTAGTATTTATTTTCTATAATATAAACTAAATTCAATTTAAATATGTAATATAATAATATAATATATAATTTAGTTGTATATATTAAAATTGAAACTTTAAAGTTAACTTTTTATTTTATAGTTTATAACTTTATACTTTATAGTTTATAACTTTATATTGTAAATTTGTAATTATACATTTATTAATTTATTAGATTAGTAGATATAATTATAAGTTAACAAATAAGTAATAACAGATTAACAACTAAATAGATAGTAAAATTAAAATTAATGATAAGATGTAAACTTTTGAACTTTCATAACGTTAATAAGAGTACATAATGAAGTAATAATAATTTTATTTACATATTATGCATCCTTCTTGCAAGTTCTTCGTAATCTATAGGTTGATTGAATTGGTTATGCTCCATAGCCTCTAAATCTGGAGTATTAATTTCAGTCCCGCCTCCGCTCCCGCCTTTCAAAATATTGCCTATTTCTTCATCTTCCGGAGAATTAACGTCTCCACATCCTTGATTTCTTCTCTCTGATCTGATCCAATCCATGCGGACTAACACTTCTAATGTGCTTCCACCCAATGAGTGACGTGTGTCTCCTATTTGATCTCGTGTTTGGCTAAATGCACTTTCAGAAGCCACTGTTGAGATCGACACATTAAGAACATCCCGGGCCATCGCTGCAAGTACCGGGAATTGCCTTTTGTTATCCTGCCACCATTGTAAAGGGTCAAAAAATTTCTTCGGCTCCGCTGGCTTTTGCAAATAAAATTGCATCTCATCGCAAGATCGGCTTGTGGTTGGTTGTGTTGTAAAAGTGCTCCATATGTCTAAAGATTCTTCTTCATCGTCATCATCATTGAATCCTGCAGGTGTAGACACAGAACCAGAACTAGAAGGAATATTAGTAGCAGAGTTGGTGTTATGTAATGTAGCATAATATTCATATAATGTAGTTAAATTAGTATCAAGTTTACTTATGCAATCAAATGAAGATGGAGTTTCTGTTCCACATATTTCCATATAAGTATATAAACTAAATATTAGATTATGACAATCTACTTTTTTAATAGAAGGATTTAAGACTGCACCAATACAATAAACATCAGGAATAGGAAAAAAATATTTTTTAAACTTTTCAAACATAATCAGAATCGCATCTTTATATTTCACATTTGATTTTAAACCATAAAGTAAATATGAAATTTCAGCTATATGAGCTAAAGCATTACAAACTGTTAGGTAATAAGATCCTGAAAATTCAACAGTTGCAGTGAATTTACGTAAAAAATTTAAAAGTTCACCAATTGATTTCCAATGTTCATCGGTTAACATATACATCACGTTCTTACAATGCGCATTTGCAACATGTGTTATGGGGTCTTTATACTTATAACATTCTTTTAAAAATAAATAAGTATAATTCCACCGTAATAATCTCTTACCGCATGAATTTAGGTCTCAAATTAAATTGTTTACATTTTTCTTTAAATTCTATAATTCTATTTTTCTATTATTACCTGAATAACTCCAATGACTCTTTTGACAAGTTTTATTTCAGTGAAAATAAATCAAGACCACTTTTAACAATTAAATTATAAATATGACAAGCACAACGAACATGAAATATATCGAAGTGGTGGTTGTACTTCGCTTTAAAAGATCTACAAAGTGATTATTAGATGCATTATCGAATGATACACAAAGTATTTTATTATAAAGATTATATTTTTGGACATAAAAACAAATAGTTTCGCTTATATATTTTCCAGTATGACTTTGATCCTCGTCATACGCAAAAGCAATAATACGTTTTTCCATTCTAAAATTTTCATCAATCCAATGACAAGTAATTGTTAAATAATCATAACCGTTCAATGCATGTCCAATGTCTGAAGTAAAACTAACATGGCATGGAAGGTTAGCAAACAAATATTGCAAGAAAATAACAAAATCATTATGAAGTCTAAAAATATCGGCTCTAGTAGTACTACGAGGAACACCTTTAAAAAAAAGATTATATACTCTTTGAATATATGTAATTAAATATGAAGAAGAAGCAAAAGAAAAAGGTAAACAACCTCCGACAATCATTTTTGCTAATTCAATGCGATCTTTTTTTGGATCGTACTTAGCCAACCAGGTTAATGGATTAAGTTGTTGTTGACCGGGTTCTAAATCGAGACAAAGATCCCATTGTGTCGTATGATCGTGTTTTATATGTCTACCTATAGTGCGTCCCCGTCATCACCCGCGTCTTATGTTTATAAGTTCTCCCACAAATATTACATTTAACTCTATCAGTACCCACAACTTTAACATAAAAGAGCCACACTTTACTCCTTTTTTTTCTTGCTACTGGTCCTGGTAAAGGAAGTCTACGACTACGACTACGACTACCACTAGCATTAACAGCGATGTAAGGAACACTAGTAGGTGTAAGAGGTTCTTGTTCTTGTTCTTCAAGTTCATCAATATCATCTAATTGAACGTTATCATATTCATTATCTTATTCCAAAATCTTCTTGCATTTGATCATAATCTATATTTTGATTAGATGATGAAGAACCTACGATTTTTACCCGCTTGAACTAGATTTACTACGATCCGACGCAATTCCCCTTAGTAAAGACATTATAAAATATTTAAATAATCAACAAATAAATATGATAATTTAATAAAATAATTAGAGAATGAAACGAGTGTACCAAACTTCGGGATTCAGAATTCAATTGAAACTCGAAGCTCGAAGTCTTGCGTCTTGCTACTTTGAATTTGAAAACTAATAATAATAATAACTTGAAAATTGATAATAAAAATGATTAAGAGAGTATGAGAAATTGAGAATAAGAGAATTGAGAGAAATGTTGTGTGATAAAAATGAAGAAAATGTAGAGAATTTATAGATTTTTTAAAGGGTAAAAATGTAATTAAAACAAATAAATAAACAAAACAAAAACAAAAACAAAAAAAATAGGCCAACGGTCGAAATGACCGTAGGCAAGCCCCCTGCCCCCCCCCCCCAAGTCCAAGTGTCCAACGGTAACAATACCGTTTGGGCGAATTTTTTTTTGTTATCGGCCCGACGGTTAACGATAATGGGCAGGTTTTTATTCGCCTAATCGGTCCGGCCTTCGGGTTTTCATAACCGTGCGGGTTGGGGTTGAGGCGATCAACCCCAACCCGGTATGCCTTACGGTCCGCCGGTCCGGTTTGCTACGTCAACGGTCGGCTCGGTCAACGGGCCGTTGAAGCAGTATACTTCAAGTACCTCCACTGGTTTTAGCACAACGAGTGTCAACACTGAGTTTGGTTCAATCCATGCCTCCACTGCTGCTTCGGGCACTTACAGTGCCTATGCTCCTGCCCAAGGCATCAACAACACATATGTTCTTGTTAGAGGTGTTACCAACGTTTTGCAACTGCTCAGGGGGCCGCCACTGCCCCTACACCTGCTGGTTTTCACCATGAACGTCCTGAAAAGTTCATGGGTGCTCACTTTAAAAGATGACAACAAAAGATGTTATTTTTCCTGACGGTTATGGGAATGTCACGTTTCCTAACCGAAGACCCTCCACTAGTTAGGGAAGACGTGGATCCTCAGCCAAATGATTTGGCAGGAGGGGGCCAAGGTAACCATGTCGCTGACGACATGAGGATGGTTCGCGAAGCATGGAAACATAGTGATTTCATGTGTAGGAACTATATTCTAAATTGTTTGTCCGATCCTCTCTACACGGTGTATTTCACCGTTGAAACTGTCAAGCAGTTATGGGACAAACTTCAGAAGAAATACAACACCCAAGATGCGGGTAGCAAGAAGTTCATCATTGGGAAATTCCTGAAATTTCAAATGGTGGATAACAAAAGTGTGTCATCTCAAGTCCAGGAATTTCAAATGATTCTACATCACCTGGATTTGGAAGGATTGAAGTCCAACGAACAATTCTTGGTTGGGGCGTTGATCGAGAAGTTGCGTCCCTCGTGAACTGAGTTTATGAACTAACTAAAACTCAAAAACGAAGGAGATGACCTTAGATGAACTTATTATCAAACTCCAGATTCAGGAGGACAATAATGTCACGACCCGACCCGACGGGCCGCGACTAAACGCCCTAATGACGCCATTATGCTCACCTGACACCCATAATCCAACTAACACTAAGGCAAATATAAAATCCGGCAGCATAACGCCGCAACAATAACATATGCCAGAATAGGCAAGTCGACAAGACTACTTTTACACAAGAATGTACCTGCCTCCCGAGGAGTCACAACTAGCCAACATAATATAACATGCAATCCGACAAGGCTGCCACCAAATAATATCACGTATACACGGGAACATCCCAACACAAATTACAACAACCTGGCTGACCAAAACAGATTTGTAACTTCTACATAAGTACAACCCACAACTGTCTACAGACCTCTATAAGGAGGATAATGATATGTGACGGGACAGGGGCCCGTCGTGCCCATATATATATGCAAAAGTCAAAATAATAGGGTTCTGTACCAAAATGACAAAGCTCTGAATCAAAAGAGCTTTCCAAACAATGACGAGAATCTAGGCCAGGAGGTTCACCAAATGAACACACACTGTATCGCTGGCATAACGCAACCCCAGGAAAGGGGGTCAGTACGATAGAATGTACCGAGTATATGAAACATAAAGTACAAAATAGATAATCATAACTGGTCAAAACGTACAGAAGACATGTAAGATTAAGTGTCAAGATAATTGTGCTATAGAAAATAGAGAATCAATTGTGCCTTATAAAAATGGGAGTAATGAAAATCAGTTCTTACCTTTTTTTAAAAAAAAATATGCAAGTCATGCCAAAATCAGGGACTCCTACCTCGAGAATATAATAGCACGGGACTCGAACCCGCCTAAGTATATATGTATAATATGGGACTCAAACCCAAATAAGTATATATATATATATATATATATATATATCGTGGGACTCGAATCTAAATAAGTATATATATATCGTGGGACTCGAACTCACGCAAGTATATAGAATAATAAACCGGGAGTCGAACCCGCTTGGGACTCGAACCCAAGTAATATAATAATAATAGCCGGGACTCGAACCCGGAATATACGATATGTTGTCGGCCCTCTGTGTGAGGAACTCGGTGAATGTGTAATAAGACTTGGCACAAGTAGATATCATGAGCAACCATATGCAATTAGAAATCATCTTTTGACTTTCGATGGTATCATCATAATAAACTCTTTTACTGAAAATCATAGGCACGTATTATAACAACTGTCCTTTAACACTAACTTTGTAGGAAATCATGTACGTCCGCCGTACTTTTATTAAAGTCATGTCAAATGAAAGTCTTTCACAAAGTCATGCCAAAAGAAAGAAGGATAGTCTCACATACCTCTTAGTCGAGCTAATCAACTCAATATTAAGATACGTCTCGTCTAGTACGTCAACCTATAATAATGGTAATATGCTCGTCAATTCTATGATCACTTAGCATACTTTATATCGAATGATGACTTTCTTATTGTTGACACCCAATTTTGACCCTCTCGTCCGGTCATTAACTATAAAATTACACTAATTTTCCGAATAATTTTAACGATTTTATAATAATAAAATTCAACAATAAAACATTAATGCAGGCACAACTAAACGATTTAATAATGGCGCCGCATTTTACATAGAATATTAAGCACACCTTGAGTCTCACGTCCGCACTCGTCATTTTTAAACAAACAATTTCATTAATATTATTTGTAATTTAAGTTAATTTTAATCTAATACATGTGTTTTAATAATAGTGTCGCATTTATAAAAGCATTAAGCAATCCTTAAACATCATATCTGCATTTAGCATTTAAATAATTTAATAATAATCTAAACCCCGTTCAATTTTAATTTAACATCGCAAAATACGCATAATAAATAAGATTTTAATAACGGCATATCATTATAAAATATTAAGCACTAATTAAATAGCACGTCCGTCTTTATTTTTTATAATAATTTAAATTTAAACTTAGACTAATAAAACACCTAAATAATTTAATTTACCACTAATTAATTAAATAATACACCTTAAAAACTAATTCCTAAATCTAATACCCATTAATTTAGCCCACAAGCCCCAATTCGCCTCAGCCCTTTTACGCGCAGCCCATACTCGCGGCCCAAACATCCCTCAGCAGCCCACATCCTTTATCCCCCTCTTCAGCAGCCCAAAGCCTTATAGCCCTTTATCCTTCCCCCATCGACTTCAGCCCCTCATCCCTTCCCATCACCCAACAACCCTTAAGAAATACCCCTAACCTAAACCTAGAAAACTTAGGAAAGTCCGCGCGACTGCACTGCGCTGGCCGAGATTCTCGCGAGAATCCGAACCTAAACCAAATCCTTCCAAAATCAGTTCCTTACCATAACCAAGAACCATAAAATCAGTCAGAAAATCGCACCCAAAATCAGCCAAATGATATTAAAAGCTTACCCAAAATTAGAACCCAAAAGGAAGCTATAAAAGGGGAGTTGTACGCATGGCATCGACAGAGGGAAAAAAGAGAAAACAACAGCAAAATAACAACAAAGAATCGGTCCAGAAATTCAGAATGGCATAAGAAAACCAGCGAAAAACCCTAAACAAAACCTAGCAATTTCCAAAGTAAATCGCAACACGCAAGGCCTGGTACTCCTCCACCGCATTAGCAAGCCCTCTGAGTGGATCGACGACTTGATACGCTGCCCCGATTCGTTTCCCGGAGAAGGTAAAATCAACTTCCTATCGATTTCGTCGCATTCCTGTATTACTGTATTTTGTTTCGTGTGTTAAACATGTGTTAGTTCATTCGCGTGGTTGTGTTTGTTAGATGCTTAAGATGATGTTTGGGGACTGCGATGTTGATAAATTAAAGACCATGTCTATTTATGTGGTTTGCTTGAATGTTGTAGGATAAGCGAAATTCTGAATGTTACCAATAGGCTTGAATCATGTGTATGCATATTTCCAGGATGTTTGAGCCTAGAATGTTTTTAAATAGTGCCTCCGGATTCGCTATTTTTGATGTATCTATGTCTTCCCCTCTCATCTATACATGCACGTGCGTTCAATTTCTTAGGTATAAGTACGACCCTTGTGTGTTTTCTTTAGCTTTGTCCACGAGTTTGGTTCGTCTGCTCAACAGAGACATGTTTGAGGTTCTATGAGTTTTGTCATAACTTGAGTAGTTTCATATGTCTAAAAAGCCAGCTTACTTTGGTCATTAGGACATTCCTGTCTGCCTCCTATGTCTGCTAGACTAATTGTATGCTTACCTTACATACTTAGAAGTCCACATGTTTAATACATAATATGTATGCGATTGTTTATGCTTAGCTTTGTTCAAACGATCCTTGTTAGATCTGTCTGTTGTACTAAGTTATTGAGCATGTGTAAACTGGAAATTGTCTTGGTCTGACCATGGTATAATTGCACAACATCTCTTCAGTCTCTCTTAATATGATACTCTAGTCTAACATAGGTCAATATCCCATCCTCTTGATCTTAAATAATGTCTGGGTGCAAATCTTGAAATTTCCATTCCTTCCTTTTCATTTTGGTTGATAGCATGAGGCCTTATCTTAATTAGAGAGGTCTGTTTTTATGAAACAATATCAAAATGTAGGTATCGACTTGTTTATGCATGAACTGAGTCTATTTTCTTTTCAAGTCACTAATTTAGAGTTTATCTCGCTTACACCACGAAGTATGCTGCTTGACTTAATATGTGTTTGCCCCCAAGTTGATTAGGTGTTTGTCCCTACTTGCTTAGGTGTCGATTGTCTTCATTATGTGATATGATATTCTCTTATCGTCTTATTACCATTACCGATTTAATGAGAATATGTATGTTAACACTCTGTTTTGGTATCAAGTCAGTTGCGTCACCTTACCTGTTAAACCTTGTTTACTTGCATTCGATGTTGGTTTAATTTTGATAAAATTAGTCAAGTAGCCATATTCTTGTTCTGGACTATAAATGTTTGTACCTATTGCCTAAGTTGGATATGTATAATGTATTTATGCCTGAGGCATATAATCAGCATGTTGTATGAACTGTTTCTTTTAGTGCGTCCTTTGTTATCTGCGTATTAAAACTATATCTTGGGAGCTGCCTTTGTTCCTTTCTCTTAAAATCTGAAAATCTCTTTGTTTGGGCCTGTTTCGTGGGTCTGCTGCTGCCTGTCTACGGCTCAAGTGCCCAGCTTTTTTTTAAAATTAACATGTCGGGCCTGCTGGCCCTTCGAACAATGAACTATATGTGCATGAATTTTATTATTAATGTTTTGTTTGCTCTTTGATAAGTTTTTTTTTTTTTGAATATATCATAATCCTTATCTTTTCTTTTTACATGAAATGCATCGAAGCAAAAAAAAATGAAGAGTCTCATGGCGAGATTCATCACAAGCTACACCAAATGAAGACTCGCATCTATGTGCATTTCTCTATCTGCATTGGAATTCCAAAACCACCGGCGAAAAGACATCGCCATTCCTCGAGTCCTTTTTTATTAATTTCTGCCCCGCCCAATTTATTTATTGTAAATTAATTGGCTAATGGTACGTTAATTAGTAGAATACTTAGAATATCTAGACCTTGAACCTCTAGATTAGAAAGCAATTCCCTTTAGGATAATTACTTTAGACTCGCCACATATTGCTTAAGTCATACCAAACTATTTAATTTTTTTTATCCACGTAACTGTTCTCGCAGCTAGCATTTTATTACTAGATTTCTAACCTATTTTATTATAGGCTCTCATTAGCATTTATATAAAAATCTTATTTCTTTTATTAAAAATCCTCCTAAACATTTGGCATATTATGATATACTAATAAGATTCGTTAATAAATAAATGCATAAATCATCTTTTGCACATATAATAATACATATTTTAACTAGAACTAGCTTTATATATTTTAAATCTCACATTTTATGTTAGCAAAGAATACTTTCTATATCTTTTACTCAAATACTTTTCAAGACATGTATTGCATCTTAGCACAATAATTACCCTAGGTTTGAATGGACAACCACAAGTTAGCGAATCTTTTAGGTTGCCTAACCTCTTCCCTTTAGGATAATAAGGAACCCTTGCCCAGAATCTCACACAATTTTGCAGACCATTAAAATGGAGTTAATGTCGACTTTAACTTAGTTGACATTTAGGTGTCCTAATTCACCCAAATTAATTAGGTGGCGACTCCGCGAACCCTTTAGCATTATTTCTAGCACTTTACCACCTTTTAACATTTTAGCCCTTTTATTTTAGCACTTTTAGCACCCTTTTAACATTTTAGCATTTTATTCTATTTTTCTAACATGTTATTTAAGCAGGATTCACTTAAATAATGTCGCGGTCGGAAAAGGGCGTGACACTTATTCTACAAAAATTCGGGCAGAACTTCCTTTGTTTATACGCACAACCACAATTTCCAAACCAAGCCAGCAATACCAGCAGTAAGTCATAACACAAGAATATAACCACAATACTCTCAGATATTCTATTTATGTCATCACAACGTATTCCTTCTCTTTTATATTTAAGCCATAACATAATTACAACAAAACAAGTGATTACTACACCTGTTTATAAGGTTTATCCAATCCTTTAGTCACGTTAACGCAGTCCACTTAAGCAGTCCAATCTTCTAGCAATATAGAGAGTTCAAGAATGTGAAATAACACCTTTCCACACCTTAATTCTTTCAAGACATGAATAAGTAACTACATCAATCATATATACATATTTATAACTTGTATCTTAAGCACTAAAATAGTCCATCAATTCTAACAATTAACAACAAGAGTGTGAGTCCTTTAATTGCAACATAATACCTTTTTACATTTTTCCATAACTCTTTTCTTAACTTCTTAGAATTCAATTCATCCTTCAATACTTTCATATAACCAACTACAAATTTAAACATCAAGATTTCTTCTTCAATTTCAACATGCAATTGGTGATAATATTAACAACAACAACATTCAAACTCCATGGACACAAAACAGTCCCACAAATCAGTAACTACCCAAAATAATCGCATGCAACCTCTTAATTCCAATTCTTCTTTAACATGGGTTCATATCTTCAACTACAACAATATGCAACTACAATTATACCATAAGTAGAATGATTTTTACCTTAATTGATGCTCAAAACAATCCCCCAAGTTCGCTCGCCATCGCTCGAATTACCCACTGTTTTATCGATTTTTCTTGTCTAATTCTTCACTTCTTCAACTCCAATTCAACATGCATGAATCCCACAATGTTAATCCATCATTTTTATGCATTCCCCCCCCCCCCAAAATCGTGTCCGAAAATCTGGGCCTAAAATCGGCCAGCATTGCCGAAATTCCTCACTGTTCTGTCAACTGAACTTGTAACGTCCATAATTATCTACTCTGATGTCCTATAGATGAGAGGTTTATTGAGTTGGAAACTAGACTCGACGAACTTCATCTTAGGCTTTTGAAACACCTAAAAACTCCTAATATACTAGGAGATATACACCTCGAACGTTGACTAAAAATCTGCCCAAAATTCTGCCAAGCAGTTTCCGATTTTCTTCCCCAATTTTTCTCAATTTTTGGCTTAAAACTTTGGATGGAGAGTTTATTTTGGAGGAGGTAAATAGAAAAGCTTCAATTGTATGAAAATGGGGATTTCTTGTTGTGGGAGGGGGAGAAATCACTGATGAGGAGAGGGAGGGAGATGAGGGATTTCAATTAAAAAGTAAAGAAGAGTATTGGTTTAGTTAAAACTTGTCACGCCCCAAATTTTCCTAAGTCTTTACTTATGGCGTGATGGCACCTGGACAATTATTTTTCACCAGGAGCACCATTTAATTCTCTTTATTTAGAAATTTAAACTTATATTCAAATACGGAGCTATTAATAAAAATAACAATAAAGAAATTTGTTTATGACTTTATTGAAAATATAACGCGAGCCCATGCTCGTGCAAATATTATTTCTACATAGACATACTGACAAATATTATTCTAAGTTGGAAGGGAGACCATTCCACACGGGCATTTCCCGAGACATTGGAACTGACATTCTGAACCTGACGAGTACCAAGCCCGAAACAATGGACTTGGTATGACAAGAGGCTGCGGGACGATCGCTAGCCTTGGCGTGGAGCCTTTCCTCTATCACGCTTTCCTGAAACATGTTAAATAAAGAGTCAGCCCTACCATCTGGGGCTGAGTGAGAACCTTACCCTGCAATTCAAAGTAACACCACAATATTCCAAGCGCAATCACATTATAACGTAATAAGCATATTGCAAAACATATCAGGTTACAACATTTTTAAATATGCAACAACTCCTCATAGGAAATTCTCGGTTTAACTAACACTTCATTTTATCTCGTATTATACGTTAAGACATTCCCCTGCATTTCCACATGTTTATTACATTTATATATTTGTGAACGCGTATTCACTTTTCATATTTATATATAGGTGAACATGTATTCATCTTTCATATTTGTTGCGGCGTGCAACCCGGTCCATTATATTTACATATTTGTGAACACGTATTCACTTTACGTTTTGTTGCGGCATGCAACCCGATCCATTATGTTTACGTATTCGTGAACGCGTATTCACTTTACGTTTTGTTGCGGCGTGCAACCCGACCCATTATATTTACGTATTTGTGAACGCGTATTCACTTTACGTTTTGTTGCGGCGTGCAACCCGACCCATTATATTTACGTATTTGTGAACGCGTATTCACTTTACGTTTTGTTGCGGCGTGCAACCCGATCCATTATGTTTATATTTATATATTTATGTGAACACGTATTCATTTTTCATATTTTTCAGAAGATTGAATAAATAATATTCTATTTCCCAACATTCTGTCATTCATACTTGTAACGATTATAACTTTTAACCATAACTCCAACCAAGGTGTTTCTCAAGCGAAAACTAAGGTAAGACGGGGATCTTTCACTGTACCAAATTTTATTTAAAACTACTTTGGGTAACTAACACAAATTTATCCTCAAAACAGCCACATGAAATTTGTTTCGGCAGAATTTTTATTAAACAGAACCCAATCTTAGAATAGTCATAACTCCTAATCTGTAAATCCGTTCAAGCCCCATAAAATCTCAAAACGACGAGCACAGAGAGGTACACGTCTCCATGTGAACCATCCTTTCATATTCTGTACCATTTGGTACAGTTTTACACTTTTATTCGCTGCCCTTCCTGGATCTCGATAGATCCGAGGCAGAAACTTTAAACAGAGATAACTCTCAATCTGTAAGTCGTATAGACCCCCGTAAGGTCTCAAAATGTCCACAACAGAGAGATATAGAACTTTCATTTAGCAACAATTTTCATATTCCCCACAGATTAGTACAGTTTTATGTTTCCACGTCCTGCCCTTCTGGATTCCGATGAATCCGAGGCAGAAACTTCAAAATACAATAACTCTCAACTCGTAAGTCCTTTTTAATAAATTTTTATCTATATATGTCCGTAACAGAGAGATTTACAACCATGTAAATTTTCATATAATTCTAATAAGTAAAATTCAATAAAAATAGTCCGTAATTATGCCTTTCCGAATTTCGACCAAATCTAAGGCAGGAACTTTGAACTATGATAACTTTCAAACCGTATGTCCATTTTACCTCATTTTTGCTTCTATATGATAATATTAGAGAGGTGTACCACTCTTCCGAATTTCATCAAATTCTAACAATTATAACTCAGTGAGAACAGTTCGTAAAGTTCATGACGCAACTAGTTATCTAAACAATCAAAAGTTCAATATTTCTTTTCAACACTCAATTCTTATTCTAACATGTATTGAACTAAAAATAAAGGATGTTACCAAGAATTTCTGAGTGAGAAAACTCACCTTGTAAGTGTGAAGATTGTTATTCGGTTGCTACAAGGGACCCTTGCTCCCTAGTATTTCTTTTATTGTTGTTCTTCTTACTTTCTTGTTTTTTTTCCAGAATTTTCCTCTTCTTGTTCACTTGTTTTTTTCTGATTTTCTAACCTTTATGTTATGTACTTTGTTTGTGTGTAAATACAATGTATAAGTGGAGAATTTTCTATAACCTATGGGAGGTGGAATGACAAGAGTTGGAGGGGAAATGAAAAGGGGGGAAGGGGTGAGGGGTGAAGGGTGAAGGATTTACGTGCTGCATGTTTCTTCTCTTCTTTCTTTTTTTTTTGTTTTGTTTCTCTTTTGTTTTTGTTTTTTTTATTTTCTTATTTTCATTTTTATCCATCTATTTATCCAACTTTAACACTAACTCCATCTCATGCAATTTATTCTTTATTTTCTTATATATATGTATTTTTATTAACTCAACCAACAACTATATATTATTATTATTTTCCGGATTTTACATTCTCTCTTCCTTAAGCAACATTCGTCCTCGAATGTGAATAAGGTCGTAACATAATCACATAGACACAATAATGTTTATTGTTATTGTAACACTAATTTGGGGCTTCACATTCTCCCTTCCTTAAGAAGCATTCGTCCTCGAATGGGAATAAGGTTGTAACACATGCATATAGACACGCAAATGGCACACACATGAAGTACTATGTAACACATTTTTTTTTATTACCTTAGTCAAATAGGAATGGATATTTGACTTTCATCGTATCTTCAGCTTCCCAGGTGGCTTCCTCTGTGGAGTGATTCCTCCATAGGACTTTCACGGAAGCAATATCTTTATTTCTAAGGCGTTGAACCTTTCTATCAAGTATTTCTACCGGAGCTTCTTCATATTGAAGCTCTTTATTAAGAACTATCTCCTGGGGAAGGATGACGTGACTTGAATCGTGCAAGTATTTTCGTAACATTGACATATGAAATATCGGATACACTGCTTCCAGCTCTTGTGGAAGTGCTAATTCGTAAGCCACATTCCCCACTCTTCGCAAGATCTCATATGGCCCAATAAACCTTGGGCTCAATTTTCCTTTCTTACCAAAACGCATCACTCCCTTCATTGGGGACACTTTTAAAAATACTTTCTCCCCCTCTTGGAATTCAAGATCTCTTTTCCGATGATCCGCATAGGATTTATGACGGCTATGAGCTGTTTTGATCCGCTCCCGAATCATCTGTACCTTATCATTTGTTTCATGAATGACTTCAGGTCCGAACAGTTGCGTCTCACCCACCTCGAACCATCCAAGTGGAGACCTACATTTTCGTCCATATAATGCTTCAAACAGGGCCATTTGTATGCTAGAGTGAAAACTATTGTTGTAGGCGAACTCAATTAGACATAGATGGTCCAACCAGCTTCCCTGAAAATCTAACACACAAGATCGCAACATGTCTTCAAGTGTTTGAATTGTTCGCTCAGCCTGCCCATCTGTTTGCGGGTGGAAAGTCGTGCTTAACTTAACTTTTGTCCCGAGACCCTGCTGGAAACTTTGCCAAAAGTGTGAGGTGAACTGGGAACCCCTATCTGAAATAATTTGTAAGGGAATCCCGTGTAACCGCACAATCTCCTTCAAATAAATCTGTATTGTCTTGTGGTGCGCGATCGTAGTCTTGGCCGGTAAGAAATGGGATGACTTTGTGCCGATCAACAATCACCCAAATAGAATCATACCCTTCTCGAGTTTTGGTAGACCGATTCTGAAATCCATATGAATCGCCTCTCATTTCCACACGGGGACTCCAATGTCCTGAAGTAATCCGCCAGTTTTGATGTTCACTTTCACTGCCGACATATAAGACACCTCGACAAACTCCATGGCGTCTTTCTTCATCCCGTCCACCATGGCATTTGCCTTGAGGTCCTGATACATTTTTGTTGAGCCTGGATGAATGGAATATCTTGTGTTGTGACCCTCATCTAAGATCTTCCTCCTTAGATCCTTTACCTTAGGAACACATAACCTACCCTTATACCGAAGGGTTCCGTCATTATCTCTCAATGTAAACTGTGAAGATTTTCCCTGTTAGATCCTCTCCCGAAATCCAACAAACTCCGTATCCTCAAACTGACTTTCTTTTATTTTTGAAGCTAAGGCAGACTGCGAGGTATCATGTACCACCACCCTACCTTCACCGATCTCAGTTAAACTAACCCCGAGGTTTCCCAATCTTTGTACCTCACGAACAATACCCCTCATTTGTATTGCCAAATGGGCCAAGCTGCCCATTGATCTCCTACTGAGTGCGTCAGCCACCACGTTGGCTTTCCCAGGATGGTAAAGAATACTAAGGTCATAATCCTTAAGCAACTCTAACCATCTTCTTTGTCGGAGATTCAAATCCTTCTGCGTGGTTATGTACTGCAAACTCTTATGATCTGTAAATATGTCCACATGCACACCATACAAATAATGTCTCCATATTCGTAAGGCAAACACCACCGCAGCTAATTCCAAGTCATGAGTTGGGTAATTCTTCTCATGTATCTTCAATTGTCTAGATGCATACGCAATAACCTTTCCAAACTGCATCAAGACACATCCTAACCCAACTCTAGAGGCATCGCAATAGACTGTGAACCCTTCTTGTCCCGATGGTAAGGTTAGATCGTGCGATGATCAACAATTCCTTTAGTTTCTGAAAACTTGCTTCACATGCTTCTGACCACTGGTACTTAACCGCTTTTTGAGTCAACCGGGTCAAGGGAGCAGCAAGACTAGAAAAACCTTTTACGAATCTTCTATAATACCCAGCCAAACCCAAGAAACTTCTAACCTCTGTCGGAGTGGTCGGTTTGGCCAGTTCTTCACTGCTTCTATCTTCTGGGGGTCTACCATAATTCCATCCCTTGACACAACATGACCCAAAAAGGCTACCTTTTCCAACCAAAATTCACACTTTGAAAATTTAGCATATAGTTTCTCCTGTTTCAAGACTTGAAGCACTACCCTCAGATGCTCTTCATGTTCTTCAACGCTCTTACTGTAGATTAGGATATCATCTATGAACACAATCACGAACAAATCTAGGAATGGTTTGAAGATTCTGTTCATTAAATCCATAAAAGCCGCTGGGGCATTGGTTAACCCAAAAGACATGACCAAGAACTCATAATGGCCATATCGGGTTCTAAAGGCTGTTTTGGATATATCATCTGGATTTATTTTCAGCTGGTGATATCCCGAACGGAGATCAATCTTGGAAAAATAGCTAGCTCCCTGAAGTTGGTCAAAAAGATCATCGATTCTTGGTAATGGGTATCGGTTCTTGATCGCGACCTTATTGAGCTGCCGATAATCGATGCACATTCGGAGCGATCCGTCTTTCTTTTTCACAAACAGGACTGGTGCACCCCAAGGGGAAACACTAGGCCTTATAAAGCCTTTATCCAGAAGATCCTTCAATTGTTCTTTTAACTTCCTCAATTCAACTGGGGCCATTCGATATGGAGGAATAGAAATGGGTCTTGTACCCGTAATTAACTCTATAGCAAACTCCACTTCTCTATCCGGAGGAAGGCCTGGAAGATTTTCAGGAAAAACCTCCGGAAAATTTCGAACAATAGGAACATCATTCACTGCTAGGGATTTTTTTTGGGTATCCACTATATTAGCCAGATATGCGTACTCCACTCTGTGACTTCTCAATAACTTTTGAGCCCCAAGGTAGGAAATAAACTGACCTGAGGATATTCCAATCCTACCCCTTATAACAACTTCTGGTTCTCCGGGAAAAGCTAATCTCACTATCTTTCGCCGACAATCTAACATGGCATAACATGCCGACAACCAATCCATACCCAAAATGACGTCGAAGTCTACCATATCAAGTAGTAATAGGTTCATCATTGTTCCCCTGCCATTCACTTCTAATGGGAAATTATTTACCACCCGAGAGGCCCAAATTGAGGCCCCTACTGGTGTCATAACCTCAAAAGGTTCACTTAAATAAGAAGGTTCTACGTGTAAATTCTTAGCAAAGCCCATTGACACATATGAGAATGTAGAGCCGGGATCGTATAATACAAATGCAGAAATACTCGAGACTAGCAAAATACCTGTGACCACCGCCTTAGATGCTTCTGCCTCATTCCTCTGGGGCAAAGCGTAGAGCCGATTAGAATTGTTGGGTTGTTGACCTCCCTGACTCTGGCGGGGTTGGTTTCCCTGATTTCCCCTGTAGGCAGCTGGGGTTGCTTCTGACCTCCCCTGAATAGATTGAGTTTGGGTCCTCTTCTTGCAATCCCTAGCATAGTGGCCTGACTCTCCACAGTTATAACATGTCTTCGTTAAGATACGACATTCTCCATTGTGTTTCCTTTGACAAATCTTACAAATCGGTTTGTCACCTCCTGTGTTAGGGTTGGTGGCCTTGTCCTTGCTACCTTGGTAATTAGACCAACTGTGCCCCTTAGGCTTGAAATAAGATCGCCCGCGATTGGTTCGGTCCTGAAGATCCCTTACTAAACTCCTGCTTCTGATTTTGACTCTGGTTAAATGATCCTGACGTCCGAAATCTCTTCTGCGAATATTCTCTTTTTGCTTTAGCGAAACCTTCTACCCTCAAAGCCATATCGACAATCTGAAGATAAGTTCGATCGTTGGCTAACGCCACCACCTTCTCTTCTATGTTCGGGTTTAAACCCTCTACAAATCGCTTGACTCTATCAATTTCTGTAGGGACGACACGTTCGTTGTATGTCGATAACCTCACGAACTGTGTATCATATTCTTGTACACTACGGTCACCTTGCTTCAATTGTTCAAACTCCCGTCTGAGCGCATCCTTGCGCGTATTAGGCATAAATTTCTCAATGAATGCCGCTCTGAACCCTCCCCAAGTCATTGGTGGTGACATCGGGGGACGATTTTTCCTAAAATTCCTTCACCACACCCCTGCATCATCCACTAGTCGTGCGCCTACCAAGTTGATGCCCTGCTCTCCACGCATCCCAATATGAACATTAAGTCTTCAACTTCATCGAGGAATAATATCGGGTCGGCCTTGGGGTCCTTCCCTGAGTACAATGGTTCTCTTCTCCTCATAAAATTTGTCCATAGCCTATCAGGTACTGCTTGATCTTCTACACTCTCGGTCCGTGGTGCGATCATGTCCCGGTCCTGGGCGTCAGTTACGGTTCGGGGCTATGACAGAGACACTAGGTGCGGGCGGAACCATGTGTGGAACTGCAGCTGTCATTAACTCTATGAGTCTATCTAGTTTTTGTCCCACCGTTTCTTGGGCCATTTGACTCTCGTTCTCTCCGACATTTTCTCCGCTCCCTTCAGACACCACTACGTCAACTGGAGGTACATGAGCTTCGTGATGAACCTCCTCTTGAGCCCCCGGGATTTGTGAATTCACCATTTTCTTCTGAGTCCATCTTACGACGCATGAACTTCATCTGAGCTCTCATTCCCTTTGTATGTTCCATGGGTACTTCCCTCTTTGTTGGAACTCGCCTTATAATCGCCATCTACACAGATCATATTAGTCAGTATAACGTTGTACAATCCCCTTTTCTAACCTGTGTGAAGGAGGTAGTACGAGAAATCAAGTCTTTGAAAAGACTCAAGGTAGGCACGAGAAGAGTACGAAAGAAGGGAAACTTTAGGATGTTATTCCGTTCACTTATTAATAAGGTGGCGCGCACACCGTCGCAATAAGTAATCGTTCAAATACCCAACTCGAAGAAAACTTCCTAGAATCTCTTAACCTGGTTTAGCTCTGATACCAACTTGTCACGCCCCAAATTTTCCTAAGTCTTTACTTAGGGCGTGATGGGACCTGGACAATTATTTTTCACCAGGAGCACCATTTAATTCTCTTTATTTAGAAATTTAAACTTATATTCAAATACGGAGCTATTAATAAAAATAACAATAAAGAAATTTGTTTATGACTTTATTGAAAATATAACGCGAGCCCATGCTCGTGCAAATATTGTTTCTACATAGACATACTGACAAATATTATTCTAAGTTGGAAGGGAGACCATTCCACACGGGCATTTCCCGAGACATTGAACCGACATTACGAACTGTGAGTACCAAGCCCAAACAATGGACTTGGTATGACAAGAGGTCGGGACGATCGCTAGCCTTGGCGTGGAGCCTTTCCTCTATCACGCTTTCTCAAACATGTTAAATAAAGAGTCACCTACCATCCGGGCCGAGTGAGAACTACCCTGCAATTCAAAGTAACACCACAATATTCCAAAGCGATCACATTATAACGTAATAAGCATATTGCAAAAACATATCAGGTTACAACATTTTTAAATATGCAACAACTCCTCATAGGAAATTCTCGGTTTAACTAACACTTCATTTTATCTCGTATTATACGTTAAGACATTCCCCTGCATCTCCACATGTTTATTACATTTATATATTTGTGAACGCGTATTCACTTTTCATATTTATATATAGGTGAACATGTATTCATCTTTCATATTTATTGCGGCGTGCAACCCGGTCCATTATATTTACGTATTTGTGAACACGTATTCACTTTACGTTTTGTTGCGGCGTGCAACCCGATCCATTATGTTTACGTATTCGTGAACGCGTATTCACTTTACGTTTTATTGCGTGCGGCAGGCCCATTATATTTACGTATTTGTGAACGCGTATTCACTTTACGTTTTGTTGCGGCGTGCAACCCGACCCATTATATTTACGTATTTGTGAACGCGTATTCACTTTACGTTTTGTTGCGGCGTGCAACCCGATCCATTATGTTTATATTTATATATTTATGTGAACACGTATTCACTTTTCATATTTTTCAGAAGATTGAATAAATAATATTCTATTTCCCAACATTCTGTCATTCATACTTGTAACGATTATAACTTTTTAACCATAACTCCAACCAAGGTGTTTCTCAAGCGAAAACTAAGTTAAGACGGGGATCTTTCACTGTACCAAATTTTATTTAAAACTACTTTGGGTAACTAACAAAAATTTATCCTCAAAACAGCCACATGAAATTAGTTTCGGCAGAATTTTTATTAAACAGAACCCAATCTTAGAATAGTCATAACTCCTAATCTGTAAACCCGTTCAAGCCCCATAAAATCTCAAAACGACGAGAAAAGAGAGCTACACGTCTCCATGTGAACCATCCTTTCATATTCTGTATCATTTGGTACAGTTTTACACTTTTATTCGCTGCCCTTCCTGGATCTCGATAGATCCGAGGCAGAAACTTTAAACAGCGATAACTCTCAATCTGTAAGTCGGATAGACCCCCTTAAGGTCTCAAAATGTCCACACCAGAGATATCTAGAACTTTCATTTAGCAACAATTTTCATATTCCCCACATATTAGTACAGTTTTACGTTTCCACGTCCTGCCCTTCTGGATTCCGATGAATCCGAGGCAGCAACTTCAAACTACAATAACTCGTAAGTCCGTTTTAATAACTCTTTATCTATATCTGTCTGTAACAGAGAGATTTACAACCATGTAAATTTTCATATAATTCTAATAACTAAAACTCAATAAAAACAGTCCGTAATTATGCCTTTCCGAATTTCGACCAAATCTAAGGCAGGAACTTTGAACTATGATAACTTTCAAACCGTATGTCCATTTTACCTCATTTTTGCTTCTATATGATCATATTAGAGAGGTGTACCACTCTTCCGAATTTTATCAAATTCTAACAATTATAACTCAGTGAGAAAAGTTCGTAAAGTTCATGACGCAACTAGTTATCTAAACAATCAAAAGTTCAATATTTCTTTTCAACACTCAATTCTTATTCTAAATGTATTGAACTAAAAATAAAGGATGTTACCAAGAATTTCTGAGTGAGAAAACTCACCTTGTAAGTGTGAAGATTGTTATTCGGTTGCTACAAGGGACCCTTGCTCCCTAGTATTTCTTTTATTGTTGTTCTTCTTACTTTCTTGTTTTTTTTTCCAGAATTTTCCTCTTCTTGTTCACTTGTTTTTTTCTGATTTTCTAACTTTTATGTTATGTACTTTGTTTGTGTGTAAATACAATGTATAAGTGGAGAGTTTTCTATAACCTATGGGAGGTGGAATGACAAGAGTTGGAGGGGAAATGAAAAGGGGGAAGGGTGAAGGATTTACGTGCTGCATGTTTCTTCTCTTTTTTTTTTCTTTTTTTTTTTTTGTTTCTCTTGTTTTTTGTTTTTTTTATTTTCTTATTTTCATTTTTATCCATCTATTTATCCAACTTTAACACTAACTCCATCTCATGCAATTTATTCTTTATTTTCTTATATATATGTATTTTTATTAACTCAACCAACAACTATATATTATTATTATTTTCCAGATTTTATATTCTCTCTTCCTTAAGCAACATTCGTCCTCGAATGTGAATAAGGTCGTAACATAATCACATAGACACAATAATGTTTATTGTTATTGTAACACTAATTTGGGGCTTCACAAAAACAAACTCCAATTCAACATGCATGAATCCCACAATGTTAATCCATCATTTTTATGCATTCCCCCCCGCCGCCCCAAAATCGTGTCCGAAAATCTGGAAAATCTGGGCCTAAAATCGGCCAGCATTGCCGAAATTCCTCACTGTTCTGTCAACTGAACTTGTAACGTCCATAATTATCTACTCTGATGTCCTATCGATGAGAGGTTTATTGAGTTGGAAACTAGACTCGACGAACTTCATCTTAGGCTTTTGAAACACCTAAAAACTCCTAATATACTAGGAGATATACACCTCGAACGTTGACTAAAAATCTGCCCAAAATTCTGCCAAGCAGTTTCCGATTTTCTTCCCCAATTTTTCTCAATTTTTGGCTTAAAACTTTGGATGGAGAGTTTATTTTGGAGGAGGTAAATAGAAAAGCTTCAATTGTATGAAAATGGGGATTTCTTGTTGTGGGAGGGGGAGAAATCGCTGATGAGGAGAGGGAGGGAGATGAGGGATTTCAATTAAAAAGTAAAGAAGAGTATTGGTTTAGTTAAAACAAAAATCAGAATTTCTCTTATTACACTTAGATCCCTAAAATACTACATTTTAGTCCCTCATTGTCTATTTAAATTAAATCAATCCCCCAAGTAATAAATCTTAATCCCACTTCTTTTAATCTTAAGTCCCGTTTCCTTTAATTCCCGGAATTCCATAAGATTTCGTATTCTCCATGTCGTAGTTCTTATGATATGTTACTAACCCATAACGGGAATATACAACAATCATTTTCAATTCCCTTGTCAAAATTGGATCTAAGACTGTGGATTGCATATTCATCGAATATGTTAATAACAGTAGTGTTTATCGTTTTATAGTGCATAAGTCGGATCATCCGGACATTCATGAAGGTACGATCATGGAATCAAGGAACGCATGGTTCTTTGAAGACACGTTTCCATACAAGGAAATCAACATAACCTCTCGAAAATGATGTTTTGATCAAATCCTGAGGATCAAGGGGTAGATGACTACCTAGATTCGAACGGTTCAGATCTAGTGAATTCCGAAGTAGCTGATTATCCGGAATCCAGTATTCCAGATTCTCAGGACTTAGAAGATTCAGGAATGGAACCAAAGAGGGGCAAAAGGGCCCAGAAGGACAAGTCCTTCGGGCCAGATTTTGATGCTTATTTGGTTCAGAATAAACCATTGACAATCGCCGAAGCGTTGTCAACTCCAGAAGCACAACTCTGGAAGGAAGCTTTAGAAAGTGAGATAGAATCCATCCTGTATAACCACACCTGAGAGTTGGCTGAACTTCCCCCGGGACACAAACTGTTGGGTTGTAAGTGGATCCTTAAACGGAAGTTAAAGGCAGATGGATCTATCGATAAGTATAAAGCTAGGTTAGTAGTCAAGGGTTATCGTCAAAATGAGGGTCTTGATTACTTCGACACCTACGCTCCGGTGTCAAGAATGACATCCATACGTATGTTCATAGCCATCGCCGCCTTACGGGATCATGAAATACATCAAATGGATGTTAAGATTGTCTTCCTAAATGGTGATTTGGAAGAAGAAATATATATGGATCAACCCGAGGGGTATGTAATTCCAGGATAAGAGACAAAAGTGTGTCGGCTTGTCAAATCATTGTATGGGCTGAAACAGGCCCCTAAACAATGGCACGATAAATTTGATAATACTCTACTATCAAAAGGGTTCGTCATTCATGGAGGTGATAAATGTGTCTACATGAAAGGAAATGTTGAATCCTTCGTCATGATATGTTTTTATGTCGATGACTTGTTGATCACTGGAAGCAGTTCTGGGATAATCCTAGAGACTAAAAACATGTTAAAACAGTGTTTTGACATGAATGATATGGGCATTGCAGATGTCATCTTAGGGATCAAGATCTCTAAAACATCTAATGGACTGGTCTTGTCTCAATCTCACTACATCGAGGATGTACTGAAGAAATTTGGGATGTTCGACAGTTCACAGGTATCGACACCATTGGATATAAGTCAAAAGATTGACAAACATCTTGGTAAACCCGTACGTCAGGAGCGATATGCGCAGGTGATTGGTAGTCTGATGTATATCACAAACTGCACTCGACCTGATATCACTCATGCAGTTAATAAATTGGCTAGGTCCACTCGAAATCCAAGTGAGGATCACTGAAAAGCGTTGAACAGGGTACTACGGTTCCTAAAGTTCACTATAAATTTCGGGTTACACTATTCGAGGTATCCAGTAGTACTAGAGGGGTACATCGATACAAACTGGATATCTGATAGTGACGACATCAAGTCCATCAGCGGATATATTTTTACAATCGGTGGTGGAGCTGTGTCTTGGAAATCCTCTAGGCAAAACTCTTATTTCCCGATCCATGATGGAGTTGGAATTTATCATTTTAGATAAAGCGGGAGAGAAAGTTGAGTGACTTCATGGTTTTCTAGAGGATGTACCATGTTGGGATAAACCCGTGTCTTCTGTAATGATCCACTGCGATAGTCAGTCGGCTCTAGAAAGGGCACGAAGTTCAATATACAATGGTAGGTCTCGTCATATTCGATGGAGACATGAGTATGTTAGGCAGTTGATCACCTCGGGTATTATTTCCATTGATTACATAAAATCTAAGAAAAATATCGCAGATCTCTTGACGAAGGGAATACCCAAAGATAAGTTGTTCTGCCTGTCTAGGGGAATGGGCTTAAACCCAAACAATAAGAACCGATATAGTGGACACCCAACCTTACAGACTGGAGATCCCAGGAATAAGGTTCAATGGGAAAACTAAACTGTAAAGGTTCTGTGAGCGCTTCGGTGGAAGCAAGAGCACTTCGGATAATGTGTCTTTCTTAAGAAACATAATCCAAGGTCGTTCCCGTGATAGAAAAAAAGTGCTACATGTAAGAGGGTTTAAGGATAAATTTCCAAACCTTTAATGATCCTCAATAATTGAGGTTAGATTGGGGAAATTTTTAATGGTTCCTAACACATGTGTAGCGGAGTATTACAGGATACCTTGTAGGAGACCACATATTTAAGTGCGAGGATAGGCCGCCTCAAATGAACGCACTTAATAATCCAAGGGTGTCCACGGCCCATGACGGACAAAACACTAGAAAGATTGAGTAGGAAAGGTGTTGTGTTGGTACCATTGTTTTGGCATATACTAAACACTGACGGTTTAAGACATCACGTTCACCGCGCAGTAAATATTTCCGATGGTATTCTACTATGGAAGTTTCAAAGCTCCGGCTACCTCTCCAGATGCGACATCGATCCGCCAAGTGATTGCTTGAAAGACACCGTGTGTGTGCGCCAAAATATCTTTCTAGAGGGGATTGTTGGAAATTTACTAAATGTGAAATAAATTAATCCTATTAATTTTGACTCAAACAATTGGGGCCCCGTACGTCGGAAACATGGTTTCCACACACGTGCACATAAAGTGCCAAGGATCGTAATTTCCTTAAGTGGAGAGATATTGATACGTATACGAATTGTTTGAGACGTAAGATAATAGATGGTTATTGGCCATATAACAATTTTGCATTGGTAAATGAAGGGAAGACATGTGCAATGTGTAAAAGATGAAGCAGTGCGAAGTTTCGGTCTTGGGCGCCATGGCGCCCGACTGCGAGAACCAGCGCAGCGGCGCCGAAACTCTCAAGTTTCAGCCCAGTGCGAGGCATGCGGCTGCGGGCGTTCGAACCATTGGAAGATGGACGAAAACTATTTTTTGGGCTGACTTTGGAGCATTTATTCTCCATTATTTGGCTCATGAATTCAGCCATTATTTGGCTAAATTATTACTCCACATTCTTGGTCATTACTTGGTATTTATTGGCCATTACTTGGCTATGTGGAAGACCATCTTCTCTACACTATAAAATGGAGCATTGGGCTCATTTGCAAACACACTTGACAATCAACAATTCTCTGAAATTGTCTTCCTCTCTTGCAATCACAAATACTCAAAGATATTTCTTCCAAAGCAAACACTTGAGTTCCCTTTGCTCATTTGTTTGATTGTTGTTTTATCTTGGAAGATAAGTTGTCATCACAACCGTTGAAAGGATACACGGAGCAATATTATCTTAAGGATAGATCAAGAATTTGGTCGACTCTGCAAGCCCTTTTATTTGATCATTTCCAACTTACTTACAATTTGTTGTTGTTGTTGTTATATTCTCATTTTCTTTATTTTCACACTTTGTTCCCATAATTTGGTAGTACCAATTCCCACTCCCAACCTACCAAGACAGATTCCGAATTTAAAATTTATTTGTTCTTAATTTTAAGTTTATTATGTGTGAATATATAATAAATTTATCAACAAATATGCATGCTTTGAACCAAAGTTACTAAATGTTAAGAATCGTACATCGGTAATGAAATGGGAACTGAACTATTTATATAGACTTGGACAACCATCACCCTACAAGCTAGTTTTTGGGTTGAGTTAGGCTCACATCGGTAATGAAATGGGAAGATAGACTCTTTATACGGACTTGGACACTCACCCTACAAACTAGCTTTTGGGATTGAGTTAGACCCAAGATTCATTTTTTACACTTAACTCTTCCGAATAAGTACCTCCCATACTAGGTCCTCCGCCTCAGCTCATCTTTTAAGCCCTCTTCCATTCTTGTTTGATCAAGGATAGTCTGGGTTAGGGAATGTGGGTGGGTTAAAAACTTGTTAGAGAAATGGATAAAATCCAATCACCCATATTTAATACGGATAAAAAATGAGTTGAGGAGCGGATAAAAGATTTACCCCATAGTTTTACAAGTTCATATATTGGACAATTCCTCTATTCTCTATATACCAAGCCACAACACCAAAATATGTTTCTAATTGAAAGAATTAATTCCTTGATTATTCTTATTAATGAAAGATATATATATACAAGTTACAGTAGGAGAATCATATTGCTACTTTACATCTAAATACATATTCTATAAGGAAACTAACTATACAATTATGGCAATACTACAATACTTAATTAAGGAACAAATATACACAATCCTTTTACAAGCAATGTGGGGTCGTATGGGACCCAGTCACGGACAGAAACATATTAGGCTGGACCCAATATGTTTAACACACTCCCCGCAGTCATAGCGTACGGTCTTCGTACGCTGAGACTGTCTCTAATCTTCAAAAAGGACGAGGAAAGACCCTTTGTAAAGATGTCTGCAATCTGATATCTGGAAGGGACATGGCATACGCATACTTGTCCTTTAGCTACCTTCTCTCGAACAAAGTGAATATCCATCTCTATGTGTTTAGTGCGCTATGCTGAACTGCATTACCAGAAAGGTAGATGACACTTATATTATCACAATACACTAAGGTAGCTTTCTCAATAGGACAATGAAGCTCTAAAAGTAGATTTCGTAACCAACATGACTCAGAAACCACATTGTCTACCCCTCGATACTCGGCCTCAACACTTGAGCGTGAAAGCATGGATTGACGTTTGGCAGACCATAAGACCAAGTTATTACCTAAAAACATGCAATAGTCAGACGTAGAGCGTCCTGTGTCAGGACAACCACCTCAATCAGCATCTGTATAGGAGACTAGTGTAGACGTCGACGAAGGATACAAATGCAAGTCATACTCAAGTGTTTCCTGAATATACCTAAGAATGCGTTTGAGCGCATTCATATGTTCAACTCTGGGATCATGCATAAACAAACACACATATTGTACGACATATGTAATATCAGGTCGCGTGAACGTCAGATACTGAAGGGCGTCTGTAAGACTATGATAGCGGGTCGGATCCTCATAGGGAGAGCCAGTTGCAGCACCCAACTTGGGTTTAGTATCAACTGGAGTAGAAATGGACTTACAGGATGAAATCCCAACCCTTTCAATGATCTTTGCTGCATATTTCCTCTGTGATAAGAACAATCCACATGCATGACGAGTTACAGTAATCCCCAAAAAGTAACGCAATGAGCCTAAGTCCTTCATGGCAAACTCAGAACTGAGCATTGTCATAATAGACTTTCGCAAAGCATCAGAAGAGGCAGTCAAGATAATATCATCAACATATAATAGAATATAAGTCATGGAAGATCCCTGACGGTAGATGAATAATGAGTTATCAGACCTGCTGTGAGAGAAACTCATAGTCGAAACATATTCAGACTTATATTATGCCCGTGGAGACTACTTAAGCCTCATACAAGGACTTCCTCAATAAACAGACATGATTAGGATATATAGTATCCCTAAACCCCAAGGGCTGATGCATATACGCTATCTCATGAAGATCACCATGTAGGAAAGTATTCTTCACATCTAGCTGATGAATGTGCCATGATTTTGAAAGAGCCAAACTGAGCACAGTACGAATAGTCGCCGGTTTGACCACCGGGCTAAAAGTCTCACCACAATCCATACCAACCTGGTGAGTCTTACCATCACCTACAAGACGAGTCTTATGTCTTGCAAACGAACCATCAGAATCCTCTTTATGAGCAAAAATCCACATAGACCGAATAATATTAACACCAGATGGACAGGGCACCAACTTCCATGTCTTATTATCAATAAGAGTATTATATTCATCGGTCATGGCAATTTTTCAATTAGTGTCATTTAGGGCAAACACATGATTATGGGGTAAGGAAGACTTAAGAACATTAGAATTTAAATTTAAATGTCTTTTTGGTTTACCAATACCCCGTTGACTGCGAGTGATTGGACCATGACTTGGGCCTGGATGGTGTGAATTTTTGGAATTTTTGGGAGACGGGACGGACTAGCCAGCAGGCAGTGGGCCTGCTAGCTGAATTTCGGAAATTACCATAGAAGGCGTCGTGGCGCCGTGGTCTAGGGTTGCGGTGCCGGATGAACTGCAGAGTTCTCTAAAGTTTTGGCACCGCGGCGCCTCCATGAAGGGCCGCGGCGCTGACGACGGGATTGAATTTGACTGTTCACTAGAAGGCAGGATATGTGGCGCCTCTCCTAAGGGTTGCGGCGCTGACGACGTATTTTCTGAAAAATCTAAAAAATAATGGAGAACATAGGGGGAGATAGCATCATCCAAAAAATCATAAGAACTATGCACGAATTTTTCTACCTTAGAAAATGAAAATTGGGACTCATCAAATAGAACATGACTACTAATGACGATCCGTTTAGATGACAAATCAAAGCATTTATAACCACGGTGATTTGACGGATAACCCAAAAACACACACGAGGTAGAACGTGTCTGAAGTTTGTTGATTGTAGTGGATGGAAATAGCAGATAACATAAGCATCCAAAGACCCTAAGATGAAAATACGTAGGAGTCTTATTGTATAAAACCTGAAGAGAAGAAGAATACGTTAAACATTTAGATGGAAGAATATTAAGTAGATCGGTAGCCATTTGTAGCGCATGATGCCAAAATAATGGAGGGATGGAAGAATGAACCAATAAAGTGTGGATAATGTTATTAATGGTACGAATTTTTCATTCAGCTTTCCCATTTTGTGAAGACTTATGAGGATAAGAAAAATAAAAATGTATCTCATTTTGAGCACAAAACTCCCTAAACTCCCCATTGTCATACTCTTTACCATTATCACATTGGATGTTTTTTATTTCTCGTTCGAATTGGGTTCTTATGAAAGCTCTAAATTTTACGAAGATGGAAAAAACTTGTGATTTTTTCGCAATTGGAAACGTCCATAAAAATTTAGAGTAATCATCCAAGAATAAAACATAATATCGATGACTCATAAAACTAAGAACCGGATATATCCATAAATCGCTATGAATAATGTCAAATGGCATTGAAGTATTAGAATTTGAACCTACAAATGGTAACTTAATATTTTTTTCCTAAAGCACAGGATTGACAAAATGGAGTACTACGCGTACCCTTACATGAAATAAACTTATGTCTATCTAAAGAAGATAAAATAGACGACCTCGGATGACCTAAACGAGCATGCCACAAGGAAGGAGCAAGAGCTACAAAAGTGGAAGGCATGACTTGACGCGAGATGCTGAGACTTGGTGTTATTGGATAAAGATCCACCCTACTATCACACCTCATGAGAGGACTCCCCGTCTTGAAATCCTTCACAGAAAACCCAAACGGATCAAAATAAATAGACACCCAATTATCAGTTGTGAATTTACGAACAAACACCAAATTTTAAATCAATTTTGGGGCATAAAGGGTATTTTTCAGGACAAGTGGTGATGAGGAGAGGACAAAGTTTTATTACCATAACCCTTAATTGGAATAGAACTGCCATTATCAATAATTATACCACGATTACTGCTCAATTGAAATAAGACGAGAGAGTACATTGGTCGGATGTCATGTGGGTAGTGGCACCTGTGTCCATGTACCAATTGGGGTCCGGTTGAGTCAATCCAAGCGTGTGCATTGCTACTTTAATGTCGGTCTGAGTGGGGCCCATTGCGTGGGTCTGAGGGGTGCGAGGTCCAAGTATATCTGATCACGCCATACGCTGTCCGAATGAGTCGACCGGAAGAAGCTAGGTCGCGCGCGCGTGAGGCCGAGATCGACTTGCGCCGTCGTTGGGACCCATCGCCATCGCCGAGGCCCCCGTGGCCCGTAACTCTGCTGACGGTTGCCCCCGTTGTTGCCGCCGCGATTCTTGCCCTCTTCCAATTTTGGCCCTTCTTACCACCCCCGTTGTTGTGATTTTGGGTCACGTTGGCTGAATTGGAAGGGGGGAAATTGGAAGCAGTCATCATGACGACGGGGCTTGCTCCGATCGATGCCCTTTTAGCCAAACTCGCTTCTTTCAAAGTAAGCATGGAGCGGGCTTGATAGAACTCCGGCAGGGGGTTACTTTGACAAATAACAGAAGCAACCCATGTATAGGCCTCGGATAGACTGGAAACCATCTGAAGAACTAGACGACTATTAGAAACAGGAGAACACACGTTGCGAAGTTGGTCTGACAAGTCCTTGAGGCATTTGCAATAAGAAGAAACGTTTGGAAAATTCGCCATAGCAACTTGAGAAAATTCATGCTCAAGGATAACAATGCGAGAATGACTGTTATCTTGGAAGATGTCACGCAATCGATTCCACACCACAATAGCTGTGGAGTTGGGTTCCATAATCGTCTGTAGAAGATCCAAAGATATAGTGACATAAATCCACTCGAGAACCTTTGCATCAAACATGAACTATAAGTCTGTATCTGCTACTTTGGTGGGCACAACTGTTGTAGACGTAGACGTCATATCACCCCCCGTAGGAGTAGTGGCAAGGATGATGTGATGAAGAACTTTATGTGTCATATCATGAATCTTGAATAATTCTGCTCACATCCCATATTGGACGTTCTCTAGATCAAAAACGATGGGAAGAACGCTCTTGATGTTAAAAACGGTGATGACATGATGAAAAGTGTTCTTATAGTGAATAGAACTAACTTTGGACAAGATTTCGGAGAAGGGAGTGTGAGAGAGGAATTTCTTGAAGAGAAGGGCCGCGACGCTAGGCAAGAAATCCGAGAGGGAGAGAGAAAGTTTTGAGGAGCGGAAGCAGGGTAAAGAGAACATAGACTTTTGATATCATGAAAGAACCAATCCCTTGATTATTCTTATTAATAAAAGGAATATATATATATATATATATATATATATATATATATATATATATATATACAAGTTACAATAGGAGAATCATATTCCTACTTTACATCTAAATCTCTATTATATAAGGAGACTAACTGGACAATTATGGTAATACTACAATACTTAATTAAGGTACAAATATACACAATCCTTCTACAAGCAATGTGGGGCCGTGTGGGACCCAATCACGGACAGAAACATATTGGGCTGGACCCAATATGTTTAACACTAGTGTCTCACTTAGATCTCAATATTTTCTAGCTATAGAAGTTACCAAGAAGTTATAACCAAAATTATACAGGAATTATCCCTGCCATTAACTCATTTTCAGTCAAATTGAAATCCAAGAACAAAATACTTTCATCACTCCTCTTCTCCTGTACAACATCTGCAGATTAAATAGCCGATCGGATTCACTTATTACTTTCCTAGTCAGTATACATAGATTATACACGGTTATACACAATCTTGACAATTGTACTATCTAGGAGGTATACATACATAAATTTGTTTCAATTTCCAGAGCAGCTAGAAACAGATGTATAGAAGAAAGTTTCAAGACTCTGGTAGATAGGTAAGCTGAAGAACAAGTAAATTTTCTTCCAGATATTTTTTCCTTTCAACTAAATTCTCTACAGTTTTATCTTCTTCAAGTAGATTCAGTAAAATGGGAAAGCTCATATTCTGGAAATGTATCACAAGCACTATTTGCAAATACCAACTAACTAATAGTAGAATTTCTAGAACACTAATGCAACCTATCATAGTGTGTAATATAAATGTGAAACTACTATTCATTTTTCAAACGTTTGCGTTATTTGCGAAGTCCTAAGTAGAAAGTTGCAGCTGCAAATCGAAGACTAAATAGAGATATCCTCTCTATAATTTTTTGGTTATAAATATGAATATTACCATAGACAAACAAAAGTAATACACCTAAGGAGCACCTAGGACCACAACCACCTTCTATGAAGCGTGTTATGGTTGGCTAGGCCGGGTAGTCGTATCACTACTGACACGGGCTCAGCAGGAAATAGCGATCCAAAATAAAAAAGTGTTGGCCCCAAAAGAAGTTCTTCTCAACCTAATTTGAAACCTACTTCAACAACAACAGTCTGATTCAAATCTTCCGCTCCAACATGACGTAGTATCTGTTGGGTCCCGGGGGTTATACTATGGAATAATCAAAAGAAAACAGTAAGTAAAATTGTTTGTACGCTGAAACAGTTTGCAAATGTTGCTAACAATGTCGTCTGGCAGAACTGATGCTTGTACGCTGAAACAGTTTGCAAATGTTACTAACAATGTCGTCTGACAGAACTGACGACACTTAGATAAAAACTGAAAAAACCTTTGAAGAGTTAAATTGCAGCAGAAATAATAAAGACACAAAGGTTTAATTTGCATAGGTTATATATAATATAACCTATGATGGTCAATGACCAAAAGTATTGTATATATAGATACAATTGAATATATTTCTTCTCTTACAAGATTTACAAAACAATACAAAGGAATAAAAAGGTGAAGTCGCATGTGACTTACTTGCCTGAAAAATCTAACTAAGTAGATATGGACAACATCTCATTATAATTGCTCTAATATAGAACTAATCTAGAATCTAGGAGGTATATATATATATATATATATCATGTGACTTACATGCCTGAAAAATCTAACTAAGTAGATATGGACAACATCTCATTATAATTGCTCCAATAAAGAACTAATCTAGAATCTAGGCAGCAACTATAATGTTGGACAGAATGTCGTCGAAACGCTCAGGCAACACAGTGATCCAGTGTTAGATCGTGATCTTTTTTAGAGCTCTCTGTTGATCTTTTTATCTTGTAATTTCTAGATATCGATTCCTTGATGTAGCCTCTCTATTTATAGTAAAGAGTCTTCCTTGAAATACTCAATGAATCGTTGTGGAAGTTGAGCAAAAGGTGGGCAGCTTGACCAGATTTGTTGGAGACGAATGTGGAGCAAAATCCTCCAACTTCTTGAACGTGTTCCCCAAGTTTAGCAATGTCTTTGGACTTGGTCTTTCCACGTGTATAATCAGCTCAACAAGTTTGCCAGATCACTTTTTCATCGTGGTAAAAATCTCACGAGATAAGTTTCAGTCTGTGAAGAATGGCAAAATTGTTATCAGAATGTTGGTCTGTATGTCAAAGACATTTGTTCCAACATTTTGGTTTTTTAACTTAGTACTGAAAATGTTATATTAGGAAAAATGTCATAACATAAACCCAACATTAACATTCTCCCCCTTTTTGTATTTCTTCACAAAACAAAACATTTTTAGTGCGAGTGACCTCTGACAACTATTAATGCTCCCCCTTAACCTGTGATAGCATACAAAAAATATATACAAAGAAATATATCTAGCATTCACATATAGGATTAGATTAACCCAAAAATATACAGAAATATTTTGTCCAATCATTACAACCCAAAATAAAAATAGTCATTAGATCATCTTTACAAATCAATTCAACCTAATTCAAAAGTAACCAAATTACGCATTCATTAGTAGCACATTAGCATCAACAGCATTATCAGCCATCCATCATCCAACATCAGCAACAAGTTAACAACAGTCATTCATCATTCACCACCACCAGCAACATCTCCTCTGCAACTTCAACATTCTGTATCACTGCATTACTCCCCCTGCATCAGTACCAGGGCCACAAGCAGCAGCAGCATCGCTAGTTTCTCCTTTCTCCCTCTGCACATCATCTCTCTTTTTTTGGAAGAAAGCAAAAATAAGAAATGGTCTCTAGCTGCAACTAAGGAACTTTTCGCACGATCAACTTCTTCAATTTGGGAGTTGATTTTGGAAATCTGTTCGACAAGCCAGTTGACTGACAGTTCAAACTGTCGGAGATCAATGTTGTCCTGAATGTTGAAAACATTCTGGGCAACATTCTTACTTTGTGCTTCCTTTTTCCAAGGATGATCTATAACTCTGTATTTCCTCTTTAGAATTGTCTTGTTTACTGCATATACCTCTGGTAGTATTCCTAACCTCTCATTTATTGAAGGCTCAAAGCCTTGGTCAACTAATATCTTGTAAATCATAGATGGATAAGGGAGTGCCAAGATGGATTCTTTTTCTGCAAGATTGGTAACTTGATAGAAAATTATATGACCTAGATCAATTCTCAAGCCTTTACCAATCTTATATAGAAATGACATGTGTTCTGCAGTCACAATTGACTCATTCAAATAGGGGAGCACATTATGGATGGCAATCTTATGCAAGGTTGAAAATAGTGCAATTAATTTGGAAGCAGGGCATCAAGATGTCCATTTTATGAGCACACCTCCTGTGAGGTATTCAATAATCTCATCCTTATTCTCACTCACTTTTTTCACATTGTTGCTCCTTGTTTCACACACAGTACCCAAATAATTATTGATAATCAGAGGATTAAAGTTGTACATTTTGTTATATAGATAGACTTTTCCAAAGTTTTTGGATGAAGTCTTGTCTATTCCAGCATTCAAATTCGCATAAAACAACCTTATCACCTCATCAACATATGGTCCTTGTCTGTTACTGATTTTAAAAGCATACGATCTTTCAGAAATTCTATCAAGTCATACTCTGAGCAAGAAGATACATCTACCACATTTTCAGCTCTAATCATCATTTTCTTATACCAACTCCATTTATCATGCTTTGATTTAGAATAAAACTTATCTGAGAAAGCATTTACTTCATTCTCTGGCTCGGATTCTGTAGATTCTGAAGAGGATGGGGAGGATATTGCTTTAGTTGTTTCCTGAGATGTTTCTTGAGATGTTGTAGCTTGGCTGACAACATTTGGGGCATCATCTGAAACAATTTCAGCTCTTGTTCTTCAGGGAAATCCTCTTGGCCAGTACCTCTTTAATGGAGTATCGTCAGGTATTTCTTCATCTGAAGACTTTTCAGTAGCCGAAACAAATGACTCAGAATGGGATGGAGAGGTTGTGGTTGGTTCAGCTTGCTTTTCAGAAGGAGTGTTCTTTTCATCATCTTCGGTTGAGAAATCGAAGTCTGAATCATCTCAGTCACTGCTAGAACACGCAGGGAATTGCTCATTAACCTTAGACTTCTTCATTGTTGGCTGGGCTTCAATATTTTTCTCAAAAACTCTTGTTGACCTCCGTGTTGGAAATTTAGAGGTGTTCCCCCTTTTGCCTAGAACAGACACATCTGGAGTTGCTTCCAGATCGATTGGGTTGTCATTGTCTCCAGGATAGCTTGTATCTAAAGGTTCTTGAAAAATTCTTAGCTCAATGGTTGTGCTTTGAGGTGGACTTGTGCTCATTGGGGTTGTATCAGAAATGTTGGACGGTATTTGGTTTGACATAGGGGATCTATCCATGGGTGAGAAATGTGGAGGAGATGGTGAAAAGTTAGGGTTTTTGGGATTTTTGGAATGTGAAGGGATTAAGTGTTTCATCGGTAGTAGTATCTTGTGGTGATGTGATCTTTCTAATTATTTTTTTTTTTTAATTTTCGGAAAGAACAAAAGATTACAAGAATGAAGAACAAGTGAAAAATTATTTATAACCTTGGCAGAATAACTAATTTCCTGATTTTGGGAGTTTGTATTGTATTCCAATACTTATTCCTAGAACTTTAAAAAAACTAGACACCAAGATTTGATTTTAAAAAAAAATAACATCGGCACACAAAAAATAGGGAAAAATAACTGAATTTTCAAAAATCAGTTACAAACAGTACCAAATATCATTATCTGAGAATGTCAACCGTAATGTTGACAACATTTTGGATGACACATGTTTATGATCCTACAAGAACTCTTTTGATTTTGGCAATAAAGCAAGACACGTTTTATATGTGATTTTATGAGTTTAACCTCCAGATCAATGTAACATTTTCCCATTGTCTTTGATCTAATCATAAACCACATACAAAATTTAATTTTTGTGTCAAAAAATAAGAATACTTATTTAGCACCCTCATAATTTCTTGTTTAAGCACTTGATACCCCTATAATAGGAACGTTATCATTTTTCAAAGAGTTTTGCGCATTCGCACAGTTGCCAAATATTTTTAGAAAAGGTTTTGCCTTATTTCGATACTCCCTTTTTATGATATATAATATCATCGCAGAGAACGGTATCGTTTTTTTGAAAAAATATGTTCTTATTTCAGGATCAACATGAGTGAATACAAAATTCAAACCATCAAAAACAGTAAACACGATCAGATTATGATATTACAGAGAAAAATGTCACCCAAAATATTAGAGATATTTCAGTCGACATTCACTCATCAGTGCCGATTCAGAGATTACAGAGACCAAGAGAGTTCTTCAAACTTGAAAATCTCTCATGATCCAAAGCTTTTGTAAAAATATCAGCTAGTTGATGAATAGTGTCAACATGTTCAATTTAAACTAGCTGTTTTTCAATCAAATCTCTTAGAAAATGATGTATAATATCTATATGTTTTGTACGAGAGTGTTGAACATGATTTTTGGAAATGAAGTCTAATATCTATTGCACTCAAGTTATCACAATACAAAACTAAGATATTATTTGAAAAATCATAGTCGTCTAACATGTCTCTTAACCATATTAATTGAGAACAACAACTTTCAGCTGCTACATATTCAGATTCAGCAGTTGAAAGTGAGACAAAATTTTGTTTGCGACTATACCAAGATACTAGATTATTGCTGAGGTAAAAATATCATCCACTCGTACTCTTTCTGTCATCCACATCACCAGCCCAATCCGAGTCACTATACTCTATTAGATTAGAATTGGTGTCTTTGGAATACCAAATTCCCAACTCACATATGCCGGCAACATATCAGATGACACGTTTTAAGACATTTAAGTGGGAGATTTTGGGATAGGCTTAGAATCGAGCACAAATACAAACACTAAACATTATATCAGGACGACTAGTGGTGAGATACAAGAGACTACCTATCATAGATCGATACAATGTTGGGTCGGCATTTTCGCCAACATCGTCTTTGCATATCTTCTGTGTTGATTCTATTAGAGTCCTCGTCTGTTTAGCATTCTCCAATCCAAACTTCTTAACCAAATTCTTGGCGTACTTACTCTGGGAGATGAAGATTCCATCTTCATTTTGCTTTATCTGCAAACCTAAGAAAAAGGTTGATTCCCCTATCATGCTCATCTCAAATGTGGAGGACATAGCTTCGACAAATATCTCAAGGTGGGACTGTGACGGCGAACCAAAGACTATGTCATCTACATAGATTTGAGCAATGACCATATCTACTCCATGATCTTTCATAAACAAAGTACAATTAGCTTCACCACATTTAAAACCAAATTCAAGAAGAAACTGAGTTAAACGACCATACCATGCTCGAGGTGCTTGTTTCAATCCATATAAAGTCTTTTTGAGCTTGTATACAAACTGAGGATGGTGAGGATCTTCGAATACTTTCGGTTGTTCAACATAAACTTCTTTGTCAAGGTAGCCATTCAAGAAGGTACCTTTAACATTCATCTGATGGAGAGTGATCTTTAGACAGCAAGCAACAGCATAATTGACTCAATTATGGCAACAGGAGCAAAGGTTTTGTCGTAGTCAATTCCTTCGACCTGCGTGTATTCTTGAGCCACTAGTCTTTCCTTGTTTTTTAAAACAGTTTCATATTCATCTGTCTTGTTTTTAAAGATCCATTTAGTTCCAATAACATTAGTATTATTTGGACGAGGAACTAAATCCCAGACTTCATTTCTCGTGAATTGTTCCAGTTCTTCTTGCATAGCTTGTATCCAACAATTGTCCTTGAGTGCTTCTCCAACATTCTTTGGTTCTAGAGTAGATACATAACAAGAAAGACTTAGCTTTTGATACATGGTAGACATACACACATATCTGACCATATCTCTGTAATTCCGAGGCTCTTTTCTTCTTGTTCTTAAACCTTCAAACACTTCTCCTATCACTTGACCTGTAGGATGGTTCTTTCTAATCCTAGATGAGGGATCTCTGCATACTGGGTCTTGCAATTCATCATTTTATTCCTCATTTTATTCCTCATTTGTACCTTCTGTGTTATCGGGTTCAGACTCAGGTGTTGCTTCAGATGTCGTGACATTTGGGGCAACATCTGAATCTTCTGCATTCTGCTCATTCTCCACTGTAATCACAACATTATTTTCAGGCATTTTTCCTGCAAGATCAGTACAATCATCGAAAATAACGTTAACAGACTCTTGTACAGTTTTGGTTCTAAGATTATACACACGGTAAGCATGGCTATTTTGTGAATAGCCGACAAAAACTCCTTTGTCACTTTTAGAGTCAAACTTGGCTAGTTGTTCTCTATCATTTAAGATGTAACACACACACCCAAATACATGAAAGTAACGCAGATTTGGTTTATTTTTCATTTAAAAGCTCGTAGGGTGTTATTTTAGTTCCAGACCTAAGATAGACTCTATTTGTTATGTGAATTGCAATATTCAAGGTTTCGGTCCAAAAACGTTTTGACAATTTCTTAGAACTCAGCATGACTCTAGTTATCTCTTGTAAAGTCTCATTCTTCCTCTCTGCTACACCATTCTGATGAGGAGTCTTGGGAGCAGAAAATTCATGGAAAATACCATTTTTCTCACAAAATGTTGACTGCATATTATTCTCAAATTTTTTTCCATGATCTAACCTAATTCGAAAAATGGAAGAATGATACAAATTCCTTATTCTAGAGTGCAACAATTTGAACATGCCAAAAGTTTGAGACTTTTCTTTCAAAAAAATATTCATGAGTACCTGGAAAGGTCATCTACAATCACATAAGAATACTTCATGCCTCCTAGACTGACTACCTCGATTGGACCCATAAGATACATGTGCAAAAGCTGAAAATAGTGAGACGTACCTAAATGTTGTTCGTCACTTTGGGCAATATTATGGGAGACACGGGTTTGCTTACCTTTTAGACAATCTTCACAAACCATTGTTTTATCGTTAGGACTTAGTTTAGGGATGTCTCTTACTGCCTCATAAGAAATTAATCTTTCAAGGTTGCGGTAATTTACATGTCCTAATTGTTCTCTTGTTCTCCAACAAGATAGCAATCGTCGTCCGTCCTTGTACATGTCATTACACATTGGTTAGCTTCATTTGTAACTATACAAGCATACTTATTAAACTTTACCTATAGATCGTCATCACACAATTGACTTATACTGACTAGGTTAGCCATTAATCCATCAACATATAAGACATTTTTCAAGGCTGGAACACCAGGAACATTTAAGGTTCCTTTTCCTATGATTTTACTTTTGCTTCCACCTCCATAAGTAACATTTCCCCCACTGAGTGATTCGTAGTTCCTTAGGTAGTCCTTTGTTCTTGTCATGTGACAAGAGCACCCACTGTCAAAGTACCATGAACCTGAAATGTTAGTCCTTAAAACAGTTATAGCAACATTACATCTCACATTCATTTTGGGCATCCAAACTTTCTTAAAACATTTTCCCTTTCTGCCGTCAGGAATGTTGCTTTGAGTGTTGTCCGGAATGTTGGACAGTCATCTTGACAACATTCTGCTCCTGGAATTCTGAAATTTGCGACAATATGGTCTTATGTGCCCAGATGAGTTACAATAATGACACACAAACTTCATGTCATTTGACGCGACTGGGAGCTTGTCTTCAGATCCTTTCTCTTTTACAAAACCTATTCTCCCAGATATGTCAAATAGATTAGAGCATATTGCATTAAGAGAATTCTTATACCCAATACCTGCATGTGGTGGTTGACTAACACTCAAAATTTCATCCAATTTGAAGGTACCTGTATTGAGCTTATGGAAGGTTGCTTCAACTAAATCTAACTTTGCACTAATCTTACCAAATTTAAGATCTTTTTTGGTAAGTGTAACCGCTAAGCGGGTTATTGTGCCTTTTAAACCTGCATTCTCAAGAGTTAAAGATTTTAACTTTGAGCCAAGTTGTTTTGATTCTAGGATTACGTATTTACAAAGTTTTATAAATCCTTAATCATGTCATCCTTGGGATCAACTTGATCGTCAAAGCTAGTTTCACTATACGAAATAACACTAGTAAAGCAATTAACATCAGGATAATTAAAATATTCATACCTTTCGGATATTTCTGGACCTGCAGATGTCGTCGCAGATGTTGACGCAAATGTAGTGACATTAGGGACAACACTGTCGATGACATTTTCATCGTCTGAGAGTGACTATTCGTAAACAGTGGTCAGCATTGCTCGTGACTCTATTTCTTGGTCTCTTTCATCTTCTCCTTCGTCGTCACTAAGAGAAACCCACATATTCCTACCGACTTTTCTCAAGGTATTTGCACATTCATTTTCATAATGACTCCATCCTGAACATGCATGATAATGCACAGATTCGAGTTTCCTGGGATAAAATTTGGTGCGATCTGAGTTGGTTCTCCTTAGTTGATTTCCTCTTTGTACTATATGAAGGGGGTTAGTGAACTTTTGATTGAAGCCTTGGTTTTGGTGCTCTTTGGATTTAAATTTATTTTTATCATTGTTGAATTTCCTTACCATCGTATTGTATTTTCGAGTAAGGAGGGAAACATTTGCACCATCACCAACCTCATCATCGACGTGACTCTCTAAGGATTTTGCTTGAAGTCCTATATTTTTGCTTTTATACGATGTCCTTTGATTCTCCATATTCATCTCATAAGTTTTGAGAATACTCATTAAAGTATGAAGGTCCATCGTAGCAAGATTGTGAGCTTCTTCAATCGCACATATCTTTATAATTAACTTTTCAGAAAGAGAACGAAGTGCTTTTTCCACAAGTTGATTGTTGGTTGACGGTGAACCAATAACTTGACATTCATTAGAGATGTCAATCAACTTTTCAAAATATGTTTTAATATCCTCCGTCTCTTCCATTCTTAAACGTTCATATTTAATCATGAGCATACGAAGCTTCGTTCTACGAACACTAGAGCTACCTTCACAATGGGTTTGCAAAGTATCTCAAGCATCCTTGCCTGTAGAGCAATTTTGTATGAGCTTGAACATGTAGAGATCAACTCATGCGAAAATAGCATTTAAGGCTTTTTCATTGAAGCTTGCATCGTTGGTTTCTTCCACACTCTATTTAAGATTCAGGCTTAACAAGAATGTCGTCTTCCTCATCTGGTGGTAACATTGGAACAGTATATTCATTGGTAATAGAACTCCATGCTCTAATATCAATGGATTTGATATGAGAGCGTAGACGAATTTTCCAATAGGCATAGTTTGATCCATCTAAAATGGGAAGTCTATCAATTGTTGGATTAGCCGGAACTATAGTTTATATAACATGACCAAACACTTATTATGTCAAATGTAGGCTTTGATATCACTTGTTGGGTCCCGGGGGATATACTATGGAATAATCAAAAGCAAACAGTAAGTAAAATTGTATCAATGAAACGGTTTGCAAATGTTATTAACAATAAATGCAGCATAGCGACGACACTTAGATAAAAACTGAAAAAACCTTTTAAGAGTTAAATTGCTGCGGAAATAATAAAGACACAAAGGTTTAATTTACATAGGTTATATATTAATATAACCTATGATGGTCAATGACCAAAAGTATTGTATATATATATATATATATATATATATTCCTTCTCTTACAAAATTTACAAAACAATACAAAGGAATAAAAAGGTGAAGTCGCAGATGACTTACATGCCTGAAAAATCTAACTAAGTAGATATAGGCAACACAGTGATCCGGTGTTAGATCATGATCTTTTTTAGAACTCTCTCTTGATCTTTTTTCTCTTGTAATTTCTGGATATCGATTTCTTGATGTAGCCTCTCTATTTATAGTAGAGAATCTTCTTTGAAATACTCAATGAATCGTTGTGGAAGTTGAGTAAAAGGTGGGCAGCTTGACCAGATTTGTTGGAGACGAATGTGGAGCAAAATCCTCCAACTTCTTAAACTTGTTCCCCAAGTTTAGCAACGCCTTTGGGCTTGGTCTTCCCACGTGTATAATCAGCTCAACAAGTTCCTTGTCAGGTCACTTTTTCTTCGTGGTAAAAATCCCACGAGATAAGCTTCAGTCCGTGAAGAAGGGCAAAACTGTTATCAGAATTTTGGTCTGAACGTCAAAGACATTTGTTCCAACATTTTGGTTTTTTAACTTAGTACTGAAAATGTTATGTTAGGAAAAAATGTCATAACATAAAACCCAACATTAACAGTATCGTATCTTAAAACAACTATCAGCCAAAATCTCAAATACATATTTGATCGGCATAACTTTCATCTTCTCCCTAACTTAACATTTTAGGAATTTACGGACTAAAAACTGCACAATCAAATGTAAAGACCACAACCAACCTTTTAGATCATAACTTTGACACTATTGTATTGTTTATAGTTGTATTAAACATGCTTGATATTTTATTTTGCAATGAGTTTCTTTAATCCTTCTTAATTTTTTAAACATTTAATGTACTTTCTATTATTATTATTTTGGTTAATATGCTATTTTATAATTTATATATTAATTTGATTTGTATCTTCCGGCTTACGTTCACCCGTACTAAGTAATATGTCTCTTCTCACCCTTTTAAAACACCGGTTAGGAATATATTCCCATTTTATTTTCCAAGTTACCACATAAAACTTGCTATGAAAAATTACTAGTGTTTGATTAATGCAGCACCCTATATTGCAGAACTGCAGAAGTATAAGGGTCATAGCTTAAGAAAGTCCATAAATCTCAACTTTTGTTGCTTCATTGACGGCTAAATGGGCGTAGGATATTATTGGTATGCAAGAGAAAAGGTCAAATTTCTTTAAGTACTCATCACACAAGACATCAAGAAAGAAAATCTTAGAACAAGTTTCAGTCAAAATTGAGACTTTTTTTTTCTGGTTAACTCACAAGTCACAAAAGATTTTATGTATGTCGCTAATTTGTCTATGTGCCTAATTTCCTGACGTACAAAACTGATTCTCAACGAAAAAAGCTTCCCCCATTATGTCTGGCCTGAATTCTCTTTTACCATTGAACTTTAATGTTCAGAAAACAAACTGGAGTCTGCCATGAAAAAATTGCTGCCATCTTGCTAGGCTTGGTATTAGACTTCCTAATGCTCAAAACCTTTTTTTGGAGATTGCACGATCGGATCAGGCAATTGGGGAGACCATCACATGGTGGTAGCTATGTTTGTTGAATGTCTCGAGAATATATTGTACTAATGCTGCATGTATATTAGTTCATCTTCCTTGCATTCTCTTATCCCTATTTCCATGACGTTTCCCCACGTAGAAGTTAACACATCACAGCAATGCCTTCTTGGAGCTAGCAACTGGATATGACATTAGATCAAAAGATCCAAAAATTAGATACTAGACAATTTTTTAGAAATAACAGAATTTGAGAAATCTCAAAAAAGATACCTGTTGCTTGTCTAGGACTAACTTGTTTGATAACACTCTGATTTCTTCTAGTCTTCTAGGCGAAGACATATCGAATTTGCATTCCTCGGATGTTTTCTTCTTGTAAATAGCCTTAGTTCCATTGGTACCAGAAGACACTTTGTCCAAGAAATAAACAACCTGCCTTCGGCATGGTTCAATTTCATATTTCTTCGTATCAAAGTCGTATAGTCCACCTAAATGACTCTTTTTCCAGGGAGCGTAGCTCTCTTCTACGCGCTGAACATTTGGCAAAAGCACGTGTCTGTCAAACACTTGAACAGCATATCCCCAAGACACTGACACTGTCCAAGAAAACCAACTATCGTAGCATACTGTTTGCTGCAAAATCCGATGTGGATCAAAGCTTGCAGCCTGGTACAAATGTTCCAGAGACCTCACAGTTGTCATATTTGGGAATATAGGATCAATTGCCTCCATATGATGCATAGATACCAATGGCCTAATGGGATGTGCAGCCAACATTCCAAACACATTTCCATGAAAATCCATCTAGTATTTCAATTTCACCAGAAACAGAACAAGTCAGAAATTTCAAAATTAACAACAGCCTAAAAGAAGTTTGCAAGAAATTCAAAAGGTCAATGAAAAGGCAGAATACATCAGCACCACTTAAATTTGCCAGTAAATTTTATTTAGACACGCGAACTACGACATGTTCTGAGCATCTGAACATATGATAAAGTGTTACAATTAGACACTTCCAACTCAAATTTTGGGGAAAAAAATTGTGCGTGTTTTCAAGCGCCCCTTAAACTATGTCACCTCATTTAATTATACCATTAGCCTCACTAAGCCATAATGGGTGTGTGTGAACGTTCCTAGAAACTTTTTCAAACTATGAGTTGAAATAATAGGAACACTTTATCATTTGTTCTAAATTGGAACAGACCATAGTTTGAGTGTCTTTAAGGGGCTGCTGTTATATTCAGCCAAATGAAAATGGTACCTGATGAAACCCGGGCTCGCGAGTTAAGCTAACACCAAGTTCTGCCAAACAGGCATGAATTCTACCATCACTTCCATATAAATGAGGGTATCTTTCTATGCATGAATCTAAGACTTTAGCCAAAACTTTTGCCAGTGGATAACTTATAGCAAAACCAGCTCCACCAAAAGCCATTTCATAGGAGAAAAACTTGTTCTGCATAAAGCTTTCTGAATTTGTCCCAATGTAGTACCAAAAACCATGATCATATTTAGAAAGTGTCTTCACCAAATTTTCTGGGAAGAAAATTGTGTCATCATCACCAAAAACAAACCACCTGACATTAGAATGATTAAGTGCTACCGTCTCCGAGACGACACGTGCTACACGAATAGCTGAAGGGGTCCCACCTTTATGAGTATATCTAAAATTAGAAGTGTCCCCAGAAATGCAAATTGGAGGCAAAGACTCATCATTTGTGCCATTTGATGAAAAAGGTGGCATTTTTTCAAGAAACACACACCCCCTCGTCCTATTAGGCTTCCACCAGAGCTTAACATATTCTTTTCTTTTGGACCAAGATTGCTCATTTGATGCAATTCCAAATACAATATGATCAAGATTTGTTTGGGATGATAAATTATCGTCCTGTAATGAAACTGAGGTATGCAAATGGTTTGTGTTATTAGGAGCAAGAAAAATGGAACAAACAAGATAAATCGTGCAACCAAAACAAGATATTACAATGAGATTTTTTATGCCAATATTGGATGAATATTGTGTCTTGGTGGGAACATGAAAAATTTGCATTTTTGGGGATGGATTGTAAGATAATGGAAGAAGGGATTTACAGGTATTAACTGTTATTGGTAGAGCTAAGAAATTTGACAACTTTTTAATTAAATTTACCTTAGAAAATCGGTTACATCTCCACATTGGGATTAAGAAAACTTATGAAAATGAAAGGTTACTTTTCTAATAGGTAACGCCATCTTTCTTTATTTCTATCAATCTTATGGGGGGCTGCAATCAAAGGTCTCCATGTGGTGGAACTGAGTCAATAATGTTGACGTGAATTGGAGAAAACAGAAGGCGTTTTCTCACATTCAAGAAAAGAAACTAATAGAGGCAATGTATGTGAAATGAAGACTAAGAAGAGCTATGTGACATGTGTTAGTTTAGGATGGTGACATTATAGCGTGCGTACGAAACACGAAAAGAGGAGAAGAGGGTTCGGTTGCCAAACTTGGGACCGGTACCATTGCTAGCGTCTTGTTGATGAAAATTAATCATTAACCATTACAATAAAATTCAAAGTGATTTTTCCTAATCCGCATGAGGTAAAGAAGTTGGTGTGATGAAGCGCGGGCCATAGTCGCGAGTTCGATCCCCTGCATAAACCTTCTTGGTTGAACCTGTCACACATGGTTTGCCAAGTGTGGTTAATCGGCTGACGTGATTTTGCCCGGGATTTACCCTGTGCGCACTCGAAAGAGTAGCGGTTGAAGGTTCCTTCGTCAACAAAAAAAAAAGTGTTTTTTTCCTAATTAAAGTTTGGTTCTTATACTTTTTACAATAAAGTTGGAAGTTAAAAAAATAACAACGTATGTCATACATTTTTCTTTGTTTCGTTACAAAATGGGGTTCTTTTGTTTGTTCTAAAAAAGGACTACACTTTCCTATTACCCTTAATGAGATAGGAGTACTATTAAAAATTCAATGCAACTTTAAAAGAAATACATCCAGTAATTTCTTATTGGGTACTATCAGATTCTGATACATAATACACATTAATTAGTATTTGCCTACTATACATAAAAACCTTGTGCCACTCTCAGCTTTGGTGTAATCACCAGCTTAAGTTATTAGTAACAAAACTCATCTTTCTCCAAGTACAAGTTCCTAAAATCAGACTTATCATAGTTCATAAAAACATCAGAATAACAACTTCAACCAGTGGTATGTCAGAATGTACCAATAAAATTATATGCCATGAGATCCCTGGAATCGAGGAGCCACCAAGGTTTCTGAGGCGTGATCACTACTCATCCCAGAAGAAATGCAAGACGTATGACACCCTCCTACAAAGGTCCCTTAATAGCACAGGAGGTAGAGTAACAATTGCATAATTCTGCAAGGCGAAGGAGAAGAAAATAAAGTTCATAATTCTAATCCTTGGGGAAGAGGCAGAAAAGCTTAACTTGTACAATTCTTTATCAGTTTTGAACGCAATAAATAACTCTCGCAAGTAACTCAAAATCTTTGTACTGATAAGGTCAGACTACTGCAAAACTGCTTTCAATCCTTTAAACAATGTCCTAAAGAGAAAGCCGAAAGGAAACAAAAATTTAGGGACAAGGAGTTCCACAATTTTCCTTTAAAAACACATACACTGTTCAGAACCTTACTGATCTGCTCCCGGCTAATATCTAGCATGAATCAAGCAATGCGACTCAAAGAATGGTTACTGTCACTACTAAAAAAGGGCAGCCCGGTGTACTAAGCTCCCGTTATGTGTGGGGTCCGGGTTAGGGCCGGACCACAAGGGTCCTGTATATTTCACACTTCAATGCAAAGTGCAAACTACTGAATCTATCTTGATATTTTAATGATGTCCAATACCAAGTACCAACTATTCAACTAACAGAAATTCAGTCCTCAAGACAAAAGTCTTAAAAGCATTCAATTAGAAAAACACTAATTAAAGGGGGGGATGAGAAGAGCTTTAATAGATAAGACAGCTGAGTGCTGAGTCTGCTGACTAAAGCACTCCTAGCCAGCAAAACTCATCATTAATCGTTCCATCTTCCATGCATGTTAATTTCAGTTGTCCCTTCTTTTTGTGTGCATATATGTTTGCTTTACATCACAGTTTGCTCGGAGATTCTTGGCTGCCGATATACCTGCTGCTATTAATAGGGTGGCTTAACCTGAGCCATGTTACCAAACATAACATTAACAAAATCATTTAAGGAGTAGTTCCCAGATTCTTCATCCATGTTATACTGACTAAGGATGTCAGAGACAGGTTAGAGACAGGTTACTGAGGAGTACGTGTGAAATTGTGCTACATTCTGAAACCCAGTGTAAGTTTGCATGGCTAAGTAGTACAAAGGTGCTAAAATACAGTTATAATATTTCAGCTTTAAAGAAATATGAAAATATCTTCAAGTGGTCATAAACTATATTCTTATTGGCTTGACGGCTTGTCCTTTTCTAACTGAAGACAATGAGGTTGCATACCGTGCCAAACCTATTTTGATAGCTGTAAATTTTGCAATTTTCTTTCTAAAATTATGTTATGTTATTGTATACAAAATTTACCTTTTGAAGGGAGCCTTGGTGCAACCGGTAAAGTTGTTATCATGTGACTAGGAGGTCACAGGTTCAAGCCGTGGAACATCCTCTTACAGAAATGCAGGCTGCGTACAATAGACCCTTATGGTTCCCCGGATCCGGCGAGAGCTTAGTGCACTAGGCTGCCCTTTTTTATACAAAATTTACCTTTTCAATGAAAGGTGTCACATATAAGTTTGATCCTACGTTTTATTTCATTTTTTTCAACTTTGAAATCTTGATTGCAAATAATGATTTGTTTACATTTTGATCAGTTATTTCAATTTATAGAAAATTTACTGAGTTGAAAAACTAATTTGATAAGTATAATTTTATATGCGCAGTTAGTTGCTTAAGATTTTGTTGAAAGTAAGAGCAGAGCCACAATGACTGCCGCGAATTCTGAAGAATCCACTAATTTCGGTTTAAACTTTTATTTATGTTAAAAAAATTAATATATATCAATAATTTATTTAGAACCAAATAAAAATAAGGGAAAAGAGTCAAATATACCCCTCTACTTTAGTTAATTAGTCAACTTTGCCCTTCGTTAGCGAAAGTAGTCAAATATACCCCACCCGTTACAAGTTGGGGTCAAATATACTCCAAACGTTGGCAAAGTATTCAAAAATACCGTTTTAAAAAAAAAACTGGAAAATTGGATTTTTTTAATTTAAAAAACTGTAAAGTATTTTTTTTAAAGTGTCCTAAAAATATTTTTTGTTAATCTGGATTAATTTTAAAAAGATGTCTGAAAAAATGATTTTAAAAAGAAATATTTTCCATGTGTTTTAATAAAAGAAAATTCCAGAATATTTTATTTTTAAAAAATGAGTTTTATAAAATCAAGAAAATTTCATATTTTTAATAAAAACCATTATTTCAGATTTGTTTTAAATCTGCTACATGTCATTTTTACACATTAATATGCTACATGTCACCCAAATTATACATATATTATATAGGGAAACACACTAATACGCCTCATTTTAACATATTATATAGGTATTTAACTTATTCTATATAGTATTTAACTTATTCTATGTGGTGCCTACGTAACAAAGTTTTTCTAAAAACAATCTAAAAAATTAAATTTTCTAATTAAAACAAATCTAGAAAAATGGCTTTTATTAAGATATGAAATTTTCTTAATTTTATAAAACTAATTTTTTAAAAAAAAATATTCTGGAAAATTGGATTTTTTATTAAAAATCTGGAAAATATTTTTTTTTTAAATCAGTTTTTTCAGATTTCTTTTAAAAATTAATCCTGATTTTAAAATAATATTTTTAGGATACATTATTTTTTTTAAAAATACTTTACATATTTTTTAATTAAATATCTAATTTTCCAGAATATTTTTTTTAAAAAGGGTATTTTTGAATACTTTGGTAGGGATATATTTGACCCCAACTTGTAACGGGAGGGGTATATTTGACTACTTTCGCTAATGGAGGGCAAAGTTGACTAATAAACTAAAGTAGATGGGTATATTTGACCATTTTCCCTAAAAATAAACTATGATTAGAAAACATAATTTAATATATATCAATAATTTATTTCTATGTAGCACGGACACGGGAGAGGTGTCCGATAGGACACGGACACGGACACACGGAAACGGCAATTTTGAAAAATAGGGGACACGACACGCGAGGACACTACTGTAAAATAAATTAAAAATATATATATAATATATAATATATAATATATAATATATAATATATAATATATAATATATAATATATAATATATAATATATAATATATAATATATAATATATAATATATAATATATAATATATAATATATAATATATAATATATAATATATAATATATAATATATAATATATAATATATAATATATAATATATAATATAATATATAAAATACTAAAATTAATATTATTAAAGCTTCACATTCATAAATAAATTATAAATTTAATTCAAATTTGTTATATACCAAATAACCAAAATATCAAATTCAAAAATAAATAATAATTTTGCTAAGTATTAGAATTTATCAATCTCAAATTAAAATAAAAAGTGCATAAGTAATTTATAATTTAGTAATTTTTTTACACCACAACTATCATTTATTAATCAACTAAAAGGCTAAAACTCTACCCAAACCATTTAATTCCCTAGCCCAAAACCCGCAAGGCCCAACTTCCCTTTTAATTCTTCCGTAACCTTCCAAGCCCAAATAATTTCCCTAGCCCAATCAGATTTCCCTAACAAAACAAACCTAAAACCTAAAACCTAAAATCAAAAGCAAAAAGAAAATACAAGCGATGTGCGGAAGAGTCGCGGAAGGGGACAGCTCGACGGGAAGAGTCGCGGAGCGGCAGAATGCAAGCTCGCAGTGCACTCAAAGATGCGCAGCAAGACCGATCGATTTTGTGAATTTCTAGGTTTTTTTTTTTTAGGCTTTTTACACTTTTTTGTAATTGCCGTGTCCCGTACGTGTCCGAGCATTTTTTTTTTTTTTTGGCTGGGCCCACTCGGACACGCCCCGACATCGTGTCCGCCGCGTGTCCGCCCAGTCAGTGTCCCCAGTGTCAGCACGGACACCTCACCCTAAATGAGGTGTCCGTGCTTCATAGATTTATTTAGAACCAAATAAATATAATATGATTAGAAAACATTAAAATTTTGGTTCCTCCAACTTGAAAGTATCCCATTATTGTATCATTTTGTCTTGAGGAGTGGATTTATCATCAATAAGCAATATCAACTAGTTGGGATTAAGACTTAGGCGTATTGGTACACCCAGTGTTTGTCGGAAGTCTTCCCGTTTGGTTAGAGATTTGTATAAAGGGCAGCCCGACGCACAAAACATCCCGTTAGGACTGCACCACAAGGGGTGTGGGGTGTGATGTAGACAGTCTACCCTACAACAAGTATTAGTGGCTGCTTCCACGGATGCAATTAGAAAATGTAGAGAATGTCCCTTATTTTTTAAGAAGGGTAGAGGGCGGGCCGTTTATCTACCGAGTTACAAATCGTGCACCACTGCACCCACCGGGATTTCTATTTTGTCTTAAAACACAAACTATTCAGTATTGGATTGCAATGTGTACAAATGGAGTGAAATGGTTGTCGAGGATTCACACAACTAATCACAACAATAGTTTTCGAGCTGAATTATTGATGTTGTGTTTCATTAAGTAGAAATTCGAGAAGCATTTAATTCATTAAACATTCGGTATAGGTAACTACCAGCCTTGAATCTTCTTATTACTTAACATATTCATCTATATGTTAAATACATTTTAATGCAATACGGATTTAAGAGTCAAATGCAGTTACGACAACACCTATCACATATCACATGACCATCTCATATATAAGCATTACAATATTCTTCCCTTCTACTAATTTTTTATGTAGGGTTGCATTATTATTTGAACTACTCGCGAACAAAATGACCAATCTCACTTAGGACATGTGCAGAAATAGGGGAAGCACACAACATTCAGAGGTTTCAATTTTCATAAATATTACATAGAATGGTGATGATGTTGGAAATTTATTCATGTGGAATAAAGTTTATCCCATTATTTATGCCTCGAACAATTGGGGCCCCGAACGTCGGAAACGTAGTTTCCACACACGTGCACACGTTGTACCAAGGATCATAAATTTTCTTTCACTATGATTTTCTAATCATAGTGAAAGAGATATTGGTACATAAGTAAAATGTTTGAGACATAGGATGATGGACGGTTGTTGGTCATTCCATGTTGGTAAATGAAAGAAGAAGTGTGCATAGTGTAAATATTGGAACGGGTCGGAAAGGGACGCGGCGCCACCGCGAAGATGGGGAGCGGTGCGGCGCTACCACCATCAGGGCCGCGGCGCTTCCGAGGGGAGCCACGCTGCTAATTCGGCCGAAATTTACTGGAGCCGAAGCGCCGCGGCTGAGCCTCGCGGCGCTAATTAGGCGATGTCCAGGCAGAAAGTCAGAAACCGAAAATATGATTTTGGAGACATTTGGGCTGCCCTCAATGGCATTCATTCCAACCTTATTCAGACATTACTTGGCTGATAAATGGCTATCATTAATTGGGCAATTCATTACTATTACATGGGTGATTCAATGCCATTGTATGACACTTCAAGAGACTAAATCTTACACTATAAATTGAGGTCTTTGGCTCAATTGTTAAACACTTGCAATAGAAATTCTGAAATACTTCTTCCTCTCTAGCATACTTCTCAAGGTTCTTCAAGAGAAACACTTGACTTTCCTTTGCTCAAGTGTTAGTAGCTATTTTATCTTGAGAGACTATTGACTAGCAAACATAAAAGGATATATACGGGGTGATCTTGTCTTAAAGACAGAGTGTCATCATTCGACTTAGCAAACGTTTAGATCAAGTGTTCATTCTTGTTTCCAGTTGTTGGTTTAAGATTATTTTGTTGTAATCTTTTGTTCTTTATTTTCCTAGTTCTTGTAATAGGTGTTTGCTATTTCCCGTTTGTTGTATTCATATTTGATAACAGAAGCTAACTTCAACGAGATCGTTTGGATAAGAGGAGCATTCTATGACCTAGCTGGACAAACATCCCATCAAAAGGCAGAGCCATTTGGCTCATAAACAAACTTACCAAGCAGTTAATCTCTAAATTCAAAGAAAGGAAATGAACAGTCATAGACAAATGACAGAAATAGGCACATCAACAAGTCAACAACCAATAGGTTATCAGAAAAGGCGAATTATATTGCCACAATAAGAGTAGGACCTTATATGATTTAGAAATAGCATTGGAGAAACAGTCTTCTGTTAACCAAAGTAAGCAATAACATGCGGAATTAGAAGACATCTGATATATTTCTGAGACGAAAAGATACCTTATAAAATTCAGATGTCCGAAGATAGAGTTCTTGTCAAGAGACTGCATGAACCCCCACTCGTCCAAACCATAAGACAGGTCATTTGTCGAGTAATTTCAAGAATCATTTTAAGTCTGCATTGAGATCAACTCATCATGCCCACATTGTCTAATACCAACTATCATCGTGTCATTGATGGGTGATGAAATGTCACAGCATGGTCGACGAGGTGCCTTCGACTGATTCATTGAAACTTAGGTATTCAGCAGAAGCTCAAGACAGAAATACACCACAAACAAAGGCACAGTAATAATAACAAGACAACAAAACAAAGTTCAGGGTCCATAGGCATGTGGAGTACCTGTTCAGCATCAAAGGCTAGCTTCGGCGAGAAGACTCTTATCTTTACCAAATTTTTTGTAGGATTACTTCTTATACACTTCTCAACATTGTCTCTTGAATACTCAGTCCATATTCCATCTGTACTAGAAAGAACATTTTGCAAGAAGAAAACCACAGATCTTTTGCATGGATCACTGGGGAAGACTCTAGTGTTGAACATATATTTTGCAGCGACATTTTTACCCCTTTTCCATGGTCTAAATGTTGGGAGCAGTGATAGGAGATCTGGAAGAAGTTCGTTCCCTTCAAACACCTGAACGGCGTAACCCCATGAAACTGAAACTGTCAGTAAGTTCGACTTGTCATAGCACACAGTTTGTTCCAAAATTCTAGCAGGATCAGCATTGACAGCTTTGAAAAGATGGTCCACGGCTTGAATCCTAGTCATGCCAGGAAAAAGTGGCTCCACAGCATCCAAGTGATGAAGTGATAACAGAGGTGATAATGGATGTGCAGCAAGGATACCAAACAGATCTCCTCGAACATCAACCTATTTATAATGAAAGCAATTTCAACTTGATATACAAAACTAAAATCAAGAACATCATAGCTGGCTTATATACTAGATGTGCACCCTCAAAAGGCTAGTTCATTTAACTTCCATAAGGAAAGAAAGAGGTTAATCGAGGTTAGACTCATAAAAGCACAAAAAGGTAGCATACCAAAAACACACTCCCTCCATCCCAATTTATGAGATGGTATTTCCTTTTTGGTCTATCCCAAAAAGAATGACACTTTCTATATTGAGAAACAATTGAGCTTTAAACTTTTCATTTTACTGACATGGTTTATAGCCACATAAATATTTATAGCTTGTTTCTTTCTTTCAAACTCCATGCCCACTCAAAGCATCGTCACATAATGGGACAGGGGGGTTATAAATATAAAAACATAAAACATTATCTGTATCAAAACAAGCCTCATTTCAACTATCATTGCAATTACAGAACTACAATTGATTGAAGAAAAAAAAGCAGTTTTGTTCGTTGAAAACATGCGAAACAGAGTGTCCATAGTTTCAAAGCGCTGCTAATCAAATCAACCAAAAAGATATCAAAAGATCAAACATTTGTATGTGATCTATGGTAACACATACATGAACTTGATAAGAAAGGACTCATTCACAAATCATTTAAGCAATTTCACATAATACTAACACGCTTTATCATTTGCCTCGTGTTTTTACCAAATTAGGAATACATTCATCTAATAAATAAATCTTAAGATCATCCAATAAGTTCATCTCACGAAAACCAACTCTAAAATTACATCTTAATCCGCGTAAAAGTATTTAAAGATTGTTACATAAATGCAAACCCCAGTAACAAAAAGGTTACCTGATGGAATCCAGGTTCACGAGTCAAACGTACTCCAAGCTCAGCTACACAAGCAAAAACCCTCGAATCACTTCCATACAAATGAGGATACCTCATCAAACAAGAATCTAAAACCCTAGCTAAAACCTTAGCTAATGGAGCACTAAGTGCAAACCCACCACCCCCAAATGCCATATCAAACGAATACTTGTAATTTTGCTCATAACTCTCTGAATTATACCCAACATAATACCACTTCTCATAATCATACTTATCCAAAACACTAACCAAATTATCCACAAAGAAAACAGTGTCATCGTCACCAAAAATAAACCAATGGGTATTCGAAAAGTTCACATTTTTAACTAAATCAAACGTATCTTTAACAATACGAGCAATTCGAATAGCTGATCGACGACCAGAAGGAAAAGAATAAGAAAATTTCGAAATATCCGATGAGACAATAATCGGAGGAGATGAAAGAGAGGGAGGAGTTGAAATCGGGTTGTCGAGAAAAACGAAGACATTTGTTGAGTTGGGTTTGTACCAGATGTTAATGTAAGGGATACGTTGAAAGAAAGAAGAAGAAGAAGCAGCAATTGAAAAGAATAGGTGTGAGATTGAAAGATTAGTGGAAATTGAGGGGGTTTTAGTGAAATTGGGGTTAGGGTTGAAAGAGGTTGTAGGGGTGTGGATATGATGGAGGAGGAAGATTAAGTAGAAAATGACAAGTGTGGAGAAGAGTAAGAGGAGATCTTTAAAGTGGTTTTGGGTATGGAGGAATCTTGGAACCATGGGCATTTCTACTGAAACTAGATGGTGAATGAACTATAGGCTACTTGTGTTGTGTTTTTATTTATGCTTATGTTTATGGGTTTGAAGTTTTGAACGATGCGTTTTTCGAGTACATTTGTTACCTGGTGATAAGTAAATGTGATAACTGAAAAAGTAGACCAAATGATGTGATGTGAAACTCATCCATTTTTGCAAAATACACATGGTCCTTAAATTTGGAGGATTAGATTTCATTTAGATATTTAAATTAGGGCAAGTTTAAACTAAGGTTGTCCGGTGGGTCGAGTCAGCCTGATCCCGACCCGGTCCCAACTCGCCCCGATCCTCTAAAAAAATATGATAGTGTCGTGATTCGAAACCGGGATGGGACCTGGGCTAATTTCGTCCGGGCCCGTCTCGCTTCGACCCGCCCCGACCCCGCCCGATCCCCCGACCCCATTTGCAAAATTAGTCGTGCAACAACTGACAAATTTAGATTTTGGTACATTGTGCAGTTCAACCGCCATTTGCCCCCCAATTCATAAATCATCCTACCCCTTAATATTTATTTTTAACCCCTAAGTTAATATATTTACACTTTAACCCAATTTCTCAACTATAAATACCTCATTTTACTCACGAATCTTCCTACAATCTTTCAATCTATCCCTCTACAAGTCTACATTGTCTACTAAATATTTTATTTTATTTGCTCATTTGTATAATTGTATCAAAGTTCAAAAATTGGGACAGAAGTTGGCAATTAGTTTGAGGATCATTCATCGAGCAAAGTTTCAACTTTCAACATCGATTACACGTCGACGTTACGTCGGCGTTTGGTACCTTCGTTTCTTCTTTAAATTATTTTTGTTACTTTATTTTAATTATCACACCTAATTTCATTATCTTTAATTATTTATTTGCATAATTAAAATGAAAGGAATTAGACGTATGATTAAAGGTAAGGGTAAATGTGCTTCTTCTAGTGGGGTAACAAGGGCAAGGGTGTTTCTTCTAGTCATCATATTCCTAGTCATGATGATTTGATTGATTATACTCATATAGATGAAACTGATTTTTTTAATGATGTATCATTAGATGATGAGATATATTCTGCAACTGAATCAGACTTTAATTTAGACGATAATCTAGATGACATACCCACTAGTGCACCTCCACCTCAGGCTCAAACTGAGTCTCGGTCTGAACTGTAATGCCTCATATTCCCCCTAGTATGAGACGAGGCCACACACAACGGTCATTAAAATCACCTGCATGATTTTTTTTTACAGGGAAGAGAATCAAGTAATTAGATGCAAAATTTATAAAAATATTTATCAATTTAAAATCGAAAAAGGTCAGGGTGGGACGGAAGGTTTATTAAGACATGTACAAGGCTTTCACAAAGCTAAGTGGGATGAATATGAGGCTACAAAGTTGGGTGCGTCAAAGCGCTCTGAGTTGGGATAAGGTTCACATAGTGTCCCAAACCAAGTACAGGGTCAAATTAACCCGATGACTGGGGAATTTTTTGTCTTAAATATGATAAAAACAAAGATATAGAAATATGACAAAATTAGTTGCGGTGGAGGGTTTGCCTTTTTCATTTCCTTCCTCTCATGGTTTTATTCATTACGTAAGATATACGTATAATCCAGCTTTAACGGTTTTTCTAAATCAACTGTTAGGAGAGACATTTTTAAATTTGCACATGAATATCAACAATATTTACGTTATGCATTATATCATTTTCCTAGCAAAGTATCTATCACTTCTGATATAGGTCGTAGTACTAACTGCATTGATTATTTAATTGTAACATGTAATTGGATAGATCACAATTGCTCTATGCAAAAATGTATTTTAGCATATAGATATATTGATGATAGGTACACCGTACACCGGAGCTTTTATTACGCAGAATATTCACGAAGTTTGCGATTATTATGGTATAACTGACAAAATTATGATTGTTACGTTAGATAATGCTTCTTTTAATAATTGTGTTGTGAGACTTTTAAAAGATCTATTAACTCCATCATTTTCTAATCATTTTCATATAAAATGTGTGTGTCATATTTATAACTTAGTTGTAAAGGATAGTCTATCACTTTTTGAAGACATTCTTAATAAAGTATAATTTGCTATAAACTTTATTTTTAGAAGTAATAAAATATAAAGAAAAAAAATATTAAAAAACTTGTCACGATTGTGGATTACCTTTTAAAAAAATTGCTGAAAAAGTAGTTGTTAGGCGATATTTCGACTGCTCACGCAAGCGTACGTATCGTCACAAGTAATATAGTCTGTAAGACCGAATATCGTCCACAGAGACTGGTTTTTAAGTACCGTTCATCTATTTTATGTTATCTATTTGGCAATCGATATTTGATTGAGGTATTTATTTAACTACTAGAATGATTGCAAGATTTAAACTAATAAAGTTGTAATCAGTTATGAATGAATTAGGGCTTTCAAAATTCTCGACTATCCACTTTCTTCAATCCTTAATACAACTAAAATGATTCTTCTTCTTCGTTAAGATGACGGTTAACTAGACTGTCTTATATTCCGGTTAGGACATATAATCACTCAACCTCAGTGCAGAACTCTTCTATATTTCTATGATAGGATTTACCACATAGGAGGATTAAGAACAGTAACCTATAATGCTACACAAGTATCGGGGTACTGTCGTCCGCGATTTTAACTTATGTCTAGTCAATTACAGCATATCCAAATCTCTTCTTTCAGTTTTTGATTCGAAATCATATAGGTTATGAAAACTAGTGATCAATTAATTATCAAACATTCATACCAAATATTGACTAAATCTTAATCAAACGAAGAAGAAATCAAACTACTACATTAATTCATGAATAACAGTTTCAAGTGATTCATAAGGAAAGTCCTAATAGAGTGTTTAGCTCCTAGACATAGTCACGCTAAGAACTAACACAATATCCATACATAAACTGAATTAAAAACGAAAGAAAGAAAATTACGTAGAACAACGTCTCCAATTGTAGCTCCAAATCCGTCTGTGTTGTGGTGTGTTGTAGAATGACCAACTTCTCTCATAGCATTAATCCATATGGCTTAAATATCCTCTACTTTTCATGTCCAATGGACCAATCCGCCCTTAGCCAATTTGTCTTCGGAACTGAAATTTCCCGCGTCGGCACCGCGGTGCCGAAACTCCTGCAACTTCTTAGCACAAATGGCACCGCGGTACTTCCTGATGGCACCGCGGTGCTGAAAGTCTTGTGGCTCGGTAAATATGGCACCGCAGTTTTGCATAGTGGCACCGCGGTGCTGCCTTCTTTCGCTCTGAGTTGTCAACTTTCGTCCTTTTCGCCTCGTGAGCACCTTTTCTGCCCATTTCTCGTTCCTTTTTGCCTTTTTACACCGTTGTGACTCAAAAGAAAGAAAAACAAATCTACTACTATACTAAACACAACAAAAACGAGTAAAATACCAACTAAAAATGACTCAAAAAGCGTATACAAAATACGCCTAACAGTAGCGACTAGGTGGAATTCTCTATATGAATAACTACTTGTTGCTTACGATTATAGAAGACATATAACTTAATTTTTTAACGCTCATAATCGAAATCCAACTGATATGCTTGTAGATACTGATTGGGGGGAAATTCAGAAGTTATTAGATTTTTAGAGAATTTTTTTCAAGCAACTAAAGATTTTTTGTATATATTATCCTACTATTTTAACTATGTTATTTTATATAGTTCTAATAATTTTGTTACTTAAGTGAATATATGGAAAACCTATCTTATAGGCACCTATTAAAAATGTTTATCAAATTAAAAAAAAATCATACTCCCACTATTTATATTATTGGTGTTGTATTAAATCCGACTATTAAAATAGACGGGTTTAAAACACTTATTGAAACGATTTATGATTGTATAACAGTACTTCCACCTACAACTCTAAAAATCCAAATGAACAATCACCTAAGGAACCAACTAAAGAAGAAGTTTTGTCTAGCATACACGATGAATGCAAAAAAGTATATATGCATTACCAACAAGAAAGTGCTAGCAACCAACCAGCTTCTATATCATCTTCATCTTCAATACAACATTATAAAAAACATGTTGTACTGAGGCTAGTATTGAAAGACTTATAAATATAATGTTTAGTTGTTCCACCGCTAATCAAGTTAGCGAGTTTGATATTTTTATTTTGCAAAGTCTTATACCGTACCAAGCAGTTCTCAATGAAGAAGGATGTGAAGACTTGCTTAAATACTGGAGGGAAAATGAGAAGACAATTTCGATACTAGCAAAGATGGCCTAAGATGTGTTGAACATTCAAGCGTCATCAACAGCGTCTGAAAGCGTTTTTTCTGCCGGAAGATTTCAAATAGGAGAGCAGATACACTCATTAGCGGGAGACAACTTGGAGATTACAGTTCTATTAAGAGATTGGATACGAGTGAAACGTAGAAGGTGCGATCAACCAGAGATCAACGAAGAAGACGATGAGAACTACAACGAAATCTTATTAGAGGGAACTGGAAGCGACATCGACCAGTTTGACCAACAACTTCCAATTTCAATCGAAGAACCATAAGATATTGTGAAGAAATTAGAAAATGTGTTTTTAACTATGTAATTTTTTTAATTGCAATTTTACTATATGATTTGCAACTTTTGAACAACACCATTTTGAAATTGTATTACAAAAAAATCGCATTTCTATTAAATAATATAAGAGGCACAAAAACAACCTTTGGATATTTTCATTACACTATCTTGTTCAATTATTTAAGTGTTTATATTCATAACTTTTTTGAAATTAAGTGTCTAAAAAACAGGTATTTCAGACCCGATCCGACCCCGCCCCGCCAACACCGGTCCCCTTTTCCGGCGGGATATGGGACGGGACGGGACATCGGTCTGTCCCGCCAATCCTGGCCCGCAGGAGGACCGATCCTGACCCTTTCCCCAGCCCCGAACCCGAGCCCTTGGATAACCACAGTTAAAACTGACTACTTGTACATGTAATAAAGTGTTCTTATTAGATATTTTAAATTTAGATTTTAAAAGAAAAATTATATGTAGTTTCAAATGTTTATTACGTAAAGAAGTTAACTATATAAAATATATGATATTAGCTTCGATAAGTCGTAAAATCAATTGTATTTAGGGTGTGTTTGGTATTGAGGAAAATATTTTTCAGAAAATGTTTTTCAATTTTTTATGTTTGGTTGACCAAAATATTTGAAAAAAAATTCTCTCTAGGAAAACAAATTTCTCAAAAATGAGAAAAATGAGTCCCTCAATGAAAGTAGGGAAAATAAGTTACATAAGTGGCATTTCAAGTTCATTATCTCATCTTCACCCATCCAACGCCCCCAACCCCAACATTTTGACTATCTCACCTTCATATTGTTTTGCTAGATTACATACAAATGTCATTGGGATAATATTTTTTTTCATACCAAACACAAGAAAATAAATAAGAAACTCACTTATTTTCCAAAAAAAAAAAAAATTCCATGGAAAATATTTTCCTCCATACCAAACACGCTCTTAGACTTAACATAGTTAGTATTGTGCTAGTGTCCCAGGATTTTATTAATGATTTAACGAAGACGGAATAAAACTATCCTTAACATAGTTTAAAAATACATCTACAATTAACGGTTAACTTGTTGTATTTATGGAGTTTTATAAAAGTACACGTGACACTTCTCTATTGATCCACATGAAGAAAAAAAAAGACTCAACTCGTCCCATAAACTCTAATTCACCTGCATTCAAACGAATACTGTCACTGAACTGCACCGCCACCACCTAAAACTCCGTCAAAACTCAGCCAAACCAATAGTTTTGGCCCGTCGCTGAGATTTAATGAATTATATTTTATTTTGAAGAAAACAAATAAAATCAAGAGAAAAAAAACTATATTCGATTCTTCAAAATAAATAAAAACATAGGATTATTCTAAAATACAACAACCTCAAAAGTTCACATCAAACAATAAAATATTTCTCCACAAAACAAATTCTAGGGAGACATTGTAATTAACTCATCAACTCCACATGGTCTTATTTGAATATCCATAGATTTCTCGGATGATAATGATATGTCACAACACTGACGACGTAGCGCCCTAACCTGAAACATTTCAAGGAAAAAATGAAAATAAAATAGAAAAAAATTACTTTTGGATTCCCATCAGAAATTCGTCGAAAATTGTACTCATTGCTATTAATTCCAACCGACTTTCCATCGAAACAATGATAATTTATGAAAATTTCCATTATAAATTCATTGAAATTGTACTCGTCACAATTGTTTTTGACAGATTTTTCATTGGAATCCTAGATTTTCAACAGAAACGGCCGTTGGAAATTTTGATTTTTCTAGTTGCGTGTTTTTCATCATCAAAGTGATTCAAAAGGGAAAAAGAGAGTAAAAGACGAGCGGAGCCTTTTTTATCAGTGTATCTATAAGGTTAAAAATATTTTATTATGTATATATAGTAGACGTTAAATCTCTTTGACTTCCTGATTTTTTTTTTCTTTATACTATGTATCTACTTACTGAAAACCCTAGTTCTACCACCTCTAAAAATAAAGGAAGAAACAAAATGAACCATCAATATAAACATAATCAACATAGATGAGTACCTGTCTAGTATCAGTATCCAACTTGCGAGAGAACACTCTGATCTCTTCCAAATTCTTGAGTTTATTATCATCTTTTGTGCAAGTTTTGCGCCCTCTATGCCGCGTATAATTAGTCCAAACATTATCTCCATCAGAATCAACACTTTTAAAAAAGGCAACCATTTTATTGCAAGGACTCTTAGTTTCCACCTTTGTCCTGAACATAAAATTTTGTCTTTTCTTATCTTTATCATATGAATCAAATGTCTTTAAAACTGTTGTAAGCTCGGGAAGTTTAATGTTTCCCTCATACACTTGTATCGCGTAACCCCAAGCCACTGAAACAGATAATGATTTTTTTTTATGGTAGCAAATATATTGTTGTGATATTCTTGCAGGATCAACATCAGCAGCTTTGAAGAAATGTTTTAGAGCTTGAATTTTGGTCATGTTGGGGAAAATTGATTGTACTCCTTCTATATGATGAAGTGATAGTAATGGTGATAACGGATGTGATGAAAGCAATCCGAATAGATTTCCCCATATATCATCCTGGCCAGATGAAGAGAAAAAACAAAGATGAAGATATTACAAAAATAAGAAATATGATCTAATGTTTGAATAGCAGAATAGGAAGCAAGACAACAATTGAAATTTCATTAAAGTAATATGATCGAATGTTTTCAAACAAGTCAAATCACAATTTGATGATCAATAGTATTTAACATTGGTTGCGCATCATTTGCGAGTTCTAATACTAGTAAACATGAATGTTTGAATATGTTAAGAGTCTCACATCGGAAATAGAATGTGAATATGAATTCCTTATATGAATTTTGGACAATCCTCACCTCAAAAGCTAGCTTGTAAGCTGAGAATTGTCTAAGTCCGAAATCCATATTTTCATTCCATTTCTGATGTGAGACTCTTAACAGAATAATATAGGAAACAAAATAGAAGTAGATATTTTGTAGATTTTGGTCTCACAACCGTAAATGAGTATAAATAGCTATTAGCCAATTAGCTTTTTCTTTTGTTATCAGTGAAGAAAACAATTCTCAAACAATTCTCCCAAGATAAAATAACAATCAAATAAATGAGCAAAGGAAACTCAATTGTTCACTAGAATAGAAGGATCTTTGAGTGTGTAAGATTGCAAGAAAGGAAGAGATTTCATCAAATCTGAAATCATCCAAGTGTAGAGAGTATTTCTGTTGTGTTTGTCTTTTATTATATATGTCATCTCTCAAATCTGAAACAAGTATTGATTATATAGTGTTTAAGGATGAGGAGATGTGTTAATAGGTGTTAAAAGAGTTGTTAATGGCCACCATAAAGGCCAAAAACGTTGTGGCATAAGTGTCAAACGTCTTAGCAAGTAATGGCCATCATTCTGATTTATTACCGTTGCCACTGGAACTTACTGGATAATTAGGGCCGCGGTTCTGGTCATGAGGCACCGCGGTTCCTGAAGAAATTGTCTTTCAGAGACTTCAGGGACCAAACTGTAAATATAATAAAGTCTGGGATCCAAAAAGATAATATCAAAAGAAGCCCAACAACCCGCGACCCGACCTGGGCGGGTGTGGGTCTAGTCTCGAACCCAAGTACACCTAGGTCCTCCCTCCTTCAAACACATGTGTTACCCCTTGGGGTCCCAATCCCTTATTCAGTTTTAAGGCTTATATTATGAACAAATCTTTCTTTTCCTATCGATGTGGTAGATTTGTCCCACACCACTCTTCCATGTCTCAAACACCTTACTTCGCGAACCAATATCTCTTCTATTTCTCAATGGAATTTGAAGATCATTGGCCCTACGGTCATCTACTCACTTAGTAGATTAAACACGTGTGAAAAATCAGGTTCTACAACATGTGAAACCATGATGTTTAAGCAATTTAAAGATGGGCGGACCCAACCTCCACCAAAGGCAAATTTCCAATAATCCCCTCTTGGAAGAGATTTTGGTGCACACACATGGTGCCTTCTTTCAGCAATATTTTTGGCAGATCAATATTGCATCTGGAGAGGTAGCCGGAGCTTTGAACCTTCCATAGTAGAATATCATCGGACATATTTACTGAGCGGTGAACGTGATGTCTTGAACCGCCAGTGTTTAGTATATGCCAAGACAATGGTATCAACACAACACTTTTCCTACTCAATCCTTCTTTAGTATATGTTTTGTCTGTCGTGGGCCGTGGACACCCTTGGATTCTTAAGTGCGTTCATTTGAGGCGGTCTGTCCTCGCACTTAAATAGGTGGTCTCCTACAAGGTATCTTGTAAACCTAGCTTCACAAGCTTTAGGAACCATTAAAAGTTTCCCCAATCTAATCTCAATTGTTGAGGATCATTAAAGATTTAGAAACTTATCCTTTACCCCTCTACAGGTAGCACCTTTTGTCTATCACGGGAACGACCTTAGATTATGTTTCTTAAGAAGAAATCATTATCTGAAGTGCTCTTGCTTCCACCGAAGCGCTCTGAACCTTTATAGTTTAGTTTTCTCATTGAACCTTATTCCTAGGATCTCCAGTCTGTAAGGTTTTGTGTCCACTATATTGGTTCTTATTGATTGGGTTTAAGCCAATTCCTCTAGACAGACAGATATATTGATATGTGGGTAACCCTTTATCTTTAAAGGGTCAGTTATATCCTTCGATTTGTAATCAATGATGTGTCACTCGATCAATTGCCATACGGTTTTATGTCTGCGACAAGTATGTCCAAGCACCGTCATTCGTGCTCTCACAGTGTCAAACTAGAGCATCCATGAGTTACTCCCAAGAAGGGAAATCCTCTAAGAGGTCGTGAAGTTACTCAACTTCTTGTCATGCTTTGTGTAAATCCATAACCTCCGATTCCATCATGAATCGTCCGATGCAAGATTTGCTTAGATGATTTTCCTAAGACATACCATGCACATTGGTGTTCTTTAGGTCTTATGTCCAGTTTGTATCATGTTGTTCTCCCAGAACCACTGGACATCTATTAAGTGTATTTTGGTACACTCTTTTGAGTCATTTTTAGTTAGTATTTTACTCTTTTCGTTTGTGTTTAGTATAGTATTAGGGTTGTTTTTCCTTTTTTTGAGCCACAGCGGTTCCAAAGGAGGAAATACAGAATTGAGGATGAAATGAGCACAATGACGATGAAATTTGCACAAGCACAACCCAAGGAATGAAGCCTAAAATGTCCCAAGAAGAATAGAAGAAATCAGGTGAAATCCGGACGAAAACAGGTCAAGGGTCGCGACTCAGAAGGAATTAGGGCAGCGGCGTGAAAATTCCAGAGAGCAAGAAAAATATTCACCGTGCCAAGAGCCGCGGCTCCTCAGAAGCAGAAACTGCCAGTGATTTCGAGCCATTTAAGGCCACGCCTCTGCGTGAGCCGCGCCCGACGCAGATTTTGCATTTTTGGTCCGAAATTTGACAGGGGTAAAAGGGTCCGGAGCAATGTTTTTCTTAGATATAAATACCCTAAACCTTGTCATACAAAAAGGAGATCGGACTTTGGAGAGGAGAACGTAGGCTACAAGCTACACAACTGGAGACTTTTGTTCAAGTTCTTTCTCTTTTCTTTACTTTAATTTAGTTTATGTTGGATTGTAATTTAGTTCTTAGCATGACAATGTTTAGGAGCTAATTACTTTATTAGGGTTTTCCATCGAATCACTTGAAACTCTTTCATATAGTTAATGCATTATTAGTGATTTCTTCTTCAGTCATATTAAGATCTATTCAATAATTATTTTGATTGTTTGATAATTAACTGATCATTAATTGTCATCACGTATATGATTTCGAATCAAAATTCTGAAAGGTGAGATTTGAATATGCTGTAGTTGAACAGACATAGGTTAAAATCGTGGACGAAAGTACCCCGATACTTGTGTAGTGTTTAGGGTTATTGTTCTTAATCCTCCTGTGTGGTAAAATCTATCATAAAAATATAGAAGATTTCTACACATGGTTGAGCTCTTGTATGTCCTAACCGAAATATAATGACAGATTAGTTAACATGCTATCTTAATACGAAGAAGAATCATTAGTATTGCATTAACACGTGAAAGAATGAATAGTTGAGGAGATTGGAAACCCTAATTTTCCACATAACTGTTTTAAAACCCAAAGTATTTTCAACACTAGTTTAATTTTTGCACTTTATTTTAATTCGTAGTTGTAATTGTCAAACAAAATAACGTTAACCAAATAAATACCATAGAATAGATAGTCGGTACTTGATAACCAGTCTCTATGGATGATATTCGGCCTTACAGACTATATTACTTGAAGCGATACGTACACTTGCGTAAGCAGATGTATGAGAATAGTATACAACTATCACTAGTGCTTAGAAAGGATAATCATTTACAATTTCAATATAATAGGCTTGAAGTCTAACATCAGTTGTCACAACATCAATAAGTGTTGATGATCTTGATCTTCGGTCTTTGATCCTTCATTGAAGTCTTGAGATGTTGGTTGAAACTGCAGCAAGCCCCTTGAGAACAACAACAACAATATGTTTAGAATCTGGAAATATAACAAGATAATTGGCTTGCTGAGTTGACCAAATTCTTGATTTATCCTTAAGATAATATTGTTCCGTATATCCTTTCAACGGTGTAATGACAACTTATCTCCCAAGATAAAATAACAATCAAACAAATGAGCAAAGAAAACTCAATTGTTCGCTAGAATAGAAGGATCTTTGAGTGTGTAAGATTGCAAGAAATGAAGAGATTTCATCAAATCTGAAATCATCCAAGTGTAGAGATATTTCTGTTGTGTTTTTTCTTTTTTTATATATGACATCTCTCAAATCTGAAACAAGGATTGATTATATAGTGTTTAAGGATGAGGAGAGGTGTTAAGAGGGTTGTTAATGACCACCATAAAGGCCAAAAACGTTGTGGTATAAGTGTCAAACGTCTTAGCAAGTAATGACCATCATTCTGATTTATTACCGTTGCCACTGGAACTTACTGGACAATTAGGGTCGCAGTTCTGGTCATGAGGCACCGCGGTTCTGGTCATGAGGCACCGCGGTTCCTGTAGAAATTGTCTTCCAGTGACTTCAGGGACCAAACTATAAATATAATAAAGTCTGGGGTCCAAAAAGATAATATCAGAAGAAGCCCAACAGCCCGCGACCCGACCCGGGTGGGTGTGGGCCTAGTCTCGAACCTAAGTACACCTAGGTCCTCCCTCCTTCAAACACATGGGTTACCCCTTGGGGTCTCAATCTCTTATTCAGTTTTAAGGCTTATATTATGAACAAATCTTCCTTTTCCTACCGATGTGGTAAATTTGTCCCACACCACTCTTCCATGTCTCAAATACCTTACTTCGCGGACCAATATCTCTTCTATTTCTCAATGAAATTTGACGATCCTTGGCCCTACGGTCATCTACTCACTTAGTAGATTAAGCACGTGTGAAGAATCAGGTTCTCCAACATGTGAAACCATGATGTTTAAGCAATTTGAAGATGGGCGGACCCAACCTCCACCAAAGGCAAATTTCCAACAACTATTTTGTAGATACAATGTTTGGATAGACTGTATCATTTTCTTTTATTTCATTAATAATTTTTTGTTTGGATTGATTGTATCGTATCGTATTATAATTGATAAGTTTACAAAAATATCCTAAACTATTATAAATATTAAATTTATCAATAATTTAAGACAACTGTCACAAAATATGCATTATAAATTTATTAAGCTATTCATGTAAATATATTTTTTACACTTCACTGGAAAAATTAAAGATCTTGCAAAAATTACTGCCTCAATCACCAGCACACATACAGTGAAATTCTTATATAATAGTGTTTTCATGTTAAATTTCATTAAAAATATACATGATTCTAATAAAGACAAATAAAATATTGATGCATAGTAAAAATTAATGTCTAACGAACACTAACATAGTAGTGACGAATAAGAAATTTAGCAAATAACAGATAGTAACGAACAACAAATTTAGCAAAAAAAAAGAGTAACGAACAACCTAAAAGAAAAATACAGAATGGAGTTAAATAAGTATAGGGTAAAGTATAAAATAGGATTGTGAAATATTTAAAGGACATTTTCGGAACCAGAAATTAGGTAACGATGGGATAACACCAAATCAATTGTTATATAAAATGGGGCTTTACGTTGTTATGTAACGACGGATTTAACAATACGATAGTCGATACAATATATTTGAAGTAACAATCAAAATAAACATTGTATTTGTAATAATAATACGATACGATACAATGAGTTACAATGTTCCAAACAAAGTGTTAATTACTCCCTCTATTATACACTACTACTAATTGGTTTGTCTTACTTTTCTTTTTTAGTGTGTTTTAAAAATAATTCATATTTCTTAATTTGATAATTTTTTAATTTCAAAATTTCATATGACATGTCTAAGTCCACAAGATTAAAAGATATTTTAGTACATTATATACTACATATTTTTAATTTAAGAAATCACAAGATAAAAAGTTTCTTTACTTTTTAAAATTCCGTATCAAATTAAATTTAAAAAATAAATTGAAACTCTGGGAGTATTATTTATCCTTTTTCAAGTATGTAATTAGTTCATCATATCTAAGTGCCAAGATGATATTTTATTAACAAAGAAAAGAAAACACTAATAACAACTCAATTATGAAATTGTGCCGAATTAGAAGTTACGCCTTTTAATATCATCAAATAAATTAAAGTTGGAAAAAAAATAAGTAGTAGTTAATAACATTAAATTTTTACTTACTTGGTGAAAACCAGATTGATGTGTTAAACTCACTCCAAGCTCAGCCAAGCAAGAGAAAATCCTAGCATCACTACTATAGAGACTTGGGTACCTCATCAAACAAGAATCCAAAACCCTAGCTAAAACCATAGCCAAAGGGCGACTTATTGCATATCCTCCGCCGCCAAATGCCATATCAAAAGAAAAATAATTATTTTGAACATAGCTCTCTGAATTAGACCCTATATAATACCATTCATTGTGATCATACTTTTCTAATGTCTTCACCAAATTATCCACGAAAAAAACCGTGTCATCGTCCCCAAAAATGTACCACCGCACGTTAGGGTCGTTACGCGCGACCACTTGTTTGATCATGTATGTTAGGCCAAGGGCGTAAACCGCACCCCCGCGATGGGTATACGGGAAATGAGACATGTCATCATAAATAAGAATCGTTGGAAGATGGATGTTTTTTGAAGAATTATAATTTTTCGATGGAGGGTTGTCTAGAAAGACATAAGTTCTTGTCAAATTAGATTTGTACCATAGATGGAGGAATTCTTTTCGTTTCGAAAAGGTTTTAGAGGAAGAAGCAATTGAGAAAATAAGGTGGTTAACGGTGGTCGGACAATTTTTTGTGGTGGTGGTGTAGATGGTGGAGGAGAAATAGGTTAACTGGTAGAGGATGGATGAATGGTAATTGAGAGAAATAAAAAAAATTGAGAAAAGAGTGAGTATTAAGAAAATGTCTTTGAAGGAGAATTGGGTTTTCGAAGCTGACATTTTAATTGATATGTCCAAATGACTTGTTCAAGTCAATTCTTTCCTCTGCACCCTTCAAATGTGTTTACAAATGATGAAGCATTTTTTGGCTGGTGAATCTTGACTGGATTTTGTGAGCAGAAAAGGACAAGCTTTTGAAAATTAATTACTAATATTTACTCTTTTACTTTACTAACAAAATTAGACTTAACCAACTTTGTCTAATTATTCAACCTGTAAAGAGATATATGTTATCCTAGTTTTATATGGACATATCAATTAAATGCCAACCATGGCTATATGTCTGCAATAGTAAATAATATTAACCTCATCGTAAAGAATGAATTTTGGGTCTAACTCAACGCCAAAATCTAGCTTGTAGGGTGAGGATTGTTCAAGTCCATATAAGGAGTTCATGTTTTCATTTCATATTCGATATGAGACTCTTAACATTCTCCCGCATGTCCAGACCTTGTTAACTGGAGCGTAGATAATATAATTTGGGGTCCAACATCGATGAACAAAGAATTGGATTGGATTAAAAAACATTGCTTTAAAACATCATCCAAATGTCTATACTGTACTGCTTTAATTAACTTTCAACTTCAATGTGTAATGTAATTTGTTACCTCAACTAGTTCATACCATCACAAGTTGCGCATCTTCACCTTAATGTGAAATAACTTTATTACAAGATGTAGGAATTGAATTATGTCAAACATACACAAAATTCATAATTTAATAACTGCAAATGTGAATGGAACAATACGTGACATTCAAATACACAAATATCAATTATGTATCCCTTGATCGAGTTTGCGGAGCTTCATCAATTGCATCAGCATCTGTGAGCTGCAAGAAGATACAATGTAGATACCATAGCGTTCTCTTCATGTCAACATTACAACGTTGTATGCGGTGCAATGCGACTATTTTGCTTGGAGGAGACTTCTTGATCTGGGCATATTTCTACTTTGATGATATCTTTTATTGTTCGATTTATTGGTTAAAACATGTTAGGAATGTATGTCTCTATAGAAGGAAGGGGCATCTCCTTGTTCCGCATATACAAAATGGTTAGACACCCTTATAAATGTTACGTAGCATAGTTTGTATCCATTTGTATTCTAACCATCCAATAGTTGTGCATTTGAACACCACAATGAATCGTGCGTAACAGAAATCATCACATTCGAGGAGAGCCAACAGGAAAAAATATGAACTAGTTAAAACGACTACGTCTTCGACCTTTGCAGGGTTGTGCACAATTTGACCCATCGTGCATTGCCTGATCCTATACCATAATATGATGAGTTCATTCTACTTGTCACATCCATAGCGAGATTGTACGGATGACAAATGGGGGTTTGAGCTAAGATAGGTTGAGTCAAGATGAGCAAAAAATCGATAAATAGGCCATTGTTCAATCTTTCTAAAGTATACTTGGACTAAGATAGATTGTGTCAAAATACGCTAAACAATAGCCATAGCTCAACCGCCCAACTTGTTCCTTCTTTTTAAAGATATCAATAAACGTTTTCAACCAAATATACACATAATGTTCAAGTAAATTATTCATAATAGGGTGGGGGGTGGGGGGGGGGGGAGATCATGAACTCCATAAATAGTTAGTCTTTTATGATTAAACTGACATTTTAAAAGTTAAGAATTAATCTCCTTTGACCACAATTTCCTTAATAGGAGAATCATTTTGGCACTTTAATTTAATTCTATATTTAGTGAATGGTAAGTTTTCTTTGCATACTTTCTGAATTCACAAATTCTCAAGATAAATTAATTATTGTTCCAAACTATGTCAACGGTGGAGTAATTGTTGGTATAATAATCTGTATATGGTCAAAATAATGTTTCAACACAATCTGTTTAAACACTTAGTAAAAAGCAGATTACACAGTATAGAAATTACTTAACAGTAAATTAATCATGAAAAACAGAGATTTAAACATAACTGCTTTGGAAAATAATTTCAGAATATAATCGAGCCCACTTAGTTTAAAGTGTGTCCTTAAGGAAATTATTCCCCTCACAGTACTCGAGGTTAATAGAATATCGCCTCCCAGGATAGAACGATTATTTTACCAGAATAGTAGTACTCCAAATTCCGGTAGCAGCGAACCACTCAACGACAGTATATCACACAAAATGAATAAGAATGAATTTTCGAATTGTAGAAAATTCGTATTAGAATCAGTGAATAAATTCTTGGAACAAATCAAGAATTTATAGGTTTTGGAGGTACCATTTCTGTTGTTTGCAACCATTCAGAATAGACACCAATTTTTGGAGGGAAATTCGAAAAGAAAAAGAACTTAAACCGGACGGGCCGGTCGCGGGTCTTGGGTCGATCCGTTTGGATTTATTTTAATTAAATAATTAATTAATTAAAGAAAAGTTTGTCCAAAAAGATTATCAAGCCGAAGCCGAGCGACGACGACGGCGCAAGGGGTCCTTGCCCTCTCAACCCTTTTAGCAAAAAGAGAAGGTGTAATGTAATATATACATCTCTCTTTCCTTCTCTGTTTTCGATGTGGGACAAAAGAACCTTTTACTCTCTTTAATTTTCATTCCATCATTTTCCATTCACCAATATCAAAACCCAACATAATTTGATAGTTGATGGCTAAATTAAGCAAAACTATTTTGAAATTGATGGAATAAATTAATAAAAGAACAATAAAACACATATGATGGAAACAGTTGACAACATAAACAATAAGTGTTCATGCTCATTTCTCATATCTATATATGGTTGCATTATAAACAGTCATAGAGCAATAGCTACTCAGATCTCAAAAATTGTTCGTGACATCTTCAACATATTATCTTCTCGATATTCATCTATATTGATATTATCTTCAATACTATGTTCACGGACTATACCATTCCTTTTCTCCAAAGATTAAATAAATATAGGTCAATATTTAAATAAAAATTAAAAACATAAGTAAATATTTAGATAATCTAGATCGATGACATAATACCATATTCAAACATGATACGAAGGAAGTATAACATTCATATTTACTGTATCTTGAATCATGACTCATGAGTTGAGCTCTAATTATTGGGGTTGAAGTTCAAAAAGTGATGGATTGAGTTTGGGCTAGCTTTTATCATGGGTTGAGATGAGTTGTGCCCACAAAGAACTCATTTGTAATGTAGCCATCCTGACACATTAATACTTGGGCAGGTCAAATGGATTTGCTCATGTCATAACCTGAAATAGTAGTATTGCAACCATTGTGTAAATATGTATAAACAGCATTAGCAGATGACTTCAATCTAACTAAAAGCGCACAGCCTCGATCCTCTTATATATTGTGTCTGTCAGAACATATGGTCAAATTGAAATAGTAACTACATGTACTGTTCTAATTAACTTTCAAATTTCATAGGTTTTGTTGAAGGAATGATTTTTATTGAGATGATTTAATTCCATGTATATCAGCACATTATATTATTAGTTAATTGCACAGTCAACAATTAGTTAGTTGTTTTGCCAGATGTACACAACCTGCAGGTTGTTAGGATTAGTTTAGATATTTTCATCTACATTGTATAAGTACTGATCTTTTGTATGATTTGCTCATTCAGTTTTCATAATAGAAAACAGAATCATTTTCTCCCAATTGGTGTCTTGTTCTCCAAACCTCCACCATTATTGGTGAAGCTTGTGTTTCTTTAGGACTCTGCCATTGCAAAACTTAACATGGTATCAGAGTTCGGATACGATATCTCATTTCTTCAAACATCAACTATTGAATCTTGAAGCTCGATTCTCAAAGTTCCGCGATTACTTTCATAATTCGTTTATGTTCTTATACAATAACCTTCATTGTGTTGTGTATTGCATAATTGATTGTTCAACTGGTGTAATTTTCAATTCAATAAAGCTCAAATCGATCCTCGAGTGCGATTGGTGAATTTGCTCTAAAATTCTGAAATTTTCTGCTCATTATCTCACAGTTTTTCGATTTGACAATGATGACAAATGCAAAGCAGGGTACTGTTAGGACTGTATCCAATTGCTCACGCAGAGACTGGTTTCTAATTACCGAACATATATTCTAGATTATCTATTTGGCAAACGATATTTGATTAAAATTAAAATTTGTTGACCGTTCACTTTTAAAGATGAGGATATAAAAAGCTTTACAATAACTGTTCCTTGCCCCCTTTAATATAGGGGAGGAAATTAAAAGAGAAGAAACCAACATATAAATATTGTCTTGTTCAGTGACACGTGTCCAACAAACCACGATGGAACACACCTCAACGAGATAACGCGCGACCGGTCCCAAGCGATAGAATACCAAAATAAACAACCAAACTATAGTCAATATTTCCTCAACACTGCAACGGTTTCAATAGATGCTAGAGGAGGGCGGCAGCGACGAGTTCCACCGCCGGCCTGAGCCGAGCGCCGCTGATGCAGCCACTCCTCGGGTTCTAACCATCTTATCCTACGTGCTCGAAAAACTAGTGGCGCGAAACGACCAATTGTTAGTGTTGGGCCGCCACGATGCTCATGATGGGCTCATGAGCAACGGTGAAGGCGGCCCAGGGCGGGTATTGGGAAAGAATTTTAATGCGTTTCATGGGGTCAGAGCTCCAAACATAAGTATACCGAAGTATTTGGAGAGGTTGTATAAGTATACGAATTGTAGCCCGTCTTGTTTTGTGGTGGGGTATGTGTATATTGACAGATTGGGGCATAAGTATCCAGATTCTCTCCTCGTTTCTTTGAATGTGCATAGGCTGCTTGTCACCAGTGTCATGGTTGCTTCCAAAATGCTCGATGATGTGTAAGTTCTCTGTTCTCTCTAAACATGCCAATAAGTAATATTCTAAGATAAGAAGCTTTTACACCATTAGGAAATACAATATCAAAGATAAATAATAAGGATAAAAGTTTATTCATATTGGGTGTTGTTGAATTCCCATAACTATCTTATTGGTTTGAACAATATTTACCTGATGCGCTAGCTAGTTTTTGGGTGAGTAGGTCCAATTTTCATTTCTTATCAAGTGTGACCAGGTCAATATATGAATATCAGTTGGTGGCAGAGGATATCCTCATCGTGGTGGAAGAAATGGTACAGTTTCGAAACCCGGGATAACGTCGACTGCCTTTCGCCTCTTGGGAGCCTCACACACCGCTTGCTGTGTGTGGTTTAACCGGCCGACGTTGCAGGCTATTGCGCCATCCGGAGTTACCCTGCTTGCACTCGAAAGAAAGAGCACATGAGTTCCTTCACAACAAAAAAATAATATATGAATGACTTAAACATATAGATTTCTCTCACTTAATGAATTAATCGTAGTTAATTAATAATATTGGTACCTCACTGTATCACTTAATAATGATAAATTAATATGGTTTAGTGTAAACACCTGATATATTTATAATAAACTATAAATTAAATGCTTCGAACAAATTAAATTATATTGATGGTGTAAAAAAATTAAACTATAAATTTAAATCCAATACTTAGCTATTCTAAATTGGATTTACGTTATTTTAACACCTCAAGTCTAATGTCATTTTAGGAAGTATTGGGATGTACCAGATATATGCATACAACATCTTAAATAGTGTGGGTATGTGTGTGAGTAGGGATAGTGGAGTGACAGCCGGGCATTCATTTTGGTTCATGGGATAAGGTGAGATATCCCAAAATTGAATTTGAGACAAAATTTATATTTTGACGTTTGATTGAAAGTATAGATTTATCTCAGAATGATTTTCTGACATTTTTGTTGTTAAAATGTACATCAGACACTACGACAACGCATTCTATGCCCGAGTTGGAGGAGTAAGCAATGCAGAATTAAACAAGCTGGAACTGGAACTGCTTTTCTTGCTAGATTTTGGAGTTAACGTGAGTGCGCGAGTTTTTGAAAGTTATTGCCAGTACCTGGAGAAGGAAATGTTGAGCCACGAACCAACCCTCAAGATTGAAAGGCCAGCTATTAATAGGAGTGCTAGTGTTGATGATGTCACTGAAATTTCAGTAGAAGATACTCCCACTTCTTCACCATCCCAAATGCTAGACTGATTTCACAATCTCAGTCAGTGACGGAGCTAAAAATTCTAACACGATGATTCAAGAGAGTACAAAAATGTCATACTTGAAAATTCAATTCAACCTCCTTCGAACCATGTAATTAACTTTGCCTCTCCACTATTTCTTGTGACTTATCTTGTTGTAACTATCATTATGTGATCGATCGTGCGCTTTGAAGAATATGAGTTTTTGTGCGGTAGGACAAACCTATTGTACCATATGTAACACAAGTGATTCGTACTTTCTGCACATACAAGTTTACAGAAAGAACAAGAAAGATCATACCATTGCTTGTACTTTGTTTTGGTGAGAATATAGTAAGTATATATTTGCAAGACCTCGATAAGAGTTTAGACATTAACAAATTTTTTCTTTTTTAGAAATTAAGTACTACAATTACTAGTTGCATGGACTAGGGTTCCATAATGTTAATTGCAAGTTTGATTTGAATTATCAATACTGTTTTTTAATAGTGTTGTTCAAAATAAAATAGGAAAAAATAAATAAAAACGTATAGCATTTGAACAAGTATACTAGTAGTAAAAGATAAAATATTCGACTTGTCCCTGGTTGGCCACCTAGCAACCAACAATTCGAGTGCTAGCTCTAGGAACTAAGGTTAGACTTCAACGCCATAACACTATATAAAATCTTTATATTTATTTAATTTTGATTGATAAAGTATGTATTGTTTAGGAATAAGACACTATTAATCGCCCCAGGCTTCGCCCTAATTCTCATCGTTGGTTGTTTTCGAGATACAATTTATTTTTATGGGGATCCTAGTACACCCTAATTGTTTTTTTGTATTTATTTACACCTTATGTGATGGCGCGGCCCAAATCCGAATTATATTAAAAGTGGTGCATATACGTGTCTAGAACATCATTTTATCACTCTAAATTTTTTCATTTCTTCTTAGTTATTTTTGCTCTCCTTTGTCTAGTAGCAAAAATGAAGATGATTTTGTCAAATGTGTAAGATTGTATTAATATTCCTCAAAGAGTTTTTCTCATTAATATAAATATATATAGTGTGTATAAGTGGAATCCTAATTGAATGAGGATCTATATTTTATATAATTACACACTAATATTAATTACAGAATATACGACGAATATATGTTAATATATTCGCTATCACACCCCCTCAGTCGAAGCGGGAGAAGACAGAACGCTGAGACTGAATCTGAAGTCAAGGAATAACCGTCTAGGAAGCCCTTTATGAAGATATTTGCATACTAATACGAAGAAGACACATGAAAACCTTAACATGACCTATAGCAACATTCTCACGAACAAAATGTATATTCATCTCAATGTGCTTGGTTTTCTGATGTTGAATCGGATTATGAGATAAGTAGATCACATATATCTTATCACAGTAAACCATAGACGCCTTATGCAACAGACAATGAAGCTCCAAGAGGGAGGTTTCGGAGCCAACAGATCTCAGCAACATCGTTTGTAATGCCTCTATATTCTGCTTCTGTGCTCAATCGGAATAGTGTGGCTTGTCGCTTGGCAGACCATAAAATGAGATTATCTCCTAAGAGCACACAGTAGCCGGACGTGGAACGTCGTGTGTCCGGATAGCTGTTATACCCCGTATTTTCAGAGTATGTACGTGAGGGCGTACGTATAATAATTTGAGCCTTAAGTTAGGCAAGTTTCGAAATTTGTACACAACACCCGATAGGAGTCGTTTTTCGACGAAACGTTTCCACAGCTTTCGTAGGGAAAATTCCGGCTATGGCATTTTTAATTTTTGCGGATTTTTCCGAGAGACGAAACATTTTGGACAGCGAGGTGACATGTGTCACCCTCACATTGGAAGCTTAGGGACGGCAAGCTTGGACGATTTGGGCTACTTTAGTTGGTAGGATATTTTGTGCAAGTTGGTGTGGTAGATGGATAAGGTCCACATGGTTGAAATCTAGCCCTACACTTGCACCACACTTGTCTTCATCTTGGCCATTGGTTGGCCTTTACTTGTGTTATACCCCGTAGTTCTGACCCTACGTATGGAAACGTACGAAAGTATGTAAGACTTAAAATTTCCGGCGACAGTTGACGTCGTTCGACGGTTTTAGTCAACTTTGAGGCGGGTTATGACCCGATTCGTTGAGAGTTCCTAAGTATTTTAAAGGCCTAGGACGTAGTTCGTAGAGTCTTGATTCCAACGCAACCAACCGCTCGCCGATAGGGCATCGAGAAGTTACGAGAGTTACAAGTTCGGGCCAAGGCAATGCCGTGCTGCGCTGCGCAGCGGCGGCCGCGGCCAGATGCAGGTCGCGCGCTAAAGCATCGAGAGGTCGCAGAAGTTGCAGCGCGCCAGATGTTGCAGCGCGCGCCAAAGTTCGCAGAGCTCATGAGAGCCTACATGGCCGGGCGGCTGCGCGCGCGAGGCGGAATTTGGGCGAAAAACTTAGAAAATCTGATTTTTGTTTTAAAAGAGACCATGGAGGTGACAAGTGTCCCCCCATCTGATTTTCTCACAGATGCAATATATTGACCAAGACTTGGTCATTGTCTATCTTTCATCTTCTCTCTCTCTCAAATCGCTTCCCTTCTCTAAAAACCCTTAGAAAAATCAAAGTTAAGAACAAGAAAAGGAAGCTTGTAGCTAGCTTGTTGGCATTGTTGTGGTAGTGTTCTTGGCAAGAAGCTAGCAATATTTGGAATAAGTTTTGGCTAAAACTTTAAGGTAACATTTCTTCCTTTAAACTTAGTTCTAGTGTCAGACGCTTAGAAAGCAAGATCTCGGTAGTAAAATAACGCACTTGTAGTCTTGCATGCAAGTAAATGTGGTTTGGATATGGAGAACGGGTTAAGAAGAACAAATGAGCTTGTTGAGCCTAAAAACTACCTTAGAATTGTTAAGTGATTTGTTGTAAACTTACGAGGCGTAAATTTTCAAGTGAAATCCCCTTTGAATCGTTGGATTGATCGAGCCAAACGTGGTGTTTTGATGATAATTTCGCCTTGAGAAAGGTGGCAAGTGAGTAGAAACAAAGGAAATGCCGCCCGATTTTTCTTAGAATTTAGTGACTTTGAACTCGATTGTTCTACATTAAGATTAGAGGTTAATAAACGATCACGACTATTATAGGTTGAAATATTACTCATGTAGTTCGACTTGGCAAGTGGATCGACCAAAGAGGTATGTGAAGCTTTCCTATCTCTCGAGCATGAATAGATGAAACTATGTAGTACTGCAGACGACAAGATTTGGTGTTCTTACTTGTTTTGAGTATAAAATGACTTTTCGCTTTAAGAACGTATGAGTCCTCGTTAAGGGAAAAGTATGATTTTTACTAAAGTATAGAGTTAATATAACAACTTTACGGGAAGTTGGTCTATTAGCTTCATAAAAGGTTAATGAGAAGGGATTTACTCTAAGTAAGATAATTATATGAAGAGGCAACTTGATTTAAAGGCATCAATTGCCCAAAGGCTTTATGTATAAAGAAGAGTCACTTTTGAAAGAGTCAAGATGTAGTACTGGGTTAAATTCCTGTTCTTTTATTAAAGATATGGTTAAGGCCTTAAGTAAACTAAAATGAGAGAGTATGTGAACAAGACTAAAAGAAGTTATAAGTTTTCTTAACTTATTATTATTATGATATGATGACAGCCAGGATAGGTAAGAGTATGTCCGGCGGGCAAGCCCCAAGATCGCCATACCACCTCCTTCAGCAAAGAGTATGTCCGGCGGGCCACCCCAAGATCGCCATACCATCCGCTTCAGCAAAGAGTATATCCGAGGGCGATCCAAGATCGTTATACCATCCGCACCAAGATAAGAGATATCCGGCGGGCAAGCCCCAAGATCGCTATACCATCCGCTCCAGCAAAGAGTATATCCGAGGTACACCAAGATCGTTATACCATCCGCTTCGTGGTAAGAGTATATCCGGCGGAAAGTCCCCAAGATCGTTATACCACCTGCCCGTGGATTTGCTACCCATGACGCGCGAATACCTCACGCGAGTCCCATGGGCTTACGCGGTGAAATAGTCCCACGCCAGTACAAACCGACGCGAGTGAAAGACTCACGCGGTCCACAGACCCACGCGGTGAAATAGTCCCGTGAGTAGGATGGTTTCTTTTTGATACTACGCGAGGCACCTGCTTTGATCACGAGCCTCCTATTTTACGCAAGATTATATACGATATATACTTGTCACTCATCATAGTAAGGCACAAGAAAAGGTATTTTATTGTCTTCCATGACTCCAAATTTGCTTTTAGACTTACGATATCATATTACAAGATTTTCCCACCTTTACATACTTGGTACATATCACAGATCGACTTCTTCCTGGCCGCGCTCACGCCGCAGGTGGTAAGCGCATCGAGGATCCTCGCTCTTAGGATCACTATTCCTGTCGAAGCTCCATTCCTCCTAAGCTTATTTATCGTACGGATATTCCCCGACGCTATAGGTATTTTGTACATCCGTGGTACGGCGGCCCCGTCCCGCCACGCTGTTATCTTTGCAGGTCCGTGGCCACCTATATATTTTGGGCTATAAGAACCATTGTATTATAAATACTTTGTTTAAGTATGTTTATTGGCAAACTTTATCTACCGCCGCTATGTTTTACCCTTTTTTGAAGTTATGTGTCAGGTTATGTTCTCACGCTATTCTCTCGACATATACCGACAGGTACCCCAAGAGGTACTAGTCGCGCCCGGCTCGTCGTGACAAAAGTGGTATCGAGCGCTTAGTCCTCTGAAAGGTCCACGCATCGCGTTCAGTAGTCTCGATTATCGCTGTCGCACCACATCTATAATCGTGAGGTCGCAGGATATTTAGGATTGGTTTCATTCTTTCACTCTAAGATCGCACAGAGCCGAGTTATAGTTGAATCTCCCCGATGTTTTCCTTTATGTATCGCTTATGCCTCCACGCAGTGCAACCGCGCCCGTGGCAAGGCACCGAGGCGGTGCCGCTAGCTGGACGCGGAGAATCACGCAGGCACAGCCCAATCCTTACCGTAGATGATGTTTAGTGGCGGCGAAGTTCCACGCCGCCGCCAAATTTCGCAGAGTTCGAGGCAATGGACGCGCCATCGAGATCATGCAGACGAGCTCTCCACCCACACGTGGCCCGAGTACGTAGATTACGGGAATGATTCTACATCGACCAAAGATAAGGTGGCGTCACGACAGAGCAGCGCCAACCCTAGAGCCGATAGCTTACTGATTCGGATTTCGGTTGTCACCCACCCGAAGTTCTATGGTTCGAGATTCACGAGGATCCGCAGGAGTTTGTCCGACAGCATAGCCGACCACGCAGTTCTAGGGCATCGACATCGAGTCCGTTACACTAGCTTACCTGCTACGCCGATATCACGCTGAACCGGCTTGAGCCGGGTATTGTCGAGGTGACGATGCTCTTCCACCGATCGAGGAGTTCACAGAGGCGCTCCTAGACCACTTCTTGCCTCCCGAGGCAGGAGAGCCCGCCAGAGATAGGTTCTTGACCTCGAGACAGACGGAGGACTATCGTGAGTACACCGAGTTTGACTCTCGCCGATATGCACACACCATCAGAAATGATATGGCGCATGTGGTTCATAGATACGTGACGGGCTAGACCGCCACACGACATCGCTGCTAGAGCCGCACTTCAGCCGTGGACGGATATTGCCAGACGCAGCATACGCACGCGGATCGAGGACAGAGAGAGGCAGATCGCCAGATTGGGCCACCCAAGAGGCCGTGACATCGGGTTCTCGTGAGCGCTGAGGCGGCAATTTCAGCAGCAGACCAGTCCACCTTCCACCACCGCAGTGCTCCTTCACGCTTTTCGCGAGGTCCGATCGCCAGGTTATTCGCAGCAGTCGTGGCTCCAGGACGCCGTTTTCGCGAGGCGAGACCAAAGACTAATCGAGACCACCTACCTCTGCTGCTCGACGCGGTAGGTCTCATCCGGCGAGCGCCGATGGGTTCGAGATCATGTTACTCTTGTGACGCAGGCCATCCGGTTAGCGATTGTCCGCCCCAGCGGCGGAGCATTACGCTCACCGACGGTTCGTTGTCGGATCTTCATCTTCGATGGTTAGACGCCCGAGGCGTGGTACTTACGGCCAGCAGCCGCGCAGAGGTCGTGGTAGGGTTCCAGCTTCTGGTCCTCGTAACCGCATCTATGCTATGTCCAATGACAGACTGCGAGGCGCCGCTGATGTCGCCACAGTACATTATCGTTTTTCACGTGATGATATGCTTTGATAGATCCAGTTCTACCTTGTCCTACATATCTCCTCATATCGCCAGGATAGTGGATGAGCCCGAGTCCATAAGACCTTTTGAGGCGGCTACGCCAAGAGTGATTCAGCAATAGCCGAGCGAGTGTATAAGGCTTGTCCTCGCGACTATGATACCGCCGACTTCAGCCGACTGATAGAGTCGATACGACAGACTTTGACGTGATTACGGTACGGATCGCTAGCATCTTGCTATGCCAACGCGGACCGTAGGAGAGATTAGTTCGTTCCAGCTTTCTACGAGCCGATTATCGAGTGGAAGGAATACCGTGACGCCGGCGGTAAGTTTATTTCTTACCTCAAGCGCTGTAAGATGGGCGCGAAAGCGGTATATCTACCATACGGTTCGTATTCGACATCGAGGTCGAGGTACCGCACCTTCACCGGCCCGGCCGTTAGAGAGTTTCCGCACGTATTCCCGCACGAAGCTCCGCATCCTCCCGAAAGCGAGATCGAAGCCAGATTGATTCGCGCCGATACTCTACGATATCTATTCCGCCATACAGACGGCACCCGCCGAAATAAGGAGTCAAGGACCACCAAAGATTTGGCTCGAGAAAGGCTTTATTAGCCAAGTGTTTCTCCTCGTGAGCACCAATGTTATTTGTAAAGAAGAAGGACGGACGCCAGACGTGATGTATTGACATGTGCAAATAACAAGGTAACTATCAAGAATAGATATCCTCCCCGTGATTGACGATTTGTTTGACCAACAGTGGTGCAAAGTGTTTTTTCAAGATAGACCTACGGTCCGTTATCATCGTGCACGAAGTTAGAGAGGTAGATATCCCAAAGATCGCATTCAGACCCTGTATGGGCACTATGAGTTCAGTGATGTCTTTCGTCGACTAACGCCCCAAAGAAGATTCATGGATTTGACGAATGCGTGTTCGTGCCATTCTCGATATGTTCGTTATAGTTTTTATCGATGATATTCGTGTATTCGCGCACGAAATGCGGAGCATACGATCATTCGGCGACGCAGACGAGTCCTCCGAGACCGGCAACAGATGCCAAGTTCTCGGCGCGAAGTTCGTCAAGCCGCTGGCTTTCTTAGTGGCATGTTATCTGGGCCGACGGTATTCGTTGATACAAAGAAAGATTGAAGCAGCCAAGACTTGGCCTGCACCCACTACACCGGCTGCATGTAGCTTTGGGCCTCGCAGTTATTATCTGAGGTTCGTGGAGAAGTTTGCTTTATTTCAAAGACTTTGACTAAGTCGACTCGTATGCGCCTATGTTCCGCCGACTGATACTGTGAGGAAAGTTTTCAAGCTAAAGGAGAAGTTGACAACCGCCCCAGCCTACTCTTCCAGGGCTTAGATGGATACGTGGTTTATCGCGACGCCAGTGTCAGCTTGGGCGCGGCCGACGCAAAGACGGCAAGCGTTATAGCTTATGATCCCGACAAATTAGGAAACATGAGAAGAACTATCCCACACATGACTCGAGCCGCAAAGCAGTGATTCATGCCTTAAAGATCCGAGACATTATTTATACGGAGTTCATGTGGACATTTACACGCACTACAAGAGTCTCCAAAGATATCTTCACCGTGAGCCGAACTCATGCAGACGGTGGTTGGAACTACTTAAGGATTACGATGTTGATATTCTATACCACCCAGGAAGGCCAACGCGTGGCAGATGCCCTTAGTCGCAGATCGATGGGTAGTCCGTCTGATGTTCACCGCAGGCAGGATACGGTCCGAGAGTTACATCGCCAGCGAGCCTCGGGTTCGCTTGGTTGATTCTCGAGCAGGGAATTCGGTTCGAGGCCGCAGTCTTCTATCATCGGCGAGGCGAAGAGGCTTGATGAGGATCCGATTTTGGCACTGCATCGACGCAGCCTCTCCGTATGAGAAGAGTCTATTCGGCGGGCGCTCACGGGTGCTAAGATTCGAGGGTCGGCCAGGTGTTCCCGATGTGACAGACTTCGCCGCCAGATTTCGTGAGGCACACATGCTCGTTATTCTATTCATCCGGTCGACTAAGACGTACTCATGACCTCGACGCGCGTGTATCGCGGACGGCCTAAAGAGGACGCCATGAGTTCGTGGCACAGCGTCCGAATCGCCAGGTTAAGATTGAGCACCGTAAGCCCGAGGGCTATCGCAGCCATCGATATTCGACTGGAAGCCGAGGTGATAAATATGGATTTTATTACGTGGCTACCTACCACTCGTATGAAGCATGATTCCATTTGGGCGATTATTGTCGACAGTCGATTTAAATCACCATTTTCTTCCTACGTAACGACGCCACCGAGGACTATGCCCGATTATATATTAGAGAGATCAGAGACCGCACGAGTCCCGGTCGATTATATCGATAGAGGAGCCCGCTTCTCGCTAACTTCCGAGGTCCTTTCGTGGCGGATTAGGGACACAGCGAGTCTCAAGACGGGCGCTTCACCCTCGTGACGGACGGACAAAGCCGAGCGCACTATCCGCATACACTCGAGGATATGTCGCGGCAGGTTATTGATTTCGTGGGTAGCCGAGGATCATTTACCTCTCGTGGAGTTTGCTTATAACAATAGCTACCATTCCAAAGATTCGACGGCGCCTTACGAGGCCTTATACGAGGAAGCGCAGTCACCGATAGTCGTTCGAGCGGAGAAGTTCGCTTAGTCGGGCCGCACTTAGTCCACAGATGCCGATAAGCGCGGCTTATCCAGAGCCATTGTCGGGCACTCGTAGCCGGCAAAAGTCGACGCAGATCATCCGCCGACACTTGGAATTTGAGATGATGATCGGGTTTCCTAGCGTATCGCCACGGCGGCGATGAGATTTGGAAAGAAAGGGAAGCTTAGCCCAAGGTACATCGGGTCGATCGATTGTCCGTAGGTAGGCGCGCTGCCTACGAGTTAGATCTTCCGTCCGATTCGAGGCGCGCATCCGCTTTTCACGTGTCCATGTTATGAAATGTATCGAGATCCATCTGTGAGTGCACCCGCTCAGATGTCCAAGTAATGCAGAGGAGTTATCGTGAAGAGAGTCCCATAGCGATACTCGATCGTCGTTAGACGACTTCTGACGAAAGACGCAAGCTTCCACAAGCGTCCTATGGCGAACGAAAAACAGTGAGGAAATGACGGAAGCAGAGGATGACATGATGAAGAAGTATCCTCACTTATTCCCTATACCTCCGTAACCTACTTTCCTCGCCATAGTTTTGATTTAGCATTTACGCTTCAGATGTCAGGGCTCGCGAGCTTCTTTATTACGAATAGTTAAGAGGTCTACGTCGATGTCGTGATTCGAGTAAGTTTGTAAGGAACATTCGACGAATGTTTCTCGGGGAGAATGTTATACCGTAGTTCGACCCTACGATGGAAACGCATTTAAAGTATGTAAGACTTAAAATTTCCGGCGACAGTCGACGGTCGCTTCGACGGTTTTTAGTCAACTTTGAGGCGGTTATGACCCGATTCGTTGAGAGTTCCTGGCATTTTAAAGGCCTAGGACGTAGTTCGTAGAGTCTTGATTCCAACGCAACCAACCGCTCGCCGATAGGGCATCGAGTAGAAAGTTACGAGAGTTACAAGTTCAGCGCAATGGGCGTAAATGCGCCTGCAAAGCGCGGTCGCGCGCCAGATGCAGGCCGCGCGCCAAAGTATCGAGAGGTCGCAGAGTTGCAGGCCGCGCGCCAGATGCCAGCCGCGCCAAAGTTCGCAGAGAGCTCGCGAGGTTTACTGGCGCCGCGGCGGCGGCCGCGCCGAGGCGGGAATTTGGGCGAAAAACTTAGAAAATCTGATTTTTGTTTTAAAAGAGACTACGGAGGGTGACAAGTTGTCCCCCATCTGATTTTCTCGTCAGATGCAATATATTGACCAAGACTTGGTCATTGTCTATCTTTCATCTTCTCTCTCTCTCTCAAATCGCTCCCTTCTCTCTAAAAACCCTTAGAAAAATCAAAGTTAAGAACAAGAAAAGGAAGCTCAGAGCTAGCTTGTTGGCATTGTTGTGGTAGTGTTCTTGGCAAAAGCTAGCAATATTTGGAATAAGTTTTGGCTAAAACTTTAAGGTAACATTTCTTCCTTTAAACTTAGTTCTAGTGTCAGACGCTTAGAAAGCAAGATCTCGTGGTAGTAAAATAATGCACTTAGAGTCTTCGCATGCAAGTAAACGTGGTTCGATATGAGAACGGGTTAAGAAGAACAAATGAGCTTGTTGTAGCCTAAAAACTACCTTAGAATTGTTAAGTGATTTGTTGTAAACTTACGAGGCGTAAATTTCAGCGTGAAATCCCTTTGAATCGTGGATTGATCGAGCCTAAAACGTGGTGTTTGATGATAATTTCGCCTTGAGAAAGGTGGCAAGTGAGTAGAAACAAAGGAAATGCCGCCCGATTTTTCTTAGAATTTAGTGACTTTGAACTCGATTGTTCTACATTAAGATTAGAGGTTAATAAACGATCGACTATTATAGGTTGAAATATTACTCATGTAGTTCGACTTGGCAAGTGGATCGACCAAAGAGGTATGTGAAGCTTTCCTATCTCTCGAGCATGAATAGATGAAACTATGTAGTACTCAGAGACGACAAGATTCGTGTTCTTACTTGTTTTGAGTATAAAATGACTTTTCGCTTTAAGAACGATGAGTCCTCGTTAAGGGAAAAGTATGATTTTTACTAAAGTATAGAGTTAATATAACAACTTTATGGGAAGTTGGTCTATTAGCTTCATAAAAGGTTAATGGTAAGGATTTACTCTAAGTAAGATAATTATACAAGAGGCAACTTGATTTAAAGGCATCAATTGCCCAAAGGCTTTTATGTATGTTAAGAGTCACTTTGAAAGAGTCAAGATGTAGTACTGGGTTAAATTCTGTTCTTTTATTAAAGATATGGTTAAGTGCCTTAAGTAAACTAAAATGAGAGAGTATGTGAACAAGACTAAAAAGAAGTTATAAGTTTTCTTAACTTATTATTATTATGATACGATGACAACAGTGATAGGGTAAGAGTATGTCCGGCGGCAAGCCCCAAGATCGCCATACCACCTCCTTCAGCAAGAAAGATGTCCGGCGGGCCACCCCAAGATCGCCATACCATCCGCTTCAAAGCAAAGAGTATATCCGGCGGGCGCATCCAAGATCGCTATACCATCCGCACTCAAAGATAAGAGTATATCCGGCGGCAAGCCCCAAGATCGCTATACCATCCGCTCCAGCAAAGAGTATATCCGAGGTACACCCAAGATCGCTATACCATCCGCTTCGTGGTAAGAGTATATCCGGCGGAAAGTCCCCAAGATCGTTATACCAATTGCTCCGTGGATTTGCTACCCATGACGCGGCGAATACCTCACGCGAGTCCTTATGGGCTTACGCGGTGAAATAGTCCCACGCCTACAGTACACCGACGCGAGAAAGACTTCACGCGGTCCACAGACCCACGCGGTGAAATAGTCCCGTGAGTAGGATGGTTTCTTTTTGATACTACTGCGAGGTACCCTGCTTTGATCACGAGCCTCCTATTTTACGCAAAGATTATATACGATATATACTTGTCACTCTCATTGTTAGTAAGGCACAAGAAAAGGTATTTTATTGTCTTCCATGACTCCAAATTGCTTTTAGACTTACGATATCATATTACGATTTTCCCACCTTACATACTTGGTACATATCAGGTAATCGACCCCCTTCCTCTGGCCGCTCACGCCGCAGGTGGTAAGCGTATCGAGGATCCTCGCTCTGTGATCACTATTCCTGTCGAAGCTCCATTCTCCTAAGCTTATTTATCGTATGGATATTCCCCACGCTATAGGTATTTTGTACATCCGTGGTACGGCGGGCCCCGTCCCGCCACGCTTGTTATCTTTGTAGGTCCGTGGCCACCTATATATTTTGGGCTATAAGAACCAGTATTATAAATACTTTGTTTAAGTATGTTTATAAGGCAAACTTTATCTACCGCCGCTTATGTTTTACCCTTTTTTTGAAGTTATGTGTTGTGTTATGTTCCGCTGCTATTCTCTGACATATACCTGACAGGGTACCCCAGTAGGGTACTAGTCGCGGCCCCGGGGTCGGGTCGTGACAACTTGACCTATAAATACCCCTCTAAGTTGAAGACTTTCTTCATCCAAAAACTTGAGCAATCTTTCTAAGTCTCAAATACTCCCTCCCTCTTATTTGATCTCGTCCAAAAGCCCCCTCCCCCTTTGAGAAGGCCCTTTGGCCGAGAGCTTCCCCTCCTCATGTGCTCTCACTGGCGGGTACACCCCCAGCCTAGTTGTCTCGTATAAATACCCTTGTTGTGGTATAGAAATACTCTCCTAGTATTGTTATTATGTCCAAATACCTCGCCCAAATACCTTGTAGTATTCCCAAGGTTACACTTATACAAGCCCGTAAAATACCATTATACTTTCCTCACTAAAACGAAACCCTAAGTAAATCTTCACCCGTAGTCAGTTATAAGTAGAAGTTGGTTAGAACTTCGGGTTGGTCGGAGAGCTGGCCTGAGCGCACTGAGTAGGAGCTAAACCTTGCTCAGATCGACATATAAACTCGGATAATTTTGGGCTTATCGAGGTAAACATTCTTGACCTTCTCATTGTAATTGGAAATTACATGTAGGTGAGTATATGGTTAAGTATACTATATATAGAATCGAACATAGTTGTGCGGCAATGTCTTTTCGACTTAAGCTGAATAATACTTACGAATGTCTTGCGACTTAAGCTCAATTTTAATAAGTGAACCGAATCAGAATTACATAGGACTATATTACAGAGACTTGTAGTATTATCGTGAGTAGAATTGTACACGTCCGTTAGACGCAAAACCCTCCGTTGGCTTCGTAGCCGCCTCGATAGAGAGGAGATTACGCTGTCATGTGGGAGGCCGCCAATTTTCTCGTAGAATATTCTACATTAAGATCTAGGATGTTAATAGCGCCGTGGCCTCTATAGGTCAAGCATCGCGTATGGCGTGATCTACTTGGCTTAGGAGTAGCCGACGGTTTGAGGTACTTGGATCACTTTGCTATTAGTCGATAATCGTCGCGAGGTATGTGAACCTCTTCCTATCTGTTCTAGCATGATACGTATAACTATGTAGTACGGTAGACGCATACGTGTTTAATATATTTGATTGGTTTGAAAAATAAAAGGTTATAACGGCTTTATGGGAAGTTGGTTATAAGACTTTACGTAGGTAAGAAAATGCCTTGGTTTCAAAGGGTAATCGATTTGACTTATAACGGATTTGATGTAGTAATACTTGGCTTTGAAAACATAAGAGTTGTACTAGCTTTATGGGAAGTTAGGTATAACGCCCAAGAGTGATAAAAAGAATGGTTTACTGATTTTTGAAAATAAGAGACTCAGATTAATGGTATTGATATGAATTTTGTTAAAAGTGTGAAACCTCATTCGTGAGTAATGAGTACTTGGTTTTAAAATGAATAATGTTTTACTGATTTCGGAAATCAGAATGGGTATCGACAAATCACTGCAGCGTTAATAAAGGGAAATGTATTGAATAATGAAGTATGGTATTAAAACCAGTAGAAACCTCCATCTGCATAGAAGCTAAGATGAGACAAAATGATATTACATTTCCTAGATCATGGCTGCTTAATAAGATTGATTATAAACAAAAATAACCTACTCACATATAAGACATATGTTTCTCAAAACGTTTAAAGGAGAATTATGTTTTAAAGGATTAAAACTATGAACTACGAAACCTTTTTCTAAAATGAGTAACTTGAGCATTTGAAATTAGGCAAACTTGAACGTTTGGAAAATAAGGTTGTTACTTGATTTTACAAAGGAAAGCATTTTGGTTTACTTAACAATGTTAGTCACTCTAATTTTATACTACGGGTATCGGGTGACCTCGTAAAAGAAATGGATCTTAAAAGGAATTTAACGACGTAGTACTTTAGGTTAAAATCCGACTTTGACATAAAATGAAAGTACCTTGAGTTGTGTATAACTTGCCTATGCTTGTTGTTATGAAACTTGACCATGTTACGTATGATAGCCTTGTTGTGCAAGTATTATGTTTCTACTCGACTCACCGCTCATCCGAATGTATTTCACTGACTACGGCTCATCCGAATGTATTTCACTTGACTACGGTTCATCCGAATGTATTTCACTTGACTACGGTTCATCCGAATGTATTTCACTGACTACGGCTCATCCGAATGTATTTCACTTGACTACGGCTCATCCGAATGTATTCCACTCGACCACGGTTCACGGGATTAACCGAATGTATTCCACACATTCTATATTGGGTCCATAAGATGGGCCGAGACCGTTATACGTATCACATGATTTGTACCTAGATCGCCAGCCGGTGAGGCGAGTTCCACGCACGAGGATGACTTCGGCGCGCGAGTCCTCGACTGACATGATCGCTTTATGTTGTGAATCGTAGTTTGGTTATCATACATGTCTCCCGCTTTATATAGACTATTATAATTTCATTTACGTATTTTACGCTTCACATACTGTAATTGCCAGATCGACCTCCTTGGGCCGCGTTCACGCCGCAGTAGAGGTACATCGATCGTCGATCCCCGCTTATAGGATCACCTTTCATTGGAAGCTCCGTTCTTCGAGGCTTATCTTTGCATGTTACCCCGAGTCCGTAGGTTCTCAGACATTCGTGGTATGGCGGCCCCGTCCCGCCATAGTTGTTGTCACTTCTTAGGTCCGTAGTAATCGCGTGGCGTAGTCCGTAAAAAGATAATCGTCGTATTTATGTATATATACAAGGCAACTGTTTTGCTGGCCTGTTTATTTATCATGTCTCTTAATTCATGTTCATGTTTTTATTTCCGCTGATTTTCTCTGATGTTGCATCACTAGGGTGCCCGGGGTAAGGCACCAGTCACGGGCCTGGGTTCGGGTCGTGACAATAGCCTGCCTAATCGACGTTTGTATATGATATCAATCTGGTCGGTGCAGGGGGTAGAGATGCAATATATAATCAAGAGTGCCCTTAATGTATTGAATGATACATTTAAGAGCTGTAAAGTGAGGCTCACTGGGGGCTTGCATAATTAAACACACCTGCTGAACGACATAAGCAATATCAGGCCTGGTGAATGTAAGATACTGCAGTGCACTTGTGAGGCTCCTATAAAGGGTGAGATGATTACATCAATAGCACTGAATTTTGACTTCGAGTCGATCGGAGTAGACATAATCTTGCAGTTTTCCATTTTAGCCATGTACACAATTTCGTTCGCATACTTACGCTAGCACAGGAACATAGTATCTGCAAATCTAGTCACAGAAATCCCCAAGAAGTAACTCAACTTTCCCAAGTAAGACATAGCAAATTCGAATTTTAGCAGAGCAATGATATCATTTTTAATATATCAGAAGAGACAGTCAGAACAATATCATCCACATTTAGTAATAAGTAGACAATGTTACTACCTCGATGAAAAATAAATAGAGAATAATCACACTTGATGTATACAAACCAAATCTGCATAATGTAAGTAGCAAAACACTCATACCATGCCCTGAGGTCCCGTTTAATACCATACAGCGACTTACGAAGACGTCATACATAATAGAAATCCTCTAGATGTACAAAACCTCGTGGATGGTGCATATAAACAGTTTCTTTCAAATCTCCATGTAAGAACGCATTATTCACATCAAACTGATGAATCAACCAATGTTTAACCATAGATATACTCAGAATTGTGTGAATGGTATTCGGTTTAACCACCGGACTAAACGTGTCACTACAATCAATACTCTCATGTTGTCCTATGCCATTTGCCATAAGTCTCGTCTTATAGCGCTGAGGTCACCATTGCCTCTAAATTTGTGACGGAAAATCCACATACACCGATTTACATTAGCCCTATCTAGCTTTGGAACCAAATCCCAAGTGTGCTGTTTCGTTAAAGTATTAAATTCCTCACGCATGACCGCATTCCAATTCAGCTTAAGTTTGGCTAATTTTGGGTTTTTAGGGATTGGATATACAGTTTGAGTGGAGAGATTAAAATAAACTTTGGGCTTGAAAATCTCGTACTGAGCACGGGTCTTTATTCTATGTGGGAGGGGATAATTATTGTTTGGGCAGAGGGGTGTGGTGCGGACTGGGGGCATAGATTGGCTTACCGGATCAGGGATGGGGATTTTGATGGAGAGTGGTCAGTGGTTCTAGGTTTGGGTTAAGGTTTGCAACGGGATGGTGGGTGTCGGGTGTCGGATTAGCTGACCATTAGTTGGGGGAGGAAGTGGCGGACTGAGGTGGAACCGGTGATGGGAATGTCGACGGGACATAGGTGGCAGTGGTGGATCAGGTAGTGATGGAACAGGTCGTGACAGAACAGTAGTGTCACTGCGGAGTATGGTGTGGATAATAGGGGGGATTTGGACTCATCTAGAAACGTGTAATCTGTGTCCCGAAATTTTTGGATCTTTGCAAATGGGAAGATTGCTTCATTAAACTTGACATGGCGAGACACGAGGATCTTGCGTGAAGACAAGTCATAGCATAAATACCCCTATGATTGGTCGGGAAACCTAAGAAGACACATGAAATGATGTAGTGTGCTAGTTTATAAGGGGCAGTGGAGGCAAGATTCAGATAGCACATGCATCCGAAAATCCATAGGTGATCATAAGAGGGGATTCCGACATAATAGAATTTCGGTGGGTGTTCTATTATGGAGAGTGTGGGTAGGCAAAATGTTAAGAATATATTCGATCATTTTAACAGCATAAATCCAAAAGGAATGGGGAGAGAGGCATGCAAAAGTATCGTACGAACCATGTTATTGATAGTGAGAATGATTCGTTCGGCCTTACCATTTTAGGGGGAGGTGTGTGGACACGAAAAATGAAAGAACATGCCAGTATTTGTGCAAAATTTGTGAAAAACGTAATTATTGAACTCATGACCATTATCACATTGAAATGATTTTATGGTTTTTTCAAATTGTGTTTTGATATAGATATGAAATTCAAGAAACTTGGCAAAAAACTTCAGATTTAAATTTAAGTGGGTAAACCCAGATAAAGTGAGAAAAATCATCTAATAAAATGAAATAATATTTATGACTCAGTGAACTAGTGATGAGAGATGTCCATAAGTCTGCATTAACAATGTCAAACGGAGAAAACGTAATACTTAAAGATGACTTAAAAGGAAGAAGAACATGCTTGCCTAAAGGGCAAGAATAACAATTTTGGGTAAGGTTCCCATTATTACATTGAATGAAATTATTGCTTCTAAGAAAATTAAAAGAGTGTCTGAGTTTATTGTGCCAAATGGACTGAGAGATTGCAGCTAGAAAGTGAAGAGATCCTGTTCTGATAGTGTCACAGCAACATGCAAATACACAGATACATGAGGAGGAAGTAGATCTTTAGGGAAGAAGATGCATGGAGGTGCATCTGTTTTAGAGAGAGAGAGGTAGAAGTAGAGAGAGTAAAGAACCAGATCTATTTTATTTTGAATGAATAATAATAGAATCATTACAATGATATGTCTAACATATAACCAATACTTAGGTTGAATACTTCGACTGGGCTTACATAACTTGGGCTAACAAGACAGACTGGACTGGCCCATTATCGGGCTTAACATTAAAGACAGTGTCCATTATCTGACTGGCCCAATTATACTCTATTTCTGTTGACACCCAATTTTGACCCTCCCGTCCAGCCATTAACCATAAAATTAGACTAATTTTGTAAAATAATTTTTATGATTTTTATAATAAAATGCAGCGATAAAACATAAAAACAGGCATAAATAATTAATTTAATAATGGCGTCGCGTCTTACGTAGAAGTTTTAAGCACTTAGAGTCCCGCGCCCGCATTTATTAACTTTAAGCTTTGTCGTAATTCTTAAATAATTAATAAATGCATAAAATAAATAATTTAGCGATAACGTCGTGTCAGGTAGCATAGCCGCATTTATTAGTAATCATTTGTAATTTAAAAATCAATTTTAATCTGATATATGCATTTAATAGCGTAGCATTTATAAGGCTTTAAACAATTCTTAAATATCGTACTCGCATTCGGCATTTAAGTAATTTAATATAAACTCAATGCATTTTAATTTAACTTCGTAATAATGCACAATAAATAAGATTTTAAATAATAGCACCGCATTTAAAACGTTAAATAGCACACCCACATTTATTATCATAATAGTTTATAATAATAACTTAGGCTAATAAAACACCTAAATAATTTAATCACATTAGCTTATTGGTTTACCACTAATTAACTAAGCCTAAAACTAATTAACTTATCACTGATTAAAATAACTTACCACTAATTAAATACCTAATAATTAAAACTAACCTAAACTAATACCTAATTAGTTAACTCCTAAAATCTACCCAAATTTCATTTATTAACACACCAAACCCGCACTTCAACAAATCCATCGCCCAAACCCGCGACCGCCACCCTCTTCCACCCTTATCACCCAAAGAGTCGCCCACACCCTCATTTCCTCGCCCTTCACTCCCGCTCCTTGACCTAGAAAACCCTAGAGAACCGCCAGATATTTCTCCTCGACACACGAATCACCGGATTTTAGGGAGGAAAATCTGGCGATTTTCCTTTCCCCTGCCAGTACCATCCAAAATCGTGGTCGAGCCCTCAAAACCAACTTACCATAAGCAATACTTGCCTTAACAGATTATACAAGATATTAGTACCAAGATTCGTCCAAAATAAGCAGCCAAATCTGTCCGAATCACCCATTAATGGTAAGAAATACCTCACGAATCAATCCTTACCAAAGTTTTTACATGCAGTCAAATCGCACTCCAATTTAGAATCCAATTTGAGGCTATATAAAGCGAAGCGTATGTACATGAAAGCGACTTCGATCGGGAAAATCAAAAGGGCAACTGATTTATTCGGAGGAGCACCTTTTAGTATCACTAAAGGAGCAGAGACCAGCATTCAAAGGGCAGCAGTCCAATCGACCTAACCCCTAGTAGCCAACAATTCTCGTAAAACCTTTCTTTCTTTCCATTGCATTAGCAAGCTTTCCGAGCGGACGACTTGATACGCCGGTTTATTGTCGGAGAAGCGTAAACTGCTCGCTTTCGTATTCTCGCCCAATTTGTGTTTCATGACATACGCGTGATTATATGTTATGTAACTGTGTTGTTTTGACTTTGTTTAAGTTATCCGAGATTTAGTGATGGCTACTGCCGGTACTTGGATCTTTCGATTTAATATGCTTAGCCATGAAGTCAGTGTTATGTGTTTCTGTGTTTGACATAAGCTAAGTGAGTTAGTTTGTATCGAGGCGTAATTAGTTAGTCTGGTGTGGAGATACTGAATGTCTTCCCTTAAACCAATGCCTGAAATCTGTGTTGTATGATATAAACTCGGATTAGTCAATGTTATTTCATTATGGATCAGATTGTAGATTGTCCAAACCAGGGCCAAAATACTAATATGTCTATCGGGTTCATCTAACCTTAGGTGATATAAATCAATGTGATACTTGTCCTTGTTTGTTTTCTAGCATGATTTATGTACTACTGTGAGATTACATGAGTTATATCGCCAATATGTATACCGACCGAACTCGTGACCATTGTCTAAGGAAATGCTGTTAGCCTAGTTGGGTCCTGCTATCTGCCGGCAGTTAAGCCTGTTTAAATACTATTTGGAATGATCTCTTTGATTGTTAAGGGGTCTAGCATGCTTACTAAATCAGTCCATTAGTTTCTAAGTAAACACTTCCCTGCGCTGAAAATCTGAGCTATGAAAAAAGGGCGCGACATCACTTATCTAATTCGGATGGGAATTACTAATATTGATTAGGCTATGTCTAAAACAGTAAGCCACAATTTGCACGATATCGTGTTATGAGAAATTTATTGCACTATCTTAGAGTATGTAAAAATCAGTCGTGTTGTTTATCATCGGTTTAAATGGGATAGTAATATTGCTCGCTTGAATGTTTCACATTGTCGGTTAGTTAAATGGGACCCGTGTTAGCATATTTGTACTTAGTTAGACTAACTTGCCATGTTAAAGCTGTAGTTGCATTCTTATATCAATACACAAGCATGATCGTATAGTAGGCATACATATATGGTATAGTTTGGTGTTGGGAATAATGTAGGTAAATGGAGGATGCAGGAAGAACATTTCATCCATGCTTTTGTCTACTGTGATGTAATTGGCTTCATGTATCTGAATTTCAAACCTGGACTTATGGTCGTTTAGGTTGAGTTGGTTAATCTTAAGCATTAATAAAGAAGCATGATTAAATCTTATTTGCATTTTTCTACTTTGGTTTGTAACCACGTCTATGTAGCAAGCATGTTAAATACGTAATCTACCTTCCTTGCTGCGTGCTAAGATACTGGGGATGTCCTGCCAAGCTTAGTAGTAAGATGAAATATTTGGATTGCTACCCTCTTTTGACTACTGAACACACTCAGTTTTAGAATCATAAAAATTTATAAAATAAGAGCTAAAAACCCATGTGAATGGTGGATATTGTGCTTTCCTGCACTTGTATTCATTTTGTCTGGCTCTCCTGAGTAAAAAAAAAAACAATGCAGTAAATACATGTGAAGACATAAATTATATACCAATATATCATGTCGGCATATCACTACATATATATTGTATGTGTCCGGCCCATCTTTTATCACATCTGTGTTGTCATACATTAATTGAATCCATCGTATATACGGGGTTGGTCTGTCCTCCTTTCTCTTCCTTCTAAAAAAAAAAAAAGGGAAACCAAAATGACTAATGTTTTGGGCTTTTGTTTTCTTGCTGAAATAAAATGATTCCAACGTGTTAAATTGTATGCCAAATACTTATTTGATAAAATTTGGACATATACTAATCCTTATCATTTTCTTATTTTTACATGGCACGCACTGGAGCAACAAAGAGTCTCATAGTGAAACTCATCGTGACAAACGTAAAGGCCTGCATCTACATCCATCGAGTTCCCTCTTCGGCAATTCCTAGAAAAACAAAATAGGACGGAGTCATCTACTTCAACTCCTTTATTCCCTTAACCTCATTACCTCATTTATGCCTTTATTTGTTTATTGCAAATTATTTTCTAACTTTGTAATTAACAGGGAATCTAGAATAATTAGTCTTTGAATATATGAGGTGGGAAGGTAATTCATAATTAGAAACGCACTTCTTCTTTATTTGTCTTTTAGGACTGTTAGGCATGTCTAAATTCTGCAGAAAGATAATCTAAATGATTTAACTTGCATCATAAAACCAACATTTTGTTTCTTATTAAATCCATAACAAATTTTCCCTTGAACTCTTATCTAACATCATATAGGAAATCTATTAAGTATAATAAAAAATCATCCTAAGTATCGGGTATAGCATAACCAAGATTAATTAGGTAGATAAATGTGTACATGTAGCCAATAAGTTCATTTTGCATCACATATTTTTATAAATAATATAAGGCATGCTTTAAACTTTACATGTATTTTATAGCACTAATCTTATTAATCTTTGAATAAAAATACCTTCTATTAAATATCTTTCAAACATGCATTTTTCACAGTATAAATAATTAACCCTAGGTTTGGCAGGATAACCGCAAGTTAGCGGATCTTAGAGGGTGCCTAACCCCTTCCCTCTATATTAATAAAGAACCCTTGCCCGGAATCTCATTAAGTTTGCAGACCATTAAAATGGAGTTAATGTTTACTAGTTAAACATTTAGGTGTCCTAATTCACCCAAATCAATTAGGTGGCGACTCCGCGAGCCCTTTAGCATTTTAGCACCCTTTAGCCTTTAGGCATTTTTAGCATTTTTTAGCACACTTTTAAACTTTAGCCTCTTTTGCGATTTGGCATCCGTTAGCATTTTAAAAATATTTTAGCGTTCTCTTAAACTTTTAGCATTATTATTTATTTTCTAACTTCTAACATTTGCATTTTTGAGCAGATTCGCTATTTTTATAAAAAAAAATGCCGCGTAGAAAAGAGCGCGGCAAATGCGACTCACAGGGATTTAGGTTCTTAACCACAACAGACCTAGGGTTATTATTTGGCATTACTTTTGCATTTAATTCTGTGTGCTGTATTTTGTTTTGTTTATCCTAATTGCTACATGCTTTACTGCTTTCCTTAAACTGGCATTCCGCTCATATTTCTTCCATTCTGGAAAAATCACACTATCACTCACTCACGTATTTGGTGTGCTTGCGCGCAAATTTCTTCAAATACCCAAATTTTAAGAGAGTTGGCGCCTGCGCGGAGTTAGATCGGTTCGTCTGATCAGCCGCGTAGCCTTCTCACTCGAGTTGTCCGCTCGGGAACCTTGCGTCTAGAAAAGCCAAATCTTAGAAACTTAAGATAGAGCTATACCACCCCTTTTTAGGGCATGCATGCATTTACCTTAGGTGGGTCGGTCCTTGGCATCGACACCACAATTAAGAAGACACCAAATTGGCCGACGGGTTATTATAACCCCGCGCCCCAAAAGCATATTATGTGTTGCATAGTCATGATAAACAAAACCAAGCCCGAAGTTGAAATGCCTAAATTGGAAAATGTATACTCATCTTTATTTGTTTTATTTTTAGATGGAACCTATCCCTCAGATCAGAATGGTGAATGGGGTTCCGAGCAAATTGAGGACATGGTGGTCAAAATTCGACTTAGGTAGTCAAATGGCAATCAGAAGAAGGTTGGGATGCCTTACCTCGTTAATCGACATCTCCCCCGATCAACATTTGGTCAGAGCATTGATCCAATTTTGGGATCCGGATCGAGTCACCTTCAAATTCAGGGATTTCGAAATAACCCCCACCTTGGAAGAAGTCAGCTATTTTACCGCTTTAGCATATCACGACAGGAAACCAGTTATTCCACATGGCCAGTCAGGGAAAAAGCTCCTCCGGTATCTGGGTTTGAAGAATACCAGAGAATTGCGTTGCTTTGAAAATAATTGGGTTTCTCTAGACTACTTGTACGAGAGATATGGTTGCCGAGACGGATATAAATTGTTTAGAAATGAATTTTCTTTGCCGAACCATTGGAGAGTTAGACGTCCTATTGCATTTGCTATGGCTTTCCTAGGGATTCTTTTATTTCCGCTCGAGCATGGAAGGATCAGCACATGCATATGTTCGGTGGTTAGAGCAGTGTTTGATGACGTTGGTGGCAAACAACTCACTCACGCGCCCATGATCTTGGCGAGAACTATTTAGGCGTTGAGCAGTGCGAAGGGTGAATCGAGCTTATTTGAAGGCAGTAATCTCATTTTGCAGATGTGGGCAATAGAACATTTTTATCAGCGCTCAAACATGACCGATGTATGCCACAGCGCGGACAACAAGATCTCCACTTTTTATGAAAGAAACGGCGTTATGTGTCACGATCGGCGGAGGATTGGTACAAGTACCTAGCATCCCGCGATGCGATCAAGTTCAGTGGAAGTATCCATTGCTTCACATGGTCAAAAGGGTCTACTTGAGACCTAGGGGATTGTATTATATCAGACTTATAGGTCTAAAGGGACTACAACCATATGCTCCACTCTGCGTACTCGCGGTTTGGCCATACACAAGTAATCCTCTCGTAGGCCCGACGCGAGCCTCCGAAATTCAGTTCGGACCAGAATTCATCGTTCCCGAAGCCAAGCAGATCCTTTATGAATGGCATCATATTGACCAAATGGAAATCGGGAAGGACCAGGCAGGGGTCTCCCCAGAGTATCAAGCATGGTTTCTAGATCGCATGGAATATAGTCCAGAAGGGGAGCAAGGCGTTGAAGACATTCTTTGCAAGGGCGAGAATGAAAGACAATCGACTCGAGGAGAGGTCATCACCCCGAACATGTGGGCCTAATGCACGATGCGATCTGATACTTGGAGCAGTGAGCTATACCAAAGAAAACCTAAGCTTCACCATCACATCGACGACATAGTTATTTAGTTTGAGATTTTTATTGTTTTTATTATAAAGTGTCATTTCAATTAAACTTTATTTCCAATAAAGGCATTTCGATACAATGGCTTGGGTACATCTAACATGACTTTGCATGTATGACGTTTAGGCCTACCTCTGGCATAATAGAGGTCCCCCTTGCATATTAGGAAACGTTTGGATGTGTTGTGTGCAATATATCTGCTACATAATTGCAAATTATGTTCTTATGCTAACGCTGTTTGTTGCATTTTTAGAAAGATTTATCATCTTCCCCAAAGGTCGGTTCGTATTTGACTCAACAATGTCGGAGCATCCACACTTCACCAGATCCAAGGCAAGAAATGACGATATGACTGGCTCAGGGGCGTCTGAGCCGAATGGTTTGGGAATTGTTCTGTCGGTAAGCGAAACTTGAAGGAGGAATATCACCAGTCAGGAAGAATGTATTGCTCATTTCTGCAGCAGTTAGCGATATGCGAGTTGAGATGGAGAGGCTACGAATCGACCAACCTATCCATCGGTTTGAATACCCACATGCGAGCAAAGGGCCACTATCTCGCGAACCCCGAATCGACCTCGCGCACATATCCCCCAAAACTCCCCACAGGCGCGATTCTGACCCAATCGCCCGCCGCGGCCAATCATCAACCTCACCTTCAAAATGATCCTCCCTCGCCCGTGTACCTCGCCTCCGCCTACTCACCGCATAATCACCTGTCGCCAAGCCAACCAATGCCCACGCATCATACCCACTACCGGCCCAAAGAAACCACCCGGACGGCTAACTTACACAGCGAAACCCAACCTTTTACCGTCCCACGCTTCACGAAGTGGATCATTACGAAGAAATGGAAAGGAAGTCAGAGCCAAAATGGGCGATGGCGTGGCAGAGATCGCGGCTGAAAAAGCGATTAAGTGGCATGCGATCGGATAAAGGTCACGAAGAACTAGATTATGAAGATCTTTGCATGCGTTCGGATGTGGAACGCGATTGGGATATAAGGTGCCAAAGTTCGATTTATTTGATGGGAAGGAAATCCTCGTGCACACGAGATCATATTGCGACAAGTTAATCGGGGTAGGAAGAACCAATGCGTCATGAAGTTGTTCATTCGAAGCTTAACGGCGAGGCAATAGATTGGTACACTAGCCAGATCGCGTAAATGGCATAGTTGGAATCATTGGCCCAAGACTTTGTGGGCGGTTGGATTCAACACGAAACCGGTGTGGGCGGGTTCTATCTAATGAAGTTGGAAAAGAAATCTACGGAGACTTTCGAAGTACGCCATGAGGTGGCGTTGAGGCGCAAAGGTACAACGCCCGTGGTGGAGAGTGAGATGACCACACTATTTGTACAATCTTTGAAGGATGCAACCTATTATGAGCGGATGATAAGCGTCGTGGCGAAGTTTTGCGAGGTCGTCGAATGGGTGACCGTAGAAGAAGGTATTAAAGCGGCGGGATTACGAATCGCGGCATTGCGGAGCAACGATAAAGCGATTGATCGAGGGCGATCGGTACTTGAGGAAGAAGGAAGCGATTTCCCGCTTCCATGTTTGTACAAACGCAAACCGAAGCATTCATAACATACGAGAACCCGCTATCAAACCCATACTACCACGCGGCGAAACTTTACCTCACTATACTGCGCGCGCCCCGGCTACCACACGGCCCGTATATAACGCTTCCCAGCACCCATTTATCGGCCCGCGTCAACCCGCCCATCAAGCGCCCGCAACGCCGGCACCCAATGCGCCCGGACGAATCACGAATTTTGAAGGAAAACCATCGAACCCGCACTCCCAGGTGAACCCATACCAGGATATACGAAAGATGCGGCTGCGAGTTTGATCGACCATTCGGGAGGATTCGGCCCTATCCAAGATGGTATGATGAGAATAAGCGTTGTGCGTATCACTCGATAGCCGAGGGCATGACGGAAGTTGCTACACCTCGAGGACAAAATCGAAGAGTTGATCAAAGAAGGAGTAATTCGGTGAAGGATCACGCTGACGTGCATGATAATCCCTTGCCAAACCACGGCGCCAATGTGCACTTGATAGCCCTTGATGAGAATACAACTTGGAGGAACCATCCGATCGATTCGGAGTGAGGAAGAGTCGAACATACGCTTTCGTCGCCCACGCCGCGATCCTCGAAAGAAAGCGATATTTGAATTGGAAAGAACGGCACGAGACATAAAGGTCAATCACGATTATTCAGCGCGGAAGGGCACCGTCAAGATGGATCGCGGAGAAAGTGGGAAGCGGGTCATAGAAGTCACCGCGGTATAACGGTCGTGAGGTATTACACACCCATAGAGGCAGCGAGGCACCAAAAAAGCGTGTGAGGTGAAGTCGAGGAATTTTGGAGGAAGATGCCCACTAAAAGTATTAGTCGTGAAGCGATTAAAGAAAACCTCGTAGCGTATTTCTCTACTTTCATTGTTAATGCATTACGCCTCACAGGATTGCATTGATGGAGGTATTGAAGGATGCATCGTTCGGAGAATACAATGACGAACTTGGCGACTTTGGTCGGACAGTACTAGAGGCCGCAGAATCACCTTTCACGATGAGGAGTTACCGCCGAGGCGTCGACACAACCTTGCATTGAATATCACCATCCAAGTCGCGAATAAGATTGTTTCAACGATCTTGATTGATGGAGGCTCGGTAATCGACATTTGTCCCGTAGCGACCTTTGAAATTGAATGAGGCGGTAAGAAAATTCGTGAAAGTCATATCAGGGTCAAAGGTTTCGACGGAGTCCATAGAGGGGTCGAAGGCGTAATGGACCTCACACTGCGGATCGGACCTGCAGAATTCGTTGTGGAATTTCAAATATTGGATATTGCTACATGTTACAACTGTTGATAGGAAGTAGTGGATCCGTAGAAATGTGCGATCCGTCCACCATGCATCATTGCCTGAAGTTTATATGGAATCACAGTGAAGTGGTAGTATTTGGAGATAAAAAGGGGAACATCAACACTGATTATGCAATCCCTGTCATAGAAAGGCGTGAAAGCGATCGGATGGTTGATTTTCATATTAATGACATCAAGAGAGCAAGTATAGTCCGCCCTTGCAAATGCCACGTTCTCTGAAATGGTGGCCAAGAAATGCTAAGAAATGGATACGAGCCCGGCAGAGGTCTTGGAGTCAGTATGAAGGGGATCACAGAGCCTATCCAGTTGTTCGGGAAGAGAGACACTTTTGGTTTGGGGTACCAGCCTACTTCGAAGGATTTGGTGACCACGAACCTCCGGAAGAAGGGATACGTTCCCTTGCCTGCGCCCATTCCGCCCTTGAGTCAGTCATTCGTCAAAGCCTACACCATCCAGATGCCGAGAGAAGATGACCCAGATGATCTTGCAGTAGGGTTCCAGAATCTGTTCATAGGTGATGATAAGGCAGATTGTTGCATGATCGCAGGAGATCACAAGGAAGAGCTCACCATTTGGGATGCAGAGCATGGATACAGCCTGAATAATTGGACTTGCACCCCTGTCCTGACCGTCCGAGAAGCTTGGTAGAATTTATGATTAGTTCTAGCAGTGTGACCTTTTTATTTAGAAAGAAAAACAGACATGCATTTATGATTCTTAATATGTTTTAATCTCGCATAAATTCCAGGACATTTTCGCAGCTTTTTAAAAGATTTTGTTTGAGTTAAAATTAAATTCTTTAAGCATTTTTCTTTCAGCGATCATATTAATAAACACTGATAACGAATATGACATGTAATGAGACCAACGAACAAAGTTCAAATGACGAGCATAACCCAGGAACAAGAGGAATGTCATGATCGAACTTAGCCAAGAGTCGAAAACTTTGAGAATAGGCTAAACCAAATTTGGAAGAAAGCGAGCTAATAAACTTAGGCGATGAGGCAGTGAAAGAGACTAGAGTCGGCGCCACCTAAGCGTCACACGAAAGAAGAATTAATTGAGCTCACGAAGCGATACCGATGTGTTTGCTTGGTCATATGAGGACATGCCAGGTTTGAGTACAGACATCGTCGCACACAGGCTACCTATTGAACCATCTTGTTTCCCCGTAAAACAAAGGCCGAGAAAGATCAAACCAGACATGAGTTTGAAGGTCAAAGAAGAGGTGTCTAAACAGTTTGAGGCAAAGGTAATTCGAGTTGCAAAGTATCCTACTTGGTTAGCAAATATCGTGCGGTAAAGAAGAAAGATGGAAGGGTCGAGTCTGCGTAGATTACAGAGACCTCAGCGAGCCGGCCAGAAGGATGACTTTCCTCTTCCAAACATCCATATACTCATCGATAATTGTGCGAAGCATGAACTACGATCGTTAAATCGATTGCTTTCTTGTATCATCGAGATCCTTATGGCGAGAAGAAGGGCGAAGAAGACGGCGTTCACTACCGTGAAGTGTACTATTATCGAGTTATGCCGTTCGGTCTCGAAACGCAGCGCCACCTACGTGAGCCATGACCACCATCTTCCACGACATGATTCATAAAGAAATTGAGGTCTATGTGGGCGACGTCATCATCAAATCGCGGCGGAGGACCGTTGGCAAACTTGAAGAAATTTTTCCAACGACTCGAGCGGTATAACGAAGTTGAATCACGCAAAATGCGCGTTTGGCGTTCAGCGAGAATGTTGGGTTTTATAGTGGCGGAGAGGATTGAGCTAGACCGCCGAAAATAAAAGCCATCGAGAATTACCTCCTCCGAAAAGCAAAAAGGGCGTGATGAGCTTTGGCGCCTCAGCTACATCAGCGGGTTCATAGCCCGATCTGCGTGATATGCGAGCCGATATTCAAATTATTGAAAAAGGATGCGGCTACGAATGGACAACAGTTGCCAGCGGGCTTTTGTGAGAATCAAAGAATACTGTCTAATCGCGATTCTAGTGCCTCGAGCAGGAGACCTTTGCTACTCTGTTATGCGTGTTAGAAAATGCTTTCGGATGCGTGTTGAGGCAACACGATGAGACGAGGAAAAAGGCAGGCCATATACTATTTGAGTAAGAAGTTCACGGCATATGAAGCTCGTTATACTCTGCTGGAAGCGTACTTGTTGCGCGCGTGCTTGGGTCGCCGAAGTTCGGACACTATCTATCGGCGTACACTACTTATCTCATTTCGAGGATGGATCCGCTTAAGTATATCCTTGAAGCCCATACCACCGGAAAACTAGCGAAATGGCAAATTATGTTGGCGAGTTTGACATCGTCACGTCACGCAGAGAGTAAAAGGGCGAGCATTAGCCGATCATCTTGCGAGAACCCGATCGATGAGAATGCGAGCCCGCCGAACCTATTTTCTGATGAAGAGGTATTGTTTGTCGGAGAAGATATCTCGAGTTTACGGGTTGGAGGATGTTTTTGATGGGCGGCAAATTTCAAAGTCGGCATTGGAGCGATGTTGGTTTTGAAGCAGTCGGCGTTATCCGATTTCCATGGCTCAGTTTCCATGCACCCAACAATATGGCGGAATATGAAGCTTGCGTATTGGGGCTCGAGAATGGCGTAGATATGGACATACTGAAGGCTGCGGTCATAGGTGATTGGACTGCGATCCATCAGTGCATGGCGAATGGCGACGAGAATATGAAGATACTTCCTACTATTTTGCGTGAAGGAATTACGAAGAGGTTCATCCACATAGAATTTAGGCATGTTCCCGGGATCGAGCAGAATTCGATCATTGGCAACCTTATCCTCGTGATCCAAAGATCCGGACAAGAATTACATCGATCGATCACGGTGAGTGTGCTAGAAGCGGTAGCTTATTGCTCCCGTATAGGCGAGGAAGCGACGGCAATCCATGGTACCGTGACGTCAAAGTACCTGGCGGGAGAATATCGAGGCATAACCAGCGTCGAAGAAGACACGAAGACTAGCAAATCATTTCTTTTGAATGGAAATTGTGTACGAAGGACTCGGATCTGGGCTTATTGAGATGTGTCGATGCTCGAAGCGAGCAAGCTAGTAGAAGAGATACGGAGGGCGTGTGGACCTCGTATGAGCGGCTTCACTTTGGCGAAAAGATTCTGCGGCGAGTTATTTTGGATGACGATGGAAAGCAGTTGTATCCGCTTGTGCGAAATGTCGGCAATGCGATTCATGGAGATTTGATTCGAGTGCCTCAGTGAGCTTAATGTGACAAGTTCTCCTTGGCGTTCGCGACAGGGCATGGATGTCATCGGCCCATCGAACCCGTTGCTTGAATGGCGCGATTCATCCTCGTAGCAATTGACTATTTCACTAAATGGGTAGAAGCGTCATCGCGGTCGGTGGCGAAAAGGTGGTGGTCGACCGTTCGCAACAACATCATTTGCCGATTTGGGGTCCGAATCAATTGTGACCGATAACGGAAGCAATCTCAGCGATAATTTGATGCGTGATATATGTGGAAATTTCAAGATCATGCAGTAATTCCACTCGTCACGACCCGGATGAATGGAGCGTTAAGCGACCAATAAGAACATCAAGAGGATATTGCGCAAGATGATCGAATTCTGAACATTGGCACGAAAATTTGCCTTTTGCGCTTTTGGGTTATCGCACCACAATCCGAACCTACCGGCAACGGCAGTATCTTTTGGTGTATGGAGCGAAGCGTGCTACCAGCAGGTGGAAATACCATCGTTGAGAATCATCCAAGCGAGTTGGCGGCCAAGTGGATCTGAGGATCGTTATGAGCAATTGATGTTGATTGACGAAAAAGGTTGAATCTGATACATCATGGGCGGCTATATCAAAGCGAGAATGGCTAGAGCTTTTAATAAGAGAGTAAGGCCAAGGTTATTCAAACGGGACAATTGGTTTTAAACGCGTATTTCCGAATCAAAGTGAAGCTAAAGGAAAGTTCGCACCGATTAGCGAGGCCTACGTAGTCCATCGAGTATTAAGTGGAGGGCACGATCTTGGTGAGATGGGCGAGTATGGCCCCAAGGCTATCAACGAATCTGATGAAGAGATATTACGTCTAGGAGTATTTGTTTTCAGTGTAATCCGCTTTATATTATAAAAAGTGCATTCCTCGGTGGGATATCATAGAGCCAATATAGGGTCTCGCCGCGCAAATTAGAAAGCCGCTACTTATGTCGAACTACGTTATGACTGATTCCTTGGCGGATCGTGGCGGCCATATCGGCCGGTCCAGCTTTTAGAATTTTACCCAATTTAACAGTAATGAACTACGTCGGCTGATTCCTCGTGGGGATACGTGGCGCCTAAATCGGCCGGTCACAGTTAGGAATCTTCCTATTTGTCTACGAACAAAGGGGTTTGGGTTATTCCAAAGCGATATGAGCAATTCATCACGAAGTTAAGTTCGCCCACGCGACACATTGAAATTGAGGCAGTTTTGCGCTTTGTGAGGAAAGCGATAACAAGGATTCCAAAGGATGTTCGCTTGGTCAAAATACATGTCATATTCGCAAATTAGACGAGGCTTTTACATTTTTTTACGCATGTCATATAAATGTTTATTTCTAAAGATGTTTTGTGCATACTTATGAAAACATTTCATTTTCGAAAATGCTTTTGGGGCACTACTAAACATCTCAAAGAGGTCGAGCGGGGTTGCAAACCCAAGCAGGCGACGCGTGGACATCGAGGACAAAGCGACAAAGTCGAATCTGAATCGACCCACGAAAAAACTCACAAATTTTCTTTGGCGCGAGTTTTCATGTTATGAAGCGAAGCGCAATAGCCAAAGCGTAAAATACGACGAAAGGTCTCTTGCGAAGCGGAAAGCGACCAAAGCGAGGATGACAACAATCAAAGTCGCGCGGCAAGCGGCGGCGAAAGGCGCATCAATCGCAATCAAAGTTGAGTTCGCAACAAAACCTAGCGCGTCGGCTTCGGGCATAAAGTCGAACTTGCAACCAGCGCGCGCCACAACAAAGGCATCGTAACAATTCGTCGATTTGCGGTGCGAGCGACATCCCGGTATTCGTCGGCATATCGGCTTGCGAGGCGTTTATTCTACGAGGAAGCGGCAACACGTCGAGCAGCGGCGTTATCGGCGTGTGTCGAGCGGCGACACCATCAATTGCGTCTGCAACGACGCCCGGCGGCAATACGTCCGGCAACGGCGTTATCGGCGTGTGTCGGCGGCACCACCGGCGTGCGTCTGCCGGCGCGCCCGGCGGCACGTCGGCGGCGTCGCCGGCGTGTGTCGGCGGCGACACCATCGGCGTGCGTCTGCAGCGGCGCCCGGCGGCGGCCGTCGAACGGCGGCGTCGCCGGCGTATGTCAAGGCGGCGACATCGCCGGCGTGCGTCTAGCGGCGCGCCGGCGTAACGCGTCGAACGGCGGCGTTATCGGCGTGTGTCGGCGGCGACACGTCGGCGTGCGTCTGCGGCAGCGCCCGGCGGCAACACGTCGAGCAACGGCGTTATCGGCGTGTGTCGAGCGGCGACATCAGCGTGCGTCTGCGCAACGACGCCCGGCAATACGTCCGAGCGGCGGCGTTATCAACATTGTGTCGAGCGGCGACACCGTCGGCGTGCGTCTGCGCAGCGACGCCCGGCAATACGTCCGAACGGCGGCGTTATCGGCGTGTGTCGAACGCGACACCATCGGCGTGCGTCATGCAGCGACGCCCGGCGGCAACACGTCGAACGCGGCGTTATCGGCCAAAGAAGTCGAAAATGACACCATCATCGATATCACGCGGGGCGATTCCTATACTCCGAAATTGCATTTCTCACGCATGCTTTATTATTCTCTTAGCGATTATGCACTAACTCTTTTGAGCTTTAGTACGAGGGCAATTGCAGGACGGCGTGTCGCGTTCACAATCGCGACACGTCCGTGCGGCGAAATCACAACATTTGCGGCGTCGCATCAACACAGCGATCATCCATTTTGCGGGATAACCTTTTCTATCCACGATTACATTGTTTTAAAATTATTTTTGGCCTTAGCGATTTATGCACTAACCGCTTGTTTAAGTCTTAGCATGCGGAGCGAGGAGCCTGGCGTGGATTTTCTCTTCTGACGGGGCAATCTGTTGGGGCGACCTTCCGATTAGCGAAGCGGCCTCAGCGTCGGTCCACTCGCTCGCATCACCGTAGAACCCAGCGCGGCCAAGCCATAGCGATGCACCGAGTTGGCGATTACTTTCTTTTACTTTACGCACCTGACCAGTGTCATCATAACTCGACTGCAGGACATCTTTAAGCCCGCGTTAACGCGCCGGTGTTTTGACCATGGTAACCAGATGTCGTCGTAACTCGACCTTTGGGGCGATTTGATTTTGCATCGGCGCGTCTACCGCCTGGTGTTTTGCAATTACGAAGATCGAGACAAAATTGGCTATGAGTCAACGTCTTTGTCCGAAGATTCTTCCATCATCTCCATACAAAGGGACATTTGACACCCGATTTTGACCCTCAAGTCGGCCATTAACCATAAAATTAGACTAATTTTGTAAAATAATTTTTATGATTTTTATAATAAAATGCAGCGATAAAACATAAAAACAGGCATAAATAATTAATTTAATAATGGCGTCGCGTCTTACGTAGAAGTTTTAAGCACTTAGAGTCCCGCGCCCGCATTTATTAACTTTAAGCTTTGTCGTAATTCTTAAATAATTAATAAATGCATAAAATAAATAATTTAGCGATAACGTCGTGTCAGGTAGCATAGCCGCATTTATTAGTAATCATTTGTAATTTAAAAATCAATTTTAATCTGATATATGCATTTAATAGCGTAGCATTTATAAGGCTTTAAACAATTCTTAAATATCGTACTCGCATTCGGCATTTAAGTAATTTAATATAAACTCAATGCATTTTAATTTAACTTCGTAATAATGCACAATAAATAAGATTTTAAATAATAGCACGCATTTAAAGCGTTAAATAGCACAATCCACATTTATTATCATAATAGTTTATAATAATAACTTAGGCTAATAAAACACCTAAATAATTTAATCACATTAGCTTATTGGTTTACCACTAATTAACTAAGCCTAAAACTAATTAACTTATCACTGATTAAAATAACTTACCACTAATTAAATACCTAATAATTAAAACTAACCTAAACTAATACCTAATTAGTTAACTCCTAAAATCTACCCAGCCCATTTATTAACACAGCCAAACCCGCAGCCCAACAAATCTACTGGCCCAAACTCGCGACGCCCGATCCTTCCACCTTATCACCCCAGAGCGCCACACCTCATTTCCTCGATCCTTCACTCCCGCTCCCGGACCTAGAAAACCCTGAAACGCGCGTATTTCCCTCCTCGACACACGAATCTCGCGGATTTTAGGGAGGAAAATCGCGATTTTCCTTTCCCGCCAGCACCATCCAAAATCGTGGTCGAGCCCTCAAAACCAACTTACCATAAGCAATACTTGCCTTAACAGATTATACAAGATATTAGTACCAAGATTCGTCCAAAATAAGCAGCCAAATCTGTCCGAATCACCCATTAATGGTAAGAAATACCTCACGAATCAATCCTTACCAAAGTTTTTACATGCAGTCCAAATCGCGCAATTTAGAATCCAATTTGAGGCTATATAAGCGAAGCGGTATGTACGTGAAAGGCGACGATCGGGGAAAATCAAAGGCAAGCGATTTATTCGGAGGAGCGCTTTTAGTATCACTAAAGGCGAGACCAGCGTTCAAAGCGGCGTGATCAATCGACCTAACCACAGTAGCCAACAATTCTCGTAAAACCTTTCTTTCTTTCCATTGCATTAGCAAGCTTTCGAAGCGGACCGGCGACTTGATCTGCTGCCCGGTTATTTGTCGGAGAAAGGTAAACTCGTCTCCTTTCGTATTCGTCAATTTGTGTTTCATGACATATGCGGTGATTATATGTTATTTAAGCGTGTTGTTTTGACTTTGTTTAAGTTATCCGAGATTTAGTGATGGCTCTACTGCCGTGCCTTGGATCTTTCGATTTAATATGCTTAGCCATGAAGTCAGTGTTATGTGTTTCTGTGTTTGACATAAGCTAAGTGAGTTAGTTTGTATCGAGGCGTAATTAGTTAGTCTGGTGTGGAGATACTGAATGTCTTCCCTTAAACCAATGCTTGAAATCTGTGTTGTATGATATAAACTCGGATTAGTCAATGTTATTTCATTATGGATCAGATTGTAGATTGTTCAAACCAGGGCCAAAATCCTAATATGTCTATCGAAGTTCATCTAACCTTAGGTGATATAAATCAATGTGATACTTGTCCTTGTTTGTTTTCTAGCATGATTTATGTACTACTGTGAGATTACATGAGTTATATCGCCAATATGTATACCTGACTGGAACCTTGTGACCATTGTCCTAAGGAAATCTGTGTTAGCCTAGTTGGGTCCTGCTATCTGCCGGCAGTTAAGCCTGTTTAAATACTATTTGGAATGATCTCTTTGATTGTTAAGGGGTCTAGCATGCTTACTAAATCAGTCCATTAGTTTCTAAGTAAACAACACTGTATTTGAAAATCTGAGCTATGAAAAAAGGGCGCGACATCACTTATCTAATTCGGATGGGAATTACTAATATTGATTAGGCTATGTCTAAAACAGTAAGCCACACAATTTGCCTGATATCGTGTTATGAGAAATTTATTGCACTATCTTAGAGTATGTAAAAATCAGTCGTGTTGTTTATCATCGGTTTAAATGGGATAGTAATATTGCTCGCTTGAATGTTTCACATTGTCGGTTAGTTAAATGGGACCCGTGTTAGCATATTTGTACTTAGTTAGACTAACTTGCCATGTTAAAGCTGTAGTTGCATTCTTATATCAATACACAAGCATGATCGTATAGTAGGCATACATATATGGTATAGTTTGGTGTTGGGAATAATGTAGGTAAATGGAGGATCTGGGAAGGGGCTGTTTACTGTCCATGCTTTTGTCTACTGTGATGTAATTGGCTTCATGTATCTGAATTTCAAACCTGGACTTATGGTCGTTTAGGTTGAGTTGGTTAATCTTAAGCATTAATAAAGAAGCATGATTAAATCTTATTTGCATTTTTCTACTTTGGTTTGTAACCACGTCTATGTAGCAAGCATGTTAAATACGTAATCTACCTTCCTTGCTGCGTGCTAAGATACTGGGGATGTCCTGCCAAGCTTAGTAGTAAGATGAAATATTTGGATTGCTACCCTCTTTTGACTACTGAACACACTCAGTTTTAGAATCATAAAAATTTATAAAATAAGAGCTAAAAACCCATGTGAATGGTGGATATTGTGCTTTCCTGCACTTGTATTCATTTTGTCTGGCTCTCCTGAGTAAAAAAAAAAACAATGCAGTAAATACATGTGAAGACATAAATTATATACCAATATATCATGTCGGCATATCACTACATATATATTGTATGTGTCCGGCCCATCTTTTATCACATCTGTGTTGTCATACATTAATTGAATCCATCGTATATACGGGGTTGGTCTGTCCTCCTTTCTCTTCCTTCTAAAAAAAAAAAAAGGGAAACCAAAATGACTAATGTTTTGGGCTTTTGTTTTCTTGCTGAAATAAAATGATTCCAACGTGTTAAATTGTATGCCAAATACTTATTTGATAAAATTTGGACATATACTAATCCTTATCATTTTCTTATTTTTACATGGCACGCACTGGAGCAACAAAGAGTCTCATAGTGAAACTCATCGTGGCAAACGTAAAGGCCTGCATCTACATCCATCGAGTTCCCTCTTCGGCAATTCCTAGAAAAACAAAATAGACTGAGTCATCTACTTGACTCCTTTATTCCTTAACCTCATTACCTCATTTATGCCTTTATTTGTTTATTGCAAATTATTTTCTAACTTTGTAATTAACAGGGAATCTAGAATAATTAGTCTTTGAATATATGAGGTGGGAAGGTAATTCATAATTAGAAACGCACTTCTTCTTTATTTGTCTTTTAGGACTGTTAGGCATGTCTAAATTCTGCAGAAAGATAATCTAAATGATTTAACTTGCATCATAAAACCAACATTTTGTTTCTTATTAAATCCATAACAAATTTTCCCTTGAACTCTTATCTAACATCATATAGGAAATCTATTAAGTATAATAAAAAATCATCCTAAGTATCGGGTATAGCATAACCAAGATTAATTAGGTAGATAAATGTGTACATGTAGCCAATAAGTTCATTTTGCATCACATATTTTTATAAATAATATAAGGCATGCTTTAAACTTTACATGTATTTTATAGCACTAATCTTATTAATCTTTGAATAAAAATACCTTCTATTAAATATCTTTCAAACATGCATTTTTCACAGTATAAATAATTAACCCTAGGTTTGGCAGGATAAGCATGAGTTAGCGGATCTTAGAGGGTGCCTAACCCCTTCCCTCTATATTAATAAAGAACCCTTGCCCGGAATCTCATTAAGTTTGCAGACCATTAAAATGGAGTTAATGTTTACTAGTTAAACATTTAGGTGTCCTAATTCACCCAAATCAATTAGGTGGCGACTCCGCGAGCCCTTTAGCATTTTAGCACCCTTTAGCCTTTAGGCATTTTTAGCATTTTTTAGCACACTTTTAAACTTTAGCCTCTTTTGCGATTTGGCATCCGTTAGCATTTTAAAAATATTTTAGCGTTCTCTTAAACTTTTAGCATTATTATTTATTTTCTAACTTCTAACATTTGCATTTTTGAGCAGATTCGCTATTTTTATAAAAAAAAATGCCGCGGCCGAAAAAGGGCGCGACAATTTCTTTTCTTAACATACCCCCTCAAGCTGACTACTGGAAGATATTCAGGAGTCCAAGCTTGGAGCAAAGATGTTGATGCTGTAATCTGTTCAGTCCTTTTGTGAGCAAGTCAGCTGGCTGATTTGTTGTATGTATATATTCTGTCTTTATCACCCCTTTCTGAATTTTGTCCCGGATGAAGTGTAAATCAATCTCTATGTGCTTGGTCCTCTCATGAAAGACTGGATTTGCTGCAATTTGTATTCTTGATTCTGTCGATGAAAAGCGAGGATGGTCAAACTGAATACCTATGTCTTTTAGTAGACCAAGTATCCAGGTTAATTCTGCAACTGTACTTGCTAAACTTCTATACTTTGATTCTGCTGAACTCCTGGAAATTGTACTCTGTTTTTTTGACTTCCAAGAAATAAGGGAATCACCAAATTTTATTGCATAACACATTCTTGATTTTACGGTATGTGGCGGCGACCAGTCTGCATCACGATGGCGATCGATGTCTTTTGCTTCTTGTTTGACATCGTAATTCCTGTCGGGTTGGCTCTTGATGTATCTCACTATCTTTAGTGCTGCATTGAGATGAGACCTTTTTGGTTGTTGTAGAAACTGACTGAGCATCTGCACACTATAAGAAATATATGGTCTAGTAGTGGTTAAGTATAACAGTTTTCCTATTAGTCTTTGATACATACTGATATCTTCTATGACTTCATCCTCTATTAATACTTTACTGTTGTCTGTAGTTTGTTTAGTATGTATATAACTGTCATACTCTTTTGTTGTCAACTTTAGGTTGCAGTCTATAGGTGTGTTAAAAGGCTTGGCAGCAGAGAGTCCTAATTCAGCTATAAGTTCTAAAGCATACTTTCTTTGATGCATAAGAATTCCTTTGTTGGACCTCACAAACTCTATTCCTAGAAAATACCTTATTTCCCCTAGGTCTTTCACTTTAAAGACTTGTTGTAGAGACCTTTTAGTCCCTGTTATTAGTTCTAAGTTGTTCCCAGTAATAAGAATGTCATCAACATACACTAAGACTAAAACCATTCCTTTATCAGTTTGTTTTAAAAAGAGAGAGTGATCATATTCAGATTGTCTAAATTCCATATGTCTTAGGGCTTCTGTGAGTTTAAAATTCCATTGTCTAGGAGCTTGTTTTATACCATAAAGAGATTTGATTAGCCTACATACCTGATTGCCTCCCTGGCTAATGAATCCTTGTGGTAGTTCCATGTATATCTCATCATATAGATCACCTTGTAGGAAGGCATTGTAGACATCCATTTGATGTATTTGCCAATTGTTAGAGGCTGCTAGAGAGACTATTGATCTAACAGTTACCATTTTAACCACAGGAGAAAAAGTCTCATGATAGTCAATTCCTTCTGTCTGGCTAAACCCTTTTGCAACAAGTCTTGCCTTAAGTCTTTCAATCTCTCCTGTTTCTTTATATTTTATTTTATAAACCCATTTACACCCTATGAGGTGTTTCCCTTTAGGTAAGACAACAATTTCCCATGTGTGGTTATCTTGTAGAGCTTGTATCTCAGATTGCATTGCCTCTACCCACTTAGGATTTTTAGAAGCTTCCTTATAAGTTTTGGGTTCTGTCAAGTCTGAAAAACCAGTAAGAAAAGCTTGGTATTTAGCAGTTAAATTATCATAAGAGATGTAGTTGGCTATAGAATATGGAGTAATGATGTTGCTAGCTCCTTTTGTTACAAAGTCTTTCATCCATATTGGGGGTTGTTTTGCCCTGGTAGACCTCCTTACATCTGCCATACTCCTAGATTCAGTTGAGGTCTGATCCTGAGTCAGTTCTATCTCTGAAGTGGTTTGTTCTGGTTCAGTTCTTTCCTTAGACTCTCTGTTGTCATTACTGTTTTTGTTCTGAAACATATGTGTGTCTGTAGTATGTATATAGTGATTAGTATGGTAAGGAGTTGGGTCTGCTGGATTAGTGACAGAAAAGATGTCACTTTGAAATATTGGTTTCTCAGGAGTATTAGTCTTAAAAGGAAATTCATTTTCTCTGAAACTTACATCTCTATTTACTAGGAATACTTTAGTTGCTAAGTCATAAAGAATATACCCCTTTTGTGTTTCTGAATATCCCATGAGAACACAACATCTGGTTCTAGGTAGTAGCTTATCATTTATAGACAGATTATTAGCAAAACATAGACACCCTAGAATTCTTAAGTGATGGATAGAGGGTTTTCTTCTGTACAACATTTCATAAGGAGTTTTCCCAGTGACTGAGGATGGCAATCTATTTATTATATAGACTGCTGCCTGAATGCACATTCCCCAGAATTTCAGAGGAATATGCCCCTGAAACCTTATGGCTCTAGTCAATTCAAGAATATGTCTATGTTTTCTTTCAGCCACACCATTTTGTTGTGGTGTATAGGCACAGGATTTCTGATGTATTATACCTAGTTTCAGGAAAATAGCAGTACATACTTCATTTACAAATTCAGTTCCATTATCAGTTCTTACCATCCTAACTGTTTTATTGAACTGAGTTTGTACAAAATCGAGCCATTGTAGAAACGATACATCGTCATTTAAGATTAAGCATGTATACCCAAGTCATTCTAGTAAAATCATCTACTATTGTAAGGAAGTACCTCTTTCCATTATGAGTTTGAACTTTGTAGGGCCCCCATACATCCATGTGAATCAAGTCAAAAGCTGCAGTACTCCTATTGTTGCTTAATGGAAAAGGTAACCTACATTGCTTTGCACAAGGACAAATATTACAATTTTTTATTATTCTGGATATAGTTCCAGAGTTAGCTCTAATCAATCTACTCAATACAATGCTAGAAGTGTGCCCAAATCTTTTGTGCCAAATATCTATTTCTTCCTCAGTAAGTGTGTCATTAGTAACTCTATTTACACTCAAATTTACTCCCTCTTTACTTCCTACCAATTGTGAGGAAGCCTGGTTAACTAGTATGTAGAGCCCATCTTGTAGCCTACCAATCTCCTTCACCTTTCCATTGTAAAGATCCTGAAATACACAAAAGTCAGGATAGAAGATGGCAGCACACTGCAAATCCTTTGTTAGCTGAGAAACAGATATCAAGTTAAATTTAAATTGTGGTATGTAGAAAACATTTTGTAAAGTGCACCTGTTTGATATATTACTAGAGCCAATGTGTGTTACATTCACTAATTCTCCATTTGGTAGGTGAACTTTCTTAGAATCAATATGATTTTCTAATATAGTTTCCTTATTAAGTAGATTTATATCAGCTACCATGTGATTGGTTACCCCAGTGTCTATTATCCACTGCCTTGTTATTCCTTTTCCTAGCAAAGATTTGTGCTTAGAGATACCTGAAGTGGCTGCACTTGAGACATGGTGTGGGCTACTGTTTTGTGTAGTTCTGCGATCCATCTTGAGATTGAGAAGCTTGCGATCTGCTCATATTGACTCTTGGAGAACACGGCTTCTTGATAGGATCAAGTAGCATTTGCGATTGCCTTACTTTTTGATTCAAAAGCTCCATATGCAGCATGTTCCTTTCTTTTGGACTTAAATCCAGGTGGATAACCAACTACCTTGTAACAAAATTCCTTAGTATGCCCTCTCAGTTTACATAAATCACAAAAAAGATTTGAGGTGGATTTTTTTGATTTTTGTGTGCCTGACCCTTCTTTAGAGAAGAGGACAGTAGGATCATAGGCCATATCTTGTTTGACTCCACTAGGTCCGGCCCTATGAGACCGGCGAGATCTTGTAACTCTGATTTCGACTCTCATCACTTGTGTCATAGAGTATGCCTGTTGTGATGGTAGGGATGTCATGAGGAGTATTTGGCTTCTAGCTTGCATATAGCTCTCATTTAACCCCATTAAGAACTGGTACAGTTTCTGCCTTTCAAGGTATTCAGCAAAATCTCTAGACTTAGGGCATCCACAGTTAGGAGGAGGGGCTAAAGACTGAGACTCAACCCATAAGCCTTTTAGCCTAGAAAAGTATTCAGAAACAGAAGAGTTACCCTGAGATATGGTGGAAATCTCTCTATGTAGATCATAGGTTCTAGACCCATCTACTTTATCAAACCTTTCTCTTAGGTCCTCCCATACCTCCAGAGCAGATTCAGCATATAGTAGTCCACTTAATAGATCTTTTGGCCAGAATTCATGAGCCACGTGCTTGTACTACTGGCGTTGACTACATCCACTGGTCTCCTAAGTCTTCTCCAAATTGGTCCTTTTGATACTTTACATTGACAAACCCCATTTTATTCCTTCCAAGTAGTGCTATTCTCATGGATTTACTCCATAAAGTGTAGTTCTCAGATCCCAAAAGGGGAAAGGAGATTAGTGAGGCCTTTGCCATGTCGAGGTTGAAGAAATAGGGGGTGGTTGTGGTCTATTACGGGTGAAGTCGTGAAATCAGGCCTTGTGGCAGATGTTCTTGAGGTACCAGTTTCCATTGTTTCTTGACCTTGGTCAGTCCCCATCTTCTAGAGTAGGTTTTTTTTCTAATTTTAAGTAGTTCGAAAGATTGAGTCCAGAAAAGGTTTTTCATGCAAGAAAGACACAAAGCATAAAGACCACGCCTAGTTCTTGCCCTAGTTTGGGTCAAGGAGTTTCGTGCCCTAGTTTGGTCGAAACCCACATTAATAGACAGAGAAGAAATATAGGTCCAGTTGAACTAGAATCGAACAGAAAACAAAAATATAGATCTAGTAGAACAGAAAAGTCAGAAATCACCAGAACGAAGATCCAGTTGATTTGCTCGCGGAATGCTGATCGTGGCTCTGATACCATGAAGAGATCCTGTTCTGATAGTGTCACAGCAACATGCAAATACACAGATACATGAGGAGGAAGTAGATCTTTAGGGAAGAAGATGCAGAGAGGTGCATCTGTTTTAGAGAGAGAGAGGTAGAAGTAGAGAGAGTAAAGAACCAGATCTATTTTATTTTGAATGAATAATAATAGAATCATTACAATGATATGTCTAACATATATCCAATACTTAGGTTGAATACTTCGACTGGGCTTACATAACTTGGGCTAACAAGACAGACTGGACTGGCCCATTATCGGGCTTAACATTAAAGACAGTGTCCATTATCTGACTGGCCCAATTATACTCTATTTCTTTTCTTAACAGAAAGGTATGTGATCGGGGTCTGGTAGTGGAATTTGATGAGAAATGATAGAGGTCCCCACACTATTGTATCTCATAAGGTGTGTCCCCATAATTAGATCCTTCACAGAAAAACCAAAGGGGTCAAACTCAACAGAAACAGAATTGTTACAAGTAAATTTCCTAACAGATATTAAATTTTTAATGATGTTGGGGGCATATAAGACGTTATTTAGGGAGAAATATGGGTGAGGTGGTTTTATGTGGGTGGTACCATAACATTGAATTGGATTGCGATGACCATTAATTGCCATAATAAGGTTGAAATAGGGTGTTTTTTAATTTTTTTTTCTTTTTATTTTCCCTTGGGTATGTTGTTGTTTTGATTTTCCCTAATAGTTAGGCTTCCTTTGTGTTTTTCGGTTTTCATTTGTTTGATTCTTATGTTTCTTCCATACCTTCATAAAAAAACAAAGGGGAAAAATTAAGTTTTTCTTCTGACAAACTTTAATAATGTTACTAATTATACAATTACTTTAAATATTATAGTAGATAAGGAGATTGGAGTGGATTCGAAGTAAATGATGCAATCTTTCAACTAAGTATTACAATAGATAAAGAAATTTAGAAGTCAATCGATTCAAAAGGAAACCAAACTTCATTTCCTCCAAGTCTTCACTATCCATTTTTCTTAAAAAAAATAGTAAGTGAAGGAGCTTGATTTTATGTCATGGCAATGTAAACAATGATACTTTAAGACAATGCATAAATTATTTTCATATCGTATAACTTGGTAGAAATTCTTGATGCGGGTGGACGATTAACGATAACATTATGCTGACTATAATTATCTTTTCTTGCTACTCCAACCTTTGTGTGGATTTTAAGATAAATTAAAATAAGATTTAAATAAAATGTTAGTAAAGTTGCTGACACACGGTATTTCGGATAAATTAAAATAGGATTTAAAATATTTTAAGATAAATTAAATATGAAATTTTCGGATCGAATTCAGATCATAATTAGGGATGGCAACAGATAGGATCTGGATCGGATCCTACTAGATCCAGATCTAGATCCATTTTTCATACCTAGATCCGGATCCAGATTCATCGGGTCCATAAAAATCAGATCCAAATTCAGATCTATCGGATCCACGGATCGGATCTGGATCCACATCAAGTTTGATGCGAACCAAATTTTAAATTTTTAATAGGATAGAAAGAGGAAACATGCCTTTTGGATTCAAGAGGCTGACATTGCCAGTTTGCAATTTTTTTTCTATTATAAAGTAGTTAGGCATTTGTCAATTATGTCTTAATTGAATTTTATTTTGAGAAAGAACAAAAATATGTCTTAACTCTTAACTGATATAGTTTGGCGAGTATTCCCATGAAAAGAAAAAAAATTTACAAGGGATCCACGAGTATTCCCATGAAAAGAAAAGAAAACTATACATTTAACATGTTGCTATACAAATATATTGGAATCTAATCTAAATTAATATAATCATCAGACTGGTCTTATGGATGTGTAAATGTATAATGTATTTAATAAAAATCACGGGTCGGATCTGGACCGGATACGTATCTCAAAGACAAGATCCATATCCAGATCCGATCCGTCATAAACGGATCCGGGTCCGATTCATATCCGTCAGGTCCAAATTTTGAAGATCTATATCCTATAAAATGGATCTGGATCCACCGGATCCGGACCGGGTCCAGGATCCGTTGCCATCTCTAATCATAATTTTACCGATCCGAAATTTTTGAATATCCAAAAATTCGAATCGAATCAGATCCGATATCCGAAATGAACATCCCTGCCCCACACCCCCTATCCCATCCCCACACCTCATTTTTCCCATCCCCACCACCCCAACACTTTACCCACCCTCCACCCACATTGTCTAAAATTATAGTATATAAATACTTTTAAGATACTATTTTTTACTTACATATCAAACACAACAAAATAAACTAGAAAACTACTTATTTAACAAGAATATTCATGAAAAACATCTCTCCTCATACCAAACACCCTAATTACTTACTCGTTATGAAGGAAAAACTAAAAATAAAGAAAATGTTCAAATTTATCGTTATAATATTTAAAATTCTTCAATTTTGTCATATGTTACACTTTTGGTCAATTTATACTTTTATCATTACTAAGAAAAAAAAACTCATACTAAGTCTTGTACTTTCCCTTGTTAATGATTAACATAGCTCAAATGGTGGACTTCATATATCAAATTGTTTTCGACATTTAGAATCGAATGTAGAAAACTCCAAACTCAACCTACGACGACGAAGTAGAATCGAATTTATTATATAATTACTACTACAAATAAGATGGGTGATTACTCCAAACTCATCAACCGATTCGGCGCTTTCTTGACCGTCAAGATATCTAATCTCTTCGGCACTCTGGTTATTCCTCTTTCTCTTTTCTAATCTCCTATCTTAACATCAATAATTTTAATTCATAAATCATACTCCCTCGATCCCAATTTAAGTGTCTTACTTTTTTTATATTTATATTTAGTAAGTTGACAATTTAAACAGCTTTATTTCTTAAACTATGTGCCTAGTTACTCGAGTTGAAGTTTGAGCTGTAGTAAGAGATGAAAATTTGTGCTGAAAATTCGTTTATATACAAGGTTTGTTGGGTTTATGCATTATTACCTAACATGATTACAAGAAAGGGTTTCTTATAAGGGGGAACTATAAGTTGATGCTAGATGTGATAATTGAATTAGCATCTTTTTCGAATTATACCTGGATATAACACTTGTTACTAGATGCTTAATGTACTTATTAGGGTGCTTTAATCATGTTGAAAGAAGAATTAGACCTTCTCTTGATGTTGTTTGCATTTTTAGGAGGCACTTTTCCATTAGACAAAAAGTAAGGTTTGAATACATGATATCCAGTTTTATTGGGATCTGCTAGCTAGGTCACTGAAATTATATTTTCCTCAAGGTCATTTACCTTTTTTGGGATGAGAAGTAGCATTTAGGACCAGTGTCATGAGTGTGTCTGACTGAACCTATGAGTTGAGAGACGCTAGAACTGGGAATGCAGATAATCTAAGGTTTACTTTTGTAACGATGAAGAGATAGCTCAAATGTCATAGGAGTAATATTATAAATTTTATAATTGCAGTCAGTCGCTTTTCTCTTCAAAATTACGGTGTTTGCAGAAAAAGTTGAAATCTTGGTTAAACTTAGTCCTCAAGTTTCTAAATCAGTAAATTGTTTAAGCTTGAATGTCTAGTCAAAAGTTTTCCCTAACAGTTCTTGGTACTAATACTGCTTTCTGCGCTTACTGCCAAGTTGTGATTTCTAGTTGTAGTTCCAATGGAACTTCTCGCAACTTTTTTCTTGTTGAAGATAAAATGCATTTCATTATTTGATAGGTATTGATTTTCTTTAGTCTGTGCTTCTTCTCTGCCAGTATTGGTTTCTCCATTGTCTTTTTTCCTCCAGTTCTTGTTCTCTTGTTTTCTTTGTTCTCACGTTACTGTTTCTTGGTCATCTTCACATGTTCTCACGTTTAAGCGGTTCCAAATGCCAAATCTGTTCTCTCTTTATCCTCACTACAGCCTTACTTATAACCTCTCCACTACTCTCGTCCAGGTAATTTTATTAGCCTACTACAGTGACTCCTATGCTGACCCTTATTGTGGTGAAACTAGGAGAGGGGCTGATCTGGAAGCGAAGACTAAGATTCTAGTAGCTACTGTAATCAGTTTAAGCTGCCGAGAAAAGGTTGTAAGAGAAGCTGAGGGTGGAGGAGAAAAGAAGTGAGGGGAAGAAGTTCGGAAACACAGGTTACGAACCGTGCCTTCGGGGAATTTCTCAGTTATAAAATAAAAAGCTGAGAAACACGGGCTTGTCTGATAACATTGCTGGTTTAGAGTTGAGTCTCACAGTTTAAGAGATAGGGGTGAAGTTATGATTGCCAACTATTTTCTTGACTATGATACTTAATATAGCTTTGTTTGTTCATTATCAGATTGCAATATTACTTTTAGTTTCCGTTATCTATTAATTACCTTATTCTAAAGGTCAGCCACAGGATGATGCTTCCAAGGATAACTAGTCTGCTCGGTTAATTTCGACTTTCCATTTTCAATTGACGAAGTATACAACTTCATTTCCGTTGTTTGAGATTTTGGTTTATGCCAATTTGGGTGGCTCCCTGTTTATTTTTCCTGATTTTTTTTCTGGACCGTTCCTATTGTCCTTTTTCTTCTGGGTTGTGGTTTCCTGTCAAGTGAATTCTTTTGCATTTCTCAGATTGAACATCGTCAAAAACGAAAGAAAAATGATAGACATTGAAGGAAAAAATAAACAAGTCACAAGTCAAATGGTATGAAGAGTTTACCTCTAAGCAGACAGCCCATAACACTTCCTTGGTCTAGGATTGCTCGAAAGTGACACTTCTAAAAGTGACTTCAAATCATTCATGCATCTTGATGCATTCGGGAGCAGTGCATGTAATATAGGATGCTATAAAGCAACACTTGCAAAGTGTGAGTGGCCAAATCATCACACACTTGCAGAGTTGGGGAAGGCAGTGGTTGTTAACTTAGCAATTTGTGTTCTCCACAGTCAAATAAACTGTTATTTCCCTTAACTTTACAAATAAAGACCTTTTCTGATATAAGTTGTGGTGTAACTTCCAATTTACTTCTTCCCAGGAGGATCTATCAAAATATTCTGCTTTTTGAATAATATGACGGTAACAGCTATTCGGTGAATGCAGGATTCAAGATCTGTGGGGGCCATAGCAGGTCTTGCATTTGCTATAGTTTTTACCTGGAGAGTGTGGAGATCACCTAGCGGACCACAAAGGAGGATTCCTAAGCGACAAGGTGCGACGTCTAGTAGTTCTGGTGTAAGCAATCATTCAAGTGCAAATGTAGCAACTTCAGGAGTTATCTCTTCTTCCGAGGATTCAAATGCTCAAAATGTTATTGATGAATTCTTTCAGCCAGTAAAGGTAGATAGAAATCCTTCTCCATTACAGGCAGTATTGATGAAATGTAGTCGGTGTATAATTAACTTTTCCTAGTTCTTTTGCAGCCAACATTTGGACAGATAGTTAGGCAAAGGCTGAGTGAAGGGAGGAAGGTATATTTCTTCACATCGTCTATTGTTATGTATTATGTAATTGGATTCTTGGAGACCTTGTATTGCATAATTTTTTTTGTATCCACAACTAAAAAGAAAATGTACGTGAAATTATCAGTGCAGTCAGTCACAACTAAAAAGAAAATGTACTTGAAATTATCAGTGCAGTCAGTCACAACTAAAAAGAAACTGTACTCGAAATTATCTAGTGCAGCCAGTCCTTTCAGCTAGTGTATAGGTGAGAATACATTACTCTATTGGAAATCCAGGTTTTGCTTGCTTATGATGGATTGGTGATGATAGATTTCATGTAACATACATAATATTGATTAATGAGAGATTCAGGATTGAGGAGCACATTCTTAAGTTATTGCGAAAAAGATGAGATTGTGGAGGGGGCAGGGCTAAAGGACTAGAAATATCAGACTACCCTTGGGTGTGGCCTGTAGAGGAACATTTTGAAGGGTAGTAAGAGTGTAATGGTGACATCACTTTCAAGGTAAAGGAAGGGAACAAGGTCAATTTTTGGGGATATGTGATGCTGGGATAATGCATTGAGACTCATGTTTTCAAGCATCTATATAATTTATGTCTAAAGAGGATGACATTCTAATAGTCTCGGAGGTTACAAGAACAGAAAGTTCAGTGAGACTTGAGGTTTAACAGGAGCCATCAAGACTAGAAGTAACGGTATTCTGAAATGTTGTTGAGTTGCTGAAAATGAAGTTTTCGCATGTGAACAAGGATTTTTGGAAGTTGGGGAAGGGTGGGAAATGATAGTTATTTGGGTTTAAGTCCTATCATAATAAGCTCTTGATCCGGGAGCAATCGGTCTCACATCTGTCCATTTGGATCCTTAGGGCGTTAAGAAAGTTTATGCTTTTTCACTTGGTTGGCAGTAAGGAGAGCGATTATGACAGCTAAAATCTTGTGAAAGAGGAGGATTACAGTTATCGTTTGGTGTTCATTTGTAAGAATTGGCTACCACCTCCTTCCAGTGTTCTAAAAAACGGCCTGGGCGGCCGCCTAGGCGCCCCCAGACCGTCCCGCCTAGGAATCCCGCCTAGGCCCCCGCTGTAAAATCCGGAAAAAAATAAATAATAATATATAGTTGTGGTTGGGTTAATAAAAATATATATATAAGCAAACATAGAATAAATTGCTTGGGATAGAGTTAGTGTTAAAGTTGGATAAATAGATAGATGAAATGAAAATAAGAAAAAAAAACAAAACAAAAAAACAAAACAAAAAACAAAAAAACAAAAAAAAAGAAGGAAAGTCTTTGCGTGCACGTAGTCACTCCTTCCTCCACTTTTCATTTCCTCCAACTCTTGTCATTTCACCTCATGGGTTATAGAAAACCCTCCACATACATTGTATTTACATACAAACAAAGTACATAACATAAAGGTAAAAAATCGGAAAAAACAAGTGAAAGAAGAGGAAAAATACCAAGAAAGCAAGAAGAACAAGAAGCAAAATACTAGAGAGTAAGGATAATTTTAGCAACCACACAACAATAATCTTCACACTTACAAGGTGAGTTTTCTCACTCGAAATTCTTGGTAATATCCTTTATTTTAAGTTCAATACATGTTAGAATAAGAATTGGGTGTTGAAAAGAAATATTGAACTTTTGATTGTTTAGGCGACTAGTTGCGTCATGAACTTCTGACTGTTCTCACCGAGTTATAATTGTTAGAATTTGATGAAATTCGGAAGAGTGGTACACCTACATAATATGATCATCTGAGAACCAAAAATGAGGTAAAATGGACATACGGTTTGAAAGTTATCATAGTTCAAAGTTTACGCCTTAGATTTGGCGAAATTCGGAAGGCATAATTACAATTTGTTTTATTGAGTTTTACTTATTAGAATTATATGAAAATTTACATGGTTGTAAATCTCTGCATTACAGACAGATATATATAAAGATTTATTATAACGGACTTACGAGTTGAGAGTTATTGTAGTTTGAAGTTCTTTGCCTCGGATTAAGTCGAGAATCGGAAGAGCGGGGCGTTGAAAGCGTAAAGCGTACTAATATGTGGGAATATGAAAATTATTGCTAAATGAAAGTTCTAGATCTCTTTGTTGTGGACATTTTGAGACCTTACGAGAGTCTATCAGACTTACAGTTGAGAGTTATCATTGTTTAAAGTTTACGCCTCGGATCTATCGAGATCCGGGAAGAGCGGCGAATAAAAGGTAAAGCGTACCAAATGGTACGAATATGAAAGGATGGTTCATATGGAGGCGTGTAGCTCTCTGTTCTCGTCGTTTTGAGATTTTATGGGGCTTGAGCGGGTTTCTGATTAGGAGTTATGACTATTCTAAGATTGGGTGTTGTTTAATAAAAGTTACTGTAGAAATAAATTTCATGTGGCTGTTTTGAGGATAAATTTGTGTTAGTTACACAAAGTAGTTTTAAATGAAATTTAGTACGATGAAAGATCTTCGTCTTACCTTAGTTTCACTTTGAGAAACACCTTAGTTGGAGTTATGGTTAAAAAGTTATAATCGTTACAAGTATGAATGACGGAATGTTAGAAAAGAGAATAGTATTTATTCGATCTTACGAAAAATATGAAAAGTGAATACGTGTTCACATAAATATATAAATATATAATGGATCGGGTTGCGCGCATGACAAAGCGTAAAGTGAATACGGCGTTCACAAATACGTAAACATAATGGATCGGGTTGCCGCGTGACAAAGCGTAAAGTGAATACGTGTTCACAAATACGTAAATATAATGGATCGGGTTGCGCGCAACAAAACATAAAGTGAATACGTGTTCACAAATACGTAAATATAATGGATCGGGTTGCAGCGCAACAAAGCGTAAAGTGAATACGGCGTTCACAAATCGTGCGTATAATGGATCGGGTTGCCGCGACAAGCGTAAAGTGAATACGTGTTCACAAATACGTAAATATAATGGATCGGGTTGCGCCCGCGACAAAGCGTAAAGTGAATACGCGTTCACAAATACGTACATATAATGTATCGGGTTGCGCAACAAAGCGTAAAGTGAATACGTGTTCACAAATACGTAAATATAATGGATCGGGTTGCGCATGACAAAGCGTAAAGTGAATACGCGTTCACAAATCGTAAACATAATGGATCGGGTTGCGCGCAACAAAGCGTAAAGTGAATACGTGTTCACAAATCGTAAATATAATGGATCGGGTTGCGCGCATGACAAATATGAAAAATGAATACATGTTCACTGTATATAAATATGAAAAGTGAATACGCGTTCACAAATATATAAATGTAACAAACATATGAAAATGCAGGAATGTCCTAACGTATAATATGAGATAAAGTAAAGTGTTAGTTAAAGCGAGAATTTCCTATGAGGAGTTCTGCGTATTTAAAAATGTTGTAACTGATATGTTTTTGCAATAAGCTTATTACGTTATAATGTGATTGCACTTGGAATATTGTGGTGTTGCTTTGAATTGCGGGGTAAGGTTCTCGCTCGGCCCGGATGGTAGGGTGACTCTTTTATTTAACATGTTTGAAAGCGTGATAGAGGAAGGCTCGCGCGAGGCTAGCGATCGTCCATGACCTCTTGTCATACCAAGTCCATTCTTGGGCTTGGTACTCGTCAGTCGAATGTCGATTCTGATGTCTCGAAATGCCCGTATGGAATGGTCTCCTTCCAACTTAGAATAATCTTTGTTAGTATGTCTATGTAGAAACGATATTTGCACGAGCATAGGCTCGCGTTATGTTTTCAATAAAGTCATAAGCAGATTTCTTTGTTGTTATTTTTATTAATAGCTCAGTATTTGAATATAAGTTTAAATTTCTAAATAAAGAGAATTAAATGGTGCTCACGGTGGGAAATAATTATCCAGTGCCATCGCACTAAGTAAAGGCTTAGGAAAAGTCGGGCGTGACAAGTTGGTATCAAAGCAGTTAAGAGATTCTAGGAAGTTTTCTTGAGTTGGGTGTTTGAGCGGTTACTTATTGCGGCGGTGTGCGCGCGCCAGTAATAAGTAAGCGGAATAACATCTAAAGTTTCACTTCTTTCATACTCTTCTCGTGCTATCTTGAGTCTTTTCGTAGACTTGGTTCTCGTACTACCTCGTGAAGGATTGTGGAAGAAGGAGTGTACAACGATAAAATAACCGGATATGATGCACAGCCAGAAAGGTAGAAGAGGTACGGATAGACTATGGGGCAAATTTTGTGAGAAGAATGGAACATATCTATACGAGGAAGGACTCTGAGTCTAACCCGATAGTATTTCTCGATGAGGTAGAAAACCTCATGTTTACGAGGATGTGTGGAGGCGCGTAGCGTCAATTTGTGTCGCCGCGGTTAGTGGGCGACACGTGGGTGTGGTGGAGAAATTTTAGAAGAAATCATTTTAGATGTCACCACGGCGATGGCGTGGGAGTTGAGCCGCGTTCGGTGAAAAGTACATGCCTAACTCCGAAAGATGCGCTCGGACGTGAGTTTGAGCTGTTGAAACAAAGGAGACGCAATGTGATAGAATCTGATGCCTAATTCATCCGATTGTCGGCATCTGGCCTTATTATTCCTACGAGAAAGGAGAAGGTCAAAAGAGTTGTTAAGGGTTTAAACCCGAACTTGGAAGAGAAGGTAGTGGCATTAGCCCATTATCGGACATACGCGGATCGTCGGTATAATGATGAGGGTAGAAGGTTTCGCTAAAGCAAAAGAGAATATTCGCGAAGAGATTTGAGACATCGTGATCGTTTAACCATAGTCAAAATCGAGCGGGAGTTTAGTATGGGATCTTGAGGGCCGAACCAATCGTGGGCGATCTTATTTCAAGCCTAAGGGCACATTTGGTCTAATTACCAAGGTAGCAGACAAGGCCACAACCACAACACGATGGGTGACAAACCGATTTGTAAGATTTGTCAAAGGAAACCTGATGGAGAATGTCGGCTCTTACGAAGACATGTTATAAGCGTGGAAGTCGGGCCACTATGCGGGGATTTGAAGAGGACCCAAACTCAATCTATTCGGGAGGTCGGAAGCAACCATAGGCGCCTACGGGAAATCGAAACCAACCCCACGAGTCGGGAGGTCAACAACCCAACAAATTCTAATCGGCTCTGCTTTGCCCCGGAGGAATGAGGCGAAACATCTAATCACGGTGGTCACGTGTATTTTGCTAGTCTCGAGTATTCTGCGTTTGTATTATACAATCCGGCTCTACATTTTCATATGTGTCGATGGGCTTTGCTAAGAATTTCTGAGTAGAACCTCTTATTTAAGTGAACTGTTGAGGTTATGACACCGATAGGGGCCTCAATTTGGGCCTCTCGGGTGGTAAATAATTTTCCATTAGAAGTGAATGGCAGGGGAACAATGGTGAACCTAGTACTACTTGATATGGTAGACTTCGACGTCATTTTGGGTATGGATTGGTTGTCGGCATGTTATGCCATGTTAGATTATCGACGAAAGATAGTGAGATTAACTCTTCCCGGAGAACCAGAAGTTGTTATAAGGGGTAGGATTGGAATATCCTCAGGTCAGTTTATTTCCTACCTTGGGGCTCAAAAGTTATTGAGAAGTCACAGAGTGGAGTATGCGTATCTGGCTAATATAGTGGATACCCAAAGAATCCCAGCGATGAATGATGTTCTATTGTTCGAAATTTTAGGAGGTTTTCTGAAGATCTTCGGGCCTTCCTCCGGATAGAAGTGGAGTTTGCTATAGAGTTAATTAGATACAAGACCCATTTCTATTCCTCCATATCGAATGGCCCAGTGAATTGAGGAGTTAAAGAACAATTGAAGGATCTTACGGATAAAGGCTTTATAAGGCCTAGTGTTTCCCGCTTGAAGTGCGCGATCTGTTTGTGAAAAAGAAAGGCGGATCGCTCAGAATGTGCATCGATTATCGGCGTCTCAATAAGGTCACGATCGAAGCGGTACCCGTTATCAAGAATCGATGATCTTTTTGACCAACTTCGCGAGCTAGCTATTTTCCAAGATTGATCTCCGTTCGGGATATCACCGGTGAAAATAAATCGGATGATATATCTAAAACAGCCTTTATAACCCGATACGACCATTATGAGTTCTTGGTTATGTCTTTTGGGTTAATCAATGCCCCAGCGGTTTTTATGGATTTAATGAACAGAATCTTCTACCATTCCTAGATTTGTTCGTGGTTGTGTTCATAGATGATATCCTAATCTCTGATGAAGTGTTGAAGAACATGAAGAAGCGTCGAGGTAGTGCTTGAAGTCTTGAAAGCAGGAGAAACTATATGCTAAATTTTCAAAGTGTGAATTTTGGTTGGAAAATGTAGCCTTTTTGGGTCATGTTGTGTCGAGGATGGAATTATGGTAGACCCCAGGAAGATAGAAGCGATGAAGAAGCGGCCAGCAAACCACTCAAGCGAGAGGTTAGAAGTTTCTTGGGTTTGGTGGGTATTATAGAAGATTCGTAAAGGTTTTCTAGTCTTCTTTGCTCATGGCGGTTGACTCAAAAGCGGTTAAGTACCGATGGTCGAAGCATGTAAAGCAAGTTTTGAAACTAAAGGAATTGTTGACTCGCACGATCCCAACCTTACCATCCGGGACAAGAAGGGTTCACGATCATTGCGATGCCTCAGAGTTGGGTTAGGATGTGTCTTGATGCGATTTGGAAAGGTTATTGCGTATCGTCTAGACAATTGAAGATACGTAGGAAGAATTACCCAACTCGTGACTTGGAATTAAGCTGCGGTGGTGTTTGCCTACGAATATGGAGACATTATTTGTATGGTGTGCGTGTGGACATATTTACAAGATCATAAGAGTTTGCGATACATAACCACGCAGAAGGATTTGAATCTCAGCAAAGAAGATGGTTAGAGTTGCTTAAGGATTATGACCTTAGTATTCTTTACCATCACAGGAAAGCGATGTGGTGGTAGCGCTCGATGGGAGATCGATGGCGACAGCCCGTTTGACAATACAAAGAGGGTATTGTTCGAGGTACAAAGATTGGGAAACCTCGGGGTTAGCTTAAGCGAGATCGGTGAAGATAGGGTGGTGGTACATGATACCTCATGATGCGCCTTAGCTTCGAAATAAAAGAAAGTCGATTTGAGATGGGAGTTTGTTGGATTTGGGAGAGGATCCAAAGGAAAACCTTCACATTTACATTGGGAGATAATGGCGGAACCGCCCGGTATAAGGGTAGGTTATGTGTTCCTAAGGTAAAGGATCTAAGGAGGAAGATCTTAGATGAGGTCACAACACAAGATATTCCATTCATCCAGTCGACAAAAATGTATCGGGACCTCAAGGCAAATTGCGGTGGGGACGGGATGAAGAAAGACGCTGCGGAGTTTGTCGGGAGGTGTCTTATATGTCGTGGTGAAAGTTGAACATCAAAAACCGCGGATTACTTGGGACATTGGAGTCCCCGTGTGGAAATGGGGCGATTCGTATGAATTTAAATGGCGGTGCAGAAAACTTGAGAAAGTGCGATTCTATTTGGGTGATTGTTGATCGGCTACGAAGTCGACCCATTTCTTCTGGTCGAGACTACGTATCGCGCACCACGATACACCAAATTTATTTGAGGAGATTGTGCGGTTACAGGATTCCACACAAATTATTTGAGATAGGGATTCCCAGTTCACCTCACACTTTTGGCAAAGTTTCAGCAGGTCTCGGGACAAAAGTTAAGTTAAATCTGACTTTCCACGCAAAGCGGATGGGCAAGTGGCGAACAATTCAAACACGAGGGCGTATGTTGCGATCTTGTGTGTTATATTTTGGGAAGTGGTTGAACCATCTATGTCTAATTGAGTTCGCCTCTGACAATAGTTTTCACTCTAGCATACAAATGGCCGTTTGAAGCATTATATGAGCGAAAATGTAGGTCTCACTTGGATGGTTCGAGGTGGGTGAGGCCATTTGTTCGGACTGAAGTCATTCAAGAAACAAATGATAAGGTATAGATGATTCGGGAGCGGATCAAAGCATTTCATACCGTCATAAGTCTTATGCGGATCATCGGAAAAGAGATCTTGAATTCGAGGAGAAAGTATTTTTAAAAGTGTCCCCGGTGATGCGTTTTGGTAAGAAATGGAAATTGAGCCCGAGGTTTATTGGGCCATATGAGATCTTGCGAAGAGTGGGAATGTGGCTTCTGAATTAGCACTTCCAGAAATTTGGAAGCGATCATCCGATATTTCGTATGTCGATGTTACGAAAATACTTTCACGATCCAAGTCACGTCATCCTTCCCGGAGATAGTTCTTAATAAGAGCTTGATATGAAGAGCTCAGATAGAAATACTTGATAGAAAGGTCAGCGCCTTAGAAATAAAGATATTGCTTAGTGAAGGTCTATGGAGGAACCACTCCACAGGAAGCCACAGGAAGCCAGAAGAGGCGATGAAAGTCAAATATTCATTCTATTTGACTAAGGTAAAAAAAATCGTTACATAGTACATCGTATGTGTGTCATTTGCGTGTCTATGTCGTGTGTTCTGACACTTATTCTCGTTCGAGGGCGAATGCTTCTTAAGGAAGGGAGAATGTGAAGCCCCAATTTGTAACAATAACAATAAACATTTTTGTGTCTATGTGATTATGTTCTTTGTTGTGTCCGTATGATTATGTTACGACCTTATCCACGTTCGAGGGCGAATGTTGCTTAAGGAGGAGAGAATGTAAATTAGGAAAAAATAAATAATAATATATAGTTGTGGTTGGGTTAATAAAAATATATATATAAGCAAACATAGAATAAATTGCTTGGGATAGAGTTAGTGTTAAAGTTGGATAAATAGATAGATGAAATGAAAATAAGAAAAAAAAAAACAAAAAAAAAACAAAACAAAACAAAAAAAAAAAAAAAAGAAGGGAAAGTCTTTGCGTGCGTAGTCACTCCTTCCCTCCCCTTTTCATTTCCCCTCCAACTCTTGTCATTTCACCTCCCATAGGTTATAGAAAACCCTCCACTTATACATTGTATTTACATACAAACAAAGTACATAACATAAAGGTAAAAAAATCAGAAAAAACAAGTGAAAAGAAGAGGAAAAAATACCAAGAAAGCAAGAAGAACAAGAAGCAAAATACTAGAGAGTAAGGATAATTTTAGCAACCACACAACAATAATCTTCACACTTACAAGGTGAGTTTTCTCACTCAGAAATTCTTGGTAATATCCTTTATTTTAAGTTCAATACATGTTAGAATAAGAATTGGGTGTTGAAAAGAAATATTGAACTTTTGATTGTTTAGACGACTAGTTGCGTCATGAACTTCTGAATCGTTCTCACCGAGTTATAATTGTTAGAATTTGATGAAATTCGTAAGAGTGGTACACCTACATAATATGATCATCTGAGAACCAAAAATGAGGTAAAATGGACATACGGTTTGAAAGTTATCATAGTTCAAAGTTTACGCCTTAGATTTGGCGAAATTCGGAAAGGCATAATTACGGACTGTTTTATTGAGTTTTACTTATTAGAATTATATGAAAATTTACATGGTTGTAAATCTCTGCATTCTGACAGATATATATAAAGATTTATTATAACGGACTTACGAGTTGAGAGTTATTGTAGTTTGAAGTTCTTTGCCTCGGATTCGTCGAGAATCCGTAAGGCGAGGCGTTGAAACGTAAAGCGTACTAATATGTGGGAATATGAAAATTGTTGCTAAATGAAAGTTCTAGATCTCTTTGTTGTGGACATTTTGAGACCTTACGAGTCTATCCGACTTACGGATTGAGAGTTATCATTTGTTTAAAGTTTACGCCTCGGATCTATCGAGATCCGGGAAGGGCAGCGAATAAAAGGTAAAAGCTGTACCAAATGGTACAGAATATGAAAGGATGGTTCATATGGAGGCGTGTAGCTCTCTGTTCTCGTCGTTTTGAGATTTTATGGGGCTTGAGCGGGTTTCTGATTAGGAGTTATGACTATTCTAAGATTGGGTGTTGTTTAATAAAAGTTACTAAATAAATTTCATGTGGTCATTTTGAGGATAAATTTGTGTTAGTTACCCAAAGTAGTTTTAAATGAAATTTGGTACGATGAAAGATCTTCGTCTTACCTTAGTTTCACTTTGAGAAACACCTTAGTTGGAGTTATGGTTAAAAGTTATAATCGTTACAAGTATGAATGACGTAATGTTAGAAAGAGAATAGTATTTATTCGATCTTACGAAAAATATGAAAAGTGAATACGTGTTCACATAAATATATAAATATATAATGGATCGGGTTGCGCGCAACAAAGCGTAAAGTGAATACGCGTTCACAAATACGTAAACATAATGGATCGGGTTGCGCGCAACAAAGCGTAAAGTGAATACGTGTTCACAAATACGTAAATATAATGGATCGGGTTGCGCAACAAAACATAAAGTGAATACGTGTTCACAAATACGTAAATATAATGGATCGGGTTGCGCGCAACAAAGCGTAAAGTGAATACGCGTTCACAAATACGTCATATAATGGATCGGGTTGCGCCGCGACAAACGTAAAGTGAATACGTGTTCACAAATACGTAAATATAATGGATCGGGTTGCGCGCCACAACAAAGCGTAAAGTGAATACGCAATCACAAATACGCATATAATGGATCGGGTTGCAGCGCAACAAAGCGTAAAGTGAATACGTGTTCACAAATACGTAAATATAATGGATCGGGTTGCCGCAACAAAGCGTAAAGTGAATACGCGTTCACAAATACGTAAACATAATGGATCGGGTTGCGCGCAACAAAACGTAAAGTGAATACGTGTTCACAAATACGTAAATATAATGGATCGGGTTGCACGCCGCAACAAATATGAAAAATGAATACATGTTCACCTGTATATAAATATGAAAAGTGAATACGCGTTCACAAATATATAAATGTAACAAACATATGGAAATGCAGGGGAATGTCCTAACGTATAATATGAGATAAAGTAAAGTGTTAGTTAAACTGAGAATTTCCTATGAGGAGTTCCTGCATATTTAAAAATGTTGTAACCTGATATGTTTTTGCAATATGCTTATTACGTTATAATGTGATTGCACTTGGAATATTGTGGTGTTGCTTTGAATTGCAGGGTAAGGTTCTCACTCGACGGATGGTAGAGTGACTCTTTATTTAACATGTTTGAAAAGCGTGATAGAGGAAAGGCTCACGCCAAGGCTAGCGATCGTCCATGACCTCTTGTCATACCAAGTCCATTGCTTCGGGCTTGGTACTCGTCAGGTCCAGAATGTCAGTTACAGTGTCTCGGGAAATGCCCATGTGGAATGGTCTCCCTTCCAACTTAGAATAATCTTTGTTAGTATGTCTATGTAGAAACAATATTTGCACGAGCATAGGCTCGCGTTATGTTTTCAATAAAGTCATAAACAGATTTCTTTGTTGTTATTTTTATTAATAGCTCCGTATTTGAATATAAGTTTAAATTTCTAAATAAAGAGAATTAAATGGTGCTCCTGGTGGGAAATAATTATCCAGGTGCCATCACGCCCTAAGTAAAGGCTTAGGAAAAGTCGGGGCGTGACACCCGCCTAGGAATATACCCGCCTAGGCGCCCACTCCCCGCCCTGGTCCCGCCTAGCGTTCTTTAGAACATTGCCTCCTTCTGCATTATCAAGTAGTCTCTCGCTTGTGGTGAGAAATCTTTAGGTGGTCGAGCTTTAATGGGTGATGCCATATACTATGAAGGATACACTGTTCAGCTGAGCATTAAGAGACCAAAGAAGGGAAAAACGAGGTCACAAACAAAGATTGCTCGCAGCTAAATATAAATTGAGAAAAAAGCTTTAAATCCCTTTGAAGATCCCCCTTTTCTTAGTGATATGCGGGACATACATCGTTATAAGTTGTCCAAGTTGCCAAGAAATAGTTTCTTTGTACGAGTAAGAGACCTGTGTATCTACACGGGTCCCACTCATTACGTATATGAGTTCTTAAAACTTTCTAAAGAGAAAACGAATGGTGTGAGATGTTGCTCTTGTGGATTGTATGAAGAGAGAGCTTTGAAGGTTCAGAGAATAATCTTATACACAAGGATTAGTCTATTGGTTGCTATTGCTTTTTCTTCCCCGGACAGTTCCTGTCCAGGTATTCGGAGGTTTGGACTTGGAGTTATTATTGCGCGTAGGAAAATGAGCTGGTTGAGGAGATCGTGGTGGTGTGAGAAGACTCGGGACATAGTTGATGTTCGAGGAGATGGAGACCTTAAAAGCTTCTCGATATGAGAGGCAGCGGAGCCCGAGGAGGGTGCGGTGGAAGAGAAGTCAGAGGGAGGGAGGAGGAGAAAATGGGATTAGAAGTGAAAGAATTAAGGGGGAAGGAGGCAGGGAGCGGGTGAGTGGGGTATGGGCGGTAAGAGTGGGGGTGATGGTGGCAGTTTAGCGGGGGTGTGGTACAGGATATGTCTTTGAAGGTTGAGAGACGATGAAGGGGAGAGGAGGAAATGGGTGTAGATCTCTGGATCGCCAAAGTTGCCATTGATTATGGTCACTGGGGACATAACAAAGTGGTGATTTTGGATCTTACTGAGTCTGATTACTCATTTGCTTAGCGATTTTCAATCTAGTTCTGGTGTTAAACAGAGCCAACAATTGTGCCAACAAATACTCTTTGGTAATTGCTTTTGTTTTTCAGAAAACAATTGTTCCATTTTTTTATAAGATAAAAAAGTAACGTTTTCCAATTTTTTTTCTGAAACACATAAAACCAATTTAAGGAGTATTGTATAACTAAATCTCCAAACACAAGTAAATTTGTGTAAAACTCATTACTATTGTGTAAAATCAAGTTTATTTCCGCACAATTTTTATACAAGCTAAACTCAGACCAAAACTAGATTGTTTTCAAATTCATACATTAAACATGATTTTCCATTTTCTAAAATTTAACTTTTTTCCAACCTAGATTTCTAACTTGCAAAAGAAATATTATTTATGTGGATTTACATCTGATGTGGTGTCCATTAGCAGGAAAGGACATGCTTGCTCCACTTAGCTAACTGTGAGGGCATTTCTTTTCCTAGAAAGCAAATGGAAGGCAGAATCGCTCTATTTCTAGTATAGCATCTTTCCCCCTTCTCCATTTATTTAATTTTTTGATAGGTGAGAGCATACTTATGTTTATAGAATCAAATGCGCATCTTATTTTTAACAAAGGATAGTAGGCTAGTCATAATGGCTCTCCTCGGTGGGAGTTAGAGTCACCATGAGAGCAAAGTGGAAAAATCCACTATTAGGCTCCCGCCTCTTGGATAAGGGGGTCCTGTGAGGTGTTGATTTACATAATGAAAATAAACAAATAAATGAAATGAGCATTTTCATTTTTGAAGCTCTCTTTCTATTTCATGATAAGACTTTAAATCTTCAATTGACGTGGCTTGAGGAAATATTCTCTTTATAAACAGTTGATTCTCCCACATTGGTTGTGGGATAGGAATTTGGACTCCTAATATGAACTTGGGCAATCCTCCCCTCATAAGCTAGCTTTTGGGGTTGAGATAGGACCAAGATCCATTCCTTACGTGGTACTAGAGTCAGACTCATCCCAATTCATTGTTTATCCGATGTTGGGACCCATCATATATTGTCCACGCTCCAGATGTCCAGTTTTGGGCGTACGCGGGGTGTTGATTCTCCCACATCGATTGTGGGATGGGAGTTTGGGTTTCTTATATAGACTTTGACAATCCTCCCCTCATAAGCTAGCTTTTGGGGTTAGAGATAAGCCCAATATCCATTCTTTACCTAAACTATTTGTTCAACAACAACAATAACATAGGTAGTGTAATTTCGCAAGTGGGGTCTGGGGAGGGTAAGATGTATCCAGACCTTACCCCTACCTTTGTGGGATAGAGAGATTGTTTCCGATAGACCCTCGTCTCTGGAAAGTGTTTTCAAAATAGGTGTGATTATGAATTATTTGTTCGTTTGTTGAACACTTGTACAATTCTACTTAGTGTGTGACAAACTTTCCTATATAGATAGTAGACTTCGCTTCAAGTGTTCACCAGTCCTTATTTTATACGCTTTCTATTATTTAAGAAATTCCATGGGTCTTATATGAGCATCTCTAGTTGTTTGTTGATGTGAGCATGAAAGTTTACCCTAGCTATCGCATGTACAATTTGCGTTATGGACTGTTCTGTGTCATCTTTGTGCCCTTATAGCAACATATATAAGAATCTTTATATAATTAGCGAATCTACGGTTTGTTTCATCTGGAAGTATGTTGTTGGATAATGGTGGTCTGTACCTCAATTTGAAGAGAGCCATATACTATTTGACCTAATTTTTGGAGAAAGGATCAACGTGGGACTTCTCTTCAGGCTTAAGTAAATACAAATCTCTCTTAATGATCTGTTTGGTATTTGTGGATTGTTTGTGGCTTTCTGGTAATGGTAGCAAAAATAAGACACATGATTTGGATATGGTTTTTAATTACAGGTGACATGTAGGTTGCTTGGAGTGATCCTGGAGGAAACTAGCCCAGAGGAACTTCAGGTAATTATTTCCAGGCTTTGATTATGGACCGGTGTTTAAATACAGTTGACGTTGTTTATACTTTGTCTTGACAGAAAAAAGCAACTGTGCGATCCTCTGTACTCGAAGTATTGCTCGAAGTCACCAAATTTTGTGACCTTTATCTCATGGAAAGAGTTCTCGATGATGAAAGTGAAGTCAGTTCACACTCTTTTATGTATTCTATTTGTTGATTTGTGATATTTACTGATGCGAATCCTTGTTCTATCCTGGTTGCCTGGTTTAGAAAGAATAGTATGTTGCATTATAGATGCCATTCGATGCCTCCTTCTTTTTCTGAAGAAATGGGAAACACACCTACTCTTGTGGGCATGATTCGTTAGCTTTCTGCACCCAATAAATTAGCTCTCTACACTTGTCATAAATTGAAAAATCTGAAGAGATGCAATTAGTGTCTTTCAGTAAGGGGAAAAAGGACTACAATTCGACAATAGTCTAGATCAACCTAAAATCAACCTGTTGTGCCTTTATAGTGGCAAAAAAAACTTCACTTGTTATCTTTGTTGTTTTTCATAGTTTCCTTTTCTCGCTCAAACTTGAGAGCAATTAATTCTTGCCTTACCATGAGGCACCATGGAAAATTGGAGCAAGAGCCAATTGACTCTGAGATGACATTGTACTTTTCTTCATTTCTATGTTGCTCGGACTCTTCAAAAATATCGACGGGTGCGTGTCGGATACTCCAAAAATCTCCAAAAATAGTGTATTTTTAGAGTATCCGACATGGGTGAGGCAACATTTTTGGAGAGTCCGAGCAACATAGCTTCCTTTTGAGATTTCTCATTTGCAAATTCCTGGTCATGCAACTTTTCTAAGTCTGCTTGGAGTTCGTTACCTGGACCAAATTGTTAAGAACGAGACTTGGAGAACCTAAAAGGAGAAGAACCAGAAATCAAATTACAATTTGGAGATGCTTTACTTACTTTTATCCAATTAATAGGTGCAGTAAGTTGTGACTTTCAGTATTTTTGTTTGTGGAACTTATTTTAGTCCCCAAATTGGATTTTTATAACTGTGGTGTCCGGGCCAGCTTGTGCGCACCTCGACTAATTCTACAGGATACCTGCCACCTCCCGCTAGCAACATGTACCAAGGTACCAGGTAACTATGTCCACCAAGCTAGAACAGATAGGAAGAATGCCTAGTTTTTTTTTGTCTCTGCTGAGATTTGAACCTGACTCATGGTTCTCACCCCACTTCATTGACCACTAGGACACACCCTTAGGGTGCCCCAAATTGTAATTTTAAGATTTATGTTCCTCTAGGACACACCCTTGGGGTGCCCCCAAATTGGAATTTTATGATTTATGTTCCTCTTTTAGAATTTCCCCTGGCACAAAGGCATTAGTCTTTTACATTCATCTTGGGTTGTATATCTATTATGCTTTCCAGCTACCTTGTCATTTCTTAGCAGCCACAAATTCTTAAACATGTGGGTCTTACTTTAGGATGTGTAAATGCTGTGTATGATGAAGCTGCATGTGTATATCAACACTTAAATTGTTTATTTCTATGCATATTCATCGCATGAACTAATATGTGCAGAAAAAGATCCTCCTGGCTTTAGAGAATGCTGGATTGTTTACATCTGGAGGCCTTGTCAAAGACAAGGTAATAGCTAAACAGATGTTTACCATCTGTAAGAAGTAAACTGTCAATAATACATTGTTAACCTTTTGGTTTTTCTGGGAAAAGATCAACTTGTTTTTCTTTCTTGGCTTTAGAGAATGTGGAGTGTTTCTTTTTTATGTCCACTTTTATGCATTATATGTTACTGATAAGACTGCAAATGCAGGTTCTCTTTTGCAGCACTGAGAATGGACGCACATCCTTTGTTCGACAACTAGAACCTGATTGGCACATAGATACAAATCCAGAAATCTCTTTTCAGCTAGCGGTACTCCTCATTTCCTTTGACTAAGAACATAATCAATTAGCTCATCATCATGTTAACTGTTATTTCTTTCAATAAAAGTAACTCATAAGCTGAAAAATGTAAATACCTCAGATGATAAATCCAATCATTGATCTGTTATGTGTTTCTTCTTCTCGTCTTTTCTCTATTTGTAACGTTATCGTTCTACTACTGCTCTAATTAGTTTGGCAATGCTATTCTACTATTGCTCAAATTAATCTCTAAAACTTCCTTATTCTTCTGCACAATTTGGGTTTGATTCATAGTGTAATTGCAGAGGTTTCCATTAGCTATAATTTGTATAATTGGCTCAAGACAAAACATAATCACAAGCAAAGCAAGAGAAACGGTCAGACTCAGACAAGAAATTAAAGCAGTATGAACATGCTGATAACAAAATCGAATACGTCATGGTAGCGCATTCTAATAAAAGGAAGCACTAGCTAACACAACTAATAAGATAAACAAAGTACACTAAAGAACACAACAGCAGAAATCAAATTACAGGGGACTATAAAGTAATATTGCGCCTATAAGTGTTATAGGCTAATCGGACCTACAGTAATAACACTACAACTATCATTTTATAAAGCGTAAGTAGGACTACGCTCGACTACCTACTACCCTTCTACCCTAATCCATGTCCTCCACAACCCCCTATCTAAGGTCATGTCCTCAGTAAGTTGCACCTACGCCATATCCCATCTAATCACCTCTCCCAATACTTCTTCGGCCTACCTCTACCCCTCTTGAACCCGTCCATAGCCAACCTCTCACACCTCCGCACTGGGGCATCTGTGTCTCTTCTCTGCACATACCCGAACCATGTCAATCTCGCTTCCCGCATCTTATCCTCCACCGAGGCCACTCCCACTTTGTCCCGGATATCATCATTTCTAATCCTATCTCTCCTTGTATGCCCACACATCCATCTCATCATCCTCATCTCCACAACTTTCATCTTTTGTATGTGCGAAGTCTTGACTGGTCAACACTTCGGCCCATACAACATAGTCGGTCTAACCACCACCCTATAGAACTTGCCTTTAAGTTTTGGTGGAACCTTTTTGTCGCACAAAACTCTAAATGCAAGCCTCCATTTCATCCACCCTGTCCCAATACGATGTGTGATATCGTCATCAATCTCTCCATTCCCTTAGATAATAGACCCTAGGTACTTGAAGCTTCCTTTCTTTGGAATGACCTGAGTACCAAACCTCACCTCCACGCCTGTCTCAGGGTCGCTCCCGTTGCTGAAGTTCCGTTGCTGAAGTTGCAGAAGCAATTTGTTTATCATTTCTAGTACATCAATGAGGCAGAGAAGCTGCTAAGGTTTAAAACATAAAGATCTTTTCCATTTTTAACACAAAATATTCTGTGACGATATGAATGCCTCAGATGTGTAAGAAGTTACTTGTTCCTTGCTCCATTACAATATGCGTTTGGAAATATACATTGGTTTACTGTAAAAATTGATCTTTGGGGTCACCTTCTAATATGATGTGATTCATTCTGATGAATATACATTGGTTTACTGTAAAAATTGATCTTTGGGGTCACCTTCTAATATGATGTGATTCATTCTGATGATCAAATGTGTCTTTAGTTTTGTTATCTAATACTTTAAATCCTTATTTGTTACAGAGATTCATCAAATATCAGTTACATGTTTCACCTACCAAGTCAGAAAGAACAGCTATCAATGTCTTCAACTCAACAACATTGGAGCAGTTCTTTGGAAGTGTTTAGATGCAACCAACAAGAGCTCTTAGCAAATTTCGTTTATTTTAGTTTTTTTTTTCATTTTTCATTTGTTGTTTTCCCTTTCTTCTCCTCTCAAATCTATTAGGCATGTGAAAATTATGTTTTGACTTCTATTTTTATTTGCTTTTCTTGGTACCTGCTGCTTCATAGTGTGAGATTAAGGTGCACTAATTGTAACACTGGTATTGACGAAACAAATCCATCTACGTTGATGTGTATTGATATTACCTCTCCTTTCATCATGGACGTGAATGTCATTATAAATTACTTCTACTAGGTTTCGTTACTCTACAATGTCCTGAACTCTCAAGTCGACGTTGCTCTCGAGCTCTGCATACCGTTTTGTTATCCTGTTCAACAGTTCTGCATAACGCAAAATCAGGGAGAACAGAAAAGAGCATAAGAAAGGAGCTGTCTGTGTAAACTATTTGGAAAGCGTAGGTGCACTCCTGTAACTTTATTCTTTTTAAATACTCAATTTTTTTTGCAATGATTCCATTACCAGCATTAGATACTTTAGTTTCGTTATTTTGAGGAGCCGAATCTGTATGATTGGAATTAAATCAAGGTTAAACGTATGACAAATCATGCAAGGAGCAAAACTAGCATAATAAATAATTGAAGGACTAGTACTGTTATTTCTGTAAATAGTGTCTTTCGAAAAAAGTTGCTCTACCTATCAAGATAGAGGTAAGATGCAGTATCTGCTCTACTCACTGCGTGTGAATTTTCTTTGGGTATGTTGTTGTTGTATTCTTTCCTCGGTGCCAAACCGATGATACATTTTTAAATTTGAAAACAATTTAAATTGAATACTAGAAGTAATATTTTTATAACCTCATAAATAGTATGACATGTTTAAGAACACAAGTTTCAACCTTCTTAAAGCCACACAAATGTTATAGACTACAATTTTAATTATTTTTATATCTTTCTTAGACTCATATCTAATTAAACTAGACATATAAATTGGAGTTGGAGGAAGTATTACCTTTCCCGTCCTATATTATTTGTCAACTTTTCTCTTTACTAGCTTTTAAGAAATTATAAATAAAAGTGTATTTTTATTACATTATCTCTATTTCGCTTCAATGAATTACACTATAATTAATATTGACTAATTTTAAAAATAATTAATATTAAGGATAAAATAATTTTTTTAAATTAATTATATCTTGATTTTGTAAATTGCTTATAAAGCATTGTACTCTAATTTGGGTTGTGGAGTAGCTGGCGTTCGAAACTATAGTAGCATTCGGATATTGGTGTAATCATTTTAAACCGTATTACCAAAACTTATCTTCATTTCAACAGTTCCACACATATCCAAACTGAAACAACCAACTGTTTCATTACTTCACTGAATCAAATGATCAGCTGCAACCTTATTCCTCTACCTTCAAAAACCAACCTTAAACCTCCTCATCCAGACACCCAACATCCTCGTACTTCCCGTACAAATCATGTACACAATCTACATTTCTCTCATCACATTAAAGAACCACCTCAAAAATACCCAAAACACAACAATTTACCCAACTTATTATCAGTCCACGCAAAAAACCCACATGCCATTTACAAAGATATTCAAAGATTTTCTCACCAAAACAAACTTAAAGAAGCACTTACCATTCTTGATTATTTAGACCATCGTGGCATACCGGTAAATTCAACCACATTTGCTTCCCTTATAGCTGCTTGTGTTCGTTTGAAATCTTTAAGTGCTGCTAAAATCGTGCATACCCATATAGTCATTAATGGACTTGAGAATAATGAGTTTATACAAACTAAGGTTGTTAACATGTATGCAGCTTGTGGGTCGATTGAAGATGCGGATAAGATGTTTGATAAAATGCCTGTGAGAAGTGTGTACCCATGGAACGCGTTGCTTAGGGGTAATGTGGTATTGGGTGGACGTAAGTATCGTGAAGTGTTGGGTACGTTTTCGGATATGAGGGGATTGGGGGTGGACTTGAATGTGTATAGTTTTTCTTGTTTGCTCAAGAGTTTTGCGGGTGCTAGTGCGTTTTTTCAAGGTTTGAAGACGCACGGGCTTTTGATCAAGAATGGTTTTTTAGGAAGTGATATAATTAGGACTAGTTTGATTGACATGTATTTCAAGTGTGGTAAAGTTAGGCTTGCTTATCGCGTGTTTGAGGAAGTTGAGGAGAGAGATGTAGTTATGTGGGGTGCGATGATAGCTGGTTTTGCTCATAATAAACTGCAAAGGGAGGCATTGGAGTATACAAGATTGATGATAAAGGAGGGACTAGAGGTGAATTCTGTTATTCTAACTACTATCCTTCCCGTTATTGGAGAAGCACGGGCAAGCAAACTTGGCAAGGAGGTACATGCTTATGTGATCAAGACAAAGGAATACTCGAAGCAATTGTTCATTCAATCTGGCTTAGTTGATATGTATTCTAAGTGTGGAGATATTGTATCAGGAAGAAAGGTGTTTTATGGTTCAAAAGAGAGGAATGCAATTTCTTGGACTGCTCTAATCTCGGGTTACATTTTAAATGGGAGACTTGAGCAGGCATTGAGATCAATTGTGTGGATGCAACAAGAAGGCTTTAAGCCCGATCTTGTAACTGTCGCTACCGTTCTCCCTGTTTGTGGGAACCTGAAAGTAATAAAACAAGGGAAAGAGATTCATGCTTATGCAGTGAAAAACGATTTTTTGCCTAATGCATCTGTAAGTACGTGCCTAATGATGATGTACTCAAAGTGTGGTTTGCTTCAATATTCATCTAGAGTTTTTGATAGCATGGAGAAGAGGAATGTTATATCATGGACAGCCATGATGGATTCATATATTGACTCTGGGTGTCTTGAGGAAGCACTTGGTGTTTTCCGGTCAATGCAGTTGTCAAAGCACCGGGCAGACTCTGTTGCAATGGGAAGAATTTCAAGTGTTTCTGGAAAATTAAGACTTTTGAAACTCGGGAGAGAAATACATGGTCAAATTCTGAAGAAAGATTTAGCATCTGTACCTTTTGTTTCTGCAGAACTTGTGAAGATGTATGGGAGTTGTGGTGCAATTGATAAATCGAGGTTTTGCTTTGATGCAATACCTGTCAAAGGATCTCTGACATGGACTGCTATTGTAGAGGCTTACGGATTAAGTGGCCAATATGGAGAAGCAATAGACAAGTTTAAGCAGATGATATTGAAGGGTTTTAACCCGAATCATTTTACTTTTAAAGTTGTTTTTGTTATTTGTGAGAAAGCTGGATTTGCTGATGAGGGCTGTGAATTCTTCACCATGATGACACGAAAGTATAAGATAAAGGCATCTGAAGACCATTATAATAGTATCATTAACCTTCTACAAAATGTTGGTCGCGTTGAGGAGGCTGGAAAGTTTTTGCTTCTCAAGCAATCCTTGGCATGAGGTTGAAAAGAAAGATTGACCTTATTGCATGTTGGTCAGACACAGTTATACATTTGCTATTGTGTTTCAATCAAGGTTGGTGGGAGAGTAATAATTCCTCAAGCTCAATGGTTACATTTCGCATAAGGAGCACGCGGAAGGACCTTCAAATGAGATGGTGTGTCGGGGAATATGGAACTTTTAGTGGCAGTGATTATTTGTAGATGTATTTAGTCGAAGAGGCTAATACAGATTCAAATGGTGGTTCTGGTCTTACCCTTCTGTAGCAATTCTTGCTTCGATAGCTTTGTTATATAAAACTCTGTATAGGCTCCAACATTTTAGTATGGTAGATCAACAAGTTTCCTCAATGAGGAAGCTGAATGAAGCATTTATTTAAGCCACGTATTTACTGACTAGATGCTAGTAGCTAGCACGGCCCCAACAATTTGTGTAATATTAATTCTACTTCAAAATGTTTTATGAGACTTTTGTGAAGTAAAACAAAATCTCAAAAGCAATATAATTATTTCTCTGTTTAATTTATGTAACATTTGTCGCTTTTGATAGTCAATTTAACTATTTTTTGAAGTTAAATTGTATTATATCAACTCAATATTTTAAGAAAATTTAAATATTCAAAAATATATGAAAAGTATTATATGTTGCATTTCTCTCATGTCAATATAATAAAAAATATACTTTAAAATATTGATCAAAATTGACGTAGTTTAAATCTCGAAAAGCAATTCAAAGATTGTTTTTACTATATATTTAAATCAAGTAAGAATACAAATGAAATAGGGCGTATACCTTTGCTATATAGAAAATGTAATCATCATTTCCTAAACACAAGTGAGTCAATGTGAGTAACGCCGCCCTAGCAGCAGCTAAAAAGAAGGCACCATTCACTGCCGGAATCCAATCAATGGAAATAATTTTCCCAATGGAAGCACAGTTGTGTAACCAACCTCCTCCTCACCAAGTCCAGGCATCACCTCTTTCACTTTCTTTTTGTTTGTTCAAGTGTGTTTTAGTCTGTCAACTGTTTGATAAAATGTTCGCAGAAGTACTTTGAAGAGCTATTAGCCACCAGACAATGCCACGGCATCAAAGTTAAACCTACTCCACGTTATGGAAAGGGTAAGTAATTCTAATTCCTTTGATTATCGCCGCATCAACAGAATGACTATATAAAAGACTTTCATTCAACATGGGGACTCTTGTTTTATGTGAATAAGTGCTACTCCCTCCGTCCCAATTTCTGTCTAATCAGTCCAAAAAGAATGACTATTATTAATTAGTTATATAGTTTGTTAGTTAAATATGCTAACCTGACAGTTAGTTAGGAGTCTAGGTCGGTTAGTGTGTCATTAGTTAGACTAGATATTTCTCCTTATTCTTCTTCAATATGTATATATGCAAGAACCATGGATGTAATTAGTTAGTTGAGCTTTCTTTTCATCAAATGAGAATGCAATGTTTCTCTCTCTAGCTCTCTCTTTACTTTGTGGCAGTTACCAAGCTTAACCATTGTTGGTGAGCTTTACATCTTCATTTTCCACCATTGTAGGTGAGCTCATAGCTTCACCATTGTTGCTCATTACTGAGTTTTACATGGTATCAGAGCGAGGACATCGTTATTCCTGCTTTTTTATGTTCGATAATAAACCTAATTCTCAATTCCGCAATTAACAATTCCTTCGATTCTCATGTGAGTTTGTTTTGCGATTCGAGTTCCTCTGAAATACTTTCAATTAAAGTGGTCAATTGATCGATTGAAGTGTTCTATTGACTTTACATCAAACTTCTAGAAGCTTCTATTTGTCCGCCATGGCTGAAGTTGAAGATCGAAATACAGAGGTCACGAGAAATGTAGAGGTCACGATTGATGCGGGTAGCCCTCTCTATGTGCATCCCTCTGATAGCACAAGTACACCTCTTGTGTTAGTTCCTTTCTAAGGCACTGCTTATCGATCATGGAGAAAAAGTATACTTAGGTCATTGTCGGTTAAAAATAAATTAGGGTTCATAAATGGAGTGTAAAAAACCAGCGCAAAATCCCCCAACCTATCGTCAATGGGAAAGGTGTGACGATATGGTTACATCTTGGATATTGAATTCACTTGGGAAAGACATAGCAGATAGTGTTGAGTATGTGTGTAGTTCTTTGGAACTTTGGGAAGAGTTAGAGGATCGTTATGACCAAACTAACGGAGCAAAACTATACCAAATTCAGAAAGTGATAAATGATTTGAATCAAGGAATGCTGGACATTACCACATACTACACTAAGATGAAGGGATTGTGGGAAGAACTAAGCAATTTGAGCTTCAAGAGCTACTGTAACTGTGCCTGTACTTGAGGAGCCAAGGATAACATGCCTAAGGCTGAACAAGATAGGAGATTGATTCAATTTCTTACGGGATTAAATGAGGTGTACACCACAATTAGGGAAGCATACTCATGATGAACCCCTTGCCATCTATGACACAAGCTTTTGCTTTGTTGGTTCAGGAAGAAAAACAAAGGGAGTTCAAACCAAATAATATAATCAGATGTTTCTGGAATCAAGTTCATTAAATGCAAGTGCAAATTCATATGCTGGTACAAGCTCTTCAGGTGGAAGACCCTTCAAAATAAATTACACAGGGTTAGGCAATCCCTCAATCAGGGCATACCAAATATAGGTGTTTTAAGTTGCATGGTTACCCACAGAATCAAAATCCAAACTCAGGATATATCCTCAGAATAGAAACAACTACAATGGGAATCAATCAAATGGTCAGTATCAAAGACATCAGAACATTTTTGGGCAAGGATATGTTGCAGATCAGAGGTTTAATAACAAGGGAAAGAGTGTGATTTCAGCAAATGCTGTGGAAATGTCACCAGATCATTACAACAACAAAGGAGGAGACTCTAGCAGTCATACTGGTAGTCCCAGTATTAGCATTACTAAGGATCCATATGGGCAGCTTGTCAACAGCCTGAGAATACAGTAGATAATCAGAATGAGATGCAGATAACTAATGGAACAACCAATTTTGCAGGTATCATAACTTGTACCTCCTTAGTTGATTTTGGTAAATTTTCATGTGGTTGTTTCAAAACAAAGTCTGACTTATGGATACTAGATTCAGGAGCAACCCATCATATGGCCTTTAATAGAAACCACATGCCAAACATTGTGACCCTACCTTACCCAATATTAGTGAATTTACCAAATGAATATAGAGTGAAGGTCACAGAAATAGGAAATGTAAAACTTGCATCTAAGATCACTCTGTATAGAGTCTTGTTTGTTCCCTCTTTTAAATACAATTTATTTCCATTAGCTATTTGGTAATACATTTAAAATGTATTGCTGCCTTTTCTGATACTTCATGCCTTTTGCAGGGCCCTTCACTGAAGAGGCCTTTGGAGATTGGTAGAGTACTTGTTGGCTTGTATCTACACTGCTCGCTTGAAAAAGACTCCAAGCAAGGACTTAGGTTCAAATGTGTTTTCTGCTTCTTGTTCCTCCTTTCATGTAGATAAGCTGCATTGCAATTGTCATTTCCATTCATGTCATTCCCCTACATTTGTACAACCTTTGTCTTGTCATTCACATTCACTTGTACAAAGATCCATTCATTATAATGAAAGCAATGCAGTGTGTCTTCTATGTCTCATGAAGTAACTACAGACCTGTTGTGGCATTACAGGTTAGGCCATGTGCCATTTGCAAAAATGGACATGTCCTGCATACCTGTGACTTTCTCCTCCAAACAACCTTTTCTTTGTTCCATTTTTTCAATGGCAAGACAATCTAGGTTGCCATTTCCCACCAAACCACACAGTACCACCAAGATCTTTGAACTGTTACATGTTGATCTTTGGGACTCTTATAAATCCCCTACACATGATAATTTCAAATATTTCATCACATTAGTAGATGATTTTAACAGGTCCACTTGGACAAATGTGATAAGTTGCAAAAGTAATGCCTTACACATAATCAAAGCCTTTGTGAACATGATGGAAAACCAATTCCATACAACCATTCAAACCATTAGAACATATAATGGGCTAGAATTTAATACCGCTGAATCCACATTGTTTTTCGAGTCTAAAGGAATAATTCACCAAAAGTCTTATCCATACACACCACAACAAAATGGTATGGTGGAAAGAAAGCACAAGTACTTGCTTGAAACTGCAAGGGCCCTTCTGTTTCAGTCCAAATTGCTAATCAAATACTGGGGTGAATGCATCCTATGAAGCACGGACACCTCATTTAGGGTGAGGTGTCCGTGTCGGACACCTCATTTAGGGTGAGGTGTCCGTGTCGGACACCTCATTTAGGGTGAGGTGTCCGTGTCGGACACCTCATCGGACACGAAACGCCCCGGACACGTGTCCGGGACGTTTCCAAAAAAAAAAAAAAAAAATCGGACACGGCGGGGACACGCGGGGACACGGCAGGACATTTTTTTTTTTAGAAAAGTTTAGTTTTAATTTTATTTGATCTATTTTAAGTAAATTTATATTTATTTGAATTTGGGTCTTGGGACATACTTATGTATTAGTTTATGGACTATGGTCTTATGAATTATGTATTGAATATTTGATTGATTGTCAATTTGTTATGAATGTTTCTTTTTAATTTGGTACATATTTAATTTGGTATTTTGGTTATTTGGTATATAACAAATTTGAATTAAATTTATAATTTATTTATGAATGTGAAGCTTTAATAATATTAATTTTAGTATTTTATATATATATATATATAAATATTTTTTAATTTATTTTTACAGCCGTGTCCCTGCCGTGTCGTGTCCCCTATTTTTCAAAATTGCCGTTCTCACGTGTCCGTGTCCGTGTCCTATCGGACACCTCTCACGTGTCCGTGTCCGTGCTACATAGAATGCATCCTTACTGCTACATTCAGCATAAATAGATTGCCATTTGTATCTCTAAAAAACAAATGTTCCTTTGAAGTGTTATATGACAAGAAACCCCTCTATTCTTACATGAGAAGTTTTGGATGTTTATGTTATCCAACTACCCCAAAAGCCCATAGAACAAAAATTGAACCTAGAGCAACACCCATGTGTTTGTAGGATATCCCTTTGGTGCAAAAGGGTACTAGGTCCTAAGTCTGTTAACAAAGAAAATTCACACTTTAGGGATGTAATATTTCATGAGACAGTGTTTTCTTTTTCTTTTAATAATGATGCATCTTTTGTTGCTCCTTCTCCTTTTCATTCTATGCCTTTTTTTTATCCAAGTTCTTGTCATGACAATGTGTATAGTGATCATATAGATGCTAGTAATGCAAGTCCAACTATGTCGCCTGACCACTCATCTATACCTGCATATCCTAATACACCACTGCCATCGCCTGATATTTCCTTAACTGATCATAGTTCACCATCTATTCAAACACTTGCACATGCTTCTGATACTCAACCACAATTAGCACCTAATGTGGAAACTAGGAAATTCCAGACCACATCACCCTCCAAATTACCTCAAAGATTACCAATGCAAACTACCTATGCTCAAACCATCTACCTCTCAGCCTGCTCACTATCACACACCATCATTATCACTACATGCTTCCTTCCTTAATTGAAGTCGCATACCACCTGAAGTCCTGGCACCTGATAGTCAGTCCTATGTAATGAATATATCTCATGTTTGTGAGCCTTCTTCATATGGAGAAGCAACTATAGATCCTGCATGGCAAGATGCCACGACATAGGAATTTACTGCGTTGTATAATAACAACACTTGGGATCTTGTGCCACTACCAGTTGGTAAGAAATCTATTGGATGTAAACGGGTATACAAAATAAAGCACAAGGCTGATGGAAGTATAGATCGGTATAAAGCTAGGCTAGTTGTGAAAGGATACACTCAACATCATGGGATAGACTACACAGAGACATTTAGTCCTGTTGTCATTGTTAGAACCCTGATAGCTACTTCCACTAAGAAACATTGGGAAATTTACCAACTAGATGTAAACATTGCACTTCTCTATGGAGAATTGCATGATGAGGTGTACATGGATGTCCCTCCAGGACTGGCTACTCATTCTCCAGGCTTGGTCTGCAAGATAAATAAGTCACTCTATGGCTTAAAGCAAGCAAGCAGATAATGGTATGCAAAGCTGACAGAGGCATTGAATTCTAGAGGCTACACTCATTCCATGAATGACTATTCCTTGTTTTCCAGAAAGAAAGGCACCTTTGTAGTGTTTGTTGTTGTATATGTAGATGACATCCTGCTAATAGGTACTGATTATGATGAGATCATACAACTCAAAGCTTTCTTACACAATCAGTACAAAATTAAAGACTTGGGCAGACTACACCACTACTTGGGCTTAGAGATACTTTACAAAGATGACGGTGTACTAATTTCACAGATGAAATTTGTTCAAGATCTGCTCAAAGAGTTCCATTGTGATCATCGCAGTGCACTCACCTCACCACTTGATCCTGCCACCAAACACAAAGCAAAGAAAGGCAAGCCACTTTCTGATCCTACGTGCTATAGGAAGTTAGTGGGGAAACTCAATTTCCTTACTAATACCAGACTTGATATAGCATTTGGAGTATAACATCTGAGCCAGTTTATGCAAGATCCTAGGGAGCCTCATCTTCAAGCTGCTTACCACATGTTAAGATATCTCAAGAGAGATCCTATCACGGGTGTTTTTATGTCATCCTCTTCAGATTATATAGTTCAGGCCTATTGTGATTCAGATTGGTCCTCTTGTCCTGATTCTAGGAAATCTATCACTGGGTACATTGTGCTTTTAGGTGGAAGTCCTGTCAGTTGGAAGAGCAAGAAACAAGAAACTATCTCCCTTTCCTCTGCTGAAGTAGAGTAGAGATCCCTCAGAAAAGTAGTGGGAGAACTGGTATGGTTGCACAGATTGTTTGATGAGTTAACATTCCCTCTATCTGGTGCTTTTCAAGTTTACTGTGACAGCCAGTCAGCATTACAAATAGCCAAAAATTATGTCTTCCATGAAAGAACTAAGCATATTGAAGTGGACTGCCACTTTGTGAGAACCAAGCTCCAAGAAGGATTGATTGCACTGCACCACATATTGGTACTCATGATCAGTTAGCTGACATACTCACCAAAGCTCTCACTAGCATTAAACATTCAACTCTACTTGGCAAGTTGTCAGTATTCACCACACCTCCAACTTGAGGGGTATTAAGATATTTACTATTAATTAGTAGAGTTAGTTATATAGTTTGTTAGGTGGTTAGTTAAATATGCCAACCTGGCAGTTAGTTAGGAGTCTAGGTCGGTTAGTGTGTCATTAGTTAGACTAGATATTTCTCCTTCTCCTTCAATGTGTATATATGCAAGAACCATGGATGTAATTAGTTAGTTGAGCTTTCTTTTCATCAAATGAGAATGCAACGTTTCTCTCTCTAGCTCTCTTGGTGAGCTTTACATCTTCATTTTCCACCACTGTAGGTGAGCTCATAGCTTTACCAATGTTGCTCGTCACTGAGTTCTACAACATCTTTCTATACTTAGTAAAAATTATAACTTTTTCTCATTTTACCCTTACCGAAATGATTTGTAGCCACACATTTCTCAATGCCTTGTTTTAGATCACAAATTTCAAAAGTCTTCCTTTTTTTCGCAAACGCCATGCCGAGTCAACCACCTTCGTATAAAATGGGACGGAGGGATTAATATTTTTCCCCTTGATAGTCCATGGGCATCGGCTAGTTATCTATTGACATGTATTTGATTGATTGATTGATTGTCTAATGTCTGATATGCAACTAAAGTTAGTAACTTGATGAGGAATTTCAAGGTGGTTTGCGTAACCACTTGTTAGGGAATTTTGAAATGTGGGTTTGCTTACCCTACGAAATTGTACTGTTTTGGGTTTCTGCTGGTCGAATCTGCTAGTAGCATTTATGTAATACTCCTTTCGTCTCAATTTATGCGACACAGTTTGGATTTCGAGAGTCAAACTTCTTTATTTTGACCGTGAATTCTGACATACAATCTTTAAGCATTTTGAAAAATAATTTACATATTTAGAAACTACATAAAAAGTACTATAAGTCACAATAATTAACAATTTAAAATAATTAAAGGCATACGAATAAATCCCGGTCAATGATTTTCTTGTTTGACTCTCGAAAAGCGAAAAGCGAAAAGTGTCACATGAATTGGGACATAGGTCTGTTCTAGTTGCTAAATCTTCGTTCTTTTGTGGTTTTATTAGTCAATCAGCATTATATTGAAACTTCTGGCATTGCAGGGGTTTATGCTGAGACGGACTTCAAAGAAGAGGACCTTGTCTTGAAGGATCAAATGCTTGCTGGCACCCAACATTCTTCAAATAAGGTATTGCTGATTGAACTAGTGGCACAGTATACTTTTTCTTCCTCGGAGTAAACATCCAACTTCTTGTATTTATTTTTCACTTCTCTCTTGGGTGACATCCTTCACCTTGATCTTTTGCATGTGGCAGGTAGACTGTTTGGTATGTAGTTATTGTTTCTGCTTTATTGGGTCAATAGAGCTTCAAATTGGGAGGAAGCTTTATTTAGAACAGCTGGGTGTCTCCCCTAACAATGAGTGTCACATGCAACAAGATTGTTATAACTCTGATTCATCTCTTGGTGAAGATGATTCTGATGTAGAAGATCAGCAAGTCTCTAAAGAATGTTCTTCTAGCCCTTCAAAAGATAAAATTCCTCTCCCTAAGGATGTGGTCGAGTCATTGTTTAATGGTGAGATGAAACTACCATATTCTGAGAAGTTTTCATTGCCTCCAGTTGTTACTTGTCCTGGTGGATGTAAAGAGAACTACTATTGCAGGTAAACATTCTGCTATTTTCCATAGTTTGCATAAAATTTTCATTCAGTAATGCAAAGCACCCAAAATTTATTTTATACTGTAATTAGAAGTAACAAGTCAATGAGACTGCATGACATGACATAAGCAGCTTTTGAAATTTGACACATTTCTAGTCATGCTGAATAGGATTTTTTTAACATCATAACGCTGTCATCTCGTGCCAATTGAAGGGTTTTTCTATCTTCATTGTGTTTGAATCTTATCCATTTCATCGGTTACATGGAGGAACACCTAGCATGTTGTGATATGAGAATCATTGTTGCAGGGTTTCTGCAACAGCCTTTCTACAATCTAGGAGTAGACCTAAAAGCCTTCTTCGAGGCACCTTTTAGAGGCTATTCAAGAAGTACATGAGGTAGCTGGCATACCATGTAGACATGTATTTCTGAGGTGTCTGCCTCAGCTGCTAAAATTACAATATGGTAACTGTAACTCTAAATGAGAAAACAGATGAACAAATCTTGGTGGCACATTTTCTCTGGTTATATCCTTCTGCTATTCAAAATGTTAAATAGCTTTAGGTATTGGAAACCTCTCGGGTGAGATGAACTTGTTTTATCATGTTTTTACCTCTCATATTACCTAAGTTGGGCGGACTTTCTGTTTTGGGTGCCGTTCGTCCGGATACGGGGTGTGCGGGAGCGGGATACAGTCAATCAATTTCGGATACTTTGACCGGAGTACATCGAAAATTTGGGGGGGGGGGGATTGAGATTTGATTTCTCAAAATTAAAGATAAAACGGATTTAATATAAGGAAAATGGCATACCTTCAATATTATAGTATTTTTGTCTCATTTTTTGCTGCTTCGTGTTTCAAATAAATCAAGGTCGTGTTATGAGTTTTGATGGTAGACAGTAGCATCGATATATCTTTATAGCTCTATTTTTTATGATTTTGAATTTTCTTAGCCGAATCCCGGCACCCGTTTCCATACCTGGATACGCACCTCCAAATCTTAAAATTTAGATTTTATCGAATCCAACACTCGGATACGTACCCGTATCGGATACCCGCGCCCTAGTCCGAGCAACTTAGCATATTACCACCTAATGACTCTTGTTGTCAATTTACCTGACCATCACTACAACTGAATACTTTACTAACCTTTTTAAAATCTTTGGCAGCAAATCTTGCGCTGAGGCTGATTGGGAGTCTTTTCATTCTTTGCTGTGTACTGGGGAGGGGTCAATGTCATTAAGCACAAAGGCACTTCTGAAATTCATAGAACATGCTAATGGTAAGGTTCTAATTTGGCTGCTACCTGTTATGTTAGTCTAGTTCATAACTTGCCTACCCATTTATCTTGTTGTTCAAGCTATTTCCTTTTCTTGTTTCTTCTGCCAGATACAAATGACATTTTCCTTCTTGCAGCAAAGGTAAGTCCTTTCCTTTTATTGGTGCAACTTGCCTCTTTCTTCTTTTTCATTTTTCCTGTCAAACTGCAAAGCATTTTTGAAGAATAGCTTATTTCCTATTTTTCTAATGTCTTGCATCGCTTTCGTTAATTTTTCATGTCAAACTGCAATTCTTCTTTGGAAAAATGAGGTGCTTATGTGAACACATACGCCTCTGTGTTTGTATGTCTTACTACAGGTTGGAAACCTTCTTAAGCAATTCCTTGCAAACATATTTTTGTGTTATAGGTGATTTCTTTCACTGTCTTAAGACATAGGAAGTTGAAAGAAAGTCGTCATGAGGGAAAAGGGAAGCAGGTTATTTCAGAAAGCATTGATTTTTCTTTACTGGGTGAGGCATGGAAGCCCGTGTCAATGGGGTACAAAAGAAGGTACTTAAAACGTTTTTGTTACTCTTCACAAGTTGCTAAAACCTGAAGTTTAGCCCCGTTGAAGCAAAACTTATGCTCCCACAAGAAAGTGCATATTCTTGCCCAATTACTAATATTTTATATTGTCTTTCCTAAATTACATCAGCACGGTGATGGCTAACTGCATGACTGTAGAACTTGTAGATATCTCAGTCCACTTTATGGACCACTTGTGTTAAAAAATTGACTCATATTCATCTGTTGCAACATAGTGGTGAACAAAAGTATTTCATCGTTGATGGTAACATTGAAGTTGGTAAATATTGAAAATTAATAATAGCTCAATATGTTGTCTAGTCTCGTGAGGGATTAATCATATTTGGTAATGAAATCATTGGCTCTTTTAGTCGTCCTGGCATTCAAGTTTGTGTTGTTTCCATATCTTAGTTATTATTTTAATTTACAAACTTGACGCATATCCACATTGTTTAAGTTTCATTTATATATCCTACAAAATACTATGTCATCTTGAATAAAAAAGCAATATTACTTCTTGTTGCAGACCTAAGATAAATAAAACTTTTACTCTCTAATAGTTAAGCTTTTACATGAGGTGGTTGTACACTCTAATAAGATATTAGAGCCACTTCACGTGTAACCTAAGATGATGGCGGGACAACCCTTAGCAGAAACTTGGAGGCATATGTAACACTATAAGCAAATATCGGCAAAACACGGAAAGATGTTTGAGTATTTAAGGAAATTAACCTTAAGACCCACTGAGGGATTTTAAAGCACGAGGGTCTAAGCCCAAAGCATACAGTGTCACCTCTGGATTGGGCTATTTGAATCACAATTCAGTGTATTTTCAAAGAAGAAAAAGTCCTGGGTTCAAGTCTGATCACCACCCATAATTTTTTTTCCATGTGCTTGACCCAAAAAGAAGAATCATGCCAGTACGTGAGAGGGCGTGTTGTAGACCTAAGATAAATACATAATGGTGTTCTCTATCTTAAGTTGAAACTTTTAGAGGTGTCACACAATTCAATATTTCTATGCCTATTGAATCTTATAAGGTAGAGCTTAGAGGTTTACCTCGTGTGTCCATAATGTGAGCAAGGTTGAACAAGTCACTCCCGAAAAACTACAAGTTAAGTTACTCTCATAGTGTGAAGTGACTTTTTTGTATAGGTGGTGGGATTGCATTGCTTTGCCAGACGATGTTGATGGTTCCGATGAAGCGTCATTTAGAATGCAAATAAAGGAGCTGGCATTCACGGTAATCCTCCTTGGTTCCGATGTAACCTGCTTGCGTTTTTAACCATCACTTCAATCTGCTAGTAATGTGCTGAAGTATCTCTAATTTGTCAGCTTCAGCTGCATAGGAGGAGTAGTTTTTTCACCTGTCACCAATCATCTGTTAAAATTGTTAAATTACCCTCCTTGGGGTGGAAGTTGATTCTATTAGTAGACCAAAAAAGGGTCTGCTTCTCTTCTATTTGGCTGAAATAGATGATGTGTCGCAACTCTCCTCTTTTATAATTTGGGCCTTTGGGGACCAGTTTCGAGCCGGAAGAACCCGTTTCCCTAAATTTTATTTACATTTCAAGAATAAACTAGTTTTTTCTTCCAGAAGATAATGGAGCCTGTAATTGATGTGAAAGCTGCATACTACCAACCTCATTCGAAATAAATGTGCAATATACAAAGAATCAAGAGTGTTCTGATGTTGCGTGGTGTAAGCTAATGTGCAAGATACAAAGAATCAAGAGTGTTCTGATGTTGCGTGGTGTAAGCTGTCATTGCATAATCTGACCGCCAGCTTTGACAGAAACTACTGCTCAATTGCTTTCCAAAGATTTAAAAACTTTATGGTCTTAATGTAGCGAGGCAATCAGAAGAAAACACTATGTTGTATAAGTCCTGCTTAGGAGTTAAGTTTAGTCGCATTCGTCAAAATTCTGTGTTCTCTTGGTGCTTTATACATGAACCTCTAAACCTGCGTATTTTGTTCTATATTTATCTGAATTTCACTGGTCTTGCTTCTTGGCTTTCTAAACTGAAATTTGATTTATCAGTTTGTATTGTCCAGTCTCTGCAGCTCCTCAAGGCGGCTATCTTTGACGAGGAATGCAAGCCATGTATCCTGATTACTTTTGAATCAATTGACTGCTCCTCTTAACTTTACTGTTATTTTCTTTATTTACGCTGTTCAATATGGAATCCTTGACTCTTGCCAGTATTCTCCCTTGAAATATATGGCAATATTATTGGCATGTTTGAGCTGAATAACCTGTAAGTTCATGATAGATAAACTATCTTCATATTATTTCCAGCATGCATGCAATAAATCTGATGATTGTTTCCCTCTTCTGCAAATCGCATACAAAATAAATTTTTACCTCTTTCGAAATTGAATGTCCTAATTTGACTTGGCAAATTTATTACTATGACAAGAGTCTTTGTTGCATAACGTATTCTTTAAAATTATTAGGGTTAGAATAATTAAAAGCAGCGGTGAGAAGTATATGAACCATCTGCAGATAATATTTGGGAAAAGATAATTTGCTTCTTATCAAAAGGTGGACATTACTCTGGAATAACGTAAATAACGGATAATGAGCTTGGCGCATTTGACTTTTAACTTGTACATTTCCTCTGGCGCTGCATATTTATACTTTATTTTATTCTGTTCTAGTTTATTCTTAAATTTATAAGTTGTTGTGAACTTTCTTCTTAAAGCCTTTGCTTGCTAATAGTGATTTGGTGGTAGAGTCACCAGTGGAGGATTACTTTCTATACATGGATGATCTTCCTCTCTCTGAAAAGGTTAAAACCAATTCCTCTATGTGCTAGTGAAGCTTACTAGCACACAGAAGTTTGACAGCTTAGTTTTATGGTAAATTTGCAGGGAGAGGCTGAGCAAACTACAAAGCCTATCCTGGATGCTCTTGGTGATGACTATTCAATTTGTTGTCAAGGTATACTATGATGTGTGACATGAATATCAAGGATGATCTGAACTCCTTCACACACACACACACACACACCACTAGGTCCAAGGTTTTCTCAAGACAGTTGTAGTTGGAAGTAAATATATGGTGCCAGAGGTGGAGATAATTTACAATTACAGAGAACTGTGATTTCAAGCTTAAAGTTTCTGAGTTCTACTTAAAAAGGAGACATCATGCCTGGGAACTTTGCATCTGGCTCTTGCATAATGGGTGCATCTTCTCTGATCTTTATTGGTTGTTGAGTAGTGCATCACTTTTGGATTCTGCAAGATAAGAATCTCATTAATATGCCATAAGCAATCTTAGAAATTCGTCTGGCAGAAGGGTAAACTTTTTCTTCCAGCATTTTAATTAATGCAGAAGTTGTCAAGGCGTGCTTAGTACAATGGCACATCTTTGCTACCTCTGTGATAAAGAATATGAAACCCGATTTTCTCTATTTTATTAGTTTGGAAGTGTTTATACATATTCATTGCTTTATTAGAATAATTAGTTCTTGGAGAGGATGTAAGCTGCTGTTGGGATTTTTTTTTTAAAGTCATGCATTAAATGGTGTCAGTTATTTTGCTTACGAGGCCCACTCTTTACTTTTCTAATTTTGGCTCTACCTGGTTTTATGTGTATTTATCTGAATCATAATCACAATCGATCTTTGATAAAAGGTACTGCATTTTTCCCATTGCAAAGCTGTATGAACCATTCTTGCAGACCTAATGCAAAAGCTTTTAAGCGTGAAGAGGTATGTTCCAATATCTGCAAATTCTGTCGTTCTTATTCTTTCAAGAAACCTTTAATTTTTCTTTTATTTTGTGAAATCTGGCTGGATATTTATAAACTATGCTTAAACAGGCTTCTTAGTAATATATTCTTCATAAATGGTGAAACATATTTATAAGACGATTGTGAATGTTTGATATTGCATTATTAGGATCGGGATGGCCAAGCAACCATAATTGCTCTTCAACCAATTGCCAAAGGAGAAGAGGTAGCTTTAACCTGTGTGTGTAGTTACAAAATTATTCTGCTAAGGAGAACACTTCTTAATAAAGCTCCTCAGGGAAAGGTAAGAGAATGCTAACAATTTAAAGGTGTTGATATACGCAGATAACTATTTCATATATAGATGAGGACCTTCCTTTTGAAGAGAGACAAGCATTACTTGCAGACTATGGTTTCAGATGTGGATGCCCCAAATGTCTAGAGGAAGCTTAATTAAGATTAGAGGCAGCTTCTTTTCGAGAATGGCCGCAGTATTGGAACATGTACCAGCTAAATTTTATAGACATAATTTAGTTGAAGGTGTCTGCAACTAGAACAATTAATAGAGTTGCTTATTTTTTCTTTCTTATTTGCCAGGAGTGATGATTAGTGATTACTCATGAATTGGTTATAAAGTTGTGCAAAGGTAATGGAATACGATGAAAAGAAAAGGAAAAAAATGTTCGGCACACAGAACAAAATGAAAAGGCAGAATATATAGTTTGCTCCCGACACACTTGTCGAACATGGGAAACCTCTTATTATACTCTAAACCTTTTTCAAGTATCACATTTTTACATTTTCCCCCCTCTTAGTTATGAACGTGTCACAATTTGATTGACATGTTCTAAGAAGTGGTTAAACACGAAAGAGGTGTAGAAATCTGACATCCAACTCAGAGGGCAAACTATGTAGGCATTACTGATGTTCAAATTCAGTAAAAATATTTGTTATTATAGTTATGATTATAAGAACAAAAAAAAAGTCCTCCAGGGACAATTTTAGTTAAAAACAACTGCCGTGGTAAATTGGATAAATGGTTGGGTTGAAATTGCAGCCCAACGAAAATAGGGGACCAAATCGTAACTTATAAATAAACACTTTCACAAGAAAACTTGCCACTCTGGCAAGGTATAATCCAATCCGATTCGGTTGCGACGTGTCAATACAACGAATTCCCATCCACGGTTACTTTCATTTCATGTTCGCACAACTCACCTTTCTCAACTCGTCCGACTCAAACCGATTTCCTCCTTCCCTTACAAATCCTTCTCAATTACCGACCCGACCCGATCTGATGGAAATGGATTCGGATCGGCTAGCGGGGTCCGGATTCGAGGATTATGTTCGAGTTGATGATGGAGGAAATGTTCGTTCCATTTCAGAAGGTTCTGATGAGAGCGTAGTGGAAGAAGAGCGAGGAGTTGATGAGGTTTCTTCGGTAAATGAACGGAAGGTTTTACCGGTGGAACTTTCTAGAAATGTAATGAAACTCACCTGTGAATCCTCTGCCGAAGGAGGTACTTGCGATGTGTATCTTGTTGGCACGGCTCACGTTTCTGTGGTAAATTTTCCTGTTTTTTTTTTAATTATTATTGGTAAAACCACTGAAATTACGGTAAATTTTCGCGTTTCTTGTTTTTGATTGGTAAATTTTCGTGTTTCTTTTGTTTGATTGGTAAAACCACTGAAACAATGATAAATTGTTGAGTTTTTCTTCCGTACATTTTAGTTAGGATTGAATTTAGACGGATAGATATAGAATTTGTAAGAGAAAATTGTCTTGAGGTTTGGATTTAAAGGTATCATATTTATGTGAATTTATTTTTTTGTGTGAGTTCCTAGAAGTTAGAAATGAAAATTAACATAGATCAATTATATTCCTCAAATAGTTTGCATCCTGTTATAGACTTATTGTGATCATTTATGGCTTATATTGGCAATCTTTTTTATCAATCCAATCATATTAAAGGGAGAGATGTTATAGAGCAGAATGAGTTATCTTTACTTTGGAAAAAAAGAAGAAGAATTGAATGAGTTATAGAGGGTTGTATAATCACATTAAGTTTTCCATGCATGGTCACAGGAATCCTGCCAAGACGTCGAAGCCGTGATCAGTTTCTTGAAACCCCAGGTGCGTCTTCTGACTTTGTATTAGTTGGTAGCAACCAGCTTTATCTGCCTATTTCCTTCAATCTTACGCTTCCATGCTCGAGTTTTTGTTGATTTTGGATTATTGATGATAGGTTGTTTTCTTGGAGTTATGCTCAGGTCGTGTGGCTGTACTTACACCTCATAATTTAAAGGTCAGACTTTCATCTCTGAGATATATCTTTATCAGATCGAGTTGCTCTTGGACCGAGCGAAACATGAAGTTTCTATATTTCAATTTTCTTATACCATGTAAAGAAGTTTTCTCTGTTATTTTTTTTCTTCTTGAAATTTTACTAGTTTTCAATTTGATACAGCATGGGATTTGGGTTACAAGCAGGTCATTCTTGAAACAGATTTTGAATATTGGTTGTATGCTTTCGGTACCTTTTGTCTTCGCTCTATAATTCAGTCCAATTGTTTGCATTCTCAAGTGCAAGGAACATACTTTGGTTGTCTATCTTTTATTGCGCTTTGGTGCTTCAAGTATTTACTCATAATTGGTGTTCCTTTTTATTTTTAAATAACAAGAAAATCTGTTAGAAAAGTAATCAAGGTTCAAAAATTTCTTGAATGGGGAAAAGGAGTTCTTCTCGGTTAAAACTTTCTATGTACCATAGGATTTCTAGTAAAACCTCTTCTTTAAGTCAAGCATTGTTTGATGGCACTACTAATACTGGAAATGGGAAGTGATTGAGGAATTTCTTCACATATTGTACAAGTGGCCAATATGTTATGATGTGGAAGATAGGATGACATGGAAGGGAGGGAAGGTAAAGTCATTTTTGGTAAGTTTGTACTTTCAGGAGTTAATAGGTACTGAGGATAGGAGGGAGATTTTGAAGAAAGTATGGAATAATAAAGCACCTAAAAGAATAGCTTTCTTTACTTGGTGCCCATATGAAATGCACTAATAACTATGATAGTTTAAGAAAGAGGAGGAGAACTATGGTGAGTCAGTGTTGTTTCTAGAAGATGAGGGGAGGATGCTCTATACTTATTATTTCATTGCAAGTATACAACACGGCTGGGGTCTTGCACCACCTTTGTTTGTTGTGGCTTGGGTGCTGCTGAGAATGACGACAAAGACAACCAGTTTGAGGTTGCATGAAATTAGCAAGGAGAAGACCATTTATGTATTTTTCACAGATTATTTGTTTCATGCATTTTTCCTGTGTAAGTAGAGGATACTGGTGTGTATCGATTTGATAGTTATGGCTGAGCCAATCATTTGTATGCAATACTTTTTTTCCATAACAGTGGTGGATGGGCCAAGGTGCGCACCTTGACTATTCCACTGGTATGCACTACCTCCCACGCCAATAGAAGAAGTGGGTAACTGACCATCAATACTCAGGCAGATGAGAAAAAATTACCTAGTGTTTTCTGTCTGTACTTGGATTTGAACCCTGGTCTCCAAGATTTACATCCACTCCATTGACCACTAGACCACACTCTTGGATATTATATGTAGTACCGTTGATATATTTTGGTGTTTTATTAAGTAAATGAACAAGATTTATCAAAATAAAAAGCTACTCTTATAATGTCCTGTGCCAGAGTGGAAGAAATGGAATAAGTTAAGTTTAGCATTAAATACATCTATTTATTTTTAGATTAAGTTGGTTATGCCCCATGATAAGAATGAAGGGGAACTTGGATCAGTAATCTAAAAGCGCACAACAAGTTCTTCTGTTCAAGTGGTGGTGTTGATGGATTTTTACAAAGGAAGAATTTTATCGAGAAGAGTGGTAATGCAAAATAGGATTTCATTTTGCATGGTGCACAAAGTAAGTATAATGTTCCTACGGGGTAGGTGTGTGGAAACAAAATTGATTTTTGGCAAAATAGAAAACCGCAGGGTGAGCTCTCCTGTAAAACTCATTTTATAGTTGGCGATGCACAAAGATTTATGGATGGGACAGACTCATATAAAGGATCAATTCCATGGTTTAGGTAAATGAAGTAAAACAGATAGAAATACTGCATAGAAGAACTAAGAGGTCCTATATGTAAAATATCTGTAGAAGAACTAGAGGATCAATTCCATGGTTTAGGTAAATAAAGTAAAACAGATAGAAATACTGCATAGAAGAACTAAGAGGTCCTATCTGTAAACTATGCTACAACTAATAAAGCTAAAAATGATTTATGTAAATGCCAGTAGACATTGAAAGGAATATTACCGTCTGGCCACTAAAGGCAAGGGCATATTTTTTTCTTCAAATTCTTATATGGTGCAACTCTTATCCTGGGATTTAAATATGAATCCCCTTGCATTCAAATAGTCCCTTGTAGTAGGATTAGTATAAAAGAAAGCTTAGGACGTGTGTTGCTGCCGTACCTTTTAGGCATCAAGGATACAATGAGATCAGTCGCTCCATACCTCCTGATTTAACCTTGTTCCCCTAAACCACCACTGTGCAGTATGAGATGATGTTGCTGGTCTTGATCTTTCATTTCTTTGGATTTAATTTGTAATACTCCCACTCCTAATTTTTCCAGGTACCAACTATGGGGGAAATGATGGATATGTGGAAGAAAAATCAAAATCCATTTGGCATACTCTATAGCTGGTTTCTTGCTAAGGTATCATTAACCTCTAATTGTGTTATATATTTACTTCCTAAAGTATAGTGCCTTTCATCTCTTCGTCCCCTCTCTCTCTTGTTTCCCCTTTTTTGGTGGCATATTGTTAATTGGATTTTCTTCATGTTTTAGGTTGCTAACAAGCTTGACGTTGTGCCTGGAGCTGAGTTTCGTGTGGCCTATGAAGAAGCAATGAAGTATGGGGGAAAGGTGATACTTGGTGACCGTCCTGTGCAAGTAAGATGCTTTGGATAATTCGAACAATTGAAAATATTGAGTTAAATTTTGTGGTTCGCTCTATGATGTCTTAAGTTTGTCAAGTGTATATCAATTCTCTGGTGGACAAATGATTTTACATCAAAACTTAAAAAACATCCCTAGTGATCATGATAAATACGGTGTTGCTTTTATTTTTCTTTTATTTTTAGTGAATGTCAGAACTAAAATAAAGTACGGAATCCTCTGTTACATCTCCTGGTCTCATGTTGTGGATAGTACAATTGGAAAAAAAGTAATTTAGTGTCATAATAATTTAATATGATTTTGTACTAGATTGATTAACTGCAAAAAGTGATCTACATTAAGAGGTTTTTGCTTTTACCGGAAGAATGCTGTGTGTGCCTCTTTTGGCGTTGTTGCTTCATTGGGATCTATTAATTTCGGGTATGACACTACCAAATGCTTCTTGATGTTTAGCAGATCTTATGGATCTATCTCAAAATGACATTATTTACTGATTTCCAAGCAGTGTGTTATCTTTTAGTTGGTATTAACTCTCTGTGGGGTCATAGTTATCTGCTTTTCGTCATAAACTTTGCTAGTACTCAATGCCCACTGCCTGATACCAACTGATAGTACTTTTTCAAATATCAAAACTTTCTTCTTTTGATTGAAAAAAGAACAAAGGAAGCTAATCCGTCCGTTGCACCATTGTTGTCCTTCTCGATTTCTGAGCGTCTGACAAAAATTTAACTGGAAACAACTGTAGGTTATTATAATTTTCATGGATATAAATTGAAGTCTAGTATTAGTAAAGTTTGTCGAATTTAAAAACAATACGATTAAAATAATAGGGACCGAGAGAGTATAAACCTCAGTAAATACAACAACAACATACCTAGTGTGATCCCACAAGTGGGGGGTTTGGGGAGGGCTCAGCTCAAGAAAAGCATTTTCAAAACAGGTTTGAAAAAATACAAATGCATAAACTTTTCCATAAATATAACCCCAACACCCTTAATAACTACTATGATATCTCCTAATTTCTTTCTCCAACAATTCATTTGTATCCCAATAATTCAACCGAAGAATATGTCCTACAACAAATTGAAACAATGGAGAAATTTGAGTATCTCTTAAAATTAATGAATCAATAACTCGAATCGATTGAACACGTGGATTAAAAGGTAAACTAATCAAATAGTAGGTTTCATCCAAACTCAATTAAAAAAGAGTTACTCCGTACGTGGAGAAACATTAACCATGACTATATTAACATCAACAAGTTCATGATCCCGGAGAATAAAAGAGAAGATGAATCGTAATCAAGAAGTTCCCGACAAATCTTCAAACTCTCATGAAAACCTTGGAATCTTCCGTTCCTTTTCTCTCTTATTTTCATCCAAAGTAGTCGTCCCCCCAGCCTCCTCCAAAATCCCTTTTATATCCCTCGCTCAACCCTAGTATTTAAAATTCTGAAAATTTGCATTCCGGCCACACCGTCGCAGCAGTCGAAACTCAATGTGATGGTCGTGGATGCTTAACAAGTGCTAAGGAGCGTTGCAATGCCCAAAACTTGACCGTTGCGACGGTCGGGGCTGTTTAGTGCACGACGATTCTTCAACCAATTTTTCTTCATTTCTTGAACCTCTTTTGCTTGAATCTTGTGTATTTCCTCCTTATCTCCTTCATTGCATATCTATCATGAAAACAACACCAATATGTGAGGAATAAATATACATATAAATGTGACTCATCAAGGACATGTTTGTTATTGTTTTTCATACATTGCTTCTTTACCATCCTTTTTATTTGGAGAATATAAACAATTTCTTTAACCAAGTCTTGTAAAATTACTTTCTTTGTAAAAAAATTCAAACATGTTCTTGGAAGTGTTCTCAATGCAGTTTCTTAAGTCTATAATTTTGCTTCCATGAAATACATCAAATATTTAAAATTGACCAAAAAAAAAAGAATAAAAGATGTAGTGCTTATCTAATGGAATTGGAGCTGTAATAAATATAAAGCTTCTTGATACTTTAGTGCTCTTGCGGGACTGCAATTACTTTTTCTGTTTTGTCGTGTTTTGCAAGTAGGAAAAAAACATATTTATAGTTCCTGCTCTATTTGTTGTTTTCTTGTAAATGTGTAACCACTTTTTCATTTTTTCACTTTAGGATAAATTACACTAAACAACCATGTGATATGACTCAATTATAAACACCCCGACTGTATTTTAAAATCAAACGTTTGCCCTTTATACTAAGGAAATCCTACACAGATATTAGCTTGAATAATATTCCCTTTTTACTAGGTCATTAGGTTTTTAGTTTTGAGAAACACAATGTATATATGTTCTACGTGTTTTAAAATATACTCCCTCCGTCCCAATTTGTTTGTAGATTGACCAATTTGGGGGTCAAACAACTTTATCTTTGACTTAATTTTAAACATAGATTTTTCGAGTATTTTATTAGAAAATTTACATATTTGAAAACTACTATAAGTTTGCATAATTAATGATTCACAATATATAAAAAGAGTTGAGAAAATCGTAGTCAAAGAAAGAGTTGTTTGACTCTCAAACTGGTCAACCTTCAGACAACTTGGGACAGAGGGGGTAATTACTAAAAGCAAAATAACAATTACAGGAAAAAAAGTTCAGATGTATTTAACTTTAAGGAATTTTAGTGGATAAGCGTTTTGTTAAAAAAAATTATTCACACCTTTGACTTGAAAAAGAATATATATTTTTTTTTGGAATATGTATCTTTCAAACATCTTAAATAGGAAATGACCACATATTACTTAATAAAATAAACCAATTATTAGCAATAATGTTTCTGTATTTTAAATATATAAGCCATTAGTATTTCAATATATATAATAATTTATTATATAGGAATCTCTCATTTTTATTTGTCTAGAAGATGCCCATGAAAAAGCATTTTTTAGAGGAAGATAAAAAAAATGCGGATTTCTCTTATAATTTGTTATTCCACTTCAAATTATCTTTAATTTACTTAGATGAATGTTGTTTTGTGTAGGATTTTCATAATTATGTTTGTGTAGGATTTCCATAGTATAGGGGATGTAAGTGCTTGATTTTAAAATACAGGGGATGTATACGCAATTGACTCATATTATACGGGTGTCTAGTGTAATTTACCCTTCATTTTATTGAAGTAGTTTCATCTATTTATTTATTGGGTAGATTTCTCTTCTTGTTAGTTCTAAACTTCAGTTTGAAATCTGATCGTTAATCCTTGTCTGTCTGATGCTACAACCGTAATGCCTCAGTTCAGTTTTTTTACTAACCTTTCAAATGTTACCAATTTCTTGAGCAGATAACATTGCGAAGAACATGGGCAAAAATGCCGCTTTGGCACAAAACAAAATTCTTGTTCTTCTTATTTTTCCAAGCATTATTTTTACCAAAGCCGGAAGATCTCAACAAGATGGTAGGGTTCCTTGCATAATATTCTTTGGGGTCGGCTCTCTCTGCATATTGGATCTATGAAGAATATCATATGTTACACGGTATTGAACTTCTGCTATTGAGCAGATGATGGAAATGGGTGACGTCGACATGTTGACTCTTGTAATTCAGGAAATGAGCAAGCACTTCCCCACTCTTTGGACTACCTTGGTTCATGAACGAGATCTGTAAGCGCCTCTAATTTACATACAACACACTGTGCTTGTGATTAAAATTCTCTTCTGGCCCTACCTCTCTACACTCACTCCATCTCCTTTTGTCTGTAGGGTCAAAATTTGTTCTGCTGCCTGCCTTAGTTTTGTGCTATTTTTTGTTTCTTTAACTGTCTTGTACTTGTCATTAAGTCCTGGCCAGTGTTGCATCAGATTTAGAGAGCTTGTTGCATGTTAAGTCCTCCAAAATAAAAGTCAGAAACTAATCTATTTAGATACTCCGCATACTCGAAGAGTAATTTATGTGTCTAGCTATCTGGCTTTCTACAAGTAGTTTGACGCTTATAGAACCTGCAATATGTGTAAGGAGGTGGCCTATTTTGTTTTAATAATACATGGAACAATGAGGATACATTTAATTATAGGCTTTTGGGAAAAGTAGCTACACATATATTGGTGTTAGTTGCTTTGTAAAGGTCGAAGTGAAAAGGAAGTGTAGATAGGACCAAAGGAATAACTTAATATATGTTAATCAGCAAGTGTAAGAGGCGCCAAAGTAGTGCTCTATTTTGCAGCGGTGCTCTTTTAATTTTTCTGATGAGTAGAATTTTCTCAAGCAGTTCTTGATCTCAATGTGTTGGTATTGTCATCAGTTATTGCATATCATATCATTTGTTCAGTTCCAGTTTTCCTAACTAACAGCAAGCACTTTATGTACCTCCTCAGTCTTAATAGAATTTTCAGTTTGATGGCAAGAAAAACTCCGGGAAGGTAGAGTAGAAATTAGCATGAGAAAGTATGCTAAGTTAGTCAACTGAATTAACACGCTGATTCAATTAAAATAGAAATTCCGTCCTATGTTGTTGTTTAGTGTAAGCAATGTCTGGTAAATATTTTCCAAGTGGAAAAGACAGACGTGTTGTATCAAAAAAGTTATCACATAATGTTGGATTACGTGTATCACTGTCAAGGGGTAGGTTCTGGGGTGAAACAGTCCAGTATTAAATGAAATATTTCATGATGCATTTGTTGCAACTTGCGCTAACAAAATATGTTTTTAGCTTATTATTCAACTTGTGAGTTTTTGTAATTGCGAATAAACTCACACGCTCTAGTGTTCATATGCTTCAAATAGTATTATTTGTCTATCAAACAGGGAGATTTATGGTAATGTTGGTCTTCCTTGCATGTAAGTCAAAATCTTCGAAGGATGACAGTGAACCTGTCACTTTTTTTTGTACTTCTGATGATATTGTAAATACCGTTTTACAAATATTAGAAATCTGGCTTTCTCTGTCCTTCCACAGATTCATGTCATCAACATTACTAAAAGTTGCCAGTGAACACAACTCTGTTGTAGCAGTCGTCGGGATGGGTCACCTGCCAGGAATCAAGAAGAACTGGAAACAACCCATTGAGGTAATAAAAGTTGTTGCAAGTGTAGTTTGAACTGATGCTTCCTCCTGTACATTGCAAAGCATTTGGAAGCATTTTTTTTTGGCTTTCTTATCTGCATATTTAATTACAAGCTGACATTGAACCTCTTAACTATTTATTGACGATTTTTGTTTTAATTTGCTGCCACAGGTTAAGGAACTACTCACAATTCCTTCACAGAAACCTGCCATCTCTGTCACAAGAATCTTGTCAACACTCGGAGTTGCAGTCGCAGGGGTGACCATAATATCTGGCATTTATACTTCAATCAAGAAATAGCATCATTGGATCAAATACAAATGTCTTTTCATTCATGTATTTTAGAGGTCACACAAGTTTGTTACGTTTAGGTGCAGAGGTCATACATTCAACTCTGGTCTGTCCTACTCCTGTAGGAAATGGGAAATCGTTGTTTTTGCAAAATCTCGTGGGGAGAGGATGGTAAGACAGATTTGACCTTGAAATAGATTCTTTAAATTTTTGAACAGCGACTGGATTAAAGATGCTAAAATTTGGTCCAACACTTTTTATCTCTGACTTCAGTCGATCACTCTATCATCTCTCTAGTAGCACAGCTAGTTCTCTACACATTTCCTGCTGTATGCATTGTTAATTTGATCTTTGTTGTATTTCCATTGTTTAGCCATCAATATGTCAGGCGTCATAGTTATTCGTGGTTTTCTTGGGTGAAATGGGAGATATTAACAAATCAAATCCTAACAGATCTCGAAATAGGATGTGACAGATCTGTTGGACGCTTAGGGCTCATATGTGACTTGTGGTGAACAAGGTCAACACGAAGGAGGTGAGGAACAAGCTCCAACTCTTGGCTAACATATATAAATTGCCTTGCATTTTCTAGATATTCAGCCATGTCTTGGCATGGTTGCGACTTTACCGACTAATAGCTATAATATGACATGTCTCCGGTCATATTGATTTGATTAGCTTACAAAGCTAGGTAAGCTAGTCATATGGTTGCGCTATACAAAGTACATAGTTTACCTGGCTGCCATGAATTTAAACTCCCACTCAGTTAGCCTCTTATTTATTGTTACGATGAAAGAAACAAAAGGTAGAAATCATCACAGTTCAAAACAGGTTTTGAGTCTTGCCATGAAACTTTTGAGAATGTGATATGTGAGGGTGTATCATGAAGAACACCACATGAGATTACAATTTGTTAGAGGTAGTTATAATTTGTTAAGAGGTAGTTATGGGTTGTTAAATCTGTTATAAGAGTTTGTTAATGTGTTTAATTAGTTGGATGTAATTAATTACTCCTATGAAGATTCTAGAATATGTGTATATATACTTACACATGTAGCACTGAAATGTTAATCAATACAATTTCATATTCATCACATCTCTCTTCTCTCTTTTCTCTCTGTCCATTCTTCTCTCTTCCACACTCGTTTCTTCATTCTCTTCTTGTCTACTTCTCTTCTTCTTCACACTTCTTCACTATTGTTCATATATTTACAATGAGTGTAAAGTAAACATAATCGATAACGAAATCTCAACATGGTATCAGAGCTTGACGATGTGTTGGTGAGGTTTCTTGCGACAATTGAAGGAATTTCACATGCAATCGAAGGATTTGTGCATCTGAGTCGTAGAATCTGAAATTGAGTGATGATGAGGTCGATCGAGGGGATTTCTTTCACATGCATAAAGAAATTCGAGGGATATACACATTAATGGTAGGAAATCTGCAGTTGAACAACAGGATTGGGTGAGAATTTTTAGATATGAAGTACTGTTGCATTGGACTTCTGGTTAATGTTTTTTTAGATCGATAGACATACATCAATTTTCTGATTAGAGACAGTCGAGTAAGAATCTATACAATTGTGTTACCTTAAAGATGGAAAATATTGGAGTGGAACTGTCGAGTAAAATGACAACAATGACAGTTAATATAGACCATAATCATCCACTGTACCTCTTCCCATCCGACGCACCAGGGTCATTATCTGTGGTAGTAATATTGAATGGGATGGATAACTATACATTATGGAGTAGAGCGATGAAGTTAGCATTGTTGGGAAAAAACAAGATAGGATTTGTGGATGGGACAGTAAGAAGGGAAAATTTTCAAGGTGATTTGGCTAAATTGTGGGATAGGTGTAATGCTATTATTGTTTCATGGCTAATGGCTAATGGCTAATGTAAATAGAAATCTGCTCAGTGGAATGTTGTACAACTCTGATGCACACATTATTTGGGAAGAACTAAAAGAAAGGTTTGATAAGATAAATAGTTCAAGAGCTTTCCAACTTCACAAAGAAATATTTTCTTTAAGGCAGGGAATAATGTCGATTTCGGTTTATTACACTAAACTGAAAATTTTTGGGATGAATACGACTCAATAGTGCCACCACATTCTTGCTGTCCCAAATCAAAGGAGTTCGTTAACCACCTCCACTATCAGAGAGTGTTACAATTCCTAATGGGATTGAATGAAAGTTATAACCAAGCTAGAAGCCAAATACTCATGATGCAGAAGATACCAAATCTGAATTAGGTATATACTATGGTGAATCAAGAGGAGCCAAAGAATGGTGGCAGGACACAGTGGAGTATTCCAAGGATCAAATGAACATGCTGTAATGTTCACATCAAAGAATGGGATATGAAGGGGTGGTGGTGGAGTTCTTAGACAGAAAAAGCCATACAATCCAAATGCATACTGTGACTTCTGTCATGAAAATGGACATTTTAAACAGGACTGCTACAAACTATTGAAGTGTGATTATTGTCAAAAGACAGGACATGTGCATGATGATTGTTATAAACTCATTGGATATCCAGAGAATTGAAAACCTAAAGGGAATAGGCATTTGTAGTGGGAGAAAGAGATATGTTTTATGAAACTGAAGGAAAAGAAAATGAATCAGATTACAACAAGAGGACTCCACCTGCTGTGTCACCACTTATGTAGTTAACTCCCAGCCAGCAACAACAACTTATCAACATACTGAATGAGAGGACATAATCTAGGGTCATGGCAGGTAAAAGTACTTTTAATACTAAAGAATTAGTGAAGTGGATTGTAGATACAAAGGCAACCAATCATATGATTGGTGATCCAAGGTACTTACATAACAAATACTTGGCAGAGAATGCAGGGAAAGTGCATCTGCCAACTGGTGATTCAGCAAATGTATCACATATTGGTGATCATCATCTAGGAGGAGGTGACATTCTCAAAAATATTTTGTGTGTGCCAACTTTCAAATTCAACCTCATGCCAGTTTCAAAAGTGATCAAAGAATTGAATTGCAGTGTTAAATTCTTTCCCACATGTTGTGTCTTTCAGGATCTCTCATCTGGAAAGGTGAGGGAGATTGGTAGAGAAGAAGGAGGGCTATACATAGTGTGCTTGGATTTACAGAATAAAGAAGAGGATTTGAAGAGATGCATGACAGCAGTTCAACCAGTTGATGCAACAACTTGGAACCAGAGGTTATGTCATATACATATGAGTGTATTAAATAAGATTTCATGTATCAAACTTACTTCTGTTTTACATGACTGTGAGATCTATCTATTAGCTAGACAGACTAAAGTTTCTTTTCCTATCAGTTTTAGTAGAAGAACAAAAGTTTTTCAATTGTTTCATATTGATGTATGGGGCCTTACAAAGTAGAAACACATAATGGAATGAGATATTTTTTGACAATTGTGGATGACTTCTCTATATGGACATGGATATTCTTAATGAGATTAAAATTTGATGTCTTCACAGTGCTTAATTTTTTTTTTGTTGAAGTTGGAACACAGTTTCAAGTCAGTATACAGAAATTGAGGTCTGATAATGGAGCTGAGTTCTTCAATAACAGCTGTAAGGATCTATTTACACAGTATGGTGTGATACATGAAAGCTCTTGCCCATACTCACCACAACAGAATGGTGTGGTGGAAAGAAAACACAGGCATATACTTGAGTTGGCCAGAGCTATCAAGTTTCAGGGAGGTCTGCTAGATAAATTCTGAAATTTTTGTGTAGAGGGTGATGTGTATATCATCAACATGATACATTCAACAATCATAGGTAACAAGTCTCCTTATGAACTGATGTACAACACAACACCATCACTCTCTCATTTAAGAGTGATAGGATGTTTGTGCTATGCAACTGTTCTGATCCGACATGATAAATTTGGTCCTAGAGCAGTGCAAGTTCTTCTTCTTGGATATGGTGCAGCACAAAAGGGATATAAACTCTATGACATAGAGAATGGAACATTCTTCATGAGTAGAGATGTAGTATTCACGGAGAAAACTTTTCCTCTCAAGGGAAATACTAATGACCATATCACTCATATTAGATCACATGATGATTTTTGCTTTTATGATCTAGTACACCCTCACGTGACCAGAGTGTCATATGAAGTACCACAAGTTCAATCCATTGTTCCATAAGATTTTTCACACAGAGACACACATGAGATAGTTCAGAATGTTGCTGAGATCTCACAGAGTGATACTGAGAATCATTTTTCAGTAGAAGCTGAGGCAGACATCACTACTAGAAAGTTTGTCAGAACAAGCAAACCACCAATTTGGCATAAGGACTATGTCACACATAGAGATGGCAATGGATCCTAGACCCGATCCGGATCCGGTGGATTCAGATCCGTTTTATAGGATATGAATATTCAAAGTTTGGACCCGACGGATCCGGATCGGACCCGGATCCGTTTATGATGGATCGGATCTGGATCTTGTCTTTGAGATCCGTATCCGGTCCAGATCCGACATGTGAATCCGTTTTTTATTAAATTAATTATACATTTATTATTTATACATCATGACACCAAATTCTTTGTAATCTTAATTTTATTTTATATTCAAAGGGCCGAAGGCCATTATTTTTTTAATTGAGACACATTTTGCGTGTTATTCTTTAATCATTATATTAATCATTTATGTGGTACTTATGTAGTAGCTTAGGTATTGAGAGGATTGTTTCTCACTACAGCAATAGCCAATAGGCATAACAATTGTCAACAATGTCATTTAGTCCTATTTTACGGATGCATTCCCCATGATTCTGTTAAATTAAATTGATTTTTTTTTCTAGAAAATTTGGACTGATTAGAAGGTATAACTTAATAATCAGTCACTTTAATTTGGATCCAGATCCAATCCGTGAATCCGGTGAATCCGATGGATCTGGATTTGGATATGATTTTATGGACCCTATGGATCTGGATCTGGATCTGGATACATGTATGTAAAACGGATCTGGATCTGGATCTAGTAGGATTCGGTCCAGATCCTACCCGTTGCCATCCCTAGTCACACAGCACGGGTCATCACAATGTCTCTACTCAATTTCTGATGGAGTGGATTACACTGGTTTGTTTTCTCAGTATCAAAGTTTTGTAGCACATATCTCAGACACTGCTGAACCAGGTTCTTACTCAGAAGTTGCTAAGGACATCAGGTGGATTGAAGCAATGAGGTAAGAGATTAAGGCCTTAGAAGATAATGTAACTTGAAAACTGGGTTCTCTTCCAGAAGGCAAGAAAACAGTAGGATGTAGATGCGTATATAAAATCAAATACAAAACAACATGTGAGGTGGAGAGGTATAAAGCAAGGCTTGTTTCAAAAGGATATAATAAAAAAAGGTTTGGATTATCAAGAAACTCTCACCAGTAGCCATTTTGACTACTGTGAGATCAGTTATTTCCATTGCAGCTGCTAAACAGTGGATGATCCATCAAATGGATATCTATAATGTCTTTCTACAAGGAGACCTATACGAGGAGGTTTACATGACAATACCATAAGGTTTTGTTGTAGATCATGGAAGGAAACATGTATGCAGGTTATTGAAGTCCTTATATGGTTTGAAGCAAGCTTCAAGGCAGTGAAATATCAAACTTACCACTGCCTTGGTGGATGCTGGTTTTCAACAAAGCCACAGGGACTATTCATGATGATGATAGTATTGTGATCATATTAGTGTATGTAGGAGGCTGATTCAATCTACAAAAGAGATCTTACAGAATGCTTTTAAGATAAAAGATTTGGGGGAGCTTAGATATTTTTTTGGGATTGAATTTGCAAGAAGTTCTCAGGGTATTCTCGTGCACCAGAGGAGATATGGCTTGGAACTCATCTCAGATGTTACACCTCATAAGTTTAAGACGATAATTATGAACGTCATTAAGGAAGTAAGATTCGAGTATTGGAAATAAAGTATATTTACATATGCTAATAAGGAAATTAGTATACAAAATGATGTGGTTCCGGAAAATTTATGGGTTACAACGAGTGTGACGTTGGAAACTTATTATGATAGTTGTATATTTCCGTAATGAACTAGTGTCGTATTATAAGAATTATGACATTGAGAATACGAGGTCTTATGAAGTGTTCGGGGTTTAGAAGAAGTAGGACCTAAGTTTAATTTTTAATAAGACATGAGACAATGTGCAAGACCTTATTTTATTTTTAGCCCACTTAAAACCTTGTAGTCTTTTATTATTAACCCTTAATTCAAAACACTTCCCCACTCCTCTCCTCTTCCCCCGTGCCAGCCGAACCACCCCCACTCTTTAGCAAGATTGAATATTTTCTTATTCATTCTTCATAGATTAAGTTTTCTACAAAATTAAGCCAGAAATTAGCCCCAAAACAGTAAGGAAATCGACCATTGCTGGCCGAAATTAAGCCCAATTTTTTTAGATTTTGGAAGATTATTTTTGGAAGAAAAACATGTAAGAATGATGGATTAAACTTGTAGAATACATGCATGTCATTTTGGAGTTGAAGAAATGATAAAAATGATAAAGAAATGATGAAACAGTGACCGAAACTGGAGGGGCTATTTTGGCACAATTTAAGGTAAGAAATTCTTCTTCTTATGGTGTAATTGAAGTTGCATGTTGTTGTAGTTTAAGAAATGAATTTGTGATTAAGAAAAGCTTGGAATTTAGGCAATGCATGTGAATGTTTGGGTGGTTGGACCGAATTGGGGACTATTTTGGTACCTTGGAATTGATTGTTGTGGTTGTTACCTTTATTGTTATACCCCGTAGTTCTGACCCTACGTATGGAAACGTACGAAAGTATGTAAGACTTAAAATTTCCGAAGGACAGGTTGACGGGTCGTTCCGGACGGTTTTTAGTCAACTTTGAGGCGGGTTATGACCCGATTCGTTGAGAGTTCCTAAGTATTTTAAAGGCCTAGGACGTAGTTCGTTGAGTCTTGATTCCAACGCAACCAACCGTTCGTCGATAGGGCATCGGAGTAGAAAGTTATGAGAGTTACAAGTTCATTGCGCGTCGGGCGTAAATGCGTTCGAGCAAAGCGGCAGGCCGCGGCGCCGTATGCGAGGCGCGGCGCCTAAAAATCGAGAGGTCGCGAAGTTGCAGCGCCAGGCCAGATGCAGCGGCGCGAAAGTTCGTGAGAGCTGCGGAGGTTTGTGCCATGGCCGTGTGAACATGGCCGCGGCGGGGAATTTGGGCGGAAAAACTTAGAAAATCTGATTTTTGTTTTAAAAGAGACCATGGGAGGGTGACAAGTGTCCCCCCCCATCTGATTTTCTGTTGCATGCAATATATTGACCAAGACTTGGTCATTGTCTATCTTTCATCTTCTCTCTCTCTCTCAATTGCTCCCTTCTCTAAAAACCCTTAGAAAAAATCAAAGTTAAGAACAAGAAAAGGAAGCTTGTAGCTAGCTTGTTGGCATTGTTGTGGTAGTGTTCTTGACAAGGAAGCTAGCAATATTTGGAATAAGTTTTGGCTAAAACTTTAAGGTAACATTTCTTCCTTTAAACTTAGTTCTAGTGTTGCATGCTTAGAAAGCAAGATCTCGTGGTAGTAAAATAATGCACTTAGAGTCTTTGCATGCAAGTAAATGTGGTTTGGATATGGAGAATGGGTTAAGAAGAACAAATGAGCTTGTTGTAGCCTAAAAACTACCTTAGAATTGTTAAGTGATTTGTTGTAAACTTATGAGGCAGAAATTTTGGGTGTGAAATCCCCTTTGAATTGTTGGATTGATTGGTAGAAAATGTGGTGTTTTGATGATAATTTCGGCCTTGAGAAAGGTGGCAAGTGAGTAGAAACAAAGGAAATCTGCCCGATTTTCTTAGAATTTAGTGACTTTGAACTTGGATTGTTCTACATTAAGATTAGAGGTTAATAAACGTATCATGACTATTATAGGTTGAAATATTACTTGCGGTAGTTTGGACTTGGCAAGTGGATTGACCAAAGAGGTATGTGAAGCTTCCCTATCTCTTGAGCATGAATAGATGAAACTATGTAGTACGGTGAGCGTCAAGATTTGGTGTTCTTACTTGTTTTGAGTATAAAATGACTTTTCGTTTTAAGCATTATGAGTCCCTTCGTTAAGGAAAAGTATGATTTTTACTAAAGTATAGAGTTAATATAACAACTTTATGGGAAGTTGGTCTATTAGCTTCATAAAAGGTTAATGAGAAGGGATTTACTCTAAGTAAGATAATTATATGAAGAGGCAACTTGATTTAAAGGCATCAATTGCCCAAAGGCTTTTATGTATAAAGAAGAGTCACTTTTGAAAGAGTTGAAGTATGTAGTACTTGGGTTAAATTCTGTTCTTTTATTAAAGATATGGTTAAGTGCCTTAAGTAAACTAAAATGAGAGTATGTGAACAAGACTAAAAAGAAGTTATAAGTTTTCTTAACTTATTATTATTATGTTATGATGACATTTTGTGATAGGGTCAGAGTATATCCGAGGCAAGCCCAAGATCGCCATACCACCTCCTTGATGTAAGAGTATGTCGAGGCGGCCAGCCCAAGATCGCCATACCATCTGCTTGATGTAAGAGTATATCCGAGGCGGATCCAAGATCGTTATACCATCTGCACGATATAAGAGTATATCCGGCGGGCAAGCCCAGATCGTTATACCATCCGCTCCGGTGTAAGAGTATATCAGTGCGGCCAAGATCGTTATACCATCTGTTTGGGGTAAGAGTATATCCGGGGAAAGTCCCCAAGATCGTTATACCACAAGTTCCGTGGATTTGCTACCCATGATGCGAGGAATTCCTCATGCGAGTCCTTATGGGCTTATGCGGGTGAAATAGTCCCATGCGGCAGTACACCGATGCGAGAGTACCTCATGCGGGTCCACAGACCCGTGCGGGTGAAATAGTCCCGTGAGTAGGATGGTTTCTTTTTTATACTACGTGCGAGGTACCCTGTTATGATCATGAGCCACCTATTTAATGCCGTATTATATATGTAATTATATACTTGTCACTCACATTGTTAGTAAGGCACAGTTAAAAGGTATTTTATTGTCTTCCATGACTCAGCTTGCTTTTAGACTTATGATATCATATTACGAGATTTTCCCGCTTTACATACTTGGTACATATCATGGTCGGTAAGTGGACGCGATTGAGGATCCTCGTTCTTAGGATAACTATTCCGGTGTCAGAAGCTCATTCCTCCGGAATATTATTTATTGTTATGGATATTCCCTGATGCTATAGGTATTTTGTACATCCGTGGTATGGCGGGGCCCTGTCCGCCACGATTGTTATCTTTAAGTGCATGGCCACCTATATATTTTGGGCTATAAGAACCAGTTGTATTATAAATACTTTGTTTAAGTATGTTTATGGAAAGCGACACTTATCGGTGGCGATTATATTTACCCTTTTTGAAGTTATGTGTTGTGTTATGTTCCACGCTATTCTCGACATATACAGCGAGGTACCCGATAGGAGTACTAGTCGCGGCCGGCTCGGTCGTGACAAAAGTGGTATCGAGCGATTAGTCCTCGGAAAGTGTCCACGTGTCTAGTAAGTCTTGATTATCGGTGTGTCGTGCACATCTATAATCGAGGAGGCAGGATATTTAGGATTGGTTTCCATTCTTTCACTCTAAGATCGTGCAATAGAAGTGAGTTATAGGTTGAATCTCCCGATGTTTTCCTTTATGTATCGATTATGCCTCCACGCAAAGCAACCGCGGCCCGAGAAGCGGCGGTGAGAGTCTTTGCTAGTGGGACGCGGAGGGTCACAAGGGCACAGGCCCAGTCCTTACCAAAGATGATGTTTAGGGCGGCGAGTTCCACGTCGTCGCCTGCCTCAGCGAAGTTCGGCGTGGGCGGCCATCGAGATCACAGATGCGAGCCTCGGCTCGCGATCGAGAACAGTCTGAAGATTATAGAGCAGTTGATTCTTGGCCAGCGTAGTGGCGGCGGCCAAGCGAGCGGCGGCAACCCTAACGATTCTGGCCGGGATTTCTGAGGTTGTCACCCACCGAAGTTCTATGGTTCGAGATTCGATGAGGATCCGCAGAGTTTGTCAAGCGATTCTGACGGACCATGCGAGTTCTTAGGGCATCGAATCTGAGTGCATTACACTAGCTTCTACCGTTACGCGATATTGCGTTGAACCGGTTTGAGTCGTGGTATTGTCGAGGTGATGATGCTCTTCCGGTGATTGGGAGGAGTTCACGAGGCGTTCTAGACCACTTCTTGCCTCACGAGGTGAGAGAGCCCGCGTGAGATAGGTTCTTGACCTTGAGACGGGGCGGAGGACTATCGTGAAGTACACAGGTTTGACTCGCGGCGATATGCACACACCATTGTAGCGATATGGCGAGCGGGGTTCATAGATACGTGATGGGGCTGGGCCGTCACATGATTCTTGCCAGGAGTGGCACTTCAGCCGAGGATGGATATTGCGGAGATGCGAGCATACGCGCGAGGATCGAGGCGAGAGAGCGGGATCGGCTAGATTTGGGCGGCCAAGAGGCGAGACATCGGGTTCTCGAGCGATTTTAGAGGCGGCCTCGGCAGCGAACTAGTCCACCTTCCACCCGGCTCGAGTGCTCCTTCACGCTTTTCGCGGGAGGTCCGACGCCAGGTTATTCGAGGCGGTCGGGGCTCCGGGGCGTCGAGTTTCGCGAGGCGAGACCAGCGCTGTCGAGACCACCTACCTCTCGGTGCGTTCGATGCGGTAGGTCTCATCCGGCGAGTGCCGTATGGGTTCGAGATCATGTTACTCTTGTGGCAGCGGGGCCATCCCGAAGAAGATTGTCCGTCCCAGCGGCGGAGCATTACGGTTCACCGACGGGTGCATTCTTGGATCTTCATCTTCGATGGTTAGACGCCCGGAGGCGTGGTACTTATGGGCCAGCGAGCGCGGCGAAGGTCGTGGTAGGGGTTCGATTCTAGCGGTCCTCGAACCGCATCTATGCTATGTCGGTCGACAGACCGGAGGCGTCGCGGATGTCGCAGTACATTATTGGTTTCTTCTTTGTGATGTATATGCTTTGATAGATCCAGTTCTACCTTGTCCTACATATCTCCTCATATTGCGATAGAATAGGGATGAGCCCGAGTCCATAAGACCTTTTGAGGTGGCTACGCCGATGAGTGATTCAGATGGTAGGCGGCGAGTGTATAAGGCTTGTCCTGTGACTATAGATAGCCGTCGGACTCTGGCCGACTTGATAGAGTTGGATATGACGGACTTTGATGTGATTATGGGTATGGATTGGCTAGCATCTTGCTATGCCAACGTGGGTATGAGGAGAGATTAGTTCGGTTCGGTTCGTGGCCGATTATCGGTGGAAGGGAATCTGCATCGTAGAGGTAAGTTTATTTCTTACCTCAAGGCTAGGAAGATGGTGCGGAAAGGGTATATCTACCATATGGTTCGTATTCGACACCGAGGTGAGGTACCGGACCTTGATCGATTCGGTCGTTAGAGAGTTTCGGGCGTATTCGGATGAGCTTAGGGTATCCTCCGAAAGGAGATTGAGTTTTGCATTGATTTGGCGCGGATACTCGGCGATATCTATTCCGCCATCTGAGATGGCACTGCCGAGTGAAGGAGTTGAAGGACCAGTGAAAGATTTCTTTGGAGAAAGGCTTTATTAGGCCAAGTGTTTCTCCTCGGAGCACGATGTTATTTGTAAAGAAGAAGGATGGGGCCAGCTGCGTATGTGTATTGATTCTGACGGTGAACAAGGTAACTATCAAGAATAGATATCCCTCCCGGGATTGACGATTTGTTTGACCCGATTCTGCGAGGTGCAAAGTGTTTTCAAGATAGACCTCTGATGCAGTTATCATCAGTACGAGTTAGAGAGGTAGATATCCCAAAGATCGCATTCGGGACCGTATGGGCACTATGAGTTCGGTGATGTCTTTCGGGTTGACCAACGCCCAGCGGTATTCATGGATTTGATGAATAGGGTGTTCGAGCCATTCTTGGATATGTTCGTTATAGTGTTTATTGATGATATCTTGGTGTATTCGCGCACGCAGCGGGAGCATCTGATCATTTGAGGGCGGTATTGGGAGTCCTCCGAGGCCGCGATTGTATGCCAAGTTCTCGAAGTCACGAGTTAGTGGCGTCGGTGGCTTTCTTAGGGCATGTTATCGGGGCCGATGGTATTCGGGTTGATACTGAAAGATTGAAGCGATCAAGACTTGGCCTAGACCAGCTACTGCAAGCAGTGCGTAGCTTTGGGCCTGCGAGGTTATTATCGGAGGTTTGTGGAGAAGTTTGCTTCTATTTGGCACTTTGACTAAGTGACTCGGAAAGCGGCTATGTTCCGATGGACGGATACTTGTGAGAAAGTTTTCGATTGCTAAAGGAGAAGTTGACAACCGCCCGATTCTTACTCTTCCGCAGGGCTTAGATGGATATGTGGTTTATTGTGGCCAGCGTCGGTGTCGGGCTTGGAGTGCGTCTGATGCGGACGGCAAGGTTATAGCTTATGCATCCGACGGCTTAGGAAACATGAGAAGAACTATCCCACACATGACTTGGAGCCGGCGCGATGATTCATGCCTTAAAGATGCGGAGACATTATTTATATGGAGTTCATGTGGACATTTACACGCACGCGAAGTCTCCGGTATATCTTCGGCAGGAGCCGAACTTGCGGCGAGGCGGTGGTTGGAACTACTTAAGGATTACGATGTTGATATTCTATACCACCCGGGGAAGGCGATGTGGTGGCGGATGCCCTTAGTCGCGGTCGATGGGTAGTCCATGCGATGTTCACCGCAGAAGAGGATATGGTCAGAGTTACATCGCTTAGCGAGCCTTGGGGTTCGTTTGGTTGATTCGATAGTGAGGAATTCGGGTTCGAGAGGTTGCGAGTCTTCTATCATCGAGGAGGTAAGGAGGCGTGATGAGGATCCGATTTTGGTACGATCTGAGATGCGGCTCTCCGTAAGGAGAAGAGTCTATTTGAGTAGCGCTGATGGGGTGCTAAGATTCGGAGGCCGGTTGTGTTCCGATGTGACAGACTTCGTCGGCAGATTCAGGGAGGCACACGGTGCTCGTTATTCTATTCATCCGGTCGACTAAGATGTACCATGACCTCGGACGTGTATTGGTGGGATGGCCTAAGAGGGCGTTGCGGAGTTCGTGGCACGATGCGAATTGTCGGAGTTAAGATTGAGCACGAAGCTTGGAGGCTATTGCGAGCCATTGATATTCGACTTGGAAGTGGGAGGTGATAAATATGGATTTTATTACGTGGCTACCTACCACTCGGAGGAAGCATGATTCCATTTGGGCGATTGTCGACGGTGTGAAATCAGCCCATTTTCTTCCGATCGAACGACGTTTTGGTGAGACTATGCGATTATATATTAGAGATTGTGAGGCGCACGGAGTCGGTGTCGATTATATCGATAGAGAGCCCGGTCTCGGCTAACCTGAGGTCCTCGGAAGGATTAGGGACACAGTGAGTCTCGATGCGGCGTTTCACCCTCGAGACGGACGGGCGGGCGGCGCACTATCCGAACACTCGAGGATATCTGCGGGCTTGTGTTATTGATTTCGAGGTAGCCAGGAGGATCATTTACCTCTCGTGGAGTTTGCTTATAACAATAGCTATCATTCCAGATTCGGATGGCGCGCCTTACGAGGCCTTATACGGGAGAAGTGCAGTCACCGATAGGTGGTTCGAGGTGGGAGAAGTTCGATTAGTCGGGCGGACTTAGTCCAATGACGATGGATAAGGTGAAGCTTATCCGGGAGCGGTTGTTGGCAGCTCAGAGTCGGCAGAAGTCGTATGCAGATCATCGGCGTCGACACTTGGAATTTGAGATAGATGATTGGGTTTTCCTAAAGGTATCGCCCATGAATGGCGTGATGAGGTTTGGGAAGAAAGGGAAACTTAGCCCAAGGTACATTGGGCCGTATCAGATTGTCCGTAGGGTAGGCAAGGTTGCATATGAGTTAGATCTTCCGTCCGATTTGGGCGGTGCATCCGATTTTCATGTGTCCATGTTGCGGAAATGTATTGGAGATCCATCTAGAGTGCACCGGTTCGGGATGTCCAGTAACAGGAGTTATCATATGAAGAGAGTCCCATAGCGATACTCGATCGTCGGGTTAGACGACTTGGACGAAGACGTGGCTTCCGTCGAGGTCCTATGGCGAAGCAACAGGAGGAAATGACGTGGGAAGCAGAGGATGACATGATGAAGAAGTATCCTCACTTATTCCCTATACCTCCGGGTAACCTACTTTCCGCTTGTTAGTTTTGATTTAGCATTTACGCTTCAGACATGTTGTGGCTCGTGGAGCTTTTATTACGAATGAATAGTTAAGAGGGTCTATGTCGATGTCGTGATTTGAGTAAGCCTAGAAGGAACATTCGGGACGAATGTTTCTAAGGGGAGAATGTTATACCCGTAGTTCTGACCTACGTATGGAAACGTCACGAAAGTATGTAAGACTTAAAATTTCCGGCGACGGGTTGTGAGTCGTTCGGACGGTTTTAGTCAACTTTGAGGCGGGTTATGACCCGATTCGTTGAGAGTTCCTAAGTATTTTAAAGGCCTAGGACGTAGTTCGTTGAGTCTTGATTCCAACGCAACCAACCGCTCGTCGATAGGGCATCGGAGTAGAAAGTTATGAGAGTTACAAGTTGTAGCGCCGTCGGGCGTAAATGCGTTCGAGCAAAGCGGCAGGCGCGGCGCCGTATGCAGAACGCGGCGCCTAAAATCTTGAGAGGTCGCAGAAGTTGCAGCGCGGCTGGCAGCAACGCGGCGCGAAAGTTCGAGAGCTGCGGAGGTTTATTGCCATGGCTGTGGCGCGCGCCGAGGCGGGAATTTGGGCGAAAAACTTAGAAAATCTGATTTTTGTTTTAAAGAGACCATGGGAGGGTGACAAGTGTCCCCATCTGATTTTCTGTTGCATGCAATATATTGACCAAGACTTGGTCATTGTCTATCTTTCATCTTCTCTCTCTCTCTCAAATTGCTCTCTCTAAAAACCCTTAGAAAAATCAAAGTTAAGAACAAGAAAAGGAAGCTTGTAGCTAGCTTGTTGGCATTGTTGTGGTAGTGTTCTTGGCAAGGAAGCTAGCAATATTTGGAATAAGTTTTGGCTAAAACTTTAAGGTAACATTTCTTCCTTTAAACTTAGTTCTAGTGTTGCACGCTTAGAAAGCAAGATCTCGTGGTAGTAAAATAATGCACTTAGAGTCTTTGCATGCAAGTAAATGTGGTTTGGATATGGAGAATGGGTTAAGAAGAACAAATGAGCTTGTTGTAGCCTAAAAACTACCTTAGAATTGTTAAGTGATTTGTTGTAAACTTATGAGGCGTAAATTTTGGGTGTGAAATCCCTTTGAATTGTTGGATTGATTGGTAGAAAATGTGGTGTTTTGATGATAATTTCGGCCTTGAGAAAGGTGGCAAGTGAGTAGAAACAAAGGAAATGCTGCGATTTTTCTTAGAATTTAGTGACTTTGAACTTGGATTGTTCTACATTAAGATTAGAGGTTAATAAACGTATCATGACTATTATAGGTTGAAATATTACTTGCAGTAGTTTGGACTTGGCAAGTGGATTGACCAAAGAGGTATGTGAAGCTTCCTATCTCTTGAGCATGAATAGATGAAACTATGTAGTACGGTGAGCGTCTGAGATTTGGTGTTCTTACTTGTTTTGAGTATAAAATGACTTTTCGTTTTAAGAACGTATGAGTCCCTCGTTAAGGAAAAGTATGATTTTTACTAAAGTATAGAGTTAATATAACAACTTTATGGGAAGTTGGTCTATTAGCTTCATAAAAGGTTAATGAGAAGGATTTACTCTAAGTAAGATAATTATATGAAGAGGCAACTTGATTTAAAGGCATCAATTGCCCAAAGGCTTTTATGTATAAAGAAGAGTCACTTTTGAAAGAGTTGAAGTATGTAGTACTTGGGTTAAATTCGGTGTTCTTGATTAAAGATATGGTTAAGTGCCTTAAGTAAACTAAAATGAGAGAGTATGTGAACAAGACTAAAAAGAAGTTATAAGTTTTCTTAACTTATTATTATTATGATATGATGACAGTTTGTGATAGGGTAAGAGTATGTCTGAGGCAAGCCCAGATCGTCATACCACCTCCTTGATGTAAGAGTATGTCGAGGCGGCCCAAGATCGCCATACCATCTGCTTGATGTAAGAGTATATCGAGGCGAGATCAAGATCGTTATACCATCTGCACTGATATAAGAGTATATCGAGGCAAGCCCAGATCGTTATACCATCTGCTCCGGTGTAAGAGTATATCGAGGTACGACCCAAGATCGTTATACCATCTGTTTGGGTAAGAGTATATCGAGAAAGTCCCAGATCGTTATACCACATTAGTGGATTTGCTACCCATGATGCGAGGAATACCTCACGCGAGTCCTTATGGGCTTATGCGGGTGAAATAGTCCCATGCGGCGATACGGTACCGATGCGAGGAGTACCTCATGCGGGTCCACGGGACCCGTGCGGGTGAAATAGTCCCGGGAGTAGGATGGTTTCTTTTGATACTACAGGCGAGTACCCTGTTTTGATCACGAGCCTCCTATTTTATGCAAGATTATATATGTATATATCTTGTCACTCTCATTGTTAGTAAGGCACGATAAAAGGTATTTTATTGTCTTCCATGACTCAGCTTGCTTTTAGACTTATGATATCATATTACAAGTATTTTCCCGACTTTACATACTTGGTACATATTGTGTCGACCCCTTCCCGGCTGCGTTCAATCCGCAGGTAAGGGTAGCGATTGAGGATCCTCGTTCTTAGGATCACTATTCCTGTCGAAGCTCCATTCCTCCGAAGCTTATTTATTGGTATGGATATTCCACGATGCTATAGGTATTTTGTACATCCCGTGGTATGGCGGGCCACCGCCACGATTATTATCTTTAGAGTGCATGGCCACCTATATATTTTGGGCTATAAGAACCAGTTGTATTATAAATACTTTGTTTAAGTATGTTTATGGAAGGCAGCCTTATCGGCTGGCCAGTTATGTTTTACCCTTTTTTTGAAGTTATGTGTTGTGTTATGTTCCGCTGCTATTCTCTGACATATACCTGACAGGGTACCCCAGTAGGGTACTAGTCGCGGCCCCGGGGTCGGGTCGTGACATTTATCACTAATTGCATGTTGAAAATTGAAGAAAAACTATGATGTTTAAGTTATAATTGGTTATATGAAAGTGTTGGAACATGAATTGGATTTTAAGAAGTTAAGAGAAGAATATGGAATTATGTTGTTGATGGCCGAAACTTCCATGAAATTGTTGGACGTGGTTGTCTTGTTTTAAAGGTTATTTTTTTGTTAAGTTATAATGATGGAAATATAAGTTATGAACCTGTAAATACGTTGTGGTAATTGTCAATACATATCTTAAAAGAAATTAAAGTGTAGTAAGGTGATATGTTGCAAACTAGAAGACTTGAACTCTTGTTGTTGTTGCTAGAATTGATGGACTGCTTTAAGGGATGCTTTAATATGGTTAAAGAAGTTAGATTAACAAGAGAAATAGGTGTATAAATCACCTTGACTGATATAGTTGTTGTTTTACATAAATGTAAAAGGGAAGGAATGTGTTTATGATGGCGTAAATGGAATGTTTGGGATTATATTGGTTATATATTGAAGTTGTATCTTCTTATTGGTATTGTTGGCTTTGTTTGAAAGTTGTGGATTTGCATATAAATAGGAGAAGTGCTGCCCGAATTTTTATAAAATAGGAAGTCGTCATTCGATATAAAGTATGCTAGTAATCATAGGATTGACGAACGTATTACCATTATTATTATTATAGGTTGAAGTACTAGACGAGACGTATTCTAATTTTGAGTTGGCTAGTTCGACTAAAAGGTATGTGAAATTCTTCCTTCTTTCTTTTAGCATGATTTATGGGAAATGAACGTACGACAGACATACATGATTTCTACACAGTTTAATTCCTAATGATATTTGTTATGAGATATGCCTTTGATTTTTACAGTAAAAAGTTATTCTAAATGATTTCATTGAGAGTCAAATGATGATTTAAATTGCATATGGTTGTTCATGATATCTACTCGTGCTAAGTGTTAGTACTTAACCCTGTTGACACCCAATTTTGACCCTCCCGTCCAGTCATTAACTATAGAATTACACTAATTTTCAGCAATAATTCTAATAATTTTATAATAATACAATGCAGCAATAAAACATTAATACAGGCATAAATAAATAAATAATTTAATAATGACACCGCTTCTCACGTAGAAAATTACACACTTAGAGCCTTGTCATAATTCCTAATAATAAGTAATAAATACATAAAATAATAATCTAACACACGCGTCTTAATAATAGCATTCATAAAAGAATTAAGAAGTCCTAATTTTATTTAATAAGTCTTAATAACGACATCACATTATAGACATTAAACACTAATTAAATAGCACACCCGCATTTATTACTATAATAATTTAAATTCAAACTTAGACTAATAAAACACCTAAAATAATTTAATCACAATTTAAATAAATTATCATTAGTTAATACACCTAGAATTAAAACACAACATTAAAACTCTACCTAAATTAATTAGCACCTAAAGCTAACCTAACACTTAATACTAACCTAACTACCCAGCCCAATTATCCAGCCCAACCCGCGAGGCCCAAATTCATACCCTTATTTTCCCCTTATCACGCATGAGCCCACGTCCAGTCCATTTTACCTTTACCCATCAGCCCTTCGTCCTCAACAAAAAAAAAACGAAACCCACGAACCCTAAACCTAAAAACCTAATCGCCGCCAACACTCCGCCATTCTCGCCCTCGCCCATTCCGCCAGCTCACCCTCGTACTCACCCAAACCTCAAGTTTCCTTTTCTAGAACCTGCCATAAGGAGAACCATTCCACAATCGTGACCCAAATCGCGAAAATCAGAAGTTACCTTCCTTACTCATGCAAATGCAGCCCAAATCGTCCCTATATGGTACGAAATAACCCCAGATTATCAACCGAATCTACCCAAATCTCGTCAAGAAATCACACGAATCAGCACCAATATTAGCCCAATCTCAGCCTTTATTTACTTACCAATTTTAGAACCTAGAGTTAGGCTATATAAACAACATAAGCAGAGAGGGGACCATACTCGAAAATAGGGAGGAAACCCATAGCATCGATTCAGGGCAGATGGCAGTCGAACAGTAGAGTTCATTTCAGGGGGGCTCAGCATCCAGACGATCAGCGTAGTACTAATAGGAAGTTCGAACCCTTTTTCGTTCTTAGTTCCAGCCAAAACCAGCAAACAAAACCTAGCCCTTTTCGCATCGTAAACCCAAAACCCGTCGAGTGGACCGACGACTTGATACGCTGCCCCGGTTCGCTGCCCGGAGAAGGTAAAACCGAATTCTTCTCAGTCCATTTTGTATTGCTGTGTTTTTTTTTTTTTTTTGATTAAACATGTGTTGTTGGTTCAGTGTGCTTACATTATTATGTCCATCGATGCATGAATATGATGTCTGGTTTAATTAACCTAGGTATTTTTGCTCTAAATTATTGATTAGATTTAGGTTTCCTATTGTTTAACTGCCTGGTCAACCTGTTTATTTGATTATTAATGCTTACAAAATGCTTTTCATGTTAGTCTAGGGATCTATTTAATCGTGCTTATATTATTATGTTCAGTTAGTTCTTTGTATCGATGGTCGTTTACTTGTGTATGAAAATATCCCTTAGTGGCATCATATTGATCCCCGAACCTGTTACGCTTGTGAAAAACAAGTATACCTTGCCTGGGTTGAGGTGCTCGTCTACTAGTTGAGCATCTATCTACTCGAGGGTCATAATGCTAAACATGTGTCTATAGTAGTAGGAGAAAGCTCAACCGACTGTTCTTGTTTTATGCTTACGATATACCATATACATGTCTATCTTTGAATCATAGCGCTAAAACACCCAGTTGAATATGGAATTAAAAGCAAGACTTTAAAGTTGAATGTGTGTCTTATAATATTGGATGTCTGTTCGTCTAGTGTGTGTGTGGATTGATCGCGCGATAAACCAGGTTTGATATGCCCTGAGACTCATATTAAATACCCTAATGTGTATCTGGTTTGAACATTAAACTGCATCATGTCTATCAATATAAAAGGGTATGCCAACTTAAACAATGTTTGGTGTGTATCTTATTTCTATGTGTGCTCACTTGGACATCTCTGTGTACTTCTTTGAAATATGTCTTTGATGCGTGTCTTTGATCTATAGATATTCTTCCTTTTAATACCTGAAAAATCAGGAATAAATGGGTCTGTTTCTTCTCTCTTTTATACATTTCTTTGTTTGCATCCCAAGCCTAACGTGGGGTTGAACTTCTATTGAATCTGCTGATTTTTTTTGAAAACTGATATTATTAAATAGTAATTATCTTATATCCATGTTCGAGTTTATATGAAAAGCCTGTCTATTTGTAATCCGATAAAGGTTTGGACACTACTAATCCTTATCTTCTTTTCTTTTACATGGCACGCATCGGAGCTAAACGAAGAGTCTCATTGCGAGACTCCTCATGAGTTACAACAAACGATGACCTACATCTATGTGCATCTTCATCTCCGTCTCGAAAATTCAAAGCCGCAGGCGAAAGACATCGCCATTCCTCGAGTCCTTTAAATTATTTTCTACCCCGCCCCCCATTCATTTATTTATTGTAAATTAATTGTTTAACATTACTCTAGTCAATAGAACAGTTAGAACAATTAAACCTGGAATTAATAAATTAGCTAGTAACAGCATTAGTTTAGCTCGCCATACATTGTTTAAGTCTTATCATTTAATATTTCCACTCCTATAATTGTTTAAGTAGCTACGATATATATTACTAAATCCTAGCATAAGAAACCTATTTTATACTAACTTTCTTATTAATATTCATATAGGAGAAATAGTAATAAACCCCTTGTATTCTAGGTATACTCCATAAACGTATCTTTTGCCATAATCAATATTTTTGCACTATAATCGGGCTATGCAATATATATACCTTATTAAAGTATTTTTATGAATAGATATTCTCATCTGAAACTAACCTTGGCTTTTGCAGATAAATCTTACAGCTTTCTTTTATTAAGAACGCATCTTTTTTCTTACAAAGATCTTTTCTTAAATACCCTTCAAAACATGCATTTTCTTAGTATAATAATTAACCCTAGGTTTGGCAGGACAACCGCAAGTTAGCGGATCTTAGAGGATGCCTAACCCCTTCCCTCTAGATTAATAAAGAACTCTTACCCAGAATCTCATTAAGTTTAGCAGACCATTAAAATGGAGTTAATGTTTTACTTCAAACTAGTTAAACATTTAGGTGTCCTAATTCACCCAAATTAATTAGGTGGCGACTCCGCGAACCCTTCTAACATTTTTTACATTTAGCATTTTATTTTTATTTTCTAACCCTTTTTATTTGAGCAGGGTTCGCTTTTAAAAAGTCGCGGTCGAAAATGGGCGCGACAAACCCCACCGAGTCCCGGGTCGGCTTATGTTCGTGCACAACCTTGCATTGTTCATCGAGTTCCTCACTAGAGGGCCGACAATGTTTATATATATATATGATGATTCCATGGACATGTATCCATGATGCGGGTACATATACTCATGATAGTATATGATGATTCCACCGAGTCCCTCACTAGAGGGCCGGGAGCATGGGACACGTTATATGTATATAGACATGATGATGATATGGACCGAGTCCCAGAATGGGCCGGGATACGTTATATGGACAAACATCTATGATTTTGATATGACTCTCATTTTTATAAGGTAGAGTTGACCCACATTTTCATATGGCACAGTTGTATTGATATTTTGATTATTATACTTGTCTCCTGACGTCTTTTGACCAGTTATGATCTTCTTACAGTACTTTATGTTTTATATACTCGATCATTATTTCGTCTCGACCCATTCCTCGAAATTTGCGTTAAATGCCGCAGGTACAAATATTCAGTTCGGCGATCCTCCGATCTAAGATTCCTGTTCAGCTATTTGGAGAGCTCCTTTGATTCAGAGCTTGATCATTTTGGTACGGAACCCTATTTTTCTTTGACTTATGTATATTTAGGGGCACGACAGGGCTCTGTCAAATCATATGTCGTTATCCTTTTCATAGAGGTTTGTAGACAGTTGTGAGTTGTATATGTATGAGTTGGTTATATGAGGATTGTTGGTATGTTTTGCTCAGCTGTACTTTTGTATTTTATTTTGGGATGTTCCCGTTTATAGTGGCAGCCTTGTCGGCTTGCGTCCTTTGTTATATTTGCTTAGATGTGACTAGGGCTGCACAAAATTCGGTCCGGACCGAGAAATTCGGTCCGGTCTTCGGTCCCTGTTTTTTCATAATTCGGTTTTCGGTCCGGTCCAGGGTCGGTCCGGTCCGGACCGAATTTTTTTAATTTTTTTTATAATATATATAATATATATAATTCCTAATATATATAATATATATAATTTATAATTTTCTAAATTCCTAATATATATAATTCCTAATTTTCTAAATTTCTAATATATAATATTATATAATTAAGATTAGGGTTAAATCCGTTTTTTTAAAAATTGAATTACCAATACTGAAATTGACATTCTCGGACGCGGTGCCACGAAATTTTTACGTTGAAATCTATTGTACATCGCGAGATATTTAGATTTGAAAATGGGAAAAACGTAACGATTTGGGGGAAAAGAGAAATTGAGGGGCAAGATGGACGTTTTTGGAGAAATCCGGTGAGGCAAAATCAAAAAAAAAATTAGATCAAACGGACGTCCGAGCGCAAAGTTATGACCATTTAAAGTTTCACTAATTTACAACTTATATTTGATATGTCAATACGTACGGGCTGGCGGGGTGGTGGGGGTGGGGAGTGGGAGTGAGGGGACTGCTGAGGAGGTGGGGATTCGTCCATTCGGTCCGATGGGCCGAATCGACCGAAATGACTCGACCGGACGACCGAAATTGATCCGGTCTTGATCCGAGAATCAAAAGTTCGGTCCTCGGTCCGGTCCGGTTCGGTCCGGTCCGGTTTTGACCCTTTGTGCACCCCTAGATGTGACTCCTCAGGAGAGAGGGTTATTTGTGTGTAAAGGCAGCCTTGCCGGCTTGCCTATTTGGACATGTGTTATGATTGCGGTGTTATGCTGCCAAAAGTCATATTGTCCTTAGTGTCAGTATGATTACGTGACATGTTAGTATAATGACGTCATTACAACGCTTAGTCGCGGCCCGTCGGGTCGGGACGTGAAAACAGACATGGGACTCTCAGGAGGTAAACCTGCATACTCACCCATGGAGATGAACATGAAGCTTACCACCACTGAGTTTGATCTGAATGATAGACACACATCAGCTCATACCACCTTTAAACCACATACAGATATGTTGTTATCTGATCCTACCATCTACAGAAGGTTGATTGTGAGGTTATTGTATTTAACAAATACAAGACCAGACATTGCATTCTCAGTCCAGTGTCTAAGCTAATTCATGCAAGCTCCCAAGTCATCTCATCTAGAGGCTGGTCTCAGACTTGTGAGATATATCAAGCAGGAACCTAGTTTGGGGGTACTCATGGAAAGTTTAACCTCACATAAGATGATAATCTTTTGTGATGCAGACTGGACATCTTGTGTTAATAGTAGGAGATCAGTGACAGGATATTTGGTGTTTTTTGGAGCTTCTTTAGTGTCCTGGAAGTCTAAGAAACAAGATACTGTGTCCAGAAGTTCAGCCGAAGAAGAATATCGAGCCATGGCAGCATCAGTAGCAGATGTGATGTGGCTTAATGGTCTCTATCATGAGTTTGGAGTACCAATCCCTACACCAATTACTCTATATACAGAAAGCAAGTCTGCACTTCAAATTGCAGCAAATCCAGTGTTTCATAAACGAACTAAACATATCGATATCGATTGTCACTTCATCAAGGAGCAAATACAGAAGGTCTTGGTTTCCACCTTGTTTCTGACCTCTACAGAATAGCCTACAGATTTGTTAACCAAGGCCCTTGGTCGACCTCAACATCAACATTTTCTTTCCAAGCTAGGGATGAAGAATATCTTCATTTTCCCTAGCTTGAGGGGGGTGTTGAGAATGTGATATGTGATGGTGTATCATGAAGAACACCACATGGGATTACAATTTGTTAGAGGTAGTTATGGGTTGTTAAATTTGTTAGGAGAGTTTGTTAGTGTGTTTAATTAGTTGGATGTAATTAATTACTCCTATGAAGATTCTAGAATATGTGTATATATACTTACACATGTAGCGCTGAAATGTTAATCAATACAATTTCATATTCATCACATCTCTCATCTCTCTCATCTCTCTTTTCTCTCTGTCCATTCTTCTCTCTTCCACACTCGTTTCTTCCTTCTCTTCTTGTCTACTTCCCTTCTTTTGCACACTTCTTCACTATTGTTCATATATTTATAACGAGTGTAAAGTAAACATAATCGATAACCGAATCTCAACAGAAACTGTAATACCTTCAACAAGTGGCTATTTAAAATGGGATATGTTTTGATCAATTTTTGTTAGTATTAAACTTAAAAAGACTATTCGCACGAATTACATAAGTGAAAAAATTTAAAAAATGGATAAACGAATGTATTTCTACAAATCACACAAGAGTGCGTTAAAAGGATCCATAACAGAAAACACAGTACGAATGGTCCTTTTACTAAAATTGAAGCACATTATTCTCCAACATTGATCATTTACCTCTCACCCGAACGTTATCTTATGAGGGCAAGTAGATCTATATTACTATTCAGTTGTCGCCATCTTGCCATATAAACTAATCATGCTTTTCAAATTATGTTCTTGATAGTGATAGCCTTGGAAAAGTTTTCATAATTATACAACCTCGTTCCCAAAAGTTATTTTTGTAAGGGGCATGGCTTTTTTTTCGGCCCAGAAATTACTAATGGTGTGATTAGCAAACACGTGGGGGCCTCTTTGTATTTTTTAAAAAAATTGGGGTAAGATTTCTAAACTTTCAAAACATCCCTTTTCTCTTTTTCTTTTCTTCTTCTTCTTCCCCGAAGATCATTCCTTTACTCTCAAGTTCTCCCACTCCTTCAATTTCTATGTATGTAATCGTTGTTTGAAGCTAAACTTGAAGTATATATACATTTTGGTTGCCGAAAAACGTGAAGAAGAAGATGAAAGTTATTGACGCTCATTAACAAAACTTCGAAGCTCTAGTTCAAAAATGTGGGTTACCGCAAACGATCTTCATTTTGAGTGATTCATTTTGAGTGGGTGATACCTCAAAAATAACGGAACATCGAAGAGAACTCATATTTGACAATTTGAAGCAATTTTATTCATATTTCACATGATTTTATATTGATTTATTGCAGCTCTCAAGGTTGAAGAAGTATATTGTTCAAAGTTTGGATTACCGCAAACGAACTTTATTTCGAGTGAGTGATATCTCAAAAGAACCGGCACGTCGAGGGGAGTTCATATATGAAATTTGAAGCAATTTGGTTAAGATTTGACATGATTTTAGATGAAATTACAACAATTGTTCGTCCAAAAGGAAGAAGACGACACTGATAGAAACAGTCTATTATAATCTTTTAATAGACTTTATTGATATTCTAATTGGGTCTACTGATATTTTAATAGGCTATATTGATTCTAATACACTATATAAGGACCGTTGCTATTCTAATAAATTATCATGACTATTCTAACCTTTTCCGAAAAGACATATTTATGTGCATCAACACCTTTTTCATGAGTGGTTTTAAACGCGTGTCTTCTAATAGACTCTAATGATATTCAAATACCCTATCAGGACCATTGCTACTCTAATAAACTATCAGGACCATTTTAATTTTACCCAAAAAAGCATCTTTACGTGAAGCAACACCTTTTCATGAGAGATTTCAAATGTGTGTCTTCTAATAGACTCTATTGATATTCTAATACATTATATCCGGACCATTGCTATTCTAATAAACTAAAGCGATCATTCTAATTTTTTCGAAAAAGATATTTTACGTGAAACATCACATTTTCATGATGGCAAGCCTTTAGACGTTATTGGTATTTGAGACATTAATTTGAAGATGTCAAATGGAAACGTGTGGAAGATCACAAAGGTCAGACATGTGCCGGATTTGAAGTGCAATCTGATCTCAGTGAGTCAGCTTGATGATGAGTGACATGATATTAACTTTGGTAATGGGTCCTAGAAGGTGACGAAGGGTGTTATGGTGGTTGGTCGAGGTAAGAAAATTGGTACTCTTTATATGACGATGAGCTATCGTGATACATTTATTGTTGTTGACAAAACCAAGAAGACAGAGTTGTGGCATTGCAGACTGGGGCATATGAGCGAGAAAAAGATGAAGCTTCTGGTGACTAACGACATGAGCTGAAGTCAGTAGATCATCATATGTGTGAGAGCTGCATTATCGGAAAACAGAAGCGAGTAAGTTTTTCAAGTGCAGGTAGAGAATTGAAAGATGAGAACCTTGAATTGGTGTACACTGACGTGTGGGGACTTACTACTGTCCCCTCACTCGGAGGATCACATTACTACATGGCCTTCATTGATGATTCAATCAGAAAGCTATATATCTATTTTATTAAAAACAAATATGATGTATTCACTATCTTCAAAAGGTGTAAAGTCATGGTCGAGAATGAGACAAACCTCCAGTTGAGGAGCCTGAGGTCCGACAACGGTGGAGAATATATTGATGGTGACTTCAAACGGTATTGTGTTGATAATGAGATCAAGATGGTGAAGACTATTTCTGGAACTCCCCAACAAAATCGAATAGCAGAAAAGATGAATCGAACATTGTACGAGGGAGCATGGAGCATGAGAATACACACTGGACTGCCTAAGATATTCTGGGTAGATGCAATCAATACCGCAACCTTCTTGATTATAGAGGATCGTCTGTTCCTTTGGGTTTCAGAAATCCATAAGAGGCTTGGAGTGGAAAAAAGTTAAATCTTTCTTTTCTGAAAGTGTTTGGTTGCTTATCATATGTTCATATTGATGCTACTGCTAGAAGTAAACTTGATCTAAAATCTAATAAGTGTTATTTATTAGCTATGGTGATACCGAGTTTGATTATTGATTCTGGGATGATCAAAGTCGAAAGATCATCCGAAGCAGGGACATTATCTTCAATGAATAAGTATTGTACAAGGATAAGTTGCAGAAGAGTTCAGAATCTAAGTACAAGAAATCAGAAATAGTTGATTTAAGAGACTTCTCGGCATCCGAGCTATAGCCAGGTACTACAACGGTAGAGGAACAAGCCAGTGATGGCGAGTTTGATGAACATATTGATTCAGAAACAAATCAGCAGATGCTGATCACCGAATTACGCAGATCATTCAGGATCAGTAAGTCGGTTTACAGGTTCTCTTCGTCCCTCAACTACATTCTGCTCACTAATAGAGGGGAGTCGAAATGTTACGAAGAAGCGACGCAAGTTGATGAATCGATCAAGTGGGAGTTGGCAATGAAAGATGAGATGGACTCACTACTGTCTAATCATACATGAGAGTTAGATAAGTTACCAGAGGAAAAGAAGACATTGCAGAACAAACAGGTCTACTGGATAAAGGAAGAACACGATGGAAGTAAGCGTTATAAAGCAGGGCTGGTTGTGAAGGAATTTCAACAGAAAAAAGGCATTGACTACACAAAGATCTTTTCTCCCATAGGCAAGTTGGTGATAATCAAAATTGTTCTTGGGTTAGTAGCAAAGGAATATCTGCATCTTCAACAAATGGACGTGAAAATTACTTTTCTTCACTTCAACCTAGAAGAGGAAATCTACATGAAGTAACCTGAGGGATTTGAGGTCAAAGGGAAAGAGAAGATGGTATGCAAGATTCAAAAGAGCCTGAACGGACTGAAACAGGCTCCAAGAAAGTGGTATAAGAAATTTGGTAGCTTTATGAAGAAAGTCGAATTCTTAAGGTGCGAAGTAGATCACTATTGCTACTTCAAGAGATTTGAAGACTCCTACATGATACTGCTCCTTTATGTCGACGACATGTTGATCGTAGGAGCAGACCTACATGAGATTGATAGGCTGAAGAAGAAGTTGTCAGAAGAATTTGTAATGAAAGATTTAAGAGCCGCAAAGCAAATCATTGGGATGAGAATCATCAGTAAGAAGAACCTCAAGCTCTCATAAGAAGAATACGTGAAAATGATTATTAAGAGGTTCAACAAGGATAATGCCAAGCCAGTCAGTACTCCCTTGGCTGGACACTTTTACTTGTCAAAGGATCAGTCGCATGTGACCGAGAACGAGAAGAAGCATATGGATAAGATACCTTATGCCTCTGCTATTGACAGTCTTATGTACGCGATGGTATGTACGAGACCAGACATGCACATGCAGTGAGAGTTGTTAGCAGATTTATGAGCAATCAGGGAAAGCAACACTGAGAAGTTGTGAAGTAGATTTTTAGGTATCTGAAGGGAGGCTCAAGTCCAACTTTGTGTTTCCAAAAGCCAGAGACAGGATTTCAGGATATGTTAATGCTAAAAATGGTGGTGGTGTTGATAGCAGAAAGAGCACATTCGAGTATGTTTACACCTTTGGAGGTATTGCGATTTGCTGAATTTCAAAGTTGCAGAAAATAGTAGCTCTCTTTAGCTGTGAGGCTGAGTACGTTGCCATGACGGAGGCCACAAAGGATATGATGTGGCTATAACTTTTTTTGCGGGAATTAGATCAGGTCCATGAGGGGAGTGTGTTATACTGTGATAGCCAAAGTGCCATTCATTTGGAAAAGAATCTGGTCTACCATGTTCGCACGAAGCACATACAACTCCGATACCATTTCATCATATCAGCTTTAGAAGATGGAGTATTAGTGCTTGAGAAGATCCCAGGAAGTCAGAATCCAACAGTCAAACTGACGAAGGACATGCCGAATGTGCAACTTCAGTTGGACTTCTTGGATGAGGATCAGAGCCATCGATGCAGATGGAGACAAATGATTGAAATTAGTCTCCAAGTGGGAGATTGTTGAGTTGTGTAGCCTAATTCACCACCGACACTATGAATACCTTACGCAGAGTGTGAAATGCTGATAATGTAATGTTATTTAGTGGAGGGTATTTTGAGAATTTTAGGCTTGTATTATGTTCGCCCTAATTTTCGCTATATATAGACTAGAGAACCGTTTTTCTTTCTAAGAGGTCGAGCATGAGAGAAAGAGAGAATTGTAAACTCAAACTCCCTATTTGATTATAGTAAAAATCTGCAGCAGCAAAGTGGACGTAGCTCTCGCATCGAGGATGAACCACTATAAATCTGTTTGTGTTATTTGTTCTTCACTTACTGTTTTTTTAATTAGGTCGAATTTGGGACTCAATCGTAACACTTCACCCACAACCACAAAAAAGATAGAAGAAAGAAATAAGTTTTTCATGTCTTCTTCTCCAAGTATTTTACTTTCTTTATATTTCATGTGTACATATATATATATATATATATATATATATATATATATATATATATATATATCTTGTTGATATTTCCTCGCAACTTAATCGATTATTTAAAACTTTATCTACACCACCGTCTTCAAAGTCAACTTCCCGTTTCAGTCCAAAAAAAAAAATACCTTCTACTAATTGTTAAATTTGTTATCTAGACCACCTGCTCCATCGTCTAGACATGTTCTTCTTATTTTGGGGGCAAAGGCGAAATCCCTAGCCCACAGGGTCCCCACCTCTGGGCCCGACAGAGATTGGTGGAGGAGGTAAATCATGACTCAACGACCCACTAGGTGGGAGACATATTTTCTGGTGTCCACAAAGAGTCATCCCCCACAAAGGAGGAATGAAACTCTCACACTACGGCTGCCAGAGCTCGAACCTGCCTACTTGGGAGCAATCGACCACCCTAGAATCAACTGAGCTACGCCATGCGGGGCTTCTTCTTATTTTAAATATGTGAACTAAGTGTTTCTTGTTATATATATTGAAAGAAGCAAATTTGAAAAGGAAAACATGAAGAATTATAGTAAGGAAGAATCCTTTATATGTAGGATCGCATGTAAAATTTTCACCATTAATGTATTTTAATAATTAGTACAACAAATTTGTAACTAGTATTGTAAAAATAATTGATATATATAAATAAATAATACTTAGTTGAATCAATTAATAAGAACTTCTTACAAAACATACATTTTGCAATAACACGGATAACATGTTTGACAAAAAAATTTAATGTTTACGACCATAATTTCATAATATTATTTAAATATTAAAAAGTAATCTATAAATGCTAACATCACTCAATATAAGCTAAGTTTGCATATAACATCATTCAACAACGGAATTCAACTTTAATGACATCACTAACTCGTTATAAGTCAAGTTTGTGGGTGACTTATTCTTTCTAAGATTATGAGGTATAACTTTTAAAAAAAATATAATAATAACATAGTTAGCTTAAATTTAAAAAATAAGAAGGTTAACATAGCTAAGTGAAATAAAAAATAAAATAATAAAGAGACACAATATGAGAAATTAAGAACATGAAGTAAAGGTTGAAAAATGAGAAATAAAGAAATAAAAGATAATAATACAAAAAGAATAATATGTGGAAAAAAATATTTAAAAGTTAAAGTAAAAAAAATTAAAATTTAAAAGAATAGAAATACAAATAAATTTTAAAAAAAAAGATATTCAGAAAATAACCTTGTAATTACATCTATGTAATTATCTACTTGAGAATTGGAGAGTGTAATTACAAACTTTCAATTACATATTGATCAAGTAATAATCTGATCAGATAAACATGTCAAAATTATGTAATTACACTAAAATTCAATTAGAGGGTGACTTTCCAAACAGGCCCTTACGAGTAAAGGAGAATAAAAGGCTCTCGTAATCGGAATTTTATTTCGAACAGCCCATCAAGTACAAAATAGAATGTCACACGTACTATACAAAATCACAGCAAATACATACTGCACAAAACACAAACACAGAGCAGAATAGAATAGAATTCGAAATTTAAGTGCAAAGATCTGTCCTCTAATTGTTCACAAGTGCACATTGCTTTCTAATTTCACCAGTAGAGCCAGTTTTAACTTCTATCCTTCCCATTTTCTCCATGACCTTAGCGAATTCAACGTTGAACTCTTTGAGTGAACCCAGCTGGTTGATGAATGATTTTGTTGTCGCTGTTGTTGTTAATTCAAATATTCACAGTATATATTGTATTTATTAGTATTATGTATTTAAGGTAACTTAGGATTTTTACTGTATTAAGAATCACTTTGTACAACTATATATATTGTGATTAATGAAAGAAATCCCTAAAAGAAATTATTCCAACATCTTACATGGTATCAATAGCCTAACATCCCCAAAACCCTAGAAATTCCCCTCCCCTCCCCTCTCGGCCGCCGCCAATCCCCCCCTCCCCCACCGCGGTGCCTTCTCTTTCGGAATTTCTAACCCGTGGCTATCATGTCTCCTCACACATCTCTTAAATCTAATGGTTCTACCTCTGGCATAGATGACACCCCACTTCCCTCCACTAAGTCATCTTTTCATCCGGCTTTTGCTGTCACAAACATCAAGAATTATGTCCCTATTATTCTTGATCAAGAAGACTGTCAATATTCTATGTGAGTGTAACTGTTTTATATTCATGCTTGTGTGTACAATGTGCTCGACCATATTGATGCATCAATCCCTCGCCCCTCTGACATTGATGATTCAACATGACGTCGTCTTGACGCTATCGTCAAACAATGGATCTATGGTACCATCTCTAAGGACTTGTTGTGCACTATTCAGGTGCTTCGGCACGCGAACTTTGGGTACGTTTGGAGGAAAATTTTCAGGATAACAAAAATACCAGGGCGGTGTATTTAGAGGAGCAGTTCAACAACACCCGCCTTGAGAATTTTAACAGCATGACCGAATACTGCAAACAACTGAAACTTATTTCTGACCAACTCTCTCATGTTGGGACATTTATTTCTGAGACTAAGATGGTACTACAACTTGTTGCAGGATTATCAAAGGGGGAATATGATACTCTTGCAGCAATAATTCAACAGGCTGATCCACTTCCATCTTTCAACAAGGCACGTTCTCAATTAATGTTGGAAGAAACACAGCGTGCTAAATAGGATGAGCACAATAAAAAAACATTAGCCATTGAAAACTTGCGATGCGCCGATCGCTCACCACCGTGGACCATCAATGTAGCAGAACCACGGTGGAGCAGAGGCAACGAGGCGCAGACGAAAGCGAGGAAAAGGTCGAAGCAAAGGAAAAGCACAAGATAGCGATGCGCGCTGCTTCAACAGTGGACGAAAACCCAACAGCAGTAGTGGCGGCCCAGTCCAGCAAACTGGGCCCAGTTCAACAGCAGTGGCGGCCCAGTATCCTCGGTCCAACACCAACAGACCCATCTCCTCAACAGGCCCATCTAATGTCAGCCCAACAGTTTCCTTTAGCCCAGCAGATTCAACCCACTGATTTGGGCCAAGCTTTCAACACACTCACAGTTACACCCCGTATTTTCAAGAGAACGAGATGGGAATGGACGTGAGGAAGTAAGATTTGAATTTTGGAACGAAAGGAAAATAACTTTTCCTAAGGAAAATTTTCCGAACCTCGTGAAGGAAAAAGGTTCATTATTTGAAATTTGATTCTCAAATTTGGTATTTGGGAGTTACAAAATTTATCGGATTTTTAAGTTTCGGATTTAGTCATGTGGGGCCCACCGGAAAATTTTACGATTTTGTGGGGCCCACAAAGTTTTGAGATATTTTGACCAAATATAGACGTTTTTGGTGAAGAAATAATTTTGGACCAATGGGAGGGTGACACGTGTCACCCCGTCACTTGTCGTTGACTTGGACTTAGATATTTTCATGAAATGAAGACAAGTGGACAAGTGAGTCCCACCCACACTTGTCCACCATCTTGACCCTACACTTGTCATCATCTCATCCCTTGAATACATTATATACACATGAGAGGCTTGCAAGACTTCACTTTACACTTAGCAAATTTCACACATTTCCTATATCTCACTTCTCTCTCCATTTCGGCCAAGGGCCATTGTTGAAGATCAAATCCTTCAATCTTCCTAGCTTAGTTCATAATACAATATTAAGAACTCTAACCAAGTGTTAATCCAAGATTAAACACCATTAAACCCATAAAAAATCATTGTTAGCCGAGAATAGGGTTTGAGTTTTAGGATTTTTCCATCGACTTTTTGGTGATGGAACGTGAAGAGAAGTTTCTCCTAAGGTTGTAGGGGATACACATATGTGATTGGATCTTAAAGAAGTGGATCAAAATGAAAACTGCGGGCCAAACACCTACGGACTGTTTTGGGCGTTTTTGAGTCATTTGGAAGGTAAAATCTCTTCTTTCTTTTGAAGTAATTGGATATTACTTATTGTTTATATGTATAGATGAGCTTATGCTAAAAATAATGAAGGATAAAAAGCGTTTGGACATTTGTTGGGATTGAGGCCGAAAGCCAACAATTTTTGGGGTTATCGGGTTTCGTTGGTTATTGTTGTTTTTAACGTCACCCATTGCATGTTATAATGGTGTAATATTGTTGTTAATAAGTTGTTATAACTTATATGGATATATTGGAATTCGAATTGGATTAAAAAAAGATTAAGGAAAGGGTAATTGGATTGTAGTTGTTGGCCGAGATTTGTCTAAAACTGTGGGGTGTCATTATGCAGTTTTAAGGGACTGTTTTGTGGTATAAAACTGATGGAAAATCAGCCACAAACTTGCATGATTAATGTGGTATAATGGCTAATGAAAGTCCTAAGGAATAAGAGTGTTAAAGGCTTCACATTGTACCCTTAATGTTGGTTTATTATGGACTGTTTTGCGGATTATTTTGTATAGATTGTGGGGCAGAATTTTATACGTCAAGTTAGGCGTGTAATCCCATTTGGTTAACTGTTGGTTGTGCCTTAAAGAATAGATGTGCGTAGTATCTTGGGTTTTTAAAGTGAAAGTTGTTCTACCTATAGTACTTTGGGGTTCAAAAAGTGTGAAGTGAATTGATTTGAAAAGTGTGAGTAACTTGGCTTTAGATTGTAAGTTACTTGGTATTAGAAAGTGAAGGTGTTTGAGACTACAAGTTTTAGTGTCTCGGGTGTTATAAGAGAAGGAACGTACGGCGGACGTACGTTATATAGTTGAGCTTTCTAGAGTAGAAGATGTGTATTTCCTTCTACCTTTACTCTTTCATGTCACGATAACGCCTTAGGCTCTCTTAAGTAGAAGTTGTGGCATTCCTTCTATCCTTAATCCTTCATGGCTTAAATAATGCCTTAGGCTTTCTAAAGTAGAAGACGTGTTATACCTTCTAGTAAAGTGAAAAGATGAGTTCTACTTGTACATGATTCTCATGATGGTTATTCGTGAAAGTGTTGTATTTCACCTCACCGAGTCCCTCGCTTGGGGGCCGACCTTTGTTATATGTACACATGTGATATTGATTATCTGTTATTCCCACGACCATGCTTCTATAGGGTTGGTTATATGTTATATCATAGACGTGCTGACAGTGATGTTGGAATTCCACGGGCACACTTCTGTGAGGTATATTATATCATGGACTGCTGACTGTGATTATTCCACGGGCATGCTCCAGTGATACTGGTTTTATATTATATCATGGACCGCTGACAGTGATGTTGGAATTCCACGGGCATGCTCCAGTGATGCTGGTTTTATATTATATCATGGATTGCTGACAGTGATGTTGGAATTCCACAGGCATATTCCAGTGATGCTGATTTGATAGTATACCACAGACACGCTGACAATGATGTTGGAATTCCACGGCATGCTTCTGTGAGGTTGACATGCTGATAGTGATGTTGGAATTCCACGGGCATGCTTTTTTGATACTGGCTATATATTGTTCTACAGACATGCTGACAGTGATGTTGGAATTCCACGGGCATGCTTCTGTGAGGTTGACACGCCGACAGTGATGTTGGAATTCCACGGGCATGCTTCCTAGATACTTGTTATTTATTATACTTTGTACATGTCGACAGTGATGTTGGAATTCCACGGGCATGCTTCTCTGATGATGATTGTATATTATACTTGTTATATGCTGATAGTGATGGTGTATTCCACGAGCATGCTTATGTGATATTATATTCTGAGGGCAGGTGTCCCTGATTTTGACATGACTTTCATATTTGAAAGTAGTACAGTGATACAGTAGTATAGTGGTACAAGGTACAATTGGATCTTATTTTATATGATACGGTAGGATCTGATATTTGATTTTCATACTTGCCCCTGTCATTCTTTTGTATAGTTATGATTTGTTTACTGTACTTTATTTCAGCTCCATACTTAGTACCTGTTATGCGGCCCCGCCGAAGTGCGTTAAATGTCTGCAGGTCTAGGTACTCAGTTGTGGATCCGCGAGCTTAGGATCCTTGTTCAACATTTTGGGATAGCTCCTATGTTCCAGAGGTTGTCATTATGACTAGGTATATTCAGAGGTATGGCGGGGCCTTGTCCCGTCATAGTATTTGTCCAAACTCTTACAGGTCTGTATTCATATGTGGGATGGACTGGTGAGAGTTGTAATTACATTGTTGTACGGTTGTAGAACCATTCGGGTGTTATATATATTATGGCAGCCTTTCCGGCTTTGCCTTTATTAAAAGAAAAAAATGAGGGTTATTTATCTTCCGCGGGATTACTTGTGTTGTATGGGTAGAAGGACACCAGTCGTGGGCCCGATGATTCGGGGCGTGATAGAGTGGTATCAGAGCAGTTAATCCTCGGAATGTCTACAGACCGTGTATAGTTGAGTCTTGTTTATCGGTGTATTGTGCACCACATCCATAAACAGGAGGCTATAGTACATTTAGGATTGGTTTCCCTTCTTCTCACTCTGAGATCGTGCAATAGAGCTGTGTTGTTAGGGTAGTCTCTTCCTAACGTATTATTGTGGTTGCAGCTATGAGAAAGGCAACAGTGGCCCAGAAAGGATTATATGAACTTCGTATCCAGGTTGGTAAAACTATTGTATAGTTGGTATAATGGTGATGTGTATCTATACGAGCGTATTTATTCGGGGCCCGGTGTGTTGTCTAAAATGATTATGGATTACCATGAGTTGGTTGAGCTTTAATAATTACTTGGAATGTGTGAAACAGTTTATTGAATCCACACCTAGACTTTATATATGTACTAATTTGGAATCGTCAGGGGGTAATGAACTTTCTAAGATTGTGATAGACTCTTAGAAGATCAGGTTCAATTGACTTAAGGACATACCATGTTGTTAGATTAAGCTGTGTTGTACGCTTAAGTGATATGTGTGAATAATAATGGTATGGAGTAAATAGAGTTGTTGTTATTAAGACAACAGGATTTTGAGATTTTGAGAAGCTACCTTACCCCTATGTGGGGACTAATAATGTAAGCTTGGGACATAGAATAATTGTGAACCTTAGAATATTGATAACCACTGAGACCTTAGATGTACAAGGCCTTCTCGGCTAGTAATATTTATTTCAGACCAAGAATGAGAGTTAAGTTTGACGATGGGTCGGGTTGTGGGCCGATTACGGGTCAACCCGTAGCGTGGAATGGAGTGGTGTCAGTTGGAGATGGTCCCGGTATGTGATAGGGTCACGACGATGCAAAACCCAAGTCTAGTTAATCGTTGTACGAGTTTGTGGACGCGTTCCACCAGAACCAGGTCGTGGGAGCCGAGAATGGACAAAACGTGAGCAAGTGATGGTTGTGTGCAAGTGCGGTTAAGTTGACACTTGGAGTTTCAGCTTGACACATAGTATGAACATTCGGGACGAATGTTTCTAAGGGGGGAATGATGTTACACCCTATATTTTCAAGAGAACGAGATGGGAAGGGACGTGAGGAAGTAAGATTTGAATTTTGGAACGAAAGGAAAATCACTTTTCCTAAGGAGAATTTTTCGAACCTCGTGAAGGAAAAAGGTTCATTATTTGGAATTTGATTCTCAAATTTGGTATTTGGGAGTTACAGAATTTATTGGATTTTTAAGTTTCAGATTTTTCATGTGGGGCCCACTGGAAAATTTTACGATTTTGTGGGGCCCACAAAGTTTCGAGATATTTTGACCAAATATAGACGTTTTTGGTGAAGAAATAATTTTGGACCAATGGGAGGGTGACACGTGTCACCCCGCCACTTGTCGTTGACTTGGACTTAGATATTTTCATGAAATGAAGACAAGTGGACAAGTGGGTCCCACCCACACTTGTCCACCATATTGACCCTACACTTGTCATCATCTCATCCCTTGAATACATTATATACACATGAGAGGCTTGCAAGACTTCACTTTACACTTAGCGAATTTCACACATTTCCTATATCTCTCTTCTCTCTCCATTTCGGCCAAGGGCCATTGTTGAAGATCAAATCCTTAAATATTCCTAGATTAGTTCATAATACAAGATTAAGAACCCTAGACATGTGTTAATCTAAGATTAAACACCATTAAACCCAAAAATCCATTGTTGGCCGAGAATAAGGTTTGAGTTTTAGGGTTTTTCCGTCGACTTTTTGGTGATGGAACGTGAAGAGAGGTTTCTCCTAAGGTTGTAGGGGATACATATATGTGATTGGATCTTGAAGAAGTGGAGCGAAACGAAAACGGCGGGCCAAACACCTACAGACTTTTTTGGGAGTTTTTGAGTCATTTGGAAGGTAAAATCTCTTCTTTCTTTTGAAGTAATTGGATATTACTTATTGTGTATATGTATATATGAGCTTGTGCTAAAAAGAATGAAAGATAAAAAGCGTTTGGAATTTTTTTTGGGATTGAGGCCGAGAGCCAACAATTTTTGGGGTTATCGGGTTTCGTTGGTTATTGTTATTTTTAACGTCAGCCATTGCATGTTATAATGGTTTAATATTGTTGATAATAAGTTGTTATAAATAATATGGATGTATTGGAATTCGAATTGGATTAAAAAGGATTAAGGAAAGGGTAATTGGATTGTAGTTGTTGGCCGAGATTTGTCTAAAACTGTGGGGTGTCGTTATGCAGTTTTAAGGGACTGTTTTGTGGTATAAAACTGCTGGAAAATAAGCCACCAACTTGCATGTTTAATGTGGTAAAATGGCTAATGAAAGTCCTAAGGAATAAAGGTGTTAAAGGCTTCACATTGTACCCTTAATGTTGGTTTATTATGGACTATTTTGCGGACTGTTTTGTATAGATTGTGGGGAAGAATTTTACACGTCAAGTTAGGCGTGTAATCCCCTTTGGTTAACTGTTGGTTGTGCCTTAAATGTGGCTTGTTGGTTGATAAATTCGGGCCCTGGAAAAGGTGGAAAAGTACTACAAAAGAAGTGCTGCCCAATTTTTCGTAGAATAAGAGGGCCATTATTTGGTATAAGTCTTATACTAGTAAGTATGATATTGATAGAAGTGCTATCGTCATTATAGGTTGAAGTACTACGTGTAGCATATTCTACTTGGCATGAGGAATAGTCATAAGGTTGAAGTACATTGGGGCGTACTGCTACTTCTCGTGTTGGTTAGTCGTCAACGAGGTATGTGAACTTTTTCCTTCTATCGGCATGATTATTTGGAGTATACTTGCCTTGTTATTGAAGTATACATGACTTGTTTCTTGAAGTATACTTGACTTGATTTTATAAAGAGAAGTGATTCTACTCCTAGAAGTTAGGGGTATTCGTGTTGTTGATTTTATACTAAATGCATGTCTAAATTCTTCCTAAAGTCATTACCAAGTCTTATGGGAGATGTTGGTAAGAGTTTTAGGAAGCATTGGAGTCGAGTTAATTGATTTAAAGAGAAGAAGTACCTTGATACTACAAGTGTTAGTATCTTGGAGTTTATTACATGAAATGATTCTTTTATAAAGAATAGATGTGCGTAGTACCTTGAGTTTTTAAAGTGAAAGTTGTTCTACCTATAGTACTTTGGGGTTCAAAAAGTGTGAAATGAATTGATTTGAAAAGTGTGAGTAACTTGACTTTAGATTGTAAGTTACTTGGTATTAGAAAGTGAAGGTGTTTGAGACTACAAGTTTTAGTGTCTCGGGTGTTATAAGAGAAGGAACGTACGTCGGACGTACATTATATAGTTGAGCTTTCTAGAGTAGAAGATGTGTATTTCCTTCTACCTTTACTCTTTCATGTCACGATAACGCCTTAGGCTCTCTTAAGTAGAAGACGTGTCATTCCTTCTATCCTTAATCCTTCATGGCTTAAATAATGCCTTAGGCTTTCTAAAGTAGAAGACGTGATATACCTTCTAGTAAAGTGAAAAGATGAGTTCTACTTGTACATGGTTTCTCATGATGGTTATTCGTGAAAGTGTTGTATTTCACCTCACCGAGTCCCTCGCTTGGGGGCCGGCCTTTGTTATATGTATACATGTGATATTGATTATCTGTTATTCCCACAACCATGCTTCTGTAGGGTTGGTTATATGTTATATCATAGACGTGCTGACAGTGATGTTGGAATTCCACAGGCACGCTTCTGTGAGGTTTATTATATCATGGACTGCTGACAATGATGTTGGAATTCCAAGGGCATGCTCCAGTGATACTGGTTTTATATTATATCATGGATCACGATGGTGATGTTGGAATTCCGCAGGCGTGCTCGATGGTCTGGTTTTATATTATATCGTAGATCGACGGTGATGTAGGAATTCCGCACGCGTACTCGGTGATCTGATTTTATATTATATCATGGATTCTTGTGATGATGTTGGAATTCTCTGAGCATATTCGATGATCTTTGATTTGATAGTATACCACGCATATGCAGCGGTGATGTTGGAATTCCACGGGCATGCTTCTGTGAGGTTGACATGCTGATAGTGATGTTGGAATTCCACGGGCATGCTTAAGCGTCACGGCTATATATTATTCTCTGAGACATCTTGTGACGGTGATGTTGGAATTCCACGGGCATGCTTCTGTGAGGTTGACACGCCGACAGTGATGTTGGAATTCCACGGGCATGCTTCCTAGATACTTGTTATATATTATACTTTGTACATGCCGACAGTGATGTTGGAATTCCACGGGCATGCTTCTCTGATGATGATTGTATATTATACTTGTTATATGCTGACAGTGATGGTGTATTCCACGAGCATGCTTCTGTGATATTATATTCTGAGGGCAGGTGTCCCTGATTTTAACATGACTTTCATATTTGAAAGTAGTACAATGATACAGTAGTATAGTGGTACAGTGGTACAAGGTACATGTAAAATCCAGAAAATTTCTTTTGTTTTAAATAAGAATCGTGAATTTTATTCAAAACTTTAAAGTACTTACAAAGAGGATAATTGGATAATTTCGTTATGAATCAGTGGATGAACTGAATCATGTCAATTGGATAATTTTCTGGGTAAATTGGATAATTTCTGGGTATGTTGGATAATTTCTAGGTATGAATCAGTTGATGAACTGAATCATGTGAATTGGATAATTTCTGGGTATGTTGGATAATTTATGTATATATATATATATATATACATTAATTAGTTCTAACAAGTGGATTTGCAGTCTTCAATTTATTCTTTAGTAAAGGAGTGGGCAACACATATTGGTCAATGTTGACACCCAATTTTGACCCTCCCGTCCAGTCATTAACTATAAAAATTACACTAATTTTGTAAAATAATTTTTAGGGATTTTTATAATAAAATGCAGCGAATAAAACATAAATACTTTAATAATGGCACCGCGTCTTACGTAGAGTATTAAGCACTAATTAAATAACACACCCGCACTTATTATTTAGACTAATAAAGCACCTAAAATAATTTAAGCACAATTAATTAATTAATTTATCACTAATTAAAAGCCTAGAACTAATAAATTAAAACCACCTAACTAATACCTAGAATTAATACCCAATACCTAATTAAATACTAACTACCCAGCCTTTAATTCGCCCAGCCCATCCAAAACGCAGCCCACTTCCCTAATTAAAAACTAACCTAAAACTAATACCCAACCCCCGAAAGCCCAACACCCGCGAGCCCAACGCCCCATCTGCCCTTTAACTCACACGCCCACTGCCCACAAGCCCCTCACTTTCCCTTTACTTTCCCAATCGTCCTCAACGAAAAACCTTCAACAATCTAACCTAAAACCTATACTAAAACGTAGCCGCCGCAATTCTCGCCCAGTGATCATCATACCTCATAACGAAACCTACCAAAAATGATACTCAAATCTTTTAACTCACCACCAGCGAATTCGAATCACCCATCACCCAAATCTTCCCAAGATATTTCCTTACCATATGAGAATGAAATTTATGAATAACTCACCAAAATCGCGCTAAAACAATAACAAATCAGTACCAAAGGCACAATCGAATCAACCCAAATCGCCATAAATACTTACCAAAATTAGAACCCAAATCGATACTATATAAACATAGCAACATACACATGCAAAGGGAGGGAGAAAAGAGGAAAAAGACAGGACATCGATCGAGGACAGCAGTCCAATAGAGCTTGGAGGGCAAAATCGATGCATCGTCGATCGAGCACGATTAAGAAATGTTAGCGACTAGGAACAACAATCGAGGCATCGAAAAATGTCTTGGTATCCTTCAAAGACCGCACTACATAGCATCATAGGCAGGAGGTCCAAAACCCTTTTCTCAATTTCACCAAATCAAGAAACCCGACTTTACCCTTTATTTCGCATCACAAAAACCAAAACCCGAGCGAGTCGACGACTTGATACGCTGCCCCGGGTCGCTGTCCGGAGAAGGTAAATTCGTCGCCTTCCCAACTTTCAGTCGATTTACATTATATGATATGAATAGTGTTTGTTACTTGTCGAATATGTTTGATATAGTGTAATTTGTCATTTATGTATGTTAAATAATTTGAGATATGTTTAAAGATCGTTATTTGGCATCTGTACATGTATCCTGTGCCTGTCCCCTGTCTATACACTATTTTGATCCACAATTTTCCATATAACTGTTAGCTTAATTTCATCGATATTGTCCTGGTCTTCTGGGAAATTTGAGTAGTGTCTTATGTGCATTAGTCTTGGTTAGTTGTGTTGAATTTAAGACTTCTACGATGAACATCTTTAATCCTAAAATGTATATGTTAGTTCCATCTGTCCCAAGGCCCCCCTGAGTCATAGTTTAAATTTACGAAGCCATCTATGCATTGCGTCAAAATCATTTTTTTGTGCACTTGTATAGTTCATATCATTCACTGCTATGTCATGTTCCCTTTTATAGGTATTAATCCCGATTAAGTACTTTGTCGACCATTGAGTCCAAGTTAATACACATGAAAATACCCTTTAATCCTATATGATTTCATAGCCCCCCCTCAATATTCTAGGCTTGTAGTTTTGTCAGCATAAGTGTATTCCACTGCATTCTAACTGAAATTTTGTTATCTAGTCTCAAGTTTCAAATTATATACTTAGGGGGGGTATAATAGCTAACAGTCCTGCGTGATCCTTAAGTTTGGGGCCTGTTTGAATGGCCTATTTGTGTTTTAACCTAACATCATAAAAAATTATGCCATAACTGCATCTTTATGGATCTGAACTCTGTGGAGCGACCTTGTCTTGTGCTGATCTATGAGTTTCCTTTTCTGGTTTATGCTTGGTTCTTGTTGGAGATTGCTTTGTTAGAACTAGGGATCATCACTTCCTTACTTTAGATTTGATGGTTTTGATAATTTAAAAAAAAAAAAAAAAAGTCATCTGGATATTGTCTCTATTTGCCTAAGTGAATAAGTTTGCCTCTGGAAGTCTTTAACATTGGAAATATCCTATGTATATCAGACTTCAGACCTTAGACTCTATTTTCGACATCTGCAAATGGGCCTATTCTCTATCTTAGCATTTTACTCTTCTGTTTAAAAAAAAAAAACACACAACATGACGAAGTATACATTTTTATGAGGACTTCTATTTCCAGTCTTAACTTTCAAATTTCTCCTCTTGTTTGGTTGATGACTGCCTAAGGTTTTGGGCCCGCTGTTTTTTTAATTACCGAGAATAAAAATTGAATCTTATGTAAATAGTTACTTGCATTATGGACAGATTTGAATCATGTAATGACTACGGATATACGTGCATCTGTCCTTATTTGTATTTTGATAATTTGAACATATACTAATTCTTATCTTCTCTTTTATTTTTACATGAAACGCACCGGAGCAACAAAGAGTCTCATGGCGAGACTCATCGTGGCAAATTAATACCCGCATCTATGTGCATTTCTCTGTCCGCATTGGAATTCCAAAGCCGCAGGCGAAAGACATCGCCATTCCTCGAATCCTTTTAAATATTTTCTACCCCGCCCCCATTCATTTATTTATTGTAAATTATTTGTCTAACGCTACATTAATTAATAGAATAATTAGAATATCTAAACCCTGAACCTCTAGATTAGAAAGCAATTCTCTTTAGGTTAATTACTTTAAACTCACTACATATCGCTTAAGTCATGTAACTAAGACATTATTTCCAACCTAATTCCTAACCCAAAGAAATTAATTTTCTCCTAAACTCTTTTATTAACATTATATAAATAATTTATCGTTTTCTTATTTAACACTTTATATATCATGTCATATATATATCAGCCAAAAAAAAAATTAATTACATTTTTTTTGCAAATACGTGTGTACTTTTTCTAATAAATCAATCTTATATTTTTGCAAACCATGCCATGCTACTTTATGTTATTTGAATGTGTCTTTTCATGAAAAATCAATTCTCGCATTATTCCTTTTCTTTCATACTATGCTATATAATATATATACTTTTATGGCAGGGTATATGTATTTTAAATAGTGTCTACTTCTACCCAAAAATTAACTTATATCTATTCTTATAGAATAAGTCTTATAAGTCCTTTATGTTATCAAAAATACACTTTATATACCCGCAAATATCTTTTGCTTAGAATATTTTCAAAACACGCATTTCTCTAACATAATAATTAACCCTAGGTTTGAACGGACAACCGCAAGTTAGCGGATCCTTTAGGGTGCCTAACCCCTTCCCTTTAGGATAATAAAGAACTCTTACCCAGAATCTCATTAAAGTTTAGCAGACCATTAAATGGAGTTAATGTTTACTTTAAACTAGTTAAACATTTAGGTGTCCTAATTCACTCAAACTAATTAGGTGGCGGCTCCGCGAACCCTTAGCATTCTAGCACCTTTTTATATCCTAACATCCCTTTTAAAATTTAGCATTTTATTTATTTTCTAACATCTTATTTAAGCAGGGGTTCGCTTTTAAAAAGTCGCGGTCGAAAAAGGGCGCGACAGTCAATACTAGTTTATGGTAATTAAGAAGGTGGAAGTAATATACTATAATCCGACTTAAAAATACGTGCTATGACTCTTGACATTTTGCATATGGAAAATTGAATGAAAATTTGCATTCTACATTTTCTTAGCCTTGTCATAAATTCACTGCACTTTCTACATTTTCTTAGCCTTGTCTTAAACGTTGCACTTTTCTGTTGGAAATGCAATAGAACCTAAATGGGACATGTGGGACTGAATTAAACGTCCACTTCCCTAACCCCTACCTTTTAATTCTCAAACAACTCTTGCCTTTCTACCTCCCATAGGTTATACAAACACTTCAACTTATATAGTGTACTTAGCACAAAACAAAGTACCTAGTACAAGAAATAGAAATCAGAAAAAACAAGTGAACAAGAAGAATAGAAATCTGGAAAAAATATCAAGAGAGCAAGAAGAACAACAATAAAAGAAATACTAGGGAACAAGGGCCCCTTGTAGCAACCGAACAACAATTGTCACGACCAGACCAAGCTCATGATCGTGCCCTACAGGCACCCCTTTTGTAAACATCGAGAGAATAGCGGAACATACACAACTAAAAAAAATACTTAAACATAAGTTAACAACAGACTAGCCGATAAGGCCACCTTCCGTAAAAATATACTCAATCCGGAAATAGAACAGTACATTTTTTTTTTAGTACAACCCAATCCACAATGTGACTACAGACCTCTAAGAATAACAACTCTGGCGGGACAGGGCCCCACCATAGCCCTGAATGTACAATAACCGACAATACCAGGAATAAGCCTCCGGAATAAAGGAGCTTCTCAACAGCTGAACAGTGATCCTAAGAGCGAGGATCAAGAACTGCACTTTACTCAGGCGTGAACGCACTTCCGGAGGTCAAGATCAACATGTACCAAATATGTGAAATCATCAGAATGAAATCATAAGTCTAAAATAAAGCGGAGACATGTATGATAACTCAATTAACGATATTGTGCCTTACTAACAATGAGAGTAAATAGGAGTATACTTACAATATAAAGTAGGAAAGCTCACGATCAGCGGGACCACCCGCGCAGATCGATAAGCAATCCTATTCCGGGACTATTTCACCCGCATAGATCACGTGGACCGCGTGAGGTATTCCTCGCATGGGACTATTTCACCCGCATAAGCCCTTACGGACTCGCATGAGGTATTCCTCGCATAGGCTGGACCCGCCCGCATGGGACTATTTCACCCGCATAAGCCCTACGGACTCGCATGAGGTATTCCTCGCATCGTGGTTAGCAAATCCATAGCAATATACAATGCCACAATCCCGGGGAATGACCCATGACGAATAATATATCACTAGCCCAAATCCGGCTATCACACATAACATAAGCTCTATCGACTTATCATACAATATATAAGCAAGTTAAGAAATCCCCTAACTTCTTATTATTCTTGTTTATATACACTCTCATTTTAGTTTACCTAAGGCACTAACATGATCTTAATAGAAATCCGGGAATTTAACCCAAAGTACTACGTACTTCTATTCTTTAAAACCAATGACTCTTTTTGGTAGAAAAACTTCCAAGATACTATAAATCCTAGTATCAAGTTCAAATTACATTTCAAGGCAAGTCACAACACCCTTAGAAATAAAGTTAAGTTTCTAAATCAAGTGACTCCTTTTCTTATAAAACTTTAGGCAATTGATGCCTTCAAATCGAATTGCCTTCCATAAAATCAAGCCATTTATCTTTCCATAAAGCCAATATAACCAACTCCCCATAAAGTCGTTATATTCACTTTATACCTTAGTCAAGTACAATTTCCTTTCCAAGGGACTCATACGTTTAAAACGAAACAAGTATCACATTCTTTAAAACTCTTCAAGTCCTTAACATACTTAAGTTACTTAGAGTAAACCACTCTTTAAACTTTCCATAAAGCTATCATACTAGCCTTATACATTAGCATTTTACATTCTTTCCTTATAACCAAGAGACTTAAATTTTCCCACAAAACAAGTATTAAAATACTTTCAACATACTTAAAGTCTCTTAACTTTTGAAAACCAAGATATCCTTAATAATTAAACAAGTGAGTTAATTCTCTAACTCAAACAACTTGGGCATTCTTAAAATAAGCCAAGGATATCAAATAGACTAGATTGTCAAAATCTTGACGCTCACCGTACTATACCTTTACAACTTAATCATGCTCAAGAGATAAGAAAGTTCCACATACCTCTTCGTTTAATCCACTTGCTAAGTCCAATCGCCGTCGTAGTATGCCAACCTATAATGACCATAGTACGCCTATTAACTTCTAGCTTCCAACGAGAATATTCCAAGTGCAAGTCACTAAATACAACGGAAAATCGGACAGCACTTCCTTTGTTTTTACTTACTTTGCCACCTTTTTCAAGGCCGAAATACAATAACCAAACAGCCCCAATTGGCTCACAATTATATAGAAGATAGTCCAATACAAATGACTAACTAAACAGCCCCAATTGGCTCACAATTATATAGAAGATAGTCCAATACAAATGACTAACTAAACAACCCCAATTGGCTCACAATGTATAAAACAATACCAATTCTTATTCAATTTCCAATTCAATCCAAATTGGTAGCATAATATGATATCAAGCCGCCATTAATTATAGCTACTACATTTTCCAAGTAGGTAACATGCGACAAATCAATTAATCGATCAAATTGGATTTCAATTTCAAATGGCTAAATATGTCATTTTTTCGGATTTTGAGCTTCCAATTCCATAACACTTATCAAACTTCATAACACATATCACAAGACCACTTATAACTTATCATAACATGAAATCTTCAATTACAAAAGTAAAACGAAGATTATACCTCAATTAGCCCAAATATGATCCAAGAGTACAAGTCGATCTCTAGCACCTTTAGCTCCTCCTTTCGACATTCCAATCCACCCCAAGCCACCCTTAGAAGCTTATGAAAAACTCATCTTCAAGTTTCAACTTCAAAGTTGAATAACCCTTTAGGTTTTCGCCTTGCGACTAATACGAAAACACCACATTTCCGGATCTTTTATTGAGAAACACTTACTATACCCTTAGGTACCTTGGTTTAAAGTGGGAATTATTGACAATAATTGAATTTTTTCTTTTCTTGAACCCACATACCGAGAGCTCCTATGAGTTCTTCAAACATTTCTTGAAAAAACTAAGTGTGGGAACTAGTCATCCTACTAGTGTTTATATAACAGGAAGGGTTATGATTAAAACAAATGGGCGGCTTGGATGCATTTCATACGGATCAAGCCCAAGTGGCCTTTGACTTAGTCAATCTTATCACGCTACTAGTCTTTGCAAGACTTGACCATTTAAATTATGGTCAAATGACCATCCTATCCATGAATATTTCGTCCAAGACTAAGCAGGGTGACACGTGTCGCCTCCCGCTCGTCGCAATATTTCGCTTCCACCAATTCCAAGAATTCGACAAACTAACTCGCCTCAAATCTTAACATTTTTGAGTTCTTACGCACGCCCTTATAAACATATCCCGGAATTTCCGGTGTAACATTCTTCCCCTTAGAAACATTCGCCCCGAATGTTCTCTCTGAGTCAAACTTAAGATAGCGACATAGTCTCCTTACAACCCCTACGTGCCAATAATGCCACACTTGGCCGCATAACAATACTCATACTAAAATATCAATCAAACCCACGTGTCAACATCGGTTATCTGATAAAGCTTCGGACTCTAAGCTTACTACAATCTTCCCTGATAAGCCTCGCCTTATCCATAGCCCGCCGAGTCAAGTTCGACTAAATAATCGAACTCGCCTATGTCGAACCATCCGACCGCGATCTCCACTTTCTTACACACAAGGCCTCGCATCGCCACCAAAACCGAAGGGTATTCGTTATCGCTACGCATAAGACAAGAGGCAATTAACCTTCCCGCTATTCTCGAATCAAAACACCGCCCGCACCTATCCTCGCGCTCGGATAGTACGCTCGCCGACCGCTTGGCCGGGTGTAATGCAACACCGAGACTCACCGTGTCCCTAATCCTTTCAAAACCTCCGAAGTTATCCGCAATCGAGCTCATCTATCTGTAATCATAAACGTAGGAACCTCGCAGCCTCACAATCTCTCGCTTACAAGCTAGCATAAACCTCAATCGAGTAAGTGGTCCCAATCTGAAAGAACACACCGGTTTCGCCAAATTTAATTACCATGACCCCTGTGAGTCGCACTTCCTCCGAGTACGATGACACCTGAACAAGATCCATATTAATTTCTCTCATATCTAGGTTGGGATTTCAATCGCCGCAATAGCCCACTGGGCTTCGTACACAACCATGACCTGCTACTAACTCGGACACTAAGCAGTAAACTCCGCTATGTCTCTTTTCCTGTTATCTCACCCATACATACATCTGAGGTCACGACACGACTTAGTCGGCCCCAAACAATTAGAGCAATAAGATCGCGTGCCTCCCTAAAACTCGCTGACTAGTCCTCGCAAAGACCGGTACATGCAATCTATCTCATCTCACAAAGACCATCCGTGCTACTCAAACATGCTCTTCCTTCCTGAGAGTCGATTCGATATCAGATCATAATCGGATCCTCATACTGACGCCTCCTTACCTCCCCAACGACGGGAGACTCAGCAACCTCTCGGATCTAAACTTCGTTAACCTTAGAAACAAATAATCGAACCTCTAGGCTCGGTAACTGAAGGATCTCGCGCATCACACCTCGCCTATCCGCTGCCCATCCGCGCACTACCCTTAGGTCCACGACAAAGAGTATTCAGAATCGCTCTTGGCTTTTCCTGATGGTATAGATATCAATATCACAATCCTCGAGTAACTCTAGCCACCATCGCTGCCGCAAATTCTACCGCTCACTGCAGATATATCAAGGCTTTTGTGGTTCCGACAAATATCCACATGAAGTTCAGATATACGCTATGCCCCAAATCTTCAAGGTATGATTTAACCGCCGCCACTTCTAAATCGTGAGTGGCGTAATTTCTTTCCTCGCTCCCTAACTACCGAAAAACATAGGCTCTATCTTATCGTCATACAAGACACAACCTAGCCCAACACCCATCGTGTTATCATAATACCTAACCTCTAGTCTCACAGAGGGGTTAGAATCGTAGTCGTGGTCAACTTATCTTCCAATAATCGAAAGCCTTTCTCATTCTCGCGAAATATTCGTATCCTTAATCTCACTTATGGTTCCTGCTTTCCTTTCTTTGTTGCAACCAAACTTGGTCACTAAACTTAGATTTGATTCCTTTGCTTGCCTCACGCCTAAGACTTCATCACAATCACATTTTGGGGAAGGTTTCTTGATCTCGCCAAGTAGTAACCCGTTTCTTTCCCGGTTGTAGAGCCTATAACTAGGTGTCACCACATTTTCTTGAAATGTTCTTACCGCCCATTATCAACTAATGGTCTTTACACTCGCCCTGGGTAATCATGACTGCAACTTACATTTATATCTTTACGATACTTCCTCACTACCAGACGCGTTCTTATTACTCCAACCCAACACTTTTTCCATGGTTATCCACAATCAGAACCTATGGTACGATGATACCAAAGACCTTACCATCTTATATCCTTCATCTAACAACACGGGTACACGTAACCCCATAATACGCAAAATCGCCCTTTTACGGGAAGAGAACTTATCTCCTTACTTAAACTTTCTCGAGTCACAACCCTAATCACAGGTCCTCTCGCGTCCAAGAATTATCTAATCATCACGCACCGCCTTAAAGTAATGAGATTTTCAAAACCTACCAAAGATGCCTCATCTTTCCGCAAAAGATTCGTGATTTATTTTATTCTTGCCTTGGACATTTTCCTGAACTTATCCGGCGTCGTGGCCCCGACCGCCACACCAAACCAACTCCAAGTACCTCCAAGGCATTTAACATAAATTCCTTCAAATTCAATTATTACTACTCGCCTCAATCCACCTAAAATGAACAAATCACATGCACTTAATAAAAACAATTTTGCCAAAGAAGGAAGAATAATTCACCGTTACCACCACTTCTCTTCCTTTCCACTCGATAACCGCTTATCGGAAAATTGGTACCAAATCAATCTCTCTTCAGAGTCCACGTTGGCATCACAAGAGGCCAACTAGTCCGCACTCATAATGACCTCAACGTCTGCATAACTCCGCTAGGTCCGCTAAGGTCCAACGATCGTATCGTTACGTAATTATTATCTACTCGCCGCCTACCACCCATCACTCACGTGTGATCACCCCAAAGGTTCTCATGGATTCGGGCTTTATTTCTTTACACTTGGTTGCTATCTTTTCATCGTCGCATTTTCCCGCATCCCAAACTTATTTTAGCGCACGCATAGCCTTCATATCGATCCGGTCTCCAATCTGGAGTTACAAAATTAAACAATACAAGGCCCATTCCGGCTCGCAACTGGTTCCGGTGGAATGCGCCCACGAATCCATAAAACGATTAACTAGACTTGCCTTGCACTCGTGACTCGCCACGAATGACTACTACCAACTAATCCCATTTCATTTCAAGCTATGGCGACCCTTAATAGGTCCTCAACCCGACTCGGCCAGACTTAACTCTTACCCTCGGTCTGACTTAACTTTACTACCCGAGAAGGCCTTATATACCTAAGGTCTCGACGATTATCACATTCTCAGGCTCGCAATTTCCATGCTCCAAGCCTAACTTATCAGCCCCCCGCAACCGGGTACAAAACTTCTCGTAAAATCATAGCCGTGTTGTCTTGACCACAACAACTATACTTTCTTCGTCCGGATCTCGCCCGTACAATTTCCTTAAGCATACCACGTAGCTTAAGTTGCTAAAATAGTCTTCCACTTAGTCTCTTAATTAACTTCCTAAGGGTCCATTACATTCTCACACATCTCATCATCACCTAATTATCTCAAATTAGCACGTAAAACCTTGATGAGAGTTCCTTAATCGCCATACCTTCCGGTATTTATTTAGTCCTTACCCAACTCGGTAATCTAAAATCATCCTGTGCAACACACATGTGACCCCTAACATAAACCGTATAGTTGTATGTCACAATACCCACTATACTACAAACATTACCAACTCGGATACGCAATCCACATAATCCTTCCCGGTCATCGCTTTCTCGTAGTCGCAAACAATCATAACTTGTTAGGGAGAGACGACCTAACCATACAAATTTCTATCGCACGATCTTAGAGTGAGAAGAATGGAAACAAATCCTAAATGTCCTGCAGCCTCACGATTATAGATGTGGTGCACAACACACCGATAATCAAGACTCTACTAGACACGGCTCAGACACTTTCCGAGGACTAATCGCTCGATACCACTTTTGTCACGACCACCTCAAGCTCACGATCGTGCCCTACCCGCACCCTTTGGTAAACATCGAGAATAGCAATGAACATACACAACTAAAAATACTTAAGCATAAGTTAACAAAGTGCTAGCCGATAAGGCCACCTTCCGTAAAAATATACTCAATCCTAAATAGAACAAGACTTTTTTTAGTACAACCCAATCCACAATGTGACTACTGCACTTAAGAATAACAACTCATGACAGGGCCCCGCCATAGCCCCAATGTACAATAACCGACAATACCAGAATAAGCCTCCGAAAGCGAGCTTCAACAAATAACAGTGATCCTAAGAGCGAGGATCAAGAATCATTTTTACTCGCAGATGAACGCAGCCGGAAGGAGGTCGATAACATGTACCAAATATGTGAAATCAGCATCAGAATGAAATCATAAGTCTAAAATAAACTGGAGACATGTATGATAACTCAATTAACAGTACATTGTGCCTTACTAACAATGAGAGTAAATAGGAGTATACTTACAATATAAAGTAGGAAAGCTCACGATCAAAGCAGACCACCGCCGCAGATCGATAAGCAATCCTATTCCTGGGACTATTTCACCCGCATAGATCACGTGGACCCGCGTGAGGTATTCCTCGCATGGGACTATTTCACCCGCATAAGCCCTACGGACTCGCATGAGGTATTCCTCGCATAGGCTGGACCCGCCCGCATGGGACTATTTCACCCGCATAAGCCCTACGGACTCGCATGAGGTATTCCTCGCATCGTGGTTAGCAAATCCACGGCAATATACAATGCCACAATCCCGGGGAATGACCCCGCAACGAATAATATATCACTAGCCCAAATCCGGCTATCACACATAACATAAGCTCTATCGACTTATCATACAATATATAAGCAAGTTAAGAAATCCCCTAACTTCTTATTATTCTTGTTTATATACACTCTCATTTTAGTTTACCTAAGGCACTAACATGTTCTTAATAGAAATCCGGGAATTTAACCCAAAGTACTACGTACTTCTATTCTTTAAAACCAATGACTCTTTTTGGTAGAAAAACTTCCAAGATACTATAAATCCTAGTATCAAGTTCAAATTACATTTCAAGGCAAGTCACAACACCCTTAGAAATAAAGTTAAGTTTCTAAATCAAGTGACTCATTTTCTTATAAAACTTTAGGCAATTGATGCCTTCAAATCGAATTGCCTTCCATAAAATCAAGCCATTTATCTTTCCATAAAGCCAATATAACCAACTCCCATAAAGTCGTTATATTCACTTTATACCTTAGTCAAGTACAATTTCCTTTCCAAGGGACTCATACGTTTTAAAACGAAACAAGTATCACATTCTTTAAAACTCTTCAAGTCCCTTAACATACTTAAGTTACTTAGAGTAAACCACTCTTTAAACTTTCCATAAAGCTATCATACTAGCCTTATACATTAGCATTTTACATTCTTTCCTTATAACCAAGAGACTTAAATTTTCCCACAAAACAAGTATTAAAATACTTTCAACATACTTAAAGTCTCTTAACTTTTGAAAACCAAGATATCCTTAATAATTAAACAAGTGAGTTAATTCTCTAACTCAAACAACTCGGCATTCTTAAAATAAGCCAAGGATATCAAATAGACTAGATTGTCAAAATCTCAGACGTCTACCGTACTATACCTTTACAACTTAATCATGCTCAAGAGATAAGAAAGTTCCACATACCTCTTCGGTTTAATCCACTTGCTAAGTCCAATCGCCGTACGTAGTATGCCAACCTATAATGACCATAGTACGTCTATTAACTTCTAGCTTCCAACGTAGAATATTCCAAGTGCAAGTCACTAAATTCTACGGAAAATCGGACAGCACTTCCTTTGTTTTTACTTACTTTGCCACCTTTTTCAAGGCCGAAATACAATAACCAAACAGCCCCAATTGGCTCACAATTATATAGAAGATAGTCCAATACAAATGACTAACTAAACAGCCCCAATTGGCTCACAATTATATAGAAGATAGTCCAATACAAATGACTAACTAAACAACCCCAATTGGCTCACAATGTATAAAACAATACCAATTCTTATTCAATTTCCAATTCAATCCAAATTGGTAGCATAATATGATATCAAGCCGCCATTAATTATAGCTACTACATTTTCCAAGTAGGTAACATGCGACAAATCAATTAATCGATCAAATTGGATTTCAATTTCAAATGGCTAAATATGTCATTTTTTCGGATTTTGAGCTTCCAATTCCATAACACTTATCAAACTTCATAACACATATCACAAGACCACTTATAACTTATCATAACATGAAATCTTCAATTACAAAAGTAAAACAAAGATTATACCTCAATTAGCCCAAATATGATCCAAGAGTACAAGTCGATCTCTAGCACCTTTAGCTCCTCCTTTCGACATTCCAATCCACCCCAAGCCACCCTTAGAAGCTTATGAAAAACTCATCTTCAAGTTTCAACTTCAAAGTTGAATAACCCTTTAGGTTTTCGCCTTGCGACTAATACGAAAACACCACATTTCCGGGATCTTTTTATTGAGAAACACTTACTATACCCTTAGGTACCTTGGTTTAAAGTGGGGGAATTATTGGACAACAATTGAATTTTTTTCTTTTCTTGAACCCACATAGCCGAGAGCTCCTATGAGTTCTTCAAACATTTCTTGAAAAAAACTAAGTGTGGGAACTAGTCATCCTACTAGTAAGCTTATATAACACAAAGGGTTATGATTAAAACAAATGGGCGGCTTGGATGCATTTCACATGGATCAAGCCCAAGTGGCCTTTGACTTAGTCAATCTTATCATGCTACTAGTCTTTGCAAGACTTGGCCATTTAAATTATGGTCAAATGACCATCCTATCCATGAATATTTCGTCCAAGACTAAGCAAAGGGGGGTGACACGTGTCGCCCTCCCGTTCGTCGCAATATTTCGTTTCCGACCAATTCCAAGAATTCCGACAAACTAACTCGTCTCAAATCTTAACATTTTTGAGTTCTTACGTACGTCCTTATAAACATATCCTGGAATTTCCGGGGTGTAACAACAATCATTTCACACATACAAGGTGAGTTTTCTCACTCAGAAATTCTTGGTAACATCCTTTATTTTAAGTTCAATACATGTTAGAATAAGAATTGAGTGTTGAAAAGAAATAACGAGATTTTGATTGTTTAGACAACTAGTTGCGTCACGAACTTTACGAACTGGTTTCACTGAGTTATAATGGTTAGAATTTGATGAAATTAGAAAGAATGGTACACCTCTCTATTATGATCATATAGAACCAAAAATGAGGTAAAATGAACATACGGTTTAATAGTTATCATAATTCAAAGTTTCTGCCTTTGATTTGGCCGAAAATCGGAAAGACATAATTACGGACTGTTTTTATTGAGTTTTACTTATTAGAATTATATAAAATTTACGTGATTGTAAATCTCTCTGTTACGGACAGATATAGCTAAAGAGAGGTTAAAACGGACTTACGAGTTGAGAGTTATTGTAGTTTGAAGTCACGCTCTGATTCATCTAATCCGTAAGGCAGGACGTTGAAACGTAAAACTGTACTAATCCGTGGGAAATATGAAAATTGATGTTAAATAAAAGTTCTATATCTCTCTGTTTTGGACATTTTGAGACCTTACGTAGGTCTATCTGACTTACGGATTGAGAGTTATCGATGTTTAAAGTTTCTGCCTCGAATCTATCGAGATCCAGGAAGGGCAGCGAATAAAAGTGTAAAACTGTACCAAATGGTACAAAATATGAAAGGATGGTTCACATGGAGACGTGTATCTCTCTGTTCTCGTCGTTTTGAGATTTTATGGGGCTTGAACGGGTTTACAGATTAGGAGTTATGACTATTCTAGATTTGGTTCTGTTTAATAAAAATTCTGCCGAAACAAATTTCATGTGGCTGTTTTGAGGATATATTTGTGTTAGTTACCCAAAGTAGTTTTAAATGAAATTTGGTACAGTGAAAGATCCCCGTCTTACCTTAGTTTCCGCTTGAGAAACACCTTAGTTGGAGTTATGGTTAAAAAGTTATAATCATTACAATTATGAATGACAGAATGTTGGGAAAGAGAATATTATTTATTCGATCTTCTGAAAAATATGAAAAGTGAATACGTGTTCACATAAATATATAATGGATCGGGTTGCACGCCGCAACAAAAACGTAAAGTGAATACGCGTTCACAAATATGTAAACATAATGGATCGGGTTGCACGCCACAACAAAACGTAAAGTGAATATGCGTTCACAAATACGTAAACATAATGGATCGGGTTGCACGCAGCAACAAAACGTAAAGTGAATACATGTTCATAAATACGTAAATATAATGGATCGGGTTGCACGCCGCAACAAATATGAAAGATGAATACATGTTCACCTATATATAAATATGAAAAGTGAATACGCGTTCACAAATATATAAATGTAACAAACATATGGAAATGCAGGGGGATGTCTTAACGTATAATACGAGATAAAATGAAGTGTTAGTTAAACTGAGAATTTCCTATGAGTAGTTGCTGCATATTTAAAAGTGTTGTAACCTGATATGTTTTTGCAATATGCTTATTACGTTATAATGTGATTGCACTTGAAATATTGTGGTGTTACTTTGAATTGCAGGGTAAGGTTCTCACTCAGCCCCAGATGGCAGGGCTGACTCTTTATTTAACATGTTTCAGGAAAGCGTGATAGAGGAAAGACTCCACGCCAAGGCTAGCGATCGTCCCATAGCCTCTTGTCATACCAAGTCCATCGCTTTCGCTCGTACTCGCCAGTTCGTAATGCCGCCCAGTGTCTCGAAATGCACGTGGAATGGTCTCCCTTCCAACTTAGAATAATCTTTGTCAGTATGTCTATGTAGAAACAATATTTGCACGAGCATGGGCTCGCGTTATGTTTTCAATAAAGTCATAAACATATTTCGTTATTGTTATTTTTATTAATACCCCGTATTTGAATATAAGTTTAAATTTCTAAATAAAGAGAATTAAATTGTGCTCCTGGTGGGAAATAATTGTCCAGTTGCCATCACGCCTTAAGTAAAGGCTTAGGAAAAGTCGTGGCGTGACAGTACAGTTGGCTCTCATTTTATATGACACGGTAGAATCTGGTATTTGATTTTCATACTTGCCCCTGTCATTCTTTTGTACAGTTATGATTTGTTTACTGTACTTTATTTCAGTTCCATACTTAATACCTGTTGTACTGACCCCCTTCGGGGGGTTGCGTTCATGTCCGCAGGTCTAGGTACTCAGTTGTGGATCCGCAAGCTTAGGATCCTTGTTCAGTATTTTGGGATAGCTCCGATGTTCCGGAGTTTGTCATTATGGCTAGGTATATTCAGAGGTACGACGGGGCCTTGTCCCGTCATAGTATTTGTACAAACTCTTAGAGTTCTTGATTCATATGTGGGATGGACTGGTGAGAGTTGTATTTACATTGTTGTACGGTTGTAGACCCATTCGGGTGTTATATATATTATGACAGCCTTTCCGGCTTTGCCTTTGTTAAAAGAAAAAAATGAGGGTTATTTATCTTTCGCGGGATTACTTGTGTTGTATGGGTAGAAGGGTGCCCAGGCAGGACACCAGTCACGGGCCCGGGGATTCGGGGCGTGACACTCACTCTGCAACCGCCTGACAATAATTGGTATATGGACTCCGGAGCCACATCACACCTGACCAACTCTTCAGGTAATTTCTCCCAACTGTTTCAGTTAAAGTATCCTCAATACATTACTGTTGGCAATGGTCACCGCATTCCAATTACAGGTTATGACAATATACAAATAAAAAATTCTCATCCACCCTTCTCACTTAACCATGTCCTATTCGCCCCTCAAATTATTAAAAAGTTGATATATGTTAGGAAATTCACTCGTAATAATTGGGTGTCTGTAGATTTTGACCCTTTTGGTTTCTCTGTGAAGGATTTCAATACGGGGAGAATTCTTACTCGATGCAATAGTGTGGGAGACCTCTACCACTTCACAAACTCTTCCGCTGTCAGAACTCAACAACCGCCTCTCACTTGCATTATCTCCATCCACCTGGCACAACAGGCTTGGGCATCCAGGAGATCATGTTTTTTCTTTTCTTAGAAACAATCAGCGTATTAAATGTAATAATGAAAAACTTGCCCAAGATTGTTTTTCTTGCCCGCTTGGCAAGAATACTCGTCTTCCTTTCATGTCTTCAATGAATATTACAGTTTCACCAGTTGATATTGTTCATGCTGACTTGTGGACCTCTCATGTTGTTAGCTCTCTAGATCATAAATTCTATCTTGTGCTATTGGACGATTTCTCACATTTTGTATGGATTTATCCTCTAAAATTCAAATCTGAAGTTTTTGCTAAATTTCTTGAGTTTTACAGATTTATTAAAACTCCGTTTGAAAAATCCATCAAATCATTTCAATGTGATAACAGACGTGAATTTAATAATTCGGCTTTTCATAATATTTGCTCCCAACAAGGCATGGTGTTCCGCTTCTCTTGTCCTCACACCTCACCTCAAAATGGTAAAGCTGAACGAATTATTCGTACTATTAATAACATGGTCCGTACCCTCCTATTTCATGCATGTCTGCCATCATCTTTCTGGGTCTATGTTGTCAAAATAGTAGAATACCTTCTAAATATTTTATCTACTAGCACATTACAAAACAAGACCCCCACAGACATTCTATATCGTAGAACTCCTTCTTATGACTACCTACAGATCTTCAGATGTCTGTGCTATCCCAATCTTACCTCCACCACCCCTCATAAGTTGACTCCTCGAACTACACCTTGTGTATTGCTCAGTTTCCCACCCAACCATAGGGGTTATCTGTGCTATGACTTGTCCACTCATAAAATTCACATCTCTCGTCACGTTACGTTCAATGAGATGATATTTCTATTTTCAAACCATCAGAAAACCGAAAATCAGACTACTCATTTCTTGATGAACCAGTCATATCCCCAACCATTCTAAGTCAGCTTACCCAAATTTCGAATTCAGAACTGCGGTCCACAATGTATGCACCGCGGTGCCATCCTTCTAATGAGCCCCCTCTTCCTACAGAACTTTTAATACCGCGGTCCCTCGAGGATGCACCGCGGTGCCCCTCTTCCAGTGAGTTCACTGCTCCTCCTCGCTTCAAGATCATGTCCCTTAGGATGCTCCGCGGTGCCACCCTTCCAGTGAACTAACCTCTGAACCTGTCACTTCAACAATGCCACCACCCAATGTCCCCAGTCACCAAATGGAAACTCGTGCCAAACACGAGATTTTCAAACCTAAAGTCCAGTTTAACCTGTCTGTCCAAACCATTTCTCCACTCCCAAAGAACCCCAAATTGGCCAAACTTGACCCTAATTGGAATGCAGCCATGTCTGAAGAATATAATGCTTTAAATAAGCATCATATTTGGGATCTTGTCCCTAGACCAGAGGGGGTGAATGTGATCAGATGATTGTGGCTTTTTCGTCACAAATTCAAAGATAGTGGTGTTTTGGAACGCTATAAGGCTAGACTTGTGGCAAATGAAACTAATCAGCAGAAGGGCATTGACTGTGGTGATACCTTTAGCCCGATTATTAAACCAGCTACGATTCGTACTGTTCTTAGCATTGTTATGGGTAAGAAGTGGCCGATTCATCAGCTGGATGCCAAGAATGCATTTCTTCATGGGGATTTGAAAGAAACTGTATACATGCATCAGCCACCTGGTTTTGTTCATCCTACTATTCCTCATTATGTCTGTCATCTCAGGAAGTCACTCTATGGTCTAAAGCAGACACCTCGTGCTTGGTATGACCGGTTTGCCAGATATATTATGCAGATTGACTTTATTTGCATCAGGTGTGACACCTCTCTGTTCATTTTTCATCATGGTAGTGACATCGCTTACTTGTTATTATATGTTGATGACATTGTTCTCACTGCCTCATCTGATAAGTTGAAAAATGACATTATTGCTCTTCTCAAAATTGAATTTGCTTTGACTGATTTGGGCAAGCTGAGTTACTTCTTGGGTATATCAGTCACTAGATCTGCAGATACTATGTTCCTGAGTCAGCTTAAGTATGCAGAAGAAATTGTGTTCAGATCTAAGATGTAGAATTGCAAGGCTATGCATACTCCTGTTGATTCGAAATCCAAGCTCAGTGCTTTTGAGGGTGATCCAGTGTCTGATCCTACTCTCTATCGAAGTCTTGCAGGTGATTTTCAGTACCTCACTTTCACCAGACCCGACATTGCATATGCCGTCCAACAGGTGTGTCTGTTCATGCATGCTCCGAGGGAACCTGATTTTGCTGCTCTTAAGCGTATTATCAGATACATTAACGACACTCCTGACTATGGGTTGCATCTCTACCCCTCCGCTCCGAACATGTTACTTTCCTACACAGATGTTGATTGGGCAGGGTTCCCGGACACGAGATGCTCTACTTCAGGCTATTGTGTGTTCTTAGGGGATAATCTGATCTCTTGGTCTGCCAAGCGACAAGCCACGTTATCATGATCCAAAGGCCGGCGAGTATGCGTGTTGCTAATGTAGTTCTTGAGATCTGTTGATCCGGACCGCTTGGAGCTGAGTTGTCCATTGCGTAAGGCATCTATAGTCTATTGTGATAACATATATGCTATCTATATGTCTCATAATCCGGTCCAGCATCAGCGGACCAAACATATTGAGATGAATATTCATTTTGTTCGTGAGAAGGTGGCACGTGGTCTTGTCAAAATTCTACATGTACCTTCCTCTTATCAGTATGCAGACATCTTCACAAAGGGACTACCCAGACAACTGTTCACAGACTTCAGATCCAGCCTGAGCATTCAACCTCCTCCCACTCCGTCTGAGGGGGTGTGTTAGCGAATATTCTTCAAATATTCACAGTATATATTGTATTTATTAGTATCATGTATTTAAGGTAACTTAGGATTCTTACTGTATTAAGAATCACCTTTGTACAACTATATATATTGTGATTAATGAAAGAAATCCCTAAGGGAAATTATTCCAACATCTTACAGTTAAGGCCGCATCAGATTGAAATAGGCCTCTCCTTTCGAGCAGAAGCTTATAGTAGCTAAGATCAAACGCCCTAAAACTACCTGGATCCATCTCAACTATTGTAGTATTGTCATTGATTGATTTGCATTTCCTTGTTTTAAGATTGGTTGCGTATTCACCGTCTAGAGATGGATCTTGGGTGCCCAAAACACCGGTGAAATTGTACAAACGTGTTGAAAATGACGAACAATGAGAGACTCCAATGGTGTGAGCACCTGAGGAAAACAAATCTCCGTTCTAGTTGTGCTCAAGAAATGAAAGATGTTACAAGAGGCAGATTTATAATTTAAATGTAATGCAATTCTATTTTTAAGGTTCTTAACACTGATTGATTAATTATATTTATAAAGTTATGAATGCAGAATTTAATTTGGTTTACCAGATAAGAGGACCAAGTCTTTTAGATCAAGACCCTTGTTGGCAAAAGATGTCTGGAGACTAGACAAGTTACTAGTTGTTGGTGGGATATTTGCCAAGGCTTCAGAAGCATTGGATATTTTTCCATCTCTTCTACCAGTTGGTACATTCCAGTAAGGTCCTCCCTATCATTCAAAGAGGACTAAAATTAGATGTACATCAATTTACATAGGCAAACATAGCACGGATTCTGTGAATTCAACTGAACTCATTGCCAATACATATGGAAAGACATGTCTACGTATAATAAATTATGTACTTCTGAAGTCGCCTCTAGCTAAAGATGAAGGTTGTAATGTGTATATTTCATTTATTTCCTTGAGTTCTATACTTACAGTGACCAGAACAGAGTCTCTAGCAACCAAGGCAACAATATCAGCACAAGCGACTACTCCAGGGCATTTAGCTTCAACTATTTTCTTCACACCATCAATGAATGAGAAATCCCTCAGTGTTTGATTAGGAACAGCCACTTTTTCAGTCTGGTTTTTCGTGCTTGACGTGAAATTCAAAGTACAGAACCATCACAGTCCTGCAAAACCCCCATAAAAAATGTTAGTTCGAGAATTCAATCCTCCGGTGAATGGTTTATGTAAAATGAACTTAATTAAGATTTACCCTGACAAAGCAATCATGGAACTGCAATCTCAACAAGGCTGCTGCAAGAGAAGGAGCCTTTGGTATGTGCAATTGGACATAGTCCTGAATAATTTTCTCTGCTTTTGGACAGCTCTTGGCATAGAAGTTGAGTTGTAATTGTGCATGGCTAGCATCTAAAATTCCTAGAATACAAAATACTAGAAAACTCAAGCCAAAAGTAGACATTGTTTTTACTACGCTGAAAAAGACTTCCCTTTTTTTTTCTTTCTTTCTATTGAGTTTCTGTCACACATCAACTACAGAAGCATAAGAGGCAATTATAGGACTGTGATATCTCAAGCTAACTATTACTCTTTAAGAAATTAGATTAGTTATAGTCTGTCTCTTTCAATAGCACTTGTTCAGTGAGATTCCTTTTAATCATATTGACCAACCTCGCCCATTTTGACGCATAAACAAACACCCTACATGAGATTGAAAAAATGACTCAACACCAAACGGAAGATAAGCTTAAAGTCCGAGATTAACTACATAATACCTCCATTATATTATATAAACACCACCAAGGGTGGTGGTTTGGTATTAGATTGAATGGGACCACTACATCCTTAATAAAAGGTCTCGGGTTTGAACTTTGAGAATGGAGAAATTTATGATAGGAAGTGTTTTCCCCTTAAAATGGGCTCTACACATTGTTAATTTGAATAAGCCAGACTGGTGAATTTCGAATATCAGATGATCTTCGAATAAAACAACAAGAAAATCAAATGTTGCACCTTGCACGTTGTATTCTCTATAACATTTTACCAGTTTTTTTTCTTACCTTCCATCCTATTATTTTGTCTTTATATTAAAATTAAATAAGCACCCTTAAAGTCTCTATTAAATTCTCTAAATGTTATGGTTCTTCTCCCCTCTCTTAAATTAGTTTTATTTAATGTGTAGTATTACTCATGTATCAATGGTAGGAGCTAAAAAGACAATAACCTGAGCCTCATATAATTCAAACGGTATTGCTCCAATTGTGCATTGTGAAACTCTACACCATATGTAGCTTCTTGGCACTTGAAGGGATATAGGATCTCAAAGTTCAGTTCGAAGTCCACCAAGGTTCATATTTTTTATGTTCTTACTGCTGCGTATTTGTCTTTCATTTTTTTTTTTGTAATTTGAATTTGTGATATGTGATGCATACTTTGTTTGTCATATAAATATTTATGGGTGCTATTTTTCTTTTATGAGGGTTCGCTAATGCTGATCGGGTGTTTGATTTTCTTGAAAGCTTAAATTAGGCATATTTTGGCCTTTTTAATATTAACAATAATAACAATAACATGCACAGTAGAATCTCACAATGTGGGGTCTGAGGAAGGTATAGTGTACCTGCACCTTACCTCTACCTTGGTAGGTAGAACGACTGTTTTCGAGAGACCCTCGGCTCAAGACAAAGCACGCGCTCAAGAAAAGTAAGACAAACAAAATGAGTAAGTCATGATAGAGAATTCTGAAAAATAGAAGGAAGCAAAAAGAAGCAATAACTAATGCAAGTAAGACAAACAAAATACACATAGTATCATAAATCAAACGATAAGGGACTATAAGGTAATATTGTGCCTTCTAGTATGATAGGTTAAGCGAGCCTACAATAATAATAATATAACTACAGTTTGTAAGCGTAGGTAGGACTACACTGGACTACCTACTACCCTAATACGTGTCCTCCATAACCCCTATCTAAGGTCATGTCCTCAGTGAGTTGCACCTGCGTCATATCTCATCTAATCACTTATCCCCAATACTTCCTCGGCCTACCTCTACTCCTCTTGTACCCGTCCATAGCCAACCTCTCACACCTCCGCACCGGGGCATTTGTGTCTCTCTTCTGCACGTTCCCGAACCATCTCAACTTCGCTTCCCACATCTTATCCTCCACCGAGGCCACTCCCACTCTGTCGTGGATATCATCATTTCTAATTATATCTATACTTGTATGCCCACACATCCATCTTAGCATCCTCATCTCCGCAACTTTCATCTTTTGTATGTGTGAAGTCTTGACTGGCCAACACTCCACCCCATACAACATAGTCGGTCTAACCACCACCCTATAGAACTTACCTTTAAGTTTTTGTGGCACCGTTTTATCTCACAAGACTACAGATGCTAGCTTATATTTTATCCAACCTGCCCCAATACGATGTGTGACATTGTCATCAATCTCTCCATTCCCTTGGATAATAGATCTGAAGTACTTGAAGCTTCCTTTCTTCGGAATGACCTGAGTACCAAGTATCACCCACACGTTTGTCTCAATGTTGCTCTCGTTACTGAACTTACACTCCAAGTATTCTGTCTTGGCCCTACTCAACCTGAACCCTTTAGACTCCAGAGTCTGTCTCCAAACCTCTAGTTTAATATTCACTCCGCTGCGAGTCTCATCAATTAGGACTATGTCATTTGCGAATAACATACACCATGACACCTTCCATTGGATTTGTCGCGTCAGTCTATCCATCACCAAGGCAAATAGGAATTGGCTAAGAGCTGATCCCTGATGCAACCCCATCATCACTAGAAAGTGCTCTGAGTCTCCTCCTAATGTTGTATCCTAGTCTTGTATCTATCACACATATCATTGATTCCCTAGTGTATGCCACATGTACACCTCTAACCTTCAAATATATCTATAGAACCTCTATAGGGACTTTGCCGTATGACTTCTCGAGGTATATGAAAACCATATGTAAGTCTTTGTTCTTCTCCATATACTGCTCCACCAACCTCCTAATAAGATGAATGGCTTCATTAGTTGAACGCTCCGACATGAATTCAAACTGGTTCTCGAAGATAGACACGCATTTTATCACCCTTATCTCCATGACTCTTTTCCAAATTTTTATAGCGTGGCTTAGTAGCTTGATAACCCTATGGTTGTTTTAACTATGAATATCACCTTTGTTATTATATAAAGGAATCATTATACTCCACCTCCATTCTTCGCGCATCCTCGTCGTCTTAAAAATGACATTAAACAACTCTGTCAGCCACTCTAAACCTGCCCTACATGCACTCTTCCAAAATTCAACTGAGATCTCATCAGACCCGGTCACTCGTCCCCTGCATATCATGCGAATATCACCCTGAACCTCCTCAACCTTAATGTTTTCACAACACCCAAAATCCCGGTACCTACCTGAGTGCTCCAGATCTCCCAGCACAATGTCTCTATCTTCTTTTTCATTCAAGAGTTTATGGAAGTTAGACTGTCACCTCCGCCTAATATGCGCATCCTCCACCAGTACTTTATTGTCCTCGTCCTTGATGCACCTCACGTGATCCAAGTCCCGGGCTCTTCTCTCCCTCGCATTGGCTAGTTTGTACAACTTCGTATTCCCCATTTTTCCCTCTAATTCCACATATAGACATTCAAAAGCCGCCATTTTTGCCACCGTAACCGCTAGCTTTGTGTTACACCTCGTGATTTTAAGACGATAATTAAGAATAAAAATTCGAATTTTGAAATTTAAGTATATTTTCTTTTACATGCTAATACAGAGTAATTTTTGGAAATGACGAGTGGGACGTCGGGAATTTCTTTAAGGATAGTGTGTTTATATATATATGTTCCATTATGGATTAGCAATGTATATAAGTTACGACAATGAGACCTTATGGAACTTTCGAGAATTAAAGGAAACGGGAGTTAAAATTAAAAGAAGTGTGATTAAGATTTATTACTTGGGGGATTGATTTAACTTAAGCAAATAATTAGGGATCAATGTGTATTTATACAAAAGAATTTTCAGATTTTAAAGACTTAGGAGGAAACCCCTCATCTTCTCATTTTACACCTTCTCATTTCAAAGAAAAACCCTCTCCTCCTTCTCCATTGCAGCCGATACCCACCCCATCCCTATCAAAAATTGTATTTTCATCTGCTATTCTTACACTACATTATTTACCAAATTAGAAGAAAAAATTTAGAACCCAAATTTGCCAAAAATCGGAAGCTTCGGTCCCACTGACCGAAAGTAGAGCAAAAATTTCAAGTCTTTGGACTAGATTTTGGGAAGAAAATGTGTAAGGGTGGTGGGTTAACATTGTAGAATGGTTGCATGTTAATTTGGAGTGGAAAGAAGTGAGAAATTGGAGAGAAATCGACGCGATGGGCTGATTTCGGATCGTTGGGCAAATATTTTTATTCAACTTTGGAGAGGTATATCTCCTAGTATATTAAGAGTTTTTAGGTGTTTCAAAAGTCTAAAATAAAGTTCGTCGAGTCTAGTTTCCAACTCAATAAACCTCTTGTCGATAGAACATCGGAGTAGATAATTCCGGATGTTACAAATTCAGCGGACAGAATCACAGAACTCAAAGCTTCGCCGATTTTAGTAGCATTTATTCTTAGAGTTTCGGACAAGATTTTGAGGAGAAAAACGTGTTAGGATGTTGTACTAACATCATAGATTATATACAAGTCAATTTGGAGTTGAAACGACGACCAATTGGCGAAGCAAAGTCGACGAAACAGCGAGCAACTCGCGTGGATAGTAGGCTCGGGTTACAGAATGTTTTGGTGTTAATTAAGGTAATAATTCTTCTCCTTAAGATATAATTAAAGTTTCATGTATTGTAGTTGAAGTAATGGACTTGCGTTAGGAAGAAATCTTGAATTTAGACAATGCATGTGATAATTGTGGGTGTTGGACCAAGAGTGGACTGTTTCGGGCAATTCGTTGGTTTCGTGTGTTATGTTGTTAATTTCATTAATAATTGTGAGTTACAAATGGAAGAAATTGTGAAGATTAAAGATGTAATTGTTATATGGAATTGTTGAAAAGGTAAGTCGGATTAAAAGTTAGGAAAAGAGTTAGAATTGTTACATGTTGATGGCCTAAAATTCATGGAAAAGTTTCGGACATTGTGTGATCTTTACGGGTTGTTTTGGTGCAATTTAATTGTTATTATTATTATTATTATTATTAGTATCGTCACTAATTGTATGTTAAGAATTGAAAGAAGCATTGTTACTTGGTGTTGTAATTAGTTATATAAGGTGACGCGAGATGAAATAGATTTAAGAAACCAAGAAAAGAGTTATGGAATAATTACCTTGATGGTTTAAATTGTTGTCTTTCATAAGTAACGAGAAAGGAGGTTGTATGATGGCGTATATAGAGTTTATGGAACCTAATTAGATTACATTAGAATGGTTATGATTTGGATTGTTGGTAAATTGGGGATACACTCATAAACAGAGAAAATGCTGCCTAAATTTTTATAGAAATAAGGAAGCCGTTATTCATATAACTCACATTAGAAATAATAGAATTGACGAACGTATTATTCCTTATTATAGGTTGACATACTAGACGGGGCTTATCTTAGCATTAAGTTGATTAGTTCGCCTAAAAGGTATGTGAGACTACCCTTTCCTTCTTTGGCATGATGTTGTGAAAATCTTCCTTCTTTCTTCTGACATGATTTTAATGAAAGTACGGCGGACGTACGTGATTCCTTCAAAGTCTAGTTTTAATAAAATGATATATGATATGATAAGTGCTTTGACTTTCCAAAAGATGTTTTAAAATGATTCATGAGATCGTGCCTTGATTTTCTAAAGGATAGTTTATTTTACTTATTCCATTGAGTCTTATATGATGATTTAAAAAGGCATATGAATGCATATGATTATTACATGGAGTCTCAGATGATGATTTGTATTGCATATGGTTTCTCATGATATTCTACTTGTGTAAGTTGTGATTGTATGTTATGAGGACCGAGTCCCAAAATTGGCCGGGTAGTTATATGTACAGAATATGAGGATCGAGTCCCAGAATGGGCCGGGTAGTTATATGTATGCAGTATGAGGACCGAGTCCCAGAATGGGTCGGGTAGTTATATGTATAAAGCATGAGGATGGGCCGGGTAGTTATATGTATGGAGATGATCTTGATTATGATGATTGTTAGACATGCATGACTTTCTTTTCATATGGTACAGTTGCATTGGTTTCTCTGATTTTTCATATATGTCTCATGTTATATTCTGGCCAGTTACAATCCTCTTTACAGTAATTCATGTTTTACATACTCAGTACATTATTTCAGATCGACCCCCTTTATTCGGGCTGCGTTCATGCCCGCAGGTACAGGTGATCGGTTAGGTGACCCTCCAATTTCGGACATCTACCAGCTGCTAAAGAGCTCCCTTGTTCCGGAGCCAGTCACTTTAGTACAGACTCTTATATTTCAGACTTATGTATATCTTGGGCACGACGGGGTCCTGTCCCGTCATATGTCATTTTTGTACTCCTAGAGGTCTGTAGACAGTCGTGGGTTGACTTATGAGGAGTGTAGACGTGTTTTTTTATCCATGCTTTCGTATTTCTGCTTGGGATGTTCCCTTATGTTGGTGGCAGCCTTGTCGGCTTGCTTATTATATTGTGTTGGTTAGTTGTGACTCATTTGGATGCAGGTACCCCCTTATGTAAAGACAGCCTGACCGACTCGTCTATTCAGGTACATATTGTAGATGCAGCGTTATGCTGTCGGAATTTTATTAATCTTGGTATCAAATGGATTAAGTGTGGACAGTCGATGGGGCGTCAATTAGGCGCCAAGTCGCGACCGTCGGTAGGGTCGTGACAAAAGTGGTATCAGAGCAGTTAGTCCTCGGAATGTCTACAGACCGTGTCTAGTAGAGTCTTGTGTATGGGTATGTTGTGCACCATACTTATACACAGGAGGCTACCAGACATTTAGGATTGGTTTCTACTCTTTCATCTCATAGATCGTGCGGTAGAGCTATACCAATAGGATAATCCCCCCCTTCCTAATAATTATTGTGGTTGCAGCTATGTCTCGAAAGACATCGACAGTGGCTCGAAAGGAAAATCAGAGTTTGAATAGAAGTATGATGATCAGGTTTGGAGATACTAGATCAACGTCAGGTAAGGTAACTCTTTAGTATCTTTTACGTACCAAATAAGAAAATAAGTTAACAATTAATCACTTAAGGGATGATATCATCAGGGATTAGAACCAGGAGCAATGTCCAAGATTACATATGTATACTAGAATGTGTTGGAATTATGGAAAGTACGACAAGTAAGAAATGAGTGAACAAGTGTTAAAAGAAATGAAGTTATTTATAATTACAAGTAGTAAAGAGATCCCTTTCAGACCATGAATGAAGTGTCGACTTGTGAAATGAATTGCAGTAGTCTCTACGTTATCTGCTCTATAGTTACAGATATTGAACTTTTCCTTCCAAAGATAGAAAATGAAGCTTATCTATTCTTTTCTCCTTCATACCTCTAATTAAATGTTGAGCTCTAATTGTTAGAATCTGAGACGATTTTATGGTATACCATGTTGCTGGACTATGTGCAAGTAGGAAACTATAAAAGAACATTGTTCCCATGTAAGGATAAGAAGGGGCTATTACTTTTGAAATAATAGGATTAATATGAAAATGAAAGCATTTTTTTCTTATTTTGGACCGAATGTTGGGAAGTATTGGACATAGGGATTAATTGAGTTTCTTTCGCAAGTGAGTTAGAACTTGGGAATGATCATCATCCTATTAGTGTATAGTTGTGTCAAGCATTTTAAATATCGTAACCTCTGGAGTTCATATTTTCAGTTAAGAAGTTATTTGAAGGATTGGTAACCGAGGTATGTATTTGTGCACAGTTTCAATGCATTAGTTCACGCAGAATGCTAAGATGAGGCTATTTGGTCTCTTGGAACCAAAGGTTAAAAAAGGTAAGAAGCTCATAATACCTCGCTTAATTTGCGTAGTGGGTGATCTTCTGTGTACTAATCTTATTGAGCATCCAAAATGGAGGAATATGGTTATTGTGGAAGCCTTATCTCTATGAGGTAGATATTAAGTTGTACAAAATAATTGACATACTGCGGGGTAACACATAGGGGTACAAAGAAAAGTTTCCATATGACCTTGGTGTATGCATTTAAAAGAAAAATGTGGATAGATATTGGAAGATTACATGGCCAGATACAAGGACCATAGTCAATAATGAGTGATTTCAACTGGGTATTAAAAGTGGGATGGAAGAGTGAAGTGTCATGTCGCTAAGATTGAGATAAGTGATTTTAAGCAGTATGTAGCAGATTATGGTGAAATGAGTGGCATGCAGGGTGTATAGCAGCACTTACTAATAAAAAATGAGTTGATAACCTACATGCTTCTAAGGTGCCTTTCATGAAACCAGGTCTATATGAACATTATATTGGGTTAATTGGGTGAGAGGTAGGCATAAAGACTCAGTACAAGTTCAGATACTTTAATAGGTGAAGGTTGAATCCTGAATTTCTACCGACAATAATAGAAGGGTGGAAAACAGATAAGAGAGGTACAAAGATATAGATGAATTCAAACGAAATGATAATAGATATTCAGTATGATGTAGCCGAAGTGACAAATGTTGTTATACCCCGTATTTCCAGAGTATGTACGTAAGGACGTACGTAGAAAAGTTTGAAGCTTAAAGTAGGCAAGGTTCGAATTTTTGTGCACAACACCCGATTAGAATCGTTTTTCGACGAAACGTTTTACAAGACTTGCGAAGGGAAAATTTCGGCTATGTCATTTATTATTTTTGCGGATTTTTCCGAGAGACGAAATGTTTTGGACCAACGAGAGGGCAACACTTGGCACCCTCTCATTGGTGGACGTGTGGGGCGACATTGGACGAATTGGAGAGTGAGAGTTGGTAGGATATTTTGTGTGTTAGATAGATAAGGTGGGACCCACACACACTTGTCCAAATCCACACCCTACACTTGCCTACTACTTGGCATGATCTTGGCCATTGATTTCCCTATAAATACCCCCCTTAGTTGATGAACTTCTTCATCCAAAAATTGTGCTAAGTTTTGAAAGCTCTCCCCCCCCCCCCCTTTTGTGTTAAAGTTCTCGTCCTAGCCTCCTCCCCTCGCGAGGCCCTCGCCGAGAGCCCTCCCTCGCCGAAAGTACCCTCCTAGTGGTGCTAGCCGTGGGTACCCCTACCTTGAGTTGTTTTCGTAAAATACACCCCACATTGGTAGAAATACTCTCCAGTATTGTTACTATACCCAAAATACCTTGCCTAAATACCTTGTAGTATTCCAAGGTTACACTTATACTAAAAGCCCGTAAATACTATTATACTTCCTTCACCACAAAACACAACCCTAAGGAAATCTTCATAGACGATTGAAGTATTAAGAAGAAGTTGCGTAGAACTTCTAAGGGTTGTTTGGAGCGGGTTGGAGCGCCCGGAGTAGGAGCTAAACGTTGCTCAGGACCGACATTTTAACTTGGATAATTATGGGCTTACCGAGGTAATTATCTTGTCTCCCTATTGTAATTGAGTTTACATACTATTGAAGTATAAGAATAAGTATAAGTATATACAAGGAAAGTATATAAGAAGGAATTGAATCAGATTTACATGGTGATCAGACATGAGACTTGTGAAGTTTGACGGGTAGGGAAGTGCTGCCCGATTTTTCCGTAAATAGAGAACCAACTGCTTAAGAATATTCTGCAGAGTAGTCTAGACATTGATAGACTCGTATAACCTTTATAGGTTGAATGTTCTGCGAGTAGCATGTGCTACTTGAAAGGTGGACAAGGCTAGCCGGGTTATAGCCGTGGAACGTTTTGCTAATAGTCGATAATCGTCGCGAGGTATGTGATTCTTCCTATCCTCTTGAGCATGATATTTTAAAAGAATATATATATAGTACGGTAGACGTACGTGTGTTAACTGAACGTAGTTTTACGGCAATGTCTTTTGACTTAAGCCTGAATAATAAGAACCTGGAAGTATTTCAAAAGAATTAAGAACCCTTTTTGAAAGAAGAGTAATACTTGGTTTTAAAAGCTTAAGAGTTATACTAGCTTTGTGGGGAGTTAGGTATAACGACTTAAGAGAAATAAAAAGAATGGTTTATTAATTTTCGAAGTTAAGAGACTTGATCTTAAAAGATAAGAGACTTGACTTAAATAAATTAATATGAATTTTGTGTGAAACCTCATTCGTGAGTAATGAGTACTTGGTTTTTGAAAAGGAATAATGTTTCTTGATTTGAAATCGAATAAGTATCGAACAAACCATCGCGTTAATAAAGGGAAATGTTTTGACAATTAAGTATTATTAAAACCAGTAGAAACCTCCATCTGCATAGAAGCGAAGATGAGACAAAATGATGTTACATTTCCTAGATCATGGCTGCTTTAATAAGATTGTTATGAACAAGAATAACCTACTCACATATAAGGCATATGTTTCTCAAATTGTTTTTAAAGGAGAATTTTATTCTTAAATGATTAAGACTATGAACTACGAAACCTTTCGAAAAAATGAGAAACTTGAGCATTTGAAATTAGGCAAACTTGAACGTTTGGAAAATAATGTTGTTACTTGATTTTACAAAGGGAAGTGTTTTGGTTTACTTAAAAAGATAGTCACTCTATTTTTATACTACGGGTATTGTGTGACTTTTGTGAAAGAAACGGATCTTTTAAAGAGTTAATATATGAAGTACTTTGGGGCTAAAAACCCGAACGTGTTAAACATAAAGTAGAAAGTACCTTGTGTGGATAACTTGATTGTGTTTGTGATAGCCTTGTAATACTTCCTTGTTGATTTGATAATTAAACATGTTAGGATGATACGTGTGTTAGCGTCTTGTGATGTTTGTGTAAAGGGGTTTCCCTTGTTGTGCTTATGTTGTCTAACGGTAAGCCGTTATGCTAGTATTATATCACTCACCTCTTGACATAATACCGGGGGTTAATGTCACGACCCGAACCCGGGCCCGTGACTGGTGCCTTACCCCGTGCACCCAAGTAGCCATACATCAGAGTAATCAGCGGAATATAAAATAAGACATGAATAAAGTGAAGTGAAAAACAGTTATCTGAGAAAAACTTGCCTTGCGGCATATATATATATATATTAACTAGAACAGTTACATCCTTTTATACAATTCTGCCCACAACAGTACTACAGACCTCTAAGAGTGATATGACAACAATGGCGGGACAGGGCCCCGCCATACCCCTGAATGTAAGCACCTACAACGACAGAAGACTATACCACTGATAAGCCTCCGGAAGAAACGGAGCTTCCCAAACGCTGAACTGTGACCCTGAGAGCTAGGACCAACGACTGGTGTACCTCTACCTGCGGCATGAACGCAGCCGGCGAGGTCGATAACAGTACCAAGTATGTGAAATCGAAAATCGTAAATGAAATCATAGTAGTCTATATAAAGCAGAGACATGTATGATAACCAAACTACGCCACAATAAATAAGCAAATATGTCAAGTCGTGACTCACGCCTCAAAGTCATCACTCGATTATAACTATGGGTCTCACGCCCACAACATAAACAAGAGTGAAATAGATATATCAGAATCGGTCTTTTCTAGGTCGCTAATGATCGAAGCAAGGCCAATCGCCCATAGTATCATTATGCGTGCCTAATCTCGACTTCCGCACCGCATAGTCACATTACGCACCGCATAGTCGATAGACGCGTCGACGGTAGCTAACCCTGCACCCTCCCGACTCCCGCAATCCGCATAGTCTCAATAGACCGCATAGTCACACGCATCGCATAGGGCATCCCCGCGATCGGGATAAAACACCCGGAATGATCAATCCTGGAGCATACCGCTGCTCCGCATAGTCACATAGACCGCATAGGCCGTATAGACCCGCATCAAGGGTGGCAAGCCCTCGGTATAACAAGTCAAGGGGTTATGTGATATAATAACAGTACAACGGGCTTAAAGTTTTAACAACATAAGCACAACAAGAATAACCCCCTTACACAACACCACAAGATACTAACACACGTAGTATCCTAACATGTTTACTTATCAAATCAACAAGAAAGTATTACAAGGCTATCACAAACCAATACAATCAAGTTCTTCACACAAGGTACCTTCTACTTTATGTTAACAAGTTCGGGTATTTATTCCCAAAGTACTTCATACAGTAACTTTTTAAAAGATCCGTTTCTTTCACAAAAGTCACACAATACCCGTAGTATAAAAATAGAGTGACTATCTTTTTAAGTAAACCAAAACACTTCCCTTTGTAAAATCAAGTAACCACATTATTTTCCAAACGTTCAAGTTTGCCTAATTTCAAATGCTCAAGTTTCTCATTTTCGAAAGGTTTCGTAGTTCATAGTCTTAATCACTTAATAATATAATTCCCTTTTAAAACCATTTGAGAAACATATGCCTTATGTGTGAATAGGTTATTTTTGTTTATAACAATATTATTAATGCAGCCATGATCTAGGAAATGTAATATCATTTTGTCTCATCTTAGCTTCTATGCAGATGGAGGTTTCTACTGGTTTTAATAATACTTTATTAGTCAGTACATTTCCCTTTATTAACGCTGCAGTGGTGTGTTCGATACTTATTCGATTTCAAATCAAGAAACATTATTCCTTTTAAAAACCAAGTACTCATTACTCACGAATGAGGTTTCACACAAAATTCATTTTAATTCATTTAAGTCAAGTCTCTTATCTTTTAAGATCAAGTCTCTTAACTTCTAAAATTTATAAACCATTTTTTTTATCTCTCTTAAGCCGTTATACCTAACTCCCCATAAAGCTAGTATAACTCTTAAGCTTTTAAAACCAAGCATTACTCTTCTGTTAAAAAAATGATTCAGTATTCTTTTGAAATGCTTCAAGATGCTTATTATTCAGGCTTAAGTCACAAGACATTGTCGTAAGTATTATTCAGGCTTAAGTCAAAAGACATTGCCGTAATTATTATTCAGTTCACACACGTACGTCTACCGTACTATATATATATTTAAAATATCATGCTCAAGAGTATAGGAAGAATCACATACCTCGCGACGATTATCGACTATTAGCAAAACGCTCCACGGCTATAACCCGGCTAGCCTTGTCCACCTTTCAAGTAGTACATGCTACTCGCAGAACATTCAACCTAAAAAGGTCATATAAGTCTATCAACTTCTACATTAACATTCTACTGATGCGACTTCAGTTCCAGTCTTTTCTGTAATATCCTTCTATTACAGTTCAAATCTCTTCTATGAATCTTATATTCATTTCTATATAACTACAGTATGTAATTTCCAATTACAATAGAAGGATAGGATTATTTACCTCGGTAAGCCCAAAATTATCCAAGTTTAATGTCGATCCTGAGCAAGGTTTAGCTCTTACTCCGGGTGCTCCAACCCGCTCCAAACAACCCTTAGAAGTTCTACACACTTCTACTAAGTACTCCAACCAATTATGGAGATTTTTCCATAGGGTTTCATTTAGTGGCTAAAGGAAAGTATAGTAGTATTTTCCGGCTTTTCAGAAAGAGGTACTTGGAAATTCTACAAAGGTTTTGGGCTAGAGTATTTTGGCATTAAAACAATACTGGAGAAGTATTTCAACCAAGGGGGTAGTATTTTACGAAACAACTCAAGGTGGGTTCCTCGCCATGCCACTAGGAGGGTGTACCTCGCCAAGGGCTTTCAAGGGAGGGGACTTGGAGGAAACTACACTAAGGGGAGAAGGGGGCTCTGCCAGAGCTCTCAAGAGGGGGGGAAAGGGGTTTCAAGACTTAGAAATCAATTGAGGGATGAAGAAACCTTCAAGTTAGGGGAGTATTTATAGGCCAACCAATGGCCAAGATGAAGCCAAGTGCTAGGCAAGTGTAAGGCCAAGATTTGGGCAAGTGTACCTTATCCATCTACCACCAAAATATCCTACCAACCCCTTGACCACAAACAAGGCACAAAAAACGTGCAAGGAATGCCCTTTGGCCGTCCACTTTTGAGGGTGACACATGTCACCCTCCCGTTGGTCCAAAATATTTCATCTCTCGGAAAAATCCGCAAAAATTTTAAATGACATAGCCGGAATTTTCCCTACGCAAGTCTTGCAAAACGTTTCGTCGAAAAACGATTCTTTTCGGTACTTGTGAACAACATTTTCGGCCATTTCCTACTTTAAGGCTCAAACTTTTCTACGTACGTCCTCACGTACATACTGCAAATACGGTATAACGCTTAAGTTGCCTCCGACGCGGTATAACTCGGTGATGCAGGACCATGATTCGAGACTACCTCATGCGGGTCCGAGGATCCATGCGAGCTACGGAGTTCCAGGTTAGTGTGCGGCCGCGTGGTCATGCGGTCTCGTGGCGTGCGGTGCGAGTCCGGGGCGTTGCGGGAGTAGCTACCCTCGATGCGAGGAATACCTCATGCGGGCCTATGAGGTTGGCCTATGCGGAGCTGCGGGAAGTTCCAGGACTAGACGAGCACATTAGATACTGCGGGCGAGTGGCCAGCTTCGATCATGTGGCGGTCTAGACAGATCTCATGATACAGTTTATGACCTTGTTGGTACTGTGGGTGTTAGTAGTCGGCTATGCCTTCGTACTTACCCCAGACGGTTTATTATGACACAGTGGGACACGTGTTCATGTGTATTCCTTGGTGCTTTTATATCATAGCTGGCGGTGAGGAAGGTATTCCACGCATGATTGATGTTGTGGGCGTGAGACCCATAGTTATATTTGAGTGATGACTTTGAGGCGTGAGTCACGACTTGACATATCGCTTATTTATTATGAATCGTAGTTTGGTTATCATACATGTCTCTCGCTTTATATAGACTACTATGATTTCATTTCTGATATTTTGATTTCACATACTTGGTACTGTTATCGACCTCCTTCGGCCGCGTTCATGCCGCGGTAGAGGTACACCGATCGTTGATCCTCGCTCTTGTGGTCACATTCGGTCTGGAAGCTCCGTTTCTCCGGAGGCTTGTCAGTGGTATAGTCCCCTGTCGTTGTAGGTACTTACATTCAGGGGTATGGCGGGGCCCTGTCCCGTCATTGTTGATAAAACTCTTAGAGGTCTGTAGTACTGTTGTGGGCAGAATTGTAAAAAGGGATGTAACTATTCTAGTTGATATATATATATGCCGCAAGGCAAGTTTTTCTCAGATAACTGTTTTTCACTTCACTTTAATCATGTCTTGTTTTATATTCCGCTGATTACTCTGATGTATGGCTACTTGGGTGCCCGGGGTAAGGCACCAGTCACGGGCCCGGGTTCGGGTCGTGACCAATGTTGATGCAGCCAAAGATACAACTGAGTTAATAAGTCCAACTGGAGGATAGAACAAATGCCATTTGAGGAGACAAATGGTAATAATGAGACAGAGAGATACTAGGAAAGGATATAGTAATAAATAAAATAAGGAAGACAAAAATGGTAAGGTGGTAAAAGTATAACAACTCATCGAGGACCCACAATTGATGGAAGAATCAAAAGCAACTCTTACTACTAAAGAATAGGTTGAAGGAGCTTTTGTATCAGCAAAAGTTAATGAGTAGAAGAATAAATGTGCAATGGAAAGATGGTTCTCCGGTCTTGAAAATGATTCTTGAGGTAAGGGATAACATTAAACAAGGAATTTGGTGGGAAACACAAAGTGGTTTGAATTGATAATCGTATCAAATTGGAAACATTACACGATGTAATACTATCAGAGTTTTCAAGGAAGAGTGGAAGATGTCAAGGAACTGCTACGTAGGGATTGATGGAATTTGTCAAGGCTAGGGTAGTATCTACCGGACGACATTGTCTCACATGCCATTATAAATTGAAGCAGATGTACAAGATAGTACCAGCCGAAATATTGTGGAAAATTCGAAAATAGAGGAATATAGCACCGCATAGAGACTCTTTAACTTTGTTCAAGGTATTACATAAGATTCAGTTGAATATTCACAGGTAATTTGGTTCCTTAACTATTATTCGGTGAATGATAAATGTGATGTATATTGTGGCATTTGTTGATTTGCTGGATATAGGTGGATGAGCATAGTTATAAACGAGACTCAGCCGAAAGTTTTCTAGCATGAGACCTATGATGAAACATTCGAGGACGAATGTTCCTAAGGGGGGAAGAATGTTACACCTCGTGATTTTAAGACGATAATTAAGAACGTCATTAAGAATAAAAATTCGAATTTTGAAATTTAAGTATATTTTCTTTTACATGCTAATACAGAGTAATTTTTGGAAACGACGAGTGTGACGTCGGGAATTTCTTTAAGGATAGTGTGTATATATATGTTCCATTATGGATTAGCAATGTATATAAGTTACGACAATGAGACCTTATGAAACTCTCGGGAATTAAAGGAAACGGAGTTAAAATTAAAAGAAGCGTGATTAAGATTTATTACTTGGGGGATTGATTTAATTTAAGCAAACAATTAGGGACCAATGTGTATTTATACAAAAGAAATTTCAAATTTTAAAGACTTAGGAGGAAACCCCTCATCTTCTCATTTTACACCTTCTCATTTCAAAGAAAAACCTTCTCCTCCTTCTCCATTGCAGCCGATACCCACCCCATCCCTACCAAAAATTGTATTTTCATCTGCTATTCTTACACTACATTATTTACCAAATTAGAAGCAAAAATTTAGAACCCAAATTTGCCAAAAACTGGGAGCAGTTCGGTCCCCACTGGACCGAAAGTAGGAGCAAATATTTCAAGTCTTTGGACTAGATTTTGGGAAGAAAAATGTGTAAGGGTGGTGGGTTAACATTGTAGAATGGTTGCACGTTAATTTAGAGTGGAAAGAAGTGAGAAATTGGAGAGAAATCGACGAAGCAGTGGGCTGATTTGGATCATTGGCAGATTTTTATTCAACTTTGGAGAGGTATATCTCATAGTATATTAAGAGTTTTTAGGTATTTCAAAAGCCTAAAATAAAGTTCGTCGAGTCTAGTTTACAACTCAATAAACCTCTCGTCGATAGAACACCGGAGTAGATAATTCCGGATGTTACAAATTCAGCGGACAGAAATGTGAGAAACTCGTGCTTACGCCGATTTTAAAGCATTTATTCTTAAAGTTTCGGACAATATTTTGAGGAGAAAAACGTGTTAGGATGTTGGACTAACATCATAGATTATATACAAGTCAATTTGGAGTTGAAACGACGACCAATTGGCGAAGAAAAGTCGACGAAACAACGAGAAACTCGCGTGGACAGTAGTCTCGGGTTACAGACTGTTTTGGTGTTAATTAAGGTAATAATTCTTCTTCTTAAGATATAATTAAAGTTTCATGTGTTGTAGTTGAAGTAATGGACTTGCGTTAGGAAGAAATCTTGAATTTAGACAATGCATGTGATAATTGTGGGTGTTGGACCAAGAGTGGACTGTTTCGGGCAATTCGTTGATTTCGTGTGTTGTGTTGTTAATTTCATTACTAATTGTGTGTTACAAATGGAAGAAATTGTGAAGATTAAAGATGTAATTGTTATATGGAATTGTTGGAAAGGTAAGTCGGATTAAGAGTTAGGAAAAAAGTTAGAATTGTTACATGTTGATGGCCTAAAATTCATGGAAAAGTTTCGGACATTGTGTGATCTTTACGGGTTGTTTTGGTGCAATTTAATTGTTATTATTATTATTATTATTAGTATCGTCACTAATTGTATGTTAAGAATTGAAAGAAGCATTGGTACTTGGTGTTGTAATTAGTTATATAAGGTGACGCGAGATGAAATGGATTTAAGAAACCAAGAAAAGAGTTATGGAATAATCACCTTGATGGTTTAAATTGTTGTCTTTCATAAGTAACGAGAAAGGAGGTTGTATGATGGCGTATATGGAGCCTAATTAGATTAAATATTGGAATGGTTATGATTTTTGGTTTGATTTGGATTGTTGGTAAATTGTGGATACGCTCATAAACAGAGAAAACGGTACCCAAATTTTTATAGAAATAAGGAAGTCGTTATTCATATAACTCACATTAGAAATAATAGAATTGACGAACGTATTATTCCTTATTATAAGTTGACATACTAGACGGGGCTTATCTTAGCATTAAGTTGATTAGTTCGCCTAAAAGGTATGTGAGACTATCCTTTCCTTCTTTGGCATGATGTTGTGAAAATCTTCCTTCTTTCTTCTGACATGATTTTAATGAAAGTACGACGGACGTACGTGATTCTTTCAAAGTCTAGTTTTAATAAAATGATATATGATATGATAAGTGCTTTGACTTTCCAAAAGATGTTTTAAAATGATTCATGAGATCGTGCCTTGATTTTCTAAAGGATAGTTTATTTTACTTATTCCATTGAGTCTTATATGATGATTTAAAAAGGCATATGAATGCACATGATTATTACATGGAATCTCAGATGATGATTTGTATTGCATATGGTTTCTCATGATATTCTACTTGTGTAAGTTGTGATTGTATGTTATGAGGACCGAGTCCCAAAATGGGTCGGGTAGTTATATGTACAGAATATGAGGACCGAGTCCCAGAATGGGCCGGGTAGTTATATGTATGCAGTATGAGGACCGAGTCCCAGAATGGGCCGGGTAGTTATATGTACAGAATATGAGGACCGAGTCCCAGAATGGGCCGGGTAGTTATATGTATGCAGTATGAGGACCGAGTCCCAGAATGGGCCGGGTAGTTATATGTATAAAGCATGAGGACCGAGTCCCAGAATGGGCCGGGTAGTTATATGTATAAAGCATGAGGACCGAGTCCCAAGATGGGCCGAGTAGTTATATGTATGGAGATGATCTTGATTATGATGATTGTTAGACATGCATGACTTTCTTTTCATATGGTACAGTTGCATTGGTTTCTCTGATTTTTCATATATGTCTCATGTTATCTTCTGGCCAGTTACAATCCTCCTTACGGTAATTCATGTTTTACATACTCAGTACATTATTTCGTACTGACCCGCTTTCTTCGGGGAGGGGTTTCGTTCATGCCCGCAGGTACAGGTGACCGGTTAGGTGATCCTCCAATTTAGGACATATATTAGCTGCTAAAAAGCTCCCTTGTTTCGGAGCCAGTCACTTTGGTACAGACTCTTATATTTCAGACTTATATATATCTTGGGCACGACGGGGTCCTGTCCCGTCATATGTCATTTTTGTACTCCTAGGGGTCTGTAGACAGTCGTGGGTTGACTTATGAGGAGTGTAGACGTGTTTGTTTAGCCATTCTTTCGTATCTCTGTTTGGGATGATGTTCCCTTATGTTGGTGGCAGCCTTGTCGACTTGCTTATTATATTGTTTTGGTTAGTTGTGACTATTCTGGAGGCAGGTACCCCCTTATGTAAAGACAGCCTGACCGGCTCGTCTATTCGGGTACATGTTGTAGATGCAGCGTTATGCTGTCGGAATTTTATTAATCTTGGTATCAAATGTATTAAGTATGACAGGTAAGTAAGGGCGTCCAATTAGGGCGCCAAGTCGTGGCCCGTCGGGTCGGGTCGTAACACTTTGCCTCTTTCTGCACCATATTAAATAATTCCCTATTCATCCAATTATTCACCTCATCCTTTCTTTCTACCAATTTTGCATACGCTACTTTTTTTGCTTCCACCTTTTCTTAAACTTTAACATTCCACCACCAGTTCCCTCGATGCCCACCACGACTACCCCGCGAGACCCCTAACACTTCTTTACCAACCTCCCGAATGCAACTAGCTGTCTCATCCCACATACCAGTCGCTTCCCCACTACTCCCCCAACCAAGCCCCCTTGGCCATCAATCTCTCCCCCCATCTCCTTTACACTAGCCATGATCAAACTCCCATAATTGATTCATAATCTGTCATCCACAACTCTTTTCTTCTTCTCAATATTGGTCTCCAAATCCATCACCAAAAGCTTATGTCGGGTTGTAAGATTCTCCTTCGGAATAACCTTGCAGTCTTTACAAATATATTTATCAACCTTCATAAGGAGCAAAAAGTCTATCTTAGTCTTATCCACCGAACTACGGAAAGTCACCAAATACTCATCCTTCTTCAGGAACCTCGAATTTGCTATCACCATCCCAAAAGCTCTAGCAAACTCCAAAAGTGAGACGACTCCCCCGTTCCTGTCTCCGAGGCCAAAATCTACATGCATATTCATAACCCTCCCGAAGTCCCCGATATGTCCATTAAAATCCCCTCTTATAAATAACTTCTCAATGGGTGATAGATTAATAAATACCGATATCTCAGGAAGAGGTATGACCTAATGAAATGGAAATTAAATTTTACGACTTGTTTATGGAAGTTCGGGGTGTTGAGAAGTCAAACGGATTGACGAAAGTACGTTTTGATGAAATTGAAAAACTGTCCAATTTGATGGGAAAGTTGACGGACCGACAAATGTTTGATGGACCGTAAACTTTCCCACTCTAAGACGTCAAATACCCCATCAGTTTGACGGGAAGATTGACGGACGATAGAGTAGTTGACGGTACCGTCTATCCCACCGTCAAAGTACGACAATGGAGATTTTTTTTCCCGGGTTAAATACGGGTTAGATGTATTGAACCTCATTTTCCTCCAAATTTCAGTTCATATACTCTCTCTAAACCCTCTCCATCATATATTAATATTCGTAGGTCAAATCCAAGCCGGAATACGCGAGATTTACACAATAATTCCCGTAGTAATCGCATGAATTATTGTCTCAGTGTTGAAGGGATTTTGGAAATCCTTGGATTTTGGGGCAAAGTGCTGTTCTGAGAATATTTGGATGTATCGAGGTAAAATCTACCTTCCTTTATCTATAATTATGGTTAATTGATGATTTGGAGTAAGTTATGAAAATATTTTCGTAATCGAAACTCATAGACATATGAAATCATGGAAATATGATTTGTGGGCTGTTTTTCTTGGATTTTGAAGCAATATTGATATGTAATTTGATTGTTGATGATATGGAACTAATGAATAAAGTTTTGGAATATCGTAAGGTCAAATTACCTATGTACCCTTCGTTAAGGAATCTAAGAACCATTTGTATTAAGATTGTGGATAAGATACATAAATGAAGTTTCTTTATGAAATATGGATTCGATATTGATAATCTACCCTTTGTTTGCTATAGATAACTGTCCGTAAAGAGTACGAGGGCTTGCAGCGAGATTGTAACTTCAAGGACAATGTATATAGTGTTTTCTTTCTTCTTTTGACACGATTTATATAAACGAGATGTAAACACAATGTTACTCCATATCTATTTCCCTCTTAATAACTAGAGGTCTCTGTGTTGATTCATGATTATATAATATTTCTCCCAGAAAGTTTATTCATGATTTGTGAGTTCTATAGAGTCATGTAATGATAATGATGTTAGTCTCATAATGATGATCGAAGGTATAACGACCTTACGTCACTCCGATCGGGGTTGGTAAGTATGATATGTCCTTCGGTTGATCGTCATACATATATATAATGCATTCATATTGCCCTCAGAGACCTTTGGCGTTATATACACAACTTATATATATAGGAAATCGATGATATTATCCTCATAGGCCTATGCCGTTATATACGCATCTTATACATACATGAAATTGATGATATTGGCCACAGAGGCCTACAACATTATATACTCAATTAGTATACATATGTATACAGTCTGATGCATTGTAATATTATGAGTTTCACGTGGTATCTATGATTTTCATGGCTTACTGTTGTTGTTGATTATGCCCTACATATTCAATACATTTTTTATACTAATGTCCCTTCTGGGGCACTACGTTCATGCCCACATATACAGATAGACAGAGAGGTGTTCCTCCTCAGTAAATGATCTGCTCAGTTGTGATATTGTCGCATTCCCTTCTCTCGGTGTTGTAGTACATGAGTCTTTTGGTACTATTTTATATATGCTACTAGCGTTTTGGGATATGGCAGAGCCTTATACCGATTTGTTGGTATGTATATGTTACTCTTAGAGGCTTACGGACTTATGTATAGTAAGTGTTGGTATGTCGTGGCCTTATTAGTCCTTTTGTTTATCAGTACACTCATATTGTGCCCTTGTTGGCCTTGACTAGTTATTCATATGAATATAATATGTTGGGTCTCTTTTATGTACATGTTATCTTTCAGTCTTGCCATATATGAGTAATTGGAGGTCTTGTCGATCTAAATTTCATATTTCAGGGGTCGGATACTACAGTGGTACGCTCAGGCCTTCGGGCACTAGGCGCCAGCCACACCACCCAAAGTTGGGGTGTGAAAACATACAATTATATCGAGCAACAACGAATAGTATTATGAATTTATGATTAGGAAAATAGAAAGATTAAATTAATCAAAAGTAAAGATGAATATTCTTATTACAAAAATTTGGGTTATCACATATATTGTACCATATAAGTACTACCAACAATTTAAAATAATATTGTGTAATATAAAATTTGAATTAGAAAGGAAAAAAAAAGAATTTTGCCAATGTAAGAAGAAGATCAAAAATAAGAAAGAAAGATACTAGAAAACTAAAAGGAAAGAATTTTACCAGCTACTTTTAAGGGAGTAGTTGAGAAAATGGGGGATTTTTTTATGGGGGAGTTGCATTTATTTGGTGGATATGCACATTTCTAGTAGGATGTTCTATACAAAGTAAGTTTTATTTTTGGCTACTTTTGATATATAAAATTTTATGTTAAAAATATGCAATGTCTTAAATAATAATAATAATAATAGAGAGTTGCTCGGCAACAAGCACTAAGCACCCTCCACAAGGCACTAATAAGCTTATCCTTTAATCCGACCCTTGATGACCAAGAAGATTGATTCTTTGTATCTGTTCAGAAGATAATTAATGCCATTAGTTTTAAACTTTAGTTTTTCAAAAATAAGAGTCCAATTAGGTAAGCTGATTAAAAATAGTTGATACACATCAAGTATTAAAAAACACTATCAGATAACTCTTTACTCTATCAAGTGTTCGAAAAATACTTTAAACTCGTTATGAGGATGTGTACAGAAGAAGAGCGAGACCGCAGGTCACGAGTTCGATCCTCGCATAAACCTTCTTGGTTGAGCACATGACAAATGGCCGCCAAGTGTGATTAATCTACGACGTGGTTTGCGCTATCGGCCACATTTCTGTACTTGTAGACTGAAGAGTAGCGATCATGGCCTTCGTAAAAAAATAAAAAAAATAAAAAAAATAATAATACTTTAAAACGTAACTCCAATCTAAAGTAACTTTTAAACCCCTTTGTCAATTCACAAGATTTTTTTCTAGTATTAAGGAAATTCAACAACTTATATATTATAAAAAAAATATCATTTTCCTTTTATTTGCATAGTATTATTTGTTAACAAAGGGAATTGAATCTCCTTTCCTCTAAAGAACAACTTAAACTTTTGGGAATTCTAATGTTAATTTCTTTTTTTGTTATATAGTCAAAAGTTATTGCTTATACGCTTGGAGTACATGTTTACAAGTTTTGCCGTCTCTCTTTTAGTAATATTGTAGCTTTTCGTTTTCATATTTTACAAGCATCTTGAAAACTAGAGCCGTTTTTGGATTCGTGCGAGGTGTGCTACCGCACATGGCCCTCCAAAAAACAAAAATTTTAAGGAATTTTTTTTTATTAAGTAGTATTAGTCAGAATTTACTGTAAAAACTCATAATTCGCATGTCTTAGCCCAATTAAGGGCCAACTTTTACGAATTAGAAAAAAGTCCCAAAATATTTGAGACCACCATGTTGAAAACATTCCTACGCAACCCACACGAGTTTTTACTTTAATTTTCTTTAATTTAATTTTACACAACTTAAAAGGTTATGAAAGCATATGTTATAAAGACAATAACCCATCTAGGAAAGATTCCGCTTTTTACAGTTTTTAGAAATGAGGTAATAAAGTCCTCCGGGACATAGTCCACTGGTAAAGCCTGGGCGCTATAAGACGCTCTGGCATGGATAGCGTGGGTTCGATTCCCCGCAGGCGCGAAGAAATTCTGCATGTTGGGGAATTTGACCTTGTCAACTAGCCACTGAAGCACATCCCGCGATTTACTGGTGATGTTGTTGACCGGTGCCATCACTTCGAGGACGTCTGAGTAATACCAGTGAAGTAGTCAGACGTAAGCCTGAAAACCTCGATTATCAAAAAAAAAAATGAGGTAATAAATTGCTCTTGTTATCACTTTTATTGCTACAACACCAGCAAACTGCAAAATTAGAAGTACTCCCCCGGTCCCAAAAAAATTAACCTAGTTTAACTTAGCATATAGTTTACCAAATAAATGAAGACTTTTGAAATGCGTAATTAAAAAAAATCTTAGATATTTGTATGGTTATAAATGATGTCATAAAGTTAAATTGTTTTTAAATATAAAAATAAATCAATCCTTTTAGAACAAACTAATAAGGAAAGTAAATCAATTTTTTTGGGACGAAGGGAGTAGTAAATATAGAAGTACTTGATACATATTACACCAAACTATTCACTCAAGAGGACACATACAAATAGTCAAATACAACCACGAAATAATTAAAATTTCGAAATAATAAACAAAACAGAACATTTAACTATTCACAAATGCACACTGCTTCCTGATTTCACCAGCACTGCCTGTCTTAACTTCAACTTTCCCCATTTTCTCCATGGCCTTACCGAATTCAGCGTAGAATTCTTTGAGCGATCCATCGACAAGCTGTTCGATAAATGATTTTGTTGTAGAACGTTTTGTCAATGCTGCATCAGATTGGAATAGGCCTCTCCTTTTGAGCAGAAGCTTGAAGTAGCTAAGATCGAATGTCTTGAAACTCCCTGGATCCATTTCAACTATGGTGGTATTATCATTGATTGATTTGCATTTTCTTGACTGTAGATTATCCGCGTATTCGCTGTCTAGTGATGGATCTTGTGTACCAAGAACCCCAGTGAAATTGTACAGACGCTCCTTAAATGAGGAGCAATGAGACACTCCAATTGTGTGGGCACCTACAAGAAAATAGTCCTTAGTAAACTTAACCTGAATATGCACTGTCAGTGCACAAAACTTAAATTAACTCGTACCAGACAATAGGACCAAGTCGTTCAGATCAAGACCCTTCTTCGCGAAAGATTGTTGTAGTCTGGTGAAGTTACTAGTTGGAGCTGGGATATCAGCATTGGCTTCTGAGACATTTGATATTGTTCCATCTCTTCTACCAGTTGGCACATTCCAAAAAGGACCTCCCTATCATGCCAGTGACAACAAGAATAAGAAGTTAATGAGATATAGAAAATGGTTCAAGAAGTTAGTACTCCTATTTTTGCATACAAGGGAGTAGCCTAGTGATCAATGAAGTTCGTTGAGGATCAAGAAATTTCAGCTTCAAACCCGTACAACAAAAATACCAGCTAATTTTTAGTACTCCTAGTTTACTTGTTTACACTCTATACTTACTGTAGTAACTACTGCATCTCTAGCAACCAGGGCAATAATATCAGCACAAGAGACAACTCCTGGGCATTCAGCTTCAACTAATCTCTTCACAGCATCAATGAATGAAAAGCCTCTCAATGTCAAATTAGGATTGGCTTGTTTTTCAGTCTGATTTCCTGTACTCGAAGTGAAATTAAGAAGCACAGATCCATCACAACCCTGCAATTCAAAAACCAAATCAAAGAGAAAGAAGCAAAACAGAATCAGACACAAAGCAATTCCATTAAGAACATAAAGAAACCCTGTATGTGAAACAGGGCAAAAATCATTCTCCCCCATTTCATTTTATGTGTCTTAGTTTGACTAGATGCAGAGTTTAAGAAAAATGACTTTAGAATCTTGCGGTCTGAAACTAAATATGTGTGTAATACCAAAATGTAATCTTGTGGTATTAAACATCTATATTGAAATTTAAGAGTCACCAAATATAGAAATAGTCATTCTTTTTTAAACAAACTAAAAAAGAAAGTAAAATACATAAATTGAAACAGAGGAGTAATACTCACTCTGACAAAACAATCATGGAAATGCATTCTGAGTATTTGTGCTGCAGTATTTGGAGCCTTTGGAACTTGCTGCTGGACAAAGTCTTCAATAATTTTTTCTGCTTTTGGACAGCTTTTAGCATAAAAATTCAGCTGCAATTGGGCATGTCCACTGCCTATGATTACACATAATACCAAAACACTCATCAAATAGCTAAATGAAGCCATTTGTTATTGCTCTGTCTCAAAGAAACTTTTTCTTTTCTTTTATGTGTTTCTGTACTATACACACATCAAGTCTAATAGCATTGTAGCATATTTATAGGGACCTTGTGGGCTTGCTAATCAAGCTATTAACTAACATGTGATTTTTTAATTAAAATCTGAACTCTTCATAATAATAGAAAATGGTTTAGTTGTAGACTCTTTCTCATTGGACTCATTCTGTGATATTTATGTTCCTTATTCACGTTGACTGAACTTTTTTGACACACAAACTGTTCTTCTTTCTTTAAAGTTTAGCCAGCATTGGGACACTTTAAAATTAACCAAAAAGTTATTTACTTGCTGCTATATTATCTTTTTTATTCATCTTGGTTACCTGCTCCTACAAAGATGTGGATGTTTATGAAGGAACATGCATGCGAGGTATAAATTATTTCAATAATTAAAAACTTGAATACCTGCTACCATAGCAATCTTGACAGCTTTGTTATACTACAGTAACTGGTGGAGCTGTTTTGCTGATATTTCAATTTCTCATTTATTCAGTTTGTATCAGGTATTTATTTGGTATAAACATCACAATGTATAATCATAATGTAGGGAGATAGCCTGCTATAATTAGAAAACTTTTCCACGAATTGACAATTTTTACATATTAATTAGTGAGTTTAACTCTTACACACCGACAATACAATCTCTAGAAACGCATCCCAATGTTTGTTTCTTTATGCTCAAGAAAATAAGTTTGTTCTTTGTATATTTGAGAAGCCAAGGCCATCAATTATTGCTCATCTGTACTTAAAGCTAATATCAAGATTCTTGCTACTTTAACTTTGCGGTAAAACAAGCCATCCCCCTTCCTTCTCCAAAATAGTTCTTCTGATTTTTTTTTTTTGGTAAAAAATATTTAGTTGAGAACATGCTCTGTTCGAATATAATGTATATTGAATGTCTAGAGATGTAACTCTTTGTTTTTTGCACCAAAAAAAAAATCTTTGTTTTGAAGTATGTCCATCGTGAAACGAGTATATATGGAGCTCGGTTCCATATATTTGTACTTTCTTGGCTTGCAAGAAAATTGGAACTTGGCTTCATTCATTACGTAAGTAGTGCTACCAAAATAGCTATTATTAAAACGGAAGACTTGTAATAATTGGATTAGTATGGCTCATGGTTAAAGAAAAGGGTCTCAAATCTCAAAAAATGGTACTTTGAGTTTGTGACCGACGCATGTGACCCTACAAGGGGTCTACCTAGACAAAAAACAATAATTGTCACCCTTTTATCGTATTATCGCCGAAACAAAAAAATAGAAGATGTATTGATATTCTTAATAGTGTAAGGTTTTTTAAAACAAACTGTACGAGATTATCTCAAATTAAAGAGGATAATATCAGTCCATGTTAAGATAATATTAGGCTATTTAACAAATAATTGGTATCATATCCAATAATTCAGAGACGAGTATATATGAAGCTCGGTTTATTGTCTTTACCCGTCTATCCACTTGTTTTATAATTCTTTGTACTCGTAGCTCGGAGACACATACACAAAGAAAGCATCGACATTGAGAATACTCGGGTTGATGTGACTACCACACAGTTAAGCTCCAGATAATCTCTTGAGGTTATGAAATCATGTGTAGATTAGTTTAAAGGGAAGATTATTGATGGTGCGCGAACAAAATTTCATATTAGTAGTTGTTAGAAGAAAAAGAAGTTACATATTCTTCCTTCTATTTCTTTAATTAGTTTTGTTCCTTTAATATGAAAAAGATATCTATTGATCATGGTTCTGTGGGTACAAAATGAATGATATAGCTTTAGATTTTTATTGTTTTTATATATAGCTATAGATTTCAATTGCTTCCAAGATAAGAAATCGCAACTGTAAAAGAAAATTCTGTTGAAAATAAATAAGTGGACATAAAGAGAACTCTCAGTGACAAAAAGAGCGGCTCGGTGCACCAAGCTCCCGCTATGCACGGGGTCCGAGGAAGGATCGGACCACAAGGATCTGTTGTACGCAGTCTTACTTTATATTTCTGCCAGATATTTCCACGGCTTGAACCCATTATATCCTGGTCACATGATATCACTTACTCCCAGACTCTCTTGATAACTCTCAATGATGAATTGAATAATTTCTTTTGCATATGCTATTTAACTTTTCAGCGATCAAGGTATAATAGTGATAACTAACAGGATCTTCGTTTAATTAAATATCAATCATCTACATATGGCTTTATCTTTACATCTATGCTATGGGGCTATAATCTCTTGGGCATATTTAAGGAATGTGCATGGCTAGTAAAGATGTGTTTATCTTCTTTTGGTGATTAAAACAAAGAATAAAGTGCTTTCTCCCTGTTGTCTCAGTCCTTTTGCCAAATGTTCTGGCTTTTTATTTCCAGCTGTGTCTGATTATTTTATTGATTAGGGAACTATCACTATGACCGTTTCGCTCAGCGTATGGTTAGAAAAAACCCAACTTGGCCCTGTGGTCGAGGAATTTCGCCTTTTGCTCCCAAGAAACAACCCAACTTACTATTATTGATATAGTTTAGCCCAATTAAGCTATTTTAGTAAAACAATGATAAAGTGTAGTTAAATTCAAAATAATTCACCTACTTCCTCGTGATTTCTCCACCACGTAGCAGTATCAGCACATGAACACCACCATTAACATTACTGTCACCATTAATCACGGGAACAGTGGAAAGTGACAGATTTAGATCCTTAAATTACCAAGTTATTCTGTTAAAATATACATAAGTATACCCATCATATCAGGGCCGTCCCTGGGGCGGTCAAGGCGGCGCCACCGCACAGGCCCCCGGCCGGCGGGGCCTCCCGCCTCCGCCCCAATTTTTTTTTGTTTCAATTATTACAATATGTATTAAACATGCCTCCAATTTTATCAGTGGGAGCTGTAGTCTAGTGGTTGAAGGTAGCTCTACTTTCGTTGAAACTAGGCTTTTGCATTTTCCTTCAAAAGTCATTATCTAGCGAGAGATCGTGTGTTCGAATTCAATGAGCAGTAGATGTTTTTTTGTTTAAAACACAAAAAATACACAAAAAATAAATTGGGCCAAAGTTCAGCCCCCGCCCAAAATTAATTTGGGCCCAAATTCCATGTCTCAATCGGCCACACTCACTCTTTCAATAAAAAAACAACCCCCAAAGTTCAATTCCCAGCCCCCGCCCAAAACAAATTCGAGCCCAAGTTTCATGGTCCAATCGTCCACCCTCCATCTTTAAACAAAAAAACAGTCTCAATCTCTCTTTAAACAAAAAAAAACAAACATCCATTGAGTTCACCACAAATACAATCCAAAAAAAAGTTCCCTCATTCATTATTGTAGATTCTCAACTTTCAAGTAAATATTTTTTTGGTAAGTTATTGTTTTGAGAATTATTTATTTTACTCTAATTCATCATTAACATGGATTGATTGCATAAATGTTTATTCCATTTAGCTTAGGGTTTCAAAATTTTCAAATCTCAATATTAAGGGTTCTCAATATAGAAGTGATATATAATAATAAAAATAATATGTAATACCTCCATAAAGTTTTCCAAAGATTTATTCATTTTTAAATGGTTAAACTATGATTATTTGGTTTGGTGCAACTTTCACCATGATATTGCAACAGTGGCACAAGAAAGATTGAATGCATTATCTTTGATTTCAATTGAGAGTGAATTTTTAGACATTATTGATTATGAAAGATTGTTTGATGACTTTGCAGATAAAAATGCAAGGAGATCAATTTTATATGCCTAATGTAATGATAGTTTTTCTTATAAATCTTTCATGTAATGACTTTAAGGTATCTCTTTCGTAGCATTATAATTTATTGTACTGAAATTGAAAACATTGAATCAAATATAGTGTTTACTGTACATTTATTTGATGTTTTGATCAATATTTTTTTTAATATTGATTAATTAGTTAATTTTAATTTTTCATGTGAATAAAAAGAGCCTGTTTTTTTTTTCTCGCACCGGGCCCTTAAAAGTATAGGAACGGCCATGCATGATATACACATGTATACTTATGTATGTTAGATAGTCACTGGGCCTTAGATCACAACAACCCATCACATGCAGTAGCCAGCAGCCCATCACGGGCAGTAGCCAGCAGCCCATCACGGGAGTATGTATATTGTGTATATTAGGAAATTATATTATAGTATAATTAGACTTATAATATTACCATAATTGTATAGTTAGTCTCCAAATAGAGACTTTGGAGACTTGTATATATACCTCATTCATTAATGAGAATAATCAAGGGGATTATTTCTTTCATGGTATCAAAAGTCTAGGTTCTTCTCCTTGCTTCCGCAAAATTTTCTTTTCATCTTGATTTTCGTGCAAATCCCTACCCCCTCTCGATTTCTTCATACCCGAGACCCTCCCCCTCTAAAAATTTCTTGTCCAAATTTTGTTCTCTTCACTATGACTAATAAGAACATGTTTCACCCTACCCTAACGGTTTCTAACATCAAGAACGTTCTTCATATTGTTCTTGACCTAGAAACGTACAATATGGGACGTGGGCGGTGTTGTTTAAAATTCATGCGATGACACATCAAGTTCTTTACCACATAATGCCTCCGGCTTCTAATACGGAGGTTCCTCCGGAACCTAATACGGAGGGTGTTCCCACCAAAGAAGACGATCCAAAATTATGGGTCACTCTTGACGCAAAAGTTCTCTAGTGGATTTATGCAACTATCTCCCTGGACCGCTTACAGACGGTTATGGAATCTAATTATTTCGCTATGGAGGCTTGAAATAGACTACATGATATATTCCAGGATAATAGTCATTCCCACATTGTCACCCTTGAACATGACTTTTCTCTAGTCGCTATGGAGAATTTTCCAAACGTTTCATCTTATTGCAAACGACTCAAGGATTTGGCGGATCAACTTCGCAATCTGGGTGCTCCTGTTAGCAATAGTCGTCTCGTTCTACAGATGGTTGCATGCATGTCCGAGGCCTATAACGGTGTTTCTTCGATCCTTCGTCAAAGTGACCCTCTTTCGGAATTCTATCAAACCCTCTCCATGCTTACGTTGGAAGAAGTCGGTTTGGCTAAAAATACGGCTACCGGGACTCACCCCATAGTCATGATGACTTCCTTCACAAATTCTCCAGGTTTATTGATAATTCAGGCCAAAATCGTACTCATGGGAATGACAAGAATAATCGAAAAAATAATGGGATTAATCGCGGGGCAAACGCGACGGTTCAAATAGACAACATACCGGCAGTGGGCCCCATCCAGTCAGTAGTGTCACGACACGAACCCCGGGCCCGCGACTGGTGCCCTACCTGAGCACCTTTCTACCCATACATCACATAAAATCAGCGGAAGCTCTAAGAAAACTCATGTTATAAAAACAGGCGAGCCGATGAGGATGTCACTATATATAAACGGGAACATTCCGACAACACAGTAGTACAACTGGCCAACAATATATATACAACTCACGCAAGTCCAGCCCACATATGAATACAAACCTCTAAGAGTTTGGACAACAAACTATGACGGGACAAGGCCCCGCCGTACCCCTGAATATATATAAGTCATAATGGAAGACCTGTACCAAATGACAAGCTTCGGAACAGTGGAGCTATCCCAAAACACTGAACAAGGATCCTAAGCTCACGGATCACCCAATTGAGTACCTGATCGGTGTATTTTATATACACCTTTTGAGTAATTTTTAGTTAGTATTTTACTCATTTCATTTATGTTTAGTATAGTATTAGGGCCGTTTTCCTTTCTTTTGTGTCACAACGGTCAGAAATGGAGAAATGGCGAAAAGGAGATGAAATGAGCATAAATGAGATGAAATTACACACTAAAAGGGCCAAGAAATGAAGTCTAAGAAGTTCCGGGAATTATAAAGGAGATCAGACGAAGTCCGAATTTGACATGTTTTCAGAGTCCTAAAGGGATAACTTTTCCTACCTAAAGGGATAACTTTTCCTACCTTATTTTTCTATGTAGCAGTAGATATATCTTGTATTACAGAAGTATGCTCTTTACATCCGCCACCAATTTGTGAGTTGTTACATTCTTCTTTAATTTCAATTTATATGATATAGTTTAACAACAACAACAATAACATACCTAGTGAAATTCCATATAATGGGGTATGGGGATGATAGAATGTACACATATCTTACCTCTATCTTAGGGGTAGAGGTTGTTTCTTGTATGCCCTCGGCACAAGAACCAACGCTTTAAAGCAGTATAAAAGAAAATCCAGGACACAATACTATGAAAAGCATGATAAAACTGACTGAAAAAGAATGTCATAACTACCATAAGACAATACGATAATCAAGGTACAAGAACAACAAATAATACAAGTAACATTAATCAAAGGACCAAGAACTACAAACAATACTACAACCACTAGTATGAACGAATGACACTGGACTACTAATTAATCTTCTACCCTAATGTGTGTTCTTCATAACCTCCTATCTAAGGTCATGTCCTCGGTAAGATGAATATGCATCATGTCCTGCCTAATCACCTCTCTCTGATACTTCTTCAGTCTACCTCTACTTCTCCGGAATTCATCAATTGCCAACCTCTCATACCTCCACACGGGGCATTTATGCTTCTCATCTGCATATGCCCGAACCATTTTAGTATCGCTTCCTGCGTCTTATCCTCTACTAAAGCTACTCCCACATTGTCCCGAATCTCTTCATTTATAATCATATATCTCCTACTATGCCCAGCCATCCATCGTAACATATTCTTTTTCGCAACTTTCATCTTCTGAATGTGAGAGTTCTTGACTGGCAACACTCCGCCCCATACAACATAGTCGGTCTAACCACCACTCAATATAATTTTCCTTTACATTTATGTGGCACCTTCTTAGCACACAAGATTCCGGATGCGGGCCTCTATTTCATCCACCATGTTCCAATACGATGTGTGACATCATAATCAATCTCTCAATTTTCTTGACTAATAGATCCAAGATACATGAAACTGCCTTTCTTTTGAATGACATGAATACTAGTTTGCATCCTCATGCGTTACATTACTGAACTTGCACTCCGTGTACTCTACCTTGGTCCTACTCAACCTGAACCTTTTAGACTCCAGTGTCTGTCTCCAAATCTTCAACTTAGCGTTAACTTCGATGCGATTATCACCAATCAAAACTATATCAACCGCGAATAACATACACCATCGCATCTCACCTTGGATTTTGCCGCGTCAGTTCATCCATCACCAAGACGATTAAGAATGAGCTAAGAGTTGATCCCTGGTGCAACCCCATCATCACTGGGAAGTGCTCCGAGCCTACTCGCACTAAGCACGAAATTTAAGAATGAAAATCGTCTTGAATCTATCATAACATTTATATTGTTATAAAAATTCTATGTTATGTGGCTAAATTTCTCATTAAGAGAAAATTGATGAGCTCAAGTTAATTTTATTTCCAATTTAGAATTGTGCCATTTTTAATAGACTGTTGCGAATAACGTCCAAGATAACAAACTTGGTGAAATTTGACTCATTAGAAAGAAGCCAAATCGGGTTATTTATAAGAATAATCTTGAAGGTGGGTGATTTTGAACTTTTCACGCTGTTTGCCTAAAGTTTTGCCCATAGGTAATATTTTTGAATTTTGACTTTGAAGGTTTGTCAATGAGATAAATAATAATCATAAGTTTAAGACCATGCATTTTCAAGATCACTGAGTGTAATTTCATGTGCTAAATCACACATCCACTACAATAAATCGCTTTAAAAAGGGCGAGTGTAGTCGCTCTCTCTGGGTGGAATATCGCCCCTTAGATCAAATGAAGCGATTTTTAGTCGCCTTATTACTTCCGTTCTCCCTATTTGATCCTTACCAAATGCGACGACTTGACAAATCACCCTATTTGGTGTGGTTCAAATAGAGCGACTACACTCGCCCTTTTTGAGATACATCAAATAGGGCTACGTCACTCGCTCTTTTTGATATGGTTCAAAAAAGAGAAAAAAATAAATGCACCATCTGGGATTCGAACCCTGATCTGAACCGTGACACTGTACTATTCTACCACTAGACCATTAGTTATGCAATATTAATCACTACAAATATACCCCAGCCAAGAATCGAATCCGGGCATTTTCTGTGGAAGTGTGTCATTCTACCACCAGACCAGCCATCAATACTTGTTATATTTATGCTCCTCATAATCATAAATCCATTGGCCGGTTCTAAAGTCATTTTTTAACAAAATGCCTATTTTTTACACTTATTATTTCTAATAGTGCAACATTTTTAGAAGTCTTTAAATAGTAATATTATTGCTATTATTTATATTAGTATAGATTAATTCAAGTTAATTATGTGTTGTAATACAATTCGTTGGATATTGTTAGGGTTGTTCACACGGTATTTCAGATAAATTAAAATAAGATTTTAAATATTTTAAGATAAATTAAAATATGAAAATTTTGAATATTCGATAATCCGATCCGAATATTTCGAATATCCGAAAAATTGGATATCCAAAAATTTTGGATAATTTCAGTTCGGATTCGAATATTTCGGATATCCAAAAAATTGGATATCTGAAATTTTCTAATAATTTCGGATCGGATTCGGATCCGAATATTTCGGATATCCAAAAAATCGGATATCCGCAATTTTCGGATAATTTCGGATCGGATCCGAATATTTCGGATATCCATAAAATTGAATATCCGAAATTTTCGAATCATATTCAGATCCGAATATTTGGATATTCAAAAAATTGGATTTCCTAAATTTTCGGATAATTTGAATAAATTCTAATTAAGAGAATTATTTTCAACTTTAACCAATCCTATTTTTTGTGGCTTTCAAGGAGGGCGAGTGAAAATATGTCGCCCTATTTGGTGTGGTTCAAAAAGGGCGACTTTAAGTGCCGCCCTATTTGGTGTGGTTAAAAAAAGGCGACTTTAAGTGTCGTCATATTTGGTGTGGTTCAAAAAGGGCGACTTTATGTGTCGCTCTATTTGGTGAAATTAAAAAGGGCGACTTTAAGTGTCGCCCTATTTAACTTTATCAATTAGGGCGACAACAATACCCTCGCCCTCGTTGAGTTAAATTCAAAAAGGGATAATTAATTTCGGAATTAATCTCTAAATAAATTTATCTCAAATTTGGTTGAAATAAAATCAAGCTATAACTAATTCTATGATTGGTTATCCAGAATTGTAATATAGTAACTTTGATCTCAATATTTAGATCCCTTTTTCAACTTTGAACCCAAATCCATTCTCAATATTGGACTTTATAGCTAGTCCAGTTACTTGCTGCATCTTGTGTGTGTGTGTGTCAAAAATTTAAAAAATGCAACTGTCAAATGTTAAATTTTGTATTCAATCTGTTTACTTGTCTAAATTTTATACATATGTCACAAAATTAAGTATTGTCTAAATTCTAATTACGAGGATTAATTTCAACTTTAACCAATATCATTTTTTGTGGGACTCAAAGAGGTCGAGTGAAAATATGTCGCCCTATTTGGTGTGGTTCAAAAAGGGCGACTTTATGTGTCGCCTATTTGGTGAAATTAAAAAGGGCGACTTTAAGTGTCGCTATATTTGGTGAATTCAACCACAACAATATATTTTAGTCACCCTATTTGGTAAAGTTAAAAAGGACGACTTTATATCGCACTTTTTTGTTCTAACTACACGGACATTTTTTTGCCGTCCTTTTTGGTATAAACGCCCTCTTTGAGGCGATTTGTTATAGTGACCAAGAAAGCATTTTCAAGACCACAGTGTGTAATTTCATGGGTTAAATCATCCACCAACAAAGCTGTTAATTCATATGTCCTGGTTAAAAGGAACATGTGTATTGTGTATTAAAGGAGAAGGCAGATGAATTTATGTTAATTTCTTGGCAGAATACCGAAAGACTCCTCAAATTTGGCGCGCTTTATTCAGATCCTCCTTAAATTATACTTGATCCTAATTATCTCCTTGTACTTTACCTTTCTATAATCGTTACTTCTTCATACAATAACTGGTCCTAATTACCCTCGTATACTTTTTTGGAACCTCCTTTTATATTTTCCTTTTGCTCTTTGGTTACTGAAACTGATGAACAATTTGCTTGTAAGTTTCTTTATCGATCATTACAGATCTTTAGTTTGTTACAAATTAATGAACGGCAATAAGATAAGTCAATGTTCAATCTAAGACTGTGTTGAGCTCTAATAGCTTGTAGTAAACAACAACAATATATGAAACCAGAGAAAATGATGCTTCTCTTTTTACAATATATGAAACCGTTGCTATAGAATTATATAAATCATATTACCTTCAGCTAATCAGAACTTCAAATAAATGTAACTAAATAAATAACTAGCAATCCCAAGATAAATAGAACAAGTGTACTATAGGTTAAGATCTTTGGTATATTCGGTGTCCGTTTGGTTGGGCTTATGGAAAGCTCATAAGTGTTTATTTTTTAAAATAAGCACTTATGGAAAGTTTTAGAGGTGTTTGATTGAAAAAGGTAGTATAATTTATGGGTGTCATAAACACTTATTCTAAGCCCAAAATTTGGGCTTATGGGAGTAGAGCTTCCTTTGGCCTATAACTTTTTTATTTTTTATACAAAATCATTTTTTTTATTGGCAATCAAATACTTAACAATTTTTTGATAAAAGTTCTACTCTTATAAGCTCTTTTTAACCAGATGTACCAAATGGACCCACGTAACTTTACACCAGTAGTCTACATCAGTACACCAGTAACAAGAATAAATCTAGCGTTACACCAATAAAGCTTCACATCATCTTCACAAAACTAAGAATAGGAAGCTTCACTTCACATGGCAACATTAGAATATCACTTCATCTTCTGGTAACCAGCAGCAATCTGTAACCAGCCATTCTTTACCTTTTGCATAAAAAAACAGGTTAGCAGTCATAGGCTACATGAAATAAAAGAACTACCATACTTAATTACCCCCCAACATCAAAAAATTGCAACAACAATATATAAATAAACCAAAAGTAACAGTAGCTGACAACATAATATGATATATGCCAGAACAGGAGCAGCAACATCTAAATCACGAAGACATGGCTGCATTTAGAACAAAAAACACTACTAGAAACAAAGGTTTACATGATTTTTCCACCTCATTCCCATCAACTTGCGGAGGCACCTTAAGCATTGTGGTGCAGTTGCACCACCAAATTTTTCAAAAAAAAATCATTTTTTTATAAATGGACTCTAAACGATTTTCTTTGTAAATGTAAGAATATTTATTATTTGCATAACTTTATTTATATATTGTTTTAACACAACTATTCTGCTTGTTTACTATATTGGTCTTTTGATAACATTCGTAATTTTATTTTTTTTGCTTCGTACATTGCCTAGCAATTTTTTTTTTTGCTAAGCAAAAAAATATTACTTCGTATGTTTGCATCACCAGATTTTGTTGCCTGGATCCGCCACTATTCCCACCGAACCAGATCACTGAAAAACGCATGGTCGAAAACAGATTTCATTGAAACGCTGAAAACTTCATAATTTTTCTGTGTTAAAATTCTACTATTTAAGTTTTTTCCATCGATATTTAATAGAAAATAGTCACTAAACATTTTGCACTGAAAAACCAATGAAAAAATAGAGATTGTTTAGTAGTGAAGTTAAGAAAACTGAAAATTGTAATCAGCTTTCTCGAATGACTTGAAAACCACATAATCATGGATGCATTTTAACACAATAATATATATGAAAGAATTGATAATTTTTTCCATAATTAAGCAATGTTTTGGCTCCAGCAACTTTAATTTGTTGGAAAAAGAATCAAGGGAAAAAACAATCTAAAGACTTCTAGATAGTAATGTTACTGAAAGAATTAATCCATTGATTATTCTTTTTGATTGAAGACATATATATACAAGTTACAATAGAAAAATTCTATTCCTACTTTACCTCTAAATCTCTATTCTATATGAAGAATAACTATACACTTATGGTAATGTTACAATTCTAATTAGGGTACAAGACTAATATAGAAATATACAGATTATACAAAAGTGGAACCCACTTCCGTGGGCAGGGCCGCGGCGTTGTAACCTATTCGGACACTGTTTAACACTCCCGCACATACAAGGCGCTTCGTGACGCTGAGACTGCCTCTAAAATCTTCAAAAGGATCGAGGAAGACCTTTGTAAAGATGTCGCAACTGATATCCGATGGTACATGTGACGCATACTTGTCCTTTAGCTACCTTTCTCGAACAAAGTGAATATTCATCTCTAGGTGTTTAGTACGGTGTGAATCGATTACCGTAAGGTAGATTTACACTTATATTATCACAATATACCAAGATAGCCTTCTCAATAGCGACAACGGTTTCTAACAAGATATTTCGTAACCGCATGACTCGAAACCACATTGGCTACCCTCGATATTCACCAGACTTGAACGTGAAAGCGTGGATTGACGCCGATGCACTAGGACCAAGTTATTACCTAAAACATTTAATAGCCGACGTAGATCGGTCAGCGCCGTGACAACCACCCCAATCAACATTTGTATAGGAGACTAGTGTAGACGTCGACGAAGGATACAAATGCAAACCATACTCAAGGGTTCCCTGAATGTACCTAAGAATGCGTTTGAGCGTATTCATATGTTCAACTAAGGATCATGCATAAAAAACACACACATATTGTACGACATATGTAATATCAGGTCGCGTGAACGCCGATAATCGAAGCGGCGCTGCAAGACTACGATAATGGGTCGATCCTCATGGGAGAGCTACCGCAAAGACTGACTTGGGTTTAGTATCAACTGGAGTAGAAGTGGACTTACAGGATGACATCACAGCCCTGTCAATGATCTCTGTTGCATACTTCCTCTGTGATAATAACAATCCACCTGCATGACGAGCTACAACAATCTCTAAAAAGTAACTCAATGGGCCTTGTTGACACTCAATTTTGACCCTCTATTCCAATAATAATTAATAAATCAAACTAATTTTTAAACACCACAAAATAATTTTAATACACACATATATAAACATATTCATACATAAATAAGTAATTTAATAATGACATCGCATTTATATAGAGCAGTAAGCATTCCTTAAATACTCAAAGCAATTTTATAAATATTCTTTATAATTTAAACTCAAGATAAAACTAATAAAACATTTAAAACTCTACCCAAAACCAAATGAAAGCCCAATACCCATTAGCTCTTCTCATTTTCGTTCATTTTTTTTATCCCCAGCAGCCCAAATCCGTAGCCCACAATTACATGATCTCTAACCTCTAAACCCCTAAATAATAAAAGAAAACCCAAATACCACTAAACCTAAGAGCCAAGAAAATCAGCAGCCCTAAAACTCATCTCTAATATGTCGTTGTACCAAGATTTTCGTCGGATAATCCGGCGTACCCCCTTACCATAAACCACCACCGAATCCCATAATCTTACACCCAAAATCGCCTGAAAACCGCAACAAATCAGATACCATAACAAGAACGATACAAGAATCAACCCCAAAATATTGAGTTACCATAACCAAATCATTCAAAATCATCCCAGAATCTTTACATAAAGACGCCCGAATCAACACCCTAATATCACCAAAATCGTCCATAAATATTACCCCAAAATGATACCCAAATCTTAAAAATAACCATATCAAATCTTACCAAAATCGAAGTCTCGAATCATGGTAAGACCTCCCCAAAATAAGTACCAAAAGCATATCGAATCAGCCCAAAATTAGCCCTAAATCATATCAAAAGCTTACCAAAATGGGAACCCAAAATCGTGACTATATATATGGTCATTTATACATGCAATAGGGCATCAATTCCAGAGAGAAAATAGCTCCAAAACCTAATTGTTACATAGCGCACACAATAGAAAAATAGTAGAGAAAATATCGGTAGGCATCGGTTTCCACAAGGGATTTCCACAGAAGAAAATACTAGAAAACAGGTCGAGAACCAGTAGAAACCCAATAGCAATCCTTCGGCATCGGAAAAGAGCATCATTTTCATAGTCAGGACCCGTCGAACCTTAATCGCATAGCAACCAAACCCCGAGTAGATCGACGACTTGATACGCTGCCTCGGTTCGCTGCCCGGAGAAGGTAAACCCAAATTCCTCTCGTATTTTATTTTTTACATCGTTCGTGCTGCCTGTGTGGTATGAATTTGTGATTTGTCTGAATTTAATTTTAGATGTATTATATGTATTAGAGCCGATATGTTGTGGAGAACAGTCCAAGTCATGTTTGTTTATTGGTAATCTGTCATATATGTTTAAAGTAGTCGAGATGGGATAAGTAATGAATCTGATGTTGTCCCCTCTCTGAGACCGTGATTTGTAATAGTCGGATGCTCGCTTTGTCAAATATCGTCATAATCGAATGATTATTGCAAAAATGGATTCGGTTAATAGCATGCTCAGAAACCTGTGTAGGATAAGTTCGAACTATATAAGGAGTTAAACTCTAAATTTGGTATTGTTGTGTCTAGAAAACTCTTCTTAAAATTTCAGTCATGCGCCTACTTGTCTGCTATGATTGTGAAATTGATTATACATATCTGGTCTCTTGTTCCTAAATCCAAACGGTCCGTGTGTTAGTATCCATAGTTCCCCTTGAGTTTGTACGATGTGTTTGTTTACTTACTCTGTGATTAATGCTTGGAGTAATATGAATAACCCATGTGTCTGAAACACCATTTCTGGTTTGGAAATATGGTCCTGCTTATGTCCTGCACGCTCGTCAAATCAGTCATGTTACGTTTATTTGAAGACCATCATGTCTAACACATACCTCCTGTAATTAACCTCCCCGCATACCCAAGCTGATCCAGAATGAATATTCAAGTTTTTTTGTATATCGCATAGCGATTGAATCATCGTATGCATATATAAACATATTATAGGCCAACAGAGCTAGCATATGACACATCTTGGGATCTCAATGCTCAAGTATGGCCTGGATAGTCCGTTATGTTTATGACCCTTGTCTATTTATCCATTTCTGCATTTAAAACATATCCGCTGAATGTCTAAACTACTTAAGAGTAAGCATGTGTATCGTCAAAATGAAGCAACTGTGTGGTTAAATTTCATGCTATTATTTGGACATATACTAATCCTTATCTTTTTCTTAATTTTACATGAAATGCATCAGAGTAAAAATGAAGAGTCTCATGGCGAGACTCATTATGAGCTACTTCAAATGAAGACCCGCATCCGTGTTCATCGTTGCATCTCGCCTAGGAAATTCCAAACTCATAGGCGGAATTACACCGTCATTCCTTCGAGTCTTTATTATTGATTCTCCCTTCCCCATTTATTTATTGTAAATTGTTGTCTAACATTACACTAGTAGGACACCTAAACTTTGAGTCACCATTAAGAAAGTAGTTTTGACACTCGAATAATCTTCACCCACATAATTATTCATGTAGCTAGGATAACATATTCCTAATCCATTTTCTTATAAATTCTTATTAGCATTCATATAGGAAAATCATTTTGACATTTTACATGCTAGGCTTATTTTAAAACATGTATTTATCTTTAACATAATAATAACCTAGGTTTGAACGGACAACCGCAAGTTAGTGGATCTTAGAGGATGACTAACCCCTTCCCTCTAGATTAATAAAGAACTCTTGCCCAGAATCTCACATAGTTTAGCATATAATTTAAATGGAGTTAGTGTTGACTTGCCTTAGTTAACATTTAGGTGTCCTAATTCACCCAAACTAATTAGGTGGCGACTCTACGAACCCTTAAGCACTTTTTAGCATTTTATTTTTTATTTCAAAGTAGCAGGATTCACTGAAATAATATTGCAGTCGAAAAAGGGCGCGACAGGCCCAAGTCCTTCGTGGCAAACTCAGAACTAGACATTGTCATAATAGACTTACGCAAAACATCAGAAGAGGCAGTCAAGATAATATCATTCACATATAATAATATATAAGTCATGGAGGAACCCCGACGATATATGAATAATGAATTATCAGACCTGCTGTGAGAAAACCCCATAGTCGAAACATAGTCAGAAAACCTCTTATACCAAACCCGTGGAGACTGATTAAGCCCATACAAAGACTTCTTCAATAGACAGACATGATTAGGATATCTAGTATCCATAATGTCACGACGACTGATCGCGGCGGTGCCACTACAGGCACCCTACCGAAACATCGAGAAAATCAATGAACATACATGAAACTTATAAATAAAACATCTGAAGTTAAAGCAACAAAGTTAGCCGATGTGGCTACCTTCCGAACATATATAAAAATAACAGAAGCGATTGCCTCCTTTCTTTTACAAACCGACCCTGATGTGTGACTACGCACCTCTAGAGTTTTAACATAACCATGGCGGGACGGGGCCCCATACCACGAATATACGTGAATCTACTACCCGGGGAAAAGCCGTGTACGAGCTAAGCCTCGGAGCAAATGGAGCTTTCTCTCACCGATCCGAGATCCTAGAGCAAGGATCACCAACCTGGTACCTAAAACTGCGGGCATTTAACGCGGCCGAAGAAATCGATAACAACAGTTTAATATGGAATGTAAATAACGTCTGATGAAAGCGGTCATAATCGTACAAAAGAATGACAAGGACAAGTATAAAAATACATACCAGATCCTGCCGTGTCATTACCACTTATGAACTTAATTTCACCTTATCATCTTTTCCATTCTCAATAAAAGTTATAGCCACTTCTTACGTACATTAATAGAAAAAGAATCATTAAGTTCACTACCATATAACTTACCTATCTTTCATAAGTATAATCCGCCCAGCCAAAGAGGGCACCTATACTACCCGGCCCAATCTAGACGCGATCAAGGTCACATAGTGCGCCTGTAGGTATACCGCCCGCCCATCTCGGTCGATAATGTCATCTAGTGCGCGTAAAGGTATCTTGCGCCCCATTCTCGGTCGATAATGTCATATAGTCCGCGTGCAGCGTATACCGCCTACCATTCTCGGTCGATAATGTCATCTAGTCCGCGCAGAAGGTATCTTGCCCGCCCATTCTCGGTCGATAATGTCATATAGTGCGCCTGCAGCGTATACCGCCCGCCCATTCTCGGTCGATAATGTCATATAGTGCGCGTGAGGTATCGCCCGCCCATTCTCGGTCGATAATGTCATATAGTCCGCGTGCAGGTATCTTGCCTACCATTCTCGGTCGATAATGTCATCTAGTGCGCGTGCAAGGTATACCGCCTACCATTCTCGGGTCGATAATGTCATATAGTCCGCGTAAAGGTATACCCAACGTACTACGACCTCTACTCCTTTAGAAAACTCTTTTCAAACAAAACTTCCCGGATACTAACGGTAGTAGTATCAAGTCATCTCTACCTTCGGACAAGTCACACTACCTTTTAGAAATACAATTACCGCTTCTAAATCAAGTGACTTCTTACTTAAAACCTTAAGCAATTGGTACCTTTAAAACAATTTGCCCTTCTTTATTTCAAATCATTCTTTGCTTACATTAGAGAAAACCATTCTCTTAACCTTCCATAAAGTTATTATAACCAACTTCCCATAAAGCCGTCATACTAACTTTATGCCTTAAACTAATTCATTCTTTTTATAACCAAGAGACTTATACTTTCAAATCAAATCACATAGCTTTCAAAATACTTCAAGTCTCTTAACTTTTAAGAAAACAAGTTTCAAAGCCTTAAAAACTTCATACGTAAACTCTTTTAAAATAAGTAACATATACTTTGGTGCATTGTGAATAAGTTATACTTATTTATAACGATCTTATTCAAGTAGCCATGATCTAGAAAATGTAATACAATTTTGTCTTATCTTAGCTTCTATGCAGATGGAGGATTCTACTTGTTTTAACATAATTAATTGTCATTACATTTTCCTTTATTAACGCTGCAATGGCTTGTTCGATACTTATTCTCATTCGTGCCGTAAATTTGCCAAGTCAACTCGACTCCAAATACTTCCTAACGACTCTTACCAACATCCACCATAAGACTTGGTAAGGACTTAGGATTTCTTAGACGTAGCTTTTACATAGAATAAATCAACATAACTACCTCTTAACTTCTAAGAGTAGACGGAATCATGAAATACTACTACATGTATATTTCATACATAGAATCATGCCAAAGGAAGGAAGAGGTTCACATACCTCGCGACGATTGTCGACAAGTAGCAAAATGCTCCAAAGTACTTCAACCTTGAGCAATCCCATTCTTCAAGTAGGATACGCTATACTTAGTTCTTCAACCTATCATGGTCACAATACGTCCATTAACCTCTTACTTCAAACGTAGAATATTCTAAGTGCTAAGTCGCCAAATTCTACGGAAAATCGGACAGCACCTCCTTTGTTTCTACTACTATGCCACCTTTTTCAAGGCCGAATACAATAACCAAATTTCCAATGGCTCACCACAATCTATAAGGTGGTCCAATACAAATGAATAACAAACTATTACAACTATACGTACAATTTCGGCCACCTTGAGTTCAACAATACCAATTCTTATCCAATTTCCATTTCAATCCAAATTGGTAGCATAACATGATATCAAGTCGCATTTGATTATAACAACCAAAATCTTCAAGTCAACAACATGCGACGATTCTAATTAAACGACCAAAATTGTAATCCAACTTAACATGACTTACATTACTTTTCTGATTTTCAAGGCTACAATCAATCCATAATCCTTATAAATTTCAACACATATACTTCATGCTAGCAACAAGTAAATCTAACAACAAATACATAATCTTGTAACACTTAAAGAGAACAAGATTATACCTCCACGAATCTCAATCTAACTTCCAAATCCGAAGTCGCTCCTTAGTAGTTTAGAACCTCTCCCGGACACTTCAATCCGCTCCTTGAGACCCTTAGAACAACACCAACCAATTTCCTTGAACTTCCAATCCAAAACCTAGAAAGCCACTAGGTTTTCGCTTTGCGATTAATACGAAAACTCTCTTTCTCCGGGATTTTTCTATTGAGATACACTTACATAACACTCATGAACCTTGGTTTAAAGTGTGGAGTTGAATGGACAAGGAACAAAATTTTTTCTTTCTTCATGTTGATGAACCCGAGAGCAATGTATGGTGTTCTTCCAATTTTTGTGTAAATTTGGCTAAGTATGGAACTAGTCTCACTACTAGTAGTATTATATAGTGCAATGTAGGGTCAAGATGCCAACAATTGGGTGGTTTGGATGATCTCTTATGAAATATCAAGACTTGTGGGACCTTTGACTTGGTCAAGAAACTCAAGCTCATTAATTGGAAGACTTTGTCATCTTAAGACTATGGTCAATGACCATTTTGGCCATGCCTATTTCGTCCAAGGCATCTATAAGGGGGGGTGACACGTGTCGCCCTCCCATTCGTCACAATAATACGTTTTCCGACAATTCCATAATTCCGATAAATTTTACAAGTCTCAAATCTTAACACTGTGAGTTCTAACGTACGTTCTTACACCATGTCCTGTAAATACGGGGTATAACACATAAACCCCAATGGCTGATGCATATACACTGTCTCCTGAAGATCATCATGTAGAAAAACATTCTTCACATCTAGCTGATGAATGGGTCATGATTTAGAAAGAGCCAAGCTGAGCACAGTGTGAATGGTAGCCGGCTTGACCACTGAGCTAAATATCTCACCACAATCCACACCAACTTGCTGAGTCTTACCATCACCTACAAGTCTAGCCTTATGTCTCGCTAAAGAATCATCTCAGAATTTTCCTTATGAACAAATATCCATATAGACCGAATAATATTAACACCAGATGGACGGGGCACCAATTTCCATGTCTTATTATCAATAAGAGCATTATATTCCTCGGTCATGTTAATTTTCCAATTAGGGTTATTTAAGGTAGACACAGGATTACGGGGTAAGACTGATTTAAGAACATTAGAATTCAAATTGAAATGCTTTTTTTGGTTTAAAAATACCTCGTTGACTGCGAGTGATTGGACCTTGACTCTGGGCTGGAGTGGATGAATTTTGGGAATTTTGTGAAGTGTCGGAAATTTCCGTCGGAGGCGCCACGACGCATGGAGGCAAGGTCGCGGCGCTGGAAGAACTGCAGAGCTCTCTGAAATTTTGGCACTGCGGCGCTAATGACGGGTTTAAATCTGATTGTTCACTAGATGGAAGGCACCGCGGCGCCTCCCCTAAGGGCCGCGGCACTGACGACGTTTTTTGTGAGAAATCCGAAAAATGATGTTGAACATATGGGGAGATATCATCATCCAAAAAAATCATATGAACTAGGCACGGGTATTTCTACTTTAGAAAAAGGAAATTAGGATTCATCAAAGAGAACATGACGACTAATGATAATTCGTTTAGAGGATAAATCAAAGCATTTATAACCATGGACCCAAAAACACACAAGGAGAACGTGCCTGAAGTTTGTTGATTGTAGTGGATGGAAACAGTGGATAACATAAGCATTCGAAGACCCTAAGATGAGAATATGAAGGAGTCTTATTGTATAATACTTGGAGAGGGGATGAATATGTCAAACCTTTAGAGGGAAGAATATTTAGTAGATCGGTAACCATTATAGCGCATGATACCAAAACAATAGAGGAACGGAAGAATGAACCAATAAAGTGCAGACAATGTTATTAATGGTACAAATGTTTCGCTCAGCTTTCCCATTTTATGAAGACGTATGAGGACAAGACAAATGAAAATTTATCCCATTTTGAGCACAAAACTCCCTAAATTCCCCATTGTCATATTTTTTGCCATTATCACATTAAATATTTTTGATTTCCCGTTCGAATTGCGTTCTTACGAAAGCTCAAATTTTATGAAAATGAAAAAAACTTGAGATTTTTTCACAATTGGAAATGTCCATAAATATTTAGAATAGTCATCTAAGAATAAAACACAATAACGATAACCCATAGAACTGAGAACTGGAGATGTCCATAAATCACTATGAATAATATCAAATGGCATTGAAGTATGAAAATTCGACACTACAAACGGTAACTTAACAATTTTCCCTAAAGAACAAGATAGACAATTCAGAGTACTACACGTAAAGCATACAAAATAAACTTATTTTTATCTAAAGCATACAAAATAAACGACCCCGGATGACCTAGACGAGCATGCCACTAGGAAAGAGCAAGAGCAACAAAAGATGGATGGCAATGCTTGGCGCTAGACACCGAGACTGGGTGTGACTAGATAAAGATCCCCTCTACTGTCACACCTCATGAGAGGACTCCTCGTCTTGAAATCCTTCACAGAAAACCCAAAAGGATCAAAATCAATAGAAACTCAATTATCAGTGGTGAACTTACGAACATACACCAAATTTTTTAACCAATTTTTGGGCATGAAGGGTATTTTTCTGGACAAGTGGTGGATGAGGACGAGACAAAATTTTATGACCATAACCATGAATTGGAATTGAATTACCATTACCAACAATTATACCACGAAAAGTGCTCAAATTGGAATAAGACGAGAGAGTACCTTGATCAGATGTCATGTGGGTAGTGACGCCGGTGTCCATATACCAATTTGGGTTCGATTGAGTCAAGTCAACCGTGTGCATCACTGCTTCAATGTCGGTCTGAGTGGGACCCATTACGTGGTGGGTGTGAGGAGGGCGAGGTCCAAGTATACCGGACTGCTAGGGCTGCTCATACGCTGGTCTGAACCCTGGAGTCTGACCGGGGAAGAAGCTGGGCCACGACGCTTGCACAGGCTAAAACTGAGCCGCGTCGTTGTAATGTTGAGCCGCGGCGATGTAATGCTGAGCCGCGGCGCTGTGGGGTGTCGAGAAATACTGCCACTGTCCAGGGGCCCACAAAACTGCTGCTGCTGCTGCGGACGATTCCCCCCGTTGTTGCCGTCGCGATTCTTGCCATTATTTTTCCGATTTTGGCCCTTCTTACCACCCCCGTTGTTGTGATTTTGGGTCACGTTGGCATTGGAAAGGGAAAAATTGAAAGCAGTCATCATGACGACTGGGCTTGCTCTGATCAATGCTTTTTTTCCAAACCCGCTTCCTCCAAAGTGAGCATGGAGCGAGCTTGATAGAACTCCTGCAGGGGGTTACTTTGACGAATAACCAAAGCAACCCCTGTATAGGTCTCGAATAGCCCGACAACTATCTGAAGAACTAGACGACTATTAGAAACAGGAGAACCCACATTGCGAAGTTTGTCTGCCAAGTTCTTGAGACGTTTGCAATAAGAAGAAACGTTTGGAAAATTCGCCATAGCACCTTGAGAAAATTCCTGTTCAAGGATAAAAATGCGAGAATAACTGTTATCTTAGAAGATGTCACACAATCTATTCCACGCCGCCATAGCTCTGGAGTTGGGTTCTATAATCGTCTGTAAATGATTCAACGAGATAGTGGCATAATCCACTGGAGGACCTTGGCATCAAGCATGACCCATAAGTCTGGATTTGCTGCTTTGGTGGGCACGAACCATGAACGAAGAAAGACATGAGAGAAAAGCACACCAGGGGAGAGAAAGAAGAAGAATAATTTTAGTCCCGCACTCGGGACCTGTTAGGGTAGTGTCACAACCGTTGTATACGTAGACACCGTCGTATCACCCCCTGTAGGAGTAGTGGGAAGGATGATGTGGTGAAGAACTTTATGTGCCATAGCATGAATCTTAAACAATTCCGCCCACGTCCTGTATTGGACGTTTTCAAGATCAAGAACAATAGGAAGGACGCTCTTGATGTTAGAAACTATTAGGGCATGATGAAAAGTGTTCTTATCAGTCATAGGGAATAAAACAATAAGATTCGGAGAAGGGATTTTTTGTGAGAGGATATTCTGAAGGGAAGGGCCGCGACTTTGGGCAAAACCGTGAGGTGCCGCCGTGGCTGTGGGATATAAAATCCGAGAAAAAGAAAGAAAAGTTTACGAGCGGAAGAAAGGTAAAGAGAACCTAGACTCTTGATAAAATGAAAGAATTAATCCCTTGATTATTCTTATTGATTGAAGACATATATATACAAGTTACAATAGGAGAATCTTATTCCTACTTTACCTCTAAATCTCTATTCTATATGAAGAATAACTATACACTTATAGTAATGTTACAATTCTGATTAGGGTACAAGACTAATATGGAAAATATACAGATTATACAAAAGTGGAGCCCGACAGGTAGGCGAGTCATGTAACATGTTAGGACCTTTATTTATGATTCTGGTAGTAGAATAAATTGTTGGTTGCACAAAAACTTCTGGAAAGTAATTGATTGATTGACAAGAAATATATTGTGGTATCCAAGTTGTAGCACTCCATTTTAAAGCGGGATTAACATAAGGCATGACTTTGACAAATCCAAGGGTAAACTTGGAGTTCCCACCTAATATGTTAACTAGGTGTGTTGAGGCACCTATTTTATTACGAATTACTTGATTAACTCCAGTTAGTAGTCTACGCTATACCCGTCTACCGGTCCGGATTAATCGGTAACCGGACCGGTCGACCCAATAATGAACCCGGTCCGGACCGATAAGCTTTAACGGGTTGGGGGTTGGTTTGGCCCCCAACCCCAACCCGCACGGGTTATGGTAAAATCCGGTAAGGTCCGGACCGGTTGGAATCGGTAACAAAAATCGGTAACGTTACCGGTTAATCGGATCGGACCTGTAACGCAAAAAAATAAAATAAAAATAAAAAAAGGGTTGCTTCCAACGGTATTGTTACCGTTTCGGGGGTCAGGGGATGGGGGGTTTCCAACGGTCATTTGACCGTTTGGCCTTAATTTTTTTGTTTATTTATTCTTAATTAATTACATTTTTACCCTTTAAAAAATCTATAAATACTCTATATACTTCTCATTTTTATCACACAATTATTTTACAATTCTCTCAATTCTCATACTCTCTTAATTCTCTCTATTATCAATTCTCAAGTTATTATTATTATTAATTTTCAAAGTAGCAAGACGTAAGACTTCGAGCTTCGATTTTCAATTGAATTCTGAATTCCGAAGTTTAGTACACTCGTTTTATTCTCTAATTATTTTATTAAATTATCATATTTATTTGTTGATTTTTTAAATTAAAATTAAATATTTTATAATGGATAGGCTAAAGAGAATGGGTAAAAAATCTATTTCAAGGGGTAAAAAATCTAAAGGTTCTACTTCATCATCTAATCAAAATATAGATTATGATCAAATGCAAGAATATTTTGGAATAGAAAATAATGAATATGATAATGTTCATATAGATAATATTGTTGAAACTGAAACTCCTACACCTACTAGTGTGTCTTCTGTCAATGTTAGTACTACTAGTGGTAGACCTCCTTTACCAGAAGTAAATGTTAGGAGAAAAAGGAGTAAAGTGTGGAACTTTTATGATAGAATTGAGGGCACTGATAGAGTTAGAAGTAATATTTGTGGGAAAACTTATAAACATAAGAGAGGGGGTGGTGACGGGGGACGGGCACTATAGGTAGGCATGTAGAGAAAGATCATCCGACACACTGGTTTTCTGTCTCTGATTTAGAAGCCGGTCAACAACAAATTAATCCATTAATGGAGGGGGGGGGGGGGGGGCTTGTTAACTACGATCCAAAGAAGGATCACATTGAATTAGCAAAAATGGTTGTCGGAGGTTGTTTACCTTTTTCTTTTGCTTCTTCTTCATATTTAATTACATATATTCAAATAGTATATAATCCTTTATTTAAAGGTGTTCCTCGTACTACATGTAGATCCCATATTTTTAGATTTTATACTGATTATGTTATTTATTTGCAACATTTGTTCGCTAACCTTTCATGCCTATTTAGTTTTACTTCAGACATTGGACATGCTGTAAACGGTAATGATTATTTAACAATTATTTGTCATTGGATTGATGAAAATATTAAAATGAAAAAACGTATTATTGTTTTTCCGTATGACGAGGATCAAAGTCATACTGAAAAATATATAAGCGAAACTATTTGTGCTGTTGCAAAAAGTTATAATATTTATAAAAAAGTACTTTGTATATCATTCGATAATGCATCTAATAATACTGCTGATGTAGATCTTTTAAAAACGGAATTAGAACCGCCACTTCCTGATATATTTCAATTCGTTGTGCTTGTCATATTTATAATTTAATTATTAAAAGTTGTCTTAATTTATTTGCAACTGAATTATTTCTTGTCCGAATATCTGTTGGAGTTATTCAGGCTAATAATAGAAAAAATAGAATTATAGAATTTAAATAAAAATGTAAACAATTCAATTTGAAACCAAAATTCATGCCAGGTGAGATTGTTACACGATGAAATTATACTTATTTATTTTAAAAAAAATATTATAAGTATGGAGACCCCATAACATATGTTTTAAATGCTCATTGTAATAACATGATTCATATGTTAACTGACGAACATTGGGCATCAATTTCTGAACTTTTAAAAAATTTACGTAAATTTTACACTGCTACTATTGAATTTTCAGGATCTTATTACCCAACAGTTTGTAATGGTTAAGCTCATATAGCTGAAATTTCATATTTACTTTGGGGTTTAAAATCAAATAAAAAATATAAAGCTGCAGTTACAATTATGTTTGAAAAGTTTAATTTTTTTTTTCCTATTCCCGATATTTATTGTATTGGTGCAGTCTTAAATCCTTCTATTAAAAAAGTAGATTGTCATAATTTAATATTTAGTTTATATAATTATATGGAAGTAGGTGCAGAAGAAACTTCATCTTCAATTGATTGCATAAGTAAACTTGATATTAACTACATTATATGAATATTATGCTACATTATTTGATAATAACAACTGTATTACTAATATTCCTTCTAGTTCTGCTTCTGTGTCTACATCTGCAGGATTCAATGAAGACGGTGATAATGAATCTTTAGATATTTGGAACACTTTTACAACAGCACAAGCAACCACAAATCGAAATTGTGATGAGATGCAATTTTATTTACAAAAGACAACGGAGTCGAAGAAGAATTTTCAACCTTTACAATGGTGGCAGGATAACAAAAGGCAATTTACGGTACTTGCAGCTATGACACAGGATGTTCTTAATGTTCCTATCTCAACAGTGACTACTGAAAGTGCATTCAGCCAGGCACGAGACCAAATAGGAGACACATATTACTCATTGGGCGGAACCACATTAGAAGTGTTAGTCTGCTTAAGGGATTAGATCAGATCAGAGAGAAGAAATCAAGGATTGGAAGACGTTGAATCTGCGGAAGATGAAGAAATCGACAATATTTTGGAAAGCGAGAGCACAAGTTGCGGCGGAAGCGGGACTGAAATTGATACTCCAGATTTAGAGGCTATGAAACAACAACAATTCAATCAACATATAAATTACGAAGAACTTGTTAAAATGATGCATAATATATAAATAAAATTATTATTATTTCATTATGTACTCTTTTTAGCATTATGAATAATGAAAGTTCGAAAGTTTACATCTTATCATTAGTTTTTTTTATTGTTTTTTAGTTGTTAACTTATGTCTTCTAATTTAATAAATTAATAAAAGTATAACTATAATATAAACTATAAAATATAAAGTTAACTTTAAATTTTAAAATATAAAATATAAAACTATATTATATTAAATATTTAATTTGAATTTAGTTTACATTTTCAGATTTTTTTTAAAAAAAATCCGACCGGTCCGATTCAACCCGAACGCACGCCTATCGGAATACTGATGAGAACCGTCCAGAGGTCGAGTCCGTAAATCCGGATCGATAACGGACCGAAACCGATTCAATCCGGTTCCGATCAACCGTTCCGAACCGGATTGAACCGGTAGACACCTATCGTCTACGCAACCTAAAGACCTAGCTAAAGGTTCAAATTAAATCTAAAAGAAGGTTTTAGGCACCTTCTCGAAATCTATGTAAGCAGTTCCTTCCGAACTCAACTTACTTGGACTTGGTGAGTTAATTCAGGTCTAAATATTTCAAATAAATTAAGTTGCTAATTTTAGGTCTTTAAATTAGATGTGAAATAAGCGATCAAATAAAAGTTAATTATTAAGTCGATGCAAATCCTAAATGGAATAAATAGTTAAGATGGATACAACAAGTAGGGTTGTTATCGGTCCGTCCTGTCCGGGTATCGACATATCAGGACCGGACCGATAAGCTTACCGGTCCGGACCGAAAACCAGACCGGTAAGGTTTCGGTCCTGAGTCGAGATCCGGAACCGGACCGATTAGATTTTATGGTCATTTAAAGTTTCACCAATTTACAACTACTTTCTTTTCTCCCTATATTTTATGTCAATGTTTCACATTAAAACATAAAATCTACATCACATATATTCTTAAAACATGTAAAATAGTCCAACATTAGAGAATATTGTAATTAAATATAATTAAGGTTTGCTCGGGGAGGGGGACTGGCGGGGGTGTTACCGGGTATTTTACCGGGTTACCGGACCTGCTCCTTATCAGTCTGGGTAATTTTTGGTACTCGTATCCGGACCGTTAACTTTTCGATTCGAATATCCGTCCGGGTTTACCGGTCCGGTTCTCGAGTAATTATCGGAAGTATCCGGACCGCTAACCGCCCTAACAACAAGTAACTTTTTTACATGCAGGTTTCGTGGAACAAGTAAAACATGAAAACAAGTAACGAATAACCAAATAATCCAGCAAGTAAGAAAATAATAATAATAATAATAATAATAATAATAATACTTTAACTAACCACCACCCCATCACAAAAAAAATAGTTTTATCGTACTTGTGAATTTTATGTACAGTCCAGAAAGAGGGAGAAACAACACAATTAGACTCGGAGATAGCCTTGATCTCTTCCAGTAACAGCAAAAGGTCCATGTAACAGATCGTGTGATCTGTTGCCGATTTGGATTGAAAGGGAAGAGGGGAAAGGAGGAGAGAGAAGGGAGATAGATTAGGTTATATTTCTGAATAAATGTAAAAGAGTCATAGTAGATGGCTTTTAAGCCTTACAGGGGCAAAACGTAAATAAAAGACTATGGGGGGTAAAAGTATTACTATTACAAATTAAGGACCTAATGTGATTTAATAAAAGCTGTCACAAAATACAAGTTTGTGACACTCCATCCTCCTTCGAATTAGTCCCGTCTTCAGAAAGTCGCAATCTCGGGAAATTGCGACTTGATGAAATTGTAGTCCTCCCAAGTAGCTTTTTCCGGTGCAAGGTTGGCCCATTGTATCAGGATCTGCGTATTAGCTCTATTTCCTTTCTTAATCAATCTTCTATCCAACACCGCCACTGGTTCAGTTCTAATCTGACCGTCTGTCGAACAGAAAGGGGGGTCTATTGAGGGCGATATGTGATTTCCAATTCTCTTCTTCAACTGCGAGACATGAAATACAGGGTGTATTCTTGCTGTCGGAGGCAATGCTAACTTGTAGGCTACGGGTCCAATTTTCTGGATCACCTGATAAGGTCCATAAAACTTGGATGTCAGTTTGAGACTTGTTCTGATGGCAACTGAAGTCTGTCGGTAGGGCTGTAATTTCAGATATACCCAATCCCCTTCGTCGAATTCCCTTTCGGTTCTCCTCTTATCTGCATTCACTTTCATTCTGTTCTGAGCTGCCAGTAGGTTCTCCTTTAACATCTTAGTAACTACTTGCCTTTCCTTAAGCAACTGGTCGACTGTGTCTACCTTGGATTGAGTGATGAGTTCAAATGTCAACTGAGGTGGCTCGTATCCATACATTACTTTGAATGGTGTCATTTTTAAGGCTGTGTGGTAGTTGCTGTTGTACCAGAATTCAGCCTGTGATAACCACTTATGCCACTCCTTGGGCTTGTGACTAGTCATACACCTCAAGTAGTTTTCCAAGCATCTGTTGAGTCTTTCTGTCTGCCCATCAGTTTGTGGGTGGTATGCTGAGCTATAGCATAATTTCACCTGCAGTAATCTGAACAGCTCTTTCCAAAAGTTACTGAGGAACACCTTATCTCTGTCTGAAACTATGCTCTTAGGCATACCATGCAGCTTGTAGATGCAATCTAAGAATAGCCGAGCCACTTGGGCTGATGTAAAAGGATGATTTAGACCAATGAAATGGGCATATTTACTGTACCTGTCAATGACCACCAATACAGTATCTTTCCCTTCAGATTTAGGTAATCCCTCTATGAAGTCCATAGAAATATGTTCCCAAGCCCTTTCTGGTATGGGTAGGGGTTGTAACAGGCCTGGATAAGATACTTGCTCACTTTTACACCTCTGACAAACATCACAACTCTGAACTGCAGATTTTATGTTTTGTATCATAGCTGGCCAGTAAAAAATAGCCTTGAGCCTCTGATAAGTTGCCCAAGCTCCTGAGTGCCCTCCCAGTCCTGACTGGTGTACAGTTGCTATCAATTTGTGCCTTAAGGATCCATTCTGCCCTACCCATACTCTCCCTTTGTATCTGATCAGTCCTTGTTGTAGAGATAAGTCCAACTCAGGTTCAGTGTTGGTACTAATGGTGGTGATGGCTTGTAAGACCTCAGGATCCCCTTTATAACTCTCCAGGACTTCTTCAATCCACTTAGGTTGAATTTGTGTGATAACCCTGCAGTGTGGTACCACTATCTCATTATCTGACTCTCTTGGGCAAGGTACCCTTCTGGACAATGCATCAGCAACCACATTCTCGACCCCTTTCTTGTATTGGATGTCAAAGCTCAAACCCATCAGCTTAGTCAATCCTTTGTGTTGTAATGTAGTGGTGATCTTTTGCTCTTGTAAAAATTTAAGACTGAAATGGTCAGTCTTGATTATGAAATGTTGTGGACTCAGGTAATGCCTCCATCTTTCCACTGCTTGCAGTAAGGCTATTAGTTCTTTCTCATAAGTTGATAACCCTTGATGCCTCTTACTCAGCCCTTGACTCATAAAGGCTAGTGGTCTCTTCTCCTGCATCAGTACTGCCCCAACACCAGTGTTACTTGCATCCACCTCTAATACAAAAGTCTTATTGAAATCTGGTAAGGCTAAGACAGGTGTGCCAGACATAGCCTTCTTCAATCTGCTGAAAGCAGATTCTGCCTCAGGGTTCCAGCCAAACTCCCCTTTCTTCAGCAGACTTGTTAATGGTTTACTAATGTGAGCATAATTTTTTACAAATTTCCTGTAGTACCCAGTCAGTCCTAGGAATCCCCTTAGTTCTTTGATAGTATTTGGTTTGGGCCACTCCATCATAGCAGCAACCTTCCCAGGATCAGTACTCACCCCATTGTGGGCAATAATGTGCCCCAAATATTCCACTTGAGGCTGTCCAAATGCACACTTGCTGAGCTTAGCATTCAATTGATTGTCTTCAAGCAGTTGCAGGGTAGTTTCTAGGTGTCTCAGATGCTCATCCCCAGTTTTGCTGTATATCAAAATGTCATCAAAGAAAACCAGGATGAACTTTCTGAGATGATTCTTGAACACATTATTCATGAGGGCTTGGAAGGTGGCAGGTGCATTAGTGAGGCCAAAAGGCATCACTCTGAATTCCCAGAGTCCATGGTGTGTCCTGAAGGCAGTTTTGTATTCTTCCCCTTCCTTCATCCTTACTTGATGGTAACCTGCCCTAAGGTCCATCTTAGAGAAGATCTTAGCTCCAGCTAACTCATCCAATAAGTCCTCCATCATTGGTATGGGATATTTATTCTTCACAGTCAAGTTGTTTAGTTTTCTGTAGTCCACACATAGCCTCCATGAAGCATCTTTCTTCTTAACCAGCAGGGCAGGGGATGCAAAAGGAGATTGGCTAGGAGTTACAGTCTCTGCTTCAACCATTTCTGTTATTATGGCTTCAATAGCATTCTTTTGGTCAAAAGAGTACCTGTAGGGCCTTAAATTGAATGGTTGGGCTCCCGGAATCAGATTGATTCTGTGGTCACATTCCCTTTTTGGTGGAAGTTCAGTGGGTTCTTGGAATACCTTCTTGTACCTCTGCAACAGTTTCTCAATTGCTGGCACCCTCAATTCACCTACTGTTCTTTCCTTGTTATTGATCAAGGCTAGTTCAGCTACTACTTCACAGCTTCCACATTGTAACATTCTTCTCAGCTTCTTAGTGTCAATGGTTGTTACTTTAGCATTATATTGCAACCCATACAATGTGATCATCTTCCCCTTATACCAAAAGCTCAGACTGTGTGGTCTGGTGTGTAAGATGATAGGTGATACTTCATTTATCCAATCCATGCCCAGAATCATATCACATCCCCCCACTTTGAGTAAGCTAAATTTAAATTTGAAAAGGTCCCCTTGCATTGCCCACTGGAATGCTGACACCTCCTCCTGGCAAGTCATTTCCTGCCCATTGGCTACTACTACCTTCAAAGGTCTCCTCATAGGTTGCTTAGTCAGTTTTAGTCTTTTGGTGACATAGGGATCAAGAAATGAGTGAGTGGATCCACTGTCGATCAATACTGTAATTGGCACCTTGTTGACATGCCCCAAAATCCTTATAGTTGATCCTTTTCCCTTGTCTGAGCTTATCCCCAACAAGGCATGAATTGAAACTTCAGCTTGTTCTTCCTCAATTCCTTCCAGTGTGTCAGCCACATCCACAAACTCTTCAGGCTGCTCCTCATCACCCTCTTTTTCCATGCCTTCCATAGCATGCAAAGTCTGTAGCCCTTTAGCTTTGCATTGATGACCAGGTGTGTACCTCTCCTTACACCTATAACACAGCCCTTGCTGCCTCAGATTCTCCAGGTGTGGGGGTAGGTTATTTGGAATAAAGTGAGGTTTTATGGGTGGTCTTTGGTTGGTATAAGGGAGTTTGAGTGGGGTTTGGTAAGTTGGGTTATGGATAAGTTTATTTGGGGCATTTACTGACTGTTTTTGGAAAAGGCTGGGGTTAGTTTTTGGTGGTGTATGGGCTGTATATTTGTGGTTGGCAAAAGGTGTAAGGGCTTTAAAAGATTCTTCATATAATTTGGCAATTTCATACGCATCCAACACAGTGGTAGGGGATGCTAGTTTCACCAATGGTTTGATTTCTGGCTTGAGTCCACTGATGAAGCTGGCTACGTAGTGTGCTTCATTAAGTAGTGGATTTAACACAGCCATGTGGCTGATTAACTCCTCAAATCTGTTTTGATAATGTTCTACTGTACCTTCTTGAGTAATTTTATTAAATTCCTCCACTACATCCTGTGGTCTTAAACTTCCAAACCTCCTACAAACTTCCTCACAGAATTTGCCCCATGATGGAACCCCTTTTTGGTGTAGTGTATAACCATCCAACCACAAGTCAACCCTATCACCGATATGTACCGACGCATATCGTAATTTTTCGTGGTCTGGGACATTATATAATTCAAAAAAATTCTCACATTTTCTCAACCAGCTCCTGGGGTTAACCCCTTCAAACTCCGGGAAGTTAATTTTGGGTTTTTGGGGTCTGTATTGGTTAGGATTTTCTGGAGTGTGGACTATGGTTCCGGATAATGTTGGTGGTGAGGATGATTACACTGGGTTTCTGAAGATGGGAGGGCTAGATAAGAGGGGTGCTGGGGGAAAGGTGAATCCCCTCCCGACACTACCACTCGACGATGCAAATTGCTGATAATGAGATTTAGGGTTTAGATTACCTTCCGTCAGTTCATTGTTGTATCTCGATGATACAGTCTGCATGTTGGTTGGGATGGTTCCGATGGTGAAATGGGGTTGCATCGCGCGGCGACGCCGTGTTGAGTTTCCGATGTGTTCACAGAGCAATAAATCGAGTTTTCGATTCAGTTCACGATTTACTTCGGAGTATTTCAGATCGAAGGTATCCAGCCTTCTATTGGTTTCATCTGATTTCTTCCCGTTTTCTTCTACCACCACTGCTAGCTGAGCTTTCAAGATTCTCATGTCGTCGTATAGGTGTTGTAGTTCCGGCGGAAGGTCGGTCCCCGGCGTCGGAGGAACTTCTGATACCATTTGTAACAGATCGTGTGATCTGTTGCCGATTTGGATTGAAAGGGAAGAGGGGAAAGGAGGAGAGAGAAGAGAGATAGATTAGGTTATATTTCTGAATAAATGTAAAAGAGTCATAGTAGATGGCTTTTAAGCCTTACAGGGGCAAAACGTAAATAAAAGACTATGGGGGGTAAAAGTATTACTATTACAAATTAAGGACCTAATGTGATTTAATAAAAGCTGTCACAAAATACAAGTTTGTGACAGTCCATTGCTCTCAAGACGAACCCATCAACGTATCACTCAAAGCAACATCAGAATAATCAAAGATTTTAAGGTTAGGTTATTCTTAGCAGATTTTAAGGTAAAGTTTCAATAAACAAAATATCAATACTTGAACAAGTGCCGACGCATAATTCATAACAGAATTTATCTGTCAAAGCAGAGTAAAAGAAAATACTGATTGAACTCTTAGTGCAGCAAATTTTAAGACCTAGATTACATGTGTCACGTGATAAAATTTTGAAATAAAATCCATGTGTAAATTCCATCTAGATTTATATTGTTGTATAACTAACTAGTTTATCAGAGGGTGGAGAAGTATAATATGGTCTACACTTTGTTAAGGTGATCTAATCCTTAAGTATACTGAAATATTGCTATAGCTAGAGCCACTCATAACAAAACTACTAGTTTCCGTCTCAACATTTGACATGAATCTCATCCCAACTTAGTTGTACACTAATGGTGACTGAAAAGTCACTAAGGTCAAAATCAAGTTCTTCTATTCCTTTACCCAACAAGATTACATCATACTCACAGAAACATCATGCATATGTCATACTGCAAAGAAGCATATTTTTAAAAGTAAGATAAGAACTTTATCACTTTCCTAACTATTTATTAAACGAAGAGATCACATATGCAATTGGTTTGTTAATGCTAGAATGTGTGTTATGATATTTTTCATAATATATCGTTTTTCAGAAAATATCGATATAAATGTCTTGACATTTGGGCTGACATTCTGGTAACAGTTTTGCCTATCTTCACGGACAGTTTTTCAGGAAACTGTGACTTTTTTATCACATGGCAAATTGACTTGGCAAGGAGTATTTGGAGCTGATTACAAACGAGGAAGACCAAGTCCAAGAGGAGCATAACTTAAGGAGCATGACGAGGAAGAAATAGTCCAAGCAGTTGGAGATTTTCGTGCCTTAAGCTACTGCCTCACGTGCCCCTTTTTCAGCTCAACTTCCACAACCTGTTGAGGAGTCTTTCAAGGGAACTCTCTACTATAAATAGAGAGGTCACTTCAAGGATTCAATATCCAGAATTTCAGAGTGAAAACGATATAGAGAGATTTCCACAAATATCGATCAAGTAGACTGGATCACTGTGTTGTCTGTATTTGTGACGACATTCTGTCCGACATTATAATTGCTCTATAGATTCTAGATTTGTTCTTTCATTGAAGCAATTGTAATGAGGTGTTGATCACTTCTATTAGATAGATTTTTCAGGCATAATTCACCTGCGACTTAACCTTTTTATTCCTTTTGTATCATCTTGTAAATCTTGTAAGAGAAGGAATATATATATATATATATATATATATATATATATATATATATATATATATATATATATATATATATATATATATATATATGTATATACACAATACCTTTGGTCATTGATCATCATTGGTTATATTATATATAACCTATGAAAATTAAACCTTTGTGTTCTTTATCTATTTCCGCTGCACTCTAACTATTTCAAAGGTTTTTCTGTTTTTTATCCAAATGTCTAAATGCTATTTTTGGATGGGTAGATCTCTATATGTTCAAACTTATCCAAAATTGCTCCACAACCAAGAACGTTTGGGATACCATACAAATTCATTATGAAGGTAGCTCAAGTGTTCGTCGAACGAAGCTCCGCATGCTCATGAGTAAATACGAACATTTGAGGATGGAAGAGACGGAGGATATCAAAACTTATTTTGAAAAGTTGATCGACATTTCTAACGAATGTCAAGTATTTGGGTCTCTACTGACCAACAATCAACTTGTTGAAAAGGCACTTCGATCTCTTCCTGAAAAGTTTAATATTAAGATATGTGCAATTGATGAAGCCCACAACCTTGCTACAATGGACCTCCATACGCTAATGAGCATTCTCAAAACATATGAGATGAATATGGAAAACCAAAGGACATTGTATAGAGGCAAAAATGTTGCACTTCAAGCAAAATCCTTAGAGATACAAGTCAATGAAGAGGATGAAAATCTTGAAGAAATCGAGGATGGTGCTAACGTTGCCCTTCTCACTCAAAAATTCAATACGATATTAAGAAAGTTCAACGATGATAAAAATAAAACTAAACCCAAAGAGCACCACAAAGTCAAGGCTTCAATCCACGGTTCACTAAAACCCTTCCTACAACGCAAAAAGGAAATCAACTTAGGAGGACCAGCTCAGACCGTACCAAGTTCGATCCCAAGCAGCTTGAAAGTATTCAATGCCATGCTTGCTCGGGATGGGGCCATTATGCCAACGAGTGTGCAAACACTTTAAAAAAAATTGGGAAGAGTCTATGGGTTTCTCTAAGTGATGATGAAGGCGAATAAGAAGAGGATCCAGAAATGGAGTCACAAGCTATACTGACCACTATTTTTGAACAGTCACTGTCAAATGATGAAAATGTCGTTGACTGTGTTGTCCCGAATGTCACAACATTTTCGACAACATCTGCAGCTCCAGTAACATCCGACATGTATGAATTTTTTAACTATCCAGATGTTAACTGCTTTAGTGGTTTTATTTCTAATTGTGAATCTGATCCTGAGACTCAAGTTGACGACATGATTAAAGAATTGCAAAAACTTTGCAAGGACTTAATTGTTGAATCCAAACAACTTGACTCAAAGGTAAAATATTTAACTCTTGAGAATGCAGTTTTGAAAGGCACAATAACCCGATTAAAGGTGACCCTTATAAAAAAGGATCTTGAATTTGGTAAGATTAGTGCTAAGTTGGATCTGGCCGAAGTTACCTTTCGAAAGCTCAACACCGGTACTTTCAAACTAGATGAAATTCTAAGTGTTAGTCTGTTACACCTCGTAAGTTTTAAGAGCAATAAGTTGATGACGTAATTAAGAAAATAAGATTCGGATATTGGATATAAAGTATATTTACATATACTAACATGGGACCTAGTATACAAAAATATAATTCCGAAATAATTTTTGACTACTACAAATGTGATGATGGGAATTAATACTAATAGTTGTATATTCCTAACAAGGCTGGACTAGGTGTCGTGTATTATGAGACTAGGACATGGGATTTTCAAATCGAGAATCACCATTCACCATCCCTCACATTTCTCTCTTCTCTCCAAAACAGATTTCCCCACATTCTCCATAGCCAAGAAAGGACCACATTAACTCCCCTTACAAGATTAAGCCCTTCTACATAGTTCTTAAGATAATGGTAAGCTCCAAACCGTGTTGGAATCGGTAATCTGGCCGAGAATGGCCCATAAAAATTTAAGCATTGAAGATGAATATTTTGGAATAAAAACATGTAATTAAGATGGATTTAAGCTCATAAAGGATGCATGCATGTCATTGTAAGTTGAGGAAAATGGTGCAAAATTGGGGCAGTGATTACCGAAGCTAGACGGGACTGTTTTGGCTAAATAAGGTAATATTCTTCTTCTTATAAAGTAATTGGAAGTTAAATGATGTTGTAGTTAAGAGATAAACTTGTGTTAAGAGAAAATGGAAGTAAGAAAATGCATGTGGTTGTTGTTGGAATTGTTGGTGCTGATTTGGGACTATTTTTGTATACATTGGATTTGAGTGTTGTTGTTGTTATCCTTGTCACTAATTGCATGTTAAAAATTGAAGGAAACCTTGATATTGGAAATTGTAATTGATTATATGAAAGTGTTGAAATGTGAATTGTATTTTAAGGAGTTAAGAAAAGAGTTATGAAATTATGTTGTTATGGCCGAAACCTTCCCAAAATCGTGGGTATTGTTGTGTCAAATTTAAGGGATGTTTTGTTGAAGTTAGAATGGTGGAAATTTACTTATAAACATGCATATACATTGTTGTAATTATGGATATATGTCTTAAAGGAATTGAAGTGTAGAAATGTGTTATGTTGCAAACTATAAGACTTGCACTCTTGTTGTTGTTTCTAGAAGTATGGACTGTTTTTGGTGACTGCTTTAATATGATTAAGGGGCTGGATTAACATGAGAAATAAGTGTATTAATCACATTGGTTGCTGTTTTGGTTGTACTCCATGAATGTAAGTAAAAAAAACGTATAATGGTAACGTATATAGAGTATATGAGACTGTTTTGGTATATCCTTGAGTTGTATTTTGTTATTGGTATTGGTGGCCTTGTTTGTAAGTTGTGGATGTGTATATAAGTAGGGGAAGTGCTGCCCAGTTTTATATAACAAGAGAGTCATCATTCGATACATATTAAGTAGGCTAGTAATCATAGAGTTGACGGACATGTTACCATTATTATAGGTTGAAGTGCTAGACGAGACATATTTTAATTAGTGAGTTGGTATAGACGACAATAAGGTATGTGAAACTATTCTTTATTCTTTCTGGCATGATTTATATAAAATGAGTGTACGGCGGACGTACATAATTCCATTGAATCCTAATTCCTAGTGACACTTGATATGATAGTTGCCTTTGATTTTACAAGTGATAGTTCATTCTATTCTTTACATTGAGAGTCAAATGATGATTTAATTTGCATATGGTTACTCATGATAATCTATTCGTGCTTGATGTGATTATATCCTTTCACCGAGTCCCGGGCCGGGTCATGTTCGTGCGCAATATATATATGTGATTATTTCACCGAGTTCCATGATGGGTTGGGATACGTTATATGCATATACATGATGATTCCATGGACAAACATCCATGATAATAATGAGCTCACCGAGTCCCAGAATGGGCCGGGATACGTTATATGGACAGGTATCCATAATTATGATGATTCCACCGAGTCCCTCACTAGAGGGTCGGAATACGTTATACGTATATAGATATGATGATTCTATGGACATGCATCCATGATTTTGATATGACTCTTATTTTTATAAGGCACAGTTGACTCACATTTTTATATGGCACAGTTGCATTGGTATTTTGATTATTATATTTATCTCCTATTATCTTTTGGCCAGTTATGATCTTCCTTTCAGTACTTCATGTTTTATATACTCAGTACATTATTTTGTACTGACCCCCTTTTCTCGAGGGGCTGCGTTTCATGCCTGCAGGTACATATATTCAATTTGGTGATCCTCCAGTCTAGGATTCCTGTTCAGCTATTTGGAAGAGCTCCATTGATCCGGAGCCAAGTCATTTTGGTACAGACCCTTTTGTTATAGACTTATGTATATTCAAGGGTACGGCGGGGCCCTGTACCGTCATGTTTCACTATCATACTCTTAGAGGTCTATAGACAGGTGTGGGTGGTAGATGTATTTTGGACTTGTGTGGATTGTATATGTGTTTTGGTCAGCTGTGCTGTTGTACTTCATTTTGGGATGTTTCCGTATATAGTGGCAGCCTTGTCGGCTTGCCTATTTTGATATGGTTACAGATTTCTACATTAACCTTGGTATCTGTTTGATTATATGTGACAAGTGGGTATAAGGGTGCCCAGATAGGGCACCGAATCGCGGCCCGTCGGGTCGGTCGTGACATAGTCAACCTCAACATGCAGGTTTGGGTTACAAGAACTCCATTAATGTAATATGCTCCAACTTGTTTGACAAAAATGAGAAAATGAGCTTCATAAAAAAGAGGAATTTTGTGTGTTATCACTGTAACAAGACTGGCCATTTAAAACCTTACTGTTTTAAACTGCAGAAGTCCAGGAGCAAACTGTCGTCGAAAATGCTGTCCAACATTCCAGACAGCACTCGAGGGAGTTTTTTAGAATCCAGAAACAGGAAAAAGGTAAAGAAGGTCTGAATTCCCGGTATGAATGTGAGATGTAATGTAACTATTACTGCGTTGAGAACTAACATTTCAGGAACGTGGTACTTCGACAGTGGATGGTCTCGACACATGACGGGTGATCGGTGTATTTTATATACACTTTTTGAGTCATTTTTAGTTAGTATTTTACTCATTTCATTTATGTTTAGTATAGTATTAGGGTCGTTTTCCTTTCTTTTGTGTCACAGCGGTCAAAAATGGAGAAATGACGAAAAGGAGATGAAATGAGCATAAATGAGATGGAATTGCACACTAAAGGGGTCAAGAAATGAAGTCTAAGTTCAAAATTATAGAGAGATCGATTTAAGTCCGGACGAAAAAAGGACGACGAAACGGAATCCGCCAGAAAAACGTCACCGGAGCCGCGGCGCCTGGCAGCAGCGCCGCGGCGCCCAAAGTGCTGAAAGTCCCGAGAGTTGCTGATTTTCAGGCGCCGCGGCGCCAGTCTGCAGGGCCGCGGCGCCGACGCGGGATTTATGAAGTCTGGGCCGAATTTGACATGTTTTCAGAATCCTAAAGGGATTATTTTTCCTACCTAAAGGGATAACTTTTCCTACCTAAAGGGATAACTTTTCCTACCTTAAAACCCTTACCTAAAAGGATTCTAATAACTTTTCCTACTTACAAATCCTTAACCCTTCACCTAAAGGATTCTTGGTCTATAAATAGTCTTTACATCATTAGAAGAATTCATTCTCCATTCAACCACTCACCATTCTACATCCATCCATCCACCACTCCATCTTGTAAATATTCCACAACACAACCCTTGGATGCTAGAAGGCTTGGAGACTCGTTCTTAAGTATTTTATTTTCTTTTCTTTCCTTTATTTCAGTTTTTATGATGAACCTTGAATTAGTTCTTGTCATGTCAATGGCTAGGAACTAATTCCTCTATAGGGCTTTCCATGTTAAATCACTAGAAACTTATGTTATGAATTGATGCATGTTATGGTTATTCTTCTTCTTGTTGAGATTTATCCAATAATTATTTTGAATGCTTGGTAATTAATTGATCACTAATTATCATTACTTATATGATTTCTAATCAAACTTCGAAAGGATGAGGTTGTGAATATGCTGTAAGTTGGGTAGACATATTTTGGATTGGGGATGAAAATACCTCAATTACTTATGTAGCGTTAATGAGAGGCTTAACAACCCTAATTTTACGCATGGCGCGTGACGGTTAACTAGGTTTTTTTCTTAATCCTCCTATAGAGTCATCCTTATCACCGAAAGGTAGAAAGGAGCAATACTGGGGTTGAGTGTTTATATAGCCTTAACGGGAGTATAAAACAATTTCGTAAACCTGCTAGCTCCGAGAGAAGAAGAACCATAATTCATTGCATTAATAAGTAACATAAGCGGATAGTTGAGGAGACGTGGAAGCCCTATTCTGATCACAACTGAAGTAAACCTATAGTTAATTAGCCTTTATAATTATTAGTTATAAACAACAAAATCAATATCGGTTACCAAATAGATACCAAAAGATAGATAGTTGGTACTTGAACACTAATCCTTGTGGACGATATTCGGTCTTACCAAGACTATATTACTTGTCACGATAACGTGCACTTGCGTTAAAGTGTGTGCATCTTTTCGCGCATCAAGTTTTTGGCGCCGTTGCCGGGGATTAGGCATAGTTCAATATCAATTTTATCTATTTTTAATTTCTAATTTGGTTGCTCCAAGAAGCATTTTTTATCACTTTTTTGTTTTTCTTATTTTGCAGGTTAAATTCGGAAAAATAAATAAATTAGGACACATGGACTACTACTATCAGAGACAGAGGAGTCATCAACAACAACTTAACCCACAGGTTCCAGAGGAAGATCGAAATGAGTTGCGGGAAGGCATACTTATGTTCGCCAAGTGCCAGGCTCAGTTTATGGCAGAGACAAGAGAGTCCCTCAGAAAGTTGGAGACACAAATAGGGCAATTGATGGATGAGATGAGCAATACAATTCAAGAAAATATGCCTAGCGACATCATTATGGGAGGTGGTAAGCAAATAGAAGAGCCTGAACCACACCCAGCTGTTAAGGAATCTGGCGGGATAATTGGTGTAGAGAAGGAAAAGGGTACTGAGATCCAATCATTCATCTTTTTGGATTCCTTGGAAAAACTTTTTCTTGTACCTATTGCAGAAGAAACACCACCAGCTGTCAATGTTGACCCCCAAATAGAAAGTCCATACCATCAAGGGCACCCCCTAGAGTTGAGAGATGTTGGGAATCTCACTGATCCCTACATTAGAGAGAGCCTAAAAGACAAGCATGTCTTGTGTACTTGGGGGATAATCGTATATTTGAGGCCCTTGTTTGAAGCAGTTGTTGTAGTTGAAGTGAGACCTGCAACAATAACTCTGCGGATTGCAAGCAGTTCGCAGAAGGATCCAATAGGCACTCGTAAAGGTTAATTGCGTCCGGCTAAAAGACGTTAAAGACAACGCTTGTTGGGAGGCAACCCAATATTTTTAATTATGTTATTTTAATTTCTGTCTTTAGTTTATTTTATTTTGTCTTGAACGGTCTCACGGTCTTGGGTTTTTGTTTTGTGTTGTTGGATGACAGGTGGACTGAAAGCTAAAACCGAAGGAAAAAGGAGCAAAAACGCTGAAAAAAGGAAAAGAAGCTGCCAAGCGCGCTGGACCGGGCCGCGCCAGAATCTCAGAGAGCCACAATACTAGCAGGCGCGCGCTAAATCTCGTAGCCATGGCGCCGAACTTCAGAGACCCAGATTCCGTGCAAATTCCAGAATTTTTCCTCCTAGACCTCCGTTATGACCGCTGTGTTGTGTCAGTAAGTTGTCCATATATTTTTTTTTAGTCATGCACACATTGGGGACAAGGTGTGATTTAAGTTTGGGGAGGGGGTGTCTTATTGTTTTTGATATTTTTGAGTTTTTTTGAATGGTTTTTGTGTATTTTTGAGTCATAATTTTTTTTTCTTTCTTCTTTTTGAGTCATAATTGTCTGTCAAAGATCATGCATGCTATAGTTACTAGAAACACCTAGTGAAGTAAGGTGAAATAATGTAATGGAATTAAAAGCAACTATCTAAACACGTAGGTTAAATATGGCAAAAACTCATGAAATCTGTCTATTTGGTGTTTCTTGCTTGAATTGTGCATGATAAATGATTAAAACCTATGTGTTATGATTTCTTGCTATTTGAGGCGAAATAGTTAGGATATGCATGTTAGGAAGATGACTCAGGCGTTTCTTTGTTAGCCAATTCTTACCACTCTTTTCTATCCCTGACATTAAAAATATCCCTAGTCAGCCCCATTGAGCCTAAAAATTGAACTTTTCTTTGACACCCTATATTCCCACAAATGTGCCATAAGTAAACATGTGAAATAGTTGGAATAAATTATGTTAAAAAAGAGACAAAAAGAGTGAACAAGTTGGATGCACCCCAATAAAAAAATAATAAGAAATAGGCAAAAGCCTAAGTTTGGGGGTGCTTGTTATTATAATACACTTCACTCTCCCAAAACAAAAAGAGGGGAAAGATAGATTTGAAGTGAAGAAAAGAATCAAATGAAAAGGGAAAAACTGAAAAGCTAAAGAGCTTATGGTACACAAAATGAGCCTAAATGTCTATTTTTACCTACCCATACCTAAAGCCTACATTACAAACCTTAAAAGTCCTGAAGATCTCTTATATGCATATCCATGATTAGTGGAGAATAGCAAGTAAAAATGTCATAGGATTTTTGAAATTAACATGCATGATTCAGTAGTGTGACTTCCATTAAGCATGATAAAAATGAGTTTGCGAAATATCTAGCTTAATGTGTTTAGTGTGCTAAAATTTCATGCTATATGTTCCTGCATATTATTCTGCTAATCTTCATGTTTTTCTAAAGTAACACCAATGCAGCAAAGTGATCAATGTCATTGAGTCCTTTATTTTCCTTTTTTTTAAGTCTTTATTTCTTTCTTTTTATCTTAGCTCGAGGGCGAGCAAAGGTTAAGTTTGGGGGTATTTGATCGGTGTATTTTATATACACTTTTTGAGTCATTTTTAGTTAGTATTTTACTCATTTCATTTATGTTTAGTATAGTATTAGGGTTGTTTTCCTTTCTTTTGTGTCACAACGGTCAAAAATGGAGAAATGACGAAAAGGAGATGAAATGAGCATAAATGAGATGGAATTGCACACTAAAAGGGCCAAGAAATGAAGTCTAAGAAGTTCCAAAAATTATAGAGGAGATCAGACGAAGTCCGGACGAAAAAGGACGATTTAAACGGAATCCGCCGTAAAAATGTCACCGGAGTCATGGCGCTGGCTACCGCGACGCCCAAAGTGCTGAAAGTCCCGAGAGTTGCTGATTTTCAGCCATGCGCTGATCATAGTGGTCGCGGCGCCGACGCGGGATTTATGAAGTCTGGGCCGAATTTGACATGTTTTCAGAATCCTAAAGAGATTATTTTTCCTACCTAAAGGGATAACTTTTCCTACCTAAAGGGATAACTTTTCCTACCTTAAAACCCTTACCTAAAAGGATTCTAATAACTTTTCCTACTTACAAATCCTTAACCCTTCACCTAAAGGATTCTTGGTCTATAAATAGTCTTTACATCATTAGAAGAATTCATTCTCCATTCTACCACTCACCATTCTACATCCATCCATCCACCACTCCATCTTGTAAATATTCCACAACACAACCCTTGGATGCTAGAAGGCTTGGAGACTCGTTCTTAAGTATTTTCTTTTCTTTTCTTTCCTTTATTTCAGTTTTTATGATGAACCTTGAATTAGTTCTTGTCATGTCAATGGCTAGGAACTAATTCCTCTATAGGGCTTTCCATGTTAAATCACTAGAAACTTATGTTATGAATTGATGCATGTTATGGTTATTCTTCTTCTTGTTGAGATTTATCCAATAATTGTTTTGAATGCTTGATAATTAATTGATCACTAATTATCATTACTTATATGATTTCTAATCAAACTTCGAAAGGAGGAGGTTGTGAATATGCTGTAAGTTGGGTAGACATATTTTGGATTGGGGATGAAAATACCTCAATTACTTATGTAGCGTTAATGAGAGGCTTAACAACCCTAATTTTACGCATGGCGCGTGACGGTTAACTAGGTTTTTGGTCTTAATCCTCCTATAGAGTCATCCTTATCACCGAAAGGTAGAAAGGAGCAATACTGGGGTTGAGTGTTTATATATCCTTAACGGGAGTATAAAACGATTTCGTAAACCTGCTAGCTCCGAGAGAAGAAGAACCATAATTCATTGCATTAATAAGTAACATAAGCGGATAGTTGAGGAGACGTGGAATCCTTATTCTCATCACAACTGAAGTAAACCTATAGTTAATTAGCCTTTATAATTATTAGTTATAAACAACAAAATCAATATCGGTTACCAAATAGATACCAAAAGATAGATAGTTGGTACTTGAACACTAATCCTTGTGGACGATATTCGGTCTTACCAAGACTATATTACTTGTCACGATAACGTGCACTTGCGTTAAAGTGTGTGCATCTTTTCGCGCATCAACGGGGACAAAAGTGTGTCTAAAGAACTATAAAACTCTAAGTGAAGGTAATGTCATATACGGAGGTGGAGGAAAAAGTAAAATCATAAAAAGAGGAACCTTGAGTGTTCCTGGAGTTCCAGCACTGAAAAATGTCTTGCACGTTGACGGTTTGATGGTTAATCTAGTTAGTATAAGTCAATTGTGTGATGACGATCTAGAGGTAAAGTTTAACAAGTATGCTTGTACAGTTACTAATGAAGCTAACCAATGTGTAATGACAAGTACAAGAATGAGCGATAATGGTTATCTTGTTGGAGAACAAGAGATTTGCAATAGTGCTAGGACCGATGACACGACCTTGTGGCATACAAAATTAGGGCACATTAATTTCCACAACCTTAAAAGATTAATTTCTTATGAGGCAGTAAGAGGCATCCCTAATCTAAGTCCTAAGGATAAAATAGTGGCTTGTGAAGATTGTTTCAAAGGTAAGCAAACTCGTTTTTCCCACAATGTTGTCCAAAATGACGGACAAAATTTAGGTACGTCTCTGTTTTCAGCTTTTGCACATGGATCTTATGGGTCTAATCGAGGTAGACAACCTAGGAGGCATGAGGTACTCATATGTGATTGTGGATAACTTTTCCAGGTATTCTTGGATATTCTTTTTGAAGAAAATGTCTCAAACGTTTGACATGTTCAATGTACTACACTCTAGAATAATAAATCTATATCATTCATCTATTTTCCTGATTATATCCGACCATGGAAAAGAATTTGAGAATAGTTAGTTTTCTACATTTTGTGAGAAAAAAAGTATTTCTCATGAGTTTTCTGCTCCCAAAACCCCACAGCAAAATGGTGTAGCAGAGAGAAATAATAGGACTTTACAAGAGATGACTAGAGTCATGTTGATTTCTAAGAAGTTGTCAAAACATTTTTGGGCAGAAGCTCTAAATACTGCAAGTCACATCCCTATGAGCTTTTCAATGGAAAGAAATCCAATTTGTGTTACTTTCATATGTTTGGGTGTGTGTGTGTTATGTTCTTAATGATAGAGATCACCTAGCTAAATTTGACTCTAAAAGTGATAAGAGAATCTTTGTAGGCTATTCCCAAAATAGTCATGCTTACCGAGTTTATAATCTTCGAACCAAAACCGTACAAGAATATGTTAACATTGTCTTTGATGATTCTGCTGAGCTTACAAGAAATAAACCAGTAGATGATGTTATCATAATAGTGGAAGATGCACAAAATGCAGAAAATCCAGATGTTGCTCCAAATGTCACGACATATGCAGCAATACCTGAAGCAGAAACCGAGAGCACAGAAGGTGTGGATGAGGAATCAGAGGCGGAATTGCGAGACCCAGTACACAGGGATCCCTCATCCAGGATTAGGAGAAATCATCCTACAAAACAAGTAATAGGAGAGGTGTTCGAAGGTGTTAGAACAAGAAGGAAGGAACCACATAATTATCGAGATATGGTGAAATATGTGTGTATGTCCACCGTATATCATAATGTAAGTCATTCTTGTTATATATCTACAGTGGAACCAAAGAATGTCAATGAAGCACTCAAGGATAGTTGGTGGATACAAGCTATGCAAGAAGAATTAGAACAGTTCACCAGAAATGAAGTTTGGGATTTAGTTCCTCGCCCCAATGATACTAATGTTATTGGAACTAAATGGATCTTTAAAAGCAAATCAGATGAATCCGGAACTGTTGTGAGAAATAAGACTAGACTCAGTGCTCAAGGATACTCTCAAGTTGAAGGGATTGACTATGATGAAACCTTCGCTCCAGTTGCTCGAATTGAGTCAATTAGATTGTTGCTTGCCATAGCTTGCTGTTTGAATATCACTCTCCATCAAATATATGTAAAAGGTGCTTTTTTGAATGGATATATTGATAAGGAAGTGTATGTTTAACAACATAAAGGATTCGAAGGTCCCCACCATCCACAATTTGTATACAAGCTGAAAAAGGCCTTGTATGGATTAAAACAAGCTCCACATGCATGGTATGGTCGATTAACTCAGTTTCTTCTTGAATTTGGTTTCAAACGTGGTGTAGCTGATTGTACTTTGTTTATAAACACCACATAGTAGATATGGTCATTGCTCGAATCTATGTAGATGACATAGTTTTTTGTTCGACTTCACAGTCCCATCTTAAGACATTTGTCAAAGCTATGTCCTCAACATTTGAGATGAGCATGATAGGGAAATTAATCTTTTTCATAGGCTTGCAGATAAAGCAAAATGAGGAGGGAATCTTTATCTCCCGGAGTAAGTATGCCAAGAATTTGGTCAAGAAGTTTGGATGGGAGAATGCTAAACATATGAAGACTTCAATGAGATCAACATAGACTATATGCAAAGATGATGTTGGGGAAAATGTCGACCCAACTTTGTATCGCTCTATGATAGGTAGTTGTTAGCGATTTATCCACACGCTTAACGCAAGTGCACGTATCGTGACAAGTAATATAGTCTGGGTAAGACATGTCGTCCTCAGGGATTATTGTTCAATTACCAATTTCTATCCTATGATATCTATTTGGTGATCGATATTTTGATGGTTGTTTGTATCTATGACTACTAAATAATTATAAAAGTTAACTAAATTACTTTACTTAAATAAGATATGGTGGAAATAGGGCTTCCAATCTCCTCAACTATCCGCTCTCTTTAATCTTTAATGCAATAATAAAGGTTCTTCTTCTATATTGAGATAGCAGGTTAACTAAGCCGTTTTATATTTCGGTTAGGATATATAAACACTCAACCCCGATGCAGAACCCTTCTATCTTTCGATGATAAGATTTACCACAAAGGAGGATTAAGAACAATAACCTATTAAACTACACAAGTATTGGGGTACTTTCGTCCACGATTTTAACCTATGTTTATTCAATTATAGCATATTCACAATCTCCCCTTTCGGATCTCAATTAGAAATCATATATGTGATGATAATTAGTGATCAATTAATTATCAAGTAATCAAAGAAATTATTGAATAAATCTCAACTATATAAAGAAGAAACCAAAACCATGCATTAAATCATAAAACGAGGTTCAAGTGATTCGAATGGAAAACCCTAATTAAAGTTTAACTCTTAGCCATAGACATACTAAGAACTAAAAGATTATCCAACATAAACTGAAAAATAAATAAAGTAAGAAAAAGAATTACTCAAGAACAAGCCTCCAATCTTGAAGCTTTCAAGAACTATGTGTTGTGTAGAGTTAGGGATTGTGCAACCCTTCAAAAATCTACCCTAAGGCCTTTTTATATCCTAAAAAAACGTTCCCAACTTTTCCCTTTAGGTCTTGGCCCATTCCCATTCGGATTTGGCTGAAAACCCGCGTCGGCACCACGGCCCTGAGACCGACGCCGTTGCTCAAAACTCCTGCAGCTGTCCAGCGATCTGGGCGTCGTGGCCCTGCTGCTCCTGATGGACTGGTGCCACGGCGCCGCCCTGTACTTTTCCCGGGGTGCCCAGCTTTTCGTCTCTTTGTGCTCTGGAACCTCTGTTTTTGCTCTCTTTTTGCTTCTTTTCGCCAATGTGCCATTTAAAACCAATGTGACTCAAAAGAAAGAAAATCTATCATAACATGACACATATTTGTACAAAAATGGGCCAAAGACTAACTAAAAATGACACAAAAGGTGTATATAAAATACGCTTAACAAACACCCCCAAACTTAACCTTTGCTCGCCCTCGAGTAAAGATCAGAAATAGAGACAAAGACACGAAAGAAAAGAAAATAAAAGGACTCAAAGACACTGATCAATTTGCTGCACAATTGCCACTAGAAAAGCATGAAGGTTAGTAGGATAATATGCAGGAACATATATCATAAATTTTTAGCATTCTAAAACTCTTAAGTCAGATATTTTGCAAATTCAATCCAATCATTCTCAATGAACGTAAGAATCTATGCATGTCAATATCAAAATTCTATGGTCTGTTTACTTGCTATTCTCCACTAATCATGGGTACACATACTAGATATCTTCAGGACTTTTCAGGGTTGTAATGTAGATTTAGGCAGGGGTAGGTAAAAAACAAATAGGCATTTAGGATCAACTTACGTACCATAAGCTCTTTTTCTTTCAACTCTTCCCTTTTCTTTTGATTTCCTCTTTAATCTCGTACCTATCTTTCCCCTCTTTTTGTTTAGACAGAATGAGGTACATTGTGAATAACAGACACCCCCAAACTTTAAGCTTTTGCATTTTTTTTCATTGGGGTGCATCAAATTTTTTTCACTTCTCTTTTTGTCCTTTTTCAACACTTTTCATTCCAAACATCTTAATTTTCCACTTATGGCACAATTATGGAATTATAGGGCGTCAAAGAAAGATCTTATTTTTGGCTCAAAGGGGCTGACTAGGGATACAATTTTAATGTCAGGGATAGACAATGAATGGTAAGAAAGAGCTAACAAAGAAATGCCTGAGTCATATCCCTAAAATGTAATCCTAACTATTTCGCCTCAAATAACAAGTAAGCAGACACATAAGCTTAATCATTAACAAATGCATAAATCAAGCAAGATACCCCAAATAATTAGATTTCAAAAATTCTTGGCATATCTAACTTAAGCGTTCAGATTTTCTGCTTCTTATTCCATTACATTATCCACTTTACTTCATTAGGCGTTTCAAGTAACTACAATATGCATGATCATAAAAAAAATTAGACTCATATAAGACATAAAAATAAACAATAACAAGACTCAAACACACAAAAATAGACTCAAAAATAAACTAGGAACAAAAATAAACTAAGAACCACCCCCCCCCCCCCCAAACTTAAATCACACATTATCCCTAATGTGTGCAAGACTCAAAAATAAAAGAAATAAGGGACAACTTACAGTCTTGTGGTTTAAAATGGTGGCGGTGGGTAATGCATGACAGATAATTTCAGGGTGGTGTTGACACCCAATTTTGTCCCATCTTTACTGAACATTTCATTTAGATCGTCTTTTTATCTCCAATTAATTTTACTATGCTTCTCAGTCTTGAAAATCGTCAAAAAATAAGTAGTTTTAATATTCTTCACTAATTATCGCATAATTTTACAATATCGAGTATTACATTTTTTATAATTAAAATATAAGCAAAACAATTTTAATATCTTCGTCAAGATTGATGATCGATTTTCTCTTAATATGTTCTTCAATTACTAAATTAATCATTTTTTATGAATATTATATTCAAAATTAAATACATGTATTAAATCTTTTGTATCGTGTTTTATGCGTGTGCCTTTTTAAATTAATTAAGTTGAAGGAAGCATATTTTAATTAATTGGGAGATTTGGACTAATTATCTATTAATCTCCCAACAATAAAACACCTATTTTTACCCAATTCTCATTCCCTAAATTAAATAACTAAATCTACCCACAACACATATTTTCTTTTTCCTCAGATTGAGCCCACTTTTTAATTCATTCCCCACAGCCCAATTACCATCGAAACCGGCCCAACCCCTTTTCTTCAATACCCAAACTAAACCAAAGCCAGACATTTTTGTCCATCTCCCAGCCCAAAACTAATCACCCAAACAAATTAAACTCCGCGCCCAAACATCCCTTGCACCCTTATTTTCGTCCAAAAAACCAGCCCATTTCTTTAATCCCTCTTAAACCTAAAATCATTTACCTTTCCCCAACATACCCCTAAAAAATCTGAAGAAACCCCACGGATCGAACTCACTGCACCGTGATCACCGCCACATCTCCCTTTACCCGCGGATAAAGCGGCATCGCCGCCAGGCCATCCATCACCTCCCATCACCCAGCCTTTTCCCCCTTCTTTCTGAATCATTTCAGAACATTGGGACTCATGTAAAATCGCCTGAACCATGAGGATTCGTTTTTAGCCCTTGAATCGAAGCATGCAGGATGGTCTGGCGGTTTGCTGACCTTTCCTCTCTTCGATTCAGTGGATAAAATACTGATTCGATTTCGTTCGAAGTTCAATCCAAAGGATAAAAATCTTATCCCCATCCCAACGTTTTCTTCTCCTCAAATCAGACTGAGAAAGCAATATTTTTCAACATGTCTATCACCTCATCTGTCAAATGTCACACGTTTCCCCCCTCTCTTTTGAATTCGAAATTCAAAATGAGCCTTCTTGAAGAAGGCTTGAAAGGCTGAATTTTGGGCTATAAATACAACCATCTGGTTGTGTTTGAGGGCAGGTTTTTCTCCTTGAAAAAAAGCCAAGAACAAGTTTCAAATTTTAACTTGGAAAGAGCTCAGAAAAATCAGAAATACATATTCCTAGAAAACAGACTTCAAAACTGCATTTTTATTTCTAGTATTGAAAAAAAATCCGAAAACACTAAGTCTTTCTTCGCTTTAGTCGCACACACGTATACTCTCCGAGCGGAATCAACGAGTCGAGACAGCGCTTCGGTTCGTCACTCGGAGAAGGTAACCCCTTTCCCTTTTAATTTCCAGTTTAATATGCTTGATATCACCTGTATCGTTTATTCACGTGTCTCTTAATTGTTATTTGAATCCATTTGATTAGTTATTAAGTCTGTATGATCGTGTTGTGACTGTTTAAGACCATTATGTGGAGTATTAAGCATGTTTTATTAAAATAGATACTCTTAATGTTCATTATTAAAGTTGTGTCACTCATCCTGTGCACCAATACGATTGTCTGTATTTAGTTTAGTTCTAAATGAAGTCTAGATTCCTTCTTGAGCTTCTGATTAGCTAAATATGTGTCATGAGTACTTAGAAATGGGTATCTCACGAGATTTTCCATGTATCACATCCTGTTTTTTGAATTCATTTAGTTCCTATATGTGTTCATATTAGATTATTGCACTTCCTAAGTCACTTTGTGTCCAAATCTGCTTGCTGAGTCATTTAGACAGCTCCTATACCAACATTTTATATTTACATGGACTGTTTTGTGTCACACCAGACCATCACTGGCTGCATCCCACTATTTAGCATATAGGAAGGATAATTTGGTACTAATATATTTTGAACCAAATGAGAAATCTGGGCACATGATTGGAATAGGTTTAATTAGGGGAAATTAATTTACTTGATTACGCCCATTGCTTTGATTTTGAATCATGTTTCTTAAATTGGACTAGTATGCTTGTGTTCTCTCATGACTGGATTGTATTAAGTATGGTAGCTTGTTCAGTTAATTTTTCCTAATGCGGTCAACCCGTTCTGTTCAGCTCGAGATTAATACGACATTTAGTGTAACGTGAAGAAAATGATGTTTAATACATGTTTAAAGGAATTGAAATGTTGATTAGCTAAACACCAGGTGATATTATTGGTTTGGTCGATTATTTATACCTCAAATAGGTTGTATTGGGTTTATATTTAGCATTAGGTGATAAGGGTGCTGCTTGAGAACCTGTCGAGGGTATTTAGCACTCTCTAATGGAACATGTGCGACCCATCTTAACTGCCTAAGTCTATCATACCAAGAGCATAAATTCATTTAATCTTATACTTTAAATTTGTTGTGTGTGTGCATTGTATCTATTCCAAATACCACTGTGTCAAGTACTGCAACATGGATCCATTATGGAAGTTAATTTAGTTTTAAGTTGATATGGTGGTTAACCATACGTATGTTCAGATCCTCTGTTTCGCTAAACTGTCTATGTCTTTGTGCTAATATTTAAATCATGCTTAGATTACTACCTGAGTATGTATACTCTTCTGTTAAGACCCACTACTTAGTGTACCTGAGCTATTACCTCTAGTCCATCATTCTACCATGAACAACTCTTCTGGGAGAGGATATCAAACCTTGTTTACCTTTTACTGCAATCTCCAGTTTTACTCCTTCAAAAGAAATTAACACAGCAAGAGCTAAGCCCACTTTCAGAAGGGATTACTGATAGTCATTCTCTAATTTTTAAACTTGAAAAACTATAATAAAAGCTTTAATTTTTCAATAGACAACAAATGTGTGATAGAAAGTAAATGCACTAAGATTAATGATTCCATTAGTTGCTAAAACCTGTCTATTGCAGAGTTCTATTTTCACTCATTAATGACACTTCCATGTAGTTACTAGTTTATACAATTCATTTTTGCTTTATCTCAAGTTGGTAAAATTTCAGTAGTAAGTGAAGTGGTTATATTAGTAAAGACATTTTGATTTAAGTGTTATATGTGTTTGGGCCAATCTTCTCTTCTCAATCAAAATCTGGAAAAGTATGAATCATTTGGGTCTGTCTGGGCCTTACATGTATAAATCCGTATGACTGTTTGGACTTGCTTGTTCTCCCTGAAGTATGCATGTGTGTATTTAGGATTCTTATTGCCTCTGTATAGTTCACCTCTTCATAGCCCAATAAGAATTATTTGCATGCTTCACAGTTAGGGCCTGTCTTTCTCCATTTTATTCCTAAAAAATCTGGAGACTATTTTGGGCCGTTTTTCTCTTGGAATGAAAGTGTTAAATTTTTTATGTCAATGTTTGTTTATTATTTGACAAGGTTTGGAACATATACTAATCCTTTTCCTTTCTTTTATGTTACATGAAATGCATTGGGAACAACGGAGAGTCTTACTATGAGACTCCTGGCATCCCTCGTCAAACGAAGACCCGCATCTATATTCCTTACATCCTCCAATCTCGGGACCTTCGAAACTAATAGGGCAGGATAATATCTTCGCCTGCCCTAGTCATTTTATCTCCTTTCTTTAACTCTGTCACTTTACTTTTATTTGTATTTTTGTTGTCTAACCTTATACAATTATTGAAAATGCTTAGAATAGTTAGGCCTAGAATTATTAAAGGTGGGTAGTTAAATAATAAAATGTGTCGCTAGTTTAATCTATCTTTAGGCCGTTATGCATTTTCAAAACTTTTTAAAATAACTTAGCCCTTTCATTGATATTATAGAAATAAATGAGTTCCTAATTCTTATTAAACTTCATAAAATGACAATCTATTTTTTCCACAACAAAGATCTATTTTCTTATTACCAGGTGCAAAAAAGGAAAATCTTTCTACTCATTTGCATACCCTTTATAAAGATTAATTTTACATATAATATGTGCTTTTAGTAAACCATCTTTTTTATTATTTTGCATTTTTATGATAAACCTCTTTAGAATATTTTCCTTGCATTTTACAAATAAACTTCATGCAATTCTATGGAAAATATATATACATACATATCTTTTAAATAATTATTTGTAAATATCTTTTTAACCCATGTCCTCCTAAATATACATTTTTTAAAATAATACTAACCTAAGTTTGACCGGACAACCGCAAGTTAGCGGATCCTATAGAGTGCCTAACCCCTTCCCTTTAGGATAATAAAGAACCCTTACCTAGAATCTCACATAGTTTCACAGACCTTTAAATGGAGATCATTCGTAGTATTTTATGCTACATTTTAGTGTCCTAATTCACTATAATAATTAGGTGGCGACTCCTTAAATACATTTAGGAATCAACCATGCGCAGTAATTCCGTTTCCGACTCCGGTTGAAATGGGGTGTTACAGGTGGCGCCGCGGCTCTGCATGTCGGCGCCGTGGCGCCCAAAGTATTGTGAGGTCTGAGAACTCAGCGCCACGGCCCTGAGATTAGGCGCTGTGGCGCCCAAACTTCTGCGGCTGTCTAATTTTCCGGCGGCACGGCCCTGAGATTGGGAGCCGTGGCGCTGCACTCTTTTTCTCCCTTCTCGTTTTGTGCTCCACGTTTTTGTCCTTGTACCTAGCATCACAACATCAAAAACAATACCAGACGTGAGACTGTTCTAACTAAGCTAAAAATGCATAAATTTAAAACCTTGGGTTGCCTCCCAAGTAGCGCTGTCTTTAACGTCTTGTAGCCGGACGCAAGTTCCTTATCAAGAAGCCTGGGGTAATTTAACCCCACAGCCTATCCATTTCATGATCATCTTTCTTTTTAGCCTTCTATTTGTATTTTTCTTTTTTTTCTCAAGAGGATGTTTAGAAATACTTACCTGTGCTGGCGGACTGCTCTCCTTGGTTTTGGCTTGTGTTGGCTCAAATGATGTGTCAGTTGTGCTGACTGCGAGACATTCTCTTATGACTGAGGATTCAATGGAGGGTTTAGATACTTTAAATACCATCTCCTCGTCCTCAACTCTCAGTTTTAGCTTGCTTTTTTCCACATCAATCAATGCTCTCCCAGTGGCGAGGAATGGCCGTCCCAAAATAATGGGAATTTCATCGTCTTCCTCCATGTCGAGGATGAGAAAGTCTGCTGGGAAGAAGAACTTCCCCACTTTGATGAGCACATCTTCAATGATGCCTAAAGGATGCACCACTGATCTATCTGCTAGCTGTAGATTCACTGTAGTTGGCTTGATCACTCCCAATCCCAGCTTCTTGAATACAGATAGGGGTAACAAGTTTATGCTAGCCCCTAGATCACATAATGCCCTGTTGCAAGTCATATTCCCTATCGTGCAAGGTAGGGTGAAACTCCCCGGATCTTTCAACTTTGGGGGCAGCTTCTTCTACAAAATGGCACTACACTCATCAGTTAGTGCTATGGTCTCATATTCCACTAGTTTCCTCTTCTTTCCAAGGATCTCATTCATAAATTTGTAGTAGGTAGGCGATTGTTCCAACGCTTCAATGAAGGGGATATTGATATGCAATTTCCTGAAAACCTCTAGGAACTTTGAGAACTGCTTATCTTGGGTCTTTCTCTGAAGCCTCTGATGATAGGGGATCTTCTCTGTGTACTCCCTTACTGGAACTGGTGAAGTCTCCTCTAAAATAGGGCGGTCATCAGTAACTCTCCTTCTTCTCAATCTCAGCTTCCTTTTCAGTCCCCACTGCAGGTTCAGGAGAAACTAGTTCTAACTGCTTCCCACTTCTCAACTATCTTTGTGCTTTGCTCTGCAGGATTTATTCTTTGTATTCGGGAAGAGTGCCATGTGGCTCATTATTTGCCATTTTGCCACCGTCAACTTGGGTTTCCAAGTTCCTTATGGATGACCTTGTCTCTGCCATGAACTGGGTCTGTGAATTTGTAAGTGTCAACAAGGCTGCTCGCAATTCATCTGGATTTTCTTGTGGGGAAGGTGCACTGAATTGTTGTGAAGATGAGGCCTGATTAAATGGTTGATGATTCTGGTATTGGCCTTTGTATTGATTCTGCTGCCCCTGGTCACCCCTCCATGAGAAGTTTGGGTGATTCCTCCACCCCGGATTGTAAGTGTTTGAATAAGGGTTGTTCTGGGGCCTCTGGTAATTTCCACTGCACGAAGTGCTTGCTCGATAGGGATGTTGTTGGGGTCTGCTGATGGGCACCTATCAAAAGTATGAGGACCCCCACAAATCTCACAATTCATTGGCATCTGAACTGCATTCACCGACACTGTGTTTTAAAGTGGCGATGGTAGGGCCAGCTGGGATCGGGATAGGCGAGGTCGGGGCGAGTCGGGACGGAGAGGAGGCGGGCAGTGGGGCGGTGCGGCGATGCGATACCGTGTCCCGTCCCAGTACCGATCCCGGTGGGCAGTTGGTCGGGACGGGACGGGTTGGGTCGGGACGGGACGGCGGGCCCTTTTTTTTTTTAATTTTTCCACTAAATTAAAAATACTAAATTACTAACAAAGTAACATATAGTCATATTATAGTGATAGTCATATACTCATATTATACTATTATAGTATTATACTCATATATATTTATAAACTAAATAATTAAACAAAGACAAGAAGAGTGTAAAAAAAACATCTCAATGCTGTTTTTGTGTCTCTTATATTATTAATTATTTCATTGAAATATACAAGATTCAGAATTACAATATTGTAGAAGACATAGAAAAATTACTGAAATTGCAATGAAATATATTACCAATTTGAAAATACATTTTCTAGTTTCTTTATAATTTCGTGTGGTTCTTCGGTTGGAATAGATATATCTTGGTCAAATTGTTCCATGTCGCTACTCAACACTTCCTCTCTTTTATAACCTCTCATGGCGATATAATTTCTTATATTCCCATTTTATAAAAAAATAATCTTTTTCTTAAATTTAATTCAAGATTTTCAGTTGGGTATTCCTAAATTCAACACCTTTCTGGGTATTAACACTTTCCTGCTTATTTTACATGGAAAAAATTGAAGAAAACAAAGAAAGAGAGTGTATTTCAAGAGATATATTTCATAAATTCATCAATGAAAAAAAGAATTATGAATTTGATGAAAATGTGGAGGGTGAAGATGATATAGAGTTAAGTTTAGGACTTTCATTGAACGGTAGATTTGGGGTTGATCCAAAAAGAGCAAAGAAACTAAACCGTTATCTTCAATAACAAATTTTGTGTTTTCTGGTGATGATAGTAATGGAAATGGATTTGAATTTCCACTTATTAGGACGTGTTCTTTGCCTGTGGAGACAGAAGAGGAGTGGAGGAAAATGAAGGAATTGCAATGGGAGGTGGTTCTTCAGGGGGATCACAAGGAAGTGGTTCTTCAGGGGTGACTGATTTGGAAAGCCAACAACAACATGTTCAAGGTATCATAAAGGTTATTGCTTTATCCACTTGATGAGAGCGAATGTACCAAGCCGACGTAGAGTCGATGTGTAATCGAGAGAGGTTGAAAATTGAAACTTTGCTCGATAGATTAATCCTCAAGCTAGTTGCCAACTTCACTCCCAATTCTCAAATTAATAAATAGAGTGAATATGTAGTAGACAATGTTGTATAGAAATTAGAGAAAATGTAGGAAGATTTGTGAAAAATAAGAAGAGAAAATGAGGTATTTATAGTTGGAAAATTGGGTTAAAGTGTAAATATAATAACTTAGGGGTTAAAAATAAATATAAAGGGGGTAGGGGGGGTTGGGGGAGTGGGGGAAGCCAAAAATGGTCGTTGTCTAACGGTCAAAATGTAAAATGGTCGTTAGACAACGGCTATTTTTGGTAAATGGCGGGACTGGGGCGGGACCGGGTCGGGTGGGACCATACCATGTCCCGTCCCGGTTCGAACCCCGGACCCGCTAATTTTTTTTTTTTAATTTCATCGGGGCCGGGACGGGACCGAGACGGGACGGGATCGAGTCGGGCCCGGGCCGGCCCGACCCACTGTCCAACCCTATTGTGTTCTGTTGAAGTTGCTTGGTCAAGAGAGCAACCTGTGCATTTAACGTTGTAAGGGAATCGATCTCATGAACTCCTATCGCTCTCCTTCCACTTACCCCTCTATCATCTGGCATATGGTTATTAGTGGCCATGTCTTTTAGAAAATCATGGGCCTCATGTGCTGTCTTCTTCATGAAGGTTCCACCTGCAGCTGCATCAATGATGGTTCTTGTTGTCCCACTTAGCCCGTTGTAGAAAATATGGACCAAATTTCATATTTCAATGCTATAATGCGGAAACTTTCTCTGCAGATCTTTAAATCTCTCCCAAGCCTCATAGAGTGACTCCCCATCAGTCTGGTAGAAATTGTTCAGCTCTCCTCTCAGCTTGGCTGCTTTGGAAGGTGGAAAGAACTTTGCCAGGAACTTTTGTGCCAGATCCTGCAATGTAAATATAGAATATGTAGGCAGGAAATTTAACCAAACCTTTGCTCTATCCCTGAGTGAGAAGGAAAAAAGCCTCAACCTGATGGCGTCATCAGTAACACCATTATATTTAAACGTTTCACACAGTTCAAAGAAATTTGCAATGTGCATATGTGGGTCTTCAAATGGTGACCCTCCAAATTGAACTGTATGTTGCACCATGCTCAGGATCGCAGACTTTATTTCAAAATTGTTCGCTCCTATTGTTGGGAGCCTTATGCATGTTTGTGCTCCATTCACTCTTAGTAGCACATAGTCTCCCAGAATCTTTTTTGCATGGACCTGAATTCTTTCCTCTTCATCATTCTGCAACCTTGGGGGTATTCCTTGGTTGGGTTGGGGATCACCCATCTCTTCATTCATCTCATTATTATTCTGTCGATCCCCCATGGCTATTAACTCCAGGATTATTTTGTTTCGCCGGTTCTGCTTGCAAGTCTTCTCAATCTCAGGGTTGAAGGGAACAAGTGTATCTGCTCCTCTTCTTCTTCACATAAACTAGATACCTGAAATAGATCAAAATCAACAAACGGATCACGGCGCACGGTTCCACAAATAAAATAAAAGAAAATAAAATAAAAACTAAATTAGAAATTAAGAATAGATGGATTGATATTGAACTACACCAATCCCCGGCAACAGTGCCAAAAACATGTTAGCGATTTATCCACACGCTTAACGCAAGTGCACGTATCGTGACAAGTAATATAGTCCGGGTAAGACCGAATATCGTCCTCAGGGATTATTGTTCAATTACCAATTTCTATCATATGGTATCTATTTGGTGATCGATATTTCGATGGTTGTTTGTATCTATGACTACTAAATAATTATAAAAGTTAACTAAACTACTTTACTTAAATCAGATTTGGTGGAAATAGGGCTTCCAATCTCCTCAACTATCTGCTCGCTTTAATCTTTAATGCAATGATAAATGTTCTTCTTCTATATTGAGATAGCAGGTTAACTACGCCGTTTTATATTTCGGTTAGGATATATAAACACTCAACCCCGATGCAGAACCTTCTATCTTTCGATGATAAGATTTACCACAAAGGATGATTAAGAACAATAACTTATTAAACTACACAAGTATCGGGGTACTTTCGTCCACGATTTTAACCTATGTTTATTCAATTATAGCATATTCACAATCTCCCCTTTCAGATCTCGATTAGAAATCATATATGTGATGATAATTAGTGATCAATTAATTACCAAGCAATCAAAACAATTATTGAATAAATCTCAACTATATAAAGAAGAAACCAAAACCATGCATTAAATCATAAAACGAGGTTCAAGTGATTCGAATGGAAAGCCCTAATTAAAGTTTAGCTCTTAGACATAGACATGCTAAGAACTATAAGATTATCCAACATAAACTGAAAAATAAATAAAGTAAGAAAAAGAATTACTCAAGAACAAGCCTCCAATCTTGAAGCTTTCAAGAACTATGTGTTGTGTAGAGTTAGGGATTGTGGAACCCTTAAAAAATCTTCCCTAAGACCTTTTTATATCCTCAAAAAACGTTCCCAACTTTTCCCTCTTGGTCTTGGCCCATTCCTATTCGGATTTGGCTGAAAACCCGCGTCGCGCCACGACCCTAAGACCGGCGCCATGGCCCGAAACTCCTGCAGTTGTCCAGCGATCTGGGCGCCGTGGCCCTGCTGCTCCTGATGGACTGGCGCCACGGCGCCGCCCTGTACTTTGCCCGGGGTGCCAGCTTTTCGTCTCTTTGTGCTTTGGAACCTCTGTTTTTGCACTCTTTTTGCTTCTTTTCGCCAATGTGCCATTTTAAACTATTGTGACTCAAAAGAAAGAAAATATATCCTAACATGACACATATTTGTACAAAAATGGGCCAAAGACTAACTCAAAATGACTCAAAAGGTGTATATAAAATACGCGTAACAGTAGTCTCTTGTATCTCACCGCGAGTCGTCCTAATCTAATGTTTAGTGTATGTGTGTGTGCTTGATTCCAAGCCTGTCCCAGAATTTCCCACTTAAATGCCATAAAACGTGTCATCAGATATGTTACCGGCACATGTGAGTTGGAAATTTGGTATTCCAAAGACACTAATCCTAATTTGATAGGATATAGTGACTCGGATTGGGCTGGTGATGTGGAGGACAGAAAGAGTACAAGTGGAGGATGTTTTTACCTTGGCAATAATTTGGTTTCTTGGTATAGTTGCAAACAAAACTGTGTTTCACTCTCAACTGCTGAATCTGAATATGTAGCAGCTGAGAGTTGTTATTCTCAATTAATATGGTTAAGACACATGTTAGACGACTATGGTTTTTCTAATAATATCTTAGTTTTATATTGTGATAATATGAGTGTCATTAACATTTCAAAAAATCCAGTTTAGCACTCTCGTACAATACATATAGATATAAGGCATCATTTTCTAAGAGATTTGGTTGAAAAACAGCTAGTACAAATTGATTATGTTGACACACTTTATCAACTAGCTGATATCTTTACAAAAGCTTTAGATCATGAGATATTTTCCAGTTTGAAAAGCTCTCTTGGTCTCTGTACTTTCTGAATTCGGCATTGTTGGGCAAATGTCGTCTGGAATGTCTCTAACATTTCGGGTGACATTTACCCTTGTAATATTAGAATCTAATTTTCAGTATTTTGTTATGTCTAACTTTTGCTCATTCAGGTATGTTTTTCAAATAAGAACATGAGTTTAATATGATATCACTCTCTGCGATGATATTAGATATCATAAAAAAGAGTATCAAAATGAGGCAAAGCCTTTGTAATTCTCGGCAATTGTGAAAATTGGGCAAAGCCCTTGGAAATTGATATCGTTCCTATACTATAGGAGTATCAAAATGCTTAATCAAAAGAAATTATAAGGATGCTAAATAAGTATTCTTGTTTTTGACACGAAAATAAGTTATGTATGTGTTTTATGATTAGATCTAGGACTCATTGGAAAAATATTACATTGGTATGGAGATTGAACTCATAAAATCATATATGAGACGTGTCTTGATTTATTACCGAAATGTAAATGTTCTTTAGAGATTATTGTCACGACCCGACCTCGGGCCCGTGACGGGTGCCTTACCCCGGGCACCCTAGTGATAAAACATCAGAGAAAATCAGCGGAAATAAAAACTTAACCAAGGAATAAATAAATAATAGGTTAGCCTATCAGACTACCTCCATATATATATAATATCTAACCAACGGCAGTTACCTCATTTGTTTTACAAACCGACCCACAATAGTATGACTACAGACCTCTAAGAGTTTTTGACATTACCACCGTGACGGGACAGGGCCTCGCCATACCACGAATGTCTGACAAGCTCTGATACCGGGGATGCGAACCAAGACAAGCCTCGAAATAATGGAGCTTCCTTTGATTGAGCAGTGATCTAAGAGTGGGGATCAATCAAGCTATGTACATCAACTGCGGCATGAATCGGCCCCGAAGAGGTCGATACAACAGTACCAAGTATGTGAAACGTAAATGCGTAATGAAATCACATAATCAAATAAACCAGAGACATAATGAATAACCAATCAACGATTACCTGACAACACTGCATACGAAAATAACATACGGTCGCTGGGCGGTGCGAGTAGGAGCCAATGATCAAAATAGGGCCACTCGCCAATAGTATCATTGGTCAACTCCTATCTGGACTCTCATGAGCGCATAGGTCGCGTCGACCCGCGTGAGGTACTCTCGCGTCGGGGTTGCGAACGCGATATTTCATAGGATCTTGTCCCGCATGAGTCCGCGGACCCGCGTGAGTCCCTTGGACCGCGTAGGGATGTTCCGCGTATGACCTCATCCCGCATAAGCCGCGGGCGCGTGAGGTACTCCTGCGCATCGGGGTCGCGAACGCGGAGATAACAATGTAACATGGCGAGGATTCACCATAATATAATACCACCTGGCCGCTATTGAACGCAACATAAACAAGTTAAGGGATACTCATAACTTCTTATACCACATGTACACACAATTAGTAACCTCAAGTTACTACACCTTCATAAAACCATTACAAGTTCTTCAACACAGTTTAGTAAACCATTCTTTTATCTTTTACAAGTCGTTATAACTAACTTCCCATAAAACTATTATAACACTTATGTTTCAAGAAATTCAACAATCACATTTTTGGAAATCAAGAGGACTTATACTTTCAACTACAGTTTCACAACTTTAAAAAAAAAATACTTTAAGTCTCTTGTCTTTAAAATCAAGTCTCTTTAAAACCACTTCTTTTTAAAATAGCCAAGGCTCTTAAGATTTTGAAGTCAAGTCAAGGACACATAAGATTAAACCAAACTCTTTTAACATACGTACGTCTACCGTACTTCATATTTCATATAATCATGCTAAAGAGAATAGGAAGAGTTCACAATACCTCCTCGGCTAAATCCACTTGCCAAGTCGAATATGCCGCGCGTAGAATATCAACCTATAATGACCATAATACTTTTTTTAACTTCTAGTTTCAACCGTAGAATATTCTAAGTGCAAAGTCACTAAAGTCTACAGACCATCGGACAACACTTCCTTTTTTCCTTCATATATTTCCACCTTTTTCAAGGTCCGAAATCAATAACCAAACGCCACATTTAAGGCTCAACAATTTAGTTAACCAAAGGGGATTACACGCCTTAACAGGACGTGTAAAATTCTGCCCCACAATTAACATAAAACTATCCAACAACTTAAGTCTTTCTCGGCTACAATCAATGCCGCAATAATATCAATTTCTTTTCAATTCCTTTTAATCCAATTCGTTATTCCAACATATTATATAAATCATAACCAATTATATACCCTTCTATTCATAACATGTACGATTTAGCTAACAACCGAATTGATTTCAACACGAGTGACTAACATGCCCATTTTCGGTTTTCAACAAGTCGACGTGATCCAAATCTTTTCAAACTTTAATACATAACCCACATGCTCATTTCTTAACTACTATTACAGGAAATCTTCAATCATAAAAAGAAGGTGAAGATCTTACCTCAAAAAGGCCCTCTTTTTTTTCAAAAAACTTCTTCACGTTAGAATCACTTCTACGAACCCCCTACAAGCTTGCCAACATAGTTCCTTCTTGTTGCCTTTCCAAAAACAAATCTCATCGGGGTTCATCAATTTTTTTTTTTGAGAGAGAAGAGGGGAATTTTTCTTTGGGCAATCCTTAATAAATGACCAAGTCTTCAAGACTTGGTCCTAAAATAAGACCCTCCTCTTGGTCAAAAGATGGGAGGGACACTTGTCACCCTCCCATGGGCCTTTTTACAAAATATCTTCTGATTTTTCCCTATTTTTTGCTGAAAATCCCGCCTTGGCGCCGCGGCCCTGCAGCCGGCGCCGCGGCGCTGCGATGCCTGACCGGAACATTTTTCCTACTCTTCAGCCAGATGATCTTGCAATGTCCATAACTTCCTACCCCGATGTCCGAACGACGAGCGGTTTGTTGCGTTGGAATCTAGGTTCAACGAACTCCATATTAGGCTTTTAAAACACCTAAAACTCTTAACATACCGGGACATATAACACTCCAAGGTTGACTAAAAATTTGTCCACAACCATTCTGTCAACTAGTTATTCCAAATTCACATCTTATTTCCTTCGTAAGTTCTTAAATATCTGACCGGGAATTACGGGGTGTAACAATTATGATACATGTGTTGTTCAAAATATTGCTAACATTACTGATGACATTCTCAGATACTGATATTTATTGGGATGCAGTGTGTAAAGATTTTTGAAAATCCAGTTATATTTTTTCCTACTGTGTGTCGTTGATTTTTGAACATATTTTAATGCATTTTGTTGATAATGATCTAATCTTGATGTCTATTCTTGTTTTTTTTTAAAACTCTAAATTTTAGAAACAAGTATTGGAATACAATACAAACTCTTAAAATCTGGAAATAAAAATATTTTTTCCAAGTGTATAAATGTATCTTCAATTGCTAATATTACTAGTCTAAGTTTATTTTCTTCCGGAATTTTTTTTTTAAAAAAGGAGAAATTTATCACATCATCTCGGTTTATAATTAGAGAATCGATGGATCCCTTCCAAAACACACCACTTTTCCAAACCCTCAAAAACCCTAATACTCCTTCATCTTCTTCACCATTCTCACCAATGGATACATCACCAATGTCACCCAAAATGTCACCAAACATTCCTGAACACACACCAATGAGCATAAGTCCTCCACAATGCACAACCATTGTATTAAGTGAGTTCCAAGAACTATTTGAAACAGCTTACCCAGGAGACACCAACAGCCCAATTGACTTGGAGAAAACTCCTGATGTCATTGTTTTACCAAAGAGGGAAAGCATGTCCAAGTTTCCCACTCCAAGGTCCACTCGCAATTTTGAGAGAAATTTCAGCAGCGCTGAATCTGTTGTAAAAAGACCGAAGGTCGATACCACTGTGTCACGACCCAACCCGACGGGCCGCGACTAAACGTCCTAATTGGACGTCATTACTGACCTGTCACTCTTAATACATTTAAAACCGAGATCTATAGAAATTTCGGTGACGCCATTCTTTTACAACATCTCCCAAAATGGCGAGCGACAAGTGCCAAATTAACAGAACAACAATCATAACGAGGCTAGCCGACTAAATTTGCCACCAATATTATGTACATAAAGGAATAGTCAAAATAAGCAAGCCGACAAAGTGCCACTAGATAACACGGGAATAGCAGAGCGCAACACAGAGTACAACAACATTACAACCCAAAACAAGGTACAAACGTCCAAACCACAACTGTCTACAGACCTCTAAGAGTGCAATACTGACATATGATGGGACAGGACCCCGTCGTGCCCAAAATATGCATAAATCTGAAAGATAAAGGTCTGTACCAAAATAGCTGGCTCCGGAACAAAGGAGCTCTCCAACTGCTGAATGGAAGCCCTAAACTGGAGGGTCACCTATCTGAATACCTGAACCTGCGGGCATGAACGCAGCCCCCCGAGGAAAGGGGGGTCAGTACGAAATAATGTACTGAGTATATAAAACATAAATACTGAAAATGAAATCACAACTGTGTCAAGTAAAGATAGATAGTCATCAAGCTTAACAAAAATGAGAGTCATATCAGAAATCATGAATGCTTACTCATAATGTCACTATGTCTATGTCTGTATATCAATCTGTATAACATGTCTCGGCCCTCTAGTGAGGGACTCGATGGAAGTCTGTATATATGCGCATATCATGTCTCGGCCCTCTATGGAGGGAATCGATAAAATATGTATATATGTATATAACGTGTCTCGGCCCTCTAGTGAGGAACTCGATGAATTCTGTAAAGCTGCGCACGAACATGATCCGGCCCGGGACTCGGTGGAGTGAAACAATAATACTTAGCACGATTAGATATCATGAGCAACCATATGCAATTAAGAATCATCTTTGACTCTCGATAATATCATCATAATAAACTCTTTTACTGAAAATCATAGACACTAATCAACAATTATCCTTTAAAACTGAACTTATAGGAATTACGTACGTCCGCCGTACTTTCATTAAAATCATGCCACAAAGAAGGAAGGAAGAGTTTTGCATACCTCTTAGGCGAACTAATCAACTCAATACTAAGATATGCCTCGTCTAGTACGTCAACCTATAGTAATGGTAACACGTTCGTCAATTCTTATGATTACTCGCATACTTTACCTCAAATGACGACTTTCTATTTTATAAAAATTTGGGCAGCACTTCCCCTGTTTATATGCACATCCACAACTTACAAACCAAGCCAGCAATACCAAATAATAATCGCAACATAAATATATAATCATAACAGTCTCAAATACTCCATAAACGCCATCATAATACATTTCCTTCTTTTTTTTGTTTATGGAAAACAACAACTACTTCCACCAAGGGAATTTATACATTTATTTTCCATGTTATCCGTCTTCTTAATCCATTTTAAATCAGCCCCTAAATAGTCCATATTCCAACAAATAACAAGAATATAAGGTAACCACTTCCTACACTTTAATTTCTTTTAAGATATGCTTTGACAATTACCACAACGTATTCACAAGTTCATACCTTATATTTTCAGCCTATAGCTTCAACCAAAACAGCCTCCATATACATACAACAATGTCCAATAATTTCCATATGTGTCACGACATATCCACAAGAATAAAATACCCAAAACTCACCTCTTAATTCGTTAAAATCCAATTCATATCCCAACAATTTTATGTAACTAATTACAACTTTAATTAACAAGATTCCTTCTTCGATTTCAACATGCAATTGATGAAAAGAATACAACAACAACACTTAAGCTCCATGGATACAAAACAGTCCCATAATTCGGTAACTACCCAAAATAATCAAATGCAACTTCTTAATTCCAATTCTTCTTTAACATGGGTAATTCCCTTAACTATAACATCAATTAATCTACCAAATACTCTATAAAATGGAGAATTTCTTACCTTAAATTGTGTCAAAACAGTCCATGGAGAATCTTCCACTGCCCTGTCCAATTTGCCCATTTTTTATCACTTCTTCAACTCCAAACTAACATGCATGAATTCCCCAATGTTAACCCATCATTTATACACGTTTTTCTTCCAAAAATTCGTCTCAAAAATCCGAAAATTGAGGCTCAAAATCGCGGATAGCAGTGGCGAAATGCCCACTATTTTTGGTATAAAACTTGGCTAGAATTGTAGAAAATTTTACCTAGAATAGGAATTGATAAGTGCTTCAATCTTGCTAAGAAAATGGGGGAGGTAATCGGCTAGGAGAGGAGGGGATTTTGAGTGAAAATGGGTTTGAAATCAAATGGAAAATGAAGGGTTTAAAGTTAATATGAAATCTGTTTTTTTTTTTTTTTGCATTTTAGTCCCAAATCCCACTATTAATAATCTCATACCCCACTTAACTTAAATTCGGAAAATTCCATAAGTCGCATATTCATGACGTCGAAATTTATATACTGCAACGCTAATCCATAACCCCATTAGGAATATAAAACTAACATCTTGAATTTCCATTGTCATACTCGTGGTATCAAAAAATTTCCCGGAATCACATCCTTGTATACTAATTTCCAATACTCGGATCTTATTATCCTAATTGCGTTCTATGATTACCGTCTTAAGATTACGAGTTGTAACACACTGCCTCTGCCGTATCTAGCAATGAGTGGAATGATTCAGACATCGATCTATCCACTGATGATGATGCTGAGAAGACGCCATCGGCTGATCTACCAACAGAAACTCCAGCGTCACCATCTTATTCTAATCTTTTTGTTCCTAATATTGTGGATTCGAGTGAAGAGCTGGAAATCCCGGATGATACGCCTTTAGTCTTGCAAAAAACAGTGATTGAAGAGTCATCAGAAGATACCCCAGATGCTGCTGAAAATGTCACAACATCTCTAGCAATATCCCAACATGTGACGAAAGAATCAAGTTCTCCAACCTCATCGAGCAAATCTGCAACTGAATCGGAGAATGAGGTACATCCTTACTCAGATAAATTTCTAACTAAAGAAAAGTCTGAACATTGGTCATGTATAAAAATAGAACTATCAGAACAGAAAAAGTAGTGGACATTGCATCATGCACTGAATATGGCCTGATGGACTTCTTTACTGAAAGAAATCTACTAGGTTATGTCAATAACAAGTGTCCATACGTTGAGGATATTGTGAGGTTATTTTATGCTAATCTGAAAACTAAATTGGAGAAGGTCGAGTCGAAGAAATTTGGCAAGATTTATTTCTATGACAAGTTTTACGACTTCACACCTACCACAATCAACCAATGTTTGAGTCTGAGTGATGGATTGGAAAAAAAAAGAAAGGAATGTTGTAAATGACAGATATGAAGTAATTACCTATATCACTGGAGGTGTTTTGAAAAAATGGGTATCAAGATGTCCAGCGTCGAAGCTTACCGCATTGTTTTCTATAATACACAAGATTGCTATATACAATTGGCTCCCCTCAATGAACGAGTCAATTGTAACTATAAAGCAAGCAATACTCATTTACAAGATAGGAAAAGGTTTACGAGTCGATATGGGAAAGAAAATCTTTCAACAGATTGTAAATTTGGCTGAAAAGGACTCCAACATAATCCTACCATTTCCCTCCTTGATCTTTAAAGTTCTGACATCTCAAGGGTTCAAACCATCAAAGAAAGATATGATAAGAAAAGAACCTGAGGTTTATATTGTTAATAAAACAGTACTGAGGAGCCAGAGCAGAATTATTGATCTGCCTTGGAGAAAAGAAGCTGGAAGTGATGATATTGCCAGAAATGTTCCTGACATTCTAGGCAACATGCCGCAGTCAGTATTGTCTACTGCCTGGTTGGTAGGAGAAATTGCAAAAATTAACTCGCAGATAGATGGAGTTGATCATGTTAGGGCAACATTAGTTCAAGTCAGAGATCACTTTCTGTTTTTGCTTTCTTTCCAAAAAAAGGGAGATGATGGCACTGTGCAGGAGGAGAAAAGAGGAGAGGAAGTTGAGAAAGAAGGAGGAGAGGAAGTTGTTGTGCAGGAAAAAGAACAAGCTGAAAGCAGCAGGACTGCAGCTACTCGAAGTAGAACTTGTCGATCACCTGGTACTGTTGCAGGGGGAGGAAGGCAGTGAAGTCGACTGATGTAAAAAGAGGTTGGAATCTACTATACATGCGATTTGAGAGAAGTATTGTTGTTGATGAGTTCTTTATTCTTCTTTGTGTTACTATTATGTTTTGCTGATGATTTGTGTGGACTGGATAATCCAGTAGAAATTTGTTGGGATATTTTGTTTTTGGTTATAGTATTCTGTTTGATTTGTAATGACACTAATTGGTTCTGCTTTTGATGATGCTTCTTTTAAAAACTTCATAAAATGGCATATATATGTATATTATATATATTGTGTTTTTATGTCGATTTCAGGTTGAGGGGGAGCATTTGTGTGAATTTGCCATTGTTAGGTCACTCACACTTAGTTGATTAAGTTTTGTGAAGAAAGACAGAAAGAGGGAGAATGTTAATGCTAGGATGTGTGTTATGACATTTTTCCTAACATATCATTTTTCAGAAAATGTCGGTACAAATGTCTTGATATTTGAGCTAACATTCTGGTAACAGTTTTGCCTATCTTCACGGACAATTTTTCAGAAAACTGTGACTTTTTTATCACATGGCAAATTGACTTGTCAAGGAGTATTTGGAGTTGATTACAAACGAGGAAGGCCAAGTCCAAGAGTAGCATAACTTAAGGAGCAAGACCGGGAAGAAATAGTTCAAGCAGTTGGAGATTTTTGTGCCTTAAGTTACTGCCTCACGTGCCCCTTTTTCAGCTCAACTTCCACAACCTGTTGAGGAGTCTTTCAAGGGAACTCTCTACTATAAATAAAGAGGTCACTTCAAGGATTCAATATCCAGAATTTCAGAGTGAAAACGATATAGATAGATCTCCACAAATATCGATCAAGTAGACTGGATCATTTGTGTTTACTGTATTTGTGTGACATTACATCATCATTATAATTGCTCTTTAGATTCTAGATTTGTTCTTTCATTGAATCAATTGTAATGAGGTGTTGATCACTTCTATTTAGATAGATTTTTAAGACATCTGCGACTTAACCCTTTTATTCCTTTTGTATCATCTTATAAATCTTGTAAGAGAAGGAATATATACAATTATATATATATACATACAATACCTTTGGTCATTGACCATCATTGGTTATATTAATATATAACCTATGAAAATTAAACCTTTGTGTTCTTTATCTATTTCCGTTGCACTCTAACTATTTCAAAGGTTTTTCTGTTTTTTATCCAAATGTCATAACTTATGTCAGACAACATTTTAGCTGATATTTGATACTGTTTCTGCATACGTTCAGTTCTACTTTACATTTTATTTAATCCATAGTATTAACCCACGGGACCCAACAGGGTTATACATCTCTACATCATTATAAAGCGAGGATTTTGACTTGATTACCCAATGTGCATAAATTTATCACATAAGACAGAAAACGACTAGTTCCCTCCTAGAACCTAAGCTTTCGAACACAGGAGTGCATACGTGTACACTGAATGACTTGCGATTTACAATGCTAATATCGTTCTACTACTAATTTAATGTATAATTACTAATGTTCATTCCTAGTCAAAGAACTGGAAGTAATGAAGGAAAAGAATGCAGTGTCGTAAAATTATTCACTATTTCATGGTAACAGGAAGCAATACATAAATAAAGTATAAACCAACTTTCTATGCCCAAGAATATTTAATCTGCGTTAAAGGCAAATGTTAAGCATGCTTCTAACAAATCATAGTCAATTATCAGTTAAAGACTCAACTTACCGGATCATACTAGCAACTATATTTCAAGGTAAAGCATAGTACAACAGATAAAATAATTGAGAGAATTTATGTTTTGAGCAGACAACAGAACCAAGAATCCGAGGCCAAATCTGAGCAGCGAGACTGCCAAGGATAATGTGAGAAAATATGGTGAGGCTCAAATTTGTTGTACTGTGATTAGAACAAAGAAGACGGGGACGTCACCATGGCTGCACAACTCATGTTGCATTGATGTCACCAGCAAACAGGGTTGCCTCGCCAACTCTAGCCCTGTTGATTTTTTTATAAAATTATCGTCATTGCCTCAATATACCTTTCATTAAAGGAGAATACCACAGCAGCCAAATAAGACAGTTCCACTGAGTAGGCAACAGGAAAGCCTCGAAAAATTACTGTTACATGCTATTATCAGAGCGAACTGCGAAGCAACCTTCAAGCATAGAGTGAAATTTCATCTAAAAAAATCATGATTGTTGCATTTTATCTTCATCTTATAAGGTGTACCCCAAAATTTTACTAAGCAAGACGGGTAAAGACACAAAAGTAAATTCCCATCTAAACAAGAATATACTTTGTGTAGTAGTTAAAAGGAGATTAATTTCTCTGCCGTTGCAGACTGCCAGAGATTCCAACATAGTCAGTTTACATTTTAAGTTTAAACACTCCAAGTCTCCAATTTCCACAATTTAGAAATAGATTCATTATTCTGTTCGAGAAGCACAGTTCAACTACTTTTATAGACTAAGTTTCAGCAAGTTCCTCTGTATCTTCTCTTTCTAAACTCACCTAAACATGAATGAGATAGATAATCCATGAGATAGATCACATGAGAATTATAATAGCAGATAACCTAACTGGTATGCAAAAAGCTACCGTCAATGCAATTACCAACTCCAAAACAGCACCTATTATGACAATTTGTTTATCAATCTCAGTTTCTTCAACCATCACAACAATTAATTCATATGATGATATTAATCTCTCTTGAAGAGTCTTCTCATTAATATCAAAATATATATAAAGTACAATACTCATCCCTTATACAATAGAAATCCTAAGACTATACAAAAAAGGAATCATAGTCTTACCATAATTATATTTACACAATATATGAAAATATTCTAATTATGGGTAGGGAATATTATGACTACTATGTTGCACACGTTTACACACCCCTCGATCGGAGCGGAGGAGGCGGACGAGGCGGATCGAAGTCAAGAAATAAGCATGCAGGAAGTCCTTTGGTAAATATATCTGCATACTGATAGGATAATAAAACATGTAACACTCTGACATGACCTAACGCAACTTTCTCACGAACAAAGTTATGTTTATCTCAATGTGCTTTGTTCGCTGATGTTGAACCAGATTATGAGATAGATAGATGACAGAGATGTTATTGAGCTAATAATAGAGGCAAGAACACTTTCCGGCGTTCTTGAGAATGCTCGCCACTTCTCCCAGGATCACAGTACACAATAGATGTCTGACGCAAAGGACACTGAAGTTCTAACAATAAATTTATGAGCCAGCAAATCTCAGCTATCACATTTCCAATGCCTTTGTACTCAGTCTCTGCACTGGAACAAGATAGGGTAGTATGTCGCTTGACAGACCAAGAAATCAGATTATCCCGTAAAAATACACAAAAGCCGGAGCGTCGCGTGTCCACACACCCTGCCCAATCTGCATCCGTATAAGAGAGCAACTTGTTTGGTGCAGAGGGGTATAGGTGCAAACCATAATCAAGTGTGCCCTTAATGTATCTGATGATACGCTTAAGAGCAGTGAAATGAGACTCCCTGGGCATGCATGAAGAGACATACCTGCTGAACAGCATAAGCAATGTCAGGACTTGTAAATGTGAGCTACTGAAGTGCACCTGCAAGACTCCTATACAGAGTAGGGTCGGAGACTGGAGTACCAACCATAGCATTGAGCTTAGATTTCGATCAACTAGAGTAGGTGAAACTTTGCAATTCTCCATCTTAGCCCTGTACACGATCTTTTTTGCATACTTACGCTGACACAAGAACATGTGGTTGACAGACCTGGTCACTGATATCCCCAAAAAGTAACTCAGCTTCCCCAGATCAGTCATTGCAAATTCGGACTTAAGCAAGACAATAATTTCATTTTTCAATCATCGGAGGAGGCAGTAAGAACAATATCATCCACGTAAAGTAATAAGTAAGCAGTGCTACTACCTCTATGAAAAATGAATAGTGATGTATCACTCTTGATGCATACAAATCCAATCTGCAAAATATATCTGGCAAAACGATCATTCCACGAACGGGGGGCCTGTTTCAGGCCATATAATGACTTACGGAGACGACACACATAGTGAGGAACTGCTAAATGGGTGAACCCTGGCGGCTGATGCATGTATAATGTCTCTCTCAGATCCTCATGTAAGAATGCATTCTTCACATCAAGTTGATGGATCGACCAGTGTTTGCCCATGGCAATACTTAAAATTGTGCGAATGGTAGCCGATTTGACAACCGGGCTGAAGGTCCCACCACAATCAATGCCCTCATGCTGATTTATGTCATTAGCCACAAGTCGTGCCTTATACATCTCAAGATCTCCACTGTCTCTGAATTTGTGACGAAATAGCCACCGATAACGAATCACATTCACCCCCTCATGTCTAGGTACTAGATCTCATGTGTGTTGTTTAGTTAAAACATTGAATTCCTCAGACATAGCCGTATTCCAATTAGGGTCTTGTTTAGCCAAAATATGATTCTTTGGAATTGGAGAAATGATTTGGGCAGACAAGTTAAATTGGACTTTGGGTTTGAAGATTCCATGCTTGGCACGAGTTTCCATTTGGTGAGTGGGAATAGTGGGAGGTTCCAAGGCGGAGGGATTTGTTGGATATGGAGAAGGAGGGGATGACGCTGGAGGAGGCACCGCGGTTTCGTGGTCAAGGGTCGCGGTGCTGAAAGGTACCTTCAGAGGCGTTGTGGCGCCATGATCGAGTGCGCTGGAGGGTGACAGACCTCTCGAAGTTTTGCCGTGATCTTTGTCGTGATGAAGCAGGAACCTATTCGTAGGAGTTTTGGCGCAGCGGCGTTGACGTTGTTTCTGCGGTAGTGATATGTTCTAGCTGACTAAGGATGATATAAGAGATGGCAGGCTCGTCAAAAAAAGAGTAATCCGGTTTTTGGAACTATTTAAGATCCGAAAACGAGAATGTGGTCTCGTCGAATGTGATGTGACGAGAGATGTGGATCTGACAAGTGGACAAGTCATAACATAGATAGCCCCTATGGTTCGGCGGGAAGCCTAGGTAGATACATGAAGTGGACCGGGGGGCTAGTTTGTGAGGGGCAATAGAGGCAAGGTTAGGATAGCATAGACAACCAAATATCCGGAGATGTTCATAAGAGGGGACTCTATGGAGGATTTCGGTAAGGGTCATATTGTGAAGGGTGCTAGTTGGGAAAATATTAAGAACGTATTCTGATATTTTAGCAGCATAGACCCAGAAGGATGGAGGTAGGGAGGCATGAATCAATAGAGTGTGAATCATATTGTTAATGGTGCAGATGATTCTTTCAGCTTTACCGTTTTGAGGGGAGGTGTAGGGCAGGAGATGCGAAAAACCATGTCATTAGTAGTACAAAAATGGTGAAACATAGAGTTGTTGAATTCACGACCATTATCGCACTGAAAAGATTTTATACCTTTTTCAAATTGTGTGTGAATGAATGTTCGAAACTCAAAAAATTTAGCAAAAACTTCCGATTTAAATTTAAGAGGATACAACCAGACAAGGTGAGAAATCATCTAGTAAGATAAGATAGTATTTATGACCGAGAGAACTAGCAACATGTGATGTCCATAAATCGACATGTATAATATCAAAAGGTGCAAAAGTAACACTAGTAGATGATTTAAACGGAAGACGAGTATGTTTGCCTAAAGAACAAGAAACACAATTTTGGGTAAGCTTCCCATTACAAGTAATGAAATTATTGCCTCTAAGAAAATTAAAAACTGGGGCGCCTGGGATGACCAAGCCTATTATACCATGTTGAGGAAGAAATTGCCGCTAGAGAGACGGGAGAGCTAGATCTGGCGGCGGACGTGGGAGTGAATGGATATAGATCCCCCGTGCTATTGCATCTCGTAAGAGGTGTCCCCGTATGAAGATCCTTCACAGTGAAACCAAAAGGGTCAAAATCAACAGAGACAGAGTTGATACGAGTGAATTTGCGGATATAGATTAGATTATTAATTACATGTGGGGCATATAGGGTATTTTGAAGGGGGAATGGATTAGGAGGTGGTGTGTATGATGTACCAAAACCTTTTACTGGAATGTGATGACCACTACCAACTGTCACAAATTGAGGATGCTTTAAACCAAACAGTTTAGGAATATTACCTGTAGTCCGGGTGAGGTGAGAAGTGGCTACGGAGTCCATGTACTAGTTGTTGTCAGGCTGTTGCATGTTGAGACTGCTGGAGGCCTGACCTAACTCAGTGGGTGTCATCTTGGGCGAGTGCTGGGCTGATGCGTCGTGAAGTGGGCTTCTTTGCGGGTCTTGAACTTGCCAGAAGTGGGTAGAGACCCAACGCAGTGGTGAAGGCGGTGGAAGGGTTCTTTGGTCTTGGAATGGTGGTGGCGCCGCGACGCTATATGGGTCTTGTTGGCGCGCGATCTTGAGCGGTCTGGGCCATGTTGTTCGCGATCTTTGGTTCTACTATCCGCGACCCTTGCCGCGACCACGGCCTCCTCTGTCGCGGCCCCTGCCACTCTTTCCACCGCGTCCCTGCTGTGGTTGAGAGTTTTCTGGCGGGGTTGGATCTTGAGGGCGTGTTTCTACAGCTAACACCTTTTGATTGTGCTCATCCTGCTTAGCACGTCGAGTCTCTTCGAGCAAAACTGCGAGCGAGCTTTGTTAAAGCTGGGTAACAGATCTGCCTGTTGAATCATGGTAGCCAATGTATCATATTCGCCTTTAGGGAGGCCATCAATCAAATGTAACACCAGTTTGGTGTCAGTAACATGTGAGTCGACAACAACAAGTTGATCCATCGGGAGTTTTAACTGTTTGCAGTATTCAGTCACATTGACAAAGTTTTCAAGACGTGTATTATTAAATTGCTCCTCTAAATACACAGCACTGGTGTGCTGATTGTCCTGAAAAATTTCCTCCAAACGATTCCACAAGTAACGAGCGGTGGAGTCAGATTTCATGATAGTAAGAAGTAGATCCTGAGAAATACTACCATATATCCATTGTTTGACGCCGACGTCTAGACGACGCCAAGTAGAATCATCAACCTCCGGAGGACGCGGAATGGTGTCATCAATATGATCAAGCACATTATAGATACATGCATGATTGCGAAATAGTTCAACCCAAGGAGAAAACTGATTGTTTTCTTGATCAAGAAGGATGGGGATATGGTTCTTGATATTGGAAACAGTTAGGGCGAGATGAAAAGATGGTGACGACTTGGTGGTGGGATTTGTGTAGGTAGAAGTGTCAAGAACAGTGGGAGAATCCTAATCATCCATTTAGAGAAGAGATGAAAGAAGATGAAAAACCTAGAAATTTTGGAGGGAGGCGCTGCGGCAACCGAGAGATGGGGGGGGGGGGGGTTGCGGCGGCGTTAACTCTAAAAAAAACTAGTGTTTTTGTTTTAGCCTCTTGATACCATGTTATATGATATTAATCTCCCTTGGGGAGTCTTCTCATTAATATCAAAGTATATATAGAGTACAATATTCATCTCTTATACAATAGGAATCCTAAGCCTATACAAAAGAGGAATTCTAGTCTTACCATAATTATATTTACGCAATATATGAAAATATTCTAATTATGGGTAGAGAATATTGTGACTACTAAGTTGCACACGTTTACACATATTACATACATATTATGCCAATTTGGTTCACAAATTATAAAACCACTAAATTGCTTAAAAGAAAATTATACAAATATATAACCTTCTCTTTAGGGTATAACAGGTTGAAATTTAAATTATTATATAACCACCAAAATCACAAAAGCCATAATTTTTCTCTTCAGAGATGATTTTTTTTCCAGATGTTCTTTAACAGTTGATATGGATATGAGGGTTAATTTTCGAAATAAATTTATGTTGGAAAATACATTAACGTGAGTTAAAGTTAATCCTATTATTTATGACTCGAATAATTGGGGCTCCGTACGTCGGAAACATCGTTTCCACACACGTTGTACCAAAGATCGTAAATTTCCTTAGTGAAAGAGATATTGGTACGTAAACAAAATGTTTGAGACATGAAATATAGACAGTTATTGGCCAAATGACGAATGTTTCACGTTGGCAAATGAAGGAAGAAGTGTACAATGCGTAAAAGATGAAACGAGTCGAAAATTGTCGCGGAGCCATGAAGGGCCGCGGCGCAACCACCGTCGGAGCCGCAACGCCTCCAGCCTGAGCCGCGGTGCTTGGTGGCTGGTTGGATACTGGAATTCAGGTGCCGCGGCGCCTCCCAGGCAGAGATTTGGCACTTCGATGGCCGAATACTCGACGGAAGACAAAAAGTTTCTGACTTTTGGGCTGGTTTTGGAGTATTGATCCTCCATTACTTGACACTTGAATTCAGTCTTTATTTGGCTAAGTTATACCCGCTAAATAAGTGTCATTACATGGCCATTGATTGTCATTAGTTGGCGAGATGAGAGGTCATCTTACACACATTATAAATTGAGGCCTTAGGCTCAATTGAAGAACACACAACATACAATAAGATTTTCTGAAACCTCTTCCTCTCTAAGAATTCTTTCATACACTCAAAGGTTCTTCTTGAGAAACACTTGAGTATTCTTTGCTCATTTGTTAGTTGTTGTTTTATCTTGGAAGACAGTTGTCCATTAACGTAAAAGGATATATACGGGAAATAATTTCTTAAGGACAGAGTGAATATCACTCGACTCAGCAGCGCCTCTGTAATGCTACCGGATTTAGTGTCTTTTGGTTTCAGGTTATAAAGATCAAGGGACTTGCTGCAGTTGAACGAAGATCCAGATATCCAAGACTCTAAGATTGATTCAAGGACGAAGTTCAAGAACTCACAAGTTTACTGTAGCCACAACTCTTGTTGGGCTGTTAACTATTGTAATCATTATAGCTTATTCTTTCGAAGCACTAGTAGTAGTAGTAGACTATTCTCGTACATTCGTTGTGTAACTAACAATCTTAAGACATTATATGTACTAGTGGTTGAAAGATATTTGCCAGCAGATATGCTACTAAATCTGGCTGTGGTTTTCTTGAGGAAAACAGTTCTGTTAACATTTCTAACACTGTCTTTGTCAACAACAAAGTTTTCAAATCTGGTCCTAGTATTGGCTCTCTCTTTGACGATAGTTACAAATCTGTCTCTGTCAAAGGTGGGATATGTGGATCTGATGAGGAGCTTCAAGATATTGTTGATAGTCATGCTAGCAAGGCTAAGGATCCAGGAAGTGTTGCGGTAACTGCTCCCAAGAATGGTGTGAACAAGCGCCCGCAAGAGGTTGAAGATGTCAACTCGGACATGAGGAGAAGGCTAAAGATGATGTTTCATCATGCAGCAGAAAGCGTACATCTTATGGTAAAGAGGATTTGGACACGCAGTCCAACAACGTGACTAGCGTTGGCCGGAATCCAAAAGGTCTAAGGTAATAATTCTTCCTTGTCCATAATATGTTTAGAGAATTTCTGAATAAAATGGAATAAAGCAAGGTTAGGAATATGAAGTGTTTTCATTAAAAACTTATATTCCCTACACCCTAAAATCAGAAATTGGACTACTCACCTTCTCATTTAAAGATTAGACTGTTATAGACAACATACTAAAAAATATGGACTTAGGTTGTAATAAATTGGATTTATGGACAATCCTAAGTAAAGGAAGAGGACTAGAGACAAACCTATCACCATTTCTGACAGAAGATCCGTCTTTTGATAGGATAGTATTGGGCACTCAGTCATACAAAGCCTACGGGCGACTGTACTGGGCCAGATTTTTACAGATCTAAACGATCTGAAATCCATAAAAAGGAAGAAAAGAAATCGGACACTCAGTCTGCCAAGAAACTGGAGTGGGCTAGAGTATCTAGATCATTTATGATCCGGTTGCGCCCTAATCACAGGCAAGAGGTTATTCATGTGAAACAACGCCACCTTTAAAGTAGAAGGAGTTGAAGAGGTTGTCCTCAAAGGACTTCAGGGAATGGGATCCCTCTAACAAGAGGTGATACATGTCCCAAATTTGGTGTCTAAGGCGTTGTTGGTCAAGCTGGTTTTAGACTAGTCCAACAGGTCTGTAACAACTAAGAATGGTACAGTATGTCTGTAGCCAAGTGAATAATATATTTGTAATCTGTCAATCTATTCCTTCATAGATTAAGACACGTTAAATAAAAAGTTATTCAAAACTAATTAAGTTGAGATTGTTGTTGTCTGTCGACATAAACCCTCAAATAAATGTGAGGTAAGCGAAGAGGAAAAATCACCTTTACATTCTGTCGAAGGAATATCAAAATAAGGGAGGAGACAAGTACATTGTGATCTTCACTGACTATGGTATAACATATTGCATCTTTTTTTGAAGAACAAAGATTAATTTGTTAAAGCAGATGAGCTCTACAAAGCAGAAGTTGCAAAACTACTAAATCTACAAATTGAGGAGTTAATAGTGATAGAGGAAGAGAATGTGAAGCATTGTTTATCAAACAATTGCTCTTTACTCACCTCAGTCTAACGGTGTTAGCCAAGCACATATCCGTATGCTCAAGATATGTGGGGCAAGACGATCCTTACCGCTTATGTGATTCTCAACAGAACTCCGCATAAGGATAACGATAACACTCCATGTGAAACATGGAAAGGATCTCATCTACAAAGGTTGTGATATGGTGTGACTTGGTAGAGGTTGGAATACCAGAACAGGTCAAGTTGGACCTAAGACTTTATATTGCATATCCACTGGATCTGCAAATAACATTAGTGCTTATGGAATCTTGGATTAAAGAATGTTGAATTCTTTGAAGATAGCTTTCCTTAAGAAGAAAAAAGTAGTATTTGCTCGAGGTTAACAAGAACCCACGAGTGCCTGACTGTCCGGAACTAGTCATTCCAGATCTACAGGACTCGAAAGTTGCTAACTATCAGGAACTTAATGTTTCAGATCTACAGAACTCAGGGATTCTAGATATTGAACCAAACTAGAGCAAAAGAGGGGAAAAAGACTTGTGTCAGGCCTCTAGCTTGTATGGTTGAGAATAAACCATGGACAATTAAAGAATTGTCATCTCCAGAAGTATCGCTTTTAGAAAGAAGCTACAGAGTGAGAAATAGATTCCGTCAGATAGAACCATACTTATGTGATGGTTGATCTTCCTCCGGAAAAAGAACCTTTAGTTGTAAAAATAGATACTCAAATTGAGTAAAAATTAGATTGATCTACTAAAGAGTATAAGGCCTCGGCTACTTGGATATATGCTCCACTGTGAATAGCTTAACATCTAGGGTCATTACAGTCTTACGTGACATGGATGATTGAGACAGCCTTCCTAGCCGGAGAGTTGGTTTAGTGGACGGTTGAGCTTCTTTCTGAACTTCCTTGTTAATACCTGAAATGTGTACATTTTGGTCCTGGAAGTTTCAGATAAAACAGAAACAATGAATCTGACTACAAAAAAATTGACTCTGAGTCTGTCGATTTGTCAAATCTCGAGGGTTATGTGGTTCCAAGGAAGAGAAGAAAGTCTGTCGACTTGTCAAATCTCTGTGCGGTCTAAAATAGGCCCAAAGCAATGGTATGAAAACTTTGATGGTACTCTACTATCAAAGGGTTTCTCCATTAATGAGTGTGACAAATGTGTCTACATGAAAGGTAATTCTGGCCCGTTCATCATGATGTGCATTTACATAGACGACGTGTTGCTCATAAGGAGAAGTCCTGGGTTGATCCTAGAGAATAAGATTTTATTGAAACGATGTTTCGATACGAATAATATGGGTATTGCATATGACATCTTAGGAATTGGGATATATAAGACATCTAATGGACTGGTCTAAATCAAACTCATTTGTGAGGTGTTTTGACAGTCTCGTTGATGTCACCAATGGATATGAATCATATAAATGATTGAAATTATGGTGGACCCATATACTATGAGGGATATGCGTAGGTCACATATAGTTAAATATATTTTACACACTACAACTGACCTGGTATTGGCTCATAAAGAAAATCAGTTGAGCTAAGGTTCACTCGTGATTCTGGAAATGATCAATAGAAGGCTTTAAATGGTATGTGACGACATCTGAATTATTCACTTATCAATGGATTATGGTATTCTGGATGTCCAGCGGTTCTGGGAGAACTCAGTGATGCAAACTGTACATAGGACTTGAAGAAAACCAAAGCCACAAGTGGATGTGCATGGTGTGTTTTTGGAAAATCCTCTAAGCAAACTTGCATCGACCGATTCGTGATGGAATCGGAATTTATCGCTTTGTGCAAAGCATGATGAGTAGTTGAGTAATTTCACGGCCTCTTAGAGGATGTCCCTCATTGGGAGTAACTCGTGCCTTCGTCAGTTATACACTATAAGGGCACGAATAACGGCGTCTAGACATAATTATCGGACACATAAGACCGTATGGCAGTTGATCATCGTGGGTGTCACTTTGTCAAAGGATATAACGAACCCTTTAATTAAGGAAATACCCGAAGATCAAAAGTTCTGCCGGTCTAGGAGAATTGACATAAAACCCAAACTATAAGAACGGATATGGTGGAAACCCAACCATACTGACTGGAGATCCCAAGAATTTGGTTCAATGGGAAAGCTAAATCGTAAAGGTTCAGTTGAGCGCTTTGGTGGAAGCAAGAGCACTTCGGATGATGATTTATGTAAAGAAATATGAATCCAAAGTCGTTCCTGTGATAAACCTTAAAGTGTTACATGCATGGTGGGTAGAGGTTAAGTTTCCAAAATCTTTAATGATCCTCACCGGTTGAGGTTAGGGTTGGGAAAACTTTTAATGATGCCTAACACTTGTGAAGTGAGGTATAGCAGGATACCCTGTAGGAGACCACCTATTTAAGTGCGAGGACTGACGGCCTCAAATGAACGCACTTAAGAATCCAAGTGTGTTCACGGCCACAACGAACAAAATATTAAGAAGAACAGAGTAAGGAAAGTTGTTGTGTTGGTACCATTGTCTTGGATTACACTAAACACTGACGGTTCAAGACATCACGTTCACCGCGCAGTAAGTACGTCCGATGGTATTCAACTTTCGAATGTTCAAAGCCACGACTACCTATCTAGATGCAACATCGATCCGCTGAAAGATTGCTAGAAAGACACCATGTGAGTGCACCAAAATCTCTTTCAAGAGGGGATTGTTGAAAATTTATTAACGTGAATTAAAGTTAATCTTATTATTTATGACTCGAATAATTGGGGTCCATACGTCGGAAACGTCGTTTTCACACACGTGCACACGTTGTACCAATGATTGTAAATTTCTTTAGTGAAAAAAATATTGGTACGTAAACAAAATATTTGAGACATGAAATGATAGACGGTTATTGGCCAAATGATGAGTGTTTCACGTTGGTAAATGAAGGAAGAAGTGTACGATGTGTAAAAGATGAAACGAGTCAGAAATCACCGCGGAGCCATGAAGGGCCGCGATGCAGCACCGTCGGAGCCGCGCCACCTCAAGTCTGAGCCGCGACTCTTGGTGGCTGGTTGGCTACTGGAATTTAGGCGTTGCGGCGCCTCCCAGGTAGGGTCGTGGCGCTTCGAAGGCAGAATGCTCGACGAAAGATGGAAAGTTTCTGACTTTTGGACTGGTTTTGGAGAGTTGATCCTCCATTACTTGACACTTGAATTCAGCCATTATTTGGCTGAGTTATACCCTCTCAATAAGTGTCATTACATGACCATTAATTTTCATTAGTTGGCTAGATGAGAGGTCATCTTACACACACTATAAATTGAGGTCTTAGGCTCAATTGAAAACACTACTACATTTCTAGGCTAATGCGACGCCTCAAAATCATCGCATTAGTGCCTTCTGGCCATTGCATTAGACCTAATGCGACGGCTAGAAGACGTTGCATCTGCTGCTATTGCATTAGGTCTAATCTGGCGGCGGAGGACCTAATCACGGCGGTTATTCTTGCGCCGCATTAGATGTGCACCTAATGTGACGGCTGCCCTTAGCCGTCGCATTAGCTGCATATCTAATGCAGCGGCCACTACTACCTAATCACGGCGGCCGGCGTGTCGCATTAGATATGTATTTGTTGAGAGGCTATTTTGACACTGTCTGGCGGCGAGGGTAGCCGTTGTATTAGATGTGCACTGTTTGATTGCTAGATTGTTCACAAATTACAAAATGTACAATATTACAAAAGGATTAGCTCACAATATTGCAAAATGAAAAAATAAATAATAAAAAGAGCAAAATAATAATTAAAAAAAAGATTGTATTACTAATTGTTCACAAATGTACAATATTAGACCTCATAGGACATATTACAAAATAATTGTTCACAAAAGTATCTACTGTTAAGATGTTCTTTTATCCTCATCTCTTGTACAACACTGATCGCATCCAAATCACAAAGAATGTGATCCAAGAAACCCATAACAGAGAATGTCAAGAAACCATTAAAATCTCAAAATCAATCCCAAACTTCATTTCCGCTCAAATGTAGACAACACAAGACTCACTTTCTTTTGTTCCTAAAAATAAGGACCAAAACTATAAACTTTCAGCTAAAATTCAGATATCACGCCTATAAATCAAACAAGTTATAAGCAATAAAAGTAAGAACATAAAAATGAAACAACAAGAACTTGCTGAATTATTTAACTCAATTGCTTTCGGGTCATTATTATCACATAAGCTAGTGTAAATCTCAAGTTTTCAACCACAATCACCTTCAAAATTCCTTGCTTAAGGCTAAATATTATCTTCGTGCCAAATTATCTTTAGATTATGAAATCATCAAAAAAATGCTTGCAATACAACTCCTAGGAATTTAACTACAAAAGGAAAGACCACCAATAAAAATAGACAGGGACTTCCTCTCCAAATGTCAAAAGCAAGAGAAGCCACAGCCCACACCATAGTTATTCCTCTGCCATTTACCCCACAGTGAGAGTGATGAAAAGGCTTGTAGAACCCATTGATCTATCATTGTCCCCCTTCTATGGCTTATGAAGATGCTGGTCACTAGCAATTACCTTCTACAAGCGTTCTGGTAAAAAAAGAATAGTACTTGAAAACAAAATTTTCCAGCATATCTAATAAAAATGTTATTTAGCACATTTAGAGTCTATCAAGAAGTAAAGAAAGTGAGAATCACATTCACCTATAAGAATAGAAAGGAAGTGAAAGAAAATGAACGAGATCACATTCACTAAAAGCTTATCTGTGAATAGAGCCTTATGCAGAATGCAGAATTACGTTATGCAAAAAATTAATGACCTTACAATTGTTATGGTAACATTTCAACTTTACAGGCCACTGTCATTGGCATACTCCAAGAAAAGTTGTTAATTGACAAACAATCTACTTTTAATGTAACTTTGCAAGCATTTTTTGATGATTTTATAATCTAAAGAGAGAACAAAGGCGTAATACTTCAGAAAGAAAATATTAAAACCATAAATAATGTCCTCATGTAATCCAATAATATACTTATGTATATAAGCTTATAAAAGGGTATAGTACTTTCCAAAGAAGATAACCCACCAAAGGCATCATCTTATTATTACTACAGTATCTAAAATATGCTTCCTATTATTATTTCTTAAACTTTCCAGTTTTTCTTGGTCCAGGAACTTCCATTGTACAGTCCCTTAGGGACTTAGTTCACCTTTAGTTTCTTTTTCTGTACAAGCCATCATTGACGTTTGACAAGATTAAAGTACTTACAGTATTCTAATAGTAAGGGTAGGAATTATAATCGACGAAGTAACAATGGTAAAATCTGAGCAAATCTATACACATACAGTAATCTAACCTTGAATTAACAACGGCAAAACATGAAAGGAGAAGGTAAAACGTAATCTAACCTTGGAGAAGAGGGAAGAGCAGTTTGACGAAGTGGATGCGACGACGAGTGGAAAATGGTGACGACGGCGATGGGAAGGGATGGCGAAGCGATGGCGATGGGGAAGGGGATGGCGGCGGCGCGGTGGGGAAGGTCACGGCGGCTAGCGATGGGAAGGCAAAATTTTTTGGAGGGTTTAGAAGTGGAGGGTAAATGAAAATATAAAATAAGATTTAAGATTTTAAATCGCTGCCCGTCGCATTAGTCTCTTAAGGCCGTTGCATTAGCATTCTATGAGTCATTGCATTAGCCTTGGACAAATGAGCTGTCGCATTAGCCTTGGACAGTCGTTGCATTAGATAGGCTAATGCGACGGCCAAGTTGAGACGTTGCATTAGACCATATGCGTCGTTGCATTAGCCTATTTAATGCAACGACCACGAATTATAATGTGTACCCGTCGCATTAGCTACATCTAATGCGACAGCACTACAATACCTATCACATTAGACCTACCTGGGGTGTCGCATTAGGTCAGAAATGTAGTAGTGAAAACACACAACATACAATCAGATTTTCTGAAACATCTTCCTCTCTAAGCATTATTTCATACACTCAAATGTTTTTCTTGAGAATCACTTGAGCATCATTTGCTCATTTGTTAGTTGATGTTTTGTCTTGGGAGACAGTTGCCCATTAACGTAAAAGGATATATACGGGGCAATAATATCTTAAGGACAGAGTGATATCACTTGACTCAGCAGTGCCTCTATAACGCTACCGCATTTAGTGTATTTTGGTTTCAGGTTATAAAGATCAAGGGGATTGCTGCAGTTGAACGAAGATCCAGAGATCCACGACTCCAAGATTGATTTAAGGAAGAAGTTCAAGAACTCACAAGTTTACTGTAATCATAACTCTTCTTGGTTACAAGGCTGTTAACTATGGTAATCATTATAGTTTATTCTTTCGAAGCACTAGTAATAGTTGTATACTACTCCCGTACATCCGTTGTGTAACTAACAATTTACACAGACTTCAAATCCTACAAAATCGTTTGTGAATTGCCTGTTAGGGAAGAAAAACTAGAGACCCAAAAAAAGATAACAAAAAAACAGAAAGATAAAAACATAATCGAGAAGCAAAGGGCTCAAACTCACCAGATCTATCATGTCGCCACTATCATATGGTGATAACTAGAGACGTGAAATTAGGTTTTACATTGCAAATTTGGAAATTCCTGCACCAAGGCCCAAGGCACAAAAGAAGTTGAAGGTGTTAAGAGTGTCACATCGAAATTGAAAAGAGAAACTTCTTATATGAATCTTGAGCCTAACTCAATTCCAAAAGCTATGAGGATTATCCAAGTTATATAAGAAGTGCATACTATCATTCCATATCTGATGTGAGACTTTAACAGAAGGGTTTTGGGAAATTTGGAAAATGAGGAAAATATAGCGCTCGTTTTTTAAAAATTTAGTTTCTAACGACCGACATTTATGTTTTTAAACACCAGATATCATCCCCTTGTTATTGTTGAACTAAAAATTGATAAAAACGATCGGAAAAAAAACCTATCGCTATAAGTACTTTTATAACGACCGGATTCATGTTCCGTCGTTAGTAAGTGGTCGCTAAAAACCAATATTCTTGTAGTGAGAGTACATATTTGTTTAGCTAATCAAATAAGAATAATTCCAACATTGAGAAGTACGTGTTGTAACACTTTTTGTTTGGTGGAAAGTCTTCACAATGAATTTCCAACTAACCCTTCGATTTTGTGTGTCTACCTACCCCAAACTTCTTCTGTCAACTACCATTCTTCTTATATTTTGTCTTTTTTTATTCACTGAACTCCCCACTCTCTTGCCAAATCAGAGCCACCCACCAGGACCCCTTCTTTTATATCATTTTTGCACTTCTATTTATATACTAGTTGCTTCTAGCTACTCCTTCATTGCTAATTCAATCTAATAGTAATTTTTTTTAGCTATCCTAATGGCAGATTGGGATCGATCGAGCACATCAGATAATGCCTCAGTGGTCTCAGCTGGTAATTAACTTTTCATAATTATTTTTATAGCAAACGGTCTTTTTCTATCTGCTAGTCAATTTATTTTCAAGAGAGGTAGAGAACTTTATATTATAATACTCTAATAATGCCACAAATAACTACTAGTCTACTACTATATTTAGGGGTGTTCACCGGTCCAGAACCGGACCGGAACCGGAATGGACCGGAACCGGAATCCAGAAATTTTCTGGACCGAGGACCGGAAAATTTCTCGGTCGATTTTGGACCATTGGACCGTTTTTTAAATGCAATTTATAAATTATAAATTTTTAAGAATGTGTTCGTTTATCAATCTCATTAAATATGTTTGTTTTTTTCCTTATCCTTCAATAAACTTTATTTCATTAATATGACTAACTTAAAGAAAATCACCAAATGTACTTGGTTCGTATACGAACTACTCATTAATTAAAGTTACACACCACATTTATATTTTCTATTTTCTATTTTCTATTTGGAATTTGGACATTCCTGAAACTAGGGGTGCACAAAAGGTTAAAACCGGACCGAAGATCGAAATTACAGAATACTCGGACCGAATGGACCGAATGATTTGCCCCCAGTCTCCCAGCCACCACCACCCCCACCCCCCCCCCCCACCCCCCGCCAGCCCCCCGCCAGCCCGGACGTATTGACATATCTAATATAGGTTGTAAATTGATCAAACTTTATACGGTCATAACTTTGCGCTCGGACGTCCGATTTACCTAAAAAAAAATTGATTTCGCGTATTTTTTTGATACGGGGGCGGCCAAACTGCAAAATCAATTTGGTTCCGCCGATTTCTCCAAAAACGTCCATCTTGCCCCTCAATTTCACTTTTCCCCCAAATCGTTACGTTTTTCCCCTTTTCAAATCTAAATATCTCGCGATGTACAATTGATTTCAACGTAAAAATTGCGTGGCACCGCATCCGAGAATGTCAATTTCAGTATTGGAAATTCAATTTTAAAAAAAAAACTGGGCCCCGGAACCCCCAAATTGTTACGTTTTTTCTATTTTCAAAGCTAAATATCTCGCGATATACAATAGATTTCAACGTTCCAATTTTCTGGTAATGTGTCCGGGAATGTCAATTTCAATATTGGAAATTCAATTTATAAAAAAATCCGATTCATTTCGGTCCGAGGAAAATTCGATTTTACGGACCGAAAACCGAATCCACCATTTTGATGCATCAAGACCGGACCGGAATCCACCGATCCGGTTTTCCGGTCCGGTCCTGTTTTGTACACCCCTAACTATATTTAACCTTTTAGCTACTATTTTGAATTCAAAAATACTACTCCTACTAACTAAACTAGTGTTGTGAACGTGGCATGTTTTTTTGCATGATGTAGCTAAAGACAAATACACAATTTAAAGTTACATCAAGCTTTATTATTAAATATTTATAGATATTTAGTGAATTTCTTAATACATAGACAAGGTCCGAAAAAAAATTATTGAATTCACGTAAACTCATATGTTTCATTGTAGATCCGCCTCCAGTGGTAGCATTAGAGACCACCAACGAAGAAACCTCTAAACCTGAATTTTCAGAAGACGAGGTAATACTCATTGCTAAAATGTATAACTTGGTTGGCGAGAGGTACGTATAAATATATGTATATGTATATTATATTAATAGCAGGTATTTCAATTCTTGAATTTGGTGCATTTGATGTTAATTAATAATCGAAATGGTCCCTTAGGTGGTCACTAATTGCTGGAAGAATCCCAGGAAGAAGTGCTTATGAGATTGAAAAGTACTGCAACTCGAGATACTCCGAGAACAAGTAAAATTCTTGAAAATATTTCCCATCCGATTGAGTACTTTGTAGTATGTATTTGGACATAAAAATTGTGATATTAAAAAACAAAAAAAATTGAGAACGGATATTTAGAAATTGAATTGTGATTGCACTTGTATTTAACTTGAAAAATATTAAAAAGTGTCAAGAGTCTCACATCAGATATGGAATGAGAACATGGACTCCTTATATGAAGTTGGACAATCCTCACCCTACAAGCTAGCTTTTGGGGTTGAGTTAGATCCAAGATCCATTTTTTACATGGTATCACTCATTCCAGTTCTTTGTTCGTTGATGTTGGACCCCCAAATTATATTGTTCACGCTCCAGTTAACGAGGTCTGGGCGTGTGGGGAGTGTTAAGAGTCTCACATCGGATATAGAATGAGAACATAAACTCCTTATATGGAGTTGGACAATTCTTACCCTACAAGCTAGCTTTTGAGGTTGAATTAGAGGCCCAAAGCTATTCTTTACAAAAAGTTTTTGTCACGTGTGGAAAAAATCACTTGAAAAACTTATCAAAACCACTTTTATAACTTATTATTGTCTTGATTTTTTTAGTAAATAAAAAAATCAACGGGCCATAGTGACTGAATTAAATTTAAAAATAACTTGTCTTATTACCATGCTAAAATATGTTCATGGTTTGTATACTCCATGAGAAAGTTGCAACAAAATTTTCAGTTGAGCAGCTTGCATGAATAGTCTTATTATTAAACGATATACAAAGTATTCAGCTACTTAATTTAATGGTCTAACTGAACAAAAAAAATTAGACACAAAATTATTTATTTATTCAGTTTAAGATATAATTATTAAAAAACAAAGTGGGAACAAATTACACACTTAAATAAATATTGTCGATTACAACAATTAGATAGTTAATTGCACACTTAAATAAATTTACAATGGATTAGTTTCCTCTAGAAACATTGATACGGTTAGGGCAATTTCTCTGGCTATGTCCCTCATTCCGGCACATACCACATCTGTTCCGGTGCCTACTCTTCTCCCTTTGATCCATTTCAGTACGGATCCGCGTAGATTGGGGACGACCTTTTGGATCTCTCCTCATCATTGGATCGTGGCACAATTCAGTTCCAGTGTATTCTGGCCAGTATGAATCATGAGGCACTGCTGGGAACTCTTTCAAGTAAGTGTTGAAAACATACTGTAATGTGTACTCGGGAGGCACATAAATCATATAGTCATGGTGGATAGATGAACAAGCAGCGATGACATGTGAACACGGATAATGTATGCTTGAAATTCGCCACAATCACACCTTCACCTTTCGAGTGGAGTATACCCCCTCCAAACTTGAATTTATTTAATAAAAAATTAATTTAGTTGACTATCTAATACAAATATCATCAACTTGAAATGCTTATTCTTATGAAAATGCTTTGCCATTTCGAAAACAAATATCATCAACTTGAAAATTAACTAAATTGCGATTACATTGAGTTCAATCTTCAAATCCTCGGAAATACCGTTGCATCAGGAATTTCTCGCCAGAATTTTATCAGTATTTGAAATGTATTTTACTTTCCATTTTAGGGGCGATAATTTGCCCGACATACAGCTCCAACCGAAAGATCATACTCATAGCATTGGATTGAAAGGGGAATCTGAGCATTCAACAGAAGAAATTAAGGGACTGAAGTGATAATTTTATGTTCTTGTGGGAGCTGAATATAAAATTTTAGTAGCGGGTAATTCTCTTTTTTTGTAAACATGTATATTATATAAACAATTGTATCCCTACCCATAATTAAAATATTTCCATATATTGTGTAAATATAATTATGGTAAGACTACGATTCCTATTGTATAAGGAATGAATATTGTACTCTTATATACTTTGATATTAATGAGAAGACTCCCCTCTGTTTCTTCCAAAAAATTCTTGGTTCTTCCTCTCTTCTCTTGTCGCGCCCATTTTCGACCGCGGCATTTATTTTCTAAATAGCGAACCCTGCTTAAAATAAAAATATTAGAAAAATAATAAATGCTAAATTGCAAAAAAAAGTGTTTAAATGTTTTAACAAGGTGCAAAAAGTGCTAAAAGTTTAAAAGAGGCTAAAGGTGCTAATGCTAAGAAGTGCTAAAAGGCTAAAGGGTTGCTAGAAATGCTAAGGGTTCGCGGAGTCGCCACCTAATTAATTGGGTGAATTAGGACACCTAAATGTTTAACTAGTTTAAAGTAAAACATTAACTCCATTTTAATGGTCTGCTAAACTTAGTGAGATTCTGGGTAAGGGTTCTTTATTAATCTAGAGGGAAGGGGTTAGGCACCCTCTAAGATCCGCTAACTTGCGGTTGTCCTGCCAAACCTAGGGTAATTATTTATGCTAAAAAATGCATGTTTGAAAGATATTTAATAGGAAGTATTTTTTAGTCAAAGATTAATAAGATTAGTGCTATAAAACAACATGTAAAGTTTAAAGCATGCTTTATATTTTTGTATTAAAATATGTAATGCAAAAATAGATTAATTGACTAAATGTGTACATTTGCCTGCTTAGATTAGTATATCACATGCTTGAGGGGGTTTCTTAGTATATAAAAATAAGATTTCTATATGGATGTTATAGCAAATGGGTTAGGAATAATATCATAGCTACATATGATTAATTATGCAAGTTAAGATTATTGGGTGGTTTATTATAAATGCTAAACAATGTATGGCGTGCCTAAAGTAATTAACTTAAGGGAAGCAAAATTAAATTAATTTCTATTTATTGATTCAAGGTTTGACTATTCTAAGTATTCTATTAATTACAAAATTAAATAATTAGGCAACAAATTTCAAACAAACAATATAGAAGGTGGATATGATCGCAGCTTCCAAGATGCGCGGCGACGTCGTCTTATCCTATTTTGTCTTAGGAATTTATGAAGCGGGAATGCAAATGCGGTGCGGGTTGCCATTTGAAATGACTTGCGATGGTCTCGCCGTGAGACTCTTTATTTTGCTCGGCGTGCCATGTAAACAAAGGAAGATAAGGATTAGTAATTGTCCAAATATTTATTAATCGAAGCAAGTATTTCACATATTTGAATCATTTTGTGTTCCGCAATTTGGAATAAACATTGGGCCCATAACATTTTTGAATTAATGGATCAAGATATAAGAAACTATGTGGACAAGCAATGGGCCTCGACGAACCCGATAATTAAGGCCAATCAAAGACGCACATTGTAATAAAAACAGACCTAAAATACACATCGAATGCCTAAAAAAAGCTAGTAGTATTGAGCTTTAGTGTATCAGTATGTGTGTTAGAAATATGTACACATGCTCTTGATGGATTAGATATAGGATAGTTATAAAATGAAAGACAAAATTCTCATGTTCAGTTATTTAAGAAGGAAAATAAGAGCATCTTAACATATTTAAATTTTAAGCAGGGGAACCAGCAGGTAGCTTCAAATGGATGACTTAGCCCAAGGAAATGACACATATTCTCCAAGAATTTTAGCATGTTATGACAAATCCTATCCCAACAACACCCCATTACATACGAGGTAAATGACGACATAGCTAATTTAGACAAAGGTATACGACTATCCAGTGTATTTATCATTTAGCAATTTTCTAAGCAAGTATAATGCTTAGAACAAGGTTGATGCAGTTGGTTTTATTTAAATAGCACATGAGGAAGACTTCACACACTTGGCTAGTTCATACAGTCTGCCCCAAATAGCAGATTTTAAAAAATGAAGCACATACTCACGAGATAGTCTAAACATGATTAGAATATCGCGTGCGTAATCGCTCGAATAACAGAGGACCTGAATATGGGTCTGGTTATTCACATTATCAAAGAAAGCTGGATAATCCTTGTTAGGATGAGCACCGGTGGTACACCAGGCTTAAACCATATTCAGGTACAACAAAAGTAGGGCATGCGGGGACAAATGCATTGATGCCAACAACACACATATAGCATGAGACTCGATAAGATGTATTCCTAACAACACGACGATTGGACTTATATTTTAGATTTCTGGATACGCAATCAGAGACACACAGTAAGGTTAGGAGCTCCCAAGTCATATAGCGGATTTGACTATCATATCTTGTGAATACTAACGTCTTACTAGGGTGAACCAATTAAGAAGGGTAGCAAAGTAAGACATGATTCTGACTCTAACATAATCGGCAAGCATCCAAAATCTCATTTAGTTAAGACTAGCATCGCATAACGTGGTCGACTTAATACTCCGCAGTCATACCGCCTAAATCTAAGCCATATATTCAAAGACGATTCCACATTAACACCTCGTTGAAAGTGTCAATAACGGCTAGTATTAACTAAGGTGTCTGATTTGCAAAGCACAGGCAATTGTAAATATTGATTCAACCATACTCAAATAGTTGCACAGAGAGTCATATTTTACATACTGATATTGAATAACATTAAAGACTGAAAGGGTAATGGTTTTACCTTCTCCGGGCAGCGACCCGGGGCAGCGTATCAAGTCGTCGGAGCCACTCGACGGGTTTTGGGTTTGCGATGCGAATAGAAGGGTAAAGTATGCTGGTAGGTTTCTTTGCTGGAATTAAAAGAGAAGGGATTCGAACTACTGCTAAGGGTGTCCCTATCGATTGCTACCCCCCCCCCCCTTTTGACGCTATGCTGCCCTCTCCCTCGTCTCTGTTTCGATGCCATGGGTGTGCTAACTGTGTCTCCTAAAGAAATGATTCCCCTGACTGAGCCCCTAACCGATGCTCCCTATCCTCTGCCCCCCACTGTGTTCGACTGCATGTGCGTTATATAGCCTCCCTCAAGGTTCTAATAATGGTAAGTAAATAAGGACGATTCTAGGCTTGATATTGGTGCTGATTTCGACGAGATTTGCTACTGATTCGAATCAGGATTTGGGCGCTGGTTATGGTAAGAAACACGTTGGCTGGGTGCGTGGGTAAAGGAAATGCCCGGATTCTCCGGCGAGAAATCCGGGCATGGCGGCGGTCGGGTGCTTTAGGGTTTAGTGCTCTGTGGGTTTTGTGTTTTTCGTTAAGAACGAAGGTGAGAGAGTTGAGGGCTTAAAGGGATGCTGGGGCAAGGGCGTGGGCTTTGCGGGTGTGGGCTTCGCGGGTCGCGGGAGATTGGGCTGGGTAGTTAATAGGTGGGCTGGACGAAAATGGTGGGTAATTAGTTAATTAGGCTAGTTAGTTTAATTAGCTAATTAATTCTAGGCAAGTGTATTAATTAATTAGTGCAAATGTGATTAAATTAATTAGGTGCTTTATTATAATTATCTAGGTGCTACATTAGTCTAATTATTTAGGTGCTAAATGCGGGCGCGTTATTTAACTAATGCTTAATACTTTGGAATGCGACGCTATTATTTAAAATCTTATTGTTATGCATTATTGCGAAGTTAAATTAAAATCAAAATGCTTAGATTGAATTATTTAAATGCTAAATGCAAAATATGATTTTTAAGAATTGTTTTTAAAGCTTTTATAAATGCGACGCTATTAAATGCATGTATTAGATTAAAATTGATTTTAAAGTTACAAATGATTACCAATAAATGCGGCTATGCTACCTGACACGACGTTATCGCTAAATTATGCATTTATTAATTATTTAAGAATTACGACAAAGCTTAAAGTTAATTAATGCGGACGCGAGACTCTAAGTGCTTAAAACTCTACGTAAGACGCAATTAAATTAATTATTTATGCCTGTATTTAATGTTTTATTCGCTGCATTTTATTATAAAAATCCTAAAAATTATTTTACAAAATTAGTGTAAATTTATAGTTAATGGCTGGACGGGAGGGTCAAAATTGGGTGTCAACAGATGTCCCTCTTTGTATGGAGATGATGGAAGAATCTTCGGACAAAGACGTTGACTCATAGCCAATTTTGTCTCGATCTTCAGAATTGCAGAAATGCTGGGCAGGTAGACAAGGCTGACACAAAAATCAAAACTGTCCCAGTGTCGAGTTATGACGACACTGGGTTACTATGGTCGAAACACCAAGGCAGGCTAACGCGGACTCAAAGATGTCCCAGTGTCGAGTTATGACGACACTGGGCTACCATGGTCAAAACACCAAGGCGGGCTAATGCGGGCTTAAAGATGTCCCAGTGTCGAGTTATGATGACACTGGGTTATGGTGCAAAAAGTAAAAGAAAATAACTGGCTTGAACCTGGGGTGTACTGCTATGGCTTGTGGTCTTTGGGTTCTACGGTGGAAGCGGACCGACGCTGAGGCGCTTCGCCAATCGTTGGGAAGGTTGGCCCCCAGATTGCCGGTTATTTGTAAGAGAAAATCCACGTTGTGCTCCTGCTGCTGCATGCTAAGACTTGAACAAACGGTTAGTGCATAACTGCTAAGGCAAAATAATTTTAAAAACAATGTAACTGTGAATAGAAAAGGTTATCCTGCAAAACGCGATGCCTGTTGTGTTGATGCGATTTTGCGAATGCTGTGATTTTCGTCCTTGCACAGACGTGTTGCGATTGTGAACGCGGGTATATTGTCCTTGCTGCAATTGTCCCTGTGTACTAAAGCTTAAGAAAGAGTTAGTGCATAACTGCTAAGACAGAATAATAAAGCATGCGTAAGAAATGTAATTTCGGGAGTATAGAAATCGTCCCTGCGTGATATGCTGATGATGGCGTCGTTTTCGGACTGGTCGTCGTTTTCGGACTTGTCGTCGTTTTCGGACGCGGCGTCGTTTTCGGACGCGGAGTCGTTTTCGGACTCGGAGTCGTTTTCGGACTTGTCGTCGTTTTCGGACTTGGCGTCGTTTTTGGACTTGTTGCTGCTGCTCCTGTAGACTAAAGCTCAAGGAAGAGTTAGTGCATAACTGCTAAGACAGAATAATAAAGCATGAATGATAAAAATGCAATTTTGAGAATAGAAAATCTTCCTTGTATAGATGTAATATCGCGATGATGGCGTCGTTTGGACTTGCTTCTTTGTCCGACGTCGTTATGCGGACGTTCTTGTTGGCGCCGTTGCGTGGACTTGCCGATTACGCCGTTATGTCCGGGCGTGTTCTTTGCCGGGCGCCGTTGCGTGGACTTGCCGACACGTTCGTCGTTATGCGGGCGTGTTCTTTTGGCGCCGTTGCATGGACTTGCCGATTACGCCGTTATGCGGGCGTGTTGCCGCCGTGTCGTTGCATGGACTTGCCGATTACGTCGTTATGCGGACGCGTGTTGCTGCGGCGTCGTTGCATGGACTTCTTGATTACGTCGTTATGCGGGCGTGTTCTGCCGGGCGCCGTTGCGTGGACTTGCCGATTACGTCGTTATGCGGGCGTGTTCTTCGGTGTCGTTGCATGGACTTGCTGATTACGTCGTTGTCTGGACGTGTTGCTGCTGGCGTCGTTGCGTGGACTTGCTGATTACGTCGTTGTTTGGACGTGTTCTTCGCCGCGTCGTGCGTAGACTTCTTTGTGTTGATAACGTCGTTGCCTGGACGTGTTGCTGCTCCTGTAGAATGAATGCTCCTGCAAACTAAGCTTGAGAAAAGACGTTAGTGTATACCTGTTTAAATGAAATGATAACTACATATGAGAAGTGCAATTTTATGGGTAGAGATGTCGTCCCTGAGATGTTGTCTTTGCGGACATGCTGAGCGTTGCGAATTGCCACGATGCCTTTCTTTGTGTGCGATGCGTGGGTTGCCAATTTGACTTTATGCTTGAGTTGATGCGCTAGGTTTTGTTGCGGAACTCTGAACCTTGATTGCTGATTGTTGATGCCCTTTCACACGCTTTGCTGCGGACTTTGGATTGTGCTTTTCGCTACGCTATCTGAAGAAACTTTTTCCGTATTTTACGCTTACCGTTGCACTTTCGCTTCATTAATATGAAAAGACCTGCGCTCAAAGAAAAATTTGTGAGTTTTGGGGGGGGGTCGATTCATATTTGACTTTGCTGCCTTGTTCCTTGATATCTGCGTGCCTGGCTTGTTCGGACTTGCAACCCCTGTCTGTCCCAGTTTTGAAAAGGGGGTTTGGCCTAAAATGGGTCTCAATGTAGTTGCTTATAGGCTATGTGTATTCTTGTCATTTTCAAAGCAAAGGGAAAGTTTCCTAATGGTGTGACCGAAGCCGATTTAGGCCGCCTACGTATCCCCATGAGGGAATCAGGTCGAACGTAGTTCATTACAAGCGAATATTGGGAAAATTAAAATTTCTAGATGTGGGACCGAGGCCGAGACGGCCGCCTACGTATCCACTACGGGAATCAGGTCGAACGTAGTTCATTAGCAAAACGAAAGAAAACATTATTAAAGCTTAAATATGAGTTTATAAATTATTCTGCTAAAATAAATTGTTTTTCCTATCCCGGCTCTAGGCGGACCAAGACAGGGGTGCAAATCCAATCAATATGCCTTCATGCTCTGCTTCGTGGCTGGCTGGGTCTTCGTGCTCTGCTGTCAGTATCTCCTTCTTTTGGCTTCTGCGTGGTGCCTGCTTGGATAAATAACTGATTCAGGCGGAGCGGGTTCTGGCAAGGGAACACCTCTCTTCCTTTGGGGTTCATTGTACTCATTGGGGTAAGCCTCCTCCACCTGAATGACTCCCTCCGATCGCCTCCTTACTTTGTCTCTCGAGTGTATAACACCTTCCCACGCCGTGTCCGATGGCTCCGAATGGTATGCATGACTTTTGTTTCCATCACGAGCTTTGGACTTGGGATTGGGCACATTCTTTCGAATTGGGTGGAGTATCCTCGCAAACCTCAACCTCTCAGACAACCGCGATAAAGGCTCGGCTAAATGGGCGATATTTTGGCCGGCCTTCGTGGTATTTAGGCGGTGTGAAGATATTTGGTGGGCGGGCTTGTGGCGTATACATACGGGTACCGCAGCGGTTGCCATATGCATCGCGAGAAGGGTTTGTGGTGGCCTTTGGTTCGTGTTTATTTAGGAGTACGTTAGGCATTCGGTTTTGTGGGATATATGGGTGCATTGTATATTGGTGAATGGGATATGTAGCAATGCATCGTAATAATTTGGAGATTTTTGACTGTTTTGGTTATTTGCAGTGACGAGTGCTCTGGTGAGGTTCTTGAGCCTTTTGATTTCGGCCTGCAGGGTTGCCATTTGCTGTGGTAATTGTGCGAGTTGCTCGACTGGATCTATGCTGTCTTTCTCTCCTGAGACCTCTGCTTTGCTTATAGGAACCAAGACAGGTTCACTGCTCCGCTTCGGATGTCCTTGAATCGGTCACCATTCTTTGGACCGCACTTTGATCTTGTGAAATATTGATGCTCTGCCATTGCTTAGTCAAATACGAACCGACCCTTTGGGGAGGATGATAAATCTTTCTAAAAATGCAACAAACGGTGTTAGCATAAAGCACATAATTTGCAAGTATGTAGCAGATATATCGCACATAGCACATTCAAACGTTTCCTAACATGCAGGGGGACCTCTTTATGCCAGAGGTAAGCCTAAACGTCACTCATGCGAGATTATGACGGATTTGTCCAAGTCGTCCAACTATAATGCCTTTGTTGGAAATGGCGACCAAACGACGGCACTTTTCCCAATTTCACTTGTCATGATTGGGCTTGGATTTGTCTATCATTGCCACGCTACACATAATATGCTGGTTGGTCGTTTGGGTTGAGAAACCCGTCGACAAGTTTGGTGTCTTCCTAATTGTGGTGTCGATGCCAAGGACCGACCCACCTAAGGTAAATGCATGCATGCCCTAAAATAAGGGTGGTATAGCTCTATCTTAAGTTTCTAAGATTTGGCTTTTCTGGACGCAAGGTTCCCGAGCGGACAACTCGAGTGAGAAGGCTACGCGGCCACCGGTTAGACCGGGCACTCCACGTATATTACCGACTCTCCTAAATTTGGATTTTGAAGAAAGAATTTTGCTGATGCACCCAGCGCACCTCGCATGTAGTGTGTGTTTGTGTGAATTTTCCAGAATGGAAGAAATATGAGCGGAATGCCAGTTTAAGGAAAGCAGTAAAGCAGGTAGCAATTTAAAAATATACAAAACAAAATACAGCACACAAAAAATTAAATGCAAAAGTAATTGCCAAATAATTATCCTAGGTTTGTTGTGGTTAAGAACCTAAAATCCCCAGTGGAGTCGCCATTTCTGTCGCGCCCTTTTTCGGCCGCGACTTTTATTCTAAACTCCTGCTGCTCAAATTAAAAGATTAGAAAAATAAAATAATAAAATGTTAAAGGAAAGTTAAAGAATGCTAAAATTGCAAAAGAAAGTGTTTAAATGTTTTAACAAGGTGCAAAAAGTGCTAAAAGTTTAAAAGAGGCTAAAGGTGCTAATGCTAAGAAGTGCTAAAAGGCTAAAGGGTTGCTAGAAATGCTAAGGGTTCGCGGAGTCGCCACCTAATTAATTGGGTGAATTAGGACACCTAAATGTTTAACTAGTTTAAAGTAAAACATTAACTCCATTTTAATGGTCTGCTAAACTTAGTGAGATTCTGGGTAAGGGTTCTTTATTAATCTAGAGGGAAGGGGTTAGGCACCCTCTAAGATCCGCTAACTTGCGGTTGTCCTGCCAAACCTAGGGTAATTATTTATGCTAAAAAATGCATGTTTGAAAGATATTTAATAGGAAGTATTTTTTAGTCAAAGATTAATAAGATTAGTGCTATAAAACAACATGTAAAGTTTAAAGCATGCTTTATATTTTTGTATTAAAATATGTAATGCAAAAATAGATTAATTGACTAAATGTGTACATTTGCCTGCTTAGATTAGTATATCACATGCTTGAGGGGGTTTCTTAGTATATAAAAATAAGATTTCTATATGGATGTTATAGCAAATGGGTTAGGAATAATATCATAGCTACATATGATTAATTATGCAAGTTAAGATTATTGGGTGGTTTATTATAAATGCTAAACAATGTATGGCGTGCCTAAAGTAATTAACTTAAGGGAAGCAAAATTAAATTAATTTCTATTTATTGATTCAAGGTTTGACTATTCTAAGTATTCTATTAATTACAAAATTAAATAATTAGGCAACAAATTTCAAACAAACAATATAGAAGGTGGATATGATCGCAGCTTCCAAGATGCGCGGCGACGTCGTCTTATCCTATTTTGTCTTAGGAATTTCTGAAGCGGGAATGCAAATGCGGGTGCGGGTTGCCATTTGAAATGACTTGCGATGGGTCTCGCCGTGAGACTCTTTATTTTGCTCCGGTGCGTGCCATGTAAACAAAGGAAGATAAGGATTAGTAATTGTCCAAATATTTATTAATCAGTAAGCAAGTATTTCACATATTTGAATCATTTTGTGTTCCGGCAATTTGGAATAACAGTTGGGCCCATAACATTTTTGAATTAATGGACTGCAAGATATAAGAAACTATGTGGACAAGCAATGGGCCTCGACGAACCCGATAATTAAGGCCAATCAGCACGCACATTGTAATAAAAAACAGACCTAAAATACACATCGAATGCCTAAAAAAAAACTGCTGTAGTATTGAGCTTTCGTGTATACTGTATGTGCGTTAGAAATATGTACACATGCTCTTGATGGATTAGATATAGGATAGTTATAAAATGAAAGACAAAATTCTCATGTTCAGTTATTTAAGAAGGAAAATAAGAGCATCTTAACATATTTAAATTTTAAGCAGGGGAACCAGCAGGTAGCTTCAAATGGATGACTTAGCCCAAGGAAATGACACATATTCTCCAAGAATTTTAGCATGTTATGACAAATCCTATCCCAACAACACCCCATTACATACGAGGTAAATGACGACATAGCTAATTTAGACAAAGGTATACGACTATCCAGTGTATTTATCATTTAGCAATTTTCTAAGCAAGTATAATGCTTAGAACAAGGTTGATGCAGTTGGTTTTATTTAAATAGCACATGAGGAAGACTTCACACACTTGGCTAGTTCATACAGTCTGCCCCAAATAGCAGATTTTAAAAAATGAAGCACATACTCACGAGATAGTCTAAACATGATTAGAATATCGCAAGCGCATAATCGCTCAAAGAATAACAGAGACCGAATACGGGTCCAGTTATTCACATTATCAAAGAAAGCTGGATAATCCTTGTTAGGATGAGCACCGGTGGTACACCAGGCTTAAACCATATTCAGGTACAACAAAAGTAGGGCATGCGGGGACAAATGCATTGATGCCAACAACACACATATAGCATGAGACTCGATAAGATGTATTCCTAACAACACGACGATTGGACTTATATTTTAGATTTCTGGATACGCAATCAGAGACACACAGTAAGGTTAGGAGCTCCCAAGTCATATAGCGGATTTGACTATCATATCTTGTGAATACTAACGTCTTACTAGGGTGAACCAATTAAGCGGTAGCAAAGTAAGACATGATTCTCGACTTCAACATAATCGCAAAGATCCAAAATCTCATTTAGTTAAGACTAGCATCGACAACGTGTCGACTTAATACTCCGCAGTCATACCGCCTAAATCTAAGCCATATATTCAAAGACGATTCCACATTAACACCTCGGTTGAAAGTGTCAATAATAGTATTAACTAAGGTGTTCATGATTTGCAAAGCACAGGCAATTGTAAATATTGATTCAACCATACTCAAATAGTTGCACAGAGAGTCATATTTTACATACTGATATTGAATAACATTAAAGACTGAAAGGGTAATGGTTTTACCTTCTCCGCAATGACCGGCAACAGATCAAGTCGCTTCTGAGCCACTCGACGGGTTTTGGGTTCGCGATGCGAATAGAAGGGTAAAGTATCCGTAGGTTTCTTTCTTGGAATTAAAGAGAAGGCGGATTCGAACCATCGCTGGCGGTGTCCTATCGATTGCTACCCACTTTTGACGCTTACGCCTCTCCTCGCCTCGCTTTCGATGCCATGGGTGTGCTAACTGTGTCTCCTAAAGAAATGATTCCTCGATCGAGCCCCCCTAACCGATGCTCCCTATCCTCTGCCCCCCACTGTGTTCGACTGCATGTGCGTTATATAGCCTCCCTCAAGGTTCTAATAATGGTAAGTAAATAAGGACGATTCTAGGCTTGATATTGGTGCTGATTTCGACGAGATTTGCTACTGATTCGAATCAGGATTTGGGCGCTGGTTATGGTAAGAAACACGTTGGCTGGGTGCGTGGGTAAAGGAAATGCCCGGATTCTCCGGCGAGAAATCCGGGCATGGCGGCGGTCGGGTGCTTTAGGGTTTAGTGCTCTGTGGGTTTTGTGTTTTTCGTTAAGAACGAAGGTGAGAGAGTTGAGGGCTTAAAGGGATCTTGGGGCGGCGTGGCTTTGCGGTGTGGGCTTCGCGGGTCGCGGGAGATTGGGCTGGGTAGTTAATAGGTGGGCTGGACGAAAATGGTGGGTAATTAGTTAATTAGGCTAGTTAGTTTAATTAGCTAATTAATTCTAGGCAAGTGTATTAATTAATTAGTGCAAATGTGATTAAATTAATTAGGTGCTTTATTATAATTATCTAGGTGCTACATTAGTCTAATTATTTAGGTGCTAAATGCGGGCGCGTTATTTAACTAATGCTTAATACTTTGGAATGCGACGCTATTATTTAAAATCTTATTGTTATGCATTATTGCGAAGTTAAATTAAAATCAAAATGCTTAGATTGAATTATTTAAATGCTAAATGCAAAATATGATTTTTAAGAATTGTTTTTAAAGCTTTTATAAATGCGACGCTATTAAATGCATGTATTAGATTAAAATTGATTTTAAAGTTACAAATGATTACCAATAAATGCGGCTATGCTACCTGACACGACGTTATCGCTAAATTATGCATTTATTAATTATTTAAGAATTACGACAAAGCTTAAAGTTAATTAATGCGGACGCGAGACTCTAAGTGCTTAAAACTCTACGTAAGACGCAATTAAATTAATTATTTATGCCTGTATTTAATGTTTTATTCGCTGCATTTTATTATAAAAATCCTAAAAATTATTTTACAAAATTAGTGTAAATTTATAGTTAATGGCCGGACGGGAGGGTCAAAATTGGGTGTCAACATCTCTAAATGGCTATCCCTGATTCTTCCACACTTTCTGACGCATCTACCTCCACAAACCCCACCACAAAGTCATCACTCCCGTTTCATCCCGCCCTTACTGTTTTCAACATCAAGAATCATATTCTCATCCTACTTGATCAAGAAACAGTCAGTATTCTCCTTGGGCTGAATAGTTTCGCAATCATGCATGTCTCTACAACGTGCTTTATCATATTGATGACACCATTTCGCGCCCTCCGGAGGTTGTTGATTCTACTTGGCGTCGTCTAGACGTCGGCGTCAAGCAATGGATATATGGTAGTATTTCTCATGATCTATTTCTCACTATCATGAAATCTGACTCCACAACCCGTGGCTTGTGGAATCGTTTGGAGGAAAAATTTCAGGACAATAAGAACATCCGTGCTGTGTATTTAGAGGAGCAATTTAACAATACACGTCTTGAAAAATTTTCCAATGTGACTGAGTACTGCAAACAGTTAAAGCTCCTGACAGATCAACTTGTTGCTGTCGACTCACCTGTTACTGACACCAAAATGGTGTTACAATTGATTGCTGGCTTCCTTAAAGGCGAATTTGATACATTGGCCACCATGATTCAACAGGCGGATCTGTTACCCAGCTTTAACAAAGCTCGCCACGCTTGTCGTCAAGAAACTCGTCGTGCTAAGCAAAGAATGCATCAGCACTACGGCGCTCCTCGTAAGCGAATCAGCGCGCGGTGCAAAGACAGACCTGCGGCGCCGCCCTATTCCAGCATCAAAGATCCTTCAACCCTTATTCCTACCATGGGTTGTTAGGTCCGCTCCAAAGACCACAAAGAAGCCCACTTCATACAGGATGCTCCAGCACTCTCCTCCGCCAGATACCCACCGAGTTGGGTCAAGCCAAAGACTCTCAACATGCAACAGCCTGACAACAATTGGTACATACACTCCGGAGCCACATCTCACATCACCCAGTCTGCAGGTATTATTCCCAAACTGTGCAGTTTAAAGCATCCTCAATATGTTACAGTTGGTAGTGGACAACGCATTTCAGTAAAGGGTTATGGTACATCATACACACAATCTCCCCATCCACAATTCTCCCTTAAAAATACCTTATATGCCTCACACATGATTAAAAACCTAATCTCTGTCCGCCAATTTATTCGTAATAATTCTGTCTCTGTTGAATTTGACCCTTTTGGTTTCACTGTAAAAGATCTTCATACGGGGACACCTCTTACGAGATGCAATAGCACGGGGGATCTCTATCCATTCACATCCACCTCCGCTGCCAGATCTTATTCTCCCGTCTCTCTAGCGGCTATTTCTTCTTCGACATGGCATAATAGGCTTGGTCACCCAGAACTCCAGTCTTTAATTTTCTTAGAGACAATAATTTCATTACTTGTAATGGGAAGCTTTCCCAAAATTGTGTTTCTTGTTCCTTAGACAAACATACTCGTCTTCCGTTTAAATCATCTACTAGTGTTACCTTTACACCATTTGATATAATACATGCCGATTTATGGACATCACTTTTTGTTAGTTCTCTCGGTCATAAATATTATCTTGTCTTGCTAGATGATTTTTCTCACTATATCTGGTTGTACCCTCTCAAATATAAATCGAAAGTGTTTACCAAATTTCTTGAGTTTCGACAATTCATCCAAACACAATTTGAAAAATGTATCAAATCATTTCAGAGCGATAATGGTCGTGAATTCAATAACTCTATGTTTCACCGTTTTTGTACCAATAATGACATGATTTTTCTTTTCTCCTGCCATCACACCTCACCACAAAATGGTAAAGCTGAAAGACTCATCTGCACCATTAACAATATGATTCTCACCCTATTGATTCATGTCTCCCTCCCTCCATCCTTCTGGGTATATACTGCTAAAATGTCAAAATACATTCTCAATATTCTCCCTACTAGCACTCTTCACAACATGACCCCTACCAAAATCCTCTACCATAGAGTCCCCTCCTATGATCATCTACGGATTTTCGGTTGTCTGTGCTATTCCAACCTTAGCTCTACCGCCCCTCACAAGCTCGCTCCTAGGTCCACTCAATGTGTCTTCCTAGGCTTCCAACCGAATCATAGGGGCTATCTATGCTACAATATGTCCACTCGTCAAATTCACATATCTCGTCACGTCACATTCGACGAGATCACATTCCCGTTTTTGAATCTTCAGAAATTTCAAAAACCGGATTACTCATTCCTTAACGAGTCTGATATCTCTCCTATCATCATTGATCAGCTTATATCTTCTGACTCGTCGACAGCGCCGCGACCCAGTGTTGAGGCGCCGCGACGCCAACTTTCCAGAGAGGTCTGTTCTCCCAACCCATCGACAGCGCCGCGACCCAGTGATGAGACGCCGCGTAGCCATATTTTCAGAGAGGCCTGTCACTCAGACAGCGCCGCGGCGCTAGATCCAGGCGTTGTAGCGCCTCCGATGGTTTCGCCCCCACCTTCTCCTTTTCCTACCCTACTATCAGTCTCAGCCCTCCCTACTCAACCAGCACCGCCTCCCACTGTCCCCACTCACAAAATGGAAACGCGTACCAAGCATGAAATCTTCAAACCCAAAGTCCAATTTAACTTGTCTGCCCAAATCATTTCTCCAATTCTCAAAAATCCTATATTGGCTAAACAAGACCCTAATTGGAATGCTGCTATGTCTGAGGAATTCAATGCTTTAACTAAACAGCACACATGAGATCTAGTACCTAGACCTGAGGGGGTGAATGTGATTCATTGTCTGTGGCATTTTCGTCACAAATTCAGAGACAGTGGAGATCTTGAGAGGTATAAGGCATGACTTATGGCTAATGACACAAATCAACAGGAGGGCATTGATTATGGTGAGACCTTCAGCCCGGTTGTCAAACCGGCTACCATTCGCATAGTTTTGAGCATTGTCATGGGCAAACACTGGCCGATCCATCAGTTTGATGTAAAGAATGCATTATTACATGGAGATCTGAGAGAAACAATCTACATGCATCAGCCGACAGGGTTCACCCATCTAGCAGTTCCTCACTATGTGTACCATCTCCGTAAGTCACTATATGACCTGAAATAGGCCCCCCGTGTGTGGTATGATCTTTTTGCCAGATATATCTTGCAGATTGAGTTTGTATGCAGTAAGAGTGATACTTCACTATTCATTTTTCATCGAGATAGTAGCACTGTTTACTTATTACTTTACGTGGATGATATTGTTCTTACTGCCTCATCTGACGGTTTGAAAAATGAGATTATTGTCTTGCTTAAGTCCGAATTTTCAATGACTGATTTGGGGAAGCTGTTACTTTTTGGGGATATCAGTGACCAGGTCTGTCAATCTTATGTTCTTGTATCAGCGTAAGTATGCAGAGGAGATTGTGTACAGGGCTAAGATGACGAACTGCAAAGAGGTGCCTACTCGAGTTGATTCTAAATCTAAGCTCAGTGTCATGGATGGTGCACCAGTCTTTGATCCTACTTTGTATAGGAGCCTTGCAGGTGCACTACAGTATCTCACCTTCACCAAGCCAGACATAGCTTATGATGTTCAGTAGGTGTGCTTATTCATGCATGCCCCAGAGAGTCTCATTTCATTGCTCTTAAGTGTATCATTCGATACATTAAAGACACTCTTGATTATGGTTTGCACCTATACCCCTCTACACCAAATAAGTTGCTTTCATATACGGATGCAGATTGGGCATGGTGTCTGGACACGCGACGCTCCACCTCCGGCTTTTGTGTTTTTTTAGGGGATAATCTGATTGCTTGGTCCGTCAATCGACAGGCTACCCTATCTCGTTCCAGTATCAAGACTGAGTACAGAGGCGTTGCAAATGTAGTAGCTGAGATTTTTTGGATTAGAAATTTACTGTTAGAACTTTAGTGTCCTTTGCGTCAGACATCTATTGTGTATTGTGATAACATCTCTGCCATCTATCTATCTCATAATCCGGTTCAACATCAGCGAACCAAGCATATTGAGATAGACCTACACTTCGTTCGTGAGAAAGTTGCACTAGGCCATGTCAGAGTGTTACATGTCCCATCATCATATCAGTGTGCAGACATATTTACCAAAGGAATTCCCAGACAGTTATTTCTTGACTTCAGATCCAGTATCAGCGTCCGGCCTTCTCCCGCTTCGACTGAGGGGGTGTGTAAACATGTATATTATAGAAACAATTGTATCACTACCCATAATTAGAATATTTTCATATATTGTGTAAATATAATTATGGTAAGACTAGAATTCCTACTTTGTATAGGCTTAGGATTCCTATTGTATAAGGGATGAATATTGTACTCTACATATACTTTGATATTAGTGAGAAGATTCCCCAAGGAAGATTAATATCATATTACATTTTTCCCAAAAAGAATGGAGGAGAAAAGGTCCATATATATATATATGTCTTATTTTATGTGAGATGTAGTTATTATTTAAGGAATTAAAGTAGTTTTTTGATCGAAATTATTTCATGAGCAATGGATCTCTCACTGGTGGAAGCACAAGAAGAAAGAAGACTAATTTCTTATGTGTTTAGGCAGTAAATATAAGGAATTTGGAATTGATTATGTGGATAACGGGTTACGGTTCGCGGATGAAAGGATAATCAAGTGAAATTGGGGGAATCTGTTAATCTAAGGGTAAAAACATTCTTAACAGGAGTAATTTTGACCAATTAGCATAACGTAGGATAATAGCCAAGCTTCTTAAATTTATTTTGAAAAGTAATTTGTTTTTCAAAAGTACTCTTCAAAAAAGTATTTTAAGCGAATTTTTTTTTGTGTTTGATCAATTAATTTAAAAATTACTTTTAAGTAATAATTAGTGTTTGGTCAAATTTTTTAAAAATATTTCTAAGTGTATTTTTTCAAAATTATTTTTCAAAAAAGTGTTTTTAGATAAAAACTATTTTTTAGGTTCTGAAAAACTTCTTCGACTACTCCTGAGAATCACTTATTTTCTTCTAAAAGTTTGATCAAACACCTTACTTTGTAAAAATAAACAATTATTAAAAAAAAGCACTTTTGGAGAAAAATAAATTTGATCAAACATGCTATAAATGTGACTAATATATTAAAATAGATTGATAATTTCGACATTTCCCCCTATTTTATATTTATGAATAAGAAAAACGAATAGATATGGATAATAACATAGTATATTCTTTTGTTCTGATTCGACTTTATTGGAAGATTTTGACACCACAATTGATTGTGTAGCTCATGCTTGACTAAGTTTATAACTTGTTACACTGATTTGTAAATACTTTTTAATTTATTTAGGTGTTTGATATGTATTTAAAGTGCTTATAAGCTAGTTACTTATAAGTTAAAATCAACGGATGAGGCTCATCTCCGGTACATCCTGCCTCCAGTGCATAATTAAGACTCTGCCATCTAATGACCTGCATTTATTTAACTAATAAAGCAACCCCTCAAACTATGGTTTAACTCCATAATTACTGGTATCTGATTTATCTTTCCATATTTACAGCATCAAAAGTAGGCGAAATTCTTGCTAAATAAAACAATCATCCGAAATAGTTGCTGGAAAATGTTTTGGTCGAAAAAAATCTTCTGGAAATCATGTTGAGCTACCTTAAAGTTAGCCAATTAAAGGGTAAAGTCAAATTTTTTCTGAGTTTCTCATATACTGTTATCAACAAATCGTGCCAATTTTTGTTACTCAAATGTAATCCTAGTATAAGAGAAGATTTGAATATTGTTGTCAATATAATACAGCTGATTCCATTTGAAAGTAATGCACTTTGCTTTGAATCGTTTCAGATTACCATTCCTGTATATGATGGAAATCGACGCGATATGTGACATGGTTTAGGTGCAAGGTCAAAGGGTGTAGCAGTGTTGTGCATCTGTTGTGAGATACTTCGGGTTGCGTCTGGTTTAAAGAATAGGATTGGGCAAGGGTCGAACCAAGTAACATTGGGTAGGTGACCGAAGGAGTTTAATGCGGATCCGTTCCGGATTTGGTGTCAGCCGTTACTCTTTGGTTATTTTGTGGCTGTTATTGTCATTTAATTACATTAAATTAGAGAATGATTTTCGGGTGTAAATGTCTTGTATTCATAGTTATAAAAGGAGTCCAACCTTCATATTGAAAGGGTATCACATTCTCATTTCACTTACTTGCAAGATTTCTCTGTAATTTTAAGTTGTACAAGCTCTCTACATTGGCTCGGGCTCGAGACAATTCTGCTAAGGACCGAACCAAGTTCAAATCAAGATAACACCAACTCAGACTACTTTTTTTACTTATTCTCATTCACTTAATTATTATGAATTGCATATTATATTTACTTATGAATCGATCCACATATTCTGAAAACCGTTACAAATTTAACTGTAAGGATAATAGTGGTGTTTGTTTCAAGCTTAAATTTCACTTGTTTCTTTCGAGATTTTTGTTATGGCGGCCTATTTCTGTGTCAGAGGAAATATGCCGAAGAGATCATTGACCGTGCAGGCATGACATCTTGCAAACCATCCCACACGCCAATAGACACCAATTTCAAGCTCAGTGCTAATTTCGACCCCCTATATTCAGACCCGACTCACTATCGTAGCCTGATTGGGGCCTACAATACCTCACATTCACGAGACTTGACATATCTTATGTCGTGCAACAAATTTTCCTACACATGCACAATCCGACGTAAGCACACATGCATTCTCTCAAACGTATTTTACGATACGTCCATGATACGCTTCACTTCAGATTACATCTATACAGGTCCTCGCTCACTAGTCTCACTTCTTATTCTGATTGATACCCGACGCTCCACGTCTGGTTACTACATTTTCCTTGGAGATAACCTATTGTCTTGGTCTTTCAAAAGGCAACCTACATTATCTTGATCCAGTGCTGAAGCAGAGTACAGAGGTATCGACAATGTCGTCTCTGAGTCTTGTTGGATCCGTAACCTTCTACTTGAGCTTCACTGCCCGATTCAAAAGGCAACACTGGTCTACTGTGATAATATTAGTGCGATATATCTTTCCGGCAATCCTGTCCAACATCAGCACACTAAACACATTGAGATGGACATTCATTTCGTTCGCGAAAAAGTGGCTCGTGGTCAAGTTCGTGTGCTTCATGTTTCTTCCGGATATCATATTACCGACATTTTCACCAAAGGACTTCCGCTCATACTATTTGATTATTTTCGAGTCAGTCTCAGTGTTCGTGAACCTTCCAATTCGATTAGGGATTGTAATTGAATATTTCCCGAATATGCTTTCACTAATTGTATATCTCTTATTTTAAGTAGAATTGTATTTGTATTGTAATTAGATCTCCTAGTTTATGTAGAATTATATTTCCTATTGTAATTAGGTTGATTAGTTACCTAGTTTAGATCTTGTCCTACTATATATATTGTACATTATTGATGAATACAATCCAGAAACATATTCCTTTACTAGACACAATTCCTATCGTGCAAACTTAATTTTTTACTGTCACTTTTTCTAGATCCCAAATCGGTATATAACTTTCAAATGTAGTAGACATGATCTTTTTAAATAAAATACTTCATATTATCTTGTAACTTGAAAGTAAAGTTTCACATAATCTTATACATGTAACTGTAGAATATGCCAATTAATGAATTTTAGTATTGCAATGGAACTAGTATCGAAATGTGATGCAACAATTTCCAAGACTTAGTATAAGACATGATGATATATATTTTCTTAATCTACTCAACTCTATCTCGATTAAGTAGGAACACAACAACAATAACATACCCAGTGAAATCTCACAATGTGGGATCTGGGGAGAGTTGAATGTACACAGACTTCACCTCAACCTTGGTGGGTAGAGCGTCTGTTTCCGGGCGATTAAGTAGGAACACAATATATATAAACAAAATAATATACTATTCATAACCCAAGAAGCATACAGTAAAACAACAATCTGAAGATGTTTTTCCTTTATAAGCAAAAGTCACTGCAAATTCTTCTTGCTTTATATACTGATACGTTAGCATATAAAGAAAGGAAAAAAGAATAAGAAAACTCAACCTGTTGTTTATCAAAATACCAAGTAGGGAATCCCAAAATCTTCTCAATTAATGGCCATATATCAAATTAATCCCAAACTCAACCTGTCACTGCAAAAAGTGATTCATCTCACGCACTTCAAAAAGATATAACAACGTTAGTATAGCATATCAATTACATAAAGGTCATATATCAAATTGCTAGGTTTTCATGTATTCCCTTGTGCAGATATCTCTTGTAGGGTAAGTGTTGCCCAAGGGATCGGATGAGTCAATACAATGACAAAATTAAAATATGAACAGTTTGAATAAGGCGCGTCCATTTTTCATTTTTATTTTTAATGAGCAAGGGATTTAATTTATTTAAAAGGATATTTTAGTAATTTAATTTTTGAATTACAGAGTTCATGCTTTTAATAATATAGAATATAAATTAGCAGAAATAGGCTTTTGTGAGCAAGAGAGTCTAAAGAGCAATATTTTACTATAATAAAATCTCATAATATCTCTTTAAAGTCAATTATAAGACTATTATATTGAAAGGAGAAGCATACTTAGATTAAATAATCATATTGCTATATTAATACCTAAATAAAAGAATATTTGCATATAACAGTAAATGAGACTAGGACTATTAGTGGTCCGGATACTCCCGATAATTATTCGAGAATCGGACCCGTAAACCCGGACCGATACTCGGACCGAAATCTTAACGGTCCGGATACGAGTACCAAAAAAATACCCGGATCGATATGAGCCTGACCGTGAGTCTGCAAAATACTCGGTAAAACCCCCAACACCCCCGCCTCAGCCCCACTCCACAAATTTCACCAAAGAAGTTCCTCACCACTCCCCGCCACCTTTAATTAGTTGTAAATTAATGAAACTTTAAATGATCATAATTTTGCGCTCGGATGTCCGTTTGACCTAATGTTTTTTTGATTTCGCGTATTTTTTTGAGATAGGGCCGGACAAACAGCTATAGCAGTTTGGATCAGCCAATTTCTCAAAAACATCCGTCTTGCCAATCAATTTCACTTTTACCCCAAATTGTTACCAATTGTTCATTTTCAAATCTAAATATCTCGCGCTATACAATTTATTTCAACGTAAAAATTTCGTGGTAATGTGTCCGAGAATGTCAATTTCAGTATTGAAAATTCAATTTAAAAAAAAAAATCGGCCCGACCGGAAAATTCTTACCGGTCCGGACCGAGAACCGGACCGATAAGGTTTCGGTCCGGGACCGGATCTCGTTCCAGGACCGAAACCTTATCGGTCCGGGACCGGTCCGGACCGATAAGCTTATCGGACCGGTTCCGGTAAGTGGATACCCGGACCGGTCCGGACCGATAACAACACTAAATGAGACTCGTACTAGGCATGAATTTCAAATGTCAAATAATATATTGATTAAGTTTTCGTCTGTCCCTAAAACAAAGAGATAATTACGGCTCAATACTCATAAATGATCTAGTTTATCAAAATTAGCTTAACTATCCATTTCTTACCCTAAATATCCCTTCGCCAAGATCTACTTTGCAGCCTAAAAATTCAAACACACTATCTTCTTCTGCACTTCAAATCTCTTTATCCATGCTTCTCCACTCCAATATCCGCAATGCCTAACCCCACACTCAAATCATTCTAGGTTTTGCTTCTGGTTTTTTGTTTTCTGCTTCAGCTTTGTGCTTCCACTTCTGTAAGTAAAACCCTTTTTTTAGCAAATTTTTTAGAGTTCAGGGAAAAGGGTGTCTGAATATGTTATCCGAATACATGTTGTGTGTGAATTTGGACTCAGTTCTGATTTTATTTTTATTTTTTAAATTTTCAGGTCTCTAATAAGACACTTTATGCACAAGTCCCATCTTCTGAGAATCAAATTTGGCTATCACTCTTGTTTCATAGTTTGTTAGGATTTATATTTGGCCTAGTATATGTAATGTTTATATAAAATTATTCAGAATATATACATTATCTATATACTGCAACTTGAGTTGATTTCATGTGTTTATACATGATTATACAAAATATACATTATATATACGATATTTATATACTGATGATACAATGATCTATATGGTTGTAAACTAGATGTGTGAGTTGTATATATGAGTTATTTCCCCTAAAACAAATCAAGAACTAAATTTAATACATAACAATATTTGGGCTCAGACACCCCAAAATAGTCAAGAAATTTAATAGAAAATCACACCACATAACTATTTAAGCCCTTATATTACAAAATATATATTCAGTTTTTCATATTTACATCCATAGTCTACATAATGTAGCATATCTGAAAAAAATGTGACACTCTCTGTGATTTTTTTTTGGGGCTAAAAAGCAGTGACGTGCTTCCGTGATTTTGGACTAACCAAGATGGAAAGGAGAAAAACGTATATCCCTGTGGAGAATACAAAAGCTACATAAGTTAGTTAAATATTGGTTAGTAGAAGAAGCTAGAAGTTAGAAGTAACTATCTTAAAGCTCCTCTAACTATGTAGTATATCTATATATATACTGCGTACTCAATATACTAATTGTAAAGAATCAATCAATAATACTTCTCTTCCTTATTTTGGCTCTCGGCTTCTACATCTCCCATTTTTGTATCTGCATGCACTGCTCCTTTCCTCAAGGATATTGACTCTCGAGTGCATCAACCTCACATGCATGGACAAAATGTTGATGCTTTGAAGATGTCCTCGAGTATATCGACATGGTAATCAAAGCCTTCCGCAATAAGATATGGATTATACACTCTGTCCAATTACTTCTCTGTCTTTCTGTATGATTCTATTGCTCTCCACATTTTCTTTATACTGATTTCTGTCTTAATTCATGTCATAGTCATATTACAGTAGTCTTCTCTCCTTCTTGCTTCCTTTCTTGATTCTTATTCTTCTCTAAAATCTGATATTCTGGTTTTAAAATATCCAGAGGTTCAACTTGAGAAAATAATAGGCAAGATCTGAGTTACTGAAAATCTCAGAGCCAAGAATTGAATTTCTTTTCTATAAGGTCTCTTATCTTCCATTTGTTTTCTACTCTAAAGTGAATAACATTTGAATCATATAATAATGGATACTGGGATCTCTTCTGATAGAAACAACCCACCACCAAGAGAGACTGCTAGGGTCACTACTATTTCTACAATTCTTGATCATAACCATCTCTTGTTCTTACAATCCTCTGATGTTAGTGGTGTATCTTTGATTTCATTTCAACTTCCTCGATCAGAGAATTATGCACTCTGGAGCAAATCCATGAGAATAGCTCTTCTTGGTAGGAATAAGATTGGGTTTGTAAATTGTAAATGCAAGAAAGAAGATTTTGAAGAGGTATTGTGGGATCAATGAGATAGGGTCAATGCAGTAGTGCAGACTTGACTTATGAATTCTGTTTCAAATGGTCTATTAAGTGGTGTATTGTATGATGATTCTGCCTATGAAGTTTGGGAGGATCTTAGAAAAAGATTTGATAAGGTTGATGGTTCAAGAACTTATGACCTACACAGAGAAATAACAACAATTACTCAAGGTAATTCAAGTGTTGTTGGGTATTTCTCAAAACTGAAAACTCTCTGGGTGGAGTTCCAGTCCTTGGTACCTCCTCGCAGCTGTGGTTGCCCAAAGTCAAAAGATTTTGTGGAATATCTTGAAAGACAAAAGTTATATCAATTCTTGATGGGGCTTAATGAGAACTATATGCAGACAAGAAGCCAAATTTTACTGATGTCACATCTACACTCTGTTAATAAAGCTTACTTCATGGTTACAAGTGATGAGAATCAAAAATCTATTACAACTAAGTTTGCTGGTTTACTAGGAATAGGACAAGTGGTCTCAGGAAAAATGCAACACATAATCCTACTGCCACGTTTTCAAGAACATGTACAAACTATCATAAATACAAAAAGAATTTTAACTTGTTTTGTGAAGTCTGCAAGATGAAAGGGCATACAAAGGATACCTGCTACAAAGTGGTGGGTTATCCTCCACATTTCAAGTACAAAAAAGAGATTATACTTCTCACAATGTATACACCACTGAGGGAACTGAGTGTGCCAGCAATCCTGACATATCAAGAGCCACTGATACAAAGCTGTCAAATAATTGGCAATCTGTGTTCTCAAAGGGACAGTATGAGCAGATAAGACAACTCTTGAATCAGAACAGGCAGTCCACAATATCTCAGGAACCTTCAACAAGTCAATCTCCCTCTGCTAATGTTGCAGGTATGATGTCTCATAAGGCTTTACTTGTAGCTAACATTGTAAAACAATGGATTATAGACACTGGTGCAACTAACCATATGGTTTTTGATATTGAAATGCTAACGGAAGTCACAAGAATGAGTAATAATTCAAAAAGAGTACACTTACCCAATTGAGATATGGTGAATGTGACACATACTGGTTCTAGTACTATTTCTGATAAAAGTACACTTAAGAATATGTTTTATCTACCACAGTTCAAGTATAATCTGATGTTTGTGTCTCAACTAATCAAAGAGTTGCAATGTGCAGCTATATTTTTTCCTGACTTTTGTGTATTTCAGGATCTTTACAGTGGAAGGGTGAAAGAGATTGGTAGAGTACAAGATGACCTCTACATGTTAGTAAACCAGATACCATCAAGACCTTCTAGTGATCAAGTCAGAATAAGATTAAATGTGATAGAAAATAAAGATCCTACTCCTACTTCAGTGCCAGAAGAAGATATAGTGCTATGGCATAGAAGATGTGGACATACCTTTAGTACAATACTTAATAGACTAATTAGAGCTAAGCATGATGTAATAGCAAGTACTGTAAACAAATGTAATATTTGTCCATGTGCAAAATAATGTAGACTGTCATTTCCAGTGAGTACTAATAAAAGTGTTTCTAGTTTTGAGCTTCTACATATGGATGTGTGGGGTATCTATAGCACACCAACTTACAATGGTCACAAGTACTTTCTAACTATAGTTGATGGTTATACAAAGATGACCTGGATCTATTTACTCAAACTAAAATCTGATGTGTACTTATGCATTAAGAAATTTTTGGTCTATGTTCAGAATCAGTTTAATAAAACAGTCAAGTCTATAAGAAGTGATAATGGAACTGAGTTTGTGAATGAGCTATGTAAGAATAGTTTCCCAGATGAAGGGATCATTCATCAAAAATCATGTCCTTACACACCTCAACAGAATGGTGTGGCTGAAAGGAAAGATATGCACATATTAGAGGTCACTAGAGCCATCAGGTTTCAGGCTAATATTCCCTTGAAATTTTGGAGACTGTGTGTTCAAGCTGTTATATACTTAATAAACAGGTTACCCTTAGGATCATCTGGCATAACTCCCTTTGAAAAACTTCACAGAAGAAGACCAAATATGAGTCAGCTAAGAGTATTAGGATGTTTGTGTTATGCTAATGACCTAACTGTCTCTAATAAGTTACAATCTAGAGTTAAAAATTGTGCTATAATGGATTATTCAGAAACACGTAAGGGATATATTTTATATGATCTACATGGTAAGTCTTTCCTTGTTAGTAGAGATGTTTCCTTCAGAAAAACTGAATTTTCTTTTAAGGAAGAAACACCGGATGGACACATATTCCAGATTAATGATCAGGTTTGCAGGTATGATACTTCAGATTCCAATACTATTTCACAAATATCTTTACCTACTACTAATAATCACAGTGCAGATCAAGAAGTATCATGTCAAAGACTACCAACATCAGAAGTCAGAACCACAACAAGAAATCTAAACCAAATAGTAACACAGATACAAAGTCAAGCAAATACTGATATACCTACCAGAAAGTCCAACAGATCCAAACAACCTCCTATTTGGATGAAATATTTTGGTACTAATCAAACAATATTCCTCATTCCATAGCTAACTTCATATCATACACATCAATATCATCTAAATACAAAGATTATATCACAACCATTTTAGTAGTGGCAGAACCAAAGAATTACAATGAAGCTTCAAAAGACCCAAGATGGGTAGAAGCCATGAAAGCAGAAATAAAAGCATTACAAGAGAATCATACATGGGACATAGTACCATTACTAGAAGACAAATATCCAACAGGATGTAAATGGGTATACAATATCAAGTATAAGGCAACATGAGAAGTTGAAAGATTAAAAGCTAGACTAGTAGCAAAAAGGTACAGCCAACGAGAAGGGATAGATTACCAAGAAACATTTTCACCAATTGTGAAGATGGTCACTGTCAGGTCCATTCTGTCTCTGGCTACAATCAGAAAATGGCATATACATCAAATAAATGTCTATAATGCTTTCTTGAAAGGTGACTTACATGATGGGATTTATATGGACTTTCCACAAGGATTCATCAGTTAGGGGGGTAAAAGACAAGTTTGTACACTGATTAAATCCTTGTATGGACTTAAACAAGCACCAAGACAATGGAATTTCAAACTTACAGAAGCTTTGATGAAAATGAAGTTCACGCAGTCACAATATGATCATTCACTATTTATCAGAAAATAGAAAAAGGAATAACATTGGTACTAGTCTATGTAGATGATATGCTTATCACTGGGAATCACTTGGAACAAATCAATGAAACAAAGCAGGAGCTACATCAGTCATTTAAGATGAAATATTGGAAGAGTTAAAATATATTCTAGGTATTGAGTTTGCAAGATCAGAAAAAGGAATACTAATACATCAAAGGAAGTATGCATTAGAACTAATATCAGAACTTGGCTTATCTGCAGCTAAGACTATAAACATTTCTATTGACTGTAGCCTGAAGTTAACCACAAGAAAATATGATGAATACACTCAATCACAAAAACATACAAACAAGGAGAAAACAAGTTCATAGGATACAGTGATACAATATGTCGGTTCCTATCAGAGACTGATAGGGAAATTGCTCTACTTAACTATTACAAGACCAGACATTGCATATAGTGTACAAACACTAAGACAGTTCCTACAACAACCCAAGAAATCACATCTGGATGCAGCAACCAGAATAATCAAATACATAAAAAATCAACCAGTACAAGGTATATTATTATCTAGTGTTTCTCAAGAATTAATAATTGCTTATTGTGATGCATATTGGACAGCATGTCCTCACACAAGAAAGTCAATAACTGGATACATGATCAAGCTTGGAGAATCACTCATTTCATGAAAATCAAATAAACAACCTACCATCTCTAGAAGTCTCACTAAGCCGAATACGTAAGCTTAGCGAGAATCAGCGTAATCCAACATAGATTCTGGGCATGCTAGAAGAAATTGGAATTCAAATCAAGCTATCAGTCACTGTCTACACAGACAACAAATCAGCCATGCAAATCACAGCCAATCCAGTATTTCACGAAAAAACAAAACACATAGAAATAGATCTACATTTCATAAGAGAAAAAATCCAAAAGGGAGTGATCAGAACAGAATATATCAATACAGCACAACAACCTGCCTCCATACTTACCAAAGGCTTGAATCGAATCCAACATCAACATCTATGTTCCAAGCTAGGATTACTGAATAGTTTTTCAGTGTCCAGCTTGAAGGGGGCTGTGAAGAATACAAAAGCTACATAAAGTTAGTTAAAGATTGGTTAGAAGAAGTTACAAATTGGTTAGAAGAAGTTTGAAGTAACTACCTTTAAGCTCCTTTAACTATGTAGTATATCTCTATATATACTACTCAATATACTAATTGTAAAGAATCAGTCAATAATACTTCTCTTCCTTATTTTGGCTCTCGACTTCTGCATCTTCCATTTATGTATGTGCATACACTGCTCCTCTCCTCAAGGATATCGACTCTCGAGTGCATCAAACTCACATGCATGGACATAATGTTGATGCTTTGAAGATGTCCTCGAGTATATCGACAATCCCAAAATTATTCTCTCATTCAAACTTACATATCTTTCTCGCTAAAAACCCTCATTCAAAACCATCCTCCACAATTTCATCTTCATCACACCAACTAATTCCCATTGTTGCTTGTTTTTCTCTCTTTGTCAGTGTAAGAAGTTCACATTTTAAGCTTTGTCCCTTTCCTAGTTTTTTGGTTCTGATTTCATTCGTACAAACATGAGCAAAAAAGGCGAATATCTACCCCAATATACTATTGGAAATAAAGCAGTACGGGGATAGTAAATAACTATTACAAGTCTTCAAAAGGATAAACAAACAGTTAATATTATAATTGTCGCAAGCTTCTTGTGAATAAGAATTGTGGAAACACCAGTCTTTTGTGTTCTTGAACCAGTCTTGAATCTTTGTATTAATTGCAGAAAGCTCTTTGAATCTTTATAACCTGAAATCAAGAGACACTAAAACAAGAAGAGTTACAAATGTGCTGAGTCGAGTGATGACACTCTGTCTTTAAGACAAGATTGCCCCGTATATATCCTTTTACGTTGATAGTCAATAGTATCCCAAGATAAAATAACTACTAATACTTGAGCAAAGAAAACTCAAGTGTTTCTTTTGAAGAACTTTGAGTATTGAAATATGCTAGAGAGGAAGAAGATTTTATGAAAATACAAGTGTTGCAAGTTCCAAGTAGTGTTTAACAATTGAGTCAAAGACCTCAATTTATAGTGTAAGAATTTGTCCCTTCAAGTGTCAAGTAATGACATTGAGTCACTCATGTAATGACAATGAATTGCCCATGTAATGACACCCATTTATCAACCAAATAATGGCTGAAAAATATTGGAATGAATGTCATTGAGGGCAACCCAAACGTCACAAAAATCATATTTTCGTTTCAGAATTTCCGTCTGGGTAGCGCCGCGGCTCGGCCTCGGAAGCGCCGCGACTCCAGTGACTCGAGACCGAATAAACGCTGATGCCCTTAAGGGGTGGCGCCGCGGCGCTCCCGGCTCCGAGGTGGAGTCGCGGCCCTTCTCGGCTCCGCGACCTTTTCCGACCCGTTCCAATCTTTTACACTATGCACACTTCTTCCTTCATTCATCAATGTGAAATCCTCGTTATTTGACCAACCACCGTCCATCATTCTATGTCTCAAACATTTTACTTACGTACCAATATCTCTTTCACTAAGGAAATTTACGATCCTTGGCACAACGTGTGCACGTGTGAAAACTGCGTTTTCGACGTGCGGGGCCCCAATTATTCGAGACAAAATAATAGGATAAACTTTATTTCACATTAATAAATTTCCAACCTATACAAAATACATACAAACTACATACAAAGACATATTGTATGCAATTTATATGCAGAATATTAAAGTTGTATTTAAGTGGTATGTTGTTTGTGGTTGTATTAAATCTGTAAGAATATTGTAAATAAGTAGTATACTATATCATACAATCTTTTTTCTTGCTTGATTTGGTTTTTGTATGAAAGTGGTATTATAATTACATGATGATGAGTTGTATGAAAATTGTATTTAAGTTGTAGGTTAATCATATTCTGATTTTGTATATTGCACCCGAATAATGATTGTTTTCTATTGCAACAAATTGTATGAAAACTTATCAATTTTTTAAGCTCTAACTTGGTCTGGCAATCGGTGTTTGGGAGTTAAACAGAAAATATTTTAGGGAGAAAGATCAGTAGATCAGTATAGATCTAGTTATCACATATAGTCTTTTTTAAACTAAAATCCCTAAAGATTTATGCTAATGACTAGTAATCTCTTTCTGATTTTTTTTTTGGGTTTTTAGCCACACCTTTTTAATATTAGGAATATCAGTAGACATTGGCTTCCTAGCATAGAAGTTATGCCCGGCCATCATAGAAGGGCTACAAGTAGGGCGGTTAGTGAGTCGAACTATTCGATCCGATCCGTAAAATTCGGCTTGAAAAAGTCCGATTTGAGTTCGATTCGTTGCATCAAATATAGGGTCGAACCTTAAATTTTGATTCGCCCCAAATCGAGCCGAATATTTGTGAATATTCGCGAATATTCGATCCGATTTACCGAATCGGATCGAACCTTAACTTCTGTCGAACCCGAATCGAGCCTTAATTTTTAAGGTTCAACGAGTTCGAGTCGAATCGAACCTAAGGTTCGAATATTTTCGAGCCGAATCGAATATCTACATTATTCGGCTCGATTCGGCTCGGTAACAGCCCTAGCTACAAGCCTACAATATTCTAAAACCCGATCAGATGGTACTCATTGATCGAACATCCTTCATTTGGATCTAGCATCTTGATAATATTTGGTAAAGATTTTATAACATCCATCTCAATCAAGACCCTAACGAGCTGACAGTATATGTATGTCCTAGAGACAATCTGTATTAGGACACAATGTATTTTATACACATTCGTATTTATATTAATGATGATTAATATTATGGCAATTTGCATTTGTTGAATTATTAGTTAATTGTTTATAATATTCTATAAATGCATCCCTAGATGTTACGTGTTTATTAGTGATGCGAGAATTAATATTATAACGTAACTCTTAAATTACCTAGACTAATGATCATCGAAATTGGGATATCGATGATATGCGATACGTCGACATGTGGTCTGCATCATATCCTTAAGGGATGTAGTATGTCTCACTTGCTACGAGTTATGGCAACTCGTGATGGACACATGGATACTTGTTGAAGTATTGGTACGCCCTGCTGATGTACTTTTTTGTTATATGTCTATAATGGCATCGGCGTGTGGGAGATAAAACTCCTTAGACTTGAGGTCAGTATCATCTTGTTTACGGAGTAATGTACTTTGATCATGTCCTAAGCTCAAATGTCTTATAGGTTGAGACGCGACTTGTTTTGGGTGCATTACGAAGTAGATTAAAGGTGGTATGTGAGCCAAGAAAGGATTCATTCCTTGAATTTATATTCGAGTAAACACTCTGGTACTCATATGGTATTAGGTTGACTAAGTCATCGTTAATGCAATGGATACGCTGTGACATGGTCCTGTTGTCAACTAATATAGATGAGTTATAATAATCAAGTCATTTGGATAGACACTTGACAAATCCTAAGCTTGATTGAGTGTGTCATCAATGAAGGGATTTTATCTTCTCACATATAGGTTCAGTTCACATATTTTGTGTAACTAAACATTACATATTGGGTTCGTCTTCCGACGCAGTTTAGGAGTTTCGTGAAGATTGTTGACACCCAATTTTGACCCTCCCGTCCAGCCATTAACTATAAAATTGCACTAATTTTGTAAAATAATTTTTTATGATTTTTTTTTTTAAAATAAAATGCAGCGGTAAAACATAAATACAGGCATAAATAAGCAATTTAATAATAGCATTCATAAAAGAATTAAGAAGTCCTATCTGCATGTAGCATTTAAATAACTCATTTTTTATAACGGCATCGCATTAATTAAAATAGCACACCCGCATTTAGTATTATTAATAATTTAAATTTATAACAATTAGATTAATAAAGCACCTAAATAATTTAAGCACAATTTATTAGTTTAATTCACTACTAATTAACAATTAAATACCTAATACTAACACTAATTTGTCACTAATTAATACACTTGCCTAGAATTAATTAGCTAACTAATTAACTAAGCCTAAAACTAATACCCTAATTAATTAACTACCCAGCCCAATTTCCCGTCGACCCGCGACCCGCGAGGCCCACCCGCAAAGCCCACACGCCCCGCCCTTTATGCCTTACCTTTAGAGGCCCACGCTTCATTCCCCATCAGCCCCATCGTCCTCACAGAACCATAACGCTCCCCTTAACCTAAACCTAAGAATGCAATCGCCGCCAGCACTCCGCCATTCTCGCCCTCGTCCATTCCGCCAGCTCACCTTCGTACTCACCAAACCTCAGGTTTCCTTTCCCAAAACCTGCCATAAGGAGAACCATTCCTTAATCGTGACCCAAATCGCGAAAAATCAGAATTCACCTTCCTTACCCACGCAAACGGCTGCCTTGCCTTTACCATAAGCAAACTAGCAAAATCTTTCGTAATCAAAATCTTAGCCAAATCGACCTGCATCGAAGCTTACCATAAGAATCACCCAAATCACCCAAGTCACCCACGAAGTCTCAGCCTTTATTTACTTACCAATTGTAGAACCTAGAGTTAGGCTATTTAAACGACATGCAATAGGCATCGAGAGGGGAATTCAGAGCAGAGTCGGCCATCAAACTATCACAGTATCCAGTCTAGAAATCCTTTTCGTTTCTATCAAAGTCACTATTATCTGTTCTTGCAAACAGTCTTTTTGTAACTTTCCTTCGACGATTCGGGAAAACTGTTGTCGTCGCCTCAGTTCGCTACCCATAAAAGGTCCTAAACCCTTCTTTCATTTACTTAATTATCTAATTGATACTATGTGATGGTGTCTGTATCATTTTGCTCAAACTTGTTCGATTTGATTTGGCCATCGTGTCGGACAAGTCATCTACAGGTAGCCTTCGATATTTGTAGCATGATTACCTCGAGCATGTGCGTCGATAGTCTTTTCTGAGGGTATGATTAAGTGTACAACGATTGTATAAAGGTCGTAGATCTATTTTGTTGGTTGTATGCTGATGGTTGTGGAAACACTGACTTGGATTTTCTGTTTGAACCTGTTAGTACGCAACTAGATATTTAGTAGGAATGCATTGACATGTTAAATCCAAAGAAAAAATCAGTATTAATCATGATGAACTGTTAAACCGAAATTCACTACATATGTCGTTTCTTGTAACTTTCTCTAAATAAATATTTCTCCTAACAAATAGTTAGCGGGAAGTAAAAGGGATTACGAGGCCTAATCCCGAAGTTTAAAATCAAGCCAACATATAACAACAACCAATATTTAAAAGGTTTATGTGTTTATGTGCATGTATAATTGTGTGACTGCATTCAAGATTCAAACCTCTTACTCATTTCCCAAAATATTGTAAGAAAGATTATATGTCTACCTATATGTCATAACAAATCCGAATTTCACAAGGTGATTATGTGTTTGTATGTCTATGTTCAAAAGATTCGGATCTGTACTTACCTGCTAAAACATTACTATCATGCTATAATAACTTAAAACTGGCCTCCAAATAAAAATGTTACTAAGATCAAGGATATATGATTTACAATGTCGTGTTATCCTCCCGATATAAGTAACAAACATTTTAATTAAAGAATAAAATATGTACGTTCTCATCCCTTAAAAAATGGCTAAGGTATCCTACTATTAAGTTAGCTATACAAGTTTAATTGTCTGCCATAATGTATTTGCTATTTTGTTACCATTGTTTGGAGTGGTTGACGATTGCAGGAATTATAATAAAATCGCTGAATGTTGGAATTATAATATTGATGATGAATAAAAAGCGTCTCATATTTACGCTTTTGACTAATTGCATATTAAAACAGTTTTAGCTTTGATTAAGTAAATGTGCGACCCGCATTTAGGTCCGAACTAGAGGTATAAGTTTTGAAGTCCAGAAGTTACTTTGAAATCTTTGGTGTGTTGATTTAACATGCCGAAGTTGGATGTTGACTCTTTGTGTATGATTTGATTAGCATGTGTTTATAATGTTAACACATATATTAAATCTATAACTAGTTAGGTATAGGTTAGTTCAAACAGTTCATCACAACCCCGTCCTAAATTAGCTTAAGGCTTCATGTCAACATCTTAAAATATGCTCCTAGAGTAGCAAGGCATGTTAAGAGTGCTAGTTTAGCTTTTCTTGTCTCCGACATGTAGCATTCTTTAAACTTTACAGCAGTGAGTCCATTGCCCAGCAGAATGTATATTCCAGCATGTATAAACACATATTATGATAGTCTTTAGGTACCTGCACGACAGGTACATACTTTGACTGTTTTCTACATAATGGTTCCTACCTGATTGTATATTGGGTGCAATTACTAGGCTGGCCGATGCTCACTGTCTGTTCAGTTCATGTGAAAGGGTCCAATGTGTTAAACTCTCTATGCTTATGTTAATGGGGTCTGTATTATTGTGGTTATTATCTTGGAAAAATCTGAGAAATACAAAGTATCATCGCTTTATTCCTGTGCATTATTTCCGTTATCAGGGTCTCATACACGACTGGATCTTTTGAATTTTTTTTTCTCTGTTTGGGCCTGCTTGTGCTTTGGAGAATAAAAAAAAAATGGCTTATGCAGGCATGAAGCCTTCATGTCGATAAATGCTTATCATTTCATAAATTTCGAGATATTCTAATCCTCTTCCTTTCTTTCTTATTTTATCTGACACGCATTGGGGTCAAATCAAGAGTCTCGGTATGAGACTTGTCAGGATTTCTATATCGCCGCCACGCTTTGTCACAGGGTTTCCAAAACAGCTATAGGGACAGATGGTGTCGCCATCCGTCTTGGACATTACAACAATTTTAATCTCGAACCTCCCTTGTTTATTTATGTATTATTTATCTGTTCATTCATTATTGTCACATTTGTTAATTCTGTAATTAATAGGATAACTAACTCTATTGGCCTTTAAATACATGGGAGGGTAGCATAAAGATGAGTTCGCTCTTTGTTAATTTTAGATTCATCATACAAAATCTAAATCCAAGGTAAATTAATCAATCCTAGCTATGCTTTAGTTATGTAGTCAAAAATACTACTCCTTATCTAGAAAGAAAGAAAAATAGACTTCCTTATGATGTCCCCATAAACAACATAGGAGCAATTTACTACTTTTTTTTCTCTCTTAATATCATAGACATTTCCAAAGACAATCTACTAACTGATCCTATATGCTTATAAGAATAATTTGTCATTTTTACTTTGTCAAATAAAGAATAATTTCATAATTAACCTTAGGTATAAAAGTCTTAATCTTACATATACCTATAGGAGATAATTTATCATTTAATTTCATGTTCTACGAATTGCATAATTAATCTTACATATTTTTGTGAATCTTAAAGCCTTTTTTTTGTATGAGTTAAAAAATACCTTTCTTTTAGATATTTGCTACGCTTTTTTTATATATTATTCTTTAATAATCTTCCCAAAACATACACCTCTTAAAACTAGAATAAAATTAACCCATGTTTGAACGGACAACCGCAAGTTAGCGGATCCTTTAGGGTGCCTTACCCCTTCCCTTTAGGATAATAAAAAATCCTTACTCAGAATCTCATTTAGTTTCACGGACCATTAAATGGAGTTAATACTGACTTTAATCAGTTAGTATTTAGGTGTCCTAATTCACCCAATTAATTAGGTGGCGACTCCCTTAACATTTTTACATTATCTTTTACATTTTTGGGGGAGGATAACCATTCCGTCGCGCATTTAAGCCTGAGAGTTCAAAATCGGGTGCGACAGCATGGCGACTCTGCTGGGGATTCCAGGTTCTTAACCATAACAAACATAGGTTAATTATTGTGCTTCTTTTTTCTTTTCTTTATTTATTTATTTGTTTTTTTTTTTTTTTTTTTATTTGCTTAATTTACTAATTTGCTTATTTTGTGTTTCACACTTATCTGCTTTATATTTTGCCTAAACTATTTTGCTTTATATATGAATATCCGCATATTGTTTTAACTGCTATTTGTTACCGCTTCCCTTAAACTGGCATTCCGCTCATACTTCCTCCCTTATGGAAAATTTACACTGTCACACACAACACGCGGGTGTGCTTTGCGCACCTGCAAATTTCTTTCAAACACCCAAATTTAAGAGAGTTGGTATTTTGCGCGGAGAATCCGGTCCAACCGGTGGTCGCGTAGCCTTCTCACTCGAGTAGTCCGCTCGGGAACCTTGCGTCTAGTAAGCCAAATCTTAGCAAACTTAAGATAGAGCTATACCACCCTTTATTTTAAGGCATACGCATTTACCTTAGGTGGTGGTCCTCGTATCGACACCACTATTAGGAAGACACTAAACTTGTCGATGGGTTTCTCAACCCAACGACAACCAAAGATATTATGTGTTGCATACCATGATTGATTTATCCAATCCAAAATACATGCCCAAAATTGGAAATGTAAGTTTATTTTTATTGTTTTTCAGAATTTGTAGTATGGATCATATAAGAATGGTTAGCGGAGTTCCTAATAAGCTAAGAGTATGGTGGGAGGATTTCACATCGCAATGACAATGATTAGGAAGAAGTTGGGGTGTCTCATCTCACTATTTGGTATTTCGCGGATCCGCATTTGATCCGAGCTTTAATCCAATTTTGGGATCCGCATCGAGTCATTTTCAAATTCAAGGATTTTGAAATAACTCCTACATTGGAAGAAGTGCATTATTTCACCAAATTTAGTTTACTAAGGTAGAAAAGCAGTTATTCAATGACAATCATCGGGAAGAAATTCCTCCGCTACATGGGTCTTAAGAATACTAAGGAGTTGCGTTGCTTCGAGAACAACTGGGTGTCTCTTGACTATCTTTACGAGAGGTATGGACATGATAACGCCTACAAGACATGCAAAACAGAATTCTCATGCACTCTACGCCATTGGCAAACAGCGTCTATTGCATTCATCGCCGCCTACTGGCACCTTGATTTTTCCTGCAGTATGGCAAGATAAGTACTTGCATATGTTCCGTGGCGAATCACTTTTCGAGGAATTGTGGCATACAACCCACTTTGGTTCCTATGATTTTGGCGAAATATTCCGAGCTCTTGGGAAATGCAAAGAGATGCACTAACTTCTGAAGGTTGCAATCTTATCTTACAAATGTGGGCCATGGAGCATTTTACCGACGGTCAAATATGACATGACGCTTGTTTCAACAAGATCCTACAAGATCGACGAACTATGATAGAACGAAGCGGTTTGTGTCACCGCTCGGCAGCAAAGATTGGTGCAAGTTTTTGACATCCCGCACCCAGGATCAGATCCAATGGAAATATCCTTTACTCCCTCACAAAAATGGAGCCTTTGTACGTGGTAAAGAATTGTACTATATTGAGCTTATTGGTCTAAAAGGTCTGCAACCATACGCTCCCCTACGCACACTCCGACAATTCGGCCAAGAACAGATAATCCCACTCCGATCGGACATGGGAGTTTCGGAAGTTACATTTGGACCAGACTTTATTGTGCCTCGAGCTAGACAAATTTTGAAAGAATGGGACGACATTAACAAAATAGACATCGGAGATGAACAAGCAGGGCACACACCTGAGTATCAGACATGGCTGCAAGAGGATCACATCAACACAACCTACAGCCCAAGAGGAGAGCAAGGTTTCGAGGACATGGACACAAGCAATAGAATGAAGAATAATCAACTCAAGGAGAGGGTCATCACCCCAGACATGTGGGCCCTAATGCACGATGCAGTACAATACTTGGAACAGGCAGGGGCTATACCAAAGAAGACCTAAGCTTCACTATCACAGCAACAACAGAGTTATTTAGTTTGAGATTTTCATTGTTTTTCTTATAAAGTGTCATTTCAATTAACTTTATTTCCAATAAAGGCATTTCGATACAATGGCTTGGGTGCATCTAACATGACTTCGCATATATGACGTTTAGGCCTACCTCTGGCACAAAGAGGTCCCCCCCTTGCATATTAGGAAACGTTTGGATGTGCTGTGTGCAATATATCTGCTACATACTTGCAAATTATGTTCTTATGCTAACACCGTTTGTTGCATCTGTTTAAAAGATTTATCATCTTCCCAAAGGGTCGGTTCGTATTTGACTCAACAATGTCGGAGCATCCACACTTCACCAGATCCAAGGCAAGAAATGACGATATGGTCGCTCGGGCGTCTGGCCGAGCGGTTTGGGAATTATTCTGTCGGTAACAGAAACTTCGAAGGAGGAATATCACCGATCGGGAAGAATGTATTGCTCACCGCCGCAATGATTGTCGATATGCGAGTTGAGATGGAGAGGCTACGAATCGACCAACCTATCCATCGGTTTGAATACCCCTATGCCGTGAGCAAAGGGCCACTATCCATGCACCGCCCCGATCGACCTCCACCACCACATATCCCCAAAACTCCCACAAAGGCCGCAGTTACCAACCCATCGCCCCGCGCCAATCATCAACCTCACCTTCAAAATGATCCTCCCATCGCCCAGTACCTCCGCCTCGCCTACTCACTTCACCATAATCACCCTAATCGCCAAGCCAACCAATGCCCACGCACCATACCCACTACCAAACCAAAGAAACCACCGAGACGGTTAACTTACACAATGAAACCCAACCTTTACCGTCCCGCGCTTCACGAAGTGGATCATTACGAAGAAATGGAAAGGAAGTCCGAGCCAAAATGGGCGATAGCGTGGCAGAAGATTCACGGCTGAAAAAGCGATTCGTGGTACGCGATCGGATAAAGGTCACGGCGACTAGATTATGAAGATCTTTGCACGCATCCGGATGTGGAACCGCGGTGGGATATAAGGTCAAGTTCGATTTATTCGATGGGAAGGAAATCCTCGTGCACTTGAGATCATATTGCGACAAGTTAATCGGGGTAGGAAGAACCAATGTCATCATGAAGTTGTTCATTCAAGTTTAACCGCGAGGCAATAGATTGGTACACTAGCCAGATCGCGTAAATGGCATAGTTGGAATGCATTGGCCCAAGACTTTGTGGAAGCGGTTCGATTCAACACGTAAACCGTGTGGGCGTGTTCTATCTAATGAAGTTGGAAAAGAAATCTACGGAGACTTTCGAGAGTACGCCATGAGGTGGCGTTGAGGCGACAAGGTACAACCACCCATGGTGAGAGTGAGACGACCACCCTATTTGTACAATCTTTGAAGGATGCAACCTATTATGAGCGGATGATAAGCGTCATCGGGCGAAATTTTGCAGAGGTCGTCGAATGGGTGACTTCGTGAAGAAGGTATTAAACCGGCGGGATTACGAATCAAGCGGCATTGCGAGCAACAATAAGGCGATTCGGTCGAGGGACGATCGGGGTACTTCAAGGAAGAAGAGCGATTTCCTTCCATGTTTGTACAAGAACGCAAACCCAAGCATTCATAACATACCGTAACCCACCCTATCAAACCCCATACTACCACACCAAAACTTTACACCTCACTATACACCGCCCACACCCCGCTACCACACGGCCCATATATAACGCTTCCAAGCACCCATTTATCCAGCCGCGTCAACCCGCCCATCAAGCCCGCCAACAACATAGAGCACCCAACGCGCCCGGACGAATCACGAATTTTGAAGGAAAACCATCCGAACTCCGCACTCCATGGCCGAACCCATACCCGGATATACGAAAGATGCGGTGCGAGTTTGATCAACCAATTCGGGAGGATTCCATTACTATCCCAAGATGGTATGATGAGAATAAGCGTTGTGCGTATCACTCGATAGCCGGGCATGACAGGAAGTTGCTACACCTCGTGGACAAAATCGAAGAGTTGATCAAAGAAGAGTAATTCGGTGAAGGATCACGCTGACGTGCATGATAATCCTTGCCAAACCACGGCAACGCAATGTGCACTTGATAGCCCTTGATGAGGAATACAACTTGGAGGGAACCATCCGATCAGTTCGAAGTGAGGGAAGAGCCGAACCTTCTGCTTTCGTCGCCCCTGCCACCAATCCTCGAGGGAAAGCAGTATTTGAGTTGGAAAGGGCACCGCCGAGACATAAAGGTTCAATCACACGATTATTCAGCGCGGGAAGGGCCACCAATCAAGATGGATCGCGGAGAAAGTAGGAGCGGGTCATGAAGTCACCGCAGTATAACCAGTCGTGAGGTATTACACACCTATAGAGGCAGCCAAGGAGGCACCGCAAAGAAGCCCGTGAGAGGTCAAGTCGAGAATTTTGGAGGAAGATGCCACTAAAGAGTACTCCGTCGTAGAGCGATTAAAGAAAACCTCGCGCATATTTCTACTTTCATTGTTAATGCATTCTCGCCACACAGATTGATGGAGGTGTTGAAGGATGCATACGTTCGGAGGTACAATGACGGAACTTGGCGCCTTTGGTCGGACAGTACTAGAGGCGCGAATCACCTTTCACGATGATGAGTTACCGTGAGGCGTCGACACAACTGCATTGAATATCACCATCCAAGTCGCGACAAGATTGTTTCAACAAGTCTTGATTGATGGAGGCTCACCGTCAACATTTGTCCCGTAGCGACAACTGTTGAAATTGAGGCGATCGTAAGCAAATTCGTGAAAGTCATATCAGAGTCAAAGGTTTCGACGGAGTCCATAGAGGGGTCGAAGGCGTAATGGACCTCACACTGCGGATCGGACCTGCAGAATTCGTTGTGGAATTTCAAATATTGGATATTGCTACATGCTACAACCTGTTGATAGGAAGGCCGTGGATCCACGAAATGGAGCGATCCGCCCACCTGCATCGCTGCCAAAGTTTATATGGAATCACAGTGAAGTGGTAGTATTTGGAGATAAAAAGGGGAGCATCAACACTGATTATGCAATCCCTGTCATAGAAGACGTGAAACAGTCGGATGGTTCGGTTTTTCATATTAATGAGATCAAGAGAGCAAGTAGGGTCCGGCCATTCACCGCCACGTTCTCTCAAAATGGTGGCCAAGGAAATGTTAAGAAATGGATACGAGCCCGGCAGAGGTCTTGGAGTCAGTATGAAGGGGATCACAGAGCCTATCCAGTTGTTTGGGAAGAGAGACACTTTTGGTTTGGGATACCAGCCCACTTCGAAGGATTTGGTGACCACGAACCTCCGGAAGAAGGGATACATTCCCTTGCCTGCGCCCATTCCGCCCTTGAGTCAGTCATTCGTCAAAGCCTACACCATCCAGATGCCGAGAGAAGATGACCCAGATGATCTTGCAGTAGGGTTCCAGAATCTGTTCATAGGTGATGATGAGGCAGATTGTTGCATGATCGCAGGAGATCACGCGAGGAGCTCACCATTTGGGATGCGAGCATGGATACACTGAATAATTGGACTTGCACCCGTCACTGCGACCGTCAGAAGCTTGGTAGAATTTATGATTAGTTCTAGCAGTGTGACCTTTTTATCTAGAAAGAAAACAGACATGCATTTATGATTCTTAATATGTTTTTAATCTCGCAATTTTACTTTCATCATAAATTCCAGGACATTTTTGCAGCTTTTTAAAAGATTTTGTTTGTGTTAAAATTAAATTCTTTAAGCATTTTTCTTTCAGCGATCATATTAATAAACCTGTTGATAACGCGAATATGACATGTAATGAGACCAACGAACAAAGTTCAAATGACGAGCATAACCCCAGAACAAGAGGAATGTCATGATGTAACTTAGCCAAGAGCTGGAAAACTTTGAGAATAGGCCTAAACCAAATTTGGAAGAAACAGAGCTAATAAACTTAGGCGATGAGGGAACCGTGAAAGAGACTAGAGTCAGCGCCCACCTAAACGTCACGTAAGGAAGAATTAATTGAGCTCTCAAACAAAGATACCGATGTGTTTGCTTGGTCATACGAGGACACGCCAGTTTGAGTACGTACATCGCCGCACAGCTACCTATTGAGCCATCTTATTTCCCAGTAAAACAAAGTGAGAAAGATCAAACCATACGAGTTTGAAGGTCAAAGAAAGTGTCTAAACGGTTTGAGGCAAAGGTGATTCGAGTTGCAAAGTATCCTACTTGGTTAGCAAATGTCGTCGGTAAAGAAGAAAGATGGAAAGGTCCGAAGTCTGCGTGGATTACGAGACCTCAACGAGCCAGAAGGATGACTTTCCTCTTCCAAACATCCATATACTCATCGATAATTGTGCGAAGCATGAACTACGATCGTTAAATCGATCGCTTTCTTGCTATCATCGATCCTTGGCGTAAGAGGGCGCAGAAAGACGGATTCACTACCGCGTGGGTGTACTATTATCGAGTTATGCCATTCGGTCTCAAGAACGCAGCGCCACCTACATGAGCCATGACCACCATCTTCCACGACATGATTCATAAAGAAATTGAGGTCTATGTGGGCGCCATCATCAAATCGCGAAAGCGGACCATTCGTTGGCAAACTTGAAGAAATTTTTCCAACGACTAAGGCGGTATAACTTGAAGTTGAATCTGCAAAATGCGCGTTTGGCGTTCCGCAGGAAGTTGGGTTTTATAGTGAGCAGGAGAGGGATTGAGCTAGACCCCTCGAAAATAAAAGCCATCCAAGAATTACCTCCTCCGAAAAGCAAAAAGGACGTGATGAGTTTCCTTGGTCGCCTCAACTACATCAGCAGGTTCATAGCCCAGTCTACCGTGATATGCGAGCCGATATTCAAATTATTGAAAAAGGATGCAGCTACCAAATGGACAACAGATTGCCAACAGGCTTTTGACAGAATCAAAGAATACCTGTCTAATCCGCCAGTTCTAGTGCCTCCAGAACCGGGGAGACCTTTGCTACTCTATTTGTCTGTGTTAGAAAATGCTTTCGGATGCGTGTTGGGGCAACACGATGAAACAGGGAAAAAGGAACAGGCCATATACTATTTGAGTAAGAAGTTCACGGCATATGAAGCTCGTTATACTCTGCTGGAACGTACTTGTTGCGCATTAACTTGGGTCGCCCAGAAGTTCAGACACTATCTATCGGCATACACTACCTATCTTATTTCGAGGATGGATCCGCTTAAGTATATCCTTCAGAAGCCCATGCCCACCGGAAAACTAGCGAAATGGCAAATTATGTTGAGCGAGTTTGACATCGTCTACGTCACGCAGAGCCGTAAAAAGGCGGGCATTAGCCGATCATCTTCTTTGAGAACCCGATCGATGAAAGTACGAGCCCTTCGAACCTATTTTCCGATGAAGAGGTATTGTTTGTTGGAGAAGATATCTCGAGGTTTACGGGTTGGAGGATGTTTTTGATGGGCGGCAAATTTCAAAGTCGGCATTGGAGCGGTTTGGTTTTGAAGCAGTCGGCGTTATCCGATTTCCATGGCTCAGTTTCCATGCACCAACAATATGGCGGAGTATGAAGCTTGCATATTGGGGCTCGGAATGGCCGTAGATATGGACATACAAATTTCGGGTCATAGGTGATTCGACTTATCGATCCATCAGTGCAGGTGAATGGGCAACCAAGAATATGAAGATACTTCCTACCTATTTTGCGTGAAGGAATTACGAAGAGGTTCATCCGCATAGAATTTAGGCATGTTCCCGGGATCCGAGCGAATTGGTGATGCATTGGCAACCTTATCCTCCATGATCCAAAGATCCGACAAGAATTACATCGATCCAATCACGGTGAGTGTCTTTGGAGCAGGCGCTTATCGCTCCCATGTGAGCGAGAAACAGACGGCAACCCATGGTACCATGACATCAAAAGGTACCTCAAAGCGAGGAGAATATCCGTAGGCATAACCAACATCCGTAAGAAGACACTTCAAGACTAGCAAATCATTTCTTTTGAATGGGAAATTGTGTACCGAAGGACTCGGATCCGGGCTTATTGAGATGTGTCGATGCTCGAAGCGGCAAGCTAGTAGAAGAGATACGGAGGGGCGTGTGGACCTCGTATGAACAGCTTCACTTTGGCGAAAAGATTCGCGAAGCGGGTTATTTTTGGATGACGATGGAAACAGTTGTATCCGCTTTGTGCGAAATGTCGGCAATGCGGTCATGGAGATTTGATTCGAGTGCCTCAGTGAGCTTAATGTGACAAGTTCTCCTTGGCCGTTCGCGGCAGGGCATGGATGTCATCGCCCCATCGAACCCGTTGCTCAAATGGGCAGATTCATCCTCGTAGCAATTGACTATTTCACTAAATGGGTAGAAGCCATCACACGCATCGGTGACGAAAAAGGTGGTCGACTTCGTCGCAACAACATCATTTGCCGATTGGGGTTCCCGAATCAATTGTAACCGATAACGGAACCAATCTCAACGATAATTTGATGCGTGAGATATGTGGAAATTTCAAGATCACTCACCGTAATTCCACTGCATCGACTCGATGAATGGAGCGAAAGCGGCCCAACAAGAACATCAAGAGGATATTGCGCGCAAGATGATCAAGAACTACAAACATTGGCACGAAAATTTGCCTTTTGCGCTTTGGGTTATCGCACCACAATCCGAACTTCTACCGGCAACGCCAGATCTTTAGTGTATGGAATGTGCCGCTACCAGCAGAGGTGGAAATACCATCGTTGAGAATCATCCAAGAAGCCGAGTTGAGCGAAGCCGAGTGGATACAAGATCGTTATGAGCAGTTGATGTTGATTGACGGAAAAAGGTTGAATGCAATCATGCGGGCAGCTATATCAAAGCGTAATGGCTAGAGCTTTTAACAAGAGAGTAAGGCCAAGGTTATTCAAACCGGGACAATTGGTTTTGAAACACATATTTCCGAATCAAAGTGAAGCTAAAGGAAAGTTCGCACCCAATTGGCAAGGGCCCTACATGGTCCATCGAGTACTAAGTGGAGGGGCCCTAATCTTGGCCGAGATGGATGGCGAGGTATGGCCCAAGGCTATCAACGCAGATGCAGTGAAGAGATATTACGTCTAGGAGTATTTGTCTGTCGTGTAATCCCCTTTATATTGTAAAAGCCGCATTCCCGGTGGGATACGATAGAGCCCATATAGGTCTCGCCACGCAAATCAACGAGCCCTTTACTTGTAATCAACTACGCCACGACCGATTCTCGGGCGGATACGTGGCGCCATATCGGCTTCGGTCCCACTTTTTAGAATTTTACCCAATTTCGCTTGTAATGAACTACGTCATGACCTGATTCTCTCATGGGGATACGTAGGCGGCCTAAATCGGCTTCGGTCACACCGTTAGGAATCTTCCCATTTGTCTACAGGCAACAAAGGGGGTTTGGGTTATTCCAAAAATGATATGAGCAATTCATCACGAAGTTAAGTTCCGCCCACGCGACACACTTTGAAATTGAGACGCCTTGCGACCGGAGGAAGGCAATAACAAGGATTCCAAAGGATGTTCGCTTGGTCAAAATACATGTCATATTCGGCAAATTAGACGAGGCTTTTACATTTTTTCCGCATGTCATATAAATGTTTATTTCTAAAGATGTTTTGTGCAATACTTCATGAAAACATTTCATTTTTTGGAAAATGCTTTTGGGGCACTACTAAACATCTCAAAGAGGTCAGACAGGGGTTGCAAGTCCCAAACAAGCCGGGCACGCAGATATCAAGGAACAAGGCAGCGAGGTCAAATACGAATCGACCCCCCCCCAAAACTCACAAAATTTTCTTTGGCGCAGTCTTTAATATTAACGTATGTAAAGTGCAATGTACCAAGCGTAAAATACGACGAAAGATCTCTTCGCAGGCGTGAAAAGCAAAGCGCAGGATGACAACAATCCAAAGTCCGCAGCAAGAGCAAAGCAGCAGAGCGGCATCAACAATCGCAATCAAAGTTCGAGTTCCGCAACAAAACCTAGCGCCAATCCCTGCATAAAGTCAAGCTTGCAACCAACGCATCGCATTACGACAAAGGCATCATAACAATTCGTCATTTGCGAGCAAGCGGCAACATCCCGATTCGCCAGCATATCACCAGGAGCATTTATTCTACTGCGAGCAAAGAACACGCCCAGTAACGACGTTATCGCGATTGTGTCCAAGCAACGACACCTGCATCAAGGCGTCACGCAACGACGCCAAAGAAGAACACGCCCAGTGCAACGACGCCATCGCGATTATGTCAAGGCAACGACATCATCGATTGCGCTCACGCAACGACGCCAAAGAAGAACACGCCTACACAACGACGCCAAAGAATATCAGGTCCAAGCAACGACACCATCGCGTGCGTTCACGCAACGACGCCGAAGAATACGTCCGCAACGACGTTATCGCGATTGTGTCCAGCAACGACACCTCAAGATTGCGTCACGCAACGACGCCAAGAAGAACACGCCCGAGCAACGACGTTATCGGCGTGTGTCGGCAACGACACCTCAAGATTGGCGTCTGCGCAACGACGCCAAAGAAGAACACGCCCGTGCAACGACGTTATCGATTGTGTCCAGCAACGACACCATCAAGATTGGCGTTCACGCAACGACGCCAAAGAAGAACACGCCCAGTAACGACGTTATCAACATCAGGTCGTGCAACGACACCATCAGCATTGTGTCCAGGCAACGACACCATCAGCATTGTGTCCAGGCAACGACACCATCAGCATTGCGTCTACGCAACGACGCCAAAGAAGAAGACGCCCGTGCAACAACGCGATCGCGACATTAAGTCCGAAAACGACGCCATCATCAGCATATCACATCTACGCAGGGGCAATTGCAGCAAGGACAACGTATCCGCATTCACAATCGCAACACGCCCGCAGTGCGGCGAAATCACAGCATTTGCAGCATCGCATCAACAGGCATCGCGTTTTGCAGGATAACCTTTTCTAGTCACAGTTACATGGTTTTTAAAATCATTTTGCCTTAACAGTTATGCACTAACCGTTTGTTCAAGTCTTAGCATGCAGCAGCGGGAGCACAACGTGGATTTTCTCTTACTGACCTGGCAATCTGTTGGGCCAACCTTCCCACGATTGGCGTAAGCGGCCTCAGCGCTGGCCCACTCGCTCACATCATCGTAGAAACCCAAAGACCACAAGCCATAGCAAGACACCTCGTGTTCAAGCCAGTTATATTCTTTTACTTTTTACACCATAGCCCAGTGTCATTATAACTCGACACTGGGACAGCTTTGGGTCCGCATTAGCCGCCTTGGTGTTTAGACCATGGTAACCCAGTGTCGTCATAACTCGACACTGGGACAGTTTTTGATTTTGCGTCAGCCTTGTCTACCTGCCCAGCATTTTTGCAATTCTGAAGATCGAGACAAAATTGGCTATGAGTCAACGTCTTTGTCCGAAGATTCTTCCATCATCTCCATACAAAGAGGGACATCTGTTGACACCCAATTTTGACCCTCCCGTCCAGCCATTAACTATAAAATTGCACTAATTTTGTAAAATAATTTTTTATGATTTTTTTTTTTAAAATAAAATGCAGCGGTAAAACATAAATACAGGCATAAATAAGCAATTTAATAATAGCATTCATAAAAGAATTAAGAAGTCCTATCTGCATGTAGCATTTAAATAACTCATTTTTTATAACGGCATCGCATTAATTAAAATAGCACACCCGCATTTAGTATTATTAATAATTTAAATTTATAACAATTAGATTAATAAAGCACCTAAATAATTTAAGCACAATTTATTAGTTTAATTCACTACTAATTAACAATTAAATACCTAATACTAACACTAATTTGTCACTAATTAATACACTTGCCTAGAATTAATTAGCTAACTAATTAACTAAGCCTAAAACTAATACCCTAATTAATTAACTACCCAGCCCAATTTCCCGTCGACCCGCGACCCGCGAGGCCCACCCGCAAAGCCCACACGCCCCGCCCTTTATGCCTTACCTTTAGAGGCCCACGCTTCATTCCCCATCAGCCCCATCGTCCTCACAGAACCATAACGCTCCCCTTAACCTAAACCTAAGAATGCAATCGCCGCCAGCACTCCGCCATTCTCGCCCTCGTCCATTCCGCCAGCTCACCTTCGTACTCACCAAACCTCAGGTTTCCTTTCCCAAAACCTGCCATAAGGAGAACCATTCCTTAATCGTGACCCAAATCGCGAAAAAATCAGAATTCACCTTCCTTACCCACGCAAACGAAGCCAGCTTGCCTTTACCATAAGCAAACTAGCAAAATCTTTTCAGAATCAAAATCTTAGCCAAATCGACCCAGATCGAAGCTTACCATAAGAATCAGCCCCAAATCAGTCCAAGTCACCCACGAAATCTCAGCCTTTATTTACTTACCAATTGTAGAACCTAGAGTTAGGCTATTTAAACGACATGCAATAGGCATCGAGAGGGGGATTCAGAGCAGAGTCGGCCATCAAACTATCACAGTATCCAGTCTAGAAATCCTTTTCGTTTCTATCAAAGTCACTATTATCTGTTCTTGCAAACAGTCTTTTTGTAACTTTCCTTCGACGATTCGGGAAAATTATTGTCGTCGCCTCAGTTCGCTACCCATAAAAGGTCCGGAAACCCCTTCTCTTTCATTTACTTAATTATCTAATTGATACTATGTGATGGTGTCTGTATCATTTTGCTCAAACTTGTTCGATTTGATTTGGCCACTGTGTCCAGACAAGTCTATCGGCAGTAGCCTTCGATATTTGTAGCATGATTCTGTCTCGAGCATGTGCGTCGATAGTCTTTTCTGAGGGTATGATTAAGTGTACAACGATTGTATAAAGGTCGTAGATCTATTTTGTTGGTTGTATGCTGATGGTTGTGGAAACACTGACTTGGATTTTCTGTTTGAACCTGTTAGTACGCAACTAGATATTTAGTAGGAATGCATTGACATGTTAAATCCAAAGAAAAAATCAGTATTAATCATGATGAACTGTTAAACCGAAATTCACTACATATGTCGTTTCTTGTAACTTTCTCTAAATAAATATTTCTCCTAACAAATAGTTAGCGGGAAGTAAAAGGGATTACGAGGCCTAATCCCGAAGTTTAAAATCAAGCCAACATATAACAACAACCAATATTTAAAAGGTTTATGTGTTTATGTGCATGTATAATTGTGTGCCTGCATTCAAGATTCAAACCTCTTACTCATTTCCCAAAATATTGTAAGAAAGATTATATGTCTACCTATATGTCATAACAAATCCGAATTTCACAAGGTGATTATGTGTTTGTATGTCTATGTTCAAAAGATTCGGATCTGCATTTACCGCTAAAACATTACTATCATGCTATAATAACTTAAAAGCGCCTCCAAATAAAAATGTTACTAAGATCAAGGATATATGATTTACAATGTCGTGTTATCCTCCGATATAAGTAACAAACATTTTAATTAAAGAATAAAATATATGCGCTTCATCCCTTAAAAATGGCTAAGGTATCCTACTATTAAGTTAGCTATACAAGTTTAATTGTGCCATAATGTATTTGCTATTTTGTTACCATTGTTTGGAGTGGTTGACGATTGCAGGAATTATAATAAAATCGCTGAATGTTGGAATTATAATATTGATGATGAATAAAAAGCGTCTCATATTTACGCTTTTGACTAATTGCATATTAAAACAGTTTTAGCTTTGATTAAGTAAATGTGCGACCCGCATTTAGGTCCGAACTAGAGGTATAAGTTTTGAAGTCCAGAAGTTACTTTGAAATCTTTGGTGTGTTGATTTAACATGCCGAAGTTGGATGTTGACTCTTTGTGTATGATTTGATTAGCATGTGTTTATAATGTTAACACATATATTAAATCTATAACTAGTTAGGTATAGGTTAGTTCAAACAGTTCATCGTCAACCCCCGTCCTAAATTAGCTTAAGGCTTCATGTCAACATCTTAAAATATGCTCCTAGAGTAGCAAGGCATGTTAAGAGTGCTAGTTTAGCTTTTCTTGTCTCCGACATGTAGCATTCTTTAAACTTTACAGCAGTGAGTCCATTGCCCAGCAGAATGTATATTCCAGCATGTATAAACACATATTATGATAGTCTTTAGGTACCTGCACGGCAGTACATACTTTGATCGCTTTCTACATAATGGTTCCTACCGATTGTATATCGTGCAATTACTAGGTGGCCGATGCCCACCGCTGCTCGCCTTCATGTGAAAGGGTCCAATGTGTTAAACTCTCTATGCTTATGTTAATGGGGTCTGTATTATTGTGGTTATTATCTTGGAAAAATCTGAGAAATACAAAGTATTGGGCTGCTTTATTCCTGTGCATTATTTCCGTTATCAGGGTCTCATACACGACTGGATCTTTTGAATTTTTTTTTCTCTGTTTGGGCCTGCTTGTGCTTTGGAGAATAAAAAAAAAATGGCTTATGCAGGCATGAAGCCTTCATGTCGATAAATGCTTATCATTTCATAAATTTCGAGATATTCTAATCCTCTTCCTTTCTTTCTTATTTTATCTGACACGCATTGGGGTCAAATCAAGAGTCTCGGTATGAGACTTGTCAGGATTTCTATATCGCCGCCACGCTTTGTCACAGGGTTTCCAAACATTATAGGGACGGATGGTGTCGCCATCCGTCTTGGACATTACAACAATTTTAATCTCGAACCTCCCTTGTTTATTTATGTATTATTTATCTGTTCATTCATTATTGTCACATTTGTTAATTCTGTAATTAATAGGATAACTAACTCTATTGGCCTTTAAATACATGGGAGGGTAGCATAAAGATGAGTTCGCTCTTTGTTAATTTTAGATTCATCATACAAAATCTAAATCCAAGGTAAATTAATCAATCCTAGCTATGCTTTAGTTATGTAGTCAAAAATACTACTCCTTATCTAGAAAGAAAGAAAAATAGACTTCCTTATGATGTCCCCATAAACAACATAGGAGCAATTTACTACTTTTTTTTCTCTCTTAATATCATAGACATTTCCAAAGACAATCTACTAACTGATCCTATATGCTTATAAGAATAATTTGTCATTTTTACTTTGTCAAATAAAGAATAATTTCATAATTAACCTTAGGTATAAAAGTCTTAATCTTACATATACCTATAGGAGATAATTTATCATTTAATTTCATGTTCTACGAATTGCATAATTAATCTTACATATTTTTGTGAATCTTAAAGCCTTTTTTTTGTATGAGTTAAAAAATACCTTTCTTTTAGATATTTGCTACGCTTTTTTTATATATTATTCTTTAATAATCTTCCCAAAACATACACCTCTTAAAACTAGAATAAAATTAACCCATGTTTGAACGGACAACCGCAAGTTAGCGGATCCTTTAGGGTGCCTTACCCCTTCCCTTTAGGATAATAAAAAATCCTTACTCAGAATCTCATTTAGTTTCACGGACCATTAAATGGAGTTAATACTGACTTTAATCAGTTAGTATTTAGGTGTCCTAATTCACCCAATTAATTAGGTGGCGACTCCCTTAACATTTTTACATTATCTTTTACATTTTTGGGGAGGATAACCATTCCGTCGCGCATTTAAGCCTGAGAGTTCAAAATCGGGTGCGACAAAGATCCTAATGTAATTTGTGACGATATGTAAAGGCCTGAAGGGTAACACTAAGTCAAATGTTCCGTCGATTGAAGGATGTAATTAGAAGGAGATACCTAAATGTTCGGTTGATGATCGGGACATTAAAATAGGAAAGTGGGCAGAAAATAGGACGGAACCGCGATGCCTTGATTCAGGACCGCGGTGCCAGGAACACGTGTCAGCACCGCGGTGCCTTGATTCAGGACCGCGGTGCCAGGAACACGTGTCAGCACCGCGGTGCCTCTTACTGAGGACCGCGATGCCAGAACGTGGCCTGGCGATCACTTCGCCGATGCTTCTGGATCCGACCTGCTGAAACCTCAGGCTATTGTTTTATCCTATAAATATGAGGCTCCTCTTCTCATTTCAATACACTGAAAACTTAAGAGAGGTAAATCTCTTCTAAAGCTCTGTCAGAAATCCTAGCCGTCCTGACTTAGCAAATTACATCACAGTTCTCCATGAACTTACAAATCGAGGAACGTTTGCGTGTGCACCCTCGGACTACACAAAGATTGAAGATTCAACTGCTTGGCTGACTGCTTCCAAAATGTAAGTCTTCGTTCGAAGTTTTACATTTACTTTGTGTTTGTGTTTTCATTACTTATCATACTGCAGTTCGACCGTCGTCGAGTTTGAAACATAAATTTCAAATTTCGTTGCGTGTACGAACCCGACGAAACTCCTACGTGGAATATAAGTTACACTTTAGTGGTGCATTTATCAGCATACAAAGGTACACTTAAATCACCACATTGATATGACTTTGCAGTATTTCAGCTTAAAACTCGAATTAACCAGCTATACCTTCAGAATAATTAGCTTGTTCTTCATTGTATATTGTCCCAAATAAAGAACCTCATACATTATTATAATAAAAATATTTGGTTTAGTTCCAAAATTTTGCTGAGTAAAGATAAACCTTTCTAGTACACCAATATATTGTTCTTTCCTAACAACATTGATAATCAAAGCTTGTTTCCACCTGATATTCTCCTTCTCTACCTCATTCTTATTCAGTTCAATAATCTGGATTCACCTTAATTATTGGGGAAACAAAATTAAGAGTCATACATTGAAACTGTATTCTATTGCTACTGAATAAACTCTTCCATTCCTGATCCAGATTCAATTACCTCTGAGCAGTACCATTCATCCCTTGCATGTTCAATTTCACTACTTTATTGCCTTTTGCCTCCTTGTCATTGACCCTTTGAATGTTTGAATTCTCTGCCCCTTTGCCTGATGTTTTTTGTTGAGGCATTTAGTAGGCAATAATCTCGTTCAAATCTATATTGTACTAGTCTTACGACTGTCTTTTTGATTCATCACGTCGATCAATTCCTTGCATGTTCTGCATCTCAGGCCAAAGAACTTGAAATTGCCCTTTCCGTGGTCTTCCTTTGACCATTTCTGACCTTGGCGCACCGGTTGCTAACGTGCATCGAGACTTCCATTGTTGAGTTTTATTTAAGGAAAATTAGTTTTAGATCTTTTTAATATTTACTTCCTATCCATTAATTCAAACGAACTCAAAATTTAGCAGTTAAGATAAACATGTCAGGGTTCGTTTGGTAGAATTTGAGATGAATTTATTTCAATATTAAGATAAAATCACAGTATAACTAATTTCATGATTAGTTATTTCGATATTGTAGTGTTATTTTTACTTTTGTAGGAGAGTAGGATAACAATTACGAAATAACTAATCCGAATTAATTAATTCTGAAATAACTTGTTCCCCAACAAGAAATTGACCCCTTAAAATTATAATTTATCCATCTCAATTTATATGATGTAGTTTGGCTGACACGAAATTTAAAAATAAGAAATATTTTTAAATCTTATGGTTTAAAACAAATCAAATATATTTGTGTGGTTATAGATCATTTCGTTAAATGAAAAAGATAAAATTTAAAATCAAATTATTGACAAATAAAGAAATGTGCTAATATTTTGAGACTAATTAAAAAGAAAAGTGTATGGGGACAAAGAAATTAACAAAAGTGTATGGACACTTGGCTGCCACATGGCATCCACTGGAATAGAGAACCCAGTCACTGCCACAACCATTCCCGCCAGCTGCTGGACGGAAAAAAAGGTGTTTCACTTCCAAGTTGAAATCGACCTTCGGGAGTAGGTGTATGATGAAGAGGATGAAGAAACAAACACAATGATACCACCCACCGACGCTGTCAATGCCAGAGATGACCGAAAAATGCAAACACAGATCGAAAAAACTGAATTGGTCAACCTGACGTTTGGTGAAGAATTGAGGGTGATGGGTTGGTGCAGAATGTCGGCAAGATGACGGTGAATCTACTGGTACTAGCCTCGATCGTCGACTGAAGCTCAGGTGGCCGGAAATCAATCGGCGGCGGCTAGGATTTGCAGAGTTGCGACTTGGTGGTTATTTCGATTTGGGTCGAATTGAACTATGGGGTGGGTATAGAAATGGCGGGGAGGAGCGGGCGGTCACAGTGGTATAAATCATTGCCTTCAATTCTTACTCAGGTCGCCGAAATTTGCAAATCTCCGTCAGGGTCAATTCCGTCCAAAAACCTCGAACATCAAATCGAGATTGAAAATGATGAAATCGAAGGTGTTGGGTAGTATAGACGTGTAGAGGGTGACGAGACGAGTTTTTTGGTATAAGACTCGTCGGCGTTGGCTTGTGGCGCGGAATCATCAGAGCGGCGGCGGCGTTCAGAGATTTACGTAGTGGTCGGGTTCTCTGTTCCAGTGGATGACGTGGCTTCCATGTGGCAACCACGTGGCTTCCACGTGTCCAATCCGTTAAAAAAAGGGTAAATTTGATAAGTTTGAGCTAACGGAGGATATATATGATCTCATACTTTGACAAATGATACATATGATCCTTTTACCAAAGTTTTAGGGTATATTTGACCATTTTTCCTTAATTTTTTAAATATGCATGGGGGTATTTGGTTGATCAAAGCTTCATAATTGATGATATTTCTCCAACCATAACCTTCTAGAATTCTTTTTGGAGCCTCCATCTAAATGTGCTTACAGAAATAATGCCAATATATATGTTAGCAACCAGTTATGTCCCTCCTGTCTTACATGTATATCTACACATGTGTATAGTGCATATAAGCTAGCTTTTGGAGTTGAATTAGACCCAAGATCCATTCTTTACATGGTATCAGAGTCAGTCTCATTCCAATTCGTTGTCCACCGATGTTGGGCTCCCAAATTATATTATTCACGCTCCAGTTAACAAGGTCTGGGCGTGCGGGAAGTGTTAAGAGTCTCACATCGTATATGGAATGGAAACATGAACTTCTTATATGGACTTGGACAATTCCCCCCCCCCCCCCCTACAAACTAGCTTTTGGGGTTGAGTTAGGCCCAAGATCCATTCTTTGCATGGTATCAGAGTGGGAACATGGACTCCTTATATGGACTTGAATAATCCTCACCCTATAAGCTAGCTTTTGCGGTTGAGTTAGGCTCAAAATCCATTCTTTACATGATTGTCCAAGTTCATATAAGGAGTTCATGTTTTCATTCCATATTCGATGTGGGCCTCTTAACAACCTGAATTATTAAGTGTTTGTGTTTCCTGCCTGAAATATCACCAATTTTTTATCAAAACATACCTCGACTAGTATTTGATAGTTGTTAGACATATTTTATATACACTTTTTGAGTCATTTTTAGTTAGTATTTTACTCATTTCGTTTGTGTTTAGTATAGTATTATGGTTATTTTTCTTTCTTTTGAGTCACAACGGTCATAAGTGGAGAAATAGAAAAAAGGAGATGAAATGAGCTTGATTGAGGTAGAATTGCACACTTAAAGGGCAAAGAAATAAAGCCTAAGAAGTCCCGGAAAGTATAGAAGAAATCAGACAAAGTCCGGACGAGAAATAGCCTATAAACGGATTTGGGTCTACAGCAGAATTAGCACCGCGCATCGTAAAGGACCGCGGTGCCATAATTGCTAAGAAGCCGCAGGATTTTCGGCACCGCGATGCCATTCTGCAGGATCGCGGTGTCGAGGCGGGTTTTTCACGTTTTGGGTCGAATTTTGACACGTTTTCAGAAATCTTCCCAGCTATAAATCCCTAAAACCCTAACCTTATTATTCATCTGGGATCTTACATCTCACATCATACTTTGGAGAGGAAAAAGAGGCTACAACACAAGATTGGAGACAACTTTGGTTCAAGTTTCTTTTCTTTTCTTTTCTTTGTTTTTATTTCAGTTTATGTTGGTTTGTATTAGTTCTTAGCGTGACTATGACTAGGAGATAAACACTTTATTAGGGCTTTCCTTTTGAATCGCTTGAAACTCTTATTCATGAATTAATGCAATAGTTTGATTTCTTCTTCACTTGATTAAGATTTATTCAATAATTGGTATGAATGTTTGATAATTAATTGATCACTAATTATCATAATCTATACGATTTCAAATCAAGAACGGAGAGGAGAGATTTGGATATGCTGTAATTGAATAGACATAGGTTAAAATCGTGGACGAAAGTACCCCGATACTTGTGTAGCATTATAGGTTACAGTTCTTAATCCTCCTATGTGGTAAATCCTATCATAGAAATATAGAAGGGTTCTGCACTGGAGTTGAGCGATTATATATTCTAACCGGAATATAAGACAGTCTAGTTAACCGCTATCTTAACGTAGAAGAAGAAGTCATTCTAGTCGCATTAAGAATTTAATAGAGTGGATAGTCGAGGATATTGGAAGCCTTAATTCCTTCATAACTGATTTAAACCAAAGTATTATCATAATTAGTTTATTTTCTGCAATTACTTAGTCTTAGTTATTAGATAAAAATACAAACAAATTAACGTTCACCAAATAGAAACTAAAGCTTAGATAATCGGTACTTGAAAACCAGTCTCTGAGGACGATATTCGATCTTACTAGACTATATTACTTCTGACGATGCGTACGCTTGCGTGAGCAGTCGAAATATCGCTAACAAGTTTTTGGCGCTGTTGTCGGGGGCTGGCGTACTTTCAATATCGAATTATCTAATCTTATTTCTAATTTGGTTTGTATATATTTGATTATGTTATTTTATTTCTAATTTGGTTGCTCCAGGAACAAGTTTCTAACTTGTTCTGCGAATATTTTTTTTATCACTTTTTGTTGTTTTTCTTATTTTGTAGGTAAAAAAAACATGGATTACTACTATTATCAGGGGCAGTGGAATCATCAACAACAACCTAACCCACAGGTTCCACAGGAAGATAGAAATGAGTTGCATGCAACCATACTCAGGATCACCAAGTGCCAGGCTCAGTTTATGGCTGAGACCAGGGTGTCCGTCAAAAATTTAGAGACACAAATAGGGCAGCTGATGGATATAGTGATCAATGTACCGCAAGAAAATCTGCTTAGCGACACAGTTGTGGGGGGTGATAAGCAGAATGAGGAACCTGAACCACACCAAGCTGTTAAGGAATTGAGAAATGTGGTTGGTATAGAGAAAGAAAGGGTTGCTGGAATCCAATTTTTCACTTTTTTGGATTCCTTGGAGTTTCCTTTTGATGTACCCATTGCAGAAGAAACACCACCAGATGTCTTTGCTGACCCTCAACCAGAAAGTCCATACCCTCAAGGGAACCCCCAAAAGTCTAGAGATCCATGGAGTTTCATTATTTCCTACACTTTAGGAAATTTTGAATGCAAGCAAGTATTGGGCAATTTGGGGGCAAACATAAAAGTACTACCCTTTTCTGTGTTCTATAGAAATGGTGTAGGTGAAGTGAGGTCGGCAAAAATAACTGTGCGGATTGCAAGCAGTTCGCAGAAGGATCCAATGGGCACTAGTAAAGGTTAATTTCGTCAGGCTAAAAGACGTTAAAGACAGCGCTTGTTGGGAGGCAACCCAATGTTTTTAATTATGTTATTTTAATTTTTGTTTTAGTTTATTTTATTTTATCTTGAACAGTCTCACGGTCTTGGGTTTTGTCTTATGTTTTGATGGCAGGTGGACTGATCCTAAGGGGGAAATAATCAAAAGCGCTGAAACTTCAGACAACCCAAAAGATGTGCAATTTCCAGAATCTCATCCCAGACCTCCATTATGATCTTTGTGTTGTGTCAGTAAGTTGTCCCTTATTTTTAGTCTTCATACATTAGGGGCAATGTGTCGTTTAAGTATGGGGGGGGGGGGGGCTTAGTTTGTTTTGAGCGTCTGTTTTTTAGTCTTTTTTATTTATCTTTGTGTTGTTTCATGTGTCTTTGAGTCATAATTTTTTTTATGGATCAAGCATGTTGTAGTTTCTAAAGATATTGAGTGGATAAAGTGGGATAATGTAATGGAATTGAAAGCAAAATCTGTGTGCTTAAGTTAGATATGCCAAAAATTCATGACATCTACTTCTTTGAGATATTTGTGCTTAGCCTATGTGTGTCAGTTATGGAAGGAAAAGATGAAAAATGTGTAGAAAATTTGTTTGCTTGTTATTTGAGGCGAAATAATCAAGATGTACATGTTTAGGGAGATGATTCAGGCGTTTCTTTGATAGCCCTTCTGACCATTCATTACCTATCTTGACATGAATTGTATCACTAGTTAGCCCCTTTGAGCCTAAAATAAGATCTTTGTTTGACACTCTATGATTTCCTATTTAGTGCCATAAGTGATAATTGAAAGTTAGTGGCATGAAAAGTGTTAAAAAAAGAAATAAAAAGAGAATTGAAAATTTTGATGCACCCCAATAAAGAATATGCAAAAGCCTAAGTTTGGGGGTGTCTGTCATTTATAATGTATCTCATTCTCTCAAAATAAAGGAGGGGAAAAATAGGTATGAGATTAAAAAGGAAATCAAAAAAAAGGAAAAAGAGTTGAATGAAAAAAGCTTACGGTACGTAATTGAGCCTAAATGCCTATTTTTACCTACCTCTGCCTAAGCCTACATTACAACCCTTGAAAGTCCTGATGATCTTTAATGCGTATGTCTATGATTAGTGGAGAATAACAAGTAAACAGGTCTATAGCATTTTGGAAAAGATGGAATGAAATTGACATGCATAGGTTAGGTGTTTGTATTTTCATTGACCATGATCTAAGTGAATTTGCGAAATATATAACTTGAAATTCTAGATTGCTGATTATTCATGCTATATATGTTCTAACATATTATCCCATCTTTCATCCATGATTTTGAAGAAGCGTTGCTATAACTACTTGATCCATTTCAAAGAGTCTTCAGTTGTTTTGTTTTCGTTTTTATTTTTTGCTTAACTCGAGGGCGAGTAAAGTTTAAGTTTGGGGGTTTGTTAGGCATATTTTATATACATTTTTTGAGTCATTTTTAGTTAATATTTTACTCATTTCGTTTGTGTTTAGTATAATATTATGATCGTTTTTCTTTCTTTTGAGTCACAACAGTCATAAATGGAGAAATGGAAAAAAGGAGATGAAATGAGCTTGATTGAGGTATAATTGCACACTTAAAGGGCCAAGAAATGAAGCCTAAGAAGTCTCGGAAAGTATAGAAGAAATCAGACGAAGTCCGGACGAGAAATAACATGTAAACCGGACTGGGTCTACAAGGCAATTAGCACCGCGGTGCCAGAAAGCAGGACCGTGGTGCCATAATTACTGAGAAGCCGCAGAATTTTCGGCACCGCGGTGCCATTTTGCAGGACCGCAGTGCCGAGGCGGATTTTTCACGTTCTGGATTGAATTTTGACACGTTTTCAGGGTCCGAAAGGGAAACTCTTCCCAGCTATAAATCCCTAAAATCCTAACCTCATTATTCATCTGGGATCTTACATCTCACATCATACTTTGGAGAGAAAAATGAGGCTACTACACAAGATTGGAGACAACTTTGGTTCAAGTTTCTTTTCTTTGTTTTTATTTAAGTTTATGTTGGTTTGTATTAGTTCTTAGCGTGACTATGACTATGAGCTAAACACTTTATTAGGGCTTTCTTTTTGAATCGCTTGAAACTCTTATTCATGAATTAATGCAGTAATTTGATTTCTTCTTCACTTGATTAAGATTTATTCAATAATTGGTATGAATGTTTGATAATTAATTGATCACTAATTATCATAATCTATATGATTTCGAATCAAGAACGGAGAGGAGAGATTTGGATATGCTGTAATTGAATAGACATAGGTTAAAATCGTGGACGAAAGTACCCCGATACTTGTGTAGCATTATAGGTTACAGTTCTTAATCATCCTATGTGGTAAATCCTATCATAGAAATATAGAAGGGTTCTGCACTGGAGTTGAGCGATTATATATTCTAACCGGAATATAAGACAGTCTAGTTAACTGCTATCTTAACGCAGAAGAAGAAGTCATTCTAGTCGCATTAAGAATTTAATAGAGTGGATAGTCGAGGATATTGGAAGCCTTAATTCCTTCATAACTGATTTAAACCAAAGTATTATCATAATTAGTTTATTTTCTGCAATTACTTAGTCTTAGTTATTAGATAAAAATACAAACAAATTAACGTTCACCAAATAGAAACTAAAACTTAGATAATCTGTACTTGAAAACCAGTCTCTGAGGACGATATTCGGTCTTACTAGACTATATTACTTGTGACGATGCGTACGTTTGCGTGAGCAGTCGAAATATCGCTAACAATAGTGTTGAAAACTCGCAAAAGGTGATACTTAAGATGAGTTTTTCACCATTATCTCTTTATTTATTTTTAATTTTTCAATTAGTTTCTTTAATTATAATTTGACACCATTTTTAAACAAAAAAAGTAGTGAATGTACACCACGCACCACCAGATACTACTTAAGGTGTGTTTTGATAAATAGTTGGTGATAGTTTAGATAGAAAACGCAAACATCTGATAGTTCAGACAAAAAATACACAAAAAAATATGTTTGAGATGTATTTTTTATTATTATTATCTCTATTTATTATCGATCGTAGTAGAGATCAACCTATATTTTCATTTTCGGAAAAAACGTCAGTGAATGTGAAATTATTTGGAATTTGCACATTATATCATCATGATAGCTAGTACTTGAAAAGAATGAGTGGTGGTTAGGATATTTATAGGTGAAAGGGTCAAAAATACCTTTACTTTATAATTTTTTTATCATCTCTAATAAGAGGGGTTAAATCTATCAATTTCATTGCAAGTTGAGGTCAAATATACATCTACCATTTATAAAATATTTAAAAATATCCTTCATTTTTAACATATTCCCGCCTAAGCAAGTCTAGTCTTTGGAATTTGGTGACATGTACGCTACATGACATTTAACTTATTTTATTAGGTGCCTACGTGTCAATTTTTTAAAAACAATCTAGAAAACTGATTTTTTTAAAATAAATTTGGAAAATGGCTTTTGTGTTTTTTTTTATTTTACAAAACCCTTTTTTTTTTAAAAATCTGGAAACTAGAATTTTTATTAAAAATCTGATTTTTTAAACCAAATTTTCAGATTTTTTTTAAAATTAATCTAGATTAAAAATAAATTAATACAGTTTTTTTTAAAAAAAAAACTTTACAGTTTTCCAGATTAAAAATTTATTTTTAAGATTTTTATTTAAAAATTCTAATTTTCAGAATATTTTTTAAAAAATGAGTTTGATAAAATTAAAAAAAATCATATTTATAATAAAAGACATTTTTCCAGATTAATTTTTAGAAAAATAATTTTCCAGATAGTTTTTTAAAAAATTGACACGTAAGTACCACATAAAATAAGTTAAATGTCACATGGAAGGAATATATTTTGCTAACGATAGGAGTGTATTTGACCCCAACTTGTAATGGAAGGAATATATTTGACCCTACTTGAAACAGATGGTAAAAGTAGTCAATTTATGAAAGTGAAGGGGTATTTTTGAACCTTTCCCCATATTTATATCCTCTCTCTGAAATTCATTTTAAAAGGAAAATGCTGATAAAAGTTCTGTTTTTGTTTCACAAAATTATTAGAGTGGGCGAATGCGTACTTTCCTTTTTTGTTTTTAGATTAGAAAACGATGTTATTTTGGTTCAGTTAATATAGAGTTTCTCTAATTCTTACACTCAACAAAAACACATGTTGTTGAGTTTGTCCCCATCGGTTGTGGGATGAAATTTCGTATTTCCATCCGATCGGACAATCATCTCATGAGCTGATTTTTAAGTTGAGTAGATTCAAAGTTCAATTTTCTTTATGATTTTTGAGTCACACTCATTTAATTTCTGATTTATTGAATATTGAACTCTCAAATTATGTTGTTCAAGTTTCAGTTCATAAGTCTGGGCGGTGGGTGATGGGTTTGGGCATGGGATGGTGGGTTGGATGGGGCTTGAGTGAGTATTTTTCGAAAAATATTTTATACTAATCAACCGAACATGAGAAAATAAATAAGAAATTCACTTATTTTTTCATTAACCAAACGAACATGAGAAAATAAGTAAAAAATCACTTGTTTTTTCAAGAACTCATTTTCCAGAAAAACATTATTCGTGGAAAACATTTTCCTCATACCAAAACACACCCTAAGTTAAACTCAATATCTATTTCTTATCGTTAAGCCTAGTATTTTTTTTTTCCATCCGTTGTTAGTATGAGTATTGAGGCATGAATAATTCTGATCGCACATTGCATGACTCATTTTTGTAGACAACGCTTTCAATATGATTTTTTCATTACCAGAAGCTCAAATCCGAAATCTCTAATTAAAGATGGAGGAACTCTGAACCATCGCATCATAATCTGTGTTGGTGGTGAGATTAGTATTCATTATGCAGCCAAATAGTGCCACCTAAAGTTTTGATAAATTAGCAATTACTCTAAAGATGTGAAACATTAAATCTAATAGTAATACATTGGACCACCGTCTGAAAAAGGAGGACAAGGCAGTCAACACAGAAATTGAGCTTAATTAGCTGAATCTCCGCCCGCCGAAAACATTATCCATTACACATAATTTGACCACCGATGGCTATGATTGCTACATAATGTGCGGTCACGGCGTACAAGTGTTGTGCATAATGGTCCTCCACCTTTGCGAAGGCCTTACGTTTCTCATTGCAATTTTGTTGAACGGTTGGTTGCGTCATTGAGAAATTCAGTTGGATTGACACGTTCTTCAACTTTCTTTGGGTCTATCCACATTTTTGCATGTAATTGGCACGCTTTTAATAGTCAAGTAGGTTGGGAAGTTACAATTAATTATTAATCATTCCTAAGCTTATCTACTCAAAGATATACAAAAGATGAGATGTTCGCTCAGAACTATGGTCCTTTACTTTTGGGAACGTTCGCAATAGTCTCTTAAATACTCCTTCTGTTCCACGATAGATGATTATCTAGGAATAAAATATTTTATTAAGGAAGTGTGATAGTTTACTAATATACTCTATAATTATTAAAAACAAATGATTGTTATTGCTTCACTTCTAATCTGCTAATATTAATTAGGGATAAAATAGAGAAAATAAGATTAAAACTACATTAAAATTGCAAACAATCGACTATGGTGAAAAAGTAAATTTTTTCTAGACAATCATGTATTTTGGAACGGAGAGAGTATATACTTAGTTCGTCATAAATTCAGTCTTTCATAGTTTTTCTCAAATCTAATTGATAGGATTTGTTAAAATATTTTAAGTAAACAAAAATGTCTACTTTCAGCAAACTTAAGTGATTAAAAATGCTCAGAAAAATGGGTTACAACCACATTTTCACATAAATTAAGTTATAATAGACATAAATTAAAGTGGCAATAAGTATATATCACTGAATTAAAATAAAATAAAATAAAAAATTTAAATATACAAGATATTTGGTACAAACATGGAAATGAGTAAGATATTTCCTTTGTGGCATCAAGCGAGCTGCTCTAGCGATAAGATTTGTGTACTAACGAATTTAATGTGAACACCATCTACCAAGCACCGAGCATGACATGTATGTGACAATTTTCTGAATTAAATTTGACCAATATTTAAGATGTACTTTTTACCAAATTGATATGAGAAAAGTTGCAACTTATAATAATTTTCATGTAGTTTTCATATATATATATATATATATTTTTTTTAAATATTGAGTTAATCTAATTCAATTTAGCTTCAAAGTTTTATCAAATTAACTCTCGAAATACAAAAAATATCTCATAAATTGAAACCGAGTACAATATAATTGGGAGAGGGAGACTACTATATTTAATACTTAATCGCCTAATTAAAGTGTATTTTAAAGTAGGAATTCAAACATCATGCTGTTGAGACAGAAATCGGCGACAAGAACAAGGCAGCGAAGGACGATATCTTCTCTTGATGAAGACGAAGGACAGATGAGAGAGAGAGATAGGTGTTCGTCGAGTGAGAGAAAGAGAAGGAGAAAAGTGAACGTTTGGTATTCTATTCAAAAATGAATTCATAGATCTGAAAGTATACAACTGGGTATATAAAATATCCCACATTACACATTAATAGTAAAGGACTATTCTGCCCCTTATAGTAAAAGACCACTCTACCCCTTACTATATAAAATATCTGCAGCTCACCTTCTAATTAATCTTTAACACCCCCCCTCAAGCTAGGAGTTATGAAAATATTTTTCATTCCTAGCTTGGAAACCAGAATCGCATGTTGCTGTCGACCAAGGGGTTTGGTAAGTAAGTCAGCAGGTTGTTGTTCAGAAGGTATATACACTGTGTTGATGAGGCCTGTGCGTATCTTTTCCCGAATAAAATGGCAATCTATGTCGATGTGTTTAGTCCTCTCATGGAAGACTGGATTTGCAGCAATCTGAATAGCGGACTTGTTGTCTGTGTACACTGAAACTGGTGTCTGAATCTCAACACCAAGATCCTGAAATAGTCCTGTGAGCCATACCACTTCTGCCATCGGCCGCCATATCCTCAGATTCGTCATGCGGAGTTCGAAAATTGTATCTTGTTTCTTTGATTTCCACAAGATAGGTGAGTCATCGTCACCACGTAACCGATGGCGACCTTCGATCGCTCACACAAGAACCCCGGCCAAGATCACGTAACACCTTGGTGAGGTGAATCAAATCGATAGTAAAATTCCTTGCCCTGGTTCCTGCTTCACATACTTGACAATTCGCAAACCACCTCCATATGTGACATTTTAGGTGCGTCGTAAATTGGATGAGCGGTGCAATCGCAAATGTGATGTCTGGTCTAGTGGTTGTCAAATATGTGAGTCGACCAATTAGCCTCCGAAAATACCGATCCATCAATGATCATCACTATCGCTAGTTGAGGTCTTCTTTAATCTGGCCGATGCCATATGTTCATCAAACTCAGGTGTTGTAAACTTTTGATTCATGTCCATGGGGGAATGTGTGGGCTTTGCACCTGCAAGGCCCATGTCAGAAATAAGCTCTAAGGCATACTTCCTCTGATGCATGAGAATACCTTGTGAGTTTCTTGCAAACTCAATACCAAGAAAAAATCTCAGCTCACCCAGATCTTTAATCTTGAAAGCAGACTTCAGTGTTTCTTTGGTGTCTTGAATTAGTGTTGAATCATTCCCCGTAATTAACAGATCATCCACATATACCAAGATTATCACAATGGTACCATTTTGTTGCTTAGTGAACAGAGAGTAATCTTTGATACTCTGTTTGAAACCAGAGGAGACAAGAGTTGTGGTTAATTTTATGTTCCATTGTCTTGATGCCTGCTTCAAGCCATAAAGAGATTTCAACAATCTGCACACCTGTCTCTTTCTGCCTGTATTACTGTGATCAAAACCATCTGAGATTTGCATATATACTTCTTCAAAGAGATCTCCTTGCAAAAAAGCATTATAGACATCCATCTGATGGATTGTCCAGTGTCTTGCTGATGCAAGAGAGATCACAGTTCTCACAGTGGCCATCTTCACCACTGGTGAGAATGTCTCTTGGTAATCCATCTCCTCCTTCTGGTTGTAAACTTTTGCTACTAGCCTGGCCTTAAACCTTTCCACTTCACCAGTTGCTTTGTACTTTATCTTGTACACCCATCTACACCCTATGGCCCTCTTTCCTTCAGGTAATGTCACCAACTGCCAAGTGTCATTGTCTTCAAGTGCCTTGATTTCTGCTTTCATTGCCTCAACCCATCTTGGGTCTTTGGCTGCCACTGAATAGTTGGTTGGTTCTGTGTCAAGTGAGACTTTGGCAACAAAGTTCTGATATCCTGTTGACAAACCAGAGTAAGAAACATTGTCAGAAATGGGGTATAGGCAAGCAGAGGAACTATGTGTAGTAATGTAGTCCTTGTGCCATATAGGGGGTCTGCTGGTCCTTGCTGATTTCCTGGTACCCTCAGGAACTGTTGGTAATGCAGTGTCATGCCCTGGTGGTTCTGTTATATGTTGATCATGGCCAGGTATATGCTGGACACCATCATGCAAAATAGTCTGATGCTGAGAAACCAAATCTTCATAACAGAACATCTCCTGTGATGTAATGTGATTAATCTCCTCAACAGTGTTGTCTTTGAATGGAAAACACTTCTCCATAAACTGCACATCCCTGCTAACAAAAAAAACATTATTTTCCATGTTATACAATTTGTATCCCTTTTGAGTGGAACTGTAACCAACAAGTATGGATCTCACAGCCCTAGGGCTAAACTTGTCATATTTAGGCAGGGCAGTGGCAAAGCACAAACATCCTAAGACTCTAAGGTGATCAAGTTGTGGTGTTCTATTATATAACATCTCAAATGGGGACCTGTCTTTTATGACAGTAGAAAGTATTCTGTTAAGTATGTAAACAACATTTTCCACACAGAATCCCCAAAACTTATATGGGAACCCTCCTTGTATTTTAATGGCCCTAGATGTTTCAAGGATGTGTCTATGTTTCCTTTCAACTATACCATTTTGTTGTGGTGTATATGGACAAGAGCTTTCATGAACTACACCAAACTGTGAAAAAAGGTCACTGCAATTGTGATTAAAGAATTCAAGCCCATTATCAGACCTAATCCTTTGAACTTTGGTTTCAAACTGTGTGTTGACCTTGTGACACCCTATTTTCAACCGGAGTCGGAAACGGGATTACTGCGCATGGTTGGATTCCTGAAATGCATTTTTTGAAGGAGTCGCCACCTAATTATTATAGTGAATTAGGACACTGAAAATGTAGCATAAAATACTACGAATGATCTCCATTTTAAAGGTCTGTGAAACTATGTGAGATTCTAGGTAAGAGTTATTTATTATCCTAAAGGGAAGGGGTTAGGCATCCTAAAGGATCCGCTAACTTGCGGTTGTCCGTTCAAACTTAGGTTAGTATTATTGTGCTAACATGCAATTTACAATTCTAAAAGTGTTCTAATTATTAAACTAATCAAAAGATATTTAAACTAGGCATGCAAATATTTAAAATAAGTATATATTTAACAAGATAGTAATAAAAGTAAACAATCATAAAAAATGTAATGAAAAGAAATTAGCGACACTTCGCTTTTATTTTATTTTATGCGAATATTTTAACTTTGGGGTGCGCCTCCGGGTACCTGCAAAAGACATTTAGTAAATAATAAATAAATTATCAAACAAACACAATATATGTATATATATATATATATATATAGATATATATGTAAAATACATTGTAAAAGATATATTTTTATATAGTGTGGGCTCAGCTAGTGTTATGCCAAAGATACTAAGACATGAGAAGCCAATATCGCTACGGTGGCGATCGACTCGCCTCCTGGTGAACGATACTATGCATTCTCGTCTAATCTTTTCACTTTCCTCCTCGCCCACATATTCCGTCTCGCTTACCACGGAGGCCTCCAGATCGACGGATAAATCCTTCTTTGGCCAGTGTAGTATCAAGTTCAAAATCAGTTTAATGTCGAGTGCAGTAACTTGTTCATAAATCAGTAAAATACCAAGAGTAGTATCATATTCAAAAATCAGTTTAATAAAGTAATAAAGGGCAAAATCGTCCAAATCACCGTGGAATACCCAAAAACAAGAGTAAAATAAACAAGATGCAACATAGCCTAAAATGAATACGCGACAAGAATAATTCCAACCCAAAGAAAACAAGAGTGGATCACAGTGAAACGAGTAAAACAATTGTTCCTAAAAGGGTATAGCCAATGAATGTTAGTGAGCAAGATAGTGAGCAGAATGGTCCCCGAGTGGGAATACCATCAACATAGCAACACGATAAACCAACCGATCTGGGACAATGGAAAATAACGAAAAAGAACCCATGAATCGCCAAACGATGAGGCGGCCGCGAAGTCAAATAACCGACAACAACGATAAAATGAAGCCAGCAGGTCGTCGGAAATTTTAAAGTCCGACAACGAAAACAAAAATCCATAAACCGCGATAGATACCCAAACTAAAGCCTTCAAGGTCGCGGAGTTTTCTCGAGCAAAGCGATGAACGATGGTCGACGGAAAATTGAGCCACGAGTTTTACTCGTATTACAAAACAAGAGATCAAAACAAATCACAACCAACAGATTCCAAGAAATAAAAGCCAAACAAACGTCTCCAACAAGACCGAATATCGTAAAATCAATCCAAAATAGAGACAAGAGCGAATTTTTAAACTCGGTGGTACTAGAAATCAAAATCACCCAACATAGCAAACAACAACAATAGCAACAAAAAAATGGAGAAACAACCGTAGCGTCGCGGAGTTTAAATCCGGCAAGGTTGGCGTTACCCAACAGAGAGGCGGCGGCGTCGCTTCGGCGAGGTCGCGAGCGACGCCACCGCGATGGTGAGATTCGGTGGCGATGGCGGCGGTGTGTGGCGGCAGATGGATGGCTGAGTGATGTGAGGAGGGTGGAGTGCATTGCGGGCTAGTTTTACGAAAATAAAAGGGGTTCGGAGCTTGAAGCTCTGGCGAAGCGAGGCGGCGAGCAGGTGAAGGGAGGAGGAAGGCCCCTTTTAAAAAATCAACGTTGGACTTGTGGTGCCACTAAAAATTCTTGAATGTTGTGGCGGGGTCCCTTCATATGCCCGTCATCTTTTAATAAAAAAGGGGGGGGGGGGGTAAGGTATTTAGGGGGGAAATGAAAGTGGTTTGAAATTTAAAAATGGGGGGGGGAAATAAAAGGGTGTTTGGAATTTAAAATGGGGGAAAATAAAAGGGGGGTGTTTGGATGATATAAAAATGGTGTTGGATTGGAATGATTTGGATTGGATTCCGTACTGGCCTGGTTTGACAAAATGTAAAGCGGTTTAATTATTTAAAAGAAAAATTATTTAACAAGATGCAAGATTATTAAAATGCAAATGTCGGTGCAATAATAATAAAAATACGATATTTAACAAACGTTTAATGTCTAATTAAAAATAAAGCCGGATGTCAATTAATTATTTAAAGAAACGCAAATATTATTAAAATAAACGACGGTGTAGTAATAATAGAAACATAACATAACGCTTAATTTTAAAATATAACGATAAAAAAGCAAAAAATGATGATTAAAATGCAGTGTCCTAAAACACATGAAATTGCGACAAATATGCGAAAAACGGGTCAAAATTGACTGTCAACAGCATGTCCCTCTTTGTACGGAGATGATGGAAGAGTCTTCGGACAAAGATGTTGACCCGTAGCCAATTTTGTCCTGTTTTAAAAACTAGAACTTAAAAGAGGGGACGATGCAGACCCAAAATTGTCCCAGTGTCAAATTATGTTAACACTGGGTCGTTGTGATGCGAAAAAATAAAAAGCAAAACTGACGCTGATTTAAAAAATGTCCCAGTGTCGAATCATGATGACACTGGGCTGCTGCAATGCTAGAAAATAGAAGTAAAGCTGACGCAGATTTAAAAAATGTCCCAGTGTCGAATCATGATGACACTGGGCTGCTGTAATGCTAGAAAATAAAAGTAAAGCTGACGCAGAATTTAAAAAATGTCCCAGTGTCGAATTACGATGACGTTGGATTGTTGCGATGCTAAAGTAAAAAGTAAAGCTGATGTAGATGTTAAACCGTTGCACGACGAAATCTTGAAACCGTTGCATAGGCTTTGATGAGATGGCGTCGTTGCATAGGCGTGATGCGGATGTTATGTTGCGTGGGCGCGAAATGCGCGAAGCCGTTGCATAGGCTTTGATGAGATAGCGTCGTTGCATGGGCGTGATCGCAGATGTTAACGTCGTTGCATGGACGAAATGCGATGAAAGCCGTGCATAGGCTTTGATGAGATAGCGTCGTTGCATGGACGTGATGCGATGTTCGCCGTTGCATGGACGAAATGCGATAAGCCGCCAGATAGGCTTTGATGAGATAGCGTCGTTGCATGGGCGTGACGCAGTGTTCGTCGTTGCATGAACGAAATGCAGATGGCCGCGCATACTTTGATGAGATAAGCGCCGTTGCATGGACGCCGATGCAGATGTTCGTGCCGTATGGACGAAATGCGAATGGCCGTTGCATAGGCTTTGATGAGATGGCGCCGTTGCATGGACGCGATGCAGATGTTCGTCGTTGCATGGACGAAATGCTGATGAAGCCGTTGCATAGGCTTTGATGAGATGGCGCCGTTGCATGGACGCGATGCAGATGTTCGTCGTTGCATGGACGAAATGCAGATGAAGCCGTTGCATAGGCTTTGATGAGATGACGTCGTTGCATGGACGTGATGCAGGTGTTCGTCGTTGCATGGACGAAATGCAGATGAAGCCGTTGCATAGGCTTTGATGAGATGGCGCCGTTGCATGGACGCGATGCAGATGTTCGTCGTTGCATGGACGAAATGCAGATGAAGTCGTTGCATAGGCTTTGATGAGATGGCGCCGTTGCATGGACGCGATGCAGATGTTCGTCGTTGCATGGACGAAATGCAGATGAAGCCGTTGCATAGACGCGATGCAGATGTTCGTCGTTGCATGGACGAAATGCAGATGAAGCCGTTGCATAGGCTTTGATGAGATGGCGTCGTTGCATGGACGAAATGCAGATGAAGCCGTTGCATAGGCTTTGATGAGATGGCGTCGTTGCATGGACGCGATGCAGATGTTCGTCGTTGCATGGACGAAATGCAGATGAAGCCGTTGCATAGGCATAATAAAAGGGACGTCGTTGCATAGACGTGATGCAGAGATCATCGTTGCATAGATGAACTGTTGATGAAGCCGTTGCATAGGCTTTGATGAAATGACGTCGTTGCATGGACGTGATGCAGAGATCATCGTTGCATAGATGAATTGTTGATGAAGCCGTTGCATAGGCATAATAAAAGAGACGTTGCAAAAACGTTATGCAGAGATCATCGTTGCATAGATGAACTATTGATGAAGCCGTTGCACAGACATAATAAAAGAGACGTCGTTGCAAAAAACGTTATATAGAGATCATCGTTGCATAGATGAACTATTGATGAAGCCGTTGCATAGGCATAATAAAAGAGACGTCGTTGCAAAAAACGTTATATTAATGTCGTTGTGCGGATGTAATAAAGTGATTTCGACCTGGTGGGCCAGACTACTATGATGAAGTTACCAGCATAATATAAACCGAATAAAATAATTAGAGTTGTGAAAAGATTGAGAAATGCGGATGAGAATGGCCCTGTGAGCCAAATGACGCCTTGATAGACGCGTGCGATTATGGCTTTGCGGGCTGAGCTGCTATGTGAAACTTCCTACAAAAATTAAAGATAGATGTAATAATTAGTGTTATAGATATGCAAAAACGAATGAATGAGGATAAGAAGGTGGCCCTGTGAGCCGAGCTGCTATGCGAAAATCCCCTCCAACGTCGTCAAATTTTCAGCCCCCGTTATCTGTACTCAAGAGAAAATTTGTGAGATTCGAAAGGGGCTGTTGATTTGTGTGGACTTTGTAGCTTTAATTCCGACCACTTGCATGCCCGATCTGTTCGGACCTGTAACCGTTGCCTGGCTTTAAGTATTTGGCTACGAGAGCGTATTCGATAATATGTTATTCGGTATTGACTGCCTCTTCTTGCAGCGAATCCTTAAAATGTCCCAGTTTTGGCATAAGCGGATGTCGAATGGACGCGACCGAATTTGATATGGAAAACCTTTACTATCCTATCGCAGAAATTGGATGGAGTGTGCTTTGTAGCCGGTAGAGCAAGGGCAAAAGATTTTAGAAAGAGTTGGACTGAGTCTGATATGGCCACCTACGTGTCTCGCCATAGAGATCAAGTAGATACATAGTCTAGGAGCCTAGCCCTATTGAAGTTGGGTTCGTCGATTAGACTTCGAATATTTGTTTGTTTGTTTGGTTTTTTTTTGTTTTTTGTTTTTTTAAAGATGGGTCCAAAGCTGATATGGCCGCCTATGCATTTTGCCAAAGGAATCAGTTTAAACCATAGTTTGCCGGTGACGGAGAATAAAGTAATTTTTAAGAGATGAAAAAATTAGGATTTTTTAAAAGGTGGGACCGAGACCGAAATGGCCGCCTACGTATCCCGCCGTGGGAATCAGGTCACACGTAGTTTCAAAGTGTGACAAAATTTGAGAAAACCAGTGTTTGAGATATGAGCTTTCCAAGTATCGCGCTGATAATGCAAGGAATAACACAGCCCCAGAAAACAAAGCTAGTATAGCTCGTAATTAATACTAAGTGAATGCACAAAGTTGAAGTAGCAAAATACCGTAGTAAAGTGCACATAGCTGAAAGCAACAAACATTACAATAGCAGGCAGACTATATAGATATCAAATGCGCGTCCTAGCATGTTTGGGACCTCTTTTAATGCCAGAGGTGGGCCTAAACGCCAAATATGCGAGATTATGATAAATAGGTCCACGTCGTTAAACTGCAATGTTTTGTTGGAAATGACGACCAAATGACGGTGCACTTTTCCCAATTCGGCATGTCATGTTTAGGCTTGGATTTGTCTATCATTGTCACGCTACACACAGTATGCTAATGGGTCGTTGGGTTGTGAAACCCGTCGACAAGTTTTGGTGTTTTCCTAATTGTGGCGTCGATACCAGGGATCAACCCACCTAAGGTATATGCATGCATGACTTAAAAATAAAGGGAGGTATAGCTCTATCTTAAGTTTCTAAGATTTGGCTTTACTAGACACAAGGTTCCCGAGCGGACACTCGAGTGAGAAGACTACGCGGCCACCGGATGGTCCGGCTGCTCCGCGCCTTTGTCAACTCTCCTAAAATTTGGTAATTGAAAGAAATTTTGCGGGTGCATACAACACACCTCGCGTGTAGTGTGTGATAGTGTTAATTTTCCGTAAGGGAAGAAATATGAGCGGAATGACAATTTAAGGAAAGCGGTAACAAATAGCAGTTAAGACAATATGCAAAATATTTATATGTAAAACAGAATAATTTAGGCAAAACAATAAAAGCAAATAAGTGTAAAACATAAATGAGGCAATTTAAGCAAAATAAAGAAAATAAAGCACAATAAATTAACCTATGTTTGTTGTGGTTAAGAACCTAAATCCCCAGTGGAGTCGCCATGCTGTGACACCCTATTTTCAACCGGAGTCGGAAACGGGATTACTGCGCATGGTTGGATTCCTGAAATGCATTTTTTGAAGGAGTCGCCACCTAATTATTATAGTGAATTAGGACACTGAAAATGTAGCATAAAATACTACGAATGATCTCCATTTTAAAGGTCTGTGAAACTATGTGAGATTCTAGGTAAGGGTTCTTTATTATCCTAAAGGGAAGGGGTTAGGCATCCTAAAGGATCCGCTAACTTGCGGTTGTCCGTTCAAACTTAGGTTAGTATTATTGTGCTAACATGCAATTTACAATTCTAAAAGTGTTCTAATTATTAAACTAATCAAAAGATATTTAAACTAGGCATGCAAATATTTAAAATAAGTATATATTTAACAAGATAGTAATAAAAGTAAACAACCATAAAAAATGTAATGAAAAGAAATTAGCGACACTTCGCTTTTATTTTATTTTATGCGAATATTTTAACTTTGGGGTGCGCCTCCGGGTACCTGCAAAAGACATTTAGTAAATAATAAATAAATTATCAAACAAACACAATATATGTATATATATATATATATAGATATATATGTAAAATACATTGTAAAAGATATATTTTTATATAGTGTGGGCTCAGCTAGTGTTATGCCAAAGATACTAAGACATGAGAAGCGATATCGCTACTGGCGATCGACTCGCCTCACGGTGAACGATACTATGCATTCTCGTCTAATCTTTTCACTTTCCTCCTCGCCCACATATTAGTCTCGCTACCACGAGGCCTCGGATCGACGGATAAATCCTTCTTTGGCCAGTGTAGTATCAAGTTCAAAATCAGTTTAATGTCGAGTGCAGTAACTTGTTCATAAATCAGTAAAATACCAAGAGTAGTATCATATTCAAAAATCAGTTTAATAAAGTAATAAAGGGCAAAATCGTCCAAATCACCGTGGAATACCCAAAAACAGTAGCAAACAAATAAACAAGATGCAACATAGCCTAAAATGAATACGCAACAAGAACAATTCCAACCCAAAGAAACAAAGATGGATCACGTGAAACGAGCAACACAATTGTTCCTAAAAGGGTATAGCCATGGAATGTTAGTGAGCAAGATAGTGAACATCAATGGTCCCCGAAGTGGAATACCATCAACATAGCAACACGATAAACCAACCGATCGTGGGACAATGGAAAATAACGAACAAAGAACCCATGAACCGGAAACAAGAGGATGACCACTGAATACCCAAATAACCGACAACAACGATAAAATGAAGCAACAAGGTCGTCGGAAATTTTAAAGACCACAACGAAAACAAAAATCCATAAACCGCGATAGATACCCAAACTAAAGCCTTGGTCGCCGGAGTTTTCTCCAGCAAAGCGATGAAACGATGGTCGACGGAAAATTGAAGCCACGAGTTTTACTCCGTATTACCAAAACAAGAGATCAAAACAAATTCACAACCAACAGATTCCAAGAAATAAAAGCCAAACAAACGTCTCCAACAAGACCGAATATCGTAAAATCAATCCAAAATAGAGACAAGAGCGCGAAATTTTTAAACTCGGTGGTACTAGAGAATCCAAAATCAGTCCAACATAGCAAACAACAACAATAGCAACAAAAAAATGGAGAAACAATCAGTAGCGTCGCGGAGTTTAAATCCGACAAGGTTCGGCGTTACCAACAGAGAGATGGCAGCGGTGGCGTCGCTTCCACGGCGAGGTCGCCGGAGCGACGCCACCGCCATGGTGAGATTCGACGGTGGCGATGGCGGCGGCGGGTGTGTGGCGGCGAGATGGATGGCGGAGTGATGTGAGGGGAGGTGGAGTGCGATCGGGCTAGTTTTACGAAAATAAAGGGGTTCGCGGAGCTTGAAGCTCGCGAAAGCGTGGAGGCGGCGGCAGCGGTGAAGGGAGGAGAGAAGGCCCCCTTTTTAAAAATCAACGTTGGACTTGTGGTCGCCTAAAAATTCTTTGAATGTTGTGGCGGGGTCCCTTCGTGGTACGCCTCCTCTTTTAATAAAAAAGGGGGGTAAGGTATTTAGGGGGGAAATGAAAGTGGTTTGAAATTTAAAAATGGGGGGGAAATAAAAGGGTGTTTGGAATTTAAAATGGGGGGAAATAAAAGGGGGGTGTTTGGATGATATAAAAATGGTGTTGGATTGGAATGATTTGGATTGGATTCCGTACTGGCCTGGTTTGACAAAATGTAAAGCGATTTAATTATTTAAAAGAAAAATTATTTAACAAGATGCAAGATTATTAAAATGCAAATGTCGGTGCAATAATAATAAAAATACGATATTTAACAAACGTTTAATGTCTAATTAAAAATAAAGCCGGATGTCAATTAATTATTTAAAGAAACGCAAATATTATTAAAATAAACGACGGTGTAGTAATAATAGAAACATAACATAACGCTTAATTTTAAAATATAACGATAAAAAAGCAAAAAATGATGATTAAAATGCAGTGTCCTAAAACACATGAAATTGCGACAAATATGCGAAAAATGGGTCAAAATTGACTGTCAACAGACCTTAATAAAAAAATCCCTGATTATTGAGAATACATCAGACTTCAATTTTATTAAGTAAATCCAGGTCCATCTAGAGTAATCATCCACAATGGTTAGAAAGTATTTCATTCCATTGACAGTTTCAACTTTGTAGGGACCCCATACATTCATGTGTAGTAGTTGAAATGCTTTAGTAGCTCTATTATGACTGGTATTAAAAGGGACCCTAGTTTGTCTTGCTAAAGGACAAATTTCACAGTTATTAAAGACAAACTGATCATTCTTTCTAAAAAAATCAATTTTCTTCAGGACTGTCATGGGCACATGGCAAAGTCTCTGATGCCAAGTCATCAGATCAACTTTTGGCGACACGCATCTCCTCAACTCTCCTCTTTTATTCTGTACATCCAGAGAGAGTGTATACAAACCATTCTCCTCATTACCAATCCCCCTCACCTTGCCAGATGAGAGGTCCTGAAAGACACAATAGTTGGGAAAAAAAATGACACTACAGTTTAGGTCTTTAGTCATTTTTGATATGGACAAGAGATTAAACTTGAAGGATGGTACACATAAGACTCCTTTAAGTACATCACCTCCACCCAAATGGTACTCCCCAACAGTTGAGATTTTGGCGGAATCTCCTGTTGGTAACTGCACCTTCCCTGATCCTTCTGTCAACACATTATTACGTAAGTTTCTTTGATCAGTGATCATGTGGTTAGTGGCTCCTGTTTCTACTATCCATTTTATCAGTTCTCTTGAGTCAGAGACATACTTACCTGCCATGTTTGCATTGATGTTCTTAACTTCCTTGTTGTCCAGCATAGCAAGGAGTTTCTGATGTTGTGCAGGTGTAAATTGGTTGTATGGCACTGCCTCTATAAAATTGGAGTGAACAGGCTGGCCATGTGTCTGGTTCTCATGAATTATGTTGCCTCCTGTGACTGCATAAGCTTTCTTCCCTTTACTCTTAAAGTTTTCTGGATAGCCATGAAGCCTGTAGCAATCATTTTCTACATGTCCAGTCTTCTTGCAATAGTCGCACTTCATCAATTGATAGCAATCCACCTTGAAGTGGCCTTTGATCTTGCAATGGTCACAAAAGGCATTTGGATTGTAGCTCTTCTTCTGTTTTCCAGTTCCATTACCTCCTCTGTTGATTCCAGTTTTAGAAGTGAACATGGAAGATAGTTCTATTGACTCATGTATTGCCCTACTATTGGATCCAAGCATCATCCTCTGGCTTTCCTCTTGATTCATCATAGCATATACTTGATTCAGTGAGGGCACTGGTTGCATCAAAAGAATCTGGCTCCTTACTTGGTTATAGCTATCATCTACTCCCATTAGAAATTGCAACAGCCTTTGGTGCTGAAAGTGATCCACAAATTCTTTGGATTTTGGGCAACAAGATGGGGCTAGCATGATGGAGTCATATTCGTCCCACAGATCTTTGAGTCTGGAGTAATACAACGACATTGACAGTTGTCCCTGTCGCATAGAAACTATTTCCTTGTGTAGTTGGAAGGTTCTAGAACTATTCACTTTGTCAAATCTTTCTTTCAATTCTTCCCATATAGTGTAAGAATCAGAGTTATACAACATTCCAGTCAGTAGATTTTTATTTACGTTTCCCATTAGCCAAGACATAACTATCGCATTACATCGCTCCCATATTTGTGTCAAGTTTCCATGGAGGTTTTCTTTTCGCACACTTCCATCGATAAACCCTAACTTGTTCTTTCCTAATAAGGCCAGCTTCATGGCTCTACTCCATAACGTGTAATTATCCATTCCATTTAAGGTGATCCCAACAGACAGGGATCCAGGAGCATCTGAAGGAAACAAATACAACGGATGATTGTGGTCGATAGTAATCACTGCTGTACTTGTTTCTCCAGAATGTTCTTCTCCTGTGCTTCCCATGCTTGGATCTCAAGAACAACAGAAAGTAGCAAATCAACACAAAGGAAAAAAAAGTGAAAATAACCGTTGAATAGTCAGAAATCGACGGATCTAACTTCAGGCTGAGTTTTCCAACAAGATCCGCAGATCTGTGAGCTTCCCGCACCTTGCATGTGTCATTCTTCAACAGCTCTTTATAGATCCTTTGTTGAAAAACACATAATCTTCATGCATCTTGTAAAGAAGGTTCAGTAGGAGCAAAACCCTAAGAAATCGGTCGAAAAACTGCTTGTGACCGCGAAACCCTAAAAAAATCGATTGAGAATCAGATCGCCATATTCACTGGCTCTGATACCATGTTGAGACAGAAACCGGCGACAAGAACAAGGCAGCGAAGGACGATATCTTCTCTTGATGAAGACGAAGGACAAATGAGAGAGAGAGATATGTGTTCGTCGAGTGAGAGAAAGAGAAGGAGAAAAGTGAACGTTTGGTATTCTATTCAAAAATGAATTCATAGATCTGAAAGTATACAACTGGGTATATAAAATATCTCACATTACACATTAATAGTAAAGGACTATTCTGCCCCTTATAGTAAAAGACCACTCTACCCCTTACTATATAAAATATCTGCAGCCCACCTTCTAATTAATCTTTAACACATGCGAGAAAAAAACGTAATTTTACTACTTGGAGAATCAAATGAATCCAGTATTAATTGTATTATAAAAAAAAATGTCACAGGCTTTACCTGATTTTTTTTTGTTGACGAAGGAACCCGCAGCCGCTACTCTTTCGAGTGCGCACAGGGTAAACCCCGGGCTGATGCAATAGCCTGCAAACCACGTCAGCCGATTAACCACACTTGGCGAGCCATGTGTGACAGGCTCAACCAAGAAGGTTTATGCAGGGGATCGAATTCGTGACCTTGCGGTCCCGCGCTCTACTGCTACACCAACTTGGCTACCCTTGCGGGTAGACTTTACCTGATTTGTATATACATAGAATTGCAAGAAGGGGTTCCGTGTTCGAGTCCCCTCTCAGTGAATTGTTCCCCGGGGCATATTTCAGTGGCAAAGGATGGGCGTTAATACACGCTGACATGCGCAGTGTGGGATCGATCCCCGACAGGGGGTTGAGCCTTGTGTCATTGATCAGTTGTCTGCTCTCAGACCCTGGCTAATGGAGCACATCTCGCGGTTTACCTTGGTGATAGCGATGAAGGACCGGATCTATCTTCTCCAGGACGTCTAGATAATACTAGTGAAATAATCAGACGCAAGCCTAAATACCTGGATTATCAAAAAAAAAAATTGCAAGAATAATAGGAGTATGCCAAATGGCATTCTTAAAAGTTAAATAAATGTACAGTAGCATGAGTTTCTTATAGTAGTAGTCTTGCCCAACACTTGCAAAAACTTTTTCCTCGTGACGAAACTTAGATATTTTCAGTCATGTGCTCAAATAAATTGTTCTACCTACTATAAGAATTTGTTTTGCTATTGATTATGTTTTGTCTTGAGCCGAGGATCTCCCGAAAACAATCGCTCTATCTACCAAGGTAATGGTAAAATCTGCGTATACTCTATCCTTCTCAGACATACGTTATGAGATTTCACTGAGTATGTTGTTGTTGTATAGTCATAAATATCACAAAATCTTTTCTGTTTAAGAAGGCTGACTGAATATCTAAGTTTTTGGTCGAAGTGTAAATTTTATTCAACCAAGTATAAACTCTGTACAACCTTAACAACTTCGAAAATAACCATAAAACATCTCTAAAAACTATACATCACTAGCAAGGGTATGTATTTAAACAACTAAGATGATGCCTCCATTTGGCAATCTTCTGGCCTCGTCTATGTAACTGGAGAATGATCTCCTTGATCCAGTACTGCCTTCATGTCTCAGTTAACAAAATATTCTATCATTCCTTTCCATCCAAGCATGATATATCAATGCAGTAAATATCCAGCCGAGAACTTGTGATTCAGCTTTCCCTTTCTTAACTTGATTGGATAACCACTGTACCTCTTCATTTCATGTTGAAATTAAATGAATATGTTCTCTGCCTTTCATTTATTATTGTGTATAATATATATAGTGTTATATAATTATTTACATGATTACAAACTAGGTAATTAATCTTCCTAATTACAAGCGGAATATAAATTTACCTAATATAAAAGATATACAATGATACATGAATATTCTTGTAATATTCTATCACACCCCCGTAGTTGAAACGGGAGGTTCTCGTATGCTGAGACTGACTCGAAAATCATCAAAAAGTATGTGCGGAAGTCCTTTAGTAAATATGTCAACAATCTGATACCGGGAAGGAACATGAAGGACATGAACTTGTCCACAAGCCACTTTTTCACGTACAAAGTGAATATCCATTTTAATGTATTTAGTGCGCTGATATAGAACGAGATTGCCGGAGAGATATATCGCACTTATACTATCACAGTAGACCAATGTAGCCTTGCAGATTGGGCAGTGAAGTTACAGCAGAAGGTTGCGTATCCAACAAGACTCAGAAACAACATTCGCTACTCCTCAGCACTCGGCTTCGGCACAGGATCGAGACAGAGTATGTTGTCTTTTAGAAGACCAAGAAAGCAAGTTATATCTGAGGAAGACACAATAACCTAATGTGGATCGACAAGTGTCCGGGCAGTTGATGCGCGAATTATGCACACACTAACGCAAGTGCACGTGTCGTGACAAGTAATATAGTCTAGAAGACCGAGTTATCGTCCTCATGGATTAGTTTCCAATTATCAAACTCTATTCTATAGTATCTATTTGGTGACCGATAATTGATGAATTGTTTATAACTATAATTATGGATGCTAACTAAATTACTTTATTTTACTTCAGATATGATGGAAATAGGGCTTCCAAATCTCCTCAACTATCCGCTCATCTTACTTGTTAATGCAATTAATTATGGTTCTTCTTCTATTTTGAGATAGAAGGTTAACTAAGCCGTTTTATACTCCTGTTAAGGTAATATAAACACTCAACCCCAATATAGAACCCTTCTACCTTTCGGTGATAAGATTGACTATAAAAGAGGATTAAGAGCAATAACCTATTAAACTACACAAGTATCGGGGTACTTTCGTCCACGATTTAACCTATGTTTATTCAACTATAGCATATTCACAATCTCCCCTTTCGGCTTTCGATTAGAAATCATATAGATTATGATAATTAGTTATCAATTAATTACCAAGCATTCAAGACAAATATTGAATAAATCTCAACAATGATAAGAAGAAACCAAAACATGCATTAATTCATAAGAATGAGTTTCAAGTGATTTGATATGGAAAGCCCGAAGTTAAGTTAGTTCCTAGCCATAGATATGCCAAGAACTTAACTAATATCCAACATAAACTACAAAGAAATAAAACAAAGAAACAAGAAATTACACAAAAGTAGTCTCCAATCTTGATCTCCAAGTTTGTGATGAATTGGCCAAGGTTGGAACCCTTAATCTGACCTAGAAAGGTTCTTTTTATAGCCTCCAAATCGTTCTTCAATTTTTCCTTCTAGGCCTTGGCTCATTCCCATTCGAATTTGGCAGAATTCCCGCCTCGGCGCCAGTTCAGAATCAGCCGCAGCGCAAAACTCCTCAGTCTACGTATTTTGGGCGCCTGATGCTGCTGGTTGGAGGCGCCGCCCTGTTTCTTGCCCGGTTCGCCAACTTTCTAGCTTTTTTAGCTCTGGAACCTCTGTTTCTGCCCTCTTTTCGCTCCTTTTCGCCAATATGCCACTTTAAACCATTATGACTCAAAAGAAAGAAAATATATCCTAAGACAATACGTATTTGTACAAAAATGGGCAAAAGACTAACTAAAAATGACTCAAAAGGTGTATATAAAATACACCGATCAAACACCCCCAAACTTAACCTTTGCTCGCCCTCGAGCAAAGATCAAAAGAAAGAAATAAAGACACGAAGGAATAGAAAATAGAATGACTCAAGACGCTGATCACTTTGCTGCACAATTGTTACTTAGAAAAGCATGAAGGTTAGCAGAATAATATGCAGGAACATATAGCATGTATATTTAACATTTTAAACACATCAAGTTAGATATTTCGCAAATTCACTTTAATCATGCTCAATGGAAGTAAGAATACCTAACTATGCATGTCAATTTCAAAATCCTATGTCATGTTTACTTGTTATTCTCCACTAATCATGGATACACATATAAGAAATCTACAGGGCTTTTCAGGGTTGTAATGTAGGCTTAGGCATGGGTAGGTAAAAATAGGCTTTTAGGCTCAACTTACGTACCATAAGCTCTTTTTCTTTCAACTCTTCCCCTTTCTTTTGGTTTTCTTTTTTTTCTTCATACCTATCTTTCCCCTCTTTTGTTTTGAGAGAATGAAGTGTATTATGAATATCCGGCACCCCCAAACTTAGGCTTTTGCCTATTTATTATTACTTTTTCATTGAGGTGCATCAAAATTGTTCAATCTCTTTTGTCTCTTTTTCAACACTTTATATTTCAATCACCTCAATTTTTCACTTATGGCACAAATATGAAAATATAGGGTGTCAAAGAAATGTCTTATTTTTAGGCTCAAAGGGGCTGACTAGGGATATAATTTGAATGTCAGGGATAGACAAAAATGGTAAGAAAGGTCTAACAAAGAAATGCCTGAGTCATCTCCCTAACATGCATATCCTAACTATTTCGCCTCAAATAACAAGCAAGCAGACACATAGGTTTAATCACTAACAATACATAAATTAAGCAAGATACCCCAAATAATCTGATTTCATGAATTTTTGGCATATCTAACCTAAGTGTTTAGATGGTTGCTTCTAATTCCATTACATTATTCAACCTTACTTCACTAGCGTTTCCAGTAACTACAGCATGCATGATCTTAAAAAAAATCTGACTCAAAAAATACTCAAAAATACACAAACAAATAAAAAAAAAACTCAAAAACATGACAAACAAATAAAAAAGACTCAAAAATAATAAAACACCCCCCAAACTTAAATCACACATTGTCCCCAATGTGTGCAAGACTCAAAAAAGTAAAAGAAAATAGGACAACTTACAGACTTGGTTTAAAGTGGTGGCGATGGCGGCGGATAATGCATGGACCACTGGTTGAACAAGGAACTCATCTCATCAAATCTCTGGTGCAACTGTTGTTGCTCCTGCCTTAGTTCTTCTTGCCTGCCTCAGTCCTGTTGACCTTGTATCATTATGTCAAAGCTCGCATCATCCTCCTTCCTCGTTCATGAGCAATCGCCCATTATAGGCACCGGAGGTTCTAATTTCTCGGGGTTGCCGGCCGCTACCGCCTCTGCCGAGCCTCTGTCTCGTGCTCATCTTCATCCATGGCGCCTCTGCTGCGCGCTGGCCGTGGTCTCCTTCGCCGGCCGCCTTTGGAGGGATTGGTTCTGGGAAGGCATGCACTATCCCATATGACACAGGAGGTTGGCCCTTCTCATATGTATCAGTGGCTAGGGTTGGGACTCCATGTCTGGAACATAAGCTGTTAATAAGTGATCCATGTCCCAACCCACCTGTCGTTACCAACCTACTGGTTTTTCCAATGTTTTGCAATATTTCCTTCCTAACGTCAATCGTCTTCCCTACCATGATTTCATATATCATTTTTATTCTATCTGCTGGCACTCTGGTGAAGTGCATCGATGGAATTAAGCGGGAACTGACGAAATATAACCAACCCTTGGCTGTTTTGTTGAACTGACATCTACTCAGTCCTCTTGATCCATTTCTTGCAATATCATACTCAGCCCCAGGGTAGCATAATGTGCTTGCGACGATATCCCAGTCGATGTTGTTGACGTCTCTAGACCAAGTTCTGAAATAGCTCCGATCGTCGCTTATTTCTTCAACATCGGTTGTTCTTAATAGCACATTCACCACTTCGGCCGTCACAGGAACATACTGTCCCCTCACAAAGCATCTACCATTTATCCTCTCCGAAAAGTTAACATAAAATTCTTTCACCATTACGGTGTTCTGCGGTGCTATTCTTTCTGGATTAACAAATCTCTTCCACCCCATGACCTCTATCATCGCCCGAATAGACTCATAGGCATCTCCCTCCTCAAATGACTCCCTTCTGTACTCCATTCCTCTCTCAGGGATCAAGGGTCTAGTACTAAGTTTGTGATATCTATCTTCAGCTTTTTGACTGACAAACCCAGTAGTATCATATTGAGGGACGGAGGTGGATGTGGAAGCTCTCCTCTTCTTGGCAGACATTTTTAGCTAAATTCAGCAGCGTTTCCTTTGTTTCAGTGATATTACCCAGCACTATCAATCAAACCAATCAACACACGGTGTAATCAGCAAGCTACAACACTCTTCAACCCCCAAACTTCACTCAAAGCACCGGTACAACACCCCACGCTCACTTCGTATAATCTTCCGCGAAATTTTCACACCTAACTTCAACACACCACACACCATCCACCAATAAAGCACCTCCCCACACCTATTACTTCCCCTGATTGTATTGAAGATTTTAAGAAAAGTGATAAAGGTTACCTTGGACGGTGTTCTTCAAGATTTTCTTGTTCCTAATGATGTATTGAGGCAATGGAATGAGGGGTGTTGTTTAAGATGGCTAAGGGTGTAAGGAATTTAAGTACTTTGGTTGTGATTGAGTTTAGTTTGTGGAACTTTTTTAGGAAAAAGGGTTAATTTCGTGGGTTTTGGAGAGAGAAAAGGTTTGGATTTTTGATTTGGAGAGAGGAAAATCGGATTAGGGCTCCTTTAAAATTCAGATTTTTCGTCGCGGCGCCCAAACTTCTGCGACCCTCTGAACTTCCAGCGCCGTGGCGCTCATTTAGCCATGGCCCAAATTTCAGAGATCTTCTGGACTTTTGGCGCGCGACCTCGCCCAGCCGCGGCTAAACTTCTGCGCTTCACGCCTTCGGCGCCACGGCCTCTCTTTGGCCGTACTGAGCCGATTTTTTTTCTTTTAATTTCTCCATTTTCGTCCTCCAAATTTTTGGCCCTGTACCTGTCATCACAACATGCAAACGATACCTTCCGTGAGACTGTTCTAATTAAACTAAATTTCAAAAACTAAAAAAATAAAATTTGGGTTGCCTCCCAAGTAGCGATGTCTTTAACGTCTTTTAGCCGGACGCAAGTTCTTTATCAAGAGGCATGGGGTAAAGTAACCCCACAGCTTATCCATTTCATCAACATTTTTCGCTTCCGCCTTCTGTTTTTCTTTTTATCCTTTTTCTCAAGAGGAGGTTTAGCATTGCTTACCAGTTTTGGCGGACTTATTTCCCTTGCTTTGGCTTGTGATGGCTCAACCGATGTGCTGACAGTGCTAACTACAAAAGCACTTGTTCATGACTGGGGGTTCAATGATGTGTTTGAACACCTTGAACACCATCTCTTCATTCTCCACTCTGAGTGTCAGATCACCCTTCTCCACATCAATCAGGGCTCTCCCGGTTGCCAAGAATGGTCTTTCCAATATGATGGGGATCTCATCATCTTCCTTCATATCAAGGATGATGAAGTCCGCGGGAAAAAAAAATTTCCCACCTTAACTAAGACATCTTCAATCGTTCCCCTGGGATGCACCACTGTCCTATATGCTAGCTGCAAGCTCACAGTGGTTGGTTTGGCCTCATCCAACCCCAACCTCTTAAAAACGGACAAGGGCATAAGGTTTATGCTAGCCCCCAAATCTCAAAGGACCCTATTACATGTCACCCTGCCAACTGTGCAAGGCAATGTGAAGCTCCCTGGATCCTTGAGTTTGAGGGGCAATTTCTTCCGCAAGATGGCACTGCATTCCTCTGTCAGTGCCACCGTCTCATACTCAGCCAACTTCTTCTTCTTCCCAAGAATTTCCTTCATGAATTTAAAATAAGTAGGCATTTGCTCCAATGCCTCGATGAACGGAATGTTAATGTGTAGCTTTATGAATACCTCCAAGAACTTGGAGAATTGCTTGTCAACCACTTTCCTTTGCAACCTCTGTGGGTAAGGAATCCTCTCAGTGTATTCCCTCACTGGAACTGTTGGAGCTTTCTCTAACATAGGGCGGTCTTCAGTAACCCTCTCCCTCTCTGCATCTACTCTCTGTTCAACTACAGGCTGGGGTGTAAGCTGTTCTAGTTGCTTTCTATTTCTCAGATGCACCGTTTGACATTGTTCTTTGGGGTTCATCTCTGTATTACTAGGCAAAGTGCCCTGTGGCCTGTTGTTTGCCATCTTCGCTAGTTGTCCCACCTGCGTCTCCAAATTCTTGATAGAGGATCTGGTCTGCATGAATCGGGTCCGTGAGTTGGTGAGTGTCAGCGGTGCTCTCAACTCATCCGCCTGCTTGTTGAGCAGGTGCACTGAATTGTTGTGAAGATGAGGCCTGAGTGAATGGTTGTTGATTTTGGTATTGGCCTCGAAATTGGTTCTGATGCCCTTGATCACCCCTCCATGAAAAGTTATGGTGATTCCTCCACCCTGGATTGTAGGTATTTGAATAGGGGTTGTTCTGGGGCCTTTGATAATTCCCTATTGCTTGGCATTCTGCTTGCTCGATCGAGATGTTGTTGGGGTCTGCTGATGGGCACCTATCAAAGGTATGTGGACCTCCACACATCTCACAACTCAATGAAATTTGAACTGCATTCACCGACATCGTGTTGCAGCAGTTGCTTGGTCAAGAGAGCAACTTGTGCATTTAATGCTGTGATGGCATCAATCTCATGAACTCCTATTGCTCTTCTTCCACTCACCCCTCTGTCCTCTGTTACATGATTATTGGTGGCCATGTCTTCTAACAAATCAGGGGCTTCGTGTGTTGTCTTTCTCATGAAAGTTCCACCTGTGGCTGCGTCAATGATAGTTCTTGTGGTCCCGCTTAGCCCATTGTAGAAAATATGGACCAAATTCCACAGCTCAATGCTGTGATGTGGACACTTCCTCTGTAAATCTTTAAATCTCTCTCAAGCCTCATAGAGTGACTCTCCATCAGCCTGATAAAAATTGTTCAACTCCCCTCTCAGCTTAGCGGCTTTGGACGATGGAAAGAACTTCGCTAAGAAATTCTGTGCCAACTCCTGCCATGTGAATATAGAATCTGTAGGCAGAGAATTCAACCAAACTTTTGTTCTATCCCTGAGTGAGAAGGGAAAAAGCCTCAATCGGATGACTTCGTCAGTAACGCCATTATACTTGAAAGTTGCACACAACTCCAAGAAGTTCGCTATGTGCATGTGAGGATCTTCCGATGGCAACCCTCCGAATTGAGCGATTCTCGCACGATACTCGTGATCGCAGTTTGATTCGAAATTATTTGCTCCATTCGGGAGCTGATGCAAGTTTGTGCTCCATTCACTCTTGGCAGCACATAATCTCCCAAGCGTCTCTCAGCTTGGACCTGGACCATCTCTTCTACATCTATTGGTAACCGCCGGGGCATCCTTTGGTTAGGTTGATGATCACCTAACCCTTCGTTCATCTCATTGTTGTTCTGCAATCCCCCCATTGCTATTAAGGCCAAAATTAAATGCTTTCTCCGCTCGCTTGCAAGTCTTTTCAATCTCCGGGTTGAAGGGAACAAGTGTATCTGCTCCTCTTCTCCTTCGCATAAACTAGATGTCTGCAACAGATCAAAATCAACAAACGGATCACGGCGCACCGGTTTCACGAATAAAAGAGAAAAATATAGTAATAAAAAAAAAAACACACAAAAATAAAAACCAAATTAGAAATTAAGAATAGATAAAATGATATTGAACTACGCCAATCCCCGACAACGGCGCCAAAAACTTGATGCGCAAATTATGCACACACTAACGCAAGTGCACGTGTCGTGACAAGTAATATAGTCTAGAAGACCGAGTTATCGTCCTCAGGGATTAGTGTCCAATTATCAAACTCTATTCTATGGTATCTATTTGGTGACCGGTAATTGATGAATTGTTTATAACTATAATTATGGATGCTAACTAAATTACTTTATTTTACTTCAGATATGATGGAAATAGGGCTTCCAAATCTCCTCAACTATCCGCTCATCTTACTTGTTAATTCAATTAATTATGGTTCTTCTTCTATTTTGAGATAGCAGGTTAACTTAAGCCGTTTTATACTCCTGTTAAGGTAATATAAACACTCAACCCCAGTATAGAACCCTTCTACCTTTCGGTGATAAGATTGACTATAAAGGAGGATTAAGAGCAATAACCTATTGAACTACACAAGTAGCAGGGTACTTTCATCCACGATTTAACCTATGTTTATTCAACTATAGCATATTCACAATCTCCCCTTTCGGCTTTCGATTAGAAATCATATAGATTATGATAATTAGTGATCAATTAATTACCAAGCATTCAAGACAAATATTGAATAAATCTCAACAATGATAAGAAGAAATCAAAACATGCATTAATTCATAAGAATGAGTTTCAAGTGATTTGATATGGAATGCCCTAAGTTAAGTTAGTTCCTAGTCATAGATATGTCAAGAACTTAACTAATATCCAACATAAACTACAAAGAAATAAAACAAAGAAATAAGAAATTACACAAAAGTAGTCTCCAATCTTGATCTCCAAGTTTGTGATGAATTGGCCAAGGTTGGAACCCTTAATCTGACCTAGAAAGGTTCTTTTTAAAGCCTCCAAATCGTTCTTCAATTTTTCCTTCTAGGCCTTGGTTCATTCCCATTCGAATTTGGCAGAATTCCTGCCTCGGCGTCGCGGCCCTGCAACTGGCGCCGCGGCGCCGAAACTCCTGCAGTTCTTTGTATTTTGGGCGTCGCGGCGCCGCCCTGTTTCTTGCCCGATTCGCCAACTTTCTAACTTTTTGAGCTCTGGAACCTCCGTTTCTGCCCTCTTTTCGCTCCTTTTCGCCAATATGCCACTTTAAACCATTATGACTCAAAAGAAAGAAAATCTATCCTAAGACAACACGTATTTGTACAAAAATGGACAAAAGACTAACTAAAAATGACTCAAAGGTGTATATAAAATACACCGATCAGCAGTCACCCCAGTTAGCGTCAGAATAAGAAGTGAGACTAGAAAGTGTGGACTTGTACAGGTGTGGGCCGAAGTGAAGAGTACCTTGTACATATCGCAAAATACGATTGAGTGTATTAATATGTTCATCCGTCGAATTGTGAATATGTAAGCATATTTGTTGCACGTCATAGGATATATCTTGTCTCGTGAAGGTGAGATAATGTAATGCTCCTGCTAAACTACGATAGTGAGTCTGGTCGGCATACATATAACTCGAAGAGACACTGAGTTTGGAATTAGTGTCCACCTGTGTGTGGGACGATTTACAAGATGTCATGCCTGCTCGATTAAGAATATCTTCAGCGTACTTCTTTTGACAAAGAAATAATCCATCTGCTATGTGAACAGTGAATGATCAGATTTGCTATGTGAAAAAACAATAAAGGATACAGAATCAACAAATTATTGGTACCATGCACGAGGAGTATGTTTCTGTCCATAGAGTGATTTATTCAAATAACACACATAATCTGGATGAACCGCATCCCTGAATCTCATAGGCTGATGCATATAAACGATTTTGTGGAGGCCCACATGCAAGAAAACATTTTTGACATCAATTTGATGAATGGGTCAAGATTTGGACAAAGCAATACTAATAACGGTCTGAATAGTCGCCAGTTTCACCACCGGGCTAAAATTTCATCACAATCCACTCCCACCTGTTGAGACCTGTCATCACGTACAAGACGGGAATTGTGCCTCTCAAAAGAACCATCAAATTTCTTTTTATGTCGAAAAATCCACATAGAATGAATAATATTAGCATCAAAAGGATGGGGGTACTAGATCCCACGTCTTATTTTTAATAATAGCATTTTATTCGTCAATCATTACATTTTCCTAATTAGGATCGGACAAGACTTTTTCTGGGTGCGAGAAAGAGGTGAAGGGGCAACTAAATTGATAAGTTAAATAGTCGTTTGAGTTTGGAAATGTTGTGCATAGCACAGGTTTCCATTATCCATCGGGGTGTCATAGGTGGTGGGACGGGATTGGGAACGGGGGGCCGAGACCAGGTAGCGGGATCGAGAATAGGACTGAGAATGAAGAGGTAGGGACGAGATGAGATGGTGGTATTGATGCGCGACTTATACACACGCTAAACGCAAGTGCACGTATCGTGACAAGTAATATAGTCTAGAAGACCGAGTTATCGTCCTCAGGGATTAGTGTCCAATTACCAACTTCTCTTCTGTGGTATCTATTTGGTGACCGATAGTTTGATGATTTGTTTATCTCTATGATTATAGATGCTAACTAAATTATTTTACTTTACTTCAGATATGGTGGAAATAGGGCTTCCAAATCTCCTCGACTATCCGCTCGCTTTACTCGTTAATGCAAATAATTAAGGTTCTTCTTCCATGTTGAGATAGCAGGTTAACTAAACCGTTTTATACTCCTGTTAAGGTAATATAAACACTCAACCCCAATGTAGAACCCTTCTATCTTTCGATGAAAAGATTGACTACAAAGGAGGATTAAGAACAATAACCTATCAAGCTACACAAGTATCGGGGTACTTTCGTCCACGATTTAAACCTATGTTTATTCAACTATAGCATATTCACAATCTCTCCTTTCGGATTTCGATTAGAAATCATATAAGTTATGATAATTAGTGATCAATTAATTACCAAACAATCAAAACAATTATTGAATAAATCTCAACAATAATAAGAAGAAGCCAAAATCTTGCATTAGTTCATAAAACGAGGTTCGAGCGATTCGATATGGAAAGCCCTAAATTAAGTTAGTTCCTAGCCATAGACATGCCAAGAACTAAAATAGTATCCAACATATACTAAAAAGAAATAAAATAAAGAATAAGAAATTACTCAAAAATAAGTCTCCAATCTTGATCTCAAGTTGTGATGAATGGTAAGGTGTGGAACTCCTCAAAACTGATCTATAAGGCCCTATTTATATCCTCAAAACGTGCAAAACCTTTTCTTCTTTGGCTTTGGCCCAATCCTATTCGGATTTGTCAATTTTCCCGCGTCGGCGCGCGCGCCGAAACTCTGGTGGTCCGCTTCGTGGGCGTCGTGGCTCGCTCTCGCTGATGGTGCAGCGCGTGGCCACCTGTTTCTTGCTCCGGGTTGCCAACTTTTCATCTTTGGAACCCCTGCTTCTGCCCTCTTTTCGCTCCTTCTCACCAATGTACCACTTTAAACCATTGTGACTCAAAAGAAAGAAAATGTATCCTAACACGGCACATATTTGTACAAAAATGGGCAAAAGACTAACTAAAAATGACTCAAAATGTGTATATAAAATACACCGATCAAACACCCCCAAACTTAACCTTTGCTCGCCCTCGAGTAAAGATAAAAAATAGAAACAAAGACACGAAAGAAAAGAAAATAAAATGACTCAAAGACATTGATCAATTTGCTGCATCATTGTTACTTAGAAAAGCATGAAGGTTAGTAGAATAATATGCAAGAACATATAGCATGAATTTTTAGCATTCTAAACACATCAGGTCAGATATTTCGCAAATTCAATTTAATCATGCTCAATGGAAGTAAGAATACTTAACTATGCATGTTAATTTCCAAATCCTATGACCCTTATTTACTTGCTATTCTCCACTAATCATGGATACACACATTAGAGATCTTCAGGGCTTTTCAGGGTTGTAATGTAGGCTTAGGCAGGGGTAGGTAAAATAGGCATTTAGGCTCAACTTACGTACCATAAGCTCTTTTTGCTTTCGATTCTTCCCTTTTCTTTTGATTCTCTTTTTCACCTCAAACCTATCTTTCCCCTCTTTTGTTTTGAGAAAATGAGGTGTATTATGAATAGAAGACACCCTCAAACTTAGGCTTTTTCCGATTAATTATTATTTTTCATTGAGGTGCAACAAAATTGTTCACTCTCTTTTGTCTCTTATTCAACACTTTATATTCCAACAACTCAATTTTTTCCACTTATGGCATAAATATGGAATTATAGAGTGTCAAAGAAAGATCTTATTTTTGGCTCAACGGGGCTGACTAGTGATACAATTTTAATGTCAGGGATAGGAAATAAATGGTAAGAAAGGGCTAACAAAGAAATGTCTGAGTCATCTCCCTAACATGTATATCCTAACTATTTCGCCTCAAATAGCAAGCAAGCAGACACATAGGTTTAATCACTAACAATGCATAAATCAAGCAAGATACCCCAAATAGTTTGACTTCATGAATTTTTGGCAAATCTAACCTAAGTGTTCAGATGGTTTCTTCTAATTCCATTACATTATTCAACTTTACTTCACTAGGCGTTTCAAGTAACTACAACATGCATGATCATAAAAAAAATTAGACTCAAATAAACATAGAGAATAACACAAAAAGACTCAAAAACACATAAAAAATAACTAAGAACTCCCCCCAAACTCAAATCACACATTGTCCCTAATGTGTGCAAGACTCAAAAATAAAAGAAAAACGAGACAACTTACAAACTTGGTTTAAAATGGTGGCGGTGGCGGCGGATAATGCATGGACCACTTGTTGACCAAGGAACTTATCTCATCAAATCTCTGGTTCAACTGTTGTTGCTCCTGCCTTATTTCTTGATGTCCTTACCTCAGGTCCTGTTGACCTTGTATCATTGTGTCAAAAATCTGCATCATCCTCCGTTGGTTCATGAGCAACTGCTCCATCATAGGCACCAGAGGTTCCAATTCCAGGGGCTGCTGGCGGCTGCTACCTGCCTCATGCTGAGCCTCTGTCTCAGGCTCATCTTCATCCATGACAGCCTCTGTTGCTACTGCTGCTGCTGCGTCGGTCTCCTTCTTCTTCTTCTTTGGAGGCGGCTCTGGGAAGGCATGCACTATCCCATATGTCACAGGAGGTTGGCCCTTCTCATATGTATCAGTAGCTAGGGTTGAGACTCCATGTCTAGAACATAAACTGCAAATAAGTGATCCGTGTCCCAACCCACCTGTAGTGACCAACCTACTGGTTTCTCCAATGTTCTGCAATATCTCCTTCCCAACATCAATCGTCTTCCCTACCATAATTCCATATATCATCTTTATTCTATCCGCTGGCACTCTGGCGACGTGCGTCGATGGAATCAGGCGGGCACTGACGAAATATAACCAACCCTTCGATCGCTTTGTTGACCGACATATGCCGATCTTGATCCATTTCGTGCAATATCATACTCAACCCCAGTGTAGCATAATGTGCTTGCGATGATATCCCAATCGATGTTGTTAGCATCTCTATACCAAGTTCTGAAATAACTTTGATCATCGTCTCTTTCTTCAACATCAGCTGTTCTTAATAGCTCATTCACCACCTCAGCCGTCACAGGCACATACTGTCCTCTCACAAAACATCTACCATTTACCCGTTCCGGAAAGTTAGCATAGAATTCTTTTACCATTACAGTGTTCTGTGGTACTATTCTCTCCGGATTAACAAATCTCTTCCACCCAATGGCCTCTATCATTGCCCAAATAGGCTCATAGACATCTCATCCTCAAATGACTCTCTTCGGCACTCCATTCTTCGCTCAGGTATCAAGGGTCTAGTACTAAGTTTGTAATATCTGTCTTCTGCTTTATGACTAACAAACCTAGTAGTGTCATATTGTGGAACGGAGGCGGATGTGGAAGCTCTCTTTTTTCTGGCAGACATTTTGGAAACTTTTCAGCAGTGTTTCATCTATTTTAGTGAGATTACCCAGCAACTTTCAATCACACCAATCAGACACAGCGTAATCAGCAAAATACAACACCATTCAACCCCCAAACTTCACTCAAATCACAGGTACAACACCCCACATCACTACGTACAATCTTACCGAGGAATCTCCACACCAAACTTCAACACACCCCACAATATTCACCAATAAAGCACATCCCCAAACTTATGAATTACATCCCCTAATTGCTTTGAAAATTTCAAGAAAAGTGATGAAAGTTACCTTGGACGGTGTTCTTCAAAATTTTCTTGTTCCTAGTGATGGATTGAGTCAATGAAATGAAGGTTGTTGTTTGAGATGGTTAAGGGTGCAAGGAATTGAAGTACTTTGGTTATGATTGAGTTTAGTTTGTGGAAGATTTTTAGTAATGGAGGCTGATTTCGTGGGTTTTGGAGAGAGGAAGGGTTTTGGGTTTTTGATTTGGAGAGGGGAAATCGAATTAGGGCTCTTTTAAATTTCAGTTTTTTCGTCGCGGCGCCGCGACCCTGAGATCGGCGCCGCTACCCTGAGATCGGCGCCGTGGCGCCCAAACATTTGCGACCCTCTGAACTTCCGTGGTACTCACGAATTGGCGCGGCTAATTCGAAGACGCCAGACTTTCGGCCGTGACTCTCTGATTCGATGTCGTGGCACCCAACTTCCTGCGGCTTTCTGCATTCTCGGCGCCATGGCCCTCTACTGGGCGCTGTGGCACAGAGCCGATTTCCTCCTCTCTCACGTTTTTCGTCCTCCATTTTTTTAGCCCTGTACCTGTCATCACAACATGTAAACAATACCTTCTGTGAGACTGTTCTAACTAAAACTAAATTGCAAAAAAAATTAAAACCTTGGGTTGCCTTCCAAGTAGCGATGTCTTTAACATCTTTTAGCCGGACGCATGTTCCTTATCAAGAGGCATGGGGTAACTTAACCCCACAGCCTTCCCATTTCATAATCATTTTTCTCTTTCGCCTTCTGTTTTTCTTTCTCCTTTTTCTCAAGAGAAGGTTTAGCTTTGCTCATCTGTACTGGCGGACTGATTTCCTTTGCTTTGGCCTGTGCTGGCTCAACTGATGTGCTAACGGTGCTGACTGCAAAACACTTGCTTGTGACTGGGGGTTCAACGATGTGTTTAAACACCTTGAACACCATCTCTTCATCCTCAACTCTGAGTGTCAGCTCGCCTTTTTCCACATCAATCAAGGCTCTCCCAGTTTCCAAGAATGGTCTTCCCACGATGATAGGGATTTCATCATCTTCCTCCATATCAAGGATGAGGAAGTCTGCAGGAAAGAAGAATTTTCCCACCTTAACCAATACGTCTTCAATTATTCCCCTGGGATGCACCACTGTCATATCTACCAACTGCAAGTTCACAGTGGTTGGTTTGGCTTCACCCAAACCCAACCTCTTGAAAACGGACAAGGGCATGAGATTTATGCTGGCCCCCAGAAAAATGCAATCAACAATTCATTCTCCCAATATATACACATTCATTATAGACTAATTAAATATGGTCTTTCATTTAATTAGCTCCCACTATTTTACATACTTCTACGATCCCATGGTAGAATACGAACCTAAATCATTTTAAGGTCATAGTGGGCCAAGATCCAAACATATGTTATATCCGCGTTTGCTTTGGCTGATAACTTCAATAGCACACTTCGGTAGGTTCTCAATCAATTACAAAACTAAATTTGCAACTCTTGGTTTGATTAAATATCTTTCATTTTAATCATGCGTCTTTAGATTAGTCCGACACTTTGGCGCCAAGATTCATCTAAACAAGCCAACCCCATTACACGACTGCGTTTAAATGCCTAAGTAAATTTAGCATTTGCAAGCAAACACTTTGGTGTAAATACCTACAAAAGTTTATCATCTACTTTCATTTTAACACATCTATGAAAGGGCCTCGGTCCTCGTAGACTTAGAGAAAATGCTTTGGCATAAATACTCGTATCGTCGAAGAGGATTTTAGCACCCTAACAATTATAATGGACGACGCGTTATAATTAGACTTATATTTAATGTTTGGGGAACATTTTCAGATTTCAACCAAGATCAACAATCATATGTCATACATCATATGACATCCTATCATGCAATTTCTAAGCACATATAGATGAGAACCATCAACCCAATAGGCATGATATAAGATGGTTTAATCAAGTACTAGATGCCACATATCCAGACAGTTATCGCGGTCATTAAAATTAAATAATTGCTGGGCGCCTCCTACCCAGACAATAATTGCGGACGCTATGCTAATAATTTAAATGCATCACATTTAAAAACACTTAACACATTTGTATATTATATAATAATATACTATTAATGATAATCATGAGTCTATTTGTCTAAACTATATAATATATGTCAATTCCAAACAGTCCCTTAAACATTTTCTGATTTAAAATTCTGTTTTTTCGGGTATTCTGAAAATTTTCAGAATTTACACTTTATTCCCTTAAAAATATAAAAGTTCAATTCTTAACCCCTATAAATTCAGAAAATACAATTCTAAACTTCAGAAAATATTTTCAAATTTCAGGGACATGTTTTCAATTTCCAGAACTTAAAATCCAATTTTCAAAAACTTTGTTTAATTGCATATTTGCCCGAAAAAGAACAAATCTGTTTAATTAAAAACTTTACTTTCAGATTCTGTTATTTTTAAACTTTAGAGTTAAAAATAGAATATTAAAATTCAATTTCAGATTCTGAAAATAATGTTTTTTAAACATTACCGTCGACAGCGCCACGGCGCTGCCATGTAGCGCCGCGACGCCAAAAGTCTAGAGAGCAGACCTCATCGACAGCGCCACGACGCTATCATGCAGGGCCGCGACCAAACTTCGTAGGCATATTCGAATTTTCTCGCCACAAGACCGCTGCTTAATAGTGGCGCCACGCTACCGTAGGTCGAAAGTCCGAAAATTCATTTTAAGTTACGGATGAACCAGCCATGCGCCTGCCGCTTCATCGGGCAAAGACCGCTGCTCCATCATGGAACCGCGGTGCCACCCTAAAAATCCATGTAGCACTGCGGTGCCACCCTAAAAATCCATGCAGCACTGCGGCGCTATAGAACAGAGCCGCGGTGCCTCTCTCCAGAATAGCAAAATCTGAAATACCGAGACCCTAAAACTGGTTTAGGGCCCAGATTTTTAGATTTATCACTTGTTACACTATCACCATTAAAACAATATGTTCATTGACCATCACTTTCAATTTTCTTCTCGTTCTTCGTTTCAATGCACCATGTCATAAGAAGGCTGGATAACGCATATCAACTTAGAGGAGTTATATATTGAAATGATTTTCACGATTACATTATTGTTTTAACATATTTGGGTACAAGGACCATGCATTCCAAAGATTTAAGGATTTTAAAACTTTCAACAACATAGAAAATAGATCTAAACAAATCATAACTCATATTATCATTAATATTCATTACAAAATCACACGAACAACCCTGACTCTGATACCACTGAACGGTTTCGTTGTCAGGTTCGTACACGCAGCGGAATTTGAAAATTTATATTTCAAAATCCAACAACGGTCAAACTGAAGCATGATAATATAATGTAAAATAAAACACAAAGCAAATGTAATACTTCGAACGAAGACTTACATTTTGAAGATTACAATCCAAGCTGTTGAATCTCGAAGCTTTGTGTAGTCCGGGGTGCACACGCAAATATCCCTTGATTTGCAAGTTCTAAGTTCTTAGAACTTTGATGTAATTTTCTATCTTTAGAAATACTAGGAATTTCTGTAGAGTGATAGAAGAGATTTACCCCTCTTAGGTTTTATGTTGTTGAATAAATGAGAGGGGAACCCTTCTTTTATAGGCACAAAAGAACTAGGGTTCACCCAAATGGGCTAAGCCCATCAGAATTCGGACTGGGTCAAAACTCGAATCCAGGATTTGCGCCTCGGCGCAGCGGCGCTGTCCCAATTTTTGTCCCGTTTTCATTTCTTTTAATGTCTCGATTTTCAATCGAACATACACAAAACCTCTTCTAATTACATCCTTCAATCAACGGAATATTTGACTAAGTGTTTTCCCTTCAGGCTTCTACATATTGATACTAATATCATTAGGATCTTCACGGAACTCCTAGACTGCGCCGGAAGACGAACCTCAATATGTAAAGTTTAGCTACACGAAACATGTGAACTGAACCTCTATGTGGGAAGATAAAATCCTTTCATTCACGAACCACTCAATCAAGCTTACGATTTGTCAAGTGTCTATCCAAATGGCTTGATCATAATAACTCATCTATATTGGTTGACATCATGACCATATCAAAGACATGTCCACTGCGTTGGCCAACGACTTAATCAACTCAATATCTTATGAGAATCTAAGTGCTCTCTCGAATACAAATATTCAAGGAATGAATCCTAATCTTGGCTCAACTACCACCTTCAGTATACTTTGCAACGTACCCAAAACAAGTCACGTCTCAACCTATAAGGCATTTGAGCTTAGGACAGGATCAAAGTACATTGCTCAGTAAACAAGGTGATATTGACCTCAAGTCTAAGGACTACTATATCCCACACACCGATGACACTTTAGACATACAACAAACAGTGCATCATTAGGGTATACCAATACTTCAACAAATATCCATGTGTCCATCACGAGTTGCCATAACTCGTAGCAAGTGAGACATACTACATCCCCGAAGGATATGATGCAGACCACATGTCGATGTATAACATATCATCGATATCCCAATTTCGATGATCATTAGTCGAGGCGATTTAAGAGCGTCACGCTATGATATTAATTCTCACTCCATTAATAAACATGTACACTCTGGGGATGCATTTATAGAATATTATAGAAAATCAATTAATAATTTAACAAATGCAAAATGCCATAATTTTAATCAACATTAATATATAAATACGAATGTGTATAAAGTACATTTGTCCTAATACAGATTGTCTCTAGGACATACATATACTTTCACTGTGAACCCCTTACATTAGACATTTCTTTGCTTCAAAACTAGGAGTCAACCCTCCAATAACTTGTCATTCATCGTCTTCCTGAGCTGGGTGGCCTGCGCCGAGAGTTTATTCGACTAATCTTTTAAGCTAAATTGTATTAGATCAATTCAATATCATTAATTAACATTTAGATATTCAAAAATTATATGAAAAGTACTACTATTAGTCAATTTAATGGGAATATACATTTCAAAATGTTGATAAAATATTAGTATATAATTTGCATCTCAAAAAGCGAAAAAGAGACAATTTGGGACAGATAGAGTACTCTATTTATATACTTAATTGTCTAAAGTGTATTTTAAAGTAGGAATTCAAACACCCTACGAGGAAAGAACATAATTTTACTAACTTGGAGAATCAAATGAATCTAGTATTGTATTATTATAAGATAAAAAGTGTAACAGGATTTACCTGATTTATATATACATAGAATTGCCAGAATAATAGAAGTATGCCAAATTACATTTTTAAAAATTAAATAAATGTACAGTAGTATGAATTTCTTATACCTGTTAAACATTTTCCTCGTGACCAAACTTAGATATTTTCAGAGTCATGTGGTCAAGTAAATTGTTGTACTCACTACAAGAAATCAGTACCATACATTTTATAAATGGTTGTCATATAAATATCACAAATTTTTTAATAAATGATGCATATATCTGAAAGAAACAAACAATAAATTGTCATTGTTAAGGCCTTCACTAGCTATATGGTATGTAGCACGACTTCACTTGAGACTTCTTCGTGCATGGAGAATGAAATCACACTTTTGCATTAATCATCGAAAACAAATGGAGTACTATATGCGAGTAATTTGGGTAGTAACAAGAAAACGGGAGTAGAAACAACAACAGTTAGAACAAAAATTTGGAAGTAAGCAAATAAGAGGACTTGTTGAGTCGATTGATATTCAATCTTTCCTTAAGATAATATTGCCCCGTATATTCCTTTCGACGGTTGTATGACAATTTATCTCCCAAGATAAAACATCAATCAAACAAATGAGTGTCATGTAATTGCACATAATTGAGGAGAGTAATTCAGCCAAATAATGGCTGAATTCATTTGGAAAGTTATGGAGGTTTAATGCCTCAAAACTAGCTCAAACGTCATATCTTTTCGTCTTCCGTCGCGAGTTCTGAAACCCAAGCGTCGCGGCGCTGCCAAGTACCATCGCAGGCGCCGCGGCCCTTCGGGAGGCACCGCGACACTAATTCATCCAGTAGCTACTAGAAGTTAAGCGTCGCGGCCCTGGACCAGGCGCCGGGGCGCCTAAATTCCAGCAACCATACTCCGAATTAGCGTCGATGCTCAGGGGAGGAGCCGTCGTGGCTCTTCATGCGTCGCGGCTCCGCGGCGATTTTCATGACCTGTTTCATCTTTCAACACATTATACACTTCTTCCTTCATTTACCAACGTGAAACCATTTTCATTTGACCAATAACCGTCTATCAACTTACGTCTCAAACATTTTGTATACGTACCAATATCTCTTCCACTTAGGAAATTTTTGATCCTTGGTACAACGTGTGCACGTGTGTGGAAACGAAGTTTCCGACGTGCGGGCCCCATTTGATCGAGTTATAATTAATAGGATTAACTTTATTTCACGTCTAGTAAATTTCCAACACTATATACTAAAATAGGAGAATATAGAAATTTGAGTATGTGTTTTTAATTCTAGTAAAAGCAGCTCGTTGCATTATGAACAAGTTACTCGTCCAAATCACTGGTCCGGTAATAAATGTAGCTTTACCCCAGGAAAGATGTTGAATATTTATAACGCTTATTTATACATTTTGACACACGTACAATGTTTTAATCATAATTATTGAATTCTGTTGAAATTATAGCCAGAATCCCAGGTTCACCTCCGCTTACTAATTGACACCGTTTAGTTAATTTTTGTTGTTAAGTAAAACCATCCAACTAGTTCTGGATCTACTCCCAGGATTAGAAAACCAAAGAAAATAGAGAGGAAAAATTGGCATGGTTCAAAAACAGCAATTTAATAATAAAAACAGAAGTGGTTACTACAATTATAAAAAGTGAGGTCATCCAAAAAGGAAACGGACAAGCACAGTTGCTAAATTTGTCATGGATGGAAACAGCCATTGCCTCGATATGAACACCTTTTGGGCAATGCTTCAGTTCTATCTTCATCAAGATAAGTAAGTCCTACACTGTAGATAAGGTAAAATGATGTGGAAAATTATTGATTTTTTTCTTTCTTTTTCTTATCCTTTACTTGTCAATTGGCATCAATATTAAGAGCCAACACCTACCTTTACTACTATAAATTGAGGGTCCTTGCCACACCAATTGCATCAACAATTCATCATAGCAATTGTATAGTTACAAAACTTGTGTACACAAGAAAAAAATATTAAGAGTTCTATCCATGGCTGCATCTTTCTCAGTTCCTTCGATGGTAAGATATCTTACCATCTCTTTTTCCGTTAGATTTTTTTATACTGAGACGGATTTTAATGGAGCGACATGTACAAAATTGGGACATTCAATTTGTTGCTGCTGTGACATTTCTTTATTTACTTTCCTGCTTAGTAGTACTTATTTGTGGAACTTTGCATGAAACATATTATAGAAGAAGAGAAAAATTCTTTAAATCGAGACATTCAATTGTTGTTTCTGTGACATTTCTTTATTTACTTTCTTTGTTAGTACTTATTTGTTGAAGTTTAATTTTGCATGAACAGATTATGGAAGAAGAGAGGAGATTTGAAGCAGAGGTAGCAGAGGTGCAAGCATGGTGGAACTCAGAGAGGTTCAGGCTAACCAAGAGGCCATATTCAGCTAGGGATGTGGTGGCACTAAGAGGAACCATGAGGCAAAGCTATGCATCCAATGAGTTAGCCAAGAAGCTCTGGCGGACACTTAAGACTCACCAAGCCAATGGCACTGCCTCCAGGACTTTTGGTGCACTTGACCCTGTGCAAGTCACCATGATGGCTAAGCATTTGGACACCATCTATGTCTCTGGTTGGCAGTGTTCCTCCACCCACACTAGCACCAATGAACCAGGCCCTGATCTTGCTGATTACCCTTATGACACAGTTCCTAACAAAGTCGAACATCTGTTCTTCGCTCAGCAGTATCATGATAGGAAACAAAGGGAAGCTAGAATGAGCATGAGCCGAGAAGAGAGGGCTAGAACCCCTTTCATTGATTACTTGAAACCTATCATTGCTGATGGTGATACTGGCTTTGGTGGTGCAACTGCTACTGTGAAACTCTGCAAGCTTTTCGTGGAGCGCGGTGCTGCTGGTGTCCACATTGAGGACCAGTCATCAGTGACCAAGAAATGTGGTCACATGGCTGGAAAAGTTCTTGTTGCAATTAGTGAACACATTAACAGGCTGGTTGCTGCAAGGTTGCAGTTCGATGTCATGGGGACCGAGACGGTCCTAGTGGCTCGTACTGATGCAGTTGGAGCAACCTTGATCCAAACCAATGTGGATACAAGGGATCACCAGTTCATTTTGGGTGTTTCGAACCCGAATCTCAAGGGGAAAAGTTTGGCCACTCTTTTGTCTGAAGCTATGGCTGCAGGCAAAACAGGGCCTGAACTTCAAGCCATTGAGGATAACTGGCTGGCAATGGCTGAAATCAAGACGTTTTCTCAATGTGTCATAGACGCAATCAAGAAAATGAACGTTACAGAGTCCGAGAAGAACAGGAGATTGAACGAGTGGATGCACCATTCAAGCTACGAAAAATGTCTTTCACACGAACAAGCAAGGGAGATTGTTGAAAGACTTGGACTTCCAAATCTTTTCTGGGACTGGGACTTGCCAAGAACCCGAGAAGGGTTCTACAGGTTTCAGGGTTCTGTAGAGGCTGCGATTGTTCGCGGTTGGGCTTTCGCTCACCATGCTGATTTGGTTTGGATGGAAACTGCAAGTCCTGATATGGTGGAATGCACAAAATTTGCTGAGGGAGTTAAGTCTAAGAGGCCTGAGCTGATGTTGGCTTACAATCTATCTCCATCATTCAATTGGGATGCATCAGGAATGAATGATAACCAAATGATGGATTTCATTCCTAGAATAGCCAAGTTAGGTTACTGCTGGCAGTTCATTACTTTGGCTGGTTTCCATGCTGATGCACTCATCGTCGACACGTTTGCTAAGGATTTTGCCAGGAGGGGTATGCTTGCTTATGTGGAGAAAATTCAGAGAGAAGAGAGGAGCAATGGTGTTGACACATTGGCTCATCAGAAATGGTCTGGTGCTAATTACTATGATAGAGTTCTAAGGACTGTCCAGGGAGGCATCACCTCTACTGCTGCTATGGGCAAAGGTATAAACATCTACACCCTTTTAAGTCTTGCGCAATTTTTACGTGGCAGTGCATAGAATTTGAACTTTGATACGAATTATTAGTAACGGAATATTTGAAATATTGTAATTGCAGGAGTGACTGAGGAGCAATTTGAGGAGAAGTGGAATAGGACAGGAACAACTAATTTGGGTGATGGAAGTGTGGTGATTGCAAAATCAAGGATGTAAGAGGAAAAAAGTGAGTTCTTTTGGAGCATGAAGATGTGAGGAGCTATGGAACTATCTCAATTTTCAAGTTGTGGACTTCAAGTACAATAAGATGCTATGAACTTTTTTTTTTAATAATTCTTCAGGGATTTGAATCATTTCGGGCATTATTTTGGCCCTCAAATTGCCTAGTAGTTATCATTTATATCTCTGTTTGGACTTAAAGTTGTGCTAGAGTTTCCAGTTGCTGCTTAATGGATTTCTTGATGCTTTTACTACTTATTCAATTAAAGAAACTTAGTAGCTCCAAAATTTCCATCAGACAACTGTCTAAGCTGATAGCTCAAAAAAGAATCACAACTGATAGCTCCAAAAAAGAAAAAATCTGATGATTCAAGGATGTGAAGCAAAGACCATACCTCATTATGCCCCGGGGGTTAGCTCAATTGGCAAACGTTGAGGGACTTGTTAAGTCACAAGTTCAAGCCTTGTGCCAAGCGAACTAAATCCAGTATTTAAGTGGACAATGTTTAGAGGCAGATGTGACTGTGGTCTGCTCCAAACGAATTTCTCGATCATAAATAAAAAAGTAGACCTTACCTCATTGGGTACTAATCAACTCTAATTCAGATGTCATGCAAACTGTTGTTCCCTTGCCTGAAGTTTGCTGAGAAACATCAATTGTGTTCATACTTCATATGAAATTTTTAAGTCGACCAAATAGCAAATGTTAAGATCCCAAGAGTAATGCAAAGAATCAATCTGTTAAAATCTTATTCTCCTATATAATACAGGCAACTTATTATCTAATAGTAACTAAAAGAACATTTCTAATCAACTATAAAACCACATCTCCCCTTATTAGATACAGAAAAGATAAAATTTGAGAAGAAAAAGGATGATACATAGAACAAAAGAAGAGGAAAAAGGGAAAGTGGAATGGGAATGAGGCCAGTAAGAAATGAATTCAGAGCAAGTAATATTGATTCGATGTTCAATGATTTTACTTCTTCCAAGGTTTGATAACGGAGAGCACGATAATGGCAGCAATAATCAGAAGCAAAATAATGGCGATCATCATGCATTTTCTTGATTTCTTCTGCAAGCTCTTTGCAGTTTGAAGAGCATCTGTACCCATGTTAACGTGGTCCACTGCATATCCCACCTGCAAATACAAAGGAACAAATTGAATCAACCAAAATATTAAGCACTTAATGAAATTAACTAATGTGAGTTTGGCGAATCTAATATCTGCTTGGACAAGAGATGCAGCTATTTTACGCATCAACCTTGTTCGTAATAAGTGAAATTAATTACCTAAAAACTAAAAGACGGTCAATCAACATGTTAAATTACAGTAATAATGAACAAATTATTTACGATATCAGTGTAAGTTAAATCCAAATCATAATGATAGGTATTCACTAGGCAATTCTTTTCTTACAAAATCAGAGCAGAAGTCAATCCAAAAAGAGAAGCAAAACAAACAGTACCACAATGATGAACTTGTTTCCAGGAAAAAACAATAAGTAACTTGTTTAAGAACAACACAGGAGAGCTCCCACTGATTTTAAGTTAAACTTGCAAAATAATGGTCATAATAAGCTATGAAATTTACTACTTTGTGGAATTCAAATCCATTTAACTAATCAAATTTATGTTATGTTTTCTATCTTGTAAATTAACTTTTCAACTAGTATGTTCATTTTTTTCGACAAATGTTTGTATATATAAACCAATCTAATATCAAAAATAATTGTGTCAATTTAACTAGTGTCACATAATCGTTGAGAAATAAGAAGCAATCTATTCTGATTTTGAAATTATGTTGTTACTTTTTCCTAAAGGCAAATAGAAAGAAGGAAAAAGAAAAGATTTTACACAAAGAGGGGCCAAAAAGAAGAAAATAGAAGAAGATGAAATGCAAGTATGAGAACATATATATATGTGAAGCTGTAAATAGATCTAGGCTTCATGAATTTCTTCAAAAATATTAAGGTAAAATTCAAAAATAGCCATTTTTGGGACTTGAAGTTGAAAATTAACCATAAATTCAAAAATCATTGAAAAGTAACTATTTTAGAATCCATGACTATAATGGATTTCAAAATCTATGATAGTATCCTGAATTTTTCACTTGTTTAAATTCGAAGCTCAAACACTTGTATGGTATGTATGCATCCATGACACTATCATGGTATTTCTGCATTGAAGTTGCTACTTTTCAACGAATTTTTAAACATCGACTATTTTCCAAAAATTAGTCCGAAAAGTGGTTAGCTCTTTTTACAAAATGTTAAAACATTGTAAGCTGGGAGCAAGAGTCTAAACTTCAAGGAATAATTACGTTCAAATACACCTCCGCAATCTTTTTGAAAATCAAAGAATTTTTCTCCTCAAATCCCTCCGTCATTATCTTTTTGATTGAGAACATTTCTCGAAAGGCCGAAGTGCACATACATCTTGATTTTAGGATTAGTATTTAGATTATATATGTAGTGCCTATAATTTATAAGTTACTTATTTCGGAAAACTTCAAACATGCGGTGTTTCTTATGACTAAAACTTAAGCAAATGTGTCATTCTGGCCTGAACTACAGACACATATGGCTGAAGTTCAACAACTTTTGCCTGAACTTAAGTCAGAGATGACTATACTTCAAACATATATTTTTGAACTTCAGTCATATGAAACTAAGTGGGTAGATGTGCAAGAAAATTTAAAAAGTAAATATATATTATATAACGGTGTCCAAATAAATACCCCTAAATTTTTTACTTAAAGAAATCCCAAACTGCAACAACTTGATCAATATCCAAACTTGATAATTTAACATCATTTAAGAAATTACACATTTAAAATCCGTGTCTGATATAATACTTGTTATTTTGCCAATCTAGTAAACACCTTCATTGATTCCTAAACTTTCCTTGTTTAGCTGACAATTTGAATTCTGAATCCCTTTTAAGGGAGAAGATGGCGATGAAAGACTTACAAGTAACTGAGGACAGCTGCTTCAATCCTTTTAAGAATGGGATATCCCAAGAAGCTTGATGGCCGTTAAAACAAAATGATATCAAGCTAGTTAAACGCAATAATTATATTGTCTTATTTTTACCTTACCACATCAATATAATAAGAAACTCCATTTAAGTTCATTAATTTGACTAACAACAAGAATAGCTGAGAAAGAAAAAGAGAGAAAAATAGACAAAAGTTGGGGTTAGCTATCCGTTAAAAGTTGGCATTATTTTTAAAGAATAGTATCAAGAGAATAGGGCAAACTTCATATAAAGTTCTGCTTTAAGCTGTTTTTTACGACTTAAAAAGCCTCTAAGCGACTGCAATATATACTAATCCACAGACCCTTTACGCCAAAAATTAGTTAATGAAGAGGGGAAAACAAGAATATAATAAAAAAACGGAAGCTATAGACGCGTACACAACTAGTGTGAAAATGTTGAAGCTTAACTTTCTATCTCCCAGTAAGCTAAAGGCAAAAACACACAAGTCATATGTATAGCTCGAACACAAACAGTTAAGCGCCCTTGTTACTCTTCCGCAGTTGTGTGACAATGATAGGGACGAGTATAATAGCTAATATAACTAAGGAAATTATAAAGGCAATGCACTTGCACTTTCGAGAGTTCCATTGTAGTCTCTTTGCGGTCTGAAGAGCAACAGTCCCTGATTGGACATGATCAACTGTATTTGCCACCTGAACAAAATTTCCATTGAGAAATCCAACACAGTGCAGTGGAGACCCTTTAGTTGTTACGCTATCAATATGCTGAGGGAATTAAATAACAGGGGGGGGGGTTGAAAACAAACCTGTGTTTCGATATTATCTAACAAGTCTCCTTGAGCTTCAACCAGAACAGCCATATCTAGATAAGTCTGATGCAGATCAAGAAGCTTTCTCTCAATTTCCTTCACTGCATCATGTCTTTCCTGAATTTCTTCTACGGTGCTTAAGACCTACAATTTGGGCATACTACCATCTCAAAAAGTATGGGAAAATGATAAAGATAGACAAATGTATTTTAAATTTCTTGAGGGAAAAGGTGAAACAAGCAATTTATTAGAAAACGCTATAGAAAATCCATTCGGATTGCAGTCCTAGATACAAACTTGCTGACAAGGCGACAAACACTGAAACAATCAAAAGAGAAAAGTACATTAGAATGAAGTAGTAAGAGGTACCTGTCCACTTCCCATTCCTTGGATAGCGTTCTGAAAGATTTGCTCACTGCTTCCTGTTTCTATCAGGTTGTTGATTGTCTAACATGGTCATAAGAAAAAACATTAGAAACAACAAACTTATTGATTAGCATTGTCATTTGCAAGATTTTGCCCTCACCTCCTCATCTGGTCTAGTTCCAGTCACTGCTCAGTTGTGAGATTAAAACACGATAAAACCACATATTAGATCAACATATGAAAATTCAGACTGATAAGTCATATTTCTGTTGGAGTAAAATGTGGGATCAATACCTGTGATCACCCTTCGCTCTACAACTTCACGATACTCGTCGTCTATTCTCTGCCTTAATGTCTGGAATAACATAACTTATAAACAATTTAAATTGAAGGGAAAAGACAGAATAAAACAAATAACAAGACTTCGCTCTACCTGAAATTCTGCCATAACATCTCTGAACTTCTTTGTCAAGGCACTGCAGATCAAGGATTAAAAAAACAAAAAAAAAATTAAATATATATATATATATATATACACACACACTCGCACAATTACGACTGCTCAAGAACAAGAAGTGGAAAGTAACATCAAGCAATATTGAAAAATTAAGTTTATTGATGTACTTCGTCATATTTGTCCTTGATCTGTCAACACTTGTACCCTTTTCACATCCAGTCTTTTGTCGATTAGCCAAGTTCTAAAGAAAAGAGAACAATTAGAGTGCTTTTAAATGATGAAGATTGAACTCAAAAACTGCTTTACTGATCCAAAGATAAAAGAATAGACCAAATTTACCTCTTTATTTAATGCTTCTATTTTTGCTTTGACATTTCTTGCAGTCTTCCCAACTTCATCTATATCTTTCTCCATCCGCTTCCTTATAGCTGGAAACAAGTAAAAACAAAGGCCAATTTTCTCTTCAGTGAGAGATGAACTTATGCAAGTTTATATTTCACAAGTGTATTATAGTAAATGGATTGAAAAAATACTACCCTTGTTTTGACTGAGAAACTTGACTGTCTTACAGTTATACTTATCAATACAATAACAACTTAAAGGTAAAAGATATAAGAGCGATAAAAGTTGATAGTGAAATCTGTTAGCTATATAAGACATAATGAAATAGTATGTATCCGACCTTTCATTGCTGATGCTTTAGTAACGGATTTTGTTTCCTCATTAGCATCCTGAAAGATTATTCCAATTAGTAAATAATCTCTGACTAGAGAAAGCGTAAAGATCAAAGTCACACATGTAATTTATCACTAAACTTAAGCATTTTATTTCAAAATGCTGAGTGAGTTATAAAGACAAAAGTGAAAACTGATTATTCTCCAGTACTTGCAACAACAAATTTAACAATCTATAAACTGATTATTCTCAGGCTGGCAACCGAGATTATATTTTGCCATCGAGAGGAGCAACTTAGTTCTTTTGTTTTTCCGTCTATTCTCCTATAGTTGGACCCATTCGCGCACTGTTTATCCTATTCCATCCCTTGAATGTCATCCCCCTCAACATAAAATCCAACAGAAACACAAAGTTAAAGCAAGCACCCTAACTGTTCTAAAGTTCTCTAAGTTCTGATCTCTTGCAGAACGAAACCACGTATACATCTGCTAACACTTCTTATTAAGTAACTGATTTATATATTATGATTATACATAAATCAGGAGAAAAACAAAATACCTCTTAACTATGACTAACTGGTGTTCAACACTACAATTATTCTCTTGATTCATTACGAAATATTGCCTAGTTAGCTCTTAACTTTTTATGAACTACCTATTTTATCAGACTGGCTACCAGGATTATCTTTTGGGTCCAAAAGAACAACTACCTCGACTATTTCAGCGGAGACCTACTATCTCCCACTAGCACAATTACTGGGTAACTCAACCCACCAATGTTAAGAATAATCACCAAGCATTTTTTGTCTGTACTGGAATCTGAACCCTGGTATGGATTATGGAACCAACTAAACTGCTACCAATGGTTCTTCTTAAGCAAGAGAGAGAGTCCATAGTACCTCGGGGAGATTTTTATTTTTATTTTATATATAGCGGGAGCTTAGTGCACCGGGCTGCCCTTAAAAATTTAAAGCATGTAAAAGTAGGCCTGAGTGAAGCCAAGATATAACTTGCATTTGCAGTTTCTCAAAAGAAGAAAGTGTGAATAGATCTTAAATGGCTTCTGAACAGCAATTAAAACTAAAAGCAAAGGCATAGACTTTGCATGAATGATACCTTAAGGCTCTTCAGCAGACCAGAAAGTTTATCGACTTGTTTCTCGATTTCTTGTATCTACAAGGGAAAGTACCATATGTCAGGATCAAGGAGATGGGAGAATAAACTTTGTGAAAAAATTAGTTCTAAGAGTTTTATCTTTAGATGACAATTGCATTGTGCTGATAATCTCAAAATAACTCCAGGGTCAAGTGAAGTGATACCTGCTTATTGAAGGTGTCAATTGCGGAATCTGATTGGCTCCTCGTAAATCGATTGCCCATCTCGATATCAGATTGTTTGGAGCCATTATCTTTGACCTCAACAAAGCTTGAATCCTGAAACAGTAACAGAAATTATAGGACAGTAAACTTTAAGATCACATCATCCCCACAGAGCAAAAATAGGGGGAAATATGATTAAGGTACATACTTCATTACAAGTTTACAAGTGCTTGCAATACAAGAAAATTTGATATAGATAAAATTAATTAGGAAAATAAACAAAAAACTACAATTTTATTAATGTATCTGCAGTCAAGGGTGGATCCACAGTGTCTGTTACAGATTCACGTGAACCCATTAACTTTTGTCTAGACCTTTACATATGGTAAGGATTCCCTAATTCACTGTGAATCCCGTTATTATTGTATATATTAACTTGGGATCAGGAAAGACAAGAAAAGGCAAATAACTAAACAAAGAAGGATATAGAGTAGTAACCTTAATTCTAGTCCAAACACTACCTATAAAAAACTCTATATTTACTTGTTGACTAACCAAGTATTGATACATATGATACATGCATAAAATATCCAATCTTTAACAAATTTCAGTAGACTTATATAAGCAAACTAAACATACCAAATTCAATTCATAGCAAAATTAAATGAACACAGACACATGTAATAAAAAAAACTGATATCTTGGTGGCTAAACACTAAGAAGTAACATAGAGTTAGAGCTTTCTTCCTGGTTATAATATAAGAACCCCATCAACATAATACCAAGTAAAAACACAAGAAGAAAAATATTCTTTTATTTCATAGTAATCAAAGAAGCAAAAGAACACAAAGAAGTCTTGAAAAAAAAAAGCAAAGAATAAGATCAAGAAAATCAACTAACCGCTAGCAAGTCATTCATGTTTACAAAATTAGTGAGAGAGAGAGAGAGAGTTGGGAAAATTGTTTATGGCCGTCTATGAAGAATTAATGTTTGTTGATGGTGATCGGGATAGAAAACCAAGAAAGCTAAACAACAGTGACAAACAAAGTGGCAATGTTTTATGTTTGTGAGGTTTATCTTTGTGTATGCAAATTTTGTCTTGTATAGGCCGGGTGACCGGCGTGACAATGGGAAGACGAGAAGGGCTATGAAAAATCGACGAAGATCAATAAAGTATTAGAGCTCACTAGTGCAAATTTGGCTCTATATGGTACATAAACTTGTAACGAAAGGCGTTACATCCAACAAAATTAGAAAAATAACCAAAAACATAACAAAATCATTAGTATGACACGGTTTTGATTTTATTCTACCACCAAATTTGTAGTCTAATAAAAATTTTCCATGCTCAAGTCTTTTGTTTTCTTTCAAAGTCTTTTCCTTCTCCCAATTAAGCAGGTAATAAAACACTGATCTTCATTCATATTGAACTGTTAATCAATTATAATCCTGATATGACCCTAAAAAAGAAATATCAACTTATTAAATGAATATATCTTTTTTCCTTTTTGTCCCTTTCTTTTATTTTTCCTCCCTCGATCCGATCCGCTTTTTTGAGTTTCGGATATCCAAAAAAAATCGGATGATCACATTGTTTTTAATTTTGGATACCCGAAAAATCCGAAATATCAATTACTTTTTAAGTTTTTATTGGGTTGCCTGCTTTTTATCCGAAATATACTTATGGCCCAAATACTTATGGCCCATCCGAAATAAAATATCACTCTTCAGTTCGCTAGGGTTGTTCACTATTCAGACTCTTCAGTCTTCATCATTGTCGCCGCACTCCATCAGACCTTTCAAATATCAATTACTTGTGATAAACTGGTTCTTCAAATTTCAGAACTTCAGCGAAAAGGGTTCAGAACTTCAGACCTTCAGACCTTCGAAAAGGGTTCTTCAAATATCAATGAGGTAATTTGAGACTGCATAATATATTTTACAGAGTGTTAAATTTTTTTATTACACCACTGTTAAATTTTTTATTTTATTTTATTTTGATTTTCCCATTAAAGATTATTAATTTTATATTCAATAATGTAGTAATTTCAGTGGGAGCAATGATGACATAAAAGTGGATACAAACATTGAAAATGTGTGCATATCTGAGGATGAAGTGGCAAATGTGGAAGAAGTAGAGAAACGTTCGGCTCCGCCAACTAAGAGAAAGAAAGACGCCCTTCATCGTCCTCAAGCAAACCAAAAAAAACTTCATTTACCTCCTACTGTAAGTGGTAGCTCTTCTCATTATGCATGTGTTAGGAAGAAAAAATCTAAATGGTATCTTCATTATGAAGATACTAGTGGTCCTGATGTGGCTAGGTGTAGTCATTGTGATGTTCTTATTCGTTGTAAAGGGTCGAATGGTACTACTTTAAAAAATCATGCTCAAAGATGTAAAAAATGTCCTGCCAATTTAGATTTAAAGCAAAAGTTAATAGACTTTGAATCAAAAGCAATTACCAAAAGCAATCACCGTTCATTTTATTGATGAAAATTGAAAGTTGCATAAAAGAATTATTATTTTTTGTCCAATTGCCGACCATAGTGGAGAAATCATTGGTAGGATAGTTGAAAATGTTTGAATGAATGGGGATTAAGAAAATATTGATTGTGACTGTGGATAATGCTAGCTCAAATGATCTAGCTATTCAATATTTGAAAAGAAGAATGAACCATCATCAAACTAGTGTGCTAAATGGTGATTATTTACATATGAGATGTGTTCTCATATATTGACTTTGATTGTGAGAGATGGACTAAAAGATCTTGATAGTTCCATAGTGAAAATTTGTGGTAGTGTGAGATATGTTAGATCTTCTCCTGCTATACTTCATAAATTTAAGGTTTGTGCACATGAAGATAGTTTGGAAACTAAGAGTCTTGTGTGTTTGGATGTTGATACGAGATGAAATTCGACTTATTTGATGCTTGAATCCGTCATGAAATTCAAAAAGGCTTTTACTAACTTGCACTCTCGAGATAATGCATGTGTTAGAGAGCTTAGAAATTTGGTGGTAAGCCGGATGAAAATGATTGGATAAAGTTGATGTGCTATTGCTTTTTTTGCAATTTTTTTATGATGCCACTTTGAAGTTGTCCGAGTCTCGCTATGTAACTGCAAATTCTTATGTGCATGATGCATTTGGTGTTGGAACTATATTTTCACAATATTGTGGGGATGAGGATGAAGCTATAAGAAACATGGCTCAACAAATGAAATTGAAACATGACAAATATTTGGGGGAATGTCAACAATCTCAATATTTTAATGTTTGTTGCATTAGTCCTTGATCCAAGACATAAGTTGAGTTATGTTGATTGGATTGTAGAATCTTCTTATGGGAGTGAACAAGAAAGCCTCTTTATCTCTAAAAATAAGAGTCACTTTGCGTGATTTGTTTGATTCTTATGTTTCTTCCATACCTTTATCAAAAAACAAAGAGAAAGAATCAAGTTATTCTTCCTCTACACCTAATTTGAATAATGATGGGATTGGACAAAAGAAGAGAGTCATGGATTTTGAACAATTCAGGACTCTTAAATATCAAAGGGAAAAGGGTGGTGTGGAAACTAGTGAGAGGAAAAATGAGTTGGAAAAATATTTGAGTGATTATTGTGAGCATAATGTTGTGAACTTTGATATTTTACAATGGTGGAATGAAGAACTAAGACATATCACATCCTTCAACTCATGGCTCCTGATGTACTTGCTATACTTGTATCTACTGTTGCTTCGGAGAGTGCTTTTAGCACCGGAGAACGTGTGCTTGATTCATTCCGTACCTCTTTGACTCCAAAAATGGCGGAGGCTATTATATGTGCTCAAGATTGGCTTCGAACTTCTCATGAGCCTCTTGTGATAGAGGAAAGTTTGCTTGAGTTGGAGAATATGGAAGATGGTTAGTTTTATCTCAATTATTTTTAAAATATATTATTACATTTATATTTTTGTTTACTTAATACTAATACTATCTTTTTCCGTGTGATATTTGTTTTGTAAGTATGAAAAATTTGACTATGGAGCAACCTACAATTGATCTTGATGAGTCGTTGGATACTTTTGAATGATGTAATAGCTAGTAGTTAATGTATTGGACATTGGATGTTTTAGCTAGTAGTTAATGTATTGGACATTGAATGTTTTAGCTAGTAGTTAATGTATTGGACAATGGACATTGCACCTATAAAGTTCTACTATTTCTGATGACAGTTAGCATTCCACATTTCCACTTCCAGCAGTCATGTTATTCATTTGTCTACGCTAGTGTGAATTCGGACAGCAAGCATGAGATACTGGAAAGTGGAAATTCTTGGTCTACACTATTTAATTATTTATGCAAATTGGAGAATGCAGTGCGGTATTTAGTGATTTTTATTTTAAATTTGATATACTTTTGACATCTACAGTTAAAGACTTGACACACACTTGGAGTTTTACTATTGCACATTTGCACCTATAAATTTCGGATATCCGATCTGAAAATTTCGAAATCTGATTTTTCGAATCGAATTCGGATCATAATTTTACCAATTCGAAATTTCGGATCGAATAATCTGAAATGAACAGCCCTATTGGAAAGCCCCTTGAGACTTGCATATGTTGGGCTTCGTTAGGTTAGACTTGCGCATTTAAATGCCTAATTATGTATCCTAAATGCGCCTAACGTTTCTACTTTTGAAGTTTGTCAATAGTTCTTATGTCAATCATATGTTGAAATTTTTAATTAATATTATTGGCCCTCAAATTTCTTGAACAGAGATGATAAAATTCTATTCATCTAAGAAGTATGAAGATTAAGAATAACTAAAATAATGAATCATTGTAGTGTATATTTACTAATTGAGAACATCATGAGTTCAGTGTGTCATTTGAGCATTTATTCTTAAAAGAGGTGCTAATTACATATTAACTCATTAGCTAGTTCTCCTCCTAAAACTCTATATAAACACCAAGGATGTTAAAAAAACAAGTCTTTTCACTGGACTAGAGACGATTAGATTTTTACATACCAAAAGATATTTCACTGAATCAAAGGAACTTTTAGGCTATGAAAATAAGGGATTCTTTATTACTGACTTTTCGCGGTTGATCGCACCTCGCACCTAAAGGAGTCGGTCCTTGTGAGGAGGAGGACTCTTCTCTTGCTGTCAAAAGTGCTTACTCATGATCTATCGTGCAGTTGATGATATCATTCTGGACTAGTTTCCAGGCATACGCCAACCATACATATCGCTTTCTCGTTCAGGAATTTCTGAAGATTAAGGTTCGAAAGGCCCAATGAATTGGGATTTCCCTATTGGTCCAGGTCATTTCGAGGCAAGCAGATCATTTATGATGAAGAGGATGAGCTTCTTGTAAGGATTTCCAACGATTAGTAATTCGGGTCGGGTTGCTGCAGACGTTCCACTTTCACAAGGAGAAAACCCCTAAGTCTCCGAACTCGGATTTACCTCACTCTTCATATCTTAGTTCTATATCTAGTAATTATCATTTTTTTAATTATTTTTCCCTTTAAAAGCAATTTTATATTTATTTTTGAAGAAGTAATGTTTAAAATTATATTATAAAAGTTTATCGATTGTTTACTTTTAGGGAGGTAAAATATGTAGTTTGATACCATTTTTTAAGAAATTGTGAATTTTTAATTGTTTGAAGTTAAAATGGTGTAGTTGATTTGTATCTTTTAATAACTTTACCACTATTGTATTTTTCAAGATATCTTAAACTTTAAATATGTTTTCTTTATTTTTGCAGTTATTATGCTATTTTTAAAATTTCTAAATTAAAAAATTAAAGATTCAATGAGGCTTACGCCTCATGTCTTGCACCTCAAAAATAATAAATAAAACATCCTGCATCACAATTAGGGTGTTATCGGTATGGTCCGGGTATCGACATACCGGAACCAGATCGATAAGAATTCGGTCCAGAAAAGAGATCTGGGATCGGATCGATACATTATTGGGCGGGTACCCGATCCGGTCCGATAAGGTTCCGTTAATCATATTATTCTCGGATCGGGTCGACGGGGCATGACATATTTTTTTTTAAAAATTGAATTTCCAATAGTGAAATTGACATTCTCGGAAACATTACCACGAAATTCGTACGTTCAAATCTATTGTATATCGCGAGATATGTAGGGAAGAAAATGGAAAATTATAAATATTTTTGGAGGAAACGTCAAATCGATTGGGAAGACAGACGTTTTTCGAGAAATTGATTGTGCATTGCAAGGCCCCGTCTAAAAAAATACACGAATTTAAAAACAAAATTAGGTGAAACAGACGTCCGAGCGCAAAGTTATGACCATTTAAAGTTGCACCAATTTACAACTATTTTCTTCTCTCTCTCCCTATATTTTATGTCAATGCTTCACATTAAAACATAAAGTCTACATCACATATATTCTTAAAACATGTAAAATAGTTCAACATCACGATAAGCCCTTTACATAATACATATTAACAAATTTAGTACCTGTTTGGCCAAGCTTCTGGAAGTGTTTCTGTTTCTCAGAAACACTTCTTTGGCCAAACAGGAACTTTCCAGAAGTAGAAACACTTTTTCCAGAAGCCAAAAAGTGTTTCTAAATGGAAGAGAAGTAGAAACACTAATTTGGTGTTTCTCGAGAAGTGCTTCTCGAGATGCCCTTTTTGCTCATTAATAAAAAAAATTGGACCCATTTATTCTTTTCTTTTCACAAAATTTCTTTTAATCTCATATAATATCCTCATATAAAATAAAATTTTGGTAATGGGGTCGGGGGGGGAGGGGGGTAAGAAAAAAATCATATTTTAAAATTTTTTTTTTTATAAAAATAACAAAAAATATGAAATAGAAATTTGAGGATGGGTAGGGAAATGGGGTGGGGTGGGGGGGGGGTAAGAAAAAAAATCATATTTTTCAATATTTTTTTTTATAAAGGTAACAAAAAATATGAAATAGAAATTTGAGGATTGGTAGGGCAATGGGGTGGGGGTAGTAGGGCGGGGGGTAAGAAAAACAATCATATTTTTTATAAATTGTTTATAAAAGTAACGAATCGTCGATAACCTGGCTGCCACTATCACTTCTGGATATTCATATTCTCTTTCGGAGCCTGAGCTGATCCGAATTCTGAAGTATATCATTCTTATAGGAAAGCGAGCGGTCAACTATCCTGTAAGTACGAGTTTGTTTAGAACAGCTACGCGCCTCTCCTTTTTATGGCTTCGCTCCTCTCCTTCTCTTTCTCCTTATAATTGAGTTATTCGATGGTTGGTGTCTTTCTGGGCTTTGACCAATGTTGAATCAGTCTTTGAGCCTGACTAATAAATCCTCGTAGGTAATGCTCTTGGTAAAAAATGAAATAAAAATTTGAGGATGGGGTGGGGTAAGGTACGGGGTAGGGGGTAAGAAAAAATGTATATTTTTTATAAATTATTTATAAAAGTAAAAAATATATAAAATATAAATTTGAGAATGTGGTAGGTGGGTGGGGGAGGGGGGAGGTAAGAAAAAAATTCATATTTTCAATCATTTTTTATAAAAGTAACAAAAAATATGAAATAGAAATTAGAGGATGGGGTAGGGCAATGGGGTGGGGTTGGGGGGAAGAAAATAATTCATATTTTTTTATAAAAGTAAAAAAAAATATGACATAGAAATTTGAGGATGGGGTGGGGGTAGGTGTGGGTAGAGCGGGGGATAGGTTTGGACATATTTGAGTCATTGATTATCTTATTGTCGTTACATTTTTATGTATAATATAATATTATTTTTTGATTAAATGTTGTAATTAAATATTTTTAAAAAAAAATTATTAAATTGTAAAGATATACTATTTTTTAGAAACATAGGATAGAAAAGAATATTTTAAATAGTTTAAAATCTATTAAAAAGAACATTCTTGTAAATTTGCATAAATGTGGGCCAAACAGAAAACTGTTTATGTTTCTCAGAATTACTTCTATAATTATAGGTCAAACACCCAAAGAAATTATCTAGAAACAGTTTCTGCAAAACTACTTCTGAGAAACAGAAACACTTTTTCAGAAGATTGGTCAAACAGACTCTTAAACCAATATATAATAGCAATATTCCAATAAGATAGTTACCGGGTATCAGACCGAGACTGATAACATATAAGTTATCGGGTAATTAGATCGGGTAGTCGGACCAGATCCTTATCGGTTCAGATCCTTATGTCTAGTACTCATATCCGGACCATTAACTTTTCGATCCGAGTATCGGTTCAGGTATTTCGGTCCGGTTCTCAAGTGGTTCTCGGGTGTATCCGGACTAATAACAGCCCTAATCACAATTCACACCTACACTTTTTTAAACAGTTCTAGAAACATTAAGGTTCTGTTTGGCCAAGCTTCTGAAAAAATGTTTATGTTTCTTAGAAGTAGTTCTGCATAAACTGTTTCTAGAGAATCTGTTAGGGTGTTTGGCCTATAATTATAGAAGTATTTCTGAGAAACAGAAACAGTTTCCTGTTTGGCCCACATTTATGCAAATTTACTAGAATATTTTTTTAATATATTTAAAACTATTTAAAATATTTTTTTCTATCATATGTTTCTAAAAAATAGTATATCTTTACAATTTAATAATTTTTTAAAAAAAATATTTAATTGCAACATTTAATAAAAAAATAATATTATATTGTACATAAAAATGTAACGACAATATGATTGTCAATAACTCAAATATGTCCAAACCTACCCCTCGCCCTACCCACATCTATCCCCACCTCATCCTCAAATTTCTATTTTATATTTTTTTTACTTTTGTAAAAAATATGAATTTTCTTCTTCCCCCTACCCCCAACCCCACCCCATTGCCCTACCCTATCCTCAAATTTCTATTTCATATTTTTTGTTACTTTTATAAAAAAACATATTAAAAATATGAATTTTTTTCTTACCCATTCCTAAATTTTTATTTTATATGGGGATATTATATGAGATTAAAAGAAATTTTATGAAAAGAAAATAGTAAATAGGTCCAAAAATAATTCATTTAATGGGCAAATAGGGCTTCCCGAGAAGCACCAAATTGGTGTTTCTGCTTCTCTTCCTATCTAGAAACACTTTTTGGCTTTTTAAAAAAATGTTTCTACTTCTGGAAAGTACATGTTTGGCTATAAGCTCCATAAGCTTGACCAAACACGTACTAAGTACATCTTGTCACCATCGCCATGACTGATCATCTTCCCAATTTTTCTTTTTTCTTCTTTTATTCGATACTCGTTACTTGTGTTAGGCTTGATTAATTTAAATTAGTGCACAATATTTTTTTACTTTAATGGTAAAGTAGTTCCTATTAGACCTGATTTATTCTTCAAACTCAAATTCAAGATTTTTTATTAAAGATAGTGATACTTAATATGACTATGTTTCCCACTTAACTTCACGTGTGTTGAAATTGGAAGATTGATATGATTGTTCTTAGTGATATTTCTTAAATACTCCTATATGCAGCATATACATAAAATAAGTAATTAATAAGATATACGGAGTTACGAAATGATAATTATCAGTCTCGCAGAGAGGTTTGTTTATCATATAGACCAATACAGACACAAAAACTACTATTTAGTATTTAGGGTCAACTTAAATCAGCTAAGCCCCTATAGCTCAGTGGTAGAGCGTCAGTCTTGTAAACTGAAGGTCTGCAGTTCGATCCTGCATGGGGGCAAATCTTTTTTAGTATTTTTTTTAATGTTCTTCTGTGGTCCAATTAGATCTTTTGTTCATGTTTTGCTTTTCCCACAGTTGGTTTCTTTATTTTTAGTTGAAGTCCTTGGACACATATTATACATTGACCGACTGTTTTTAATTTAGAGGGTGCTTGGATTGACTTTTTAAAAGTGGATTATAAGTTACAAGCTAAAAGCCATAAGTTGGTGCTATCCAACTTTTGGCTTATTTTTATACTTTTTAGCCTAAAATAAGTGATTAAAAATATTTTTTATCTCACCTAATCACATTTAAAAATAAAAAAGAGCTTAAAAAAAACACTTAAAATAAGCCAATCCAAACACTCTCTTAACCAATTGTACTTAGATTAATCTTCTAGTCTTACGTCGGTGTTGTCTATATATCTAGAGCATCCCATTATGAGAAATGTACAAATTTGGGATGAATATGGGCTGGCTGGATTACGTTGTGTGCTGATGAAATGAGATTAGGCCTAGAACTCCTAGAAGTTGTTGCCAAATGTTTCTAATCAGCAGATCGATGGGTCATTGACACTTTTGTCCCTATTTTATTCTAGTCTTTAACTTTAACCCCTCAGAACATATAGGAGTAACTTTTTTGCGGGACATAAATTTATATTTTCGCATCATAATATCTAATTAGTTATGTCCTTACATAATTTAATTTATGTCCCACTAGACAAAAGTTAGAGAAATCTCAACATTTGTTGTGTTTTTACTCTGTCCCTGTTAATTATTCTTGAAATTGTCTCTCTCACTTTGTTCTATACAGTTTTCAAGCCTAAAAACCTCATGTCATTCTCCACCCTATTTCTCTAGATAACATTGAATTCCAAATCTTCCCGCGTTTAAGCCTAAACATGACATTAGGGTTGATAATCACGATTAAGAATCCGAATTGTGGGAGCTTCAAATACAAGGACTCAGTAGTTTCTCCTATTTACCATGGTAACCGAAAGAAATAATTCTCTGATTATTCTTATTAATGAAAGACATATATATACAAGTTAGAAGGAAGATCATCTTCCTATTCTACCTAGGAATTCCTATTCTATAAGAATACTAACTTTACAATTATGGTAATATTACACTACTAATTAAGGTACAAACCTAAGTCTAATATTCACCAAATATACAAAGAAAACCCAAAGGGTCCCATATACACTTTAACAGTAATAATTCAGTGGGTGAAATCCCAATTGATCATGGAACTGTTCCACCTAAGGGCGAGTTAAATATAGTAGTTATGAAAAAAATAGGACAATGAAGCTCTCAATAGGATTACCAGAAAGGTAGATGACACTTATATTATCACAATACACTAAGGTAGCTTTCTCAATAGGACAATGAAGCTCTAAAAGTAGATTTCGTAACCAATATGACTCAGAAACCACATTGGCTACCCCTCGATAATCGGCCTCTGCACTTGAACGTGAAAGCGTAGATTGACGCTTGACAGACCATGAGACCAAGTTATTACTCAAAAACATACAATAGCCAGATGTAGACCGTCTGATGTCTGGACAACCACCTCAATCAGCATCTGTATATGAGAAAAGTGTAGACGTCGATGAAGGGTACAAATGCAAACCATAATCAAGTGTTCCCTGAATGTACTTAAGGATGCGTTTGAGCGCATTCATATGTTCAACTCTGGAATCATGCATAAACAAACACACCCGTTGGACTACATATGTAATGTCTGGTCTTGTGAACGTAAGATACTGAAGGGCGTCTGCAAGACTACGATAGCGGGTCAGATTCTCATACAGAGAGTCAGCTGCAGCACCCAACTTGGGTTTAGTATCAACTGGAGTAGAAGTGGACTTACAGGATGACATCTCAGTCCTCTCAATGATCTCTGCTGCATACTTCCTCTATATTAAGAACAATTCTCCTACATGACGAGTGACTGCAATTCCCAAAAAATAGCTCAAGGGTCCCAAGTCTTTCATGACAAACTCAGAACTGAGCATTGTCATAATAGACTTTCTCAAAGCATCAGAAGAGGCAGTCAAGATAATATCATCAACATATAACAATATATAAGTCATGGAAGAACCCCGACGATATATGAATAATGAATTATCAGAACTGTTATGAGAATAACCCATAGTCGAAACAAAATCAGCAAACCTCTTATACCAAGCCCGTGGAGATTACTTAAGTCCATACAAGTACTTCTTCAATAGACAGACATGATTAGGATATCTAGTATCCCTGAACCCCAACGGCTGATGCATATACACTGTCTCCTGAAGATCACCATGTAGAAAAGCATTATTCACATCTAGCTGATGAATGGGCCATGATTTTGAAAGAGTCAAGCTGAGCACAGTGCGAATGGTAGCCGGCTTGACCACCGGGCTAAATGTCTCACCACAATCCACATCAACCTGCTGAGTCTTACCATCACCTACAAGTCTAGCCTTATGCCTTGCAAATGAACCATCAGAATTTTTCTTATGAACAAAAATCCACATAGACCGGATAATATTAACACCAGATGGACGGGGTACCAACTCCCACGTCTTATTATCAATAAGTGTATTATATTCCTCGGTCATGGCAATTTTTCAATTAGTGTCATTTAAGGCAGACACATGATTACGGGGTAAGAGAGATTTCAGAATATTAAAATTCAAATTGAAATGTCTTTTTGGTTTAAAAATACCCCGTTGACTGCGAGTGACTGAACCAAGACTTTGGGCTGGATTGAGTGAATTTTGGGAATTTTTGAGAATTTCTGGAATTACCGCCGAAGGCATTTTTTCGGGTAAATCTGAAAAATGACGTAGAACATAGGGGGAGATATCCTCATCCAAAAAATCATAAGAACTAGGCACGGGTTTTTCTACTTTAGAAAAGGGAAATTGGGATTCATCAAAGAGAACATGACGACTAATGATGATTCGTTTAGAGGACAAATCAAAGCATTTATAACCACAGTGATTTGACGAAAAACCCAAAAACACAGAAAGCGTAGAACGTGTCTGAAGTTTGTTGATTGTAGTGGATGGAAACAGTGGATAACATAAGCATCCGAAGACCCTAAGATGAGAATATGAGGGAGACTTATTATATAAGACTTTGAGAGAGGATGAATATGTCAAATCTTTAGAAGGAAGAATATTGAGTAGATCGGTAGCCATTTGTAGCGCATGATGCCAAAATAATGGACGAACGGAAGAATGAACCAATAAAGTGCGGACAATATTATTAATGGTACAAATTTTTCGCTCAGCTTTCCCATTTTGTGAAAATGTATGAGGACAAGAAAAACAAAAAAATATCTCATTTTGAGCACAAAACTCCCTAAATTCTCCATTGTCATACTCTTTGTCATATCACATTGAATGTTTTTTATTTTCCATTCAAATTGTGTTCTTACAAAAGCTATAAATTTTATGAAAATGGAAAAAACTTGAGATTTTTTCGTAATTGGAAACGTCCATAAATATTTAGAATAGTCATCTAAGAATAAAACATAACAACAATGACCCATAGAACTGAGAACCGAAGATGTCCACAAATCACTATGAATAATATCAAATGGCATTGAATTAAAGTAGTAGAATCGACGCTACAAATGGCAACTTAATATTTTTTCCCAAAGCACAGGATTGACAAAGTGGAGTACTACGCGTACCCTTACAAGAAATAAACTTATGTCAATCTAAAGAAGATAAAATAGACGACCCTGGATGACCTAAACGAGCATGCCACAAGGAAGGAGCAAGAGCTGCAAAAGTGGATGACATAGCTTGACGCGAGATGCTGAGACTTGAAGTGATTGGATAAAGATCACCCCTACTGTTACATCGCATGAGATGACTCCCCATTTTGAAATCCTTCACAGAAAATCCAAACGGATCAAAATTAATAGAAACTCAATTATCAGTGGTGAATTTACGAACATACAATGAATTCTTAATCAATTTTGGACATGAAGGGTATGTTTCAGGACAAGGGGTGGATGGGGAGGGGACAAAGTTTTATGACCATAACTCTTAATTAGAATGGAATTGTCATTACCAACAGTTATACCACGATTAGTGCTCAAATTGGAATAAGACGATAGAGTCCCTTGATCAGATGTCATGTGGGTAGTGGCGCCGGTGTCCATGTACCAATTTGGATCCGGTTGATTCAAGCCAATGTATGCATCGCTTCTTCAATGTCAGTCTGGGTGGGGCCCACTGCGTGGTGGGAATGATGGGGGCGAGGCCCAAGTATCCGGATTTGGGCCGCCCATGCGGTTCCGAACACCGAATCAATCGGGAAGAAGCTGAGGCCGCGATCGGCGTCGTGGTGCTGAGTGGCCGCGGCGTTGAGTCTTTGGGACCCACCGCCATCGCCCATGGGGTCCCTGTGTGTTCCATCTCGTAAGTTTAAGGCGATAATTAAGAACATCATTAAGGAAGTAGGTCTCGAATATTGGATATAGAGTATATTTATATATGCTAAAGCGAAAATTAGTATACAAAGGATGTGGTCCCGGAATGATTTTTGAATACTACAAATGTGACGACGAGAATTAATACTAGTAGTTGAATTTCTCCAATGGAGTTATGGATTAGTGTTGTATTATAAAAAAATCTTGACATTGAGAATATGAGGCTATTCGACATTTTCAGATTTTATGTAAGATGGATTATGTGGGAGATTGATTTATTAATTGTGGGAAACTTGAACAATTGAAAATTAAAAAAAAATGCTCTCAACATTGCGGATGAACAGTGCCCGCGACGGTGAACAGTAGCCGTCACGGTGCATCATCGATTCCGGCGACCAAGGTGCTCCATTGGAGCTGAAATTTATGTCATTAGCTTCGTCTCATCAAGACCGACATTTCTATACTACCCATCAACTTCGATTCATCCTACAAAGATTCCAATTTCAGATCGAAAATCACCTCAGTTGTCCGTTCGATTTTTCTTAAATTCCGGCCAACTGCGATCGAGTCGACAGGAAGGAGTAACACCATCGTGACCACCATCACCTGGCCATTGTTTCCATACCACACACGTGCGTCGACTCATCCCCTACAACCACTACGCCCAGATCGACGACGCGGCAAACCCTAGCCGCCGCCGTGCGATTTCCGGCCAACGGAGTACAAATCGAGGTTCGTGACAGGTACCATTAGATTCAGCATGGTGTTGCCGATCTATTGCACCCACTCTCACCCTTCGATTCATCCCCAAACGTCCGGTCGACCAATTCATCTTCACCGATCTGTTTTGGCTTAAATTTAAGGTAAAAATTCTTCTTCTTATGAGATAATTGAAGTTGCATGTTGTTGTAGTTTAAGGAATGAACTTGTGTTAGGAGAAACTTGAAATTTAATACGATACATGTGATTGTTGGGTGTTGTAGCCGAAATTAGGACTGTTTTGATATACATTGAATTCGATTGTGTTATTGCTATTATTATCACTAATCGCATGTTGGAAATTGAAGGAAATCTTAATATTTATGTTATAGTTGTTCATAAGGAATTATTGAGACATGAATTGGATTTATAAGAAGTTAAGAAAAGAGTATGGAATTATGTTTTTGTTGGCCGAGACTTTCATGAAATTGTTGGACGTGGTTGTCTCGTTTTAAAGGTTGTTTTTGTTAAGTTATAATGATGGAAATATAAGTTATGGACTTGTAAATACGTTGTGGTAATTGTCAATACATATCTTAAAAGATATTAAAGTATGGTAAGGTGATATGTTGCAAACTAGAAGACTTGAACTCTTGTTGTTGTTGCTAGAATTGATGAACTACTTTAAGGGATGTTTTAATATGGTTAAAGCAGTTAGATTAACAAGAGAAATAGGTGTATACATCACCTTGGCTGATGTAGTTGTTGTATTACATAAATGTAAATGAGAAGGAATGTGTTATGATGGCGTAAATGGAATGTTTGGGATTATATTGGTTATATCTTGAAGTTGTATCTTCTTATTGGTATTGTTGGTTTTGTTTGGAAGTTGTGGATTTGCACATAAATAGGGGAAGTGCTGCCCAAATTTTTATAGAAAAGAAAGCGAGTTATCATTCAACTATAATGAATGCTAGTAATCATAAGGTTAATTGATATGTTACTACTTTTTATAGGTTGAAGTGCTAGTCAATGCGTGATTAGATTATTGAGTTGGTTAGTTCGTCAATAAGGTATGTGAAACTCTTCCTTCTTTCTTTGGCATGATTTATATAAAAGGAACGTACGACGGACGTACATGATTCCTGTACAGTCTAAATCATGATAATATGAGTTATGAGAAGTGTCTTTGAGTTTCTAGTAAGAAAGTTCATTCTAATGATTTAATTGAGAGTCAATTGATGATTTAAATAACATATAGTTGCTCATGATATCTACTCGTGCAAAGTGTTACTGTTCCACTTCACTGCGGCCCTCACTAGAGGGTCGGGCAGTTTATATATATATGATTTTACCGCATCCCAGAATGGGCCGGGCAGATACGCACGCAGTATACCTTATATGACTTTACCGCATCCCAAGATGGGTCAGACAGTATACCTTATATGACTTTACCGCATCCCAGGATGGGCCGGGAAATATACCTTATATGACTTTACCGCGTTCCAGGATGGGCCGGGCAGTGTACAACTTTACCGCGTCCCAGGATGGGTCGAGCAGTATATCTTATATGTTCACTGCGTCCCTCACCAGAGGGCCGTTATGATGATTTTATATGGACATACATGACTCTCACTTTATAAGGCACTATTGACTCTCATTCGTATATGACACAGTTGAAATGGTAATTTGATTATTATACTTGTCTCATGATATCTTTTGGCCAGATATGATCTTTCTTATAATACTTCATGTTTTACATGCTAAGTACATTATTTCGTACTGACCCCCTTTCCTCGGGGGGCTGCGTTCATGCCAACAGGTACATATATTCAGTTCGGCGATCCTTCAGCTTAGGATTCCTGCTCAGCTGTTTTTTTGGGAGCTCTATTGTTCTGGAGTTAGTCATTTTGGTACAGATTCGCTATTATAGACTTATGAATAGTTAGGGGTACGACGGGGCCCTGTCCCGTCATATTTCATTATCGTATTCTTAGAGGTCTGTAGACAGTTGTGGGTGGTAAATGTGTTTTATTGTACATGTATGGTTGTACTCTGTTTTGGGATGTTCTCATATATAGTGACAGCCTTGTCGGCTCGTCTATTCGTTATACTGATTTAGATGTGACTCCTCAGGAGACAGGATTGTTCATGTGTAAAGGCAGTCTTATCGTCTTGCCTATTCGGACGTATATTATGATTGCAGTGTTATGCTATCGGATTTTACATTTTCCTTAGTGTTAGTTGGATTATGTGTGACAGGTTAGTATAATGGTGTCATTATGGCGTTTAGTCACGGCCCGTCGGGTCGGGTCTTGACAAAAGTGGTATCAGAGCAGTTATTCCTCGGAATGTCTACAAACTGTGTCTAGTAGAGTCTTGTGTATGGGTATGTTGTGCACCATACTTATACGCATGAGGCTTCCGGACATTTAGGTCAGAGTTATTTGGACTTAACGTAGTGCATCAAGCCATAAGGGAAGTGGAAGAAATTGAATACAGTATGATGACCAGGTTTGGAGGTACTAGGTCAACGTCAGATAAGGTAACTCTTCACAACCTTCTACGTACTGAATAAGGGAATAAGTTAACAATTCATCACTTAAGGGATGATATTGTCAAGGATTGGAACCAGAAGTAATGTCTGAGATTACGTATGTATACTAAAATATATTAGAATTATGAAAAGTACGATAAGTAAGAAATGGGTGAACAAGTGTTAAAAGAAATGAAGTCGTTTATAATTACGAGTAGTGAGAAAATACAAGAAAAAAAATCCCTCTCAGACCATGAATGAGGTGTCAATTTGTGAAATGTATTACAACATTCTCTATCTTACGAATTGGTACTCCGTTATGCCACGGTATCTGCTTTATGGTTACAGAGATTGAACTTTTCCTTCCAAAGATAGAAAATGAAGCTTATCTACTCTTTTCTCCTTCGTAAATCTAATTAAATTTTGAGCTCTAATTGTTAGAATCTGTGACTGTTTTATGGTATACCATGTTGCTGGACTATGTGAAGGTAGGAAACTGTAAAAGAATATTGTTCCCATGTAAGAATAAGAATGGGCTATTACTTCTTGAATAATAAGATTGATATAAACGAATGAAAGTGCCTTTTTATTTTTGGACCGAGTTCTGGAAAGTATTGGACATAGAGATTATTTGAGTTTCTTTCGCAAATGACTTAGAACTTGGGAATAATGAGCATCCTATTAGTGTATAGTTGTGTCAAGCATTTAAAATATCGTAAAGAGTATTGTTCAGCACACAGAAATTGGAAAAAAAGGGAACTGTGGATAGATATTAGAAGGTTATGTGGCTAGGTACAAGGTCCATAGGCAATAATGAGTGATTTTAACTGGATATTAAAGAGAAATGAAAGAGTGAAGTGTCATGTCGCTATGACGGAGATAAGGGATTTTAAGCAGTATATAGCAGTACTTACTAATCAAGTATGGGTTGTTAATCTACGTGCTTCTAAAGTGCATTTCATGAAATCAGGCCTATATGATCATTCTCTTGGAATAATAGAGATGAAGGCAGAATGAGGCATTTGTCCTCATGATTGAATATGTGTTTACCTAGAGATAAAAGAAGCATAAAACTTAGATCATTGTTTGATGTATCTAAAGCCTTATGTGCTAAACCTTAGTGAAATTTTGAACATTTAACAGATTGTGAGATGATTTTATGTGGATCAAATATTGCAAGAGACATTATCCTCTAAATGTACAATAGAAATGATGCTCTCGTGTATGAAAAATGATGTTGGAAGCTAGATGTGGCATAGAGCAGGAGATATGGTAGGAGCCAAGGAGTGGAACTGCTAATTTCTGGGTTGACATGTGAAAACTAGGAGTTTTGTAGTATATTGTCCCTGCAATACACGATGGATGAGAGTATTCAGGATTACCTTTTAGGATTGTATTCTTCTTCTAGAGATTATGGGAGTTTTAAATACAAGTGGGGATGTCCTAAGAAGAGTTGGAAAAGAGACTGAGGCTAGGTGCTATTGTTGTGATAATAGACAATATGAGACCGTGGATTATTTGTTTGTTTTTGGAGATATGGTAACGCTGAGGTAGGTATTACAACTCAGTTTCTAGGAAACACAAGTCATGAAAGTGTGGTGAATGGATATTGCCCCTTCAAGTTCAAAGTAGTATTCAGAGCTGTACCACTTATCACTATGCGATAGATATGGGAATGGAGAAATATTGTGTTGCATGAAGGCAGATGACTATCCACAGGGTGATATAAGAGATCAATATGACTATCTATAAGATGTACAGACTCATATTTTCATGGCAACAAAATATTCTAAAGTACCTTCCTCAGATAATGCAGATGTTTGAAGGTTACAGACTAAGACTAGTAAGTAAGATAGTTAAATGGGAAGTGATTAATATGGACTTCATTACAGGCTTACCTCGTACTCAGAAGAAGTATCCTCAATTGTTCCCTAGGCCTACAGGTAATTCAATTCAACTCCTTATTTGATTATAGTGATTGGTGAATTATATATGTGTTATATTGTGGCCCTGTGAAGCATCTGTTGGTTCGCTGATTATGAGTGGATAGACATAGTTATAAAGGAGACTCTACCGAAATTTCTAGAGCATAAGACTTTATTATGAACATTCGAGGAGGAATGTTTCTAAAGGGGGGAAGGATGTTACACCTTGTAAGTTTAAGGCGATAATTAAGAACGTCATTAAGGAAGTAAGACTCGAATATTGGATATATAGTATATTTATATATGCTAAAGCGGAAATTAGTATACAAATGATGTGGTCCCGGAATGATTTTTGAATATTACAAATGTAACGACGAGAATTAATACTAGTAGTTGAATTTCTCAAATGGAGTTATGGATTAGTGTTGTATTATAAAAAAAATCTTGACATTAAGAATATGAGGTCATTCGACATTTTCAGATTTTATGTAAGATGGGTTATGTGGAAGATTGATTTATCAATTGTGGGAAACTTGATCAATAGAAAATAAAAAAAGAAATGCTCTCAACATCGCGGATGAACAGTGCCCGCGGCGGTGAACAGTAGCCGACACGGTGCATCATCGATTCCGGCGACCAATGTGCTTTATTGGAGCTGAAATTTATGTCATTAGCTTCGTCTCATCAAGACCGACATTTCTATACTATCCATCAACTTCGATTCATCCTACAAAGATTCCAATTTCAGATCGAAAATAACCTCAGTTGTCCGTTAGGTTTTTCTTAAATTTCGGCCGACTGTGATCGAGTGTACGGGAGGGAGTAACACCATTGTGACCACCATCACCTGGCCATTGTTTCCATACCACACACGTGCGTCGACTCATCCCCTACAGCCACTACGCCCAGATCGACGACGCGACAAACCCTAGCCGTCGTCGTGCGATTTCCGGCCAACGGAGTACAAATCGAGGTTCGTGACTGGTACCATTAGATTCAGCATGGTGTTGCCGATCTATTGCTCCCACTCTCACCCTTCGATTCATCCCCAAACGTCCGATCGACCAATTCATCTTCACCGATCTGTTTTGACTTAAATTTAAGGTAAAAATTCTTCTTCTTATGAGATAATTGAAGTTGCATGTTGTTGTAGTTTAAGGAATGAATTTGTGTTAGGAGAAACTTGGAATTTAATACGATGCATGTGATTGTTGGGTGTTGTAGCCGAAATTAGGACTGTTTTGATATACATGGAATTCGATTGTGTTATTGCTATTATTGTCACTAATCGCATGTTGGAAATTGAAGGAAATCTTGATATTTATGTTATAGTTGTTCATAAGGAATTATTGGAACATGAATTGGATTTTTCAGAAGTTAAGAAAAAAGTATGGAATTATGTTGTTGTTGCCCGAGACTTTCATGAAATTGTTGGACGTGGTTGTCTCGTTTTAAAGGTTGTTTTTGTTAAGTTATAATGATTAAAATATAAGTTATGAACTTGTAAATACGTTGTGGTAATTGTCAATACATATCTTAAAAGAAATTAAAGTATGGTAAGGTGATATGTTGCAAACTACAAGACTTGAACTCTTCTTGTTGTTGCTAGAATTGATGGACTGCTTTAAGGGTTGTTTTAATATGGTTAAAGGAGTTAGATTAACAAGAGAAATAGGTGTATAAATCACTCTGGCTGATGTAGTTGTTGTATTACATAAATGTAAAAGAGAAGGAATGTGTTATGATGGCTTAAATGGAATGTTTGGGATTATATTGGTTATATCTTAAAGTTGTATCTTTTTATTGATATTGTTGGCTTTGTTTGGAAGTTGTGGATTTGCACATAAATAGGGGAAGTGCTGCCCAAATTTTTATAGAAAAGAAAGCGAGTTATCATTCAATTATAATGAATGCTAGTAATCATAAGGTTAATTGATATGTTACTACTATTATAGGTTGAAGTGCTAGTCAAGGCGTGATTAGATTATTGAGTTGGTTAGTTCGTCAATAAGGTATGTGAAACTCTTCCTTCTTTCTTTGGCATGATTTATATAAAAAGGAACGTACATTGGACGTACATGATTCCTATACAGTCTAAATCATGATATTATGAGTTTTGAGAAGTGTCTTTGAGTTTCTAGTAAGAAAGTTCATTCTAAAGATTTAATTGAGAGTCAAATGATGATTTAAATAGCATATAGTTGCTCATGATATCTACTCGTGCAAAGTGTTACTGTTTCACTTCACCGCGGCCCTCACTAGAGGGTCGGGCAGTTTATGTATTTATGACTTTACCGCGTCTCAGAATGGGCCGGGCAGATACGCACGTAGTATACCTTATATGACTTTACCGCACCCAGGATGGACCGGGCAGTATACCTTATATGACTTTACCGCGTCCCAGGATGGGCCGGACAATATACCTTATATGACTTTACCGCGTCCCAGGATGGGCCGAACACTATACCTTATATGACTTTATCGCGTTCCAGAATGGGTCGGGCAGTATACCTTATATGTTCACCGCATCCCTTACCAAAGGGTCGGGCAGTTTATGTATATATGATGATTTTATATGGACATACATGACTCTCACTTTATAAGGCACAGTTGACTCTCATTCGTATATGACACAGTTGAAATGGTAATTTGATTATTATACTTGCCTCATGATATCCTTTGGCCAGATATGATCTTTCTTACAAGATGCCGTATTTTACATGCTCGACATTATTTTATCGACCCCTTTCCGAAGTGCGTTCATGCCCGCAGGTACAAATATTCAATTCGGCGATCCTCCGACTTAGGATTCCTGCTCAGTTGTTTTCTTGGGAGCTCCATTGTTCTGGAGTTAGTCATTTTGGTATAGATTCGCTATTATAGACTTATGCATAGTTAGGGGTACGACGGAGTCTTGTCCCGTCATATTTCATTATCGTATTCTTAGAGGTCTGTAGACAGTTATGGGTGGTAAATGTGTTTTATTGTACATGTATGGTTGTACTCTGTTTTGGGATGTTCACATATATAGGGGAAGCCTTGTCGGCTCGCCTATTCGTTATATCTGATTTAGATGTGACTCCTCAGGAGACAGGATTGTTCATGTGTAAAGGTAGTCTTGTCGGCTTGCCTATTCGGACGTATATTATTATTGCAGTATTATGCTACCGGATTTTACATTGTCCTTAGTGTTAGTTGGATTATGTGTGACATGTTAGTATAATGGCATCATTAGGGCGTTTAGTCGCGGCCCGTCGGGTCGGGTCGTGACACTGTGTGCTCCAGGACTGCTGCTGCTGCTGACGGTTGCCTCCGTTATTGCTGCCACGGTTCTTGCCATTATTCTTCCGATTCTGGCCATTTTTACCACCCCCGTTGTGATTTTGAGTCATGTTGACTGGATTGGAAGGAGTAAAATTGGAAGTAGTCATCATGACGGCAGGGTTGGCTCCAATCATCACTTTCTTAGCCAATTCGGCTTCCTCCAAAGTAAGCATAGAACGGGCTTGATAAAACTCTAGCAGATGGTTACTTTGACGAATCACCAAAGCAACACCGTTATAGGCCTATAACAGGCCTGCAACCATCTGAAGAACTAGACGACTTTGAGAAACCAGAGAACCCACGTTTCTGAGTTGGTCTGCCAAGTCCTTGAGGCGTTTGCAATAAGAAGAAATGTTGGGAAAACTCGCCATAGCCATGGAGAATTCCTGCTCAAGGATAACAATTCGAGAATGACTGTTATCTTGGAATATGTCGCGCAGTCGATCCCATGTCGCCATAGCTGTGGAATTTGGTTTCATAATCGTCTGTAAAAGGTCTAAGGAGATAGTGGCATAAATCCACTGAAGAACTTTGGCATCAAGCATGACCCATAATTCTGGATCTGCCTCTTTAGTGGACACAATTGTCGTAGAAGTAGATATCGTATCACCCCCCCCCCCCTTGGAGGAGTTGGAGGAATGATATGGTGGAGGACTTTATGTGCCAAAGAATGAATCTTAAATAATTCCGCTCACGTCCCATATTGAACGTTGTCGCGCCCTTTTTCGGCCGCGGCATTTTTTTTATAAACTCCTGCTGCTCAAATTAAAAAGGTTAGAAAAATAAAAATAGAAAATGCTTTAAAAGAATGTTAAAATCGCAAAAGAGGCTAAAAGTGCAAAAGATGCTAAATGTTGCAAAGGGTGCTAAAATATAAGAGGATGCTAAAAAGGTGCTAACGTTTAAAAAGATTAATTTTAAAGCTAAAGGGTTGCTAGAGTGCTAAGGGTTCGCGGAGTCGCCACCTAATTAGTTTGGGTGAATTAGGACACCTAAATGTTTAACTAGTTTAAAGTAAAACATTAACTCCATTTTAATGGTCTGCTAAACTTAATGAGATTCCGGGTAAGGGTTCTTTATTAATCTAGAGGGAAGGGGTTAGGCACCCTCTAAGATCCGCTAACTTGCGGTTGTCCTGCCAAACCTAGGGTAATTATTATATTTAAAGAATGCATGTTTTAAAAAATATAAAGGATGCTTTCAAAGATATTTTATAGAAAGGGGCATGTTGATAAAAGTTTGCAAGATTAATACTAAAAAAAAAAGTTTTAAAGTGTGCTTTTATACTGTTTATAAATATATGCCGTGTTGACTTATGATCAAAGACAAGCTTTTAGAATCAAATATATATGACATAGTGCAAAAGATGATTATTTTATAGTTTTCCGATAATAGGGTTGTTCAACACAAATTATTTATATTATGCTAATGAAAGAGCTTATGAGAAAATTAATTTATTTTATCATGAATTATATATAAAAATAATACTCTAGTCGCGAGTTGAATTGTTTAGTAAAGTTTAGATATATATGACAAGCACAAAAGACAAGCAGGTCGGAAATGAGTTTCTAATTATGAATTACTTTCCCACCTTATATGTTTGAAACTTAGTTGTTCTAAATATCCTAAATATTACAGTAATAGAATAATTAAATTAACATAAACAAATAAATGAATGACTAGCAAGTAAAAGAAAGGATGGGGTTTGAGAGTGTTCTTTACGACGGATGACAACGTCCTATTTGTTTTCTAGGGATTTACAGTGAGGATGCACATAGACGCGGGTTGCCATTTGAAGTAGCTCGTGATGAGTCTCGCCGTGAGACTCTTTATTTTGCTCCGGTGCGTTTCATGTAAAATAAGAGAAGATAAGGATTAGTATATATATAATCACTTGAATCATAAAAATCTATACACATAATATATTTGCATGTAATCAGCATATAAGAATGTATAAATTAGTGAGTAGAATGGCGCAGCTGTTGCGACAAGCAGCAAACAGTGGGTTATGGGTGCACGCAGCAGGCAAACAGTGGGTTATGGGTGCACGCAGCAGGGAGATTTTCCTTCTTTTTCATGTGGACATGTTTAGACTGAATGTATATAGTCAATAGGTACACTTTTAAGCAGGGTACAACACATCAGATTGGTAGTGGCACCACATTAGAAAACAGTCCACACAAGATGTGAAACAAATGAGTCTTATAATTCCAATAGACAACCTCAAAGTAAAGAGTAGACCCGACAACATTCTGGCATATCAACACATCATATCTATACTTTAATCGAACAAATCAGGACAGCAGTGGGAAAACAAACACATCAGAGAGATCCTGTGGGGATAGAAGCTAATTAGGACATGTCGGACACCAATCAACAAACAGGACAATTGCTATTTTTTCTTTTAGCCTCTTTTACATCCCATCGATGTTAAATTGTGTGAGTTACAACCCAATATCATAGATGTTCAGTTCAAACAAATAAAGACACAATCGTTGTAAAAATAACACCTCGACTAAGCAAGACACAAAGAAAACCAGTTGCCAAAATGGGACCAAACTTGAAACTGTATTCGAGCTAGAGTCACCAACATGTGTATTGAAGCATTACTATGGCATATCGACACAATTTCTCATCATCTCGTGATTCTTAAGAGTTCAATATTTATGAAGATTAGGCTGCCTGTGCAAAAAAATCACTTTAGCTAGGTGCAAGCCCCTTAAGAGGGCATAACATGGGTAGTTCAGTGAATAAGGGATAACAGTGAATTTTGATTGAAAAATGCAAATAAGTTTAGCTATTTCATGAAGAGTCAACAACACATTATAGCATGAGTAACATTGAATGACCTTGAAGACTGTCCTAACCACAACTCATCTTTTAACAAATTCAGATTCCAACGGAAGCAATGACAGACAAACCAGACAGACGCAGTCAACTACACAGATTTCCAATTTGATATTAACACCTTTTATTCGCAAGCAAAAGCAGCAAGAAGGGCTTCTAACATCCAATACACCATATAACTGGGCTAATCCATACAAACATTCGATAAACGCTAGATATTGGTCTGATCGCATTAGAATACAATTGCCAACGACAATTAACTAGACAGGTCTTGCGACTAATTTCAGGGATCATAAACAATCGTCGACACCAACTCGATACATAATCGATACATGTTTGAGTAAACTGAAGCATATTGAACACTAATGTAATAATGCTAACAAATATCATCAAGAAATGTATAATCGAACAACACACAGATTTGCATTAAGAGTCGAAAAACTCGAAAGAGAAAGTAGGTCAAGTTTACCTTCTCCGGCGGCGAACCGAGACAGCGTATCAAGTGTCGGTCCAATCGACGGGTTTTGGGGTTTTTGCGATGCGAATGAAGGGTCGACTGTCTCAATTTCTGACTCTGTGTGTGTCTTTAACTGCTGCTAAGGGTTATTCGCTGCTGTTCTCGTAAAGAAAATGATTGCTACTGACCTACTGTGCTCGACCCCTCTCCGTCGATGCCATGTCTGATCCCTTCGATGCTCTTTGCATGTTCTTATATAGCCCCTCTTCGGGTTCTATGTTTGGTATGCATTTAAGGCTGAGATTTCTATGCCTATTCTTGCTCTGAATTCGCACGATTCGTACTTATTCTAGGTGTGATTTGAATGGATTTTGATTTGAAGGGATTTGGTTATCTATGGTAAGAAGTCGTTGGAGACGTGTGTGCAGGTAAAGGGAAAGGAAAGTCGCCGGATTCTCAGGCGAGAATCACGGCGACGAAGGCGTGAGGTGAAGGCGGCGACTGTTAAGGTTTAGGGTTCGTCGAGGTTTTTTTAGGGCTGCCTTTAATTGAGGGAGACGAGGGAAAGGTTAATGAAAATAAAAGGTTGGGGCGTGGGCCGGGTCGGCGAAGTAATGGTGTGGGCCGCAGGTGTTGGGCTGAAGAGGCTGGTAGTTAGTAAAGGGTAGAGTTTAAGTGGGCATTGGGGTATTAGTTTTAATTAGGGGTTAATTAGTTTTAGGCTAGTTAGTTTTAATTAGGTAGTGTTTAATTAATTAGTGCTAAATAAACTAATAAATTGTGATTAAATTATTTAGGCGCTTTAAAATTATCTAGGTGCTACATTAGTCTAATTATTTAGGTGCTAAATTAGTCTAATTATTTAGGTGCTGAATTAGTCTAGTTTCGAGTTATAAAACTATTACGATGATAAATGCGGGCGTGTTGTTTAATTGATGCTTAATGCTTTAGAATGCGACGCTATTATTTAAAATTTTATTGTTATGCATTATTGCGAAGTTAAATTAAAATTAAAATGAGCTTAGATTGAATTATTTAAATGCTAAATGCAAATATGATTTTTAAGAATTGTTTAAAGCTTTTATAAATGCGGTGCTATTAAATGCATATATCAGATTAAAATTGATTTTAAATTACAAATGATTACTAATAAATGCGGCTATGCTACCTGACACGACGTTATCGCTAAATTATTTATTTTATGCATTTATTAATTATTTAAGAATTACGACAAATCTTAAGGTTAATAAATGCGGGCGCGGGACTCTAAGTGCTTAAAATTCTACGTAAGACGCGATGTCGTTATTAAATTAATTATGAATGCCTGTATTTATGTTTTATTGTTGTATTTTATTATAAAAATCCTAAAAATTATTTTTACAAAATTAGTGTAATTTTATAGTTAATGGCTGGACGGGAGGGTCAAAATTGGGTGTCAACAGATGTCCCTCTTTGTATGGAGATGATGGAAGAATCTTCGGACAAAGACGTTGACTCATAGCCAATTTTGTCTCGATCTTCAGAACTGTAAAAATGCTGGGCAGGTAGACAAGGCTGACGCAAAAAATCAAAACTGTCCCAGTGTCGAGTTATGACGACACTGGGATACCATGGTCTAAACACCAAGGCGGCTAACGTGGACTTAAAACTGTCCCAGTGTCGAGTTATGACGACACTGGGCTACCATGGTCAAAACACTGGCGCGCTAACGCGACTTAAAGATGTCGATGTCGAGTTATGATGACATTGGGTTATGGTGCAAAAAGTAAAAGAAAATAAGCGGCTTGAACACAGGGTGTCGCTATGGCTTGTGCGCTGGTTCTATGGTGATGTGGAGCGAGTGGACCGACGCTGAGGCCGCCGCCAATCGGGAAGGTTGGCCCCCAACAGTTGCCGGTCATTGTAGAGAAAATCCACGTTGTGCTCCCGCCACGCATGCTAAGACTTGAACAAACGGTTAGTGCATAACTGCTAAGGCAAAATAATTTTAGAAACAATGTAACTGTGAATAGAAAAGGTTATCCTGCAAAACGCGATGCCTGTTGTGTTGATGCGATGTTGCAAATGCTGCGATTTTCGTCGCACGCGGGCGTGTTGCGATTGTGAAACGCGGGTATGTTGTCCTTGCTGCAATTGTCCCTGTATACTAAAGCTCAAGAAAGAGTTAGTGCATAACTGCTAAGACAGAATAATAAAGCATGCGTAAGAAATGCAATTTCGGGAGTATAGAAATCGTCCCTGCGTGATATGCTGATGATGGCGGCGTTTTCGGACTTGTTGTGCTGATAGCGTCGCTGCTTGGACGTGTTGTTGTTGGCGTCATTGCGTAGACTTCTTTGTCGATAACGCCGTTATGCGGGCGTGCCGCCTGGCGTCGTTGCGTGGACTTGCCGACACGTCGTTATGCGGGCGTGTTCTTCGGGCGTCGTTGCGTGGATCGTGGCCGATAACGCCGTTGTTTGGGACGTATTCTTCTTGGCGTCGTTGCGTGGACTTGCCGATTACGCCGTTATGCGGGCGTGTTCCGCCGGCGTCGTTGCATGGACTTGCCGACACGTCGTTATGCGGGCGTGTTCTTCTTGGCGTCGTTGCGTGGACTTCGATCACGCCGTCGTTGCACGGACGTATTCTTTGCTTCCCGTAGGATAAATGCTCCTGCAAGCTAAGCTTGAGAAAAGACGTTAGTGTATACCTGTTTAAACCAAATGATAATATATATGAGAAGTGCAATTTTATGGATAGAGATGTCGTCCTGATATGCCTGACGAATACTGAGATGTTGCCCTTGCGCTGTAACTGACGAATTGTTATGATGCCTTTGTTGTGCGCGATGCGTGGGTTGCCAATTTGACTTTATGCTCGAGTTGATGCGCTAGGTTTTGTTGCGGAACTCTGAACTTTGATCGATTGTTGATGCCGCTTTCACACTGCTCTCGCTGCGGACTTTGGATTATACTCTGCTTTTGCTGTTTTTCCTGCTTCTGCGAAGAGACTTTCGTCATATTTTCTGCTTCGGCTGTTGCACTTTCTGCTTCTGTTAATATTAAAAGACCTGCGCTCAAAGGAAAATTTGTGAGTTTTGGGGGGGGGTCGATTCATTTTTGACTTCACGCTTGTTCGATATCTGCGTGCACAGCTTGTTTGGACTTGCAACCCCGTCTGTTTCCTACACCGCCCCGTTTGAAAAGTGTCGGCCTCAAATGGGTCTCAATGTAGTTCTTGTAGGCTATGTGTATTCTTGTCATTTTCAAAGCAAAGGAAAGTTTCCTAATGGTGTGGCGAAGCCGATTTAGGCCGCCACGTATCCCGAGGAATCAGTCGAACGTAGTTCATTACAAGCGAATATTGGGAAAATTAGAATTCTAGGTGTGGGACCGAAGCCGAGACGGCCGCCTACGTATCCACTAAGGGAATCAGGTCAAACGTAGTTCATTACAAGCAAAACGAAAGAAAACATTATTAAAGCTTAAAAATGAGTTCATAAATTATTCGCTAAAATAAATTGTTTTTCCTATCCCGCTCTGGCGGACCAAGACAGGTGCAAATCCAATCAATATGCCTTCATGCTCGTGGATGGCCGGGTCTTCATGCTCGCTATCTCCCTCTTTTGGCCTCTGCGTGGTGCATGCTCGGATAAATGACTGATTCGAGGGCGGAATGGGCATAGGCAGGGGAGTGTATTCCTCATCTAAGGTTATCAGGTGCACATTGGCGTGGCCGTGGTTTGGCAAAGGGTTATCATGCACATTTGGGGCGTGATCCTTTGAATTACCCTTCTCCGATCGGTGCCTCGATTACGTCCCCGAGGAGTGGCAACCTTGATGTCATGTCCCGGGCTATTGGGTGATACGCGCTTGTTCTCATCATACCATCTTGGGATAGGTCGTGATCCTTCCCGGAATCGGTTGGATTAGGCTGCGCAACCTTTCATATATTTGAGGTATGGGTTCAGCTAGTGGGGTGCGAACTTTGGGTGGTTTTCCTTCAAAATTCTTATTTGCTCTGGGTGCATTGGGTGCTCTATTCTGTTGGCGGGCCTGATGGGTGGATCTATGCGGGGCAGGATAAACGGGTGCTTGTGAAGTGTTATATATAGGCTGTGTGTGGTAGTTGTGGTAGTATGAGGGTCATTTTGAAGGTGGGGTTGAGGGTTGGCTGGGCGAGGGGCGGTTTGTTCGGTGACTGGTGGCCTTTGTGGAGAGTTTTGGGAGATATGTGGTGGTGGAGGTCGATCTGGGATGGTTTGTGAAGTAGTGGCCCTTTGATCTGGCATAGGGGTATTCAAGCTAATGGATAGGTTGGTCAGATTCCGTAGCCTCTCCATCTCAACCTGCATATCAGCAATTTGTTGCAGCAGCTGTGCAATACATTCTTCCTGACTGGTGATATTCCTCCCTTCTGAAGGTTCTGTTTCGCTGACAGGAATAATTCCCAAACCATTTGGCTCAGACACCCCCGAGCCAGTCATATCATCATTTCTTGCCTTGGACCTGGTGAAGTGTGGATGCTCCGACATTGTTGAGTCAAATACGAACCGACCCTTTGGGGAGGATGATAAATTTTCTTCTAAAAAATGCAACAAACGGTGTTAGCATAAAACACATAATTTGCAGGCATGTAGCAGATATATCGCACATAGCACATTCCAACGTTTCCTAACATGCAAAGGGGACCTCTTTATGCCAGAGGTAAGCCTAAACGTCACTTATGCGAGATTATGACGGGTTTGTCCGAGTCGTCCAACTATAATGCCTTTGTTGGAAATGGCGACCAAATGACGGTGCACTTTTTTTCCAATTTCAGCATGTCATGATTGGGCTTGGATTTGTCTGTCATTGTCACGCTGCACATAATATGCTGGTTGGTCGTTGGGTTGAGAAACCCGTCGACAAGTTTGGTGTCTTCCTAATTGTGGTGTCGACGCCAAGGACCGACCCACCTAAGGTAAATGCATGCATGCCCTAAAATAAGGGTGGTATAGCTCTATCTTAAGTTTGCTAAGATTTGGCTTTTCTGGACGCAAGGTTCCCGAGCGGACAACTCGAGTGAGAAGGCTACGCGGCTGATCAGACGAACCGATCTAACTCCGCGCAGGCGCCAACTCTCCTAAAATTTGGATATTTTTTTTGAAAGAAATTTGCGGGTGCGCGGAGCACACCAGCGCGTGAGTGTGTGATTTGTGTGAATTTTCCAGAATGGAAGAAATATGAGCGGAATGCCAGTTTAAGGAAAGCAAGAAAGGTAGCAAAATAACAAAATACAATACACAAAATTGAATGCAAAATAATTGCCAAATAATTATCCTAGTCTGTTGTGGTTAAGAACCTAAAGTCCCAGCCAGAGTCGCCATTTACTGTCGCCCTTTTCACGCGGCATTTTTTATAAACTCACGCTTCAAATTAAAAAGGTTAGAAAAATAAAAATAGAAAATGCTTTAAAAGAATGTTAAAATCGCAAAAGAGGCTAAAAGTGCAAAAGATGCTAAATGTTGCAAAGGGTGCTAAAATATAAGAGGATGCTAAAAAGGTGCTAACGTTTAAAAAGATTAATTTTAAAGCTAAAGGGTTGCTAGAGTGCTAAGGGTTCGCGGAGTCGCCACCTAATTAGTTTGGGTGAATTAGGACACCTAAATGTTTAACTAGTTTAAAGTAAAACATTAACTCCATTTTAATGGTCTGCTAAACTTAATGAGATTCCGGGTAAGGGTTCTTTATTAATCTAGAGGGAAGGGGTTAGGCACCCTCTAAGATCCGCTAACTTGCGGTTGTCCTGCCAAACCTAGGGTAATTATTATATTTAAAGAATGCATGCTATAAAAAATATAAAGGATGCTTTCAAAGATATTTTATAGAAAGGGGCATGTTGATAAAAAGTTTGCAAGATTAATACTAAAAAAAAATAAAGTTTTAAAGTGTGCTTTTATACTGTTTATAAATATATGCCGTGTTGACTTATGATCAAAGACAAGCTTTTAGAATCAAATATATATGACATAGTGCAAAAGATGATTATTTTATAGTTTTCCGATAATAGGGTTGTTCAACACAAATTATTTATATTATGCTAATGAAAGAGCTTATGAGAAAATTAATTTATTTTATCATGAATTATATATAAAAATAATACTCTAGTCGCGAGTTGAATTGTTTAGTAAAGTTTAGATATATATGACAAGCACAAAAGACAAGCAGGTCGGAAATGAGTTTCTAATTATGAATTACTTTCCCACCTTATATGTTTGAAACTTAGTTGTTCTAAATATCCTAAATATTACAGTAATAGAATAATTAAATTAACATAAACAAATAAATGAATGACTAGCAAGTAAAAGAAAGGATGGGGTTTGAGAGTGTTCTTTACGACGGATGACAACGTCCTATTTGTTTTCTAGGGATTTCTGAAGTGAGGATGCACATAGACGCGGGTTGCCATTTGAAGTAGCTCGTGATGAGTCTCGCCGTGAGACTCTTTATTTTGCTCCGGTGCGTTTCATGTAAAATAAGATAAGATAAGGATTAGTATATATATAATCACTTGAATCATAAAAATCTATACACATAATATATTTGCATGTAATCAGCATATAAGAATGTATAAATTAGTGAGTAGAATGGCGTTGCAATTCACAAGCGTGACGATGGAGTTATGGAGTGCACGCAAGCAGTGGGTTATGGGTGCGCAGCGGGGAGATTTTCCTTCTTTTCATGTGGACATGTTTAGACTGGATGTATATAGTCAATAGGTACACTTTTAAGCAGGGTACAACACATCAGATTGGTAGTGGCACCACATTAGAAAACAGTCCACACAAGATGTGAAACAAATGAGTCTTATAATTCCAATAGACAACCTCAAAGTAAAGAGTAGACCCGACAACATTCTGGCATATCAACACATCATATCTATACTTTAATCGAACAAATCAGGACAGCAGTGGGAAAACAAACACATCAGAGAGATCCTGTGGGGATAGAAGCTAATTAGGACATGTCGGACACCAATCAACAAACAGGACAATTGCTATTTTTCTTTTAGCCTCTTTTACATCCCATCGATGTTAAATTGTGTGAGTTACAACCCAATATCATAGATGTTCAGTTCAAACAAATAAAGACACAATCGTTGTAAAAATAACACCTCGACTAAGCAAGACACAAAGAAAACCAGTTGCCAAAATGGGACCAAACTTGAAACTGTATTCGAGCTAGTCACCAACATGTGTATTGAAGCATTACTATGGCATATCGACACAATTTCTCATCATCTCGTGATTCTTAAGAGTTCAATATTTATGAAGATTAAATTTTGTGCAAAAAAATCACTTTAGCTAGGTGCAAGCCCCTTAAGAGGGCATAACATGGGTAGTTCAGTGAATAAGGGATAACAGTGAATTTTGATTGAAAAATGCAAATAAGTTTAGCTATTTCATGAAGAGTCAACAACACATTATAGCATGAGTAACATTGAATGACCTTGAAGACTGTCCTAACCACAACTCATCTTTTAACAAATTCAGATTCCAACGGAAGCAATGACAGACAAACTGCATGACGATCAACTACGCAATTTCCAATTTGATATTAACACCTTTTATTCGCAAGCAAAAGCAGAAGTGAAGGCTTCTAACATCCAATACACCATATAACTGGGCTAATCCATACAAACATTCGATAAACGCTAGATATTGGTCTGATCGCATTAGAATACAATTGCCAACGACAATTAACTAGACAGGTCTTGCGACTAATTTCAGGGATCATAAACAATCGTCGACACCAACTCGATACATAATCGATACATGTTTGAGTAAACTGAAGCATATTGAACACTAATGTAATAATGCTAACAAATATCATCAAGAAATGTATAATCGAACAACACACAGATTTGCATTAAGAGTCGAAAAACTCGAAAGAGAAAGTAGGTCAAGTTTACCTTCTCCGGCGGCGAACCGAGACAGCGTATCAAGTGTCGGTCCAATCGACGGGTTTTGGGGTTTTGCGATGCGAATGAAGGTCGATCTCAATTTCTGACTCTGTGTGTGTCTTTAACTGCTGCTAAGGGTTATTCGCTGCTGTTCTCGTAAAGAAAATGATTGCTACTGACCTACTGTGCTCGACCCCTCTCCGTCGATGCCATGTCTGATCCCTTCGATGCTCTTTGCATGTTCTTATATAGCCCCTCTTCGGGTTCTATGTTTGGTATGCATTTAAGGCTGAGATTTCTATGCCTATTCTTGCTCTGAATTTATCGCGATTCGTACTTATTCTAGGTGTGATTTGAATGGATTTTGATTTGAAGGGATTTGGTTATCTATGGTAAGAAGTCGTTGGAGACGTGTGTGCAGGTAAAGGGAAAGGAAAGTCGCCGGATTCTCAGGCGAGAATCACGGCGACGAAGGCGTGAGGTGAAGGCGGCGACTGTTAAGGTTTAGGGTTCGTCGAGGTTTTTTTAGGGCTGCCTTTAATTGAGGGAGACGAGGGAAAGGTTAATGACAATCAAAGGTTGGGGCGTGGGTCGTGATAATGGTGTGGGCCGCAGGTGTTGGGCTGAAGAGGCTGGTAGTTAGTAAAGGGTAGAGTTTAAGTGGGCATTGGGGTATTAGTTTTAATTAGGGGTTAATTAGTTTTAGGCTAGTTAGTTTTAATTAGGTAGTGTTTAATTAATTAGTGCTAAATAAACTAATAAATTGTGATTAAATTATTTAGGCGCTTTAAAATTATCTAGGTGCTACATTAGTCTAATTATTTAGGTGCTAAATTAGTCTAATTATTTAGGTGCTGAATTAGTCTGGTTTCGAGTTATAAAACTATTACGATGATAAATGCGGGCGTGTTGTTTAATTGATGCTTAATGCTTTAGAATGCGACGCTATTATTTAAAATTTTATTGTTATGCATTATTGCGAAGTTAAATTAAAATTAAAATGAGCTTAGATTGAATTATTTAAATGCTAAATGCAAATATGATTTTTAAGAATTGTTTAAAGCTTTTATAAATGCGGTGCTATTAAATGCATATATCAGATTAAAATTGATTTTAAATTACAAATGATTACTAATAAATGCGGCTATGCTACCTGACACGACGTTATCGCTAAATTATTTATTTTATGCATTTATTAATTATTTAAGAATTACGACAAAGCTTAAGGTTAATAAATGCGGGCGCGGGACTCTAAGTGCTTAAAATTCTACGTAAGACGCGATGTCGTTATTAAATTAATTATGAATGCCTGTATTTATGTTTTATTGTTGTATTTTATTATAAAAATCCTAAAAATTATTTTTACAAAATTAGTGTAATTTTATAGTTAATGGCTGGACGGGAGGGTCAAAATTGGGTGTCAACAAACGTTTTCTAGGTCAAGAACGATAGGAAGAATGCTCTTGATATTAGAAATTGTGAGGGCAGGGTGAAAAGTGTTCTTATCAGTCATAGGAAATAGAACAACAAGATTCAGAGAAGGGAATTTGTGAGAAAGGTTTTTGGAAGAGAAGATACTCAATTTTTGTGAAAGATGAAGAACACAAAAAAATAGAGAATATAGAGCAAAATTTTGAGAAAATAAGAAGAATTTTTGAGGAGCGGAAGTAGGATAAAGAGAACCTAGACTCTTGATACCATGAGAGAAATAATCCCAAAAGACATATATATACAAGTTACAAGGAAGATCATCTTCTCATTCTACCTAGGAATCCCTATTGTATAAGAATACTAACTTTACAATTATGGTAATATTACACTACTAATTAAGGTACAAGCCTAAGTCTAATATTCACCAAATAAACAAAGAAAATCCAAAGGGTCCCATATACACTTTAACAGTAATAATTCAGTGGGTGAAATCCCAATTGAACATGGAACTGTTCTATCTAAGGGCGAGTTAAATATAGTAGTTATGAAAAAAATAATCCCCTCATTATCTTATTGATAAAAGGTCTATATATACAAGTTACAATAGGAAAATCTTTTTCCTATTCTATATGGAGACTAACTATACACTTATTTTAATATTACAATACTAATTACGATATTGTAATATACCAAATATACAAAATAATATACTCTGCCCGTGATGGGCTGCTGGAACACAGAACCCGTGATGGGCCAGTCCGTGATCTGCTGGGCCTTGATCTTTAATGTTCTGAATATACACATAATATACATTTGTATATGTGTATATTTAACAAGTTATGCTAATATAACTGGGGAAAAACTCGTAATTAGTCCCTATTTTATGAAGGATATTGAAGCTGGAAGTTTGAATTTGTCATGCACTTCAATTTTGCATGGTAAAGTGAGGGCACTCAAAATTTTCAAGATTCATGCAACTGTTACTAGTTATTGTGACATTTCAGTTTTAATTCATTCTCTTGCTATTCATTCAAGTTGCCATTCAAAAGTCAAGTTATAATTACTGTGTAGATTCTCTAATGTGTGTATAATTATATTGTTATTTTCCCTCCGGTTGTTAAAAGGCTCAACTTGTTTGTATTGGTCTTATTGAGTAACATCTTGAGGTAGAAGGTCAATCATGAAAAAAATGCAAATTGGAAAACGTGACAAATTACTACTCCCTGCGTCACAAATTATTTGTGATTTTTTTTTATTTACACGTCCCTTAAGAAATATTAATTAGGAAGGACATTTGACATACTTGACTCTTATTTATGTCTAAGTTATAATTTCATTATATTAAATGTTTACTCTATTTATGTATAGTCTTCATTAGTGACAAAGACTAAAATAGATAAAAAATAATTAATTATGACTTGAACTTCTAAAATTATAAATAATTATTTTTAATAACTACGACAAATAATTTGAGACTGATGGAGTAGTTTTCACCTTTCCACTTCTAGAAAGAGTAAACCAACAGGAAATAAAAAAGAAATACGGATATCTTGACTTGTAAAAGAGATTCTTGACGTGTAATAAGTAATTTTACTTGGTAAGACCCTTTTATTTAATTTCAAACATTAGTCATTTTTATTAGAATATTCTAAACTAGCATCATATTATCATTAATATAATATTGTGTGAATATTTTGTATTAATGTAATATCTCATCCTATATAGTAGGTAATTATTGTATAGGAATATTCCTAAAATTATATTAAGGAAGACTTATTCTTTCTAGTCATTGTAATTATTGTATATATTCTTACCTAATGGAACAAGAAAACTTGAGGAAAATAATCTCAAAGTCTTACATGGTATCAAGAGTGTAAGGAAAGATTCAAATTTTATTTCCAAAATTTCGACCTAGGCTTTCCCTTGGCCGAATTGTCTTTCGATTTTTTTTAAGTTTTTTGCTTTATCCTTCCATTGTTGACAACCTTCATCTCAATCAAAATATGTCTGAATCTAAATCCTCTTTTCATCCCGCTCTAGCCATTTTAAATATTAAGACACATATTTTTGTTAAACTGGAGATGGAAACCGTACATTATGCTTCATGGACAGAATTGTTTAAAATATGTTGTAGAGCTCACAAAGTCTTTCATCATATCATTCCACCAAAAGATGGGAAGGGAAAGGAACTCACGGATGCAGACAAGGACTTGTGGGATACGCTTGATACCACAGTCCTCGGTTGGATTTATGCAACAATTTCTGCGGACTTGTTGCACACCATAATGGAGCAGGATTCAACAGCCATGGCGGCGTGGGACCGTTTGAGAGATATCTTTCAAGACAATCAAAACTATCGCGCTGTTACACTGTAACAAGAATTCTCTACCATTGAAATGACAGATTTTTCCAATGTTTTGGCATATTGTCAACGCCTCAAAGTGTTGGCAGATCAGTTAAGAAAAGTCGATTCACCGGTTACTAATAACCGGTTAGTCTTGCAATTGGTCGCTGGTCTCACTGATGCATATAACGGAGTGGGAACTCTAATCCGTCAAAGTAACCCTTTACCATAATTCTATCAAGCAAGATCCATGCTTGTACTTGAAAAGTCGGGCATGATAAAAAAGACCCCAACTACTTCAAATTCCGCCTTCATTGTCACTCCTTCGAATGATGGTACTTCTTTTGATCATTCTCACCAAAATAAGGGGGGAAAAGGACGTAATAATAAAAATAAGGGCGGAAATAACAAAGGTGGAGGACACCGGAATTCCGGTGGCGGTGAAAATGGCGGCACCACCAACCGCGCGGTGGTGGGCGATGGCGAAGCGGCGATGGCGGGCGATGGCGAGGCGGTGGTCGGCGTCGGGCTGCGGTGGCAGCGCTCGATCGCACCACCCAACCCGCAAAAATTGGGCCGTGCCGTCTGCCCACCGGCGATCAACAGTGGCGATAAATGTCTCAAACTAGGCCTCGGTCGTGCCGCCAACAGCCTTTGTTCGCTCCAATCTCGTGCGGTGATTTTGGGCCTTAGTCGACCCAGTGGCATGAGGCCCACTCCACCATGGTCAACCCAACGGATATTGAGTCCGTCATGCACGCTCTTGGACTCAATCCACCGGATTTAAATTGATACATGGACTCCGGAGCAACGTCACACATGACGTCCTCACAAAGTAATCTCACGTTCTATTTTAATTTGAGCAATGATAGTGGTATAGTTGTCGAAAATGGCCATTCAATTTCAATTAAAGGGTATGATTCTACTACATTGTCACCACCTAACCCATCACTGTGTTTAAATAATGTCCTACATGCTTAAAAAATAATCAAAAACTTGGTATATGTTAGGAAGTTTACAATTGATAATTGGGTATCTGTTAATTTTGACCCGTTTGGATTTTTCGTGCGTGATTTTCAGACTGGGAGACTTCTCATGAGATGTGATAGCAAGGGGGAGCTCTATCCAATAAACTTACCTAATCATCCATCTAAGTTTCATTCTACTTTTGCAGCTTTGGCACCATCTTTATGGCACCAACGTTTGGGACATTCGTGGGAGGCTGTTTTAGCTTCTCTTAAACAAAATAAATTTATTTCTTGTACCCAGACTCAGATTTGAATAAGTGTCATTCTCTTAAACAAAATAAATTTATTCCTTTTGATATTTTGCATTGTGATATTTGGACTTCTCCCGTTTTGAGTTCTTCGGATCATAGATATTATTTGCGTATACTTGATGATTATTCTAATTATCTGTGGACATTTCCTCTATCAAAGAAATTGCAAGTGTTTTCCATATTTCTCACCTTTAGGGCATTCATCAAAACTCAATTTGAAACGGGAGATTAAAAGTATTTAATGTGACAATGGGAGGGAATTTGACAATAATCAATTTTGGGATTTTTTTTCAAAACAAATAGTTTAAATTTTCGTCTATCTTGTCCTCACACTTCTTCACAAAATGGGAAGACAGAACGCAAAATGAGAACCATCAATAATATTGTTAGAACATCCCTTGTTCATGCATCCATACCCCAATCTTTTGGCATTATGCACTTCAAATGACTACTTACATGTTGAATATTCTTTCTCATAAAAATATACCAAGCTCCACTAAAAATGTTTTACTTACGAGAGCCCTCATATCATCATCTAAGAGTGTTTGGTTCTCTTTGTTACCTTCTCTTTCCATCCACCACAATCACAAAACTCCAAGCCCGGTCCACTCCATGTGTTTTCTTGGGATACCCTACTAATCATCGTGGTTACCTATGATATTTCTTCAAAAAGAATGTTTGTAAGTCGCCACGTCATTTTTGATGAAACAATTTTTCCATTTGCTAAAATACATGAAACCGGGATCCATACCTATAATTTTTTGGATGATGATAAGCTTTCGTATCTAATATATTTTCTTCACACCGGGACCAACATGAGTACACAACGGCCCCACTAAACATCAAGCCCGGCCGATCGGATCAAATCGCCCATGATGGCTCGCGATTCTACCATGGGACATTGCTCAGCTTGGGCCACCTCCAGCTTCTCCTGGCCCAATGCCCAGTCCATCACTATCTCGGCCCGAACACTCCGGGCCGAGCGATGGCGTTTAGCCCATCGTTTCCTCTCGGCTTGATGGCGCCGATCCATCGCCATGCCTCCCGTCCGATCACCCGTAGTCAACATGGTATTGTTAAACCCAATACCAAATACAGCCTTCACACACATGTTTCCAAATCACTTTTGTCTCGTAACCCAGTGTCTGCTCTCAAAGATCCGAATTGAAAAATGACTATGGATGATTAATATCATGCTCTAATTAAAAATAGAACATGAGATTTAGTACCTCGTCCATCTAATGCTAATATTATTCGATATATGTGGATTTTTAGCCATAAAGAAAAATCTGATGGTTCTTTTGAGCGGCATAAGACTCGTCTTGTAGGTGATAGAAAGACCCAGTAGGTTGGCATCGATTGTGGGGAGACGTTCAGTCCAGTGGTCAAACCAGCTACCATCAGAACAATTCTAAGTCTCTCACTCTCAAAAGGATGGTCACTTCATCAACTAGATGTCAAAAATGTCTTTCTTCATCGCCATTTGAATGAGACGGTTTACATGCACCAACCATTCGGGTACAAAGATCCTGCATATCTCAATCATGTGTGTTTGCTGAACAAATCATTATATGGCCTCAAACAAGCCCCCAGGACTTGGTATAAGCGATTTGCAGATTTTGTGTCACACATGAGTTTTACTCACAACCGTTCTGACAATTCTCTGTTTATTTATCGTCAGGGTAATAATACTGCTGTCATACCCTATTTTAACCGGAGTCGAAACAGTATACTACATATGAGTGATTCCTGAATTGTATTTAAGGAGTCGCCACCTAATTATTTTAAAGATGAATTAGGACATCTACTTAGCAAAATTTGCTAAAAATAACTCCAATTAATGATCTGCAAAACTTAATGAGATTCTAGGTAAGGATTCTTTATTATCTTAAAGGTTAGGGGTTAGGCATCCTATAAGATCCGCTAACTTGCGATTGTCCGGTCAAACTTAGGTTGATATTATTGGGTTAAAATAAACATTAAAACATCAGTGCCAATGCATTTAGTTTGAAACTTATGTGTAAAAATTGTAGTTACTTTAAACCTTTAAAACATTCTAAATCATATGGGATTAAGTTTTACAAATTGAAATTGGAAATTAATAGACAGGAGATTACTCAAAGCTGCCATAGTAAAATCATTTATTTTACGCTAAAAACATAAAAATTACTGATGTTAGGAGAAAATTCTTTAAATACTTTCTAAAAGTCTTTAATTTGTTTTGAAACATATGTAGTGAGAACGTATTCTACAAAGAAAACAATTGCCCATTGAAACAAAATCCAAAGCTATTAACTTGGTCAGAGACTAAATTACAGTCACTCTTTTATGCTAAAGAGATGCATTGGTTTATAAACAAAATGATTCTAATTCCATCCAGAGGGCTACTAAGCCAAATTAAATTCATTTGGACTTATAAAACGACTCATAAAACTTTCCCAAGCCCCCTTTTCTAAATTAGTTGTTCTAAGGCCAATAAACTTTAAAGGCTAAACACGCAATCATGCATAAGAAAGCAAAACAGTACAGTTAGTGAATCATAAGACAATAACAATGCAACAGTCCGCACTTTCTTTTCCGGAGATGGAAAGGATTAAGCGAAAAGTGAATGAACTACCAACACAAAAAAAAAACAATAAACAGCAAAATAATATGTCTAAAACAATGAAGGGAGATGTATTTTTGGGTGCAGCGAACTAAGACAAAGGGTCTACTGAGTTCAAATCGACTTACCGAATCAGAAGCGAAATTATTTTTAAAGACTTATATCTTGTATTTTCTTGAGAAAAACTGATTGAGAAAATGGTTTGGGGTTTTAAAAAATGAAGTGGCGGCTGCCGGAATTTAGGGATTGGGCTTCCGATTTTTTGGGAGATAAGGAATGGGCTGGTGGATCAAAAAATAAGGGTGAGGCGTGTGTGGGCTTGGGGAAATAATATTGGGATGTGGTCTTTTGGTTTAGAGTTTTTCTTTGTTTTTTTGAAAGAATGGGTTGAGGATTTAGAATATATAATAATAATAAGAAGAACTTTGTAAATTTCTTAAACAAATAAATAAAAACTAATGCGATAATACATAACACAATAATATTTTAGAAAATGTTTTAGTGCTTAATATAAAAATGTGATGTTATTTTTGTGAATAACATATTATGATGAAAATTATGATTAGTAAGAAATAATAATAACAATAAATAGTAATTATTTCGAGAATATTAATTTTTTTATTTATGTATGTATTTATTAAAATTATTCTTGTGGTGTAAAAAAAAAGTTTGATTACGAAAAATAATCGGAAGAGAGAGACAAAATTGGGTGTCAACAACTGCTTATCTTCTTTTATATGTGGATGATATCATTCTTATAGACTCCCTACGTAAGAGTATCATGTCTCAGCTTGGTTCCGAATTTGCTATGAAAGATCTTGGTCCACTGCCACTACTACATTTCTGGCCTAATGCGACGACTTATTCCTATCTAATGCAACGCCATATGTACAGTCGTCTCATTAGATGTGGCTAATACGACGGGTTCAAGTTATACCAAATCAGAAAATAGGCTAATGCAACGACATTTTGTGGCCGTTGCATTAGATAGGCTAATGCGACGACTTATATCATCTAATGCAACGCTTCACTCGGCCGTCGCGTTAGCTTTATCTAATCTGCAACTACTGTAAGGCTAATGCAACGACCCTTGATTTTTTTATTTTCCTTCCTAAGTAAAATCACATTTTTAAACCCCCAAAAAACCCAAAATCCGAAATGCTCTCATCTTCAGCGATTTCGCCGAGTGAACAGTGAAATCGCCGGAGTTTTGCCATTTTCAGCCAATTCTGGCATCCATCGTGGACGAGACTTAGTCCAATAGCTTCGTCTCTTCAAGCCCGTCATTTCCATACAAATTACCCCCATCGATTCATCCTATATCTTCGTCAATTTCAGATCGAAAAACCCACTGCAAGCCCATCGATTTCGGTCGGTTTTTTGCAAATTTCAGCCGATTCATGCGATTTCAAGGTTCGGCGTTGGTACCATCACACTCGGCATCACCTTCCCGTCATTTTGACACCCCCCACGTTGTTCGATTCTCACCAAAACTCCACAACACCCAATCGATTCTCACGTTGCTGATGTTGTCAGTCTTACACTTGGTACTAGGGGTATGTTTCTGATGCCTCCTCTTTTCCTTATTGGATATTTCAATCATTGAATGACCAATTATTAGTATTCAGGTCATTTACTTTTCATTGTGAAATGGAAATGAAGCAAATTAGTGGCATGTTGTAGCTATATTTTGGTTATCTAATTCCTAGCCCCCACTGCTCGCCGTCACACCCCCTTCCCCCACTGCTCATCGACGTCGCATCCCCTTCCCCCACTGCTCGTCGTCGCCCTTTTCCACTCGTCGTCGCATCCACTTCATCGAACTGCTCTTCCCTCTTCTCCAAGTTTAGTTTATATTATGCCTTTCACATGCTTACCTTAGTTAAATTTAGCTTAGTATGAGATTGATAGGTATGCTGACATCTATTTTAGAACTTTTTATGTTGTACTCACTGATTTGAAGTAGTGTAGTCTAAATGTGGTATTTAATGGTTTGTTTGGCCTTCAATTTGATCATATGATGCCTTATTGCTTTCTGTCAAATTTTTAGTTGCACCTAGATATGTATGTTGATGTAAATTGCCTAGTTTAGAAAAAAAATAGACTCCAAATGCTCATGTTTATGTTTTTTGGTCTGTTTTAAACCTTTAATTTCAGAGCATGGCAGAATGGTATAAACCACCTAAAGATGAGTAGAATAAATCTGTTGATCTTGCTGGATCAGAAAGGCAAAATCTAACTGGTGCAGCTGGTGAACGTCTGAAGGAATCAGGGAACATCAACAAATCGAGCCTTCTGTCTTGACTTGAAGCCTTATTTTCTTAAATAGATTTCCATTCTATTTTCTACATGGTCAAGTGATTGATGCTGCTTATTTAATTTCAGGAACTGTTGCTGAACCAAAAGCTGTAAATGCAACTGAACCTTTGTTGCTTGATGTTGTTCGGGGTAAAGAAGCAGAAAGGCCTCTTGTTTGGCTTATGAGACAAGTAGGGAGGTACATGAAAGCAGGTTTATAGTTCAATTTAACGTTGAGTATATGCTAAACTTTTAATCTGAAAAATATCTACTACATTCTGTGTTTCAAATTTGACTTACTCATGTTATTGGGTCTGCAAGAGATGATGTGTTTTGTTGAAGAGAATACTTCGCATAAATTGTTATGAGTAGACACTCAAACATTGTCTGTAGGGATACGACATTAATTCTCTTATACCTACTAATTGATGTACCTGAAATGCATTTCCATTACTGCCCAGCTGCTTCCACGGGGATGGAATGACTAATTCTTTGTGCTTTTTTTGAAATTACGAGAAAAAAGGCTGGTGAAAAGAAAAGTTTGGAACTTGTATATCCCATTTGTTGGATGTATCAACGCACTTCAAGTAGGAATACATGGCTTTTCAGGGATCATAAAGCTTGAGAAAAAGATGTTGAATTATTTGAAGGAAGTTCAACCTTTTTGTGTAGTAAATGTAAAGCAAGGATTATGTGCCTATGGTAGCAGGTGTAGATCCTTGTATTTGGCTTCAGGCGGACTTTTTTACCCTCCCAACCAACCTGTATGGAGTGAAATTCAGAGCATCATGATGTGGCAAAGATTGGTAACATTGTCGACTTGAAGATAATTAATCCAGCTGATCAATCAATTAGCTCTTTTGCTGGAACCAATTGTTTTGTTTGTAAAGTCTAATATTGTAATATCGTACTTTTTATGTCAATGACAATCATTTTTTTGTTATTATCTTTCTCTTTTTATTATTTATTTTGTCATTTATTTTGTAATTTTTATTATTTATTTTGTCATTTTAGTAAGACAAACCAGTTGCATATCTAATGCGACGGCTGTCCAGCGTCGTCGCATTAGGCCTTTTTGTAAAGGGTCGTCGCATTAGCCCTTTCTGGCGTTGCATTAGGTGTTATAGGCCTCTTAAACTAGATGCATATCTAATGCGATAGCTGTACAGGGCCGTCGTATTAGGTCCATCAGCCATTGCATTAGATATGCACCTAATGCGACGACCTTGTACATCCGTCGTATTAGGTCCATCAGCCGTTGCATTAGATATGCACCTAATGCGACGTCCTTGTACAACCGTCGCATTAGATATGCACCTAATGCAATGACTGTACAAGGCCGTCACATTAGGTCCCTTTAGCCGTTGTACAAGGCCGTCGCATTAGGTCCCTTTAGCCGTTGCATTAGATCTAATGCAACACCAGAGGATGCAACGGCTCCTGTCGTTGCATTAGGCCTAATGCGACGCCAAAATGACCCTAATGCGACGATTTTGAGGCGTCGCATTAGGCCAGAAATATAGTAGTGTCTTAAGTGAAATATTTGCTATAGTTTAATGACTTTTGAAGTTATTCACCCGTCTAAAGGCATAATTAAAATTGTAGTGAGTTAGTAATAGGATTCCCAGTGTTCTACTTTGGGGTAATAGGGACTTTCTTAGTAAAACTTGAATTTTTTCAACGTCCATGACAAGGAATAAAATAGTGTACACTTAGTTGTTGTTTTTTAAATGTTTACTTACCAAATTAAGATTTTTTTTTAATTTTTCATATTTTTCTATTATTAAATGTTATATGACCAAATTTTAATATCTATTTAATTATGTACATTTTAATTAAATTATCAATTTTTATCTAAAAATTATTATTTTCTTAACGGATATGTTAATGACTAAGTAGACAATCTTTTTTATTCTGAAGTCCCACTAATGACACACAAAAGGAAACACTGAAACAGTCATTATTGACTAATAATGCACGTCGCAACTTGTCGGGCCGGTCATTAAATATTTCGTTCACTAAATTTAGTCTATTTTATATTGTAGTATTGTACTACCAGGAAGTATAATAATACCCGTGAGAGTTGAGACCGTGACAGAAGCTTGGTATTAAGGAATATCTTTCAACCAAAATTAACTAAATTTGTTCACTAAATAAAAGTAGATAATAAAGACAATTTTGGAGGACCACGTTGCAACACATTTTCAGAGAAGTAAATACTGTGTGCAGAGATTTTGTCTAAATATGATTGTACTAATAATGTTACAACCACAGTTAACATATATATTGCTAAAAAAAGTTGGAATCTCCCACTCCAGGAGTCTACACTCTGGTTCGACAAGTCTGTGAATGAGGTAAATGACTCAATTGATTTCAAACTGTGCACAAGAGACCTTTTTTATTTCAAGAAGAAATCTCATCTATCGTTGTGAGATTCGATCGTTGATCATTCTTTCAAATATTTCGTAAACCAATTGAAATTTGCGGACTCGATTAACATATATATATATATATATATACAACAAAAAAAGTGGTTGGAACTTCTCATATTCGGACTGTTTCTACAAGACAAGGAATTTCTATCTAACTCTTGAATAAATTAGAATTTCGGAGAAGAACAAAATCTTGATCAGATATGGATATGTGTTTTAAAAATACTTTGTTTATAGTTTTTCAAAAAAGATTGAAGGGAAGCATAAGAAATGGCCTAGATTCAATCATCTGCCGTCCGCCGGCTCTAATGATTGGAATAATATTATATAGATCATATTATGTTAATGAAGTCTAGTACATGCATTGATTGCAGTATCCATATATAGGCAGTGGTTAATGGTCCTTTGTGATCACAATTACATTATTCTGAGACGAATCTAGTAAACTTGATGATTATTTTTAGTAAACTTGATGATTATTTTTGTAAATTTAAGGTTCATAGCACTTAATATGTTACATTTTTTTATATTATGGTTTAAAATTTGATATTCGTTGAGATTTAATAATTTCTTAATTTGCATATTTATATTTCATACCGAAAATAATGAATTTAGTTGAATCCATTGCACGCAATATAACAATCTTTTCGCCTCTGGCCTAGCCTACTCCATCTAATTAATCCCTATTATGTCTTTTATAATTTTTACACACCTCTTCATAAGACATTTTAATATATTTAACCATATATTTTATTTATCTAAATTATCCTTTATCTTTTTCTTAACGTCTTACTTTTAATACTCTACTTATTTGAGCAGTAATAAGGATACATTTGAGAGAGAAAATGGAGTAATAGAAAATTCAAATATTCTGAAAATAAATTTACTTTTGTGAAAATTGTCAGAATATTAGTATTAGAATATTCTAGAATAACATCATAGTATCATTAATATAATATTGTGTGAATATCTTATATTAATGTAATATCTCATCCTATATGGTAGATAATTATTGTATAGAAATAGTGTATGTTTGTTTTGTATTAAAAATGTCATTTTAGTTAGACTAGTTTACCTGCAAAGTCATTATACTCAAACTAAAGAAATAATTACATAAACCTCCCAAAAGTTTGAATTTATAACACTTACTTCCTTTGTGATTTAATTACCTCTCTTATTTTATTTTTATATGATAAATTTTTAACTTAATTATTATTAATATAATAAAAATTAATTTAATCAATTTGTCCTTTAGTATATTTTCTTTTTGTGTTTTACGTATTCTCCAAGTCATAAATTATCTTTTAATTAATTGTGAATTCTAAAGAATCTTAAAATCCCTCTCTCTTTTTTTGGTGATGGAACGTTGAGTCAGAAATCTGGAAATGATCAAATATGAGGGCTTGCTGAGTCGATCAAATTCTTGATCTATCCTTAAGATAATATTGCCCCGTATATCCTTTCAACGGTTGTAATGACAATTTATCTCCCAAGATAAAACAACAATCAAACAAATGAGCAAAGGGAACTCAAGTGTTTGCTTTGGAAGAAAGATCTTTGAGTGTTTTGTGATTGTAAGAGAGGATGAAGTGTTTCAGATTTCAAGTGTGTTTCCAAATCAGTCTTGTGTCTCATTTTATAGTGTGTAGATGATGACCCTTCAAATGGCTAAGTAATGGTCATGAATGTCATGTTAATGCCTTGAATTTGGAGTTACAATTCAGTCAAGTAATGACTGAATTCATGAGCAAAATAATGGAGAGTAAATACTCCAAAGTCAGCCCAATCGATTTTAATTCACTCCAACGGTTGAAACGATCGAGGCAGCGCCGCTTACCGGTTTCGTGGTGATTTCTGATTCATTTCATCTTTACACATTATACACTTCTTCCTTCATTTACCAATGTGAAATCATTCGTCATTTGGTCAATAACCGTCTATTACCTTATGTCTCAAACAATTCGTATACGTACCAATATCTCTTCCATTAAGGAAATTTTGATCATTGACACTACGTGTGCACGTGTGTGGAAATAAGGTTTCCTACGTGCGGGGCCCCAATTGTTCGATTCATAATTAATAGGATTTATTTTATTTCACGTTTAATAAATATTTCCAACAATCCCCTCTTGGAAGAGATTTTGGTGCATGCACATGATGTCTTTCTAGCAATCACTTAGCGGAACGATGTTGCATCCGGAGAGGTAGCCGGAGCTTTGAACCTTCCATAGTAGAATACCATCGGACATATTTATTGTGCGGTGAACGTGATGTCTTGAACCGTCAGTGTTTAGTATATGTCAAAACAATGGTACTAACACAACACCTTTCCTACTCAATCTTTCTAGTGTTTTGTCAATCGTGGGCCGTGGACACCCTTGGATTCTTAAGTGCGTTCATTTGAGGCGGCATGTCCTCGCACTTAAATAGGTGGTTTCCTACAAGGTATCCTGTAATACCCTGCTACACAAGCGTTAGGAACCATTAAAAATTTCACCAACCTAACCTCAACTTTTGAGGATCATTAAAGGTTTGGAAACTTATCCTTTACCCCTCTTACAGGTAACACTTTTTGTCTATCACGGGAACGGCCTAGGATTATGTTTCTTAAGAAAGACACATTATCCGAAGTGCTCTTGCTTCCACTGAAGCGCTCACGAAACCTTTACAGTTTAGTTTTCCCATTGAACCTTATTCCTGGTATCTCCAGTCTGTAAGGTTGGGTGGCTACTATATCGGTTCTTATTGTTTGGGTTTTAAGTCCATTCCTCTAGACAGGCAGAACAACTGATCTTTGGGTATTCCTTTCGTCAAGGGATCTGCGATATTTTCCTTAGATTGTATGTAATCAATGGAAATAATACCTGAGATAATCAACTGCCTAACAGACTCATGTCTCCGTCGAATATGACGAGACTTACCATTGTATATTGAACTTCGTGCCCTTCCTAGAGCCGACTGACAATCGCAGTGGATCATTACAGAAGACACGGGTTTATCCCAACATGGGACATCCTCTAGAAAACCATGAATCCACTCAGCTTCTTCTCCCGCTTTATCTAAAGCGATAAATTTTGACTCCATCGTGGATCGGGCAATAAGAGTTTGCCTAGAGAATTTCCAAGACACAACTCCACCACCGATTGTAAAAATATATCCGCTGGTGGAATTGATGTCATCGCTATCAGATATCCAGTTTGCATCGTTGTACCCCTCTAGTACCGCTGAATATCTTGAATAGTGTAACCCGAAATATATCGTGAACTTTAGGAACCGTAGTATCCTGTTAAACGCTTTCTAGTGATCCTCACTTGGATTTCGAGTGAACCTAGATAATTTATTGACTGCATGAGCGATATCAGGTCGAGTGCAGTTTGTGATATACATCAGACTACCAATCACCTGCGCATATCGCTCCTGGCGTACGGGCTTACCCAGATATTTGTCAAGCTTTTGACTTATATCGATGGTGTTGATCTGGTGGTATCGATCATCCCAAATTTCTTCAGTACATTCTCGATGTAGTGAGATTGAGATAAGACCAGTCCATTAGATGTATTAGAGATCTTGATCCCTAAGATGACATCTGCAATGCACATATTTTTCATGTCAAAATACTGTTTTAACATGTTCTTAGTCTCTAGGATTATTCCAAGACTGCTTCTAGTGATCAACAAGTCATCTACATATAGACATATCATGACGAAGTATTTGACATTTCCTTTCATGTAGACACATTTGTCACCTCCATTAATGGCGTATTCTTTTGATAGTAGAGTACTATCAAATTTCTCGTGCCATTGTTTAGGGGCTTGTTTCAGCCCGTACAACGGGTTAACAAGCCGACATACTTTTGTCTCTTGTCCTGAAACCACATACCCCTCAGGTTGATCCATATATATTTCTTTTTCCAAATCATCATTTAGGAAGGATCCCGCAAGGCAGCGATAGCTATGAACATATGTATGGATGTCATTCTTGACACCAGAGCGTAGGTGTCGAAGTAAGCAAGGCCCTCCTTTTGGCGATAACCTTTGACTACTAACCTAGCTTTGTACTTGTCGATAGAACCATCTGCCTTTAACTTCCGTCTAAGGATCCACTTACTGACGAATGGTTTGTGTCACGGGAAGTTACGCAACTCTCGGTGTGGTTATGCGAGAATGGATTCTATCTCACTTTCTAAAGCTTCCTTCGGGCGGTCTTGGAGTTGACAATGCTTCGGCGATTGTCCGTGTTTCATCCTGAACCAAATAAGCTACAAAGTCTGGACCGAAGGACTTGTCCTTCCGTTCCCTTTTGCTTTGTCTTGGTTCCATCTCTGAATCTTCCAAGTCCTGAGAATCTGGAATACTAAATTCCGGATCATCACTCTTGAATTTACTAGATCTGACCGTTTGATCTAGATAGTCGATGACTCTGGTTAATCGTGAAGGTTTGCTCATAACTTCGTTTGCGAGAGGTTATGTTATTTTCCTTATATGGAAATGTGTCTTCAAAGAACCATGCGTTCCTTGATTCCATGATCGTATCTTCATAAATGTCCGGATGATCCGACTTGTGCACTATGAAGCGATAAGCACTACTGTTATTGGCATATCCGATGAATATCTAATCCACAGTCTTAGGTCCAATCTTGACCTGCTTTGACATAGGTACTTTTACCTTGGCCAGACAACCCCATACTTTCAAATACTTGTAGGCAGATTTCTTTCCTTTCCATAGCTCGTATGGAGTCTTGTCTTTACCCTTGTGTGGGACTCTGTTAAGAATCCTGTTTACGGTAAGGACAACTTCTCCCCACATGGTTTGAGGTAGGGGACCGAATTGATGAGTAGAGCATTCATCATTTCCTTTAGTGTTCGGTTATTGCGTTCAACAACCCCGTTTGATTGAGGTGAGTAATGAGCTATTGTTTGATGAACTATACCCGATTGGGTACAAAGTTCTTCAAAAGACGCTACATATTATCCCCCTCTGTCGCTACGGATAATTTTAATCCGTCCGCCTAGTTGATTCTCAACTTCTGCTTTGTAGCGTTTGAATGCTTCAAAGGTTTCATCTTTACTTTTTAGTAAGTAAAGGTAACAAAACCTTGTGTCATCATCTATGAAAGTCACAAAGTACTTGTTCCCCCCTCTAGTTTGAGCGAACTTCAAATCACATATATCAGTGTGTATAAGTTCTAGAGGAGCGGTATCCTTTTCGACGAATCTAAAAGGACTCTTGGATATTTTTGCCTCTATGCACACCTCACACTTACGTTGAGGGTTTATGTCAATAGACGACAATAATTCCAGCTTAACCAATCTTTGGATAGATTGATAGTTTACATGTCCTATTCTATGATGCCATAGATTAGATGACTCAATCAAGTAAGTAGAAGGCGCACTTTTATTGATAGTTGAAACAGAAGGCATTACAGGTGCAATATTGAACTTAAAGAGACCTTCACAGACGAAGCCCCTTCCTACAAAGGTTCCATTTTTAATGATCACAAACTTGTTAGTCTCTAACACTAGCCTAAAACCAGCATTTACTAACAGAGGTCCAGAAATTAAATTTCTTCGAATTCTGGGACATGTATCACTTCCTTCAGAATTAGCTCATTTCCGGATGTCATTTTTAGGGTCACCTTTCCTACCCCCAGCACCTCTGAAGAAGAATTGTTGCCCATAAACAATTTCTTATCTGTGACTGGTGTATATGTGGAGAAGACATCTTTATTGGAACAAATATGACGGGTAGCACCCGTGTCTAGCCATCATTGCACCGGATTCTCAACGAGGTTAACTTCAAGAACTACCGCTGAGAACTCCTCAATCATATCGTTGACGAGCGTGTCTTCAACGATGTTAGCCTTGGCCTTGCCTTTGGCCTTATTCTCACGTTTGAACTTGCGGCGATCTTTGGCGTATGACCAACTATACCACAGTGGTTACAATTTCCCTTGAACTTTTTAGTTGTTTGGGGATTGCCTTCCTTCTGGAACTTCTGCTTCTTGCTTGAGTTCCCTTTGACTTCCGTCAGGTTTGCCTTAGCCTCATCGGGTTGTTTTCCCTTTGGCATAGCCTTCTTATTGTCTTCCTGAATCTGGAGTGTGACAATAAGTTCATCTAGGGTCATATCCTTCATTTTGAGTTTTAGATAGTTCATAAACTCAGTCCACGAGGGAGACAACTTTTCGATTAATGACCCAACCAAGAATTGTTCGTTGGACTTTAATCCTTCCAAATCCAGGTGATGTAGAATCATTTGGAATTCCTGGACTTGGATGTCAGACTATTGTTGTCCACCATTTGAAATTTCAGGAACTTCCCAATGATGAATTTATTACTACCCGCATCTTGGGTATTGTAATTTTTCTGAAGTTTGTCTCATAACTGTTTGGCAGTTTCAACGGTGTAATATACCGTGTATAGTGGACCGGACAAACTGTTTAGAATATAGTTCCTACACATGAAATTACTATGTTTCTGTGCTTCGCGAACCATCCTCGTGTCGTCAGCGACATGGTTACCTTGGCCCCTCCCGCCAAATTATTTGGCTGAGGGTCCACGTCTTCCCCAACTAGTGGAGGATCTCGTTTAGAAAACGTGACATTCCCATAACTGTCAGGAAAAACAACATCTTTTGTTGCCATCTCTTAAAGTGAGCACCCATGAACTTTTCAGGACGTTCATGGTGAAAACCCGGCAGTGTTAGGCGTGGCGCCCGCGAGGAGTTGCAAAGACATTGTGAATGACTCCAACATGAGTATAGTTGTTGTGGATGCCTTGGGTAGGAGCAAAGGCACTATAAGTGCCTGGAGCAGCAGTGGAGGCATTGGTTGTGCCAAAGGCAGTAGCGGTGGCACTTGACGTACCAAAAACAGTGGAAATGTCACTTGACGTGTCAAAAGCAGTAGTTGGGAAGGCATTAGAAATGCCATGATCAGTGGTGACACTAGGAGTGCCAAAAACAGTGAAGTTGAAGGCAGCGTTAGTGCCTTGAGTAGTGGGATTCAAGGCAATGGGATTGCCTTGTGCATCGGTGGAATTTTCAGTGTTGAATTGATCTTGTCCAGTCGTGTTGTTGTTGAAATAGCCAAGATTATCTTAAGCTTGTGAGTGGTAATGTGTATAACGGGAAAATAACAACAATAACTATTTGTCAGAAATCTGAAAATGATCAAATATGAGGGTTTGCTGAGTCGACCAAATTCTTGATCTATCCTTAAGATAATATTGCCCCGTATATCCTTTCAACGGTTGTAATGGCAACTTATCTCCCAAGATAAAACAACAATCAAACAAATGAGCAAAGGGAACTCAAGTGTTTGCTTTGGAAGAAAGATCTTTGAGTGTTTTGTGATTGCAAGAGAGGATGAAGTATTTCAGATTTCAAGTGTGTTTCCAAATGAGCATTGTGTCTCATTTTATAGTGTGTAGATGATGACCCTCCAAATGGCTAAGTAATGGTCATGAATATCATGTTAATGCCTTGAATTTGGAGTTACAATTCAGCCAAGTAATGACTGAATTCATGAGCAAAATAATGGAGAGTAAATACTCCAAAGTCAGCCCAAGAATCAGTTATTAATTCACCTCCAACGGATTGAAAGCGATCGAGGAGCGCGGCGCCCAGTTCGATAACTCACCGGGCTGGAGCGTCAGTGGCGCGTCCCAAATTCCGGTGAGTTCTTTGGAATTGAAACGTCAATTAGAGTCGCGGCCCTTCAGAGGAGGAGTCGCGACCCTTCAAGTGTCGCGGTCCTTACTTGGAGGAGCCGCGTCCCTTCTCGGTTTCGTGGTGATTTCTGATTCATTTCATCTTTACACATTATACACTTTTTCCTTCATTTACCAACGTGAAATCATTCGTCATTTAGCCAATAACCGTCTATTACCTTATGTCTCAAACAATTCGTATACGTACCAATATCTCTTCCATTAAGGAAATTTTGATCCTTGGCACTACGTGTGCACGTGTGTGGAAACAAGGTTTTCTACGTGCGGGGCCCCAATTGTTCGATTCATAATTAATAGGGTTTACTTTATTTCACGTTTAATAAATATTTCCAACAATTAGGTTAAAAACTTATCATAAAAAATAAATAAAAGAGGCAATTAAACCATAAAGAAAATATGTGTTACAAAATTAAACTTGCGGGAGATTTATGTAATTATTTTTTTATATAATGACTTTCTAGATAAAATGGTATAACTTGAATGATCTTTTTGATACAAAACAAATATAAATGACTTTAGTGAAATATTTGTTATAGTTCAATGACTTTTTAAGTTATTCACTCACCTTTAGACCGAGAGGAAGCTGATGGAATTAAATTCTCTTACTTGCAATTGGTCTCTTATTTAAATAATGTAAAATCAAAAGACTTTTTATGAGTCTCTTTTATTTTATTTTCAATGTGTTGTAGAAAACGGAATGTTTTTTTTTTACATATTTGTGATTATTTCGAATTGGTTTTAATTGAAGAAACTTGCATCGAAGAATATCATTGTTGAATTTTATTAAGCTTGATTAATGAAGAAGACAAAATAAGTATATTAATTTTTGAAGGTTTGAGTTGAATCTAACTATCGAAAATTATACTATTGAAACTGGTATCAAAATGTCGTATATCAAATTTGAGTTGATTTAAAACGATTTAGATCAATTTTGAAAGAATAAAGTGTCACTGAAATTACTATACAACAAGCTTATGGCAACCCGCTAGAATCATTAGAATTTGGTGGTCAATTTTTGGCGATCCTTCGAATCAGTGACAAGGCAACGTGAAGAGATCCACCAGAAGGACGATGGCCAATTACTGGTGATTGTTAGGATTTGTGACAAGGCAACGAACCAAATTTATGGCGATTCGCATAATCGTTAGGATATAGTCATCGATTTTTGGCTATAGTCAAGATTTTTTACAAGGGAAACTTGCAAATTTTATGATAATCTTTTAGGAACCGTTTTTCCATGCTAATCTTCTCTGTATCGTTTCAATTTTATCGGATGTCCCAAAGGGACCATATATCAAGATATACTTTTTTTACCCCCTATTTTGGCGGGTCTATAGTGTTTTCACACTTTCCATCCAACACGAATCGAATCTGGGCATATCAGTCGTGGGTGAAAGTGTTTTTTACCGGCTGAGCAACCCTCAGCCAACTTATTATGGCAATTTTTGGTCACGTATCTGTTTCTGTAAAACTTTTTTAAACGAGATCAATTTTTTTTAAAAAAATATGGTAACAAAATATCAGGGGCGGCTCAATCATATCTGGGGCCTAAGTACAAACTCTAATGAGGGACCTTAACTTAAAAATATATATTTATTGATCTGAAATTTGTGTTTCTAGCTTTTTGAGACGCAAAATTACTATTCCTTCCGTTTTAAAAAGATTGTCTGATTTTAATTTTGCATAAAGTTTAAGAAAATATAGAAATTTTTTTAATCTTGTGGTCATAAATTAAAGATGTGTTGAATATACAAAAATAATATTTAATCTTGTAGACTTAAATATGTCATGTGAAAAGTTGAAATGAAATATTTGTCAAAAATGAAAGATGCATTGTTAAAACAGCACAATTAGTGCAGTGATCAAATTGCATGTGAGATCCATTGATTGTGGATCGATCTATGTAGGAAATCAGAGAAGGTAAAGAAGAAAGAAGAAAGGAAACGAGAGAGAGATGAACGGATTTGTGGGAGCTTTTCTGTTGTATTGCAACTGAGGCATCAATTCCTTCACTATAAGAAAAAGGACCTACGATGACAATATGCATGTGACGGTTTTTTTAACCGTCACATGTTATGACGGTTTTTCAGCGTTTATGACATTTATGTGACGGTTTTTAACGGTTATAAAAACCGTCACAAGTTATGACAATCATGTGACGGTTTTTAAAACCGTCACATGTCTTTATGACAATCATGTGACAGTTTTCATAACCGTCACAGTCTTTGTGACAATTGTGTGATGGTTATAATAACCATCACAGTCTTTGTGACAATAATGTGACGGTTATTTTAACCATCACAGTCTATGTGACAATTTTGTGACGGTTATTTTAACCGTCACATATCTTTGTGACAGTTTTTTAATATATATATTTTTTTAAATGTAATATCCGACCCGACCCTACCCGACCCAACTCGTTTCAACCCAATACACACAAAACAACCTAATTCTAGCGTTCCCTTCACATCCTTCCCTTCACTTTCCCTGTGTTCACTTAACTCTCACACTCATCTTCATCTTCTTCACACCTCTACACACACACACACTGCTCTACCGTCGACCTCTCACCTAACAAACCTCAGCCACATAACCCCTGTTGCGTTTCCCTTCACTTCGTTTTCACGCCTGCTATGCTCCGAAAACACCTCTATTGCAGCTGCCATTTCACGCCAAAACAAGATCGTCATTTCACGCCATTTCATGCCATTTCAGCTTCGATTTCGCCTCCATAAATACGATTCCAAAGCTTCCATTGTTCGATTGTTGTTGTTGTTGTTCGATTGTTGTTGTTGTTGTTCGATTGTTGGTAAGAATACTCTAACTCGTCTTAATTACTGTTTATTCTACATTTTCTTACATTTTTTTTCATAAATGTAGCAGAACCCTAAGTTGTTGATTGTGGGTAACATGAAATTGAAGAAAAAAAACTCTAAGTTGTTTTTTCCTTCTTCCTTTAAACCATTGTCTTTACTTTTCAGTTGCTTTAGATTTATGTTTGTGTTTGTCGTTTTTGAATAAGAAAAAGATGTCGAAAAAAGAAAGGCTATAGAAACAAAAGGATGCTCTGTGTAGGCTCTGAATACCAAGTATGGATGCAATGTTCCCCTGCTTTTGATGAATTCATTCAACACCCATGATGATACATCGAAGGTGAAATAATATCAGTGGGAAGCATAGTAATCCATGATTGTTCTCCAGTGTTTGGATTTGATTCTCAGTGATATCAAGTATCGACTAGCTTGATTTTTTACCCACAATTTTTGGATTTGAATAGGTTCGTTTATTCTTTCCTCTTTATGCTTTTGTAGAGCCATTACCCTTGTCTGATTATTGAAGACTTTGCTCCACTTCCTTGCAAAGAAAATGTTGGAAAAGATGGATGTTATTTAAACTGTTTATTCTGTGGATTTTGTGATCATGATTTAGAAATGTAATCAACTCACCATTTGGAACATTTACTAACAAACTCTTTTGGGTATTGTACTGAACTACAATAACAGAATCAAAATCTTAATGATCATCTTTTAAGTGATGATTCAGTTAATCTATATTGTTCTTTCTTAAGTTAGAAATTTTTGCTTACTGTTTTTGTTACTTCAGTTAATCGTGTAATTGATGAAGCTTTCCTCTCTTTAAGTCAATTCATTTCACACATAGGCTAAGATTATCAAATTTTTAGCTCTTCATACTACATCTCAACTGGAGAAGATTGTGCATGGGTTCTGATCGTCTGGTCCTGCTCTCAGTCTTCCTTTTTATTTTGTTGGTTTCATTTTGTCATTTCACTCAGTTCATGTGTTCACATGTACAAGAACCCCCCCCCCCCCCAGGTCATGGTGATAGTTTTCCTTCTTTGATGAATAATGGCAAGCTTGATACACTTTTATCAGAGGTTCTGCTCATCATGTTACTGCTTTCTTCTGATTCTGTCTTGCATTAGGTTGTCTTCTTTATATTTATTGTTAGTGTAACAATGGCTAATTTTCTTTTTCACTCTGTTACGGGGAAAATAATATGTCTTTGTTGCCAATTCAGATAATTTGGGTGTTGTGGTTGATTTTCAATTGTGCATGAAAGCATGAGTTCATTTATTAACATCTCAATCACAAGAAACTTTCAATTGTTATAAGCTTTTCTCAATCACCGCCAAGTGAAATATTTTCCTTCATTCGACATTGCAGAAATCCTAAATCATTTTATCCAGAACAAGAACGAATACTGCATGGAGCTACTGACTTGCAATGCCTTTTTAAGGTTGTGTTTTACTAGGTAAAAATTATTTCTAGTTTCTGTTGTATTAAAGCTTGACAATATTGCAGGTGACACCGAAACATTGGTTGATATAAAAGGCGGCACCCAATCTCGTATGACGGAAAAGTACAGGTACGTAGTTTACCCCACAATTTAACTTTGTTCATAAGTAATTGTTGACCTAGTCATATGTCCCTTTTCACTAAAACGTTATAGGATGTCAATGTTATCTGCTATAGCATCCTTGTTCTGCATCATCTGGAAGATATAAATATTTCAAAACAACGTTAGGACCATCACCCATGTCTTTTCTCCTTCACTAGAACAACTAAGTACTGGTTTTAGAGGGGTTAACGTTGACATCAATTTGTCAAATCTCCAGTTATGAGGATTTCCAATATGTATCCTGACCTTCCCATCCCTCCTACCAACACCACACAGGGTACCAAGAAAAGGTAGTACTTGCAAAGTGAAATGTACCTTCTTTGCAGTACTTCTGATCACCACAGTTCTTGATATTATGCTTGCTATTAAGCACCCTTCGCAAACCTACGGTGGACATCCAAGTTCCAAACTCTGTTTAACTTATGTAGTAGGTGCCGACCTCTAATTTTCAACTTTATCTTATAATTTGGATAAGCAACACGAACTAGTCTTTTTGAAAGTTAATATAACGAGGAATAACCTTAGATGATCTCAAGTGAACTGGAAATCTCTCGCGTCATACTCTTCATTTTACGTTGCTTGGGCTATGTCTATGACTTATAATATGATTATTCTATAACTTAAGCTACCCGCGATTGTATTGTGCATTAGTTACGTCTTCCCAACTGTCATTCTTTCTAAACACTTCCACAATATCAACAAGGATGTCCATACTTAGGATATATTGACATAAAAAAGATAGCAGTGAGGGGGAGAGAGGCAGCGGGTCAGACAATTATTCCTTGACATCTGGATGGAAAGAAAGAAATTGTGCTTTGTAGTATCTTATTTTTCAATTTGTTGGCTTTTCCGTCGTTTCAGTTCTCCTAATACTTGACAAGTTTCTTTTCCATAACATTATTGTTAACGATTTTTTGTCAAAGACTAAATAGAACATTGATTGAAAAGGAGTACATGTTATGTCCCTCGTTCTTTGGAGTATTGCGGGGAACTGAAGTATTGCGAGGATCTTGCTAGCGAGGACCTAACAGAAGATATTTGGAGTTATTACATATTTGGATTTTAATCCGAAAAAAGAAGTTGGTCTAGAAAAACAATAGAAGAAACTTTAATGGGTAGGTCGAGTTAATGTTATTACTGAAGGTGAATTTGGTATGAGTGACTTATTAGTTGTGTCCATATGGTCACACCTACTAACACCTGTTTTCGCCACCTATATTCAGAATTCATAGTCTAATTTAGTTTTGACATGTAGCTAGCAATATCATATGAACACACATCAGATTTAGTTACATCTAGATAAGGTCATCATTCAAGTGTGCTGTCACTCTTTTTCGGTTCTCCTTTTGTGAGAGCTTAGGGCAATTGTTTTGCTGCATTATACCTATCAATTATGAGTTACTTTCGCGCAACTTACTTATTAGCTTCTGTTTTGTGTGGTGGTGCAACTTTTGAAGATAGCACAAGTTCCTGATCAACATGTGAGTCGTCCCTTCCCCATTCAGATGTTTCTTTCAAATGGAAAAACTTATTCTGTTGCATGTATTTTATATGTAGATGTTAAGTTTTGAGTTGTTCATTGCTCCTCCTAGATTAGTATTTGCTGGTATTGTTCAAACAAGATTAGTTTGAGGTGACATTTTTCTTACAGTCATATCCAATTCCATATTTATTTTTAAACTTACTGTGTACGTGATTTCCTTCCATTCCATCCTAGAGGTGGTACATCTGATGTTAAGAAACTTGTTTGATACATGTCAATGAATTTAAGTCAATAGAAAAGTTCAAGATTTTTAACACCACAACTTGCAAGTTGAGACGAATTTTTGGACCTACTCTAAGCTTTATGTTTTTACTTCCTTTTCCTTTGAAACATGCATTGACTGAACCTTTGGCTATACAAACAGGTGGGTTGACTAAAAGCTATCAAAAGACTTGTAGAAGCGGATGCACTCAAGATGGAGATAATTCCAAACCCCAAGGTATCACTTTTTTCTAGTTGAGGCTGAAGTTCAATGTTTCAGTACTTCGCATAAGATCCCGATGTAGCTAATTTGATTTGCAAGAAGTGGACGGGATTAAAGTTCTTCAACTTGAAACTGCTGCTGGTGCTGCTGTTGACACCCAATTTTGACCCTTCCGTCCAGTCATTAACTATAAAATTACACTAATTTTCCAAAATAATTCTAACAACTTTTTAATAATAAAATGCAACAATAAAACATTAATACATGCATAAATAAGCGATTTAATAATAACACTGCATTTTACGTCGCACGTCCGCACTTGTTGCCTAAATGTCAGTCATAATTTAAGCTCTATTCTATTTTTATTAATTCTTAATAATTTTAAATACACGAATAAATAAATAATTTAACAATGACGTCACATCAAACATTCCTTAAAATTATAGCTACATTTATTAATACTCAGAGCAATTTCATAAGCAATTTAAACCCCCATTTAATTTTAATTTAACATCGCAAAATACGCATAATAAATAAGATTTTAATAACGGCATCGCATTATAAAATATTAAGCACTAATTAAATAGCACACCCGCATTTATTATTGTAATAATTTAAACTCAAGCTAAAATTAATGAAGCACCTAAAGTCATATTAAGATAATTTAACTTTAACTTAAATAATGATAAATATGCACAATAAATAAGATTTTAAATAATAGCGTCGCATTTATAAAAGCATTAAGTACTCTTTAAAAATCATATCCGCATTTATTAATACTCAAAGAAATTTCATAAATATTATTTATAATTTAAACTCCTATTAAACTAATTATAATCTAATAATAGCGTCGCATTTATAAAAGCATTAAGCAATCCTTAAATATCATATCCGCATTTAGCATTTAAGTAATTTAATAATAATTTAAACCCCATTTATTTACCACTAATTAAAATCTAACACCTAAGATTAGTAAAACACCTAAAATTAATACCTAATACCATCAGCCCACCCTAAAGTCGACCAGCCACTACCCAAAGCCTAAAACCCGTTGACCCGGCCCAACTATCCTCAGCCTTTATCACCCCACCTTTAATACAAAACAAACCAAAAAAACCTAAAAAGGGAACAAGAACCCTAGCAGCCAAGGAAAGCCGCCGCAACCCATCGCCCATCGCCCAAATCTCTCCAAAATATTTCCTTACCTTAATAAATCTTACACCAAATCAACTGCCAAATCGACACCCAATCTTACCATAAACAAGAAGCAATTACAAACGAATCCCCAATGATAAACTTACTCAAATCAGTATTGAGTAAAATCGCACCAATTATTACCGAGATTCGTCCGAGATTAATAGGAATTTACCAAGTTTAAAACCCAGATTGAAGACTATATAAATGGGTTCAATTACACATAGAAGACATTGAGAAAATTTGGCAAAAAGCGTCACAAAACGGGCAGAAAACAGAGGGACAAAGGCAACCCAGTAAGTAATTCGGAATTATCTTTCTAGGGGTTAATCACTCAGCATCTAGAGAGTTAGCAAGAAAATAGAGATCCTTCATAGGGAGGAGCGAGGGAAATCCAGTGGACCACTAAGCACCCATAGTGAATCAGTCTAGAAAAGTCAAGAAAATAACCTAAGAATCAATTCTTCGAAGTTAGGAGTAACTCATTACTTCATCGCCTTCAATCGCATAGCAACCAAACATCGGGTGGATCGACGACTTGATACGCTGTCTCGGTTCGCTGCCCGGAGAAGGTAAATCCATCACCCTTTCTGTCTTAGATTTCGCTTACTATTTGTGTGCATGATACATATTTCGTATGACTGATCAAGCATGTACTGAGTGACATTAATGGTTTATGCGTACTGAGTCGACTACTTGAACCTGTTAGTTAAAACCAATCGCTACTAGTGTTCATGACTGCAATCGATAATGTAATTCAGATATTATATGGCGTTAGTAATGTATTTATATATACAGTTGATGATTTCGTTACTATACTGGATAAACAATATGATGTACCTTTGCGTATTTGAGTGATCATTTGGTATTTTGTGTGCTGAGTCAACGTCCCTATATACTCACAAAACTGGTAATCCAATACGTTTTGTATCTAGTCACATCTCTCGAGCTACTTTTGTGCCATGTAAGTCTCTGTCGCATCTCACACTTAAGATATAATAATGCATCAATGTAGTAGGATATATATATAGGAAACAATCCAGTATCGAAACTGTCTAAATAAGCATGAAAGAACCTAGAAAATAACTTGAATAGACCTCACTCTAAAGACAAAATGCTTCTGCCTCCTTTTATGTTGCGCATATATGATTAAACTAGCTGTTGGTATGAGTTTGAGGTCGTGAAGTATGTTACTCAAAGTTGTGTGTAGTCTATGTGCATTCGTGTGGCGTGTGTGGCTGATTTCAGATCTTATGTTGGGCGTTGCCGACTTGAATAAGCAGCTTGGTAGTTTGTATGAATCTGTAAAATGACCTAATTAGTTTTGTGAGTCTTTGTTTATTAGATATAAAATATACAAATGGATTGGTACAAGGAAGGAGCAGTGCAACATGTTTTCCTCTTTTGTATACTGCATTTGAGTCTGTCTTTGAAATGTTGTTGTTTGCTCGCTTGCCTGTTTTCTCGGAGAAAATATGAGAATTTAAACGGTGGGCCTGCTTATCTATGAAATGCATCAGGTCCGCCTGTCTTTGAATAAGGGGGAAAATAAAATAATCTATGTGTGCTTTAAATTCTATGACTGCTTATTCCTTGATAAATTTTTGGGCATGTACTAAACCTTATCATTTTTTTTTACATGAAATGCATCGGAGCAAAATGAAGAGTCTCATGGCGGAGTCACCCACTTCAATTCCTTTACTCTCTTAACCTTCTTGCCTCATTTTATGTCTTCATTTGTTTATTGTAATTTTATTATCTAACTTTTTAATTAACATGTTGTCTAGAACAATTAGTCTTTGAATAAATAAATTGGTCGTTAAAATCAGAAATGCATTTCTAATTACTTATTTTAGGGCTTGACATGCATTTCTAAACTTGGCCTAACAATTTAGTTTGCATACCTAATCATAAAACTAACACATTATTTTTTATTAAATTCATAATAAAATTGATTTTCTCATAAGCTCTTTTACTAGCATCATATAAATAATTTATTTTGAATAACCTTCTTATTATAAAATTACAAAATAATTACCTCTTTGCACTATGCCATATATATTAATTTTACAAAAAAATGCATATCTTTTAAATCAACTTTGCATACATCTATAAAAGACATGTTTTCAAATTTATACATTTTATATGCATACTTTTAAACTTCGCATGTATATCTCTATAAAATGAATTCTTTCATGAAGCATTGTCATCATCTTTATTTTTTTTAAATCTTAACATAATAATTGACCTAGGTTTGAACGGACAACCACAAGTTAGCGGATCCTTTAGGGTGCCTAACCCCTTTCATTTAGGATAATAAAGAACCCTTGTCCAGAATCTCTTAAAAGTTTAGCAGACCATTGTTTATGGAGTTAGTGTCGACTTTAACCTAGTTGACATTTAGGTGTCCTAATTCACCAAAACTAATTAGGTGGCGACTCCGCGAACCCTTTAGCACTTAGCAACCTTTTAGCTTTTAGTATTTTACTATTTTAGCACCTTTTAGCATTTTATTTTATTTTCTAACATTTTTAAGCAGGAGTGCATAATGTCGCGGTAAAAAAAGGGCGTGACAGAAATGGCGACTCCTCTGGGGATTGAGGTTCTTGACCATAGCAAACCTAGGTTTATTATTGCTTGGCTTTATTTGCTTTTATTTGTTTTAAATGTCTTAAAATTGCTTGCTTTAATTTTGTATGTTTAATTGTTTTAATTGCTATTTATTTTACTGCCTTCCTTAAACTGGCATTCCGCTCATACTTCTTTCACTCTGAAAAATTCACACAATCACACACTCACGCGCTGGTGTGCTTCGCGCACCCGCAAATTTCTTTCAAAATACCCAAATTTTAGGAGAGTTGGCGCCTGCGCGGAGTTAGATCGGTTCGTCTGATCAGTCGCGTAGCCTTCTCACTCGAGTTGTCCGCTCGGGAACCTTGCGTCTAGTAAAGCCAAATCTCATAAACTTAGGATAGAGCTATACCACCCCTTATTTTAAGGCATGCATGCATTTACCTTAGGTGGGTCAATCCTTGACATTGGCACCACAATTAGGAAGACACCAAATTGGTCAACGGGTTTTCACAACCCCATGGCCCAATATCATATTATGTGTTGCATAGTCGTGATAAACGAAACCAAGCCTAAAATCAAAATGCTTAAGTTGGAAATGCATACTCATTTTTTTTGTATTATTTATTTTTAGATGGAACATGTCCCTCAGATCAAAATGGTGAGTGGATTCCGAGTGAATTGAGGATGTGGTGGTCAAAATTCGACTTGGGTAGTCAGATGGCAAGCAGAATGAGGTTGGGATGCCTCATCTCATTATTCGACATCTCTCCCGATCAGCACTTGGTCAGAGCATTGATCCAATTTTGGGACCCGGATCGAGTCGTCTTCAAATTCAGGGATTTCGAGATGACCCCCACCTTAGAAGAAGTCAGCTATTTCACTGCTTTAGCATATCATGACAGAAAATCCTGTTATTCTGCACGGCCAGTCTGGAAAAAAACTCCTCTGTTACTTGGGTTTAAAAAATACCAGAGAGTTGCGTTGTTTCGAAAACAATTGGGTTTCTTTAGACTACCTGTATGAGTCATGACAGAAAATCCTGTTATTCTGCACGGCCAGTCTGGAAAAAAACTCCTCTGTTACTTGGGTTTAAAAAATACCAGAGAGTTGCGTTGTTTCGAAAACAATTGGGTTTCTCTAGACTACCTGTATGAGAGATATGGTTGCCAAGACGGATACAAATTATTTAAGAATGAGTTTTGTTGCACTGCGGACCATTGGAGAGTTAGGCGTCCTATCACATTTGCTATGGCTTTCCTAGGGACTCTTTTATTTCAACTCGAGCATGCAAGGATTAGTACGTGCATATGTTCAGTAGTTAGAGCAGTGTTCGACGAGTTGGTGACAAACGGCTTACTTTGACGCCCATGATCTTGGCAGAACTGTTTAGAGCCTTGAACAGATGTAAAAGGGGTGAGTCGAGCTTCTTTGCTGGTTGTAATCTTATCTTACAGATGTGGACAGTAGAGCATTTCTATCAGCGTTCAAATATGACCGATGTATGCCACAGCGTAGACAACAAGATCTACACCTTCTACGAAAGAATAAAACGTTATGTGTCACGATCGGCCTGAGAAGATTGAGTGCAGTACTTAGCATCTCGCGATGCGATCGATTCAATGGAAGTATTCGTTTCTTCATATCGTCAAGAAGGTCTACTTGAGACATAAGGGACTTTATTACATCAGACTTATAGGTCTAAAGGGACTCCAACGATATGCTCCGTTACGTGTGCTCCAACAGTTTGGCCATACGCAAGTAATTCCTCTCATAGCTGACATGAGAGCCTCTGAAATCCAATTCGGACCGGACTTCATCGTTCCCAAAGCCAAGCATATCCTTTATGAATGGTACCACATTGATCAAGTGGAAGTTGGGAAGGACCAAGAAGGGGTCGCCCCAGAGTATCAAGCATGGTTTCTAGACAACACATAATTTAGTCCAGAAGGGGAGCAAGGCATTGAAGAAATTGGCGCAAGGAATGGGATAAGGGATAGTCAACTCAAAGATAAGGTCATCACTCCAGATATGTGGGTCCTGATGCAAGATGTAGTGCAGTACTTGGAACAGGCAGGAGCTATACCTAGGAAGACCTAAGCTTCACCATCACATCAGCGACTTAGTTATAGGTATTTGATTTGAGACTTTTTGTTGTTCTTATTGTTATCTCAATAAATTGCAACTTATTCCCGACTAAAGCATTTCAATCTAATGGCTTGGATTTTGTTGTCATGATGTTGCATGTGTGACGTTTAAGCTTACCTCTGGCGTAAAGGGGTCCCCATGCATGATTAGGACTCACCTGCAATATGACAATTTATGTGCGACATATACTTGCTAATTGTTATTTACACCTTTGCAAAATCACGTGTTTTACACTAACGCAGTTTGTTGCATTTTTTTAGAAGGATTTATTATTTCCCCAAAAAGATCGGTTCGTATTTGATTCAGCAATATCAGAGCATCAACACTTTACGAGTCGAGGCGAAATGATGACATGGCGGCTCGAGGCATCTGAGCCAAATGGTTTGGGAATTATTCCTGTCGGTGAAACAGAACCTTCAGAGGGGAGAAATGTCACTAGTCAAGAAGAATGCATCGCACAGCTACTACAACAAATTGCCGATATGCAGGTTGAGATATAAAGGATGCGAAATCTGACAAACTTATCCATTAGTCTGAATACCCCCATACCAGAGCAAAGGGCCACTACCTCACAAACTATCCCGGATCGACCTACGCCACCACATATCTCTCAAAGCTCCTCACAAAAAATGCCAGTTATCGATTCATGTAAAACTATCCCTCGCCCAACCAATCCTCAAACTCAAAGTGATCCTTTTACCACCTATATATCTCAGCCCCCGCCTACTTACTTCGCCCCAATCAGCCCGAATCGCCACACTACCCAATTTCCACGCACCATACCTATCACCAGCCCCAACAAACAACCCAGACCACCAGCATACACAGCAGAAACCCAGCCATTTACCATCCATGTGCTTCCCCAGGAAACAAACCATTATGAAGAAATGGAGAGGGAAGCTCGAGCCAAAATGAACGAGGACGTGGCAAAAGAGATTCATAGCGTAAAAGAAGTTTTTCGGAGCATGCGGTTGGACAAAAGTCATGAAGGATTAGATTACGAGGATCTTTGCATGCACCCAGATGTGAAACTACCTGTGAGGTACAAGGTTCCCAAGTTTGACTTATTCGACGGGAAGGGGAACCCCCGTGCACATTTGAGGTCATACTGCGACAAGCTAATTGGAGTAGGAAAGAACCCAACAATCATTATGAAGTTATTCATTCGAAGCTTGGCTGGCGAGGCATTAGATCGGTATACTAGCCAGGATCCGCGGAAATGGCACAGCTGGAATGTGTTGGCCCAGGACTTTGTGGAACGATTCAGGTTCAATACAGAAATTGTCGTAGACAGGTTTTATTTGATAAAGCTGGAAAAGAAGTCTACCGAGACGTTCAGAGAGTACACCATGAGATGGCGTTCAGAAGCAGCAAAGGTACATCCACCCACGGCGGAGAGTGAGATGACCACTCTATTCGTACAATCTTTGAAGGATGCAACTTACTATGAGCGGATGATAAGCTTCATCGGACGGAATTTTGCAGAAGTTGTCAGAATGGGCGACTTCGTGGAGGAAGGTATTAAAACTGGTAGGATTACAAATTTGGCAGCGTTGCAGGCGACTAATAAGGCAATTTAGTCATGGACGATCGGGGGTACTTCACAAAAAAAAAAATAGCTTCCCCTTCCATGTTCATACAAGAACGTAAACCCGAAGCATTTATAACATACCAAAATCCATCCTATCAAATCCCATACTATCACACAAATAACCAAAACTTCACACCTCGCTCTGCACTGCTCCACACTTTACTACCACACACAACCTATATATAACGCTTCCCAAGCACCCATTTATCCTGCCTCGCATCTACCCACCCATTAAGCCTACCAACAAAATAGAACACCCAATGCACCTAGACCAAACACAAATTTTGAAGGAAGACCACCCAAAGTTCGCACCCCGTTGGCCGAACCCATACCTCAAGTATACGAAAGGTTGCGAGCTGCAGGCTTAATCCAACCGATTCCGGGAAGGATTCCTAACCCTATCCCAAGGTGGTATGATGAGAGTAAGAGCTGCACATATCACTCCAATAGCCCTGGACACGATACTGAAAGTTGCCACTCCCTCAGGGATATAATCGAGGGGTTGATTAAAGAAGGAGTAATTCAGCTGAGGGATCCGGCCCCAAACGTGCATGATAACCCCTTGCCAAACCACGGCAACGCCCATGTGCACTTGATAACTTTAGATGAGGAGTACGACTTGGAGGAAACCATCCGATCAGTTCAAAAGGAAAGAAAAGCTGAACCTTCTGCTTTTGTCGCCCCTGTTGCCAATATTCGAAAGAAAGCGGTATTTGAGCTGAAAAGGGCGCCGCCGAACCATAATGGTTCAATCATAGTTGCTCAGATGCCCAGCTGGAAACCACCAATCAGAGTAGATCGCAGAGAAATTATGAAGCAAGCCATAGAAGTCACCGCTGCAGGTATAACCAGGTCAGGGAGATATTACGCTGTAGAAGCGATCGAGAGTGCGACAAAAGAAACCCATGACAGAGGCTGCGGTTGAGGAGTTTCGGAGGAAGATGCCCACTAAGGAATATTCTGTCGTGGAGCAGTTGAAGAAAACATCAGCACATATCTCTCTATTTTTATTGTTAATGCATTTGATCCCATACAGGGCTGCGTTATTGGAAGTGCTGAAAGATGCATATGTTCCAGAGGGTACAACAGACGAGAAGTTGACAACCTTAGTCGGACAAGTGCTAGAGGCCCGCAAAATCGCCTTTCATGATGATGAGTTGCCTGCTGGGCGCGTCGGACACAATCTTGCATTGAATATCACCATCCAGATCACGAACAAGATTGTTTCAACAGTGCTGATTGACGGAGGCTCAGCCATCAACATTTGTCCCATGTCGACGCTGCTGAAATTGGGGACAGACTGCAGGAGAATTCATAAAACTCATATCAGCAAAGGTTTAGACGGAGTCCATAGGGGTGTCGAGGGCGAAATTGATCTCACACTGCTGATCGGACCTGCAGAATTCATCATGGAGTTTCAGGTATTGGATATTGCCACATATTACAATCTGTTGATAGGAAGGTCGTGGATTCACGAGGCTGGTGCAATCCCTTCCACCCTGCATCAGCGCCTGAAGTTTATATGGAATCACCGCGAGGTGGTAGTACTGGGGGATATAAAGAGAAACACCAACACAGATTATGCAGTCCCTGTCATAAAGGACATAAGACAGTTGGATGGTTCAGTCTTCCATGTTAACGAGATCAAGGCGCGCCCGTGTATTATTGCGGTGCCACGTTCTCTCATGATAGTAGCCAAGGAAATCCTAAGAAATGGGTTTGAGTCGTGAGGTCTTGGATCCGGTATGAAGGGATCGCGAGCCGATCGGTTATGCAGGAAGAAGAACACTTTTGATTTGGGGTACCAGCCCACCTCGAAGGATTTGATGACTACGAACTTCCAGAAAAAGGGAGAAATTCCCTCACATGCCCATTCCGCCCCTGAGTCAGTCGTTCGTCAAAGCCTGCACCATCCAGATGCTGAAAGAAGATGATCCAGAGGATCTTGCAGCAGGGTTCCAGAATCTGTTCGTAGGTGAAGATGAAGCAGAATGTTGTGTGATTCCAGAGGATCACGATGAAGACCCCACCATTCGGGATGCAGAGCATGGATACAGCCTGAATAATTGGACTTGCACCTATCACGACCCAGGAGCTTGGTAGAGTTTATGATAGTTCTAGCGATGTGATTCTAAACTAAAAAAATAGACTTGCCTTTATGTTTCTTTAATATGTTTTTAATCTCGTATTGTGCTTTCATCATAAATTCCAGGATATTTTGCAGCTTTAAACTTGCTTGTGTTAAAGTAAATTTTATGCATTTTCTTTTAGCGATCATATTAGTAAACCTGTCGATAATGCGAATATAACATGTAATGAAACCAGCGAACAAAGCTCAAATGGCGAGCATAACCCCGAGGAACAGGAAGAATGTCCACAATCAGAGCTTGGTTAAGAGCTGGAAAACTTTGAGAAAAGGCCTAAACCGAATTTAGAAGAAACTGAGTTGATAAATTTAGGCGATGAGGAAATTATAAAAGAGACTAGGGTCAGCGTCCATCTAAGTGTCACAGAAGAAAGAGTTAATTGAGCTCCTGAAACAATACACCGACGTATTTGCTTGGTCGTATGACGACATGCCAGGGTTGAGTACGGATATCGTCGCACACAGGCTGCCTATCGAGCCGTCTTACCTTCCTGTAAAACAAAGGCCAAGAAAAATCAAACCGGACATGAGTTTGAAAGTCAAAGAGGAAGTGTCTAAGCAGTTCGACGCAAAGGTAATTCGAGTCGCAAAGTACCCTACTTGGTTAGCAAATATTGTGCCGGTAAAGAAGAAAAATGGAAGGGTCCGAGTCTGTGTGGATTATAGAGACCTCAACATATCTAGCCCGAAGGATGACTTTCCTCTTCCAAACATTCATATACTCATCGACAATTGTGCAAAACATGAACTACAGTCGTTCGTCGATTGCTTTGCTGGTTATCATCAGATCCTTATGGCAGGGGAGGACGCTGAAAAGACAACATTCACTACCCTGTGGAGGGTGTATTATTATCGAGTAATGTCGTTGGGTCTCAAGAACGTGGGCGCAACATACATGAGATCCATGACTACCATCTTTCATGACATGATCCATAACGAAATTGAAGTCTATGTGGATGATATTTTCATCAAGTCGCGAAGAGCGGAAGGCCATTTGGCAAACTTGAAGAAGTTCTTTGAGCGGCTAAGACGGTATAATCTGAAACTGAATCCTGCAAAGTGTGCATTCAGTGTCCCTGCTGGGAAGCTATTGGGTTTTATAGTGAGTAGAAGAGGGATCGAGCTGGACCCTTCAAAAATAAAGGTCATCCAAGATTTACCTCATCCGAAAAGCAGAAAAGACGTGATGAGCTTCCTTGGTCGTCTCAACTACATCAGCAGGTTCATAGCTCAGTCCACCGTGATATGCGAGCCGATATTCAAATTGTTGAAGAAGGATGCCGCTACCAAATGGATAACAGATTGTCAACAGGCTTTTGATAAAATCAAACAGTACTTGTCTAATCCGCCAGTTTTAGTACCACCAGAACCTGTGAGGTCTTTGTTACTCTATTTGTATGTATTAGAGAATGCTTTTGGATGCGTGTTGGGGAAACACGATGAAACAGGGAAAAAGGAGCAGGCCATATATTATCTAAGTAAGAAGTTCACAGCGTATGAAGCTCGCTACACTCTACTGGAACGTACTTATTGCGCATTGTAACACCCCATTTCAACCGGAGTCGTAAACGGGATTACTGCTACATGGTTGGATTCCTGAAATTTGTATTTTAAAGGAGTCGCCACCTAATTATTATAGTGAATTAGGACACTGAAAATGTAGCATAAAATACTACGAATGATCTCCATTTACAGGTCTGTGAAACTATGTGAGATTCTAGGTAAGGGTTCTTTATTATCCTAAAGGGAAGGGGTTAGGCATCCTAAAGGATCCGCTAACTTGCGGTTATCCGTTCAAACTTAGGTTTTAAAATTATTGTGCTAACATACAATCTACAATTCTAAATGTGTTCTAATTATTAAACTAACAAAAAGATATTTAAACTAGGCATGCAAATATTTAAAATAAATATATATTTAACAAGATAGTAATGAAAGAAAATAAACATAAAAAGATGTAATGAAGAGAAATTAGCGATATTTCATTTTGTTTTATTTTATGTGAATGCTTTAACTTTGGGGTGCGCCTCCGGATACCTGCAAAAACACTTAGTAGAAGAGTTAGTAAATGATAAATAAATTACCAAACAAACACAATGTATGTATATATATATAGATATATATGTAGAAGATATTTTTATTATATAGTGTGGGCTCAGCTAGTGTTATGCTAAGGATACTAAGACATGAGAAGCGATATCGTTTGGTGCGGTCGACTCACCTCGGTGAGCGATACTATGCATTCTCGTCTAATCTTTTCACTTTCCTCCTCGCATATTAGTCTTGCTTACCACGGGGCCTCGGATCGACGGATAAATCCTTCTTTGGCCATGTAGTATCAAGTTCAAATCAGCACAATAAATAGATAAAAGGGGAAGTCGTCAAACATCGATCCGACAACAAGCGAAAGCGGTAGAAATAGTATGCGACACGGCCCAAACTCGCTGGAAACTTGAGAATGGCGGAGTTTTCACTCTGGCGGATGCCAAAAAGAATCGGAAAATCAGCTCGATAAGCGATCAATGATGGCGACAAATGGGCTGAAAATGCAGCAGCAAATGGGCTGAAAATGCAGCAGCAAATAGCCCCAAAAATCAGTAACAAACATGGCCAAGATCCGTAGCCGAATAGCCAAAAATCATCCTAGCAACATGGCTAAAATCAGTCCCGAATTTAGACCAAAACAGCCCCAAATTCAATGCCAAAACAATCTGAATTTAGGCCAAAACAGCCCCAAATTCAATACCAAAAACAGTCCCAAATTTAGGCCGAAACAGCCTCGAATTTAATGCCAAAACAGTGATCCGTTTTGCCTTAGATAATGCAGCAGTAATGTAACTCACAACGTTGCAGCGACTTGTTCAAATTTGGCCAAGAAAACAGCAGTAACCGGGCTAAAAATACAGCAGCAATTTGGCCTTAAAACTAAGCCCCACTTGGGGTGACGATTCCATTTGAACTCCGCTTCGCGCATTGGCTATGACATACATCATCGTGACTAGTCCTATTGGGGCAATAACTCCACTCGATCATATGCAATAACTGAGCTCTATGCAAGGATTCCCATTGACCACTCTCTGAATAACAAGTTCTTGGTAGGCTCCATGGATAGCAACTCCTCGCAAAAGGAAAAGAATTGTTAGAAGAAATTTGCGCCACCTTTCAGGTGTGGCGTTTTGGCAGTTGTTAATCACACAGAGCACATAAACGGTACATGAGTAAGGTGCCCTATTCAGTTTTAATTCAACTTAGCCTAGAGCAACAGTGAAAGGGTACACCAAATTTAAATTCAAAGCCTTTTAAATAAACACCGTATGTTAGCTAGACCTATACATACTTGCATAAAAAAGAGTGTATACGAGTAAAAATTTATGATTAATATAGTATGACTAATTTAGTGAAGAAGCAAAACAGTATACTAGCATAGATATAATTCAATATCGCTAGTAATAGAGAAGCTTATGGAGCACTGTATGTTGTTATGAAGTCTCCTCAGGCAGATAAAGACATGTAAATAATCAGACAAGCACATAAAGGGACGGGGACCAAGCTGGGTGCATGGGACGGGACTGTCTAGACTTAAACAGGTATACATATCATTTTAAAAGGCCATATTGGGCATGGTGGCAGTTTTACACTAGGATATGCAAGGATGATTATGTAACCCATTCAGTAGGTACATTATATAAACAAAGATGACAAGGAAATCAATACAGACAACAATTTAGATACCTGAGGCATAGGAATGAACAAATAATCGTTCAAAAGGTAATATTCTAATCATTTAAATTAAGATTTGTCATGTTATCATGCTATATACTAGGCCTGCTACACAAATAGAATACTTGATATAATACTAATAATGACCGAGACAACCAGATAAAATCCGACAAACAAACACACATGATTACATAACTGATTGAAATAGAACACACTGACTCTGGACCATACAAACAAGCAGAGTTTCCCTACAATCCAAACTTAAGACTACCTCTAATCACTTGGACAATTAGGAGATTATACATCATGCTTTCAAAATGTCATTTATGGCCAAACACATAACATTGGGATATAAGAATAGAGTGCAACATATCATTTTATGGGAGCATCACATATAGCATTGAAAACAAACCAAAATGAGCAGAAACTAAAGTTCAGACTTGAGGTCCTCATCCTCATTCCATCCCAACAGCAGACATAAGTCAAATTTAGCTTTTTGGAATTATCACTCTAAGTATGCAGGCAAGATTCAAACTTAATTATATAAAACCAACTTGAACCAATTTCTCACTATTTAATCCATCGTAAATAGCAGTTTCATGTCATTTGAGACTTGTTGCGTAACATACTGAATCATAAACAGCTATGAATTCATCTGAACAGTTTCATTAACATACAATCACACAATTTAACTAAAAACTAACTAAAGCAATATAAAATTTCAAATGAAATAGGATTACCTTCTCCGAACAGCGAACCGAGGCGCGTTTCGACTCGTCGATTCTACTCGAAGAATGTGTATGTGGATGCGAATGAAGAAAACAAAGCTTGAATGTTTTTTTTTCTTTTCTGAATCAATATTGGGAGTAAAAGAGATGCTAAATAGATGTAATGCGAAATCAAGAGTAGGAAATCTGACCCTAAATGCAAGAATTTTAAAACGAAGAACAAAGGAAGGTCTTAGAAATCAATACTCAAAAATCGGACCCCTTAAAATGAAGAACAAATAGATGATATGCAAGATCAATTCCAATTTCGGGGTCCCCCCTAAAATGAAGAACAAAGGGGTCTTTTATAGGTGAAATATTGGGTTTGAATTCGAAATAAAGCTGTTAGAGGTCTGTTTTTGGACGATTTGTTGGTTCAAAATCGCGGATTTTAGGGAATGCAGGGCATGGGCGTGTGTCGGGTGACATAGAGGAGTTGGTTGGGACAGAGGTATGGGTATGGCAGCGGATTTGGGGGTGATGGGAGCTGGTTAAGAGGGAAAGAGGGGAAAATGGGCTGGAGGGTTTCTAGGTTTGATGCCTTAAGGGCGGTCGGGGAAGAGAAAAGAGCGGATGGGGTGAAGAGGAATAAAGGATGTGGGCTGATGGGCATGGGCGGGGCGACGGGTAAGGGCTGGGGCGAAGTAGAGGGGAAATGGGCTGATAAAACAAAGGCTGGGTGTTTGGGCCAACTGGTTTTGGCTTGGGCGATTTAAGTTGTGGGTTGTGGGCTGGTAATTATGTAATTAGGTATTAGTTTTAGGAGTTAATTTTAGGTAGAATTAATTAGTGGTAAATTAGATTGTTTAAATTGTGATTAAATTATTTAGGCGCTTTATTAGTTTAAATTATTACAAAAACGGACGTGCTATTTAATTAGTGTTTAATATTTTAGAATGCGACGCTATTACTAAATTGCTTATTTGTGCATGTATTAATATATTATTGATGCATTTTATTATAGAAAATTATTTTGCAAAATTAGTGTAATTTTATAGTTAAGAACTGAACGGGAGGGTCAAAATTGGGTGTCAACAACTTGTCCCTCTTTGTATGGAGATGATGGAAGAGTCTTCAGACAAAGTCGTTGACTTAAAGCCAATTTTGTCTCGATCCTTAGAATTAAAAATGTTGGGCGATTAAGGCGGTGTATGAAATTCAAAATTTTGTCGATGTCGAGTTAAGGCGACGTTGAGCTACCGTGGTAAAACACCAGCGGTGATGCGGACTCAAAATTTGTCGATGTCGAATTATGATGACACAGGTTTTGTAACGCTAGAAAAACCAAAGCGAGCGATTTAAAATTTGTCGATGTCGAATTATGATGACACTGGGGTTATTAGCGTTGCGAGGATCTTTGGAGGAGGCGGATCGACATTCGAGGTACAAATTGCTTGGTTCGCGTAAGAGGTAGTTCGCGTTGTGCTCGCATTCGGTATGCTAAGACTTAAACAAGCGATTAGTGCATAGCTGTTAAGGCAAATGATAACGCGTGAATTTATAAGCCGTATAGCGTTTGAGTATAAAAATGCTATCTGCGAAAATGTGATGCGTCACGCCAAATCTTTGTGATTTCGCCGCTTGCGCGACGCGTTGCGGTTGTGAATGCGGATATGTTGTCGCTTCTGCAATTGCCGCATGGACTAAGCTCGAAAGAGTTAGTGCATAAGCGCTAAAACGAGTAATAAAGCATGAATAAGAAATGCAATTTTGAGAGTAGAGAAGTGTCCTTGCGTAGATGTGATATCGATGGCGTCGTCTTTGGGCGGGCGTCGTTTGGACTTAAGCGTCGTTTTCGGACTTGTCGTTGTTTTTGGACTTGGCGTCATTTTCAGACTCAACGTCGTCTTTGGGCTTGGCGTCGTTTTCGGACTCGGCGTCGTTTTCGGACGTGGAGTCGTTTTCGGACTCGGCCTCGTTTTCGGACGTGGCGTCGTTTTCGTCGTTTTCGGACTCGGCGTCGTTTTCGGATGCGGCGTCGTTTTCGGACGTGGCGTCATTTTCGGACGTGGCGTCGTTTTCGAACGTGGCGTCGTTTTCGGACTTGGCGTCATTTTCGGACTTTGGCGTCGTTTTCGGACTTTGGCGTCGTTTTCGGACCTGGCGTCGTTTTCGGACTCTGCGTCGTTTTCGGACTTGGCGTCGTTTTTGGACTTGTTGTGCTGATAACGTCGTTGCCTGGACGTATTGCTGCTGCTCCTGTAGAATAAATGCTCCTGCAAGCTAAGCTTGAGAAAAAGTTAGTGTATACATGTTTAAACAAAATGATAAATACATATGAGAAGTGCAATTTTATGGGTAGAGATGTCGTCCCTGATATGCCAGATGATGTGAATGTTGAGATGTTGTTGTAATGATGTCTTTGTTGTGCGTTTGTGCACTGCATGGATTGCAATTTGACTCTAGGCCCGAGCTGATGCGCTAGACTTTGTTGTGGGATTTGATTGTTGATGTTTGTCTGCTTCTGCTAACATGAAGAACCTGCGCTCAAAGAAAATTTGTGAGTTTGAGGGGGGGGGTGGTTGATTCGCATTGACTTTGTAGTTTTGATTCTTGATGCTCGGACGTCTGCCTTGTTTGGACTCATAACCCCTGCCTGGTTTCCTACTTTGTCCCAGTTTTGAATGCGCAAAGGGTGTTTGGCCTAAAGTGGGTCTCAATGGGGTTGCTTGTATATTATGTGTGTTTTCGTTATTTTCAAAACGAAGGGAAAGTTTCCTAATGGTGTGGCCAGAAGCGATTTAGGCGCTCGTATCCAGTGGGAATCAGGTCATGACGTAGTTCATTACAAGCGAAGTTGGGTGAAATTAAAATTTCTAAAGGTGGGACCGAAGCCGAAGCGGCCGCCTACGTATCCATCAAGGGAATCATGTCGAACGTAGTTCCAATACATATAAAGGGCAAAATATATTAAACCAACTATTTCCGGACTCGGCGGGCCAGGGCAAGGGCACGAGTCCACCTATCTTCTTGATCTGAGTCTTGATGGTGAGTCTTGATGGGATCGTCTCTTGCGACACCTGACTAAGCGAATGACTTATTGATGGTTAAACAATCTCGTGCGAGCACCTCGCTTTCTCTGGCGGTTGGTTGATGATTCAACTTTCTTCCGCTACGAGTGGCGTAATAGTCCGCTTCGGTATGTCTTCTTCATTTTCGGCTATCATGTTCACATGGGCATCTTCATAACCCGGAAGAAGGTTATGGTTTGCATTGAGAGGAGCATCTTTCAGCCGAATGACTCCTCATTCGATTAACTCCTCTATTCTGTCCTTGAGTGTATAGCAACTTTCGATGTCATGTCCCTCTGCACCGGAGTGGTATGCACAATGTTTAGTTTTATCGTGCCAGGGAGGTAGGCACAGGGTATTTCGGGTGGATGGAGTATTCATGCGGCTTTCAGCTTCTCATACACTTGGGCTATGGGTTCGGCTAAAGGTGTATAGGTTTTTGTGTTTTCTTTCGGCATCTATGCGGGGTTTGGTTCCGTTTGGTGTGCGGGTTCGTGATTGTGGTGAGTATTTTGGATATGCTGGTTGGGTATGGTAAACAGGATATGGGGTAGCCCGATCTTGATAGTATATTTGTGGATTTTGAGTGTTTTGGTTATAGTAAGAAGAGCGGTGGGCTTTGATATCTTGGATGTTGTTACGGCTATGTTCTGAATGACCATGTGAGAGGTGATCATCTCTCCTCGCTGTGAGTACCTCAGATGGAATTTGTTGCCTTTGCTCTGCGATTTGCTTGTAGTTGTCAAGTTTGTAATCTGCTGTCTTAATGCCTCTTCCACGAAGTCGCCCGTTCTTACGACTTACGCAAGCAATTACAACGATCATCCTTTCATAATATGTCGCGTCTTTTAACGATTGCACGAATAAGGTGGTCATTTCGCTCTGCCGTTGGAGGTTGGACCTTTCTTTGCCGGCCGCCACCGGGCGTATTCTGCGAAAGTTTACGTGGATTTATTTTCAAGTTTCATAAGATAAAATCTGTCGGGGCGATTGTCGATGTTGAACTGAATCTATCCATGAAATCTTGTGCCATGGCATTCCAACCGTCCCGTTTCGAGGTCTTGGCATGTGTACCAGTCCAGCGCCTCGCCGGTTAGACTCCTGATGAATAACTTCATGATGATTGCTTGATTTTTACCAACTCCAATCAATTTATCGCAATATGACCTTAGATGAGCTCGAGGATTCCCCTTTCCATCGAACATGTCAAATTTGGGCACCTTGTACCCCCACAGGTAATTCAATGTCGGGGTGCATACATAAGTTTTCATATTCTAAACCTTCCTCCCCTTTGTTCGTTTGAATGCTTTTGAGTGCCTCTTTCAAGCTACGAATTTCTTTTGCCACATTTTCATCAGCTCTAGCTCGGGTCTGCCGCTCCACTTCCCCGTACTGATCTGTCTCTTGAGAGGATGCATGCACAATAAATGGTTGGCTTTTGGTCGGATGTGCTAATCCCCCATATTGTTTGTTAGGACTAGTGATGTGTGTCATCTGCTCGTATTGGGTGGCTTGGCAATTTGGGTTGAGTGGGGAGATATAAGTAGGTGGAGGTTGAGATGTGTATGTAGTGAACGGATCATTTTGGAGGTCGGTTTGCAAATTGACCGGGCGAGTGACATTTTGGCGTGAGCTGGTATATTGCGGCCTCTGCGGGGAGCTTTGGGGAAGTGGAGGCTCAAGGGCTTGTGACACGATTGCATTTGTCCCCTGCTCTGGGAGTGGTTCATTCAAGCTAATAGACATGTTTGTGATATTTCGGAGCCTTTCTATTTCGGCTTGCATGATTTCCATTTGCTGCAATAGTTTGGCGAGGTGTTGATCATCGGTGTTTCTCCTTTCTGACGCCTCTGCATCCTCTACAGGAACGGGGATGAGTCCTAAGTTGTTTCGTTCCGGTGCCTCTGGATTAGTCATTTATTGGATGATTGTGCTTCTACCAGTCAACGCGAATCAACCTTTTGGGGATAAGCTAGACAAAAAAAAAAAGTAACCCTTTAACAAATGAAGCAAACCAAGTTAGTATAATATGCAAAAAGTTGCAGGCAATATATAATAATAAGCAAATTGCAAATCAAGTGCGTGTTCTAACATGTTTGGGACCTCTTTATGCCAGAGGTAGGCCTAAACGTCACATATGCGAGGTTGTGATAGATTTGTCCAAGCCGCCCAACTGTAATGCTTTCGTTGGAAATGGCGACCAAATGACGGTGCACTTTTCCCAATTTTGGCATGTCATGATTAGATTTGGATTTATCTATCATTGTCACGCTACACATAATATGCTGGTTGGTCGTTGGGTTGAGAAACCCGTCGACAAGTTTGGTGTCTTCCTAATTTTGGTGTCAATGCCAAGGATTGATCCACCTAGGGTAAATGCATGCATGCCTTAAATAAGGGTGGTATAGCTCTATCTTAAGTTTCTAAGATTTGGTTTTCTAGGCCTTGAGTTCGGCGGACAACTCAGTGAGAAGGCTACGCGGTGATCGACGAACCGATCTAACTCAGCGCGTAACTCTCCTAAAATTTGGATATTTTGAAAGAAATTTGCGGGTCTGTGAAACACGCAGCGTGAGTGTGTGATAGTGTGAATTTTCCAGAATGGAAGAAATATGAGCGGAATGTCAGTTTAATGAAAGCAGTAAAGCAAGTAGCAATTAAAAATAAATAAAACAAAATACAACACAAAAATTAAATGCAAAAAATAATTGTCAAATAATAACCCTAGGTCTGTTGTGGTTAAGAACCTTAAATCCCCAGCAGAGTCGCCATGCTGTAACGCCCCATTTCAACCGGAGTCGGAAACGGGATTACTGCTACATGGTTGGATTCCTGAAATTTGTATTTTAAAGGAGTCGCCACCTAATTATTATAGTGAATTAGGACACTGAAAATGTAGCATAAAATACTACGAATGATCTCCATTTACAGGTCTATGAAACTATGTGAGATTCTAGGTAAGAGTTCTTTATTATCCTAAAGGGAAGGGGTTAGGCATCCTAAAGGATCCGCTAACTTGCGGTTATCCGTTCAAACTTAGGTTTTAAAATTATTGTGCTAACATACAATCTACAATTCAAATGTGTTCTAATTATTAAACTAACAAAATGATATTTAAACTAGGCATGCAAATATTTAAAATAAATATATATTTAACAAGATAGTAATGAAAGAAAATAAACATAAAAAGATGTAATGAAGAGAAATTAGCGATATTTCATTTTGTTTTATTTTATGTGAATGCTTTAACTTTGGGGTGCGCCTCCGGGTACCTGCAAAGACACTTAGTAGAAGAGTTAGTAAATGATAAATAAATTACCAAACAAACACAATGTATGTATATATATATAGATATATATGTAGAAGATATTTTTATTATATAGTGTGGGCTCAGCTAGTGTTATGCTAAGGATACTAAGACATGAGAAGCCAATATCGTTTCGGCTGCGGTCGACTCACCTCCCGGTGAACGATACTATGCATTCTCGTCTAATCTTTTCACTTTCCTCCTCGCCCACATATTCCGTCTTGCTTACCACGGGGGCCTCCAGATCGACGGATAAATCCTTTTTTGGCCAGTGTAGTATCAAGTTCAAATCAACACAATAAATAGATAAAAGGGGGGGCAAAGTCGTCAAACATCAGTCCGACAACAACTGAAAACGGTAGAAATAATGACCACGACCCAAACTCATGGAAACTTCAGAATGGCGGAGTTTTCACTCTGGCGGATGCCAAAAGAATCGGAAAATCAGCTCGATAAGCGATCAGCGATGGCGACAAATGGGCTGAAAATGCAGCGACAAATAGCCCCAAAATCAGTAACAAACATGGCCAAGATCCGTGGCGAATAGCCAAAAATCATCCTAGCAACATGGCTAAAATCAGTCCGAATTTAGACCAAGCAGCCCCAAATTCAATGCCAAAACAATCTGAATTTAGGCCAAGCGACCCAAATTCAATACCAAAAGCAGTCCCAATTTGGTAAAGCGACCTCGAATTTAATGCCAAAGCGATGATCCGTTTGCCTTAGATAATCTGCGATAATGTAACTCACAACGTTGCGTGACTTGTTCAAATTTGGCCAAGAAAAGCGATGCAGGGCTAAAAATACTGACAATTTGGCCTTAAAACTAAGCCCGGCAGGGTGGCGATTCCATTTGAACTCTGCTTCGCGCATTGGCTATGACATACATCATCGTGACTAGTCCTATTGGGGCAATAACTCCACTCGATCATATGCAATAACTGAGCTCTATGCAAGGATTCCCATTGACCACTCTCTGAATAACAAGTTCTTGGTAGGCTCATGGATAGCAACTCGCCAAAGGAAAAGAATTGTTAGAAGAAATTTGCGCCACCTTTCGGTGTGGCGTTTTAGCGATTGTTAATCACACAGAGCACATAAGCGGTACATGAGTAAGGTGCCTATTCAGTTTAATTCAACTTAGCCTGAAACAGCGGTGAAAGGGTACACCAAATTTAAATTCAAAGCCTTTTAAATAAACACCGTATGTTAGCTAGACCTATACATACTTGCATAAAAAAGAGTGTATACGAGTAAAAAATTATGATTAATATAGTATGACTAATTTAGTGAAGAAGCAAAACAGTATACTAGCATAGATATAATTCAATATCGCTAGTAATAGAGAAGCTTATGGAGCATTTGTATGTTGTTATGAAGTCTCTCGAGCGAGATAAAGACATGTAAATAATCGGACAAGCACATAAAGGGCGGGGACGGTGGGTGCATGGGGCGGCTATCTAGACTTAAGCAGTATACATATCATTTTAAAAGGCCATATTGGGCATGGTGGCAGTTTTACACTAGGATATGCAAGGATGATTATGTAACCCATTCAAGAGGTACATTATATAAACAAGGATGACAAGGAAATCAATCTGAATGACATTTTAGATACCTGAGGCATAGGAATGAACAAATAATCGTTCAAAAGGTAATATTCTAATCATTTAAATTAAGATTTGTCATGTTATCATGCTATATACTAGGCCTGCTACACAAATAGAATACTTGATATAATACTAATAATGACCGAGACAACCAGATAAAATCCGACAAACAAACACATGATTACATAAGCGATTGAAATAGAACACCGACTGGACCGTACAACAAGCGAGTTTCCCTACAATCCAAACTTAAGACTACCTCTAATCACTTGGACAATTAGGAGATTACACATCATGCTTTCAAAATGTCATTTATGGCCAAACACATAACATTGGGATATAAGAATAGAGTGCGACATAGCATTTTATGGGAGCATCACATATAGCATTGAAAACAAACCAAAATGACGAAACTAAAGTTCGGACTTGAGGTCCTCATCCTCATTCCATCCCAATGAGACATAAGAGTCAAATTTAGCTTTTTGGAATTATCACTCTAAGTATGCAGGCATGATTCAAACTTAATTATATAAAACCAACTTGAACCAATTTCTCACTATTTAATCAAGCGTAAATAGCAGTTTCATGTCATTTGAGACTTGTTGCGTAACATACTGAATCATAAACAACTATGAATTCATCTGAACAGTTTCATTAACATACAATCACACAATTTAACTAAAAACTAACTAAAGCAATATAAAATTTCAAATGAAATAGGATTACCTATAGAGCAATGACCGAGGCGCGTTTCGACTCGTCGATTCTACTCGAAGAATGTGTATGTGGATACGAATGAAGAAAACAAAGATTGAATGTTTTTTTTTTCTTTTCTGAATCAATACTGGGAGTAAAAGAGATGCTAAATAGATGTAATGCGAAATCAAGTAGAAATCGACCACTAAATGCAAGAATTTTAAAACGAAGAACAAAGGAAGGTCTTAGAAATCAATACTAAAAAATCGGACCCCTTAAAATGAAGAACAAATAGATGATATGCAAGATCAATTCCAATTTCGGGGTCCCCCCTAAAATGAAGAACAAAGGGGTCTTTTATAGGTGAAATATTGGGTTTGAATTCGAAATAAAGCTGTTAGAGGTCTGTTTTTGGACGATTTGTTGTTTCAAAATCGCGGATTTTAGGGAATGCAGGGCATGGGCGTGTGTCGGGTGACAGAGAGGAGTTGGTTGGGACAGAGGTATGGGTATGGCAGAGGATTTGGGGGTGATGGGAGCTGGTTAAGAGGGAAAGAGGGGAAAATGGGCTGGAGGGTTTCTAGGTTTGATGCCTTAAGGGGCGATTCAGGGGGAAGAGAAAAGGGGCAGATGGGCTGCTGAAGAGGGGAATAAAGGATGTGGGCTGATGGGCATGGGCGGGGCGACGGGTAAGGGCTGGGGCGAAGTAGAGGGGAAATGGGCTGATAAAACAAAGGCTGGGTGTTTGGGCCAACTGGTTTTGGCTTGGGCGATTTAAGTTGTGGGTTGTGGGCTGGTAATTATGTAATTAGGTATTAGTTTTAGGAGTTAATTTTAGGTAGAATTAATTAGTGGTAAATTAGATTGTTTAAATTGTGATTAAATTATTTAGGCGCTTTATTAGTTTAAATTATTACAAAAACGGACGTGCTATTTAATTAGTGTTTAATATTTTAGAATGCGACGCTATTACTAAATTGCTTATTTGTGCATGTATTAATATATTATTGATGCATTTTATTATAGAAAATTATTTTGCAAAATTAGTGTAATTTTATAGTTAAGAACTGAACGGGAGGGTCAAAATTGGGTGTCAACAACTTGTCCCTCTTTGTATGGAGATGATGGAAGAGTCTTCAGACAAAGTCGTTGACTTAAAGCCAATTTTGTCTCGATCCTTAGAATTAAAAATGTTGGGCGATTAAGACGAGGCTGACGCAAAATTCAAAATTTTGTCGATTAATCGAGTTAAGGCACGTGAGCTACCATGGTAAAACACCAAGGCGGGCTGATGCAGACTCAAAATTTGTCCCAGTGTCGAATTATGATGACACTGGGTTTTGTGACGGTAGAAAAACCAAAGCGGAAGCAGATTTAAAATTTGTCCCAGTGTCGAATTATGATGACACTGGGGTTATTGGCGTTGCAGGATGCTGGAGGGGAGCGGATCGACATTCGAGGTACAAATTGCTTCGGTTCGCCGTAAGAGGTAGTTCCACTTTGTTCGCAATAACATCATCTACAGATTTAGCATTCCTGAGTCTATCATCACAGACAACGGAGCCAACCTCAGCAGTGGCCTAATGTAGGACATATGCGAGAAGTTCAAGATTACCCACCGCAATTCCACCCCATATCGCCCGCAAATGAATGGCGCAGTCGAAACAGCTAATAAGAATATCAATAGAATCTTGCGCAAGATGATTAGCAACTACAAACATTGGCATGAGCACCTACCTTTCACACTTCTGGGTTACCACACTACTATTAGGACCTCTACCGGTGCGATATCGTATCTTTTGGTATATGGAACAGATGCAGTACTACCAGCAGAAGTGGAGATACCATCTTTGAGAATTATCCAAGAGGCTGAGTTGAGCGAAGCTAAATGGGTGCAAAGTCGTCTGGCGATTAATGTTGATTGATGAAAAAGCGGATGAATGCGATTTGTCGAGCGACTTTACCAGAACAGGATGGCCAGGGCTTTCAACAAAAAGGCAAGACCGAGGATGTTCAAGCCAGGGCAATTGGTGCTGAAACGCATATTCCCTCATCAGAATGAGGCTAAAGGGAAATTCGCACCTAATTGGCAAGGGCCCTACATGGTCCATCGAGTGTTAAGTGGAGGAGCTTTAATCTTAGCTGAGATGGATGGCGAAGTATGGCCTAAAGCTATCAACGCAGATGCGGTAAAGAGATACTACGTTTAGGAGCATTTGTTTTCCATGTAATTCCCTTTGCATTGTAAAACAGATGCGTTCCCTCGGTGGGATATGCATAGAGCCCATATAAGGTATCGCCGCTTCAAATTAGAGAGCCCATTTTGCTTGTAATTGGAACTACGTTCGACCTGATTCCCTTGGCGGATACGTAGGCGGCCATATCGGCTTCGGTCCCACCTTTAGAAATTTTAGCTTTACCAAATTTCGCTTGTAATGAACTACGTCATGACCTGATTTTCTCATGGGGATACGTAGGCGGCCTAAATCGGCTTCGGCCACACCATTAGAAATCTTCCTATGGGCTCGCGTGCAACAAAATGCGATATGAGCAATTTTTGCCAGAGTTAAGTCTTACCCACACGCATCGCATAATGAAAACTGGGACAATTTTGGGAAACGCACCGTGAAGAGATCATAATAAAGATTCCAAATAAGGTGTTCGTTTGGTCAGATTGCGTGTCATATTCGGCAAATTCGACAAGGCTTTTAAACTTTATACGCATGTCATATAAATGTTTTATTTTAAAGATGTTTTGTGCACACCTCATGAAAATGTTTTTGTTTTGAAAATACTTTTGGGACATGCTACGTCAAAATGTTTGCTACCAAACATCTCAACGAGATCAGGCAAGGGTTACAGGTCCAAACAAATCAGGCAAACGAGCAGAAAGATCAAGGCCGCAAAATCAATACGAACCGACCCCCCCCCCCCCAAACTCACAAGTTTTCCTTGTACAGATTCTTTCCCATTAGTAGAAGCAGAAACAACAGTAAAATCTGGGCGAAACAACAACCGCATTCGCAGCATCCAGCAAGTCCGTGCAGGGACTACATCAACAATCAGCAATCGTAGCATTCAGCAAGCATTCACAGCATCCAGCAAGTCCGTGCAGAGACTACATCAGCATCAGTAACATTAAACAAGCATTCGCATCATCCAGCAAGTCCGTGCAGAGACTACATCAGCACTCACAACATTCAACAAGCATTCACAACACTTGACAAGTCCATGCATAGACTACATCAGCGGTCAACAATCACAGCATTCGCAGTATCCAGCAAGTCCGTGCAGAGACTACATCAGCAACCACATCATTCAGCAAGCATTCACAGCATCCAGCAAGTCCGTTTAGAGACTACAGCAAGCAATCGCGGCATCCAGCAGGTCCGTGCAGAGACTACATCAGCAACTACAACATTTAGCAAGCATTCGCAGCATCCAGCAAGTCCGTGTAGAGACTACAGCAAGCAATCGCAGCATCCAGCAGGTCTGTGCAGAGACTACATCAGCAACTGCAGTATTCAACAAGCATTCACAGCATCCAGTAAGTTCGTGCAGAGGCTACAACATTCAACAAGCATTCACAGCATCTAGCAAGTCCATGCAGAGACTACAGCAAGCATTCGCAGCATCCAGCAAGTCTGTGCAGAGAGTACAGCAAGCAATCGCAGCATCCAACAAGTCCGTGCAGAGACTACATCAGCACTCGCAATATTCAGCAAGCATTCGACATGTCCGTGCAAGGACGAAATCTCAGCATCTGCAGCATCACAACAACACAACTGTCATCACATTTTACAGGATAACATTTCTACTCATACAGTTACATTGCTTATAAATTCATGCGTTATCATCCTGCCTTAACAGTTATGCACTAACCGTTTGCTTATGTCTTAGCATGCAAGAGCAGGAGTACAACGTGGATTTTCTATTACAGCGAACCGGAGCAATTTGTTGGGGGGCCAACCTTCCCAACGAATGGCAGAAGCGGCCTCGAGCGTCGGTCCACTCATCTTACATCACCAATAAGCCCAACGTCATCATAAGTCGATACCGGTACACCTCTAAGTTCAAGCCAGTTTATTTTTTAAATTTTATTTTAACATCACGTCGACCCAGTGTCGTCATAACTCGACACTGGGACAAATTTTGAGTCTGCGTCAGCCCGCCTTGGTGTTTGACCATGGTAGCCCAGTGTCGTCATAACTCGACACTGGGACAAATTTTAAGTCTGCGTCAGCCCGCCTTGGTGTTTGACCATGGTAGCCCAGGCTGCCCAGCGTCGTCATAACTCGACACTGGGACAAGTTTTGAGTCTGCATCAGCCACCTTGGTGTTTGACCATGGTAGTCCAGTGTCGTCATAAATCGACACTGGACAAATTTTGAATTTGCGTCAGCCTTATCTTAATTGCCCAACATTTTTAATTTTAGAGGATCGAGACAAAATTGGCTATAAGTCAACGTCTTTGTATGAAGACTCTTTCATCATCTCCATACAAAGAGAGACAAGTTGTTGACACTCAATTTTTACCCTCCCGTCCAGTCATTAACTATAAAATTACACTAATTTTTCAAAATAATTCTAACAATTTTTTAATAATAAAATGCAACAATAAAACATTAATATATGCATAAATAAACGATTTAATAATGACACCGTATTTTACGTCTCACATCCGCACTTGTTGCCTAAATGTCAGTCATAATTTAAGCTATATTCTATTTTTATTAATTCTTAATAATTTTAAATACACGAATAAATAAATAATTTAACAATGACGTCCCATCAAACATTCCTTAAAATTATAGCTACATTTATTAATACCCAAAGCAATTTCATAAGCAATTTAAACCCCCATTTAATTTTAATTTAACATCGCAAAATACGCATAATAAATAAGATTTTACTAACGGCATTGCATGATAAAATATTAAGCACTAATTAAATAGCACGTCCGCATTTATTATTGTAATAATTTAAACTCAAGCTAAAATTAATGAAACACCTAAAGTCATATTAAGATAATTTAATTTTAACTTAAATAATGATAAATATGCACAATAAATAAGATTTTAAATAATAGCGTTGCATTTATAAAAGCATTAAGTATTCTTTAAAAATCATATCCGCATTTATTAATACTCAAAGAAATTTCATAAATATTATTTATAATTTAAACTCCTGTTAAACTAATTTTAATCTAATAATAGCGTCGCATTTATAAAAGCATTAAGCAATCCTTAAATATCATATCCGCATTTAGCATTTAAGTAATTTAATATTAATTTAAAACCTCATTTATTTTCCACTAATTAAAATCTAACACCTAAGATTAATAAAACACCTAAAACTAATACCTAATACCATCAGCCCACTCTAAAGTCGACCAGCCCACTACCCAAATCCCCAAACCCGTTGACCCGGCCCAACTATCCTCAGCCTTTATCACCCCACCCTTAATACAAAACAAAACAAAAAAAAAACCTAAAAAGGGAACAAGAACCCTAGCAGCCAAGGAAAGCCGCCGCAACCCACCGTCCATCGCCCAAATCTCTCCAAAATATTTCCTTACCTTAATAAAGCTTACACCAAATCAACTGCCAAATCGACACCCAATTTTACCATAAACAAGAAGCAATTACAAACGAATCCCCAATGATAAACTTACCAAAATCAGCATTGAGTAAAATCGCACCAATTAATACCGAGATTAATAGGAATTAGTCCAAGTTAAAAACCCAGATTGAAGACTATATAAATGAGTTCAATTACACATAAAAGGCATTGAGAAAATTTGGCAAAAAGCGTCACAAAACGGGCAGAAAACAGAGGGAGAAAGGCAACCCAGTAAGTAATTCAGAATTAGCTTTCTAGGGGGTTAATCACTCAGCATCTAGAGAGTTAGCAAGAAAATAGAGATCATTCATAGGGAGGAGCGAGGGAAATCCAGTGGCAAATCAGTAAGCACCCATAGTGAATCAGTCTAGAAAAGTCAAGAAAACAATCTAAGAATCAATTCTTCGAAGTTAGGAGTAACTCATTACTTCATCGCCTTCAATCGCATAGCAACCAAACCCCGGGTGGATCGACGACTTGATATACTGTCTCGGTTCGCTTCCTGGAGAAGGTAAATCCATCACCCTTTCTGTCTTAGATTTCGCTTACTATTTGTGTGTATGATACATAATTGGTATGACTGATCAAGCATGTACTGAGTGACATTAATGGTTGTTTATGCGTACTGAGTCGACTACTTGAACCTGTTAGTTAAAACCAATCGCTACTAGTATTCATGACTGCAATCGATAATGTAATTCAGATAGTATATGGCGTTAGTAATGTATTTATATATACAGTTGATGATTTCTGACCCTGCCGTGTTATTAATCAAAGTATTAATCGTTACTATACTGGATGAACAATATGATGTACCTTTGCGTATTTGAGTGATCATTTGGTATTTTGTGTGCTGAGTCAAAGTCCCTATATACTCACAAAACTGGTAATCTAATACGTTTTGTATCTAGTCACATCTCTCGAGCTACTTTTGTGCCATGTAAGTCTCTGTCGCATCTCACACTTAAGATATAATAATGCATCAATGTAGTAGGATATATATATAGGAAACAATCCAGTATGGAAACTGTCTAAATAAGCATGAAAGAACCTAGAAATAACTTGAATAGACCTCACTCTAAAGATAAAATGCTTCTGCCTCCTTTTATGTTGCGCATATATGATTAAACTAGCTGCTGGTATGAGTTTGAGGTCGTGAAGTATGTTACTCAAAGTTGTGTGTAGTCTATGTGCATTCGTGTGGCGTGTGTGGCTGATTTCAGATCTTATGTTGGGCGTTGCCGACTTGAATAAGCAGCTTGGTAGATTGTATGAATCTGTAAAATGGCCTAATTGGTTTTGTGAGTCTTTGTTTATTAGATATAAAATATACAAATGGATTGGTACAAGGAAGGAGCAGTGTGACATGTTTTCCTCTTTTGTATACTACATTTAAGTCTGTCTTTGAAATGTTGTTGTTTGCTCGCTTGCCTGTTTTCTCGGAGGAAATATGAGAATTTAAACTTTGGGCTTGCTTATCTATGAAATGCATCAGGTCCGCCTGTCTTTGAGTAAGGGGGAAAATGAAATAATCTATGTGTGCTTTAAATTCTATGACTGCTTATTCCTTGATAAATTTTTGGGCATGTACTAATCCTTATCATTTTTTTTACATAAAATGCATCGGAGCAAAATGAAGAGTCTCATGGCGAGACTCATCACAACTTTCGTCAATGAAGGCCCGCAACATCCATCGCGTTCCCTCCTCGGCAATTCCTAGAAAAAAAAAATAGGACGGAGTCACCCACTTCAATTCCTTTACTCTCTTAACCTTCTTGCCTCATTTTATGTCTTCATTTGTTTATTGTAATTTTATTATCAAACTTTGTAATTAACAGGTTGTCTAGAACAATTAGTCTTTGAATAAATAAATTGAGCGTTAAAATCAGAAATGCATTTCTAATTACTTATTTTAGGGCTTGACATGCATGTCTAAACTTGACCTAACAATTTAGTTTGCATACCTAATCATAAAACTAATGCATTATTTTTTATTAAATTCATAATAAAATTGATTTTCTCATAAGCTCTTTTACTAGCATCATATAAATAATTTATTTTGAATAACCTTCTTATTATAAAATTACAAAATAATTACCTCTTTGCACTATGCCATATATATTAATTTTACAAAAAAATGCATATCGTTTAAATCAACTTTGCGTACATCTATAAAAGGCATGTTTTCAAATTTATACATTTTATATGCATACTTTTAAACTTCGCATGTATATCTCTATAAAATGCATTCTTTCATGAAGCATTGTCATCATCTTTATTTTTTTTAAAATCTTAGCATAATAATTGACCTAGGTTTGAACGGACAACCGCAAGTTAGCGGATCATTTATGGTGTCTAACCCCTTCCATTTAGGATAATAAAGAACTCTTGCCCAGAATCTCTTAAAAGTTTAGCAGACCATTTTTTATGGAGTTAGTGTCGACTTTAACCTAGTTGACATTTAGGTGTCCTAATTCACCAAAACTAATTAGGTGGCGACTCCGCGAACCCTTTAGCACTTAGCAACCTTTTAGCTTTTAGTATTTTAGCACATTTTAGCATTTTATTTTATTTTCTAACATTTTTAAGCAGGAGTGAATAATGTCGTGGTCAAAAAAGGGCGTGACAACTGCAATTAGGGTATCCAAAACCTAAACTTTATGCCTTTAAATCACTAATACCATTCCTTCAAGTCTTAGTATTTTCATCAAACTGATCCCTCTTTCTACATGCTTCGTCTCATGAAAGACTTGATGAATGACTTATCTTTGCTTTAAAAAGATGTATGTATTATATTATCTAATATTACATCTTCTTTATGTATTAATTTGTGTGGAATGACTTAATTATGATTAGAAAATTTAACTTATTTCTGTTGTGTTTGATAGTAAAATGGAAAAAAATGTTTTTCACAAGATGAGCTGGATGAAATTCGGATGGAGTGTGCGCAACACTTCTCAAAGATTCTCCGTGCAACATAATTGTTTGAACGATATTTGTATTTTGGGTTATTCAGACAATATTATGATTTTTGATGTTTATTTAGATAATATTATGTTATTTTGTTGAATTTGATAGCATTATTTGTACTTTTGTTATTCAATTTAGTGTATTTGAACAATTCTATAAAGTATGTACGTTGTTAGTTACAATATGCGTATTCGAGAAATCTATTTAATTATGATTAAATATTTAAAAATTTGATCCGAAATGCAAAGATGTATTATTTTTATGATCACATATAACCGTCTGCCAAAACCGTCACCAAATTATTGCAAAATTTGAAAAAAGGAGGAAAATATTCAAATCCAAAATTCAAAGATGTGACGGTTTTTAACCGTCAAATATAACTGTCACCAAAACCCGTCACACAAATTTGGCAGGAAAATTTAAAAAATGGAGGGAAAATTCAAATTCCAAATCAAAAGGTGTGACGGTTTTTATCTGTCACACATAACCGTCATCAACAACCGTCACAAGATGTGACGATTTTTACAACTGTCATCAGCTCGTGACACCGGCTACAATGACACTTAAAATAACCGTCATGCACCCCCGGAAAGACGGTTAATAACCGTCACCGTATGTCATTTTTCTTGTAGTTCTTATTTATACAAAGTACATAAAATGTGATTAAGTAGTCTACTAACTAATGCATCTTTATTTACTAACAAAACAACGCACTAATAAAAAGACTACAACAAACTACCAATACTTATACTTATACTAATGAAATGACTACTAGGGTGGCTTAACTATCTCAACATCCCCCCGCAAGCTAGGTGCTAAAAATAAATTCTTGACACCTAGATTGGATAACAGATAATGGTGTTGACCTTGTAGCAGCCCTTTCGTGAGAAAATCAACTGGCTGCTCAACTGTAGTAACATGTAGAGTAGACACCAGTCTCTGCTGCACCTTCTCACGTATGAAATGACAATCGATATCGATGTGTTTTGTCCTCTCATGGAAGACTGGGTTTGCTGATGTTACGCCTCGTAAGTTTAAGGTAGTAATTAGAGAACATAATTAAGATAATAGGATTCAAATATTGGATATAAAGTGTACTTATACATGCTAATCCGGAAATTAATATACAAAGGATATGATCCCGGAATAGTTTTGGATGCAACACATGTGGTATTGACTTAGTGTCGTGTATATATTATATTTGGACTTGGAGTTTTCAGATTTTATATAAGATTGATTAGGTGGGAGATTAATTAATTATGAGATTAATTTTAATAGAGATGAGTATAATAAGTGGACAATTTGTGGGACTTGTGCCCTAAAAAAAAGGTGAGCATGCAATTTTCAGCCCATATATACATGTATTATTCATTTCCTAAGATAATTTCAAACTCACTCCCTCACCCTCACTCTCTCTCCCCACCGATTCCCTCCCCTCTCTTCAACCAAAATCCCCACTTTCCATAGCTAAGTTAGAGACGAAAGTGATTTACCTTTCATGATTAAACTCTCCTACAAATTTCTAAGCCAAGAATAACATCCAAAACAGTGAGTAATCGACACTGCTGGACCGAGATTTAGCCAAGAAATTGTGACTTGAAAGATGAACATTTTGGAAAAAAAACATGTAAGAATGATGGATTAAACTTGTAGAATGCATGCATGTCATTTTGGTTTGAAGGAATGGTGAAAATGGCGAAGAACTTGGAGCAGTGGGTACCGAAATATAAGGACTGTTTTGGGAAAAAAGTAAGGTAAGAATTTTTCTTTTTATAGAGTATTTGGAAGATTAAATGATGTTGTAGTTAAGAGATAAACTCACGTTAAAGAAGAATTGGAAATAAGAGATTGCATGTAATTGTTTTTGATGTTGTTGAGCCAAATGGAATGGTTATTACCGATTTTTAGGGACTGCTTTGGTATATCTTGGATTCGATTATTGTTGTTGTTATTGTCACTAATTACATGTTGAAATTGAAAAGAAACATTGATACTTAAAGTTGAATTTGGTTACATGGAAGTATTGAAATATGAAATTGAATTTTAAGGAGTTAAGAGAAGAGTTGGGAAATCATGTTGTTGTGGACCGTGACATTCACAAGTTGTTGGGCATTGTTGTGATGTATTAGGGGCTGTTTTTGGTTAAGTTATAATGCTGGAAATATAAGTTATGAACATGTACATACATTGTGGTAATTACTAATACATGTCTTAAAGAAATTAAAGTATAGAAAGGTGTTACTTTGTATTCTCGTTATTGTAGGTATATGGACTATTTTATGGGATGATATAACTTACTCTAGAAATCATAGAGTTGACGAACGGATTACTATTGTTATAGGTTGGAGTACTAATCGAGACGAGTTGTAGTTATAGAGTTGGTTATTTCGACAATAATATATGTGAAACTATCCCTTCTTCTTTTGGAATGACTTATATAAAATGAGTGTACGGCGGACGTACATGATTTTATTGAATCCTAATTCCTAATGATATGTGATATGATAGTGTCATTGATTTTTTTAATGATGATTTAAAATGATACATGATATGATAGTGTCTTTCATTTAATCCATTGAGAGTTAAATGATGATTTAAATTGCATATGGTTTCTCATGATACTTTATTCGTGTTTGATGTGATTATATCATTTCACCAAGTCCCGGATCGGTCTATGTTCGTGCACAGCCTTGCATTGTTCTACCGAGTCCCACATGGGCCGGGATACGTTATATGTATATATATGATGATTCTATGGTCAGGCATCCATGATAATGATGAGCTCACCGAGTCCCAGAATAGGCCGGGATACATTATATGGACATGTATCCATGATTATGATAATTTCAATGAGTCTCTCACTGGAGGGTCGGGATACGTTATATGCATATAAATACTATGATTCTATGGACAAGCATCCATGATTTTGATATGACTCTCATTTTTATAAGGCACAATTGACTCTCATTTTTATATGGCACATATGTATTGGTATTTGATTATTATACTTGTCTCATGATATCTTTTGGCCAGTTATGATCTTCTTTACAGTACTTAATATTTTACATATTCAGTACATTATTTCGTACTGATCCCCTTTCCTCGGGGGGCTGCGTTCATGCCCGCCGTACAAGTACTCAGTTTGGTGATCCTCCAGTCTAGAATTCTTGTTCAGCTGTTCGGAGAGCTCCACTGATTCGGAGCTTAGTTATTTTGGTACATAACCTTATTTTCGGACTTATGTATATTTAGGGGCACGACGGGGCCCTGTCCCGTCATATTTCATTATCGTATTCTTAGAGGTCTGTAGACAGTTGTGGGTGGTAGATGTGTCTTTGTATATGTGTACGGTTGTGAGCCGTTTTGAATATCTCTATGTTTAGTGGCGGCCTCATCGGCTTGCCTATTTTGTTATATGAATTAGTTGTGACTCCTCGGGAAACAGGTTTATTATCGATGTTTACATTATCCTTGGTATCCGTATGATTATATGTGACAGGTGGGTATAAGGGTGCCCAGGTAGGGCACCGGGTCGCGTCTCGTCGGGTCGAGTCATGACATTTAGTGGTATCAGAGCAGTTCGTCCTCTGAATGTCTACAGACCGTGTCTAGTAGAGTATTGTGTATGGGTATGTTGGGCACCATACTTATACACAGGAGGCTGCCGTGCATTTAGGATTGGATTCTATTCTTCTTACTCTAAGATCGTGCGATAGAGCTATGTTATTAGGATAATTCCTTTCTAAACGAATTATTGTGTTTTCAGCTATCTGCTAAGAAAGCGACAACGCCCGAAGGGCAAATCGTCGATGAAGGAGCTACTAGCGCACCGAGAGTTACGGGGCGTGCCCGATCTATGCTGAGGCGTACCCGGATCGCGAGCTCTACTACACCATCACTTCCAAATGAGCTTAGAGCGGCGGCCAGACACGAGCCTCGGTTTCGGCCGGGCGGAGGATAGTGTCATGAGAGATGCTGATTCTTGACGGCAGATTAGTGGCGGGCAAGCTCATGACGAGTTGAAGTTGACAACATATCTGATAGTTTGAGAGTTCGTGACTTCTTGAGTTGTAATCTTCCAGATTTTTTCGGATCAAAGCCCGAGGATGATCCGCAGGAGTTTATTCGGCAGATGCAGTGTACATTGAGGGTGATCAAGGCTTCAGAGACTGAGTCTATTGAGTTGGCTTCATATCGGATGCGGGATGTAGTGATTAATTGGTATGAGTATTGGGAGTTATCTAGAGGCGAGAGTGCTCCTCTAGCTGTATGGGATGAGTTTACAGAGGCCTTCCTTGGCCACTTTCTGCCTCTAGAGATGAGACGAGCCAGAGTCAACAGATTCTTGCAGTTGAGGCAGAATGGTAGGAGTGTCCGAGAGTATAGCCTTGCGTTTGATTCATTGGCTAGGTATGCGTCTACTATGTGGCTGATATGGCGAATAGAGTGCATCGTTATGTGATGGGACTAGACCGCTATTTGATTGATGGTTGTATGGCGGTGGCTCTTCAGCCAGGTATGAATATTGCGCAGATTCATGTATATGCACAGGGGGTAGAAGACCGACACAGAGGACGTCAACCGGATAGGGATCACGACAGAGGCCAGCATAAGAGGACTAGATCGGCTGGATATTCTGGTGGGTTTCGAGGCGGGAAGCCTCAACAGCAAGTTAGATATTCTTCCCAACCAGCACAGAGCGCACCTCCACAGTCCACATGTAGGAGATTTGACAGTACGGGGTATTCAGGAGCTGTTCAGAGCTCCAGAGCTGCAGGTTCACAGGCGAACAGGGGTTCTAGTCAGTCGAGGCCACGTTTTCCTTGATGTTCTCAATGTGGTAGGTCCCATGCGGGGGAATGTCGTCTTACTATTGGTGCTTGTTTTTCCTGCGGCCGTCAAGGCCATATGATGAGAGAATGTACTTATGTAAGTGGTGTAGGTGGTATGGCTCGGCCTACCGGATCGGTTGTTGGTTCATTTTCTTCTATAGCTATGCGCCCCGCAGGGCAGGGTGTTCATATGCCAGCAGTCTGTGGTAGAGGTCGTGGTGGAGTTTCTAGTTCTGGAAGTCCTTCGAACCACATATATGCCTTGGCTAGTAGGCAGGATCAGGAGGCATCGCTAAATGTGGTTACAGGTATACTATAGATCTTTTTCTGAGATGTATATGCATTGATAGATCCAGATTCCACTTTATCCTATATATCTCCCATTGTTTCTAGTAGAATCGGAATAGAACCTGAGTTGATAGAACCATTTGAGGTAGGTACACCGGTAGGAGATTCGGTCATAGCTAAGCGAGTATATAAAAATTGTTCGGTGGTTATAAATAATCGTCATACCATAGCAGATTTGATAGAGTTATACATGGCTGACTTTGACGTTATTATGGGTATTGATTGGTTGACTTCTTGTTATGCTAATGTCGATTGTAGAGAAAAGGTAGTTCGATTTCAGTTTCCGGGTGAGCCAATTATAGAGTGGAAGGGGAATACATCATCGCCGAGGGGTAAGTTTATTTCATACCTCAAGGCAAGGAAGATGGTCAAGAAATGTTATATTTATCATTTGGTTTGGGTGTATGATACCGAAGCATAGATACCGGCTCTTCAGTCAGTTCCGGTAGATAGTGAATTCCCAGATGTATTCCCAGATGACCTTCCAGGTCTTCCTCCAGAACGGGAGATAGAGTTCACCATTGATGTACTGCCAGGTACCCAACCCATATCTATTCCTCCTTATAGAATGACACCTGCAGAGCTGAAGGTGTTAAAAGATCAGCTGAGAGACTTGTTAGAGAAAGGCTTCATCAGGCCTAGTACATCACCTTGGGGAGCACCGGTATTATTTGTAAGGAAGAAAGATGGGTCGCTGTGCATGTGTATTAATTACAGGCAGCTGAACAAGGTAACCATAAAGAACATGTATCCCCTCCCCAAGATTGATGATTTATTTGATCAGTTGCAGGGTGTTAAGTGTTTTTCGAAGATAGACTTGAGGTCAGGTTATCATCAGGTGCGGGTAAAGAAGGCAGATATTCCGAAGACAACATTCAGGACCCAATAGGGATATTATGAGTTCAGAGTGATGTCTTTTGGGCTGACCAATGCTCCAGCAGTATTTATGGATTTGATGAACCGAATATTCAAGCCATTCTTGGATATGTTTGTCATTGTATTCATTGATGATATTCTGGTTTATTCACGTTCAGAAGAGGAGCATGCAGACCATTTGAGGACGGTGCTTAGGGTACTTCAGCATCAGAGGATGTATGCCAAGTTCTCTAAATGTGAATTCTAGTTGACTTCAGTGGCATTCTTGGGGCATATTATTGGAGCTGATGGTATTCGGGTAGACATGCAGAAGATTGAGGCGGTTAAGACTTGGCCCAGACCGACGACACCTACTGAGGTACGCAATTTTCTGGGGCTAGCAGGATATTACAGAAGATTTGTAGAAATGTTTGCCTTGATTTCAGCGCCTTTAACAAAGCTAACTCAGAAGACAGCTAAGTTCCAGTGGACCGATACTTGTGAGCAAAGCTTTCAGTTGTTGAAAGACAAGTTGACTAGAGCTCCAGTTCTGACTCTTCCTGAGGGACCAGATGGTTATGTCATATATTATGATGCTTCCGGAGTTGGACTAGGTTGTGTGTTGATGCAGCACGACAGAGTTATATCTTATGCCTCCCGACAGCTCAGGAAACACGAGAAGAATTATGCTACTCATGATCTGGAATTAGCAGCGGTGATTCATGCCTTGAAGATATGGAGACATTATTTATATGGTGTTCATGTTGATATTTACACGGGATCACAAGAGTTTCCAATATATCTTTAAGCAGAAAGAGTTGAATCTGCGACAGAGACGGTGGCTAGTTACTGAAAGATTATGATGTTGATATTCTGTACCATCCTGGGAAAGCAAATGTGGTGGCAGATGCTCTTAGCCGTAGATCTATGGGTAGCTTGGCGGATGTGCATCCAGACAGAAAGGAGATGGTTCGTGAGATACACCAACTAGCCAGCCTTGGAGTCCGTTTGGCTGATTCTAGAGATAGTGGCGTTGTTGTTCGAGGAGTTGCTGAGTCCTCTATCATAGAAGAGGTAAAGATACATCAGTATGAGGATCATGTTCTGGCACGGTATAGAGATGCAGCTCTTCGAAAGGAGAAGACTGTATGTGAGGTTGCACCTGATGGAGTGCTACGATATGAGGGTAGATTGTGTGTGCATGATGTTGCAGGGCTACGACGACATGTTATGGGAGAGGCACACAATGCCCGTTATTCTGTTCATCCAGGGTCAACGAAGATGTATCATGACCTCATATGTTTGTATTGGTGGGATGGCATGAAAAGGGACATAGCGGAGTTTGTTGCTCAGTGCCCGAATTGTCAACAGGTTAAGGTCGAGCATCAGAATCCTGGTGGATTATTGCAGGAGATAGAAATTCCAACTTGGAAATGGGAAGTGATTAATATGGACTTTATTACAGGCTTACCTCGCACTCAGAAAAGTGTGACTTCATATGGGTGATTGTGGATAGGCTGACGAAATCAGCCTATTTTTTACCAGTCAGGACTACTTATTCAGCGGAAGACTGTTGACACCGAATTTTGACCCTCCCGTCCAGTCATTAACTATAAAATTGCACTAATTTTGTAAAATAATTTTTATGATTTTTTATAATAAAATGCAGCGATAAAACATAAATACGTGCATAAATAAATAATTTAATAATGGCATCGCATCTTACGTAGAGTTTTAAACACTTAGAGGTCGAGCACCGCTTTCATCTTCAAGAATACCTTTCCTTACAATCCGAAAATTAGAAGGCTTAGGCAAGAACATAAAAACAAACCCTTTCGTCTTCCTCGTAAGACTCCGTCACGAATCAGTAAGTATTCTCAAAGCAACAGCTTCATTCCATTTTATCGCATCGCACAAAACTCCGAGTGGATCGACACTTGATACGCTGCCTCGGTTCATTTGTCCGAGAAGGTAAATCTATCATTCCTGTCTGCTAATTTGTGTGCTCTGTTCTATATGTACTGGTTATGATTTGTTAGTGTCATTATATGGATCTGAATCGGTTTCTCTGGCCTCGATTTATATCTGGGTTGATCACATGTTAGTCTGGGAATACTTAAGTTAAAAGCTTAATGTGTGCTTGTCTTGTTATTAAGTGCTAAGCGACATCATGTTTGTAAACCTTAATCGGCGTAAATAAATACACCATCCCGAGTTAAATCTATTATACTTTGGAGGCTTGTTTTCTCACCGTGTGCTAGTCGATTCTTTGGTTTTGTATATCGTAATGTTGGTCGTAGTTTGTAACTCCATCCGCGTTCTTACTTCGTGAGGTGAATGTACTAAGAAAATACACTTAAAATATGTATGTTATCTAACTTATAATGGTATAAATCGACAGCCTATATACGTAAGAAACGCCATCTTAATTCTCGTTTGTTTATCTCTATGCTGATTTTGTCCAAATCGGTGGGTGTCGATATCGCTCATACGCGTTAAGTGAGTTCGTTGGTCGATTTTTGTTTGTTTGTTAAAACCTCATAACTTTGCCTTAAGCGCGTTTGGGTGAAACATTGTTTGGAATGGCTATTCAGTTAGTTGAGAGGTTGTGTCATTACTGAATATGTAAACAAATTAGTATAGATGTGTTGTTAGTCCTTATGGCGAGACTATGTTTTCATATAAAATTAGAGTAATGTTTAACGAATGAAAGTATAGTCCAAATTTGATTATTTGATTCATTCCCAACATGAGTGGGTCGCCTTGTTTATTACTTGTCTCGATGAAATATTAAATTTGAACCAATTAGGAAAACCAAGCATAAAAACGTCAAAATGGGATAGCTCCTGAAGTACTGTTTCGGGATTTGATACATACTTAATCTGAAATCTGTAGGTGTCGGTTCCATTTTTTTTGCATTTTTAGATTCTCACATATGTTGCATACCGGAAACTTAAATTCAAATCGGCTCTTTGAACATAGTCGATGTTAGAAGTCTGAAGCATGTTTGTCATGATATGTTGTTGGCTGTCCCGGAAATATCTAATGATTGCCTCCAACTCATACTTGAGTTCACTGCATAAGGAACCCGAAATTGCTAATTATGCCTGCTACAATCAGCTGAATCATGCTATGATTTCTTTTCTCTTGTTAGAATACTTAAGGATCAGTTAGAATAAATCTATCGGATAAAATTTCAGCCCCCTATCAGCTCGTTTGCCTTCTTCTTGTTTGAAATTTCTGCCTAATCAGTAGGCCTGTAAGTCTTTGTTTTCATTCCTCACTGTCTGGCCCATGAATATATCTGGAGTAAGCCCATTCAATTTGCTAACTGTTATTCATTATTAAGCCGTATCACTGTAAGTCCAATCATCTAGTCTAAATGTCTATCTCGTTAAAAGATGAAATTCTGAACTGCCGTGTTAACCACTGTGATGTGCCTGCGTAGATTGAATAAGAAAATACTTGTCTGTCCAGTTCTTCTCCTTTATTTATCCTAAAATGTACATTGATTATAACCATTACTATATGTTTATTGGTAAATATATGAAGAAGTATATCTAGTATGTTGGTCTGGTCTATTCTTTTATAATGTGGGTTACTTACTTTCAGATAATATACATCTTTTAAGTTGCTCCCTTGATTCCTGCTTTGTGAAATCTGCTGCGATTGATATGTTGTTGGGCTAAGCCCACTTGTCTGTTCTCTTTATAAAATGGTTGACTTCCCTATACACTTGGGTCATTTTTATCTGGAAATGAGTATTGGGGACTACCTATGTGGTGTGGGCCGCTGCAGTAGAATAAAATTGGATTATGTATATCTCCGTGGAGTTTATATGACGACGTCATTTTATTTGCATTGCTAATATGTTCGAATGTGTACTAATCCTTTTCTTTTCTTATTTTTACATGGCATGCATCGGGAGAATAATTAAGAGCCTCGGTATGAGGCTCACAATGGTCTCCATATCACCAACCGCATTTCCGCCGCAGGGCTTCCAAACAGCTATAGGAATAGATGGTGTCGCCATCCGTTCTAGACGCTACAACTACTCCAGTCTCATTCCTCTCTTTGTTTATTTACGCATTTATTTATTTGTTCATTTATTATTGCCATATTCATTAACCTTGTAACTAATAGGATAATTAACTCTAAATACATTGAAATGGTAGTGTTAAGGAAAATTCATCCCTTATTTATCCTAGGTTCGTCATATATCTAAATCCAAATGATTCAATTAATCTTAGCTATGCTTTAGTTAATATACTCCTTCTTATCTACTCTCAAGAAATAAAAAAAAAAGGATTTTTTCTCATAAACTTTCCATAAGCATCATAGGAGTAATTTACTAATTTACCACGTTTCTTAGTATCTCTAAACGTTTTGCATACACAAATAAAAGTTATTTCATAATTAACTTTATATATAATAGTCTTAACCTTGCATATACTTATAGGAGTAATTTATCATTTTGCTTTTTGTCAAATAAAATAAATTCATGTCTTATAAATGTATAATTAGCTTTACATATTTTGGTGAAGTATTAGAAAAATCCTTTTTAGTCATCAAAAATATATTTTTTTAGATACCTGCCACATCCTTTACTTAAATAATCTTTTGCTAAAACGTACATCTCTTAGCCAAATAATTAACCTAGGTTTGAACGGACAACCGCAAGTTAGCGGATCCTTTAGGGTGCCTAACCCCTTCCCTTTAGGATAATAAAGAATCCTTATCCAGAATCTCATTAAGTTTAGCAGACCATCAAATGGAGTTAATGTTTACTTTAAACTAGTTAAACATTTAGGTGTCCTAATTCACCCAAACTAATTAGGTGGCGACTCCACGAACCCTTTAGCATTTTAGCATCCCTAGCACTTTTTTTTTATATTTTAGCAACCCTTTAGAAAATAAATGTCGCGGCCGAAAGAGGGTGTGACAAAGACTATGCAAGATTGTACCTCAGGGAGATAGTGAGACTTCATGGGGTCCCCACATCTATTATATCGGACAGAGGAGCTCAGTTTACAGCTAACTTTTAGAGAACGTTTCAGAAGGGATTGGGGACACAAGTGAGTCTCAGCACAACATTTCATCCTCAGACTGATAGGCAGACTGAACGTACTATTCAGACACTGGAGGATGTATTGAGAGCCTATATTATTGACTTCAGAGGTAGTTGGGATGATAATTTACCACTCATTGAGTTTGCCTATAATAATAGCTACCATTCTAGTATTCAGATGGCACCATACGAGGCTTTATATGGGAGGAAGTGCAGGTCACCTATTGGTTGGTTTGACATAGGCGAGACTAAGTTAATTGGCCCAGACATGGTTCAAAAAGCTGTTGATAAGGTGAAGATTATTCAGGAGAGATTATTAGCAGCCCAGAGTCGACAGAAGTCATATGCAGATAATCGACGTCGACACTTAGAGTTTCAGATTGGTGATTGGGTATTCCTGAAAGTGTCACCCATGAAGAGTGTGATGAGATTCGGTAAGAAGGGGAAGCTTAGCCCAAGATACATTGGACCTTATCAGATTATTCGTAGGATAGGCAAGGTTGCCTATGAGTTGGATCTTACATCTGATTTGGAAGCGGTACACCCAATCTTTCATGTATCGATGTTACGTAAGTGTATTGGTGATCCTTCTAGAGTATTCCCTGTAGATGATGTTCAGGTGACGGAGGAGTTATCTTATGAGGAAAGTCCCATAGCGATACTTGATCATCAGATTAGAAGATTACAGACCAAGGATGTGTCTTCTGTCAAGGTATTGTGGCGAAACAATAATAGGGAAGAGATGAGTTGGGAAGCAGAAGATGAGATGAAGAGGAAGTATCTTCACTTGTTCCCGATGCCTGCAGGTAATTCAGTTCCCTACTTGACTATTTTGATCTGGTGAATTTGTGTTGTATTGTGGCCCTGTGAGGAATCTTTGGTTTGTTGTGTATAGGTTGGAAGGTATAGTTATAAAGGAGACTCTGCCGAAATTTTTATAGCCTAAGACCTATTATGAACATTTGAGGACGAATGTTTCTAAGGGGGGAAGGATATTACACCTCGTAAGTTTAAGGCGGTAATTAGAGAACGTAATTAAGATAATATGATTCGAATATTGGATATAAAGTGTACTTATACATGCTAATCCGGAAATTAGTATACAAAGGATTTGATCCCGGAATAGTTTTGGATGCAACACATGTGGTATGGACTTAGTGCCGTGTATATATTATATTTGGACTTAGAAATTTTCAAATTTTATATAATATTGATTAGGTGGGAGATTAATTAATTGTGGGATTAATTTTAATAGAGATGAGTATAATAAGTGGACAATTTGTGGGACTTGTGCCCTCAAAAAAAAAGGTGAGCATGCAATTTTCAGCCCATATATGAATGTATTATTCATTTCCTTACATCATTTCAAACTCATTCCCTCACCCTCACTCTCTCTCCCCACCGATTCCCTCCCCTCACTTCAACCAAAATCCCCACTTTCCATAGCTAAGTTAGAGACGAAAGTGATTTCCCTTTCAAGATTAAACTCTCCTACAAATTTCTAAGCCAGGATTAACATCCAAAATAGTGAGTAATTGGCACTGCTGGACCGAGATTTAGCCAAGAAATTGTGGCCTGAAAATGAACATTTTGGAAGAAAAACATGTAAAAATGATGGATTAAACTTGTAGAATGCATGCATGTCATTTTGGGTTGAAGGAATGGTGAAAATGGCGAGGAACTTGGAGCAGTGGGTACCGAAATATAGGGATTGTTTTGGGCAAAAAGTAAGGTAAGAATTTTTCTTTTTATAGAGTATTTGGAAGATTAAATAATGTTGTAGTTAAGAGATAAACTCATGTTAAAGAAGAATTGAAAATAAGAGATTGTATGTGATTGTTGTTGATGTTGTTAAGCAAAATGGAATGGCTATTACCGATTTTTAGGGACTGCTTTGGTATACCTTAGATTCGATTATTGTTGTTGTTATTGTCACTAATTGCATGTTGAAATTGAAAAGAAACATTGATACTTAAAGTTGTATTTGGTTACATGGAAGTATTGAAATATGAAATTGGATTTTAAGGAGTTAAGAGAAGAGTTGGGAAATCATGTTGTTGTGGACCGTGACATTTACAAGTTGTTGGGCATTGTTGTGATGTATTAGGGGCTGTTTTTGGTTAAGTTATAATGCTGGAAATATAAGTTATGAACATGTACATACGTTGTGGTAGTTACTAATACATGTCTTAAAGAAATTAAAGTGTAGAAAGGTGTTACTTTGTATTCTCGTTATTGTTGGTATATGGACTGTTTTAGAGGATGTTTTGATATGGATTAAGAGGATGGATTAACATGAGAAATAGGTGTATAAATCACCTTGGTTGTTGTAGTTGTTGTCTTATATGGAGTATTTTGGATTGTTTTGGTTATATCTTTAAGTTGCATCTTGTTATTGGTATTGTTGGCTTTGTTTGTAAGTTGTGGATGTACATATAAATAGGGGAGGTGCTGCCCAAATTTCTATAGAAAGGAGAGTCGTCATTCGATATAACTTACGCTAGAAATCATAGAGTTGACGAACGAATTACTATTGTTATAGGTTGGAGTACTAATCGAGACGAGTTGTAGTTATAGAGTTGGTTATTTCGACAATAAGATATGTGAAACTATCCCTTCTTCTTTTGGCATGACTTATATAAAATGAGTGTACGGCAGACGTACATGATTTTATTGAATCATAATTCCTAATGATATGTGATATGATAGTTTCTTTGATTTTTTTAATGATGATTTAAAATGATACATGATATGATAGTGTCTTTCATTTAATCCATTGAGAGTTAAATGATGATTTAAATTGCATATGGTTTCTCATGATACTTTATTCGTGCTTGATGTGATTATATCATTTCACCAAGTCCCGGATCGGTCTATGTTCGTGCACAACCTTTCATTGTTCTATCGAGTCCCAGAATAGGTCAGGATACGTTATATGTATATATACGATGATTCCATGGACAGACATCCATGATAATGATGAGCTCACCGAGTCCTAGAATGGGCCGGGATACGTTATATGGACAGGTATTCATGATTATGATAATTCCACCGAATCTCTCACTAGAGGGCCGAGATACGTTATATGCATATAGATACTATGATTCTATGGACAGACATCCATGATTTTGATATGACTCTCATTTTTATAAGGCACAATTGACTCTCATTTTTATATGGCACAGTTGTATTGGTATTTTGATTATTATACTTGTCTCCTGACATCTTTTGTCCAGTTATGATCTTCTTTACAGTACTTCATGTTTTACATATTCAGTACATTATTTTGTACTGACCCCCTTTCCTCGGGGGGTTGCGTTCATGTTCGCAGGTACAGGTACTCAATTTGGTGATCCTGCAGTCTAGGATTCATGTTCAGCTGTTCGGAGAGCTCCACTGATTCGGAGCTTAGTCATTTTGGTACAGAACCGTATTTTCGGACTTATGCATATTTAGGGGCACGACGGGGCCCTGTCCCGTCATATTTCATTAACGTATTCTTAGAGGTCTGTAGACAGTTATGGGTGGTAGATGTGTCTTTGTATATGTGTACAATTGTGAGCCGTTTTAGATATCTCTATCTTCAGTAGCAGCCTCGTCGACTTGCCTATTTTGTTATATGAATTAGTTGTGACTCCTCGGGAGACAGTTTTATTACCGATGTTTACATTATCCTTGGTATCCATGTGATTATATATGACAGGTCGGTATAAGGGTGCCCAGGTAGGGCACCGGGTCGCGGCCCTTCGGGTCCGGTCGTGATAGCTGCTATTTGGATAGCTGACTTGCTATCACTGAATAGATGAATAGGTTGCTTTACTTGTATATTGAGCTCAGAAAATAGCCCAGAAATCTACACAACTTCATATACTGCAGAGGCAAGACTCATGTATTCTGCTGAGCTCCTTGAAATGGTATGCTGCTTCTTGGACTTCCAAGAGATAAGGGAAGATCCAAAAAATACTAACTAATTTGTGACAGACCTCCTGGTGTTGACACATGATGCCCAATATGCATCACAGTAAGCAGACGGGGTTGTAGACTCTACAGCAGGCATGAAAATCCCCAGTCCTGGTGCTTGCTTCACATATTTGACTACCCTCTCTGCTGCTGTCATGTGAGATACCTTTGGTGCTTGCATATATTGACTGAGACATTGTACTGCAAAGGCTATGTCAGGCCTTGTGTTTGTCAAGTATAATAATCTCTCAATAAGTCTTTGATACTCAGAAGGATCAGTCAAAAGATTGTCTGTGACTGTCTCTCCAGAATCAGCTGTTGTGTCCCTCAGATGTTGATCATATGCATGAGCGGTTAACTTAGCATTCTACTCCATTGGAGACCCTGCTGGCTTAGCTCCTATCAATCCCATATCAGCAATTAACTCCATCGAATACTTTCGTTGGTGCATCACAATTCCACTTTTATTTATGGCAAACTCAAAACCCAAAAAATATCTTAGTTCACCCAAGTCTTTAATCTTGAAGTGCTGCTGCAATGTGGTTTTTGTTTCAGAAATGAGTGTCTCATCATCTCATGTAATAAGCAAGTTATCCACATACACCAAAATCACTACTATTTTGCCACTGACTTTCTTTGTGAGAAGTGAATAATCCCTGTGACTTTGAGTAAAACCAGCAGACAGTAAGGCAGTGATCAATTTAATATTCCAATGTCTTGATGCCTGTTTCAAACCATATAAAGATCTGAGGAGCTTGCATACCTTCTCTTGCTTGTGATCCACCCCCTGTGGTATGCTCATATAGACCTCTTCATTTAAATCCTCTTGCAAGAAGGCATTAAACACATCCATTTGATGCATGTACCACCCTTTAGCTGCAGCTATAGATATGACAGTCTTATAGTGACCATCTTGACAACAGGTGAAAATGTGTCTTGATAGTCTATTCCTTCCCTTTGGTTATATCCTTTGGCAACAAGTCTTGTCTTAAATCTTTCTATCTCCCCAGACGCTTTGTATTTGATTTTGTAGACCCACTTACACCCAATGACCTTTTTTCCAGTGGGCAAGTCTACTATCTCCCAAGTATTGTTGTCCTCCAAAGCTTTAATCTCTGTCTTTATAGATTCAACCCATTTTCTGTCTCTTGCTGCGCTATAGTAGTTATGTGGTTCACAATCTTCAGACATCTTTGCCACACAACTTTGGTAGGACACTGTAAACCAGCATAGTTGAGATGATTGGACATTGGATATCTAACAGTATCTGAGTGAGACACAAAATCTTTCATCCAAGTAGGTGGTCTCCTTAGCCTGGAAGATCTTCTTGTTGCATCATCTGACTGGTCACTGACATTTTGTACACCTCCATGTTGAACATCATTTGTACAAGAAGGAAACCTGTGAGTCACTTCTGGTGAGTGAGCATCACCAGTGTAAGGTGTATGATTTGTACCTGCATCAATATTTGACAGCACTTCAACATGATCATTAGTGTTAGTTTCTCCTACTGTATCCCTAGAATCAGGGATGTTCCTTGAGTCTTCATCAGCAACATTATCATCATACATTCCAGAATAAGAATCAGTATGAATGTGATTTTTATCCTGTGAACCACCATCTCCAGCTCCTTTAATATCTTCAAAAGGAAATATATCTTCATAGAAATTGACATCTCTACTCACAAAGATGCTCATTCTATCCAAGTCTAGTAACTTGTATCCTTTCTGTTTAGTAGCATACCCCAACAGTACTGCCTTGATTTCCCTACTCTCAAATTTATCCTTCTTGACTAGGTTGGTTGCATAACATAGGCAACCTATAATTCTCATATGAGCTAGAGAAGGTGGCTTGTTAAACAACTTTTTATAGGGTGACATCTTCCCAACCACAATAGATGGTATCTTATTAATTACATACACTGCAGCCTTCACACATTCACCCTAGTACCTTGCTGGTAAGTGCCCCTGGAATTTGATAGCTCTTGCAATCTCCAAAATATGCCCATGCCTCCTCTCAACTACACTATTCTGCTGAGGAGTGTACACACAACAGCTCTGATGAATAATGCCAAGTTGTCTAAACAACTCAACACAATTATGATTAAAAAAATTGTTCCATTATCAGTCCTTACACTTTTAATATTCTTATCAAATTGATTTCTTATTTATGTAAACTGATTCTTAAGGACAGTAACCACATCAGATTTGACACACATCAAATACACCCAAGTCCATCTAGTAAAATTATCTACTATGGTTAAAAAGTATCTCATACCACTATGAGTGAGAGCCCTATAAGGCCCCACATACATCAAGATGCAACTGACAATAAGTTGAAGTGAAAACTTGGAACACACAAAACATTCTTAATGAGATCACCTCCATTCAACTCAGCTACTACGATGCGTATTGTGGTGCCCTATCACGATGGCGTGCACATGACCTGCATTATCTGTAAGCTCATATTTGTCAATTAACCTCTTATCAGTAACCATGTGATTGGTTGCCCCGGAATCAACAATTCAACTATGACTATTCTCAGTTACATGAATATCTGCCATGTGAACTTTAGGAACATGAATATTACCATAAGATCCCCCAGCCTGTTGATTGAGCATTGTAACCACCTGCTGATACCTCTCTGGAGAACATGATCTCAACATGTTGTTGAGCTGGTCATGCTGCTCCTGAGATAGTTGTGTCATCCCTGCCTGATATTGTCCTTGCCCTGCCTGTTTGACATGTTGAACATCTTTTTCCTGTGTCTGCCCAGCCACAACTGCATTGGCATTCTTCTTGTTTTTTTTGTCATCTGGATAACCATTAAATTTATAGCATTTTTCTCTTATGTGTCCATTCTTCTTACAATAGTCACAATACATCAGTCTATAACACATCTCTCGATTATGTCCCTTCATGTTGCAAAAATCACAATATAATCTCGATCTATTATGTGGACTAGAGGTTTTACTGAACATAGCTGAATGCTCAGTGACTTCTCCCCCTGCATACTTTCCAGTAATCAGCCGCTAACTCTCATCTTGTGCCACCATAGCGTACGCCTGTTTTACACTTGGAATAGGTGCCATTAGGAGAATATGACTCCTAGCCTGATTATAACCATCATTTAACCCCATTAAGAACTCTAGCAGTCGTTGATGTCCTAAATGTGCTACATATTCCTTAGGACTAGTGCAATCACATACTGGAACTAGAACAATAGAGTTAATCTCATCCCATATGTCTTGCATTCTAGAATAATAACTAGATACGGGAGATACACCTTGATGAAGCATAGTCAATTCCTTTCGCAACTGATAAACTCTAGATAAATTTATTTTGTCAAATCTTTCACGCAAATCCTTCCATACAGCAGAAGCAGAAGATTTATACATAATTCCACTAAGCAAGTTTTTGTTTACATTCCTTATGATCCACGACATGACCATCACACATCGTTCCCACTGCTTAATCAAACTAGCACCATATGTGTCTCGTGTAATTGATCCATCAATGAATCCAATTTTATTCTTCGTCAACAGATTTAACCGCATCATTCTACTCCATAAGGTATAATTTTTCATTCCTATTAACTGTATTTCGATTTGCAATCCAATAGCAGATTCAGATCCACTAAAAAAATGGATGACTATGATCTACTAATATCGATGTTGAATTCGAACTTTTAGCCACATTTAGTGTTGCGACTGGATCCATAGTTCATGCAACGTATATAAAAGGAAGAAAGAAATGTAGAATATCACAATAGAACTTGAAATTAGCAAAATTGAGGACTCAACTCACTGCAGAAATCGATCGCAGAATCGCGAAGAAAAAAAATGCACAGATCGCAAATCACTAGATTTTCGGCTGGAAAATCTCTCAATTTGCTATGTCGAGCTTTGATGCCATGTTAAAACAACACAATTAGTGCAGTGATCAAATTGCATTGTGAGATCCATTGATTGTGGATCGATCTATGTAGGAAATCAGAGAAGGTAAAGAAGAAAGAATAAAGGAAACGAGAGATATGAACGAATTTGTGGGAGCTTTTCTGTTGTATTGCAACTGAGGCCTCAATGCCTTATTTATACAAAGTACATAAAATGTGATTAAGTAGTCTACTAACTAATTGCATCTTTACTTACTAACAAAACAACACACTAATAAAAAGACTACAACTACCAATACTTATACTTATACTAATGAAATGACTACTAGGGTGGCTTAACTATCTCAACATGCATTCTTTTTTAAACAGTCTAACAAAAAAAGTAAGACAAACTTTTTAAAACGGAAGGAGTAATAAATTTTTTATTGTTAATTACAATTTATCAAAGACACTTTTTTGTGATTCGGTATTTTAATTGTTAATTACAAATTTATCAATGACACCTTTTTATGATTGTATTAAAGTTTCAATTCTTTTTTTTTTAGAGTTTAAGTAATCAAATGCATATTTTCTATTTGACATATTTAAATTTTAAAAAATAGGAGACACTTTAAATGAATGAAATATTAATATCAATAAAAAGTATGAAAATTAATAAATGTAGAAAGATAAAACCTGATTCAAGAGAGGAATAACTTGATTTCAAAATAATTTTCGCTCTTTCAAAATCTGTAACCCTTGAAACTTGAAAAAGAAATCCAAAGTATATCTTCAGCTCTTTTTTTCACTCAAAATAATGTCTGGTCAATTTATTTTGGGTATATGGAGAACAAAGATTGAAGAGTTTAATTGGAGTTTGAAGAATAAAAAATCAAAGAGAACTTTTATGTTTGATAAGTGATGAGTATTGAGGAAAAATTAACAAGTGTTTAGAAAAAACTAAAAAAGTTAAATATAAAGTACATTAATTATTAGAGAAAAGATGTATAAGCTACATTCTTGACATGAAATCACATGTCCCTAAAATATTGTGTTTATGAATGGTATTTTACATCTTTCACTCACCAACTTTTCTAATTCTTTCCCAATCCCCGTCCCAAGCTGTCACATTTCTTCCCCATTTATGTTTTTTTTGTTGATTTCTTTTTTTATGGTAACAATAGTACCTGGTATTAGTAGTTTAGAAACAAATTATTGTAGTAGATATCTTAAAAAAAAAGAAATAATACTTATAAAATAACATGGGGCCTCTCAGCAGTGGAGTTGTTTGGAGTTTCTTTGGTGGACAATATAGAGCCAAATCAGACTCGTGAGGTCGGTGAACTAGGTGGAAAGTGCAGGTCAGCGCTGTGGAGATAGAAAGGTTGATGGATGGATCCTTCCACTGTCTTTGAACCGAGACTAAAAGAAATAATACATATAAAATAACATGGGGCCTCCATAATTGGGGGCTCTTAGGCAATTGCGTATGTGGCCTATAGGTTGAGCCGACACTGCAAAAGATCTTCTCTTTGCAAATTACCTCGTAACAATTAATAGCTGATGAGTCCAACAAGCTATCCCGCCTTCAACGAGATGACACCCAAATATTTCACGTATGACCCAATTTAGGACTCAACTTTTAGTGTTAACGAGACAAAATGCTTTTAGAAGTTAGAACTGAGATTAACAAGGCTAAGTGCATGTTTGGATTGACTTTTAGATATTCAGAATCAATTCTGGGTACCTACTTTCGTGAAAATCAGAAATTAAAGATGTTTGGTGTAATTGATTCTCGAGAATCAATTTGTCGTTTATTTGATTTGAATTTTCTTTCTTTCTTTATTACCCTCTTTAATTTTCATCAACAACTCTATCCACTTTCATTATTCTCTTTAAATATCTAGAAATAATTACTAAAAATATATATATACAACTTTCATTGCCCTCTTTAAATATCTAGAAATAATTACTAAAAAAATCAAATATACAACTTTCACTACCCTCTTTAAATATCTAGAAATAATTACTAAAAAAATCAAATATACAACTTTCATTACCCTCTTTAAATATCTACAAATAATTACTAAAAAAAACAAATATACTACTCATGTTGTTATCTAATTTGGATCAATCACGGGTTTTTAATATATCTTCTTCATCAGAGATGAATCACGTTCGAGACTTAGTCCGCAATCAAATTATAGAGTACATGCAAAATTAGTATTGTAATAATATTTAAATACTATTTGCACTTTAAATTAGTATTGTAATAGTATTTAAATACTATTTGCACTTTAAATTAGTATTGTAATAATATTTAAATACTATTTGCACTTTAAATTAGTATTGTAATAATATTCTACTAATATTTAAGTACTATATTGCACTTTAAATTCTATTATCTATTTGTAATTTTTATTTACATACTTCCATCTATTTATATGTATAGTAATTTTTATTTATATGTATGTCAATTTTGATAATTCTACATTCAAAATCAATTTTGTTCAAAACTATCCAAACATAAATCAATTATAAGAATCACTTTTACATTATTGCATTCAAACATAAATCACTTCTGCCAGAATCAATTCTGCCCACCGCTAATCCAAACATACCCTAAGTACATTATTGAATCCCACATTCCCAACCAATACTTGTCATAATTTTGGGTAGCCTATTGTATTGGAAAACCATATTTGGGTGATAATTTAAGAATGACCTAATCATTGTTAATAAAAACAAATGAGACCGTAGTCACAAAGTTATGCAATGCATCAAAACATTCTATAATTTGCAGCCATTCTCAATCTTAAATCACAGTTCATAATAAATGATCTTTTCGCAACTTGTTTATAATTGTGGAACCTTGAAGCCACGACACAGTTTTGTGATTATTTACTTATTGTTTTAAGTTTCTATTCTGAATTAGTATTGTAGTAGGATTTTTACTAACATAGAGTATTAATGGTCAAATTTATTTTTTCAAAGCATAGTCAATAAGGGTAACTTGGTGAAATGAACAGTTAAATTACAATGACATATACAATCATAAAGTCTTTTATAAGGATTGTTATTACGTCCTCATCATAGACTGAATGACTATCAAACTCTTAATCTACGCACATGGAGGGGCCATCTATCTATTTAATATTTTAATTAAAAATGATAAATACCAAGTCTCTAAACTAAACTTCTTCTCTTAATTGTTTGCTACTAAATATATAACAAGTCGATGGGATTGGGATTAAATAATAATTGTCATTTCAACGTGCATCTATTGGTGAGATTGAGAATTTCTTCAATTGATAATAAGCCGCCTCTTGTAATGAAATGATGTTATAAATAAAATAAATTAGCAAAATCAAATTACAGTTTTTTCCTCTTAATTCGTTTTTGTTGAAGTCACCTGATCTTAAACAACAATTTACTCACAATTTTTGCCTTATCCTTCTTATGCAAAAGATGGTGCTAATAATATAAGTTGTTTTTATTATAAATACTAGAAGAAGAAGAAAGATATTTGTCAATAACATTTTTGTTGTCATATGTTGGATGTTGTTGTCAAACGTGCTTTTCGCAACAAAAAAATTGTTGCATACCGTTGCAATAACCTCCGATGCGGAAAAAATTCGCAACAATAAGTTTTTTTTTTTATTGTAATTTACGTTTTCAGTAATAATATATTAAATTTTTGTTGTTATTTATATTTTTAAGCAATAATATATTTATTGTTATTAAAGTTTTATTGTCAATTCTATGCTTTCTTGTAATGATACTTGCGATTATTATCAGTCATAAATGAAAAAGGCCGTAGTATTTGTCGAATATAAGCTTGACGGATTATTTAATTGTTTCTTACCTCATCTTCTCCTTTAAAATAATGGTAAAGTCGTAGCACAAGAATGAATATTGGAATATACTTGAGGTTTCTTTCGTTTTTTTCTACTCCGGCAATGTCGTAAACATTACAAAAAGAAGAAAAAAAAGGAAAGAAACATAAATTACCCTTTAAAAAAAAAAAGACATACAATAACTTTCTGTCCTTACTTAAATATTTAATGTTCTTAGTACATGTTTGGCAAGCTTTTGGAATCAGAAACACTTCTTAAGTCAAACAGGTACTTTCCAGAAGTAGAAATACTTTTTAAAAAAGTCAAAAAGTGTTTCTAGATAAGAAGAGAAGCAGAAACATTAATTTGGTGTTTCTCGAAAAGTGTTTCTCGAAAAGCCTTTTTTGCCCATTAAATAAATTTTTTTTGAACTCATTTACCCTTTTCTTTTCACAAAATTCATTTTAATCTCATATAATATCCTCATATAAAATAAAAATTTAGGAATGGGGGTAAGGGTAGGGCGGGGGAAGAAATCATATTTTTTAATAATTATTTTTTATAAAAGTAACAAAAAATATTGAAATAGAAATTTGAGGATGGGGTAGGGCAATGTGGTGGGTTGGGGGTATGGGGTAGGGAGGGGTAAGAAAAAAATTCCTTTCTTTTTTTATAAAAGTAACAAAAACATGAAATAGAAATCTGAGGAGGGGGGCAAGAAAAAAATTCATATTTTTTATAAATTGTTTATAAAAGTAAAAAAAATATAAAATAGAAATTGAGAATGTGGTAGGTGGACGGGGGAGGGGGAGGTAAGAAAAAAATTCATATTTTCAACCATTTTTTATAAAAGTAACAAAAAATATGAAATCAAAATTTGAGGATGGGATAGGGAAATGGAGTGGGGGTAGGGGTAGGGCCGGGGGGTGGAGGGTAAGAAAAAAATTCATATTTTTTATAAATTATTTATAAAAGTAAAAAAAAAAAAAATTGAGAATGTGGTAGGTGGACTGTTAGGCGTATTTTGTATACACTTTTTGATCATTTTTAGTTAGTATTTTTTCTATTTTCGTTTAAATAAGTGTCATGTTAGGGTCGTTTTTCTTTCTTTGAGTTACAGCGGTTCAAAAAGGCAAAATGGCGAAAAGGAGCGAAAAGTGGGCACAAAATGAGGGTCCCGGGACAAAAAAGACGAAAGTTAGCAATTCAGGACAAAAGACTTCAGCACCGCGGTGCCGTGCATAAAGGACCGCGGTGCCATAATTACTGAGAGGTTGCAGGACTTTCGGCACCGCAGTGCCATTCTGTAGGACAGCGGTGCCAATGCGGGGAATTTCATATCTGAAGTAAATTTGGCCAAGGGCAGAAAGATCCATAGGACACGAAATTTACAACATACTTAAGCCCTAGGGATTAGTCTAGTGAAATGGAGTTGGACATTCTATCACACAACACAATTGAAGACAACTTGTCGCACCCGATTTTGAACTCTCAGGCTTGAATGCGCGACGGAATGGTTATCCTCCCCAAAAAATGTAAATAAAATGTTAAGAATGTTCAAGGGAGTCGCCACCTAATTAATTTGGGTGAATTAGGACACCTAAATGTTTAACTAGTTTAAAGTAAAACATTAACTCCATTTAATGGTCTGTGAAACTAAATAAGATTCTGAGTAAGGGTTCTTTATTATCCTAAAGGGAAGGGATTAGGCACCCTAAAGGATCCGCTAACTTGCGGTTGTCCGTTCAAACATAGGTTAATTTATTTGGCTGAGGGATGTATGTTTAGAAAAAGTTTATTCAAGTAAAAAGGATGTGGCAATATCTAAAGGATATATATTGATGACTAAAGGGTCTTATAAGATTCATAGAAAATATATATGCAAAGTCGATTATTTTATTCTTGACAAAAGTAAGAAAGTGATTACTCCTAACAAGATAATGTAAGGTTAAGATTCTTATAAAAGGTTGATTATGGGATTATTATTTTTATACGTATGTGCGAAAATTACTTCCAATAATATTTATGAAAAGTTTATGATACAGTTTATTTCTTAAGGACTAAATATGGAGAAGTATACATTAATTACATGACTAAAGCATAGCTAGGATTAATTATTTTAGATTTACACTTATATGATGAACCTAGAATAAATAGGAGGTGAATTTATCTTTAAACTACCCTTCCAAAGTATTCAAAGACTAGTAGTATTAATTATCCTATTAATTACAAGGTTAATAAATACAGCAATAATAAATGAACAAATAAATAAATGCGTAAATAAGCAAAGGGAGGAGTGAGACTGGAGTTGTTGTAGCGTCTAGAACGGATGGCGGTACCATCTATTCCTATAGCTGTTTGGAAACCTTGTGACAAGAGTGTGGCGGCGATATGGAAATCATGATGAGTCTCGTACTGAGACTCTTGATTTAGCTCCCAATGCATGTCAGATAAAAATAAGAAAGGAAAGAAAAGAATTAGTGATGTCCAGCTCTTTATTCAGTGACGTGTAAGACCGGCGTGGATAGAAAACAAACATGTAATCTATACATACAAAGAAACTACACTAGATTAAGGAGGGGGCATGCTTCATGATTTTGAGATCGAGTATAACCAAGAATTAAGAACTATGATTAGTTGTAGCATAAAAAGGGATCATTTCAATTTCATCATACCAAAGATATGTGTAGCCAATACAGGATCTCATGCCAAAGCATTTTTTTTTTTTTAAAAAACGAGGGGGCAGAAACAGGATAGACATTCCCCTTAGGCATCAAAGTTATCCCATACAGATCTTGTAGTAACTTGAAATCATCAATTCTACTTAGGAATATATCAAACCAAGTGTACCACAATATATGCAAGAGAATCAGAGGACATTTAAATGTATGCTGGCCAGTTTTATAAGATAAACATGACATGACATCTTGAACAGAATGCAACATGGTCAGAACAATTGTCAAACAAATTTTAACCCAATAACTGTCACACTTTTATAGACTTCAATTACACCCAAGACAGTGGAAACAAAGTAGAATAAATATTATGATAGATATTATGCTTGTATAGTTAGCTTAAAGTAAATACCTTACCATTTTTTAAAGAGATGAGAACGCGGGGGTTTATTTTACAATTAAAATGTTTGTTACTTTTCTCGGGAGGATAACACGACATTGTAAATCGTATATCCTTGATCTTAGTAACATTTTGATTGGAGGTCGGTCTTAAGTTATTAAAATATAGTAGTGATATTTTGGAAAATAAGTAAAGATTTGAATCTTTTGAACGTAGACGCGCATACAAACACATAATCACCTTTTGAAATTTGGGTTGTTATTACATATATGTGGACATATAATCTTTCTTATGATGTTTTGGAAAATGAGTAAGAGGTTTGAATCTTGAATATAGGCACATAAATATAAACACACATAATTCCTTTTGAATTTTGGTTGTCGTTATTTTCGGGAGCATGTTGGCTTGATTTTAAAATTCGGAATTAGACCTCGTAATTCCTTTTACTTCCCGCTAGCTATTTGTCAGGAGAAGTATTTATTTATAGAGAAAGTTACAAGAAACAACATATGTAGTGAATTTCGGTTTTAACAGTTCATCATGATTAATACTGATTTTTGAATTAACATATCAATACATTCCTACTAAACATCCAGTTGCATACTAGCAGGTTAAAACAGAATATCCAAGTCAATGTTTACACAACCATCAGCATACAACCAACAAAATGGATCTACGACCCTTATACAATCGTTATACACTCAATCATACCCTCATAAAGTATTATCGAAGCACACGCACATGCTCAAAACAGAACCGACGCTACAAGTATCGAAGGCTACTGCTGATAGACCTATCTGGAAACAGTGGCCGACCCAAATCGAACAAGTTTGAACAAAATGATACAGACACCATCATGCAGAACACATAGTATCAATTAGACAATTAAATAAATGAAAGAGAATGGGTTTTCGGACCTTTTGTGGGTAGCGAACTGAGGCGACGACAAATGTTTTTCTAGAATCGTCGACGAGAAGTTCGCAAAAGGAACTGTTTGCAAGAATCAATGACAATAAACTGGAAGCGAGGAAGGGATTCTAGGCTTCGACTGCTAAGAGTAATCTCGGCGACTGATGCCTGATTGATGATGCCTTCTGCATGTCTAAACGTCGGTACTTATAGCCCCTGTTTAGGATTCGCCCTTATGGTAAGTCTAGGATGGGTGTTAAGGACGATTTGTACTGATTTTTCGAGTGATTGTTTACCAAATATAGGTGCTGATTTTGGACCATTCTAAGGGCTGATTCGCGGATGATTTGAAGAGGATTTTGGTGTGATTTTAGGTGTTGTATGGTAAGGTTTGACTTCTGAAGTTTCGGTTGTGGCAAGTTACCATTTTAGGGACGATTTTGATATTATTCTTGTTGGAACGATTTGGTTATGACTGAGGCGAGGATTCGATTTGGTTACGCCAGATTTTCCTCCTGAAAATCTGGCGAGATTCGTGGGTAGGGGGGAAGGGTGCATGCGGCGGATGGGTTGAATGGAAGGTATTGCAATTAGGTTTGTTTTGTTGAAGAGGGTGAGGGAGAAGGAGATCCGGGCCTTTCTTTGAAGTGGGCGGTCGAGGGTGAGTTAAAGGTTAAAGGAAATGGGCGGGTCGTGGGTTGAAGGGGTGAGGGTTGTGGGCCGCGGGTTTGACGAAAATAGGGTGGGCTTGGGGTATTTTAATTAAGGGATGGGAATTGGGTTAGTTAAATTGGGTATTTAATTTAAGTGGGTTATTAGTTTAGGAGCTAATTAGTAGAATTTAATTTAGGTAGAGTTTTAATGTTGTGTTCTAATTCTAGGTGTATTAGATTATTTAAACTGTGATTAAATTATTTAGGTGTTTTATTAGTCTAAGCTATTATTATCCTAATAAATGTGGGCATGTTAATTAATTAGTGCTTAATATTTACAATGCGAGACTTTTATTAAAACTTATTTATTGTGTGTATTTTGCGATGTAAAATTGCGGTTCTAACAAAAGAAAATTGTTTAAATTTATGGTGATTTATTTAAGGGGGCTGGACAAAATTGGGTGTCAACAGTTGTCCCTCTTTGTATGGAGATGATGGAAGAATCTTCGGACAAAGACGTTGACTCATAGCCAATTTTGTCTCGACCCTCAGAATTAGAAATGTTGGGCAATTAGGCAAGGCTGACGCGGACTCAAAAATTGCCCCAGTGTCGAGTTATGATGACACTGGGCTATGGTGCAGAAAGTAAAGGAATAAAACAACTGGCTTGAACCTGAGGTGTACTGCTATGGCTTATGGTACTTGGTTTTATGGTGATGTGGAACGAATGGACCGACGCTTGAGGCCGCTTCTGCCATTCATTGGGAAGGTTGGCCCCCCAACAAATTGCCCCGGTTCGCTGTAAGAGAAAATCCACGTTATGCTCCATCATGCGCCTCGTAGATTGAAGCTAAGATAGAAGCATTAGTGCGTAACTGTCAAAACAAAATAATGTAAGAATGTAAATTTTGTGTTATGATTGTAGTCAAATCGTATATGGCATGATGTGATGATACGCCGTCTTGTATGGACGAAATGCAAATGACGCCTTGTATGGGCGTTGTCGTCTTGTATGGACGAAATGCAAATGACGCCTTGTATGGGCGTTCTCGTCTTGTATGGACGAAATGCATATGACGCCTTGTATGGGCGTTCTCGTCTTGTATGGACGAAATGCAAATGACGCCTTATATGGGCGTTATCGTCTTGTATGGACGAGATGCATATGACGCCTTGTATGGGCGTTATCGTCTTGTATGGACGAGATGCATATACGCCAGATGGGCGTTATCGTCTTGTATGGACGAAATGCAAATGACGCCTTGTATGGGCGTTCTCGTCTTGTATGGACGAAATGCAAATGACGCCTTATATGGGCGTTATCGTCTTGTATGGACGAGATGCATATGACGCCTTGTATGGGCGTTATCGTCTTGTATGGACGAAATGCAAATGACGCCTTGTATGGGCGCTATCGTCTTGTATGGACGAGATGCAAATAACGCCTTGTATGGGCGTTCTCGTCTTGTATGGACGAGATGCATATGACGCCTTGTATGGGCGTTCTCGTCTTGTATGGGCGAGATGCATATGACGCCTTGTATGGGCGTTCGCTTGTATGGGCGAGATGCGTATACGCGCAGTATGGGCGTTCTCGTCTTGTATGGATGAGATGCAAATGACGCCTTGTATGGGCGTTGTCGTCTCGTATGAACGAAATGCATATGACGCCTTGTATGGGCGTTCTCGTCTTGTATGGACGAAATGCAAATGACGCCTTGTATGGGCGTTCTCGTCTTGTATGGACGAGATGCATATGACGCCTTGTATGGGCGTTCTCGTCTTGTATGGACGAGATGCATATGACGCCTTGTATGGGCGTTCTCGTCTTGTATGGACGAAATGCATATGACGCCTTGTATGGGCGTTCTCGTCTTGTATGGATGAGATGCAAATGACGCCTTGTATGGGCGTTATCGTCTCGTATGGACGAAATGCATATGACGCCTTGTATGGGCGTTCTCGTCTTATATGGACGAGATGCAAATGACGCCTTGTATGGACGTTATCGTCTCGTATGGACGAAATGCATATGACGCCTTGTATGGGCGTTCTCGTCTTGTATGGACGAAATGCAAATGACGCCTGGTATGGGCGTTCTCGTCTTGTATGGACGAGATGCATATGACGCCTTGTATGGGCGTTCTCGTCTTGTATGGACGAGATGCATATGACGCCTTGTATGGGCGTTCTCGTCTTGTATGGACGAAATGCAAATGACGCCTTGTATGGGCGTTCTCGTCTTGTATGGACGAGATGCATATGACGCCTTGTATGGGCGTTATCGTCTTGTATGGACGAGATGCAAATAACGCCTCCTAGGGCATGGATAAAATTTGTGTTATGCATAATCAAAGCTAGATGAAATAATTAAAGTGTAAATGATGTAGCCTGAGTAACGAAAGTGTGGTTTTTTTGCGAGATGTATTTGATGTAGACTTGTTGTAGATGAACTTCGTGAGCGGATCTGTTGTATTGGAATGTTGTTGTCCTCCTTGTTCCTGTTGACCTGCAAAATTCACTCAAAGAAAAATTGTGAGTTCGGGGAGGGGTCGGCCGATTTGTGTTGGCTCTTGATATCTGCACGCGTTGTCTTGTCTGGACATGTAACCCCTGTCTGATTTCGAGTCTCGGTCAAAACATTTGTTGAAAAATATTCTATCTTGAGAAAATATACTTATATGTGCTAGTAGGAAATTATGTCGATATTTGAATAGTGACATGTTGTGAAACAAAGCAAAACTTCCTTATCCGAAATCGGCGGTATATTCTCCCATACTCTCGGTGCTCCGCTGCCGTCAGGCTCTCTTTTAAAATTTGTCCCAGTTTTGGGACATGGAACCCTTAGCGTAAATTAACCATGTCCATTGATGTCATTTGTAGTAAAGCCCTTAAAATTGTCCCAGTTTATGTCGATCTTTCGAGCATATGGAATCATATTTGTCGGTGTCTTTTCGTGGCGAAATCCTTAAAAAATTGTCCCAGTTTTGACTGACGAAACTGGGTCAGATATATGTCGTAGATTTGTCTGGACATAATGCTGATAACGTCGTCGTCTGGGCGTATTGCTGCTGGCGTCGTTTTCGGACTTCAGGCCGATAACGCCGCGTCCGACGGGCGTGCCGCTTCCTGTAGAATAAATGCTCCTGCAAGCTAAGCTTGAGAAAACGTTAGTGTATACCTGTTTAAACAAAATGATAAATACATATGAGAAGTGCAATTTTATGGGTAGAGATGTCGTCCCTGATACGCCAGATGAATACTGAGATGTTGTCCTTGCACGGACATGCTAAATGCCGCAACTGACGAATTGCCATGATGCTTTTGTTGGGTGCGATGCGTTGGTTGCCAATTTAACTTTATGCCCGCGCTGAGGCGCTAACCCTCGTTGCGGAATTCAGAATTCTGACTGTGGATTGTCGATGCCTCTTTCTGCTTCTGCTGCTTCTGATGCGGACTTTGAATTTTGGATTGTTGTCATATCCTCTGCCTCTGCTGCTTCCTTCTGCTTCTGCGAAGAAACTTTTGCCGTATTTTTTACTTCGGCTATTGCACTTTCTGCTTCTGTTAATATGAAAGACCTGCGCTCAAAGAAAATTTGTGAGTTTGGGGGGTGGTCGATTCGTATTTGACTTCGCCGCCTTGTTCCTTGATATCCGCGTGCCTGGCCTGTTTGGACTTGCAACCCCTGTCTGGTTTCCTACATTGTCCCAGTTTTAAAAAGGGTGTTTGTCCTAAAGGGGTCTCAATGGAGTTGCTTATATGTTATGTGTATTCTTGTTATTTTCAGAACGAAGGGAAAGTTTCCTAATGGTGTGACCGAAGCCGATTTAGGCCGCCTACGTATCCCCATGAGGGAATCAGGTCATGACGTAGTTCATTACAAGCGGATATTGGGTAAAATTCTAAAGGTGGGACCGAGGCCGATGTGGCCGCCTATGTATCCGCCAAGGGAATCAGGTCGAACGTAGTTCCAATACAAGCAAATTTTGGGGTGAAATTCTAAAGGTGGGACCGAAGCCGATATGGCCGCCTACGTATCCGCCAAGGGAATCAGGTCTAACGTAGTTCCAATTACAAGCAAAGTAATAGGGCTTTTCTAGAAATGGGACCGAAGCCGATATGGCCGCCTACGTATCCCGCGAAGGGAATCAGGTCAAACGTAGTTCAAATTACAAGCGAATATTACACGGAAAATAAAGCACTCTAGATGTAGTATCTCTTCACTGCATCTGCGTTGATGGCTCTCGGCCACACTTCGCCATCCATTTCAGCTAAGATGAGGGCCCCTCCTGTAAGCACTCGGTGAACCATGTAAGGCCCTTGCCAATTAGGCGCGAATTTCCCTTTCGCCTCACTTTGATTAGGGAATATACGCTTAGACCACCGTCCGGTTGGAAGTTTCTTGGACGTACCTTCTTATTAAAAGCTCTGGCCATTCTGTTCTGGTAAAGTTGTCCGTGACAAACTGCATTCATTCGTTTCTCATCAATAAGCATCAATTGTTCGTACCTACTCTGTATCCATTTGGCTTCATCTAGTTCGAACTCGGATGATTCTCAAAGACGGTATTTCCACCTCCACGGCAAAGACACTGCTCCATAAACCAAGAGATACGGTGTTGCTCCTGTGGAGGTCCGGATTGTAGTACGGTAACCCAAGAGGGCGAAAGGCAAATTTCCATGCCAATGCCTGTAGTTATCTATCATTTTCCTCAGTATCCTCTTGATGTTCTTGTTGGCCGCTTCGACTGCTCCATTCATTTGTGGTCGATATGGAGTAGAGTTGCGATGAGCGATCCTGAACTTCTCACACATTTCCTTCATCAGACCGCTATTGAGATTGGACCCGTTGTCGGTTATGATTGATTCTGGAATTCCGAACCGACAGATGATGTGGTGATGAACAAAATCCACTACTATTCTCTTGGTCACAGACTTGTATGATGATGCTTCTACCCATTTCGTAAAGTAATCAATCGCCACTAGGACAAACCTGTGTCCGTTTGACGCTGCCGGCTCAATAGGACCAATGACGTCCATGCCCCAAGCTGCGAATGGCCATGGGGAACTAGTGACGTTGAGTTCATTTGGTGGCACGTGAATCAAGTCGCCATGGATCTGGCATTGATGGCATTTTCGCACGAAACCGATGCAATCCGTTTCCATCGTCATCCAGAAGTAACCTCCTCGTAGTATCTTCTTTGCTAGCATGAAACCGTTCATGTGGGGTCCGCACATACCTCCGTGTGTTTCCTCTAATAACTTGTTTGCTTCTTGAGTGTCAACACATCTTAACAAACCCAAATCCGGGGTTCTCCGATAAAGGACCTCGCCGCTCAGGAAGAAATGGTTTGCTAACCTCCGAAGAGTCTTCTTTTGTATGTTGGTCGTGCCTTCCGGGTACTCACCTGCCTTGAGATACCTCTTGATCTCGTCATACCAAGGTTTGCCCTCTGATTCTTCATCTATCTGAGAACAATAGGCTGGCTGCTCTAACACATCTACTTTGATTGGGTCAATATAGTTCTTGTCTGGATGTTGAATCATGGAGGACAAAGTTGCTAGAGCGTCTGCAAACTCATTTTGAGCCCTCGGAGTATGTCTGAACTCTATCTTAACGAACCTCTTGCGCAATTCTTTCACGCAGTGTAGGTACGGAAGTATCTTCCTATTCTTGGTGACCCATTCGCCTTGCACTTGGTGAATCAACAGGTCTGAATCCCCTACGACCAGCAACTCTTGTATGTTCATGTCAATAGTCATTCGGAGTCCTAGTATGCACGCCTCATATTCTGACATATTATCGTGCACGGAATCGAGCTTTCGATATTGGGTAGTGTTGCCCAGTTTCTGATACCAAAACTGCTCCGATACCTACTCCTTTGAAGTTCGCGGCGCCATCGAAGAACATTCTCCAACCTGGATATTCCTCTAAGATGTCTTCTCCTACAAACATCACTTCTTCATCTGGAAAGTAAGTCCGCAAGGGGATGTATTCCTCGTCTACCGGATTCTCTGCGAGATGATCTGCTAATGCTTGCCCTTTGACTGCCTTTTGGGTGACATATACGATGTCGAATTCACTTAAAAGAATCTGCCATTTTACAAGTTTTCCAGTAGGCATAGGCTTCTGAAAGATATACTTGAGCGGGTCCATCCTTGAGATGAGGTAGGTGGTGTATGCGGATAAATAATGTCTGAATTTTTGTGCGACCCAAGTCAAGGCACAACATGTGCGTTCCAGCATTGTGTAACGAGCTTCATAAGGTGTGAACTTTTTACTCAAGTAGTATATCGCTTGTTCCTTCCTTCCCGTCTCATCATGTTGTCCTAACACACATCCGAACGCATTTTCCAATACGGATAAGTACAACAGCAAAGGCCTCCCGGGTTCTGGAGGCACCAAGACCGGCGGATTTGACAGATACTCTTTGATTTTGTCAAGGGCTTGTTGGCACTCCAATGTCCATTTAGTGGCAGCGTCCTTCTTTAACAACTTAAATATTGGTTCGCATATCACTGTTGATTGTGCTATGAACCTGCTGATATAATTCAAACGACCGAGAAAACTCATCACTTCCTTGCGATTTTTCGGAGGAGGCAGTCCTTGAATGACTTTTATCTTCGAAGGATCCAACTCTATTCCCCTTCTGCTCACAATGAAACCCAACAATTTTCCTGCTGGGACGCCGAAGGCACACTTTGCCGGATTTAACTTCAGGTTGTATTGCCTTAACCGTTCAAAAAAACTTCTTCAGATGGACCAAGTGGTCTGTAGCCCTCCGTGACTTGATAATGACGTCATCTACGTAGACTTCAATTTCCTTATGGATCATATCATGAAAAATGGTAGTCATGGCTCATGTAGCACCTGCGTTTTAAGTCCAAATGGCATGACTCGATAATAATATACCCCACTGAGCGAACGCGGTCTTCTCTGCATCTTCTTCGTTCATTAAGATTTGATGGTACCCAGCGAAACAATCGACAAACGACTGCAACTCATGCTTCGCACAATTGTCGATGAGTAAATGAATGTTCGGAAGGGGGAAATCATCCTTAGGGCTTGCCTTGTTGAGATCCCTGTAATCAACACAAACTCGTATCTTACCATCCTTCTTTGTTACTGGCACAATATTGGCTAACCAAGTAGGGCATTTTGCTACCCGAATGACATTTGCGTCCAATTGTTTGGAGATCTCCTCCTTGACTTTCAAACTCTGATCCGGCTTGATTTTCCTTGGTTTTTGTTTCACTGGAAGGCATGATGGTTCAATGGGCAACTTATGAGAAACGATGTCTGTGCTTAGACCTGGCATATCATCATAAGACCAAGCGAATATGTCGACATACTGCTTCAATAGGGCCACCAAATCTTTTTTCTGTGCGGTATTCAAGTGAACGCTGATCCTTGTCTCTTTCGCGTCTTTATCATCTCCTAGGTTCACTGTTTCTGTTTCATCCAGATTAGGTTTCGGCTTATCCTCGAACTCTCCTAACTCTTCTGTTAATTCTCCCAACGGGAAATTTCCTTCGGGTTCTGTTGGATTATTCTGACTTTGTTCGCTTGTTTCATGACATGTCACATTTTCATTATCGACAAGTACACTATTTTGTATGCTGAAAGAAAGGGAATAAAGAGCGTTGATTAAAACATAACTTGTTATTAAAACTTCAAAAGGTAAATAAGCTCATAAAACTGTGTTCCATAATTCAGAAAAAATACGAATTGAATTTGTTTAAAAACGTCTAATTATTAATTCTACCTGCATCATGAAAAACAAAGGTTGGGGTACAGGTCCAGTTGCTCAAGACATCTCCTGGCTCTGCACTCCAAATGGTCTGGTCATCTGTGTAGTCTTCCAAAACCGCATGACACTCTGCTTCTTCCTCAGAAATGAAAAGGCCTTGAAGTCCCTCCGCAAGAATGTCTGCATCCTCCTCTTCTGGTAGCTGAGCAGGGTATGCTTTGACGAATGAATGATTCAGGGGTGGAACAGGTCTTGGCAGGTGAGACTCACCCTTCCTTCTGAGGTCAAATAACATCATCCCCTCGGCAGTGGGCTGATATCCTAGGCCAAAAGTGTCCTTCTTCTCCGGCAGGTGAATCGGCTCTGTGATTCCTCCTAATTTTGGTCCAAGTCCTCGACCTGGCTCGAAACCATTTTTTAGCATCTCTCGGGCCACCATTTTGGGAGTGCGAGGTAGTTGCATCCCTTTAGCCTTGCTAACGTCTGCGATCTTGCTCATATGGTAGACAGATCCATCCAGCTTCTCCATACTCTCGATGACTGGAATTGCTCCTCTAGTGTTAGAAATATTGTCCTTGTCTCCTTCAACCACAACTTCATGATGATTCCAGATGAATTTCAAAACTTGATGCAAAGTGGAAGGGACGGCTCCGACCACGTGGATCCAAGGCCTACCGAGTAACAAATTGTAGCATGTGGATATGTCCAATACCTGGAATTCTATCTCGAACTCTGCGGGCCCAATCTGTAGTGTCAAGTCAGTCTCGCCTGCGACGCTCCTCAGGGTCCCATCGAAACCTTTCACCCTTGTGTAGCTCTCACGGAGTTTCCCAATGTTGACTCCTAAAGTTCGAAGAGTATTCGAAGGGCATACATTAACAGCTGACCCCCCATCAATCAAGACTCGAGAGATAAACTTATTAGCACACTTGACTGTTATGTTCAACGCCTTGTTATGACCCCGACCTTCAGGAGGCAATTCATTCTCATGGAAAATTATCTTTTGCACCTCTTTAATTTGCCCGATCGTTTGAAAAGTTCTCACCTGGCCTCACCGGCACATGAGCTTCTTTCAAAACCTCCATCAAAGAGGTTCGGTGGTTCACGGAATTCATCAACAGTGACAATAGAGAGATTTGTGCTGGTGTTTTACTCAACTGTTCTACAATGGAATAGTCTCCTGTAGGCATCTTTCTCCAAAATTCCTCTACTTCTAGTTCGGTCACAGTCTTTTTCTGGGGTGTCTTTCGCGATACTTCTACAGATGAGTAACGTTGTCCGGACCTTGTCACCCCTGCTGCAACAACTTCTACCACCTGTTTCTGTTTACCCTCATTATGTTGTTTGATCGAATGGCTCCATCCTGGTACTAAGACTGACATCAGAGGCTTATGACGGCTCAACTCTACTTCCAACGGCGCCCTGACCTTGGTGGTAATCACATGAGCAATGTGGGCTGAAGATCCCCTGTCTCTTTCTCCTTGATTGGTACGATAGTCCCTTCCATATCGTACACATCATCAAAGGTGATCATGTGCACGCCAGCATTGTCGTGATTTGGCAGGGGATTGTTGTTGACATTAGGGGAAGGCTCTTTCAACCGAATAGCTCCTTCTCTGATTAGCTCCTCAATTCTGTTTTTCAAAGCATAACAACTATCTGTATCGTGTCCTGACACTCCAGAGTGGTATGCACAATGCTTATTCTCATCATGCCATGGTAGGAGTGGGTTAGGATTTCGCCCTGGGATTGGTTGTATAAAACCAGCGGCTTTCAGTCTTTCATATAGTTGGGAGTATGGCTCAGCCAACGGGGTGTATGGTTTTGTGGGCCTCATCTCGGTGTTGGTTCGGGGTCTAGGTGTGTTTCGTGCGTGGTATTGTTGTGGGGGTGGGTATGCTGGTCGGTTTTGTGAGGGATTTGTGTGGGCGAACGCTCGTGGGTTGTATATTGGCTGGGTGGTGTAGATAGGTGAAGGTTGATGGTATGTGGAAGTATTTTGGCTAAAATGGTCATATGGAGGATTTTGGAATGTGGGGGTTTGGTATGTTTGGGGTTGGTATGTTTGGGGTTGGGGTTGGTATGTCAGGGCCCGATTCGTTTTGTGTTGTTGCACCGCCATGATAGTGGTCGCCCATCCTTCTTCTTCTTATTCATCCCTCCCATCGACTCGATTGTATTGCTTTGCTTGTTGCTTCGCAAAGCCGCCGTGTTCGTGATCCTACCGTCTAAGTCCTCTTCCATAAAATCTCCCATTTTTACCACTTCGAAAAATCAGCCCAATAACGCTGATCAACCTCTCATAGTACGTGGGGTCCTTCAAGGATTGTACAAACAGTGTTGTCATTTCACTTTCTTCCATAGGTGGCTGGACCTTCGCTGCTTCAGATCTCCACCTCATCGCATATTCCCTAAAGGTTTCTATTGACTTTTTCTCCAATTTCATGAGATAGAATCTGTCCAGGACGTTGTCCGTATTAAATCTGAATCGCCTACAAAGTCTCGTACATCGCCCCCTAACTACGCCACTTTCTTGGATCCTGGCTAGTATACCAATCCAAAGCTTCTCCAGTCAAGCTCCTAATAAACAACTTCATGATGATTGACTGGTCCCTTCCCACACCCACTAATTTGTCGCAATAGGATCTCAAGTGTGCACGAGGATTACTCTTGCCATCAAACATGTCAAACTTTGGTACCTTGTATCCAATGGGCGATTCGACGCCGATCGATGCATAAATCCTCGTACTCCAATCCCTCATGACCCTTGTCCATCTGGAGGTTCTTAAAAGCTTCCTTCAAGTCGTGAATTTCTCTGGCCATGTTTTCATCTATCCCAACTCTTGTCCTCTTCTCCATCTCTTCATATCGAGCAAACTCCGGGGAGGGTATAGGTACGGGTGTGAGATGTGGTGCACGTCAAATATACGGGTGATCCGTATTGTTTATTATGGTATGTCATCGGTGCGGGTTGAGTAGGTTGGTTGTCTTGGGCGGGTAAGGTGGCTTGTATTATCTGGGGCTGAGGTGTGTGCGGGTTAGGGTCATTTATGGTCTGTGGGTTATGAGGAGGTGTGTTGTCGTGTTGTGGCTTTGGGGGCTGTGGGTTATGAGGAGGCGTGTTGTTGTATTGTGGATTGGGAGGTCGTGGGTTATCTGTTGGGTGTTGGGGATGGCGTCGAAAGGACGGTGAATTAGGAAGTGTGGGTAGTTGTGTGTTGAGGCTTATAGATAGCTTAGTAATCTCCCGGAGTCTATCCATTTCTGCTTGCATGACCGCCATTTGTTGCAGTACTTGAGCAAGGTATTCATCGGAATATGGAGCATTTCCCCTTTCTGATGTCTCTGGTTCCTCTCATTGAATGGCGATGAGTCCCAAGCCATCCTGTTCGTTTGCCCCTGAATCATTCATTTTTGTTGCTCGTGCTTTAGATCTTGTGAAATATGGGTGCTCAGCCAGTGCTTGCCAACACAAATCAGCCGACAAGGGGAGTAATACAGCAAAAATCCTTTTGATCCAAAACATGTGTTAGTATTAAACAGAATAGCAGAACATATGGGCAAGGGGCCTCTATTATGCCAGAGGTAGGCCTAAGCGTCATATATGCAAAGTCATGTTAGATGTAACTAAGCCATTGTATCGAAATGCTTTTATTGGAAATGAAGTTAATTGAAATGACACTTTATATAAAAAAAAACAATGAAAATCTCAAACTGAATAACTATGTCGTCGATGTGATAGTGAAGCTTAGGTCTTCTTTGGTATAGCCCCTGCCTGCTCCAAGTACTGTACTGCATCGTGCATAAGGACCCACATGTCTGGAGTGATGACCTTTCCCTTGAGTCGACGGTCCTTTATTCTGTTCCTTGCACTGATGTCTTCCATGCCTTGCTCCCCTTCTGGACTATATTCTGTGCGGTTTGAAAACCATGCTTGATACTCCGGGGAGACCCCTGCTTGGTCTTTCCCAATTTCCATTTGGTCAATGTGATACCACTCATAAAGGATCTGCTTGGCTTCGGGAATGATGAATTCCGGTCCGAACTGAATTTCAGAGGCCTTCATGTCAGCTATGAGAGGAATTACTTGCGTATGACCAAACTGTCGGAGTACCCGTAATGGAGCATATGGTTGCAGTCCCTTCAGACCTATAAGCTTGATGTAATAAAGTCCCTTATGTCTTAAGTAAACCTTCTTGACGATGTGAAGCAATGGATACTTCCATTGAATCTGACTACTGCTGCGAGAGGCTAAATACTTGTACCAATCCTCTGTGCCGACTGGTGACACATAACGCTTTGTCCTTTCATAAAATGTGGAGATCTTGTTGTCTGCACTGTGGCATACATCGGTCATATTTGAACGCTGATAGAAATGCTCTACTGCCCATATCTGTAAGATAAGATTACTGCCTTCAAAGAAGCTTGATTCGCCCCTCTTGCATCTATTCAAGGCTCTAAGTAGTTCTGCCAAAATCATGGGCGTCAAAGTGAGCCGTTTGTCGCCAACTTCATCGAACACTGCTCTAACTACTGAACATATGCATGTACTAATCTTTCCATGCTCGAGTGGAAATAAAAGAGTCCCTAAGAAAGCCATAGCAAATGCAATATGACGCCTAACTCTCCAATGGTCCGCAGTGCAACAAAATTCATTCTTAAACGACTTGTATCCGTCTCGGCAACCATATCTCTCGTACAGGTAGTCTAGAGAAACCCAATTGTTTTCGAAGCAACGCAATTCTCTGGTATTCTTTAAACCCAAGTAACGAAGGAGTTTTTTCCCCGACTGGCCATGCAGAATAACTGGTTTTCTGTCATGATAAGCCAAAGCAGTAAAATAGCTGACTTCTTCTAAGGTGGGGGGTTATCTCAAAATTGCTGAATTTGAAGACGACTCGATCCGGGTCCCAGAATTGGATCAATGCTCTGACCAAGTGCTGATCAGGAGAGATGTCGAATAATGAGATGAGGCATCCCAACCTCCTTCTGATTGTCATCTGACTACCTAAGTCGAAGTTTGACCACCACGTTCTCAATTTACTCGGAATTCCATTTACCATTCGGATCTGAGGGATAGATTCCATCTAAAAAATAAAAATAAAAATAACAAATGAGTATGTATTTCCAAATTAGGCATTTCGATATTTTTAGGCTTGGTTTCGTCTATCATGACAATGCAACACGTAATATGCTACTGGGCCGCAGGGTTGAAAAACCCGTTTGACCAATTTGGGTGTTTTCCTACTTGTGGTGTCAATGCCAAGGACTGACTCACCTAAGGTAAATGCATGCATGCCTTAAAATAAAGGGTGGTATAGCTCTATCTTAAGTTTCTAAGATTTGGCTTTTCTAGACGCAAGGTTCCCGAGCGGACAACTCGAGTGAGAAGGCTACGCGGCTGATCAGACGAACCGATCTAACTCCGCGCAAGCGCCAACTCTCTTAAAATTTGGATGTTTTGAGTGAAATTTGCGGGTGCGCGAAGCACACCAGCGCGTGAGTGTGTGGTAGTGTGAATTTCCAGAGTGGAAGAAATATGAGCGGAATGTCAGTTTAAGGAAAGCAGTAACAAATAGCAGTTAAAACAATATGCAAATATTTATATGTAAAGCAAAATAGTCTAGGCAAAACATAAAAGCAAATAAGTGTGAAACACAAAATAAGCAAATTAAGCAAATAAAAGAAATAAAGAAAGGGAAAAAAAAAATGAAGCACAATAGTTAACCTATGTTTGTTATGGTTAAGAAAACACATATCCTCAGTGAGTCTTTGCTGTCGCACCCGATTTTGAACTCTCAGGCTTGAATGCGCGACGGAATGGTTATCCTCCCCAAAAAATGTAAATAAAATGTTAAGAATGTTCAAGGGAGTCGCCACCTAATTAATTTGGGTGAATTAGGACACCTAAATGTTTAACTAGTTTAAAGTAAAACATTAACTCCATTTAATGGTCTGTGAAACTAAATAAGATTCTGAGTAAGGGTTCTTTATTATCCTAAAGGGAAGGGATTAGGCACCCTAAAGGATCCGCTAACTTGCGGTTGTCCGTTCAAACATAGGTTAATTTATTTGGCTGAGGGATGTATGTTTAGAAAAAGTTTATTCAAGTAAAAAGGATGTGGCAATATCTAAAGGATATATATTGATGACTAAAGGGTCTTATAAGATTCATAGAAAATATATATGCAAAGTCGATTATTTTATTCTTGACAAAAGTAAGAAAGTGATTACTCCTAACAGTATACGTAAGGTTAAGATTCTTATAAAAGGTTGATTATGGGATTATTATTTTTATACGTATGTGCGAAAATTACTTCCAATAATATTTATGAAAAGTTTATGATACAGTTTATTTCTTAAGGACTAAATATGGAGAAGTATACATTAATTACATGACTAAAGCATAGCTAGGATTAATTATTTTAGATTTACACTTATATGATGAACCTAGAATAAATAGGAGGTGAATTTATCTTTAAACTACCCTTCCAAAGTATTCAAAGACTAGTAGTATTAATTATCCTATTAATTACAAGGTTAATAAATACACCAATAATAAATGAACAAATAAATAAATGCGTAAATAAGCAAAGGGAGGAGTGAGACTGGAGTTGTTGTAGCGTCTAGAACGGATGGCGGTACCATCTATTCCTATAGCTGTTTGGAAACCCTGTGACAAGAGTGTGGCGGCGATATGGAAATCATGATGAGTCTCGTACTGAGACTCTTGATTTAGCTCCCAATGCATGTCAGATAAAAATAAGAAAGGAAAGAAAAGAATTAGTGATGTCCAGCTCTTTATTCAGTGACGTGTAAGACCGGCGTGGATAGAAAACAAACATGTAATCTATACATACAAAGAAACTACACTAGATTAAGGAGGGGGCATGCTTCATGATTTTGAGATCGAGTATAACCAAGAATTAAGAACTATGATTAGTTGTAGCATAAAAAGGGATCATTTCAATTTCATCATACCAAAGATATGTGTAGCCAATACAGGATCTCATGCCAAAGCATTTTGTTTTTTAAAAAAACGAGGGGGCAGAAACAGGATAGACATTCCCCTTAGGCATCAAAGTTATCCCATACAGATCTTGTAGTAACTTGAAATCATCAATTCTACTTAGGAATATATCAAACCAAGTGTACCACAATATATGCAAGAGAATCAGAGGACATTTAAATGTATGCTGGCCAGTTTTATAAGATAAACATGACATGACATCTTGAACAGAATGCAACATGGTCAGAACAATTGTCAAACAAATTTTAACCCAATAACTGTCACACTTTTATAGACTTCAATTACACCCAAGACAGTGGAAACAAAGTAGAATAAATATTATGATAGATATTATGCTTGTATAGTTAGCTTAAAGTAAATACCTTACCATTTTTTAAAGAGATGAGAACGCGGGGGTTTATTTTACAATTAAAATGTTTGTTACTTTTCTCGGGAGGATAACACGACATTGTAAATCGTATATCCTTGATCTTAGTAACATTTTGATTGGAGGTCGGTCTTAAGTTATTAAAATATAGTAGTGATATTTTGGAAAATAAGTAAAGATTTGAATCTTTTGAACGTAGACGCGCATACAAACACATAATCACCTTTTGAAATTTGGGTTGTTATTACATATATGTGGACATATAATCTTTCTTATGATGTTTTGGAAAATGAGTAAGAGGTTTGAATCTTGAATATAGGCACATAAATATAAACACACATAATTCCTTTTGAATTTTGGTTGTCGTTATTTCCGGGAGCATGTTGGCTTGATTTTAAAATTCGGGATTAGACCTCGTAATCCCTTTTACTTCCCGCTAGCTATTTGTCAGGAGAAGTATTTATTTATAGAGAAAGTTACAAGAAACAACATATGTAGTGAATTTCGGTTTTAACAGTTCATCATGATTAATACTGATTTTTGAATTAACATATCAATACATTCCTACTAAACATCCAGTTGCATACTAGCAGGTTAAAACAGAATATCCAAGTCAATGTTTACACAACCATCAGCATACAACCAACAAAATGGATCTACGACCCTTATACAATCGTTATACACTCAATCATACCCTCATAAAGTATTATCGAAGCACACGCACATGCTCAAAATAGAATCGACGCTACAAGTATCGAAGGCTACTGCTGATAGACCTATCTGGAAACAGTGGCCGACCCAAATCGAACAAGTTTGAACAAAATGATACAGACACCATCATGCAGAACACATAGTATCAATTAGACAATTAAATAAATGAAAGAGAATGGGTTTTCGGACCTTTTGTGGGTAGTGAACTGAGGCGACGACAAATGTTTTTCTAGAATCGTCGACGAGAAGTTCGCAAAAGGAACTGTTTGCAAGAATCAATGACAATAAACTGGAAGCGAGGAAGGGATTCTAGGCTTCGACTGCTAAGAGTAATCTCTGCGACTGATGCCTGATCGATGATGCCTTCTGCATGTCTAAACGTCGGTACTTATAGCCCCTGTTTAGGATTCGCCCTTATGGTAAGTCTAGGATGGGTGTGGGGCGATTTGTGCGATTTTTCGAGTGATTGTTTACCAAAAATAGGTGCTGATTTTGGACCATTCTAAGGGGGATTCGCGGATGATTTGAAGAGGATTTTGGTGTGATTTTAGGTGTTGTATGGTAAGGTTTGACTCGAAGTTTGGTTGTGGCAAGTTACCATTTTAGGGACGATTTTGATATTATTCTTGTTGGAACGATTTGGTTATGGTAGGCGAGGATTCGATGAGTTACGCATTTTCCTCCCGAAAATCGCGAGATTCGTAGGGGAAGGAGTGCGCGGCGGATGGGTTGAATGGAAGGTATTGCAATTAGGTTTGTTTTGTTGAAGAGGGTGAGGGAGAAGGAGATCTGGGGCCTTTGCTGAAGTGGGCCGGTCGAGGGGGTGAGTTAAAGGTTAAAGGGAAATGGGCCGCGGGTCGTGGGTTGAAGGGGTGAGGGTTGTGGGCCGCGGGTTTGACGAAAATAGGGTGGGCTTGGGGTATTTTAATTAAGGGATGGGAATTGGGTTAGTTAAATTGGGTATTTAATTTAAGTGGGCTATTAGTTTAGGAGCTAATTAGTAGAATTTAATTTAGGTAGAGTTTTAATGTTGTGTTCTAATTCTAGGTGTATTAGATTATTTAAACTGTGATTAAATTATTTAGGTGTTTTATTAGTCTAAGCTATTATTATCCTAATAAATGTGGGCATGTTAATTAATTAGTGCTTAATATTTATAATGCGAGACTTTTATTAAAACTTATTTATTGTGTGTATTTTGCGATGTAAAATTGCGGTTCTAACAAAAGAAAATTGTTTAAATTTATGGTGATTTATTTAAGGGGGCTGGACAAAATTGGGTGTCAACACAACTTGGAAGCTACAATTGGAGACTTTAGTTCGCAGTACTTTTCTTTCTTTTCAATTCAGTTTATGTTTGGAATTGTATTAGTTCTTAGCGTGACTATGGCTAGGAGCTAAACACTTTATTAGGACTTTTCTTTTGAATCGCTTGAAACTATATTTCATGACTTAATGCATTAGTTTGATTTCTTCTTCACTTGATTAAGATTTATTCAATAATTGGTATGAATGTTTGATAGTTAATTGATCACTAATTATCATAACTTGTATGATTTCGAATCAAGAATCGAGAGGAGAGATTTGGATATGCTGTAATTGAATAGACATAGGTTAAAATCGCGGACGAAAGTACCCCGATACTTGTGTAGCATTATAGGTTATTGTTCTTAATCCTCCTATGTGGTAAATTCTATCATAAAAATATAGAAGGGTTCTGCATTGGGGTTGAGCGATTATATATCCTAACCGGAATATAAGACAGTCTAGTTAACCACTATCTTAACGTAGAAGAAGAAGTCATTCTAGTTGCATTATGGATTGATTAGAGTGGATAGTTGAGGATTTTGGAAGCCCTAATTCCTTCATAATTGATTAAACCTCAATAATTTGGATTACTTCTCGCAATTATTCTAGTAGTTAGATAAAAACCCAAATCAAATATCGTTTGCCAAATAGATAATCTAGAATAGATGTTCGGTAATCAGAAACCAGTCTCTGTGGAAGATAAACTCGGTCTTATAGACTATATTACTGTGGCGTTACTGACGATGACATTAGACTGAGGCTCTTCCCGTTCTCACTTAGGGACAGATCTAAAAGCTGGTTGAACTCACTACCTGCCAACTCCGTCACCACCTGGCAGGACCTAGCCCAAAAGTTTCTTGCAAAGTTCTTCCCTCCTTCAAAAGCGGCAAAGTTAAGGGGAGAGTTAAACAATTATTACCAGGTGGATGTTGAGTCACTCTCCGACGCATGGGAACGATTTAAGGATCTGCAAAGGAAATGCCCACATCATGGCATAGAGAAGTGGATGTTAGTCCACATTTTTTATAATGGGCTGAGTGGTACTACTCGTACCATCATTGATGATACAGCAGGGGGAGCGTTGTTAGCGATATTTCGAATGTTCACGCAAGAGCACGCATCGTTGACAGAATATCATCCTCAGAGACTGATTTCTAATTACCGTTCATCTATTTTATGTTATCAATTTGACAATCGATATTTGAGTTGGGTTTTTATTTAACTACTAGAATAATTGTAAGAATTATTGAACTATGTAAGTTGTAATCAGTTATGAATGAATTAGGGCTTCCAAAATCCTCGACTATCCACTCTATTCAATCCTTAATGCAACTTGAATGATTTTTTCTTCTACGTTAAGATAGCGGTTAACTAAACTGTCTTATATTGCGGTTAGGACATATAATCACTCAACCCCAGTGCAGAACCCTTCTATATTTCTATGATAGGATTTACCACATCGGAGGATTAAGAACAGTAACCTATAATGTTACACAAGTATCGGGGTACTGTCGTCCGCGATTTTAACCTATATCTAGTCAATTACAACATATCTAAATCTCTCCTCTCGGTTCTTGATTCAAAATCCTATATATTATGATAATAAGTGATCAATTAATTATCAAGCATTCATACCAATTATTGACTAGATCTTAATCAAGTGAAGAAGAAATCAAACTACTGCATTAATTCATGAATAGAAGTTTCAAGCGATTCATAAGGAAAGCCCTAATAAAAAGATTAGTTCATAGTCATAGACATGCTAAGAACTAATTTAATATACATACATGAACTGAATTAAAAATAAAGAAAAGGAAAGAAGATAACTGAACAGGTTTCCAATCTTCTGCCTTGATTCCTATCTGAACGGTGTTGTGTGGTGTAGAAGAGTGTTTTTAGAATATGTACAAGATACCTCCTTTAGGTCAGCCTCCTTCTCTTTTATAGCAAACCCTAGGACTTAAATATGTTGCAAATTTCGTGCCCTATAGACCTTTTTGCCCTTGGCCAAATTAACTTCGGAACTTAAATTTTTGCGTCGGCGCCGCGGCGCCATAATTCCTGTGGCCTGTCAGTTGTTCCGGCGCCGCGACCCTGTTGTACGGCGCCGTGGTGCTGCATGGCTTTCGTCCGGGTTGTCAATTTCTATCCTTTTCTGCCTCGGATTCCTCCTTTTATGCTCATTTTTCGCTCTTTTTCGCCATTTTGCCTTTTTGAACCGCTGTGACTCAAAATAAAGAAAAACAACCCTAATACTATACTAAACACAACAAAAACGATTAAAATACTAACTAAAAATGACTCAAAAAAGGTATATATGCCTAACAAACCCCCAAACTTAATCTTTGCTCGCCCTCGAACAAAGATCAAACAAAAATTAAAGAACAAAAACAAAAAGGACTCAAAGACGCAAATCAAACAGCTGCACAAAGTTACTTAGAAACACATGAACGTCAGTTGGAATAATATGTTGGAACATGTATAACATGAATTTAACAATCTAGAATTTTAAGTAAGATATTTCGCAAATTCATTTCAATCACAATCAATGGAAGCATGCACACCTAACCTATGCATGTCAATTTAATTTTCATTTTTCTCAAAGTTCCATGAGCCTGTTTACTTGCTATTCTCCACTAATCATGGGCATACATACTAGAGATCTTCAGGACTTTTCAGGGTTGTAATGTAGGCTTAGGCAGAGGTAGGTAAGATTAGGCATTTAGGCTCAATTTACATACCATAAGCGTTTTTTCTCATTCAACCATTTCATCTCCTTCTTTTTGGTATTCTCAAGTCATACCTATCATTCCCCTCTTTTCTTTTTGGTTGAGAGCATGAAATACATTTACATAGGCACCCCCAAACTTAAACTTTTCCATTTTTCATTGGGGTGCATAATGTTTCACTCTTTTTTTGTATTTCTTTTTCACTCTTTTCCTCCCTATCTTCAATTACTGCTTATGGCACACAAGGGAACATAGAGTGTCAAAGAAATAACTTTTATTTTAGGCTCAAAAGGGCTGACTAGGGATACATTTTAGTGCAGGGTAGGTAATGAATGGTAAGAAGGACTAACAAAGAAATGTCTGAATCATCTCCATAAAATGTACATCCTAACTATTCCGCCTCAAATAACAAGCAAACAGACTCATAGACATTTTTTTCACAATTGACAACACATAGGCTAAGCACAAAATATTCCAAATAATTAGACTTACATGAATCTTTGGCATATCTAACTTAAGCACACATATTTTAGCTTCTCATTTCATTAAATTATCCCACTTAATTCACTAGGCGTTTCAAGTAAACACGGCATGCATGATCAAAAAAAATCGGACTCATATAAAACACAAAAAAAAACAAACAAAAAGACTCAAAAATAGACACACACAAATAAAATAAGAAACTCCCCCCCTAAACTTAAACTACAAAGACTCAAAAATAAAAGGGACGACTTACAGACAACAGCGGCTCAAAATGGTGGTGGCGGCGGCGGATACTGCATTAACGGAGAATTTCCCATTGGCGTCGCGGCGCCCAATTTCCTGCAACCCTCTGATTAGTCGGCGCCGCGGCCCTGCATTATGGCGTCGCAGCGCTGCACCGATGTTTTTTGCTTTCCAGTATTTTTCCGTGCTTCATGTCCACTTTCCTCACCTGTCATCATAAAACAAACAAAAATACCAAAAGTGAGACTGTTCAATTTAAAATAAAACACATTAAAATGAAAAATTTAAATAACATAATTAAAACCTTGGGTTGCCTCCCAAGTAGCGCTGTTTTTAACGTCTTTTAGCCGGACGCAATTAATCCTTACTAGTGTCTGGTGGATCCTTCTGCGAACGGCTTGCAATCCGAATAGTTATTTTTGCCGGCCTCACTTCACCTACACCATTTCTATAGAACACAGAAAAGGGTAGTACTTTTATGCTTGCCCTCAAATTGTCCAATACTTGCTTGTTCAAAATTCCCTATAGTGCAAGGAATAATGAAGCTCCATGGATTTCTAGACTTCTGAGGGTTCTCTTGAGGGTATGGACTTTCTGTTTGGGGGTCAGCAAAGACATCTGGTGGTGTTTCTTCTACAATTGGTACAGCAAAAATGAACTCCAAGAAATCCAAAAAGGTGAAAATTGAATTCCAATAACCCCTTCTTTCTCTACACTAACTACCTTTCTCGACACCACAACAGCTTGGTGTGGTTCATGCTCCTCACTTTGCTTACCACTTCCCACAATGGTGTCGCTAGGCAGATTTTCTTGAGGTTTATTGATCACCATATCCATCAGTTGCCCTATTTGTGTCTCCAAATTTCTGAGTGACACGCTGGTCTCAGCCATAAACTGAGTATGTACTTGGTGAGCTTGAGTATGGCTTCCTGCAGCTCATTTCGATCTTCCTGTGGAACCTGTGGGTTAAGCTGATGTTGATGACTCTACTGCCCCTGATAGTAGTAGTAGTAGTCCATGTGTCCTTATTATTTTTTATTTTTTTTAATTTACTAACTTTACCTACAAAATAAGAAAAACAACAAAAAGTGATAAAAATATGCTCGCAGAACAAGTTAGAAACTTGTTCTTGGAGCAACCAAATTAGAAATAAAATAACATGTCCAAATATATACAAATCAAATTAGACATAAGAATAGATAGTTCGTTATTAAAAGTACGTCAGTCCCCGGCAACGACGCCAAAAACTTGTTAGCGATATTTTGAATGCTCACGCAAGCGCACGCATCGTTGACAAGTAATATAGTCTGATAAGACCGAATATCATCCTCAGAGACTAGTTTCTAATTACCGCTCATCTATTTTATGTTATCTATTTGGCAATCGATATTTGAGTTGGGTTTTTGTTTAACTACAAGAATAATTACAAGAATTACTGAACTATTTAAGTTGTAATCAGTTATGAATGAATTAGGGCTTCCAAAATCCTCGACTATCCACTCTATTCAATCATTAATGCAACTAGAATGACTTCTTCTTCTACGTTAAGATAACGGTTAACTAAACTGTCTTATATTCCGGTTAGGACATATAATCACTCAACCCCAGTGCAGAACCCTTCTATATTTCTATGATAGGATTTACCACATAAGAGGATTAATAACAATAACCTATAATGCTACACAAGTATCGGGGTACTGTCATCCGCAATTTTAACCTATGTCTAGTCAATTACAACATATTCAAATATCTCCTCTCGGTTCTTGATTCGAAATCATATATATTATGATAATTAGTGATCAATTAATTATCAAGTATTCATACCAATTATTGATTAGATCTTAATCAAGTGAAGAAGAAATCAAACTACTGCATTAATTCATGAATAGAAATTTCAAGTGATTCATAAGGAAAACCCTAATAAAATGATTAGCTCATAGCCATAGACATGCTAAGAACTAATTTAATATACATACATGAACTGAATTAAAAACAAAGAAAAGGAAAGAAAATAACTGAACAGGTCTCCAATCTTCTGCCTTGATTCCTATCTGAACGATGTTGTATGGTGTAGAATAGGGTTTTTAGAATATGTATAAGATACATCTTTTAGGTCAGCTTCCTTCTCTTTTATAGCAAACCCTAGGGCTTAAGTATGTAGTAAATTTTGTGCCCTATGGACCCTTTTGCCTTGGCCAAATTAACTTCGGAATTGAAATTTTTGCGTCGGCGCCGCGACCCTGCAGACTGGCGCCGCGGCGCCATAATTCCTGTGGCCTCTCAGTTGTTCTGGTGCCGCGGCCCAGCTGTTCGGCGCCGTGGCGCTGCATGGCTTTAGTCCGGATTGTTAATTTCTGTCATTTTCTGCCGAGGATTCCTCCTTTTATGCCCATTTTCCGCTCTTTTTCGCCATTTTACCTTTTTGAACCGATGTGACTCAAAAGCAAGAAAAACAACCCTAATACTATACTAAACACAACAAAAAACGATTAAAATACTAACTAAAAATGACTCAAAAAAGGTATATAAAATATGCCTAACAAGCGTTCATGAGAAAAAGTGTCAATGAGGCACATGAGTTACTGGAAGACATGACTGCCAACAATCATCAAGGGCATATGACAGGTCAGTGAATAGCAGGAAGACTATGGGCATACATGAATTAGATGTCATCACTGTCCTGAATGCACAGGTGGCCTTTCTGACGAAACACTGCAGCAGAACACTATGTCTGTGAATGCAGTCCAGATGTCGGTAAACTGTGAGATTTGTGGTGGACCCTAATAATGTGCCAATGGAGCAGGTTCAGGAAGTTGGGAACTTTCAGCGGCTTTATAATTCCAACACATACAATTCAGGGTGTAGAAATCACCCTATATTTTCGTAGAGGAACGACCAGGCCCAACAGCAACCATATCAAGGTAATTACCAGAACCAACAAGCACAGAATCAGGCTACCTCATCCCAGCAGTTTAGACCACCTACACAATAGGAGAAGCCTGATGAGCTGAGGGATGCATTGCTTACACTCACCAATTCACATAATCGGTTCATGTCTGAAACCAGGTCCTCTCTCAGGAACCTGGAAACGCAGGTTGGGCAACTGGCGAAGATGGTAAACAACAGGCCGCATGGTACTCTCCCAAGCAAAACAGAGGTCAATCCAAAAGAGCAGTGTCAGGCAGTGTTATTAAGGAGTGGAAAACAATTAGAGCAGGTTGCTCCCCAACCAGCAGTGGTTCATGAGAAAGAGGGTGAGAAAGCAGTTGAGGAAGGAAAGGATGGGGTCACTGAGGACCACCCTACAGTTGAGAAAGCTCCACCAGCACCTTTGAGTGAATACACTAATAGAATCTCTTACCCTCAGAGGCTCCAAAAGAAGGTCATAGACAAGCAGTTCTCCAAGTTCTTGGAGGTATTTAAGAAGTTTCACATCAATATCCCCTTCATTGAGGCGTTAGAACAAATGCCCGCATACTTCAAATTCATGAAGGAGATACTTGGGAAAAATGGAAGGTTGGCGGATTATGAGACAGTAGCGCTGACAGAGGAGTGCATCGCCATCTTACAAAAGAAACTGCCTCCTAAGTTGAAAGATCCAGGAAGCTTCACCCTGCCCTGCACTATTGGAAAAGTAACATGCAACAGGGCATTTTGTGACTTAGGGGATAGTATCAATCTCATGCCTCTGTATGTGTTCAAGAGATTGGGTTAGGGGGAAGCCAAACCAACCACAGTTAATCTACATCTGGCTGACCGAACCGTGGTGCACCCCAGAGGCATAGTGGAAGATGTGTTTGTTAAGGTGGGAAAGTTCTTCTTTCCAGCAGACTTCCTCATTCTTGACATGGAGGAATATGATAAAATACCCATCATTTTGGGGAGACCATTCCTAGCCACGGGAAAAGCTCTAATCGATGTGGATAAGGGAGAATTGAGACTACGGGTTCAGGAAGAAGATATGGTATTCAAGGTGTTCAAATCCATCATTGAGTCCCCAGCTAGCAATAAGTGTTTCGCAGTAAGCACAACTGATACATCAGTTCAGCAAGCATAGACCAACACTAGGGAGATCATTCCTACAGCTGTGAACCCACATGCTAGTTTGAAAGCTGCAACAAAAGTTTATGACATGAAAGCTGACAAACAGGTAAATCGTACTGAACCCAATGATGTGAAAAAGAAAAATAGAGTGAGGAAGAGGAAAATGATTTTTAATTGGATAGGTTGTGGGGTTAATTTACCCCAATGATTTGATAAGGAACCTGCGTCCGACTACAAAACGTTAAAGACAACGCTACTTGGGAGGCAACCCAATGTTTAAATTCTGCAATTAGTTTAAATTGAACAGTCTCACTTTTGATATTTTTTTATTGTGATGTGATGACAGGTGCGAGAATCGGACAATGAGCAGGAAGAAAATGGTGGAAAACACGAAATCGGGTCGGCACCGCGGTGCCATTCTGCAGGACCGCGGTGCCGAATGTTCAGAGGGTCACAGTACTTTAGGCACCGCGGTGCCACTCTACAGGACCGCGGTTCCTGGGCGCGAATTCAGAAAATAAAAAGCCTTATATCCCCAAATCTCTTCCCACATCAACTCAACTCATTCTCTCTCTTTACAACAACGAAAACACATCATCCCCCACCTAAAACTTCCCACAAATTCACTCAAATCCTTCCAACCCATACATACCATCACCACCCAAAGCTCTTAGCATCTTTCCACTGCATCATTCTTTCACGTGGATCAAGAAAGCGGTGAAGAACAACCACTTAAAAAGGTGTTCTTCATCATTGTTCTTGCAATTTCAAGGCTAGTAGGGAAAGTAGTTTGCGGTTGTGGGGGTTGTATGGGCTGGTAAGGTGTGTGTAGTTGTGGATGTGTGCTATGTTGGTTGTTCGCTGTGTTTTCTGTGTTTTTGGGTTGCTGTGTAGAGTTGATTCGTGGTGTATTGCTGTTGTGGTCTGATTTTGCTTGGTTATTATTGCTGTGTGGAGTGAGAGTTGTTGGGAAACCTCAAGGAAATGCTACCGAAAATTTTCTAACAACCCTCACAATGGCCTCTAGAAAACGAACCGCCAGAGATTCCTCATCTTCATCAGCTCCAGAATATGATGTTACTCGATTTATCAATAAACAGGCGAAAGATCAATATAACAAAATAAGCACTAGAGCATTGATACCGGAGAGAGGCATGTACTACCAAACCATGTCATTTGATGATGATGAAGACTATGAGTCCATTAGGGCCATGATCGAGGCGAATGGTTGGAGAAGGTTCACCAATCCAGAAAGGATTCCACTTTAGAACACTAGCCCTGTGAGGGAATTCTATGCTAATTATCCTGAGCAAGAGGATGGGAGATGTTTTGTTAGAGGGAGATATATGCCCGTAAGTTCTGAAACAGTGAATGCGCTACTGAGGACCTATGATGTTGAGGACCAAAGTTATAACCCGCAACATTTCAGAAGTTGGTCGAGAGACGTCAACCACATCATGTGGGACACAGTTGCAGCTGTTTTATGCTACCCAGGCACCGAATTCAACATTTCTCGTAACGGGTCCAGGAGACTTGCCCGGTGCCAATTTAACAGAACAGCCAGAGAATGACTATATTTCATTAGTGCTCGCTTGATTCCATCAACTTATTTTACCAATGTGCCTACAGACAGAATCAAACCCATCTATGACATCATGTCGGGCAAGACAATTGATGTTGGAAGAGAAATAATGCAAAGTATAGGGGAGATTAGTAGGCTGGTTACTACTGGCGGACTGAGACATGGGTCACTCATTTCTGCCTTATGTGCTAGGCATGGAGTCCCAACATTCGCCACGGATATTCTCGAGAAGAGTCAGCCTCCTGTGACCTACAGTTTAGTGCACTCTTTCCTTGACCCCACTCCAAGACCAGAAGCAAGGAGAGGGGGCCCAGGAGCAGCAGACGCAGCAGCCATGGATGAAGAAGAGCCTGAGGCAGCTGCACACGATGAAGCAGGCGAAAGCAGCCACCAGCCTCCCCTGTCCTTGGAACCTCCAATGCCAATGATGGAGCAGCTGCTCCTAAATCAACAAAGGATGCTGCAAAACCAAGAGAACATGATGCAGAATCAACAACAAATGATGCAAATCCATCAACACCTGACCCAGCGTGTTGATGGTTTAAGTTTCATTTTCACCCAATGGTCAATGCAGTATCCACCGCCACCACCACCATTTTGAGTCGCTATTGTCTGTAAGTCGTCCCTTTATTATTTTTGTGTAGTTACACATTTGAGACAATGTGTCGTTTAAGTTTGGGGGGTACTTATTTTATTTTTGTGTTTCTGTTTTTGAGTCATTTTGATTGAGTTTTTGTGTCTTTTATTGTATCTATGTGAGTCAATTTTTTTATGATCACGCATGATGTAGTTGCTGGAAACGCCTAGTGAAAATTAAGTGAGATAATGTAATGAAATTAGAAGCTAAAATTTGTGTGCTTAAGTTAGATATGTCAAAAATTCATGCAAATCTAATTATTCGGAATATCTTGTGCTTAGCCTATGTGTTGTCAATTGTGAAAAATGTCTATGAAGTCTACTTGCTCGTTATTTGAGGCGAAATAGTTAAGACATACATGTTTAGGGAGATGATTCAGACATTTCTTTGTTAGCTCTTCTTACCTTTCATTGCCTACCATGCAGTAAATTGTATCCCTAGTCAGCCCCTTTGAGCCTAAAATAATTTATTTTCTTTGACACCTCATGATTCTCTTGTGTGCCATAAGCAGTAATTGAAAATGGGATGAAAAATAAATACAAAAAGAGAGTGAAAAAGTGATGCACCCCAATGGAAAAACAATATGTAAAAACTTAAATTTGGGGGTGTCTATGTGAATTTGTTTCATACTCTCAAAAAAAGAGAAGAGATGAATGATATATATGAATTGAAAAGAATACCAAAAAGAAGGATAAAATGGTTGAATGAGAAAAACACTTATGGTACGTAAATTGAGTCTAAATGACTACTTTTATCTATCCCTGCCTAAGCCTACATTACAACCCTAAAAAGTCCTGAAGATCTCTAGAATGTATGTCTATGATTAGTGGAGATTAACAAGTAAACAGGCCCATAGAACTAAATGAAATTGGCATGCATAGGGTAGGTGTTCATGCTTCCATTGATTATGATTGAAATAAATTTGCGAAATATCTGACTTGAAATTCTAGATTGCTAAGTTCATGCTATGTATGTTCCAACATATTATCCCAACTGACGTTCATGCTTTTCTAAGTAATCTTGTGCAACTGCTTGATTTGAGTCTTTTTTATTTTGTTTCTTTGTTTTGTTTTGATCTTTGCTCGTGGGCGAACAAAGGGTTAAGTTTGGGGGTATTTGTTAGACATATTTTGTATACGCTTTTTGAGTCACTTTTAGTTAGTATTTTTTTCATTTTCATTTAAATAAGTGTCGTGTTAGGGTCGTTTTTATTTCTTTTGAGTCACAGCGGTTCAAAAAGGCAAAATAACGAAAATGAGCGAAAAGTGAGCATAAAAGGAGGGTCCCGAGCCAAAAAAGACGAAAGTTGGAAATTCAGGACAAAAGACTTCAGCACCGCGATGCCGTGCATACAGGTCTGCAGTGCCATAATTACTGAGAGGGTGCAGGACTTTCGGTACCGCGGTGCCAATGCGGGGAATTTCAAATCCGAAGTAAATTTGGCCAAGGGCAGAAGGGCACATAGGGCACGAAATTTGCAACATACTTAAGCCCTATGGATTAGTCTAGTGAAAGGGAGTTGGACATTCTATCACACAACACAATTGAGGACAACTTGAAAGCTACAATTGGAGACTTTAGTTCGCAGATTTTCTTTCTTTCTTTTCAATTCAGTTTATGTTTGGAATTGTATTAGTTCTTAGCGTGACTATGGCTAGGAGCTAAACACTTTATTAGAGCTTTTCTTTTGAATCGTTTGAAACTCTATTTCATGACTTAATGCATTAGTTTGATTTCTTCTTCACTTGATTAATATTTATTCAATAATTGGTATGAATGTTTGATAGTTAATTGATCACTAATTATCATAACCTATATGATTTCGAATCAAGAATCGAGAGGAGAGATTTGGATATGCTGTAATTGAATAGACATAGGTTAAAATCGCGGACGAAAGTACCCTGATACTTGTGTAGCATTATAAATTACTGTTCTTAATCCTCCTATGTGGTAAATCCTATCATAGAAATATAGAGGGGTTCTGCACTGGGGTTGAGCGATTATATACCCTAACCGGAATATAAGACAGTCTAGTTAACCGCTATCTTAACGTAGAAGAAGAAGTCATTCTAGTTGCATTAAGGATTGAATAGAGTGGATAGTTGAGGATTTTGAAAGCCCTAATTCCTTCATAACTGATTAAACCTCAATAATTTAGATTACTTCTCGCAATTATTCTAGTAGTTAGATAAAAACCCAAATAAAATATCGTTTGCCAAATAGATAATTTAGAATAGATGTTCGGTAATTAGAAACCAGTCTCTGTGGACGATAAACTCGGTCTTACAGACTATATTACTTGTGAACGATACGTACACTTGCGTGAGCAATTGGACACGGTCCTAACATGGACCGGGGGGGGGGGGAGGGGGAGGTAAGAATTTTTTTTATATTTTCAATCATTTTTTATAAAAGTTACAAAAAATATGAAATAGAAATTTGAGAATGGTGTAAGGCAATGTGGTGGGGTTGGGGGGTGAGGGGGGAAGAAAAAAATTCATATTTTTTATAAAAGTAAAAAAAAAATATGACATAGCAATTTGAGGATGGGGTGGGGGTAGGTGTGGGTAGGGCGGGGGTAGGTTTGGACATATTTGAGTCATTGACTATCATATTGTCGTTACATTTTTATGTACAATATAATATTATTTTTTGATTAAATGTTGTAATTAAATAATTTTAAAAAAATATATATTAAATTGTAAAGATATACTATTTTTTAGAAACATAGGATAGAAAAGAATATTTTAAATAGTTTTAAATCTATTAAAAAGAATATTCTAGTAAATTTGCATAAATGTGGGTCAAACAGAAAATGTTTTTGTTTCTCAGAAGTACTTCTATAATTATAGGCCAAACACTCTAACAGATTCTCTAAAAATAATTTCTGCAAAATTACTTTTAAGAAACAATAATATTTTTCTAAAAGCTTGGTCAAACAAACCATTATTTACTTTTGATAAAATACTAGTACTACAAGCTAAGTCCACAATAGTACAATTATTACACCATGAGAATAAAATTCAGGCAGTGGTTCCATATATATATTAATTAAGAGCTCAGCAAAGTGAGGAATTTGGTAAGGACTAAATAAAAAGGGATGTAAGCGAGCCTATATTACAGGATACATGTATACCTTTCTACTCCTATTTAATACTTATATGATAAAAAAATAAATTCTTATATGATCAAAAAATAAATTCTTATATGATCTATTACACAGTTGCGGTGGATACCAACGATATATATAGCAAGACGTTAAGGTATTATTACCAGAAGAAGTTAAAGAAGCGATGTGCGGGGACGCGGTGTGGTTAATCGGTGGCGTGGTTTGCGTGCTATTGCGTCGGCAGGTTTACCATGCGCACTCGAAAGAGTAGCGGCTGCGGGTTCCTTGCGTCAACAAAAAAAAAGATGTTAAGGTATTATTGTGTTTTTCTCGTATCTTTTTTAGCACGTATATTTACAATATATTTATCATATTTGTGTTGTATAATTATGGTAGAATTGTGATCTTTATTATAGAAAGATTCAACATTATATATATATATATTTGTATTAATGAGAAAGACTCCACAAAGAAGATTAATACAATCTGACAAAAATATTTTTTATTTAAATACATTCTTTTTTTAGTAAAATATTATTTTAAAAAACGATTTAAAAGAAAAGAAACAAGAGGGGGTTCTTTAAAAACGATATTAAAAATTTAGCTAAGAATAAAACACGATAAAGCAAACATCTAGATAGATTGGTAAGTGTGAAAAATAGAGAGTATTCCCTCATACTCTTTATTAAGTATTTTCTTCCAAATATTGCCCTATCATTAAATACCCACACTTCTTAAATAATGATTTGTATAGGATTTTAATTATCATTGGTAAATATAATTTAGTAAAAGAAACTCTAATAAGTGGTTTTCCGATGAAGGAAAGTGAAAAGTCAGCACACAACTTGTAAAAGGGAAGAGGGAGTATCTAATAACCATAGTTTTTTCTTTTGAAAAAAATAAGCTATCTATAGTATTTCTCAATCAATTATCTACTTAGTTTCTTAAAATACAATTGATATATGTATATATTTCGAGAGTTTCTCCTTAGATAAAAAAGAATGTAAAATATGAAGAAAAATATACTCACTTGGTCGTTTCTATATAAATACCAGAAGTACAATTGATTTCATAAAGGAAACAACAACAACACACTCAATGAAATCTCACAACGTGAGATCTGTGAAGGGTAGAGTGTACGCAGACCTTACTGATAAATATTGAGTATATACCCGTGATATACACTTACCATGATTAGTGTATATCACGGGTTTGTGGCTCGGTTTTAGTGTATTAAATTAGGTAGGATTTTTATTAAATTAGAATTGTACATTTACCATAATTGTATAATTATTGTACAAGTAGAATAAGGTTTTGAGAGTAGAATAGGAATATGATTTTCCTATTATGGAAATTGTAAATTGTATATATACTCTTTCATTAATGAAAATAATCAAGGGATTATTTCTTTCACTTACCTCTATGTGGTAGGTAGAGCGGTTTTTTCAGATAGACCCTCGACTCAAGACATCATAAGCACAAGCAAAGTAAGAGAAAAACAGTTTAAAAATGCATATATCAAAAGTGAATAAGTCATGATAGCGCATTCTGAAAAATAACTAGCGCATGTAAATAAGCTAAACAAAGTACACTAGAAAATACATAGCAGCTAAAATAGTAACTTATGACTTTATAGGAAGTCTACTACAAATAATCAAATATTTTTCTTTTTGATTTCATAAAGGAAAATATTTGATTATTTGTAGTAGAGTTCCTACAAAGTCATAAGTTACTATTTTGAGCCAAAAGAAATTTCATACTTACAACAATCAGTAATTAAAATAAAATCAAACTAAAAAGAAATTATAGAGAGGACATACAAAAAAAATAAAGAAGAAAATAATACAATACACATCATTCTTACGACCTTAATCATACAAAAATAGAAGAAAGGTATGGAATCAATGAATAATTTTCGGAGCTCTTGTTGATATTATCCACTCCTATAAGTTGATTACCATTCATGAGTCTCCTCCTCCTTTTTCTTCATCTCAAACTAAAGCATGAATATAATACTACAACTCTTATTGATATTATTCACTCTTATAAGTTGATCACCATTCACGAGTCTCCTCCTCCTTTTCTTCATCTCAAACATAATACTACAGTAAATATAACAATATTACTACGTACTTTAAATATGGAATTAAAGAATAACCTTACGTAGGATTTCATGAAATAAAAAATATGAATTTACAATATGTGATACTCTAAGAGAGTGACATTCTTGACTAAACATGATTATTAATTATTTAGAGATTATGATAATAAAAATTTGTGGGAGTAATAAAAATAAAGACTAATTATTTAGAGGTTATGATAATAAAAAGTCATGAGTGTAATGAAAATAAAGATCATTAAATTTTTACATTAAAGAATATGAATGAATAGAGGAGTAATTAATATATTTATTTTTGTAAAATAAAAAATAGAGAAGTAGGAGAAATTGTCAGAACTATATATATATATATATATAAAAGGTGTCATAACTTGTACATTAAATTAAGAATTATAAAATTAATTATTAATATAATTAAGAGTAGAAGTTTATTATGAAGATGAAGGGATGTAAGTTATGAAGACGACTTTTAAATTAAAATAAAATAATTAAAAATAATATAAAAATACAATAAAGGAGAAAAAAGATAAATAGAATCATTGGCCATTGAGAGGCGACTTATAGAATTATTTATTTCTAACTTTATATTATATATTGATTGATTGATTATACGTTTTAAAATAATACTTCTAGGTGAAATGGTCATTACTAAAAAGAAACTGCGATATTTGATGATAAAACCCTAAACAGAGAATTTTGTTAAGAATTTTCTCTAGATATAGCATATGTCCAATAACACATGCATTTGCAAGAGAAGAAGTACCTCTTCCACAAATTATTTCCATATTTCTTATTATCGGTTGACAAGTCTTACTTACATATCACTATTTCGTATTAATAATACATTCCTTCCCCTAAAAAACAAAGATTTTTACACGATGTGAGAGAGGTATTAAAAGACTTTTTGTTTTTGTTTTTTTGGAGGAAATCATCAGCCTCTATAGTTGACCAACATGGACAAAGGCACCAAACATAGTCCCTTCTTCTTCAGGTCCATATACCTAATATTCTTCTTTTCCTCTAAACACATAGTGCTGTTTCTTTCTACTGTCTCCATTTCTTGATTTTGCCTAGAGCCACCTTCAAATCCCTAACCAATAAACAATGACCCAAAAAAATATAAATTAGTTTCATTTTTTTTACTTCAAAAGATTCATATTAATATGTCTCAGAATTTAGAGAGAACATTACCAGAAAATTTCCATTATTATTGTCTGCTCTTCCATAATTGATGTCCATCTGCTTAAAACTACTCACCTATTGACATCAAGCAAGATATGTCAATACAAAACACTATGTAAGACCAAGGCCAAAAGGAAGAGAAGTGAAACATAAACAAGAAAAAAAAAATTTGTGATTTCTTCTACACTGCTTAAGTTTTAGTAGGTAACAATATCATTCGGTACTAATGCTAGTGAAAGGCATAGTAAGTATCCGATAGGATTGTTCAGTTGCGTAAAAATTGATTCGGACACAAGGGAATTACCTTAGGACTGTTGACAGGTGAGCTAGCAGTGTCTTCTAAATCAGGATCAGAGATTTTCTTGTTCCTTGGTTTCTTCAAATTCAATCTCTTAAGAAATGGTGACCCACCCATGGGAGAATATGGATTCATCACTTGATTGTTACAATTCTTCCAAGCAGCATGAGAAGCAGCATCAGATAACAATGAAGGGCTTCCAAAACTATCATCATCATCCTCAGAACATGAGCCATTTTCCCTATAATTATTGTTATTATGTTCCATTGAAAAGTCCTCCAAATAAGTTGTCCATCCACTCTCTTCTTGTGCATCACAATGACTCGTTGGTTGTTGATTCTTAGATGAATCCATTTTCTCTCAAGTGCTTTTGGGGAATTGTTGGAGTTGTTTGATTTTAGAGCATTTTTGATGACTTGCAGGCTAAGGGTAGATAGAGAGCTTATAATTTATAAAGAAAAATGGATCATGACGTGGGTCCAGGTGGGGGAAATTGAGGAAGTTAAACTAAACCGTTTCAATAAAAAAAATATTTCCTCCTCCCCAATTTATATAATGCAATTTGACTAAGCACATAATTTAAAAAATAAAAGAATACTTTTAAATCGGATGATCAAAAATAAATAAAAGATATTTGTGTAATTATAGATCATCTCGTTAAACATAAAAGATAAAATTTAAAATTAAATTATTATCAAATAAGAAAATGTGTCATTCTTCTTGGAAATAACTAAACATGAAAGTATGTCATATAAATTGGAATCGATGAGTTATATACAAAGACAACAATAACATACTAGTGTAATCCCACACGGTAGGGTTTGAGGAGGGTATGATGTACGCAGACCTTACCCCTACATTGAGAGGTAGATAGGTTGTTTTTGAAAGACCATCAGCTCAAGAGAAAACATGAAAAAGGTCAAATAAAATTTGAAGAAAGTAAAATAAAGTGATCATGGCAAAATAATATAAATAAGCATTAGTGGAGAAATTTTAACAGTAAATGCATCAACTAGTACGATAATCGGAGTACACAAAATAGCAAGATAGTAATAGAAAATCGAAGGACAAGAACCTAAAAGATAACATTAGGCCTGCTAGTATGGAAGGATACACAAGACCCGTACTACTACCTAATCCTCTACCCTAAGTCGCGTCCTCCACAATCTTTTATCTAAGGTCATATCATCGGTAAGTTGCAACAACGCCATGTTCTGCCTAATCACTTCTCTCCAATACTTTTCAGCCTACTTCAACCACTTTTGAAATTGTCCAAAGCCAACTTCTCACACCTCCGCACGGACAGTATCAAGAATTATTTTGTTGTCGCACAACCTGTAATAGTGAAGAAGACTTGTCGCATTACTCACTGACCAATTCATTATATTTCCTCTAATATAACTAAACTAGTGAAATTGTCCGTGCTTCGCTCGGTCCGTAAAGTAAACTTAAAATATTATTACTAAATAAATATTGTTAAATTTTTTTAGTTAAAAATATCAATATTGACTTATCGATCATATTTGCCTTTTCTCTATTCTTTAATTGTAACACTATTGTTGTTTTTATTATATTTTCAAGGTGATACCAAATGAAAAAAAAGAAAATCTAGTTCAACAAATTTAATATCAATCAAATGACCTCCTTAATTTTGATAATATTCACATTTCTTCTTAAAATTTTGATCTACCTTTTTTTCTTGATTATCTACTTTTCTATTTCTTATTTGTTTTACTAATAGTTTTCATTTTAATATTTTTTTTATGTAATCCTATCCTTCTTTATATTTATCCTAATATTATTTCCGGCTCCCCTCACCAAGTCTTTTTTTGATTTCTTTGCTTTTATTTATTCAATTCTTCTGAAAAATCAGTATTTATATTTATTCTTCTTTACAATAATCAAATTAATTTTCCTTTCTCCTTCTACTAATTCATTGGGGGAAATGCCAAAATTAATTTTTCTCTTAATTAAATTTTTTCATATATTTTTCATGATTTATGTGTCATATTAAAAATTTAAAGATAATTTCATAAATAATTTTGCTTATAATTGATTAACTTCCTCTTCTATCTTTCGCTTTTTTATGTTAAATTTTTTCATATATTTTTATAATTTATGTGTGTATTAAACATTCAAAAATAAATTCATAAATACTTTTGGTTATAATTGATTATATTCCTCTTCTATCTTCTACGTTCTTTAGTACATAAAGATCACATGCCGATAAAAAATCAACATACGTCTTTCAATATCTCTCGTAAATTATTAATAAGAAAATTTAAAAATGACATTGTATTGTGGTTTTCGTAGTTGCATTTTTTTCGAGAAAAGGCCTCCTCGTTCAGAATCATGATTTAGTCGACCAGGCCAGATCATCCAATCATGAGTGAATAGATTGCTCTTAACATGTTTTACACAAAGTAACATTATAAATTTTAGAGAGCTTAGAATGTCAACAATTCTACCATCCTCCTTATCCAACCATTTTGAAATATTTATTGAGGTTCACGTAGCACCAATTATAACTTTTTAGATTTAATTACTTTTTAAATCCAAATATTATATTCTATCTATTTTTAAAAAATTCTTGATCTAGCCATTATCTTAATTATGCATATAATTCTTCCTTAAAACATGATTTAATTAATTAAATATTTAACAAAGTATATCATAAGTTATAAGTCCTAGTATATTTTTCTCTTTTTTTTCCCATATACATACCCTTCCGAAATTGTTATCCTTCCTTAAATAACCAAATCAATTCTCCTTCACCTTTTACTAATTTTATGAAACAATCTAAAAATTACTTTATATTTTTACTAATTTCTCTTACCATTGATCATGCCTTAATATTCTCTGTCATGTTTTAAACTAAGAAAAATATATTTATTTATATCCCTTGTCATTTTAAATCAAAAAAAAAAATTCGATGCCAACACTAAAAATTCATTCCTCGATAAATGAAGAATCAATGTCTAGAGAAGAACAACGATTCTTATATTGGGGAAGAAAATAAATAGAGAGAGACCAATAATTTTACTATATCATTTTTAGTGTAGCTTAATATTTCCGCATTTTCAAGTAGTAAGATTGAAGAGTTTAAACCCAACAGACGATAGAAAAGATCTATGAAAATCTGAAAAACTTGATGACATTTATCAACAACAAAATATGAAAATTTTGAAGACTACAATTTTACTTATCAATAAACAACTTTCCTATAAATTAAAATGTATTTTGCAAAATACAAACTAATTTTACATTCATATATACTATCATTAGGCTTATAAAACGTTGATCCACATGATTACAGAAGAATATATATATATATATACGTATTTTCTTGAGCATGCACATATACATGACTTTCTTTTTGTGTTTCAACTTTCGAAAATACTCTGACCTGAAAACACAATAAGTTAACTTCATCAACAAATAAAAAAAATAAAATAATAAAATAAACTAAGCAGATGAACATTTTAAAGAATACTAAATAACATAAGAAAATTCCTAACAAATAAAAAGAAAATCTAAGAAAAAAATGTATTCTCTAAATAATTCCTTCATTCACATCAAACACCCAAGCAAATGCCCTTTATAGGTGATGACTATTGCACTATAAAAATAGAAGATAATCAAGATGACTCAAAATAAATTTGTCATAAATTTGTATACTAAATAATGGCGGGGAGGGTTATGAATAGGGATGTCGATGGGCGGGGCGGGGGGAAGGGTATCCCATACCCGTACCCACCACCTAAAACACATCCCCACCTCCGCCCCACCACCCATCACGGGTAGTAATTCTTCCACCCACCCCCGCCCCACTTACTTCACGCGGATACCCACTTACCCGGCGGGTACCCATTAATAAAATGCTCAAATAATGTCTAGCAATTGTTTTAGTCACTAAAATGAAAGTTATATAAGAAAAAGGAAAAAAAAAGGAACATTTCCACTATGGTGTATCGAATATCAAGTCTAAAACCTTGCCAAAATATTATGAATATTAAAAAACAGTAAAGATGAAAATATTTAACAAAAAAAAGGAGAACAAAGAGAAGAAAAAGAAACGTGGTGCATTACGGTGCGGGTTAGCAAAAGTCACATTTTAAATCAAGAAAGGGCCAAATAAATTCGTAAATAGCCTAATTAAACTAATACATGATACGAATATGGGTGGTGCGGGTACGGTCGGTGTGGGTACGGTGCGGGTAACGGGGCGGAGCGGGTGCGGGGCGGGTCTTATATGAAATCCACCCCCGCCCCACTACCCATGACGGGTAGCACTTTTGATACCCATACCCGCCCCACCACCCACCAAATCATCCCCCATACCCGCCCCAATTGGAGCGGGTGCGAGACGGTACCCGCATTTACCCGCCCTACTGACATCCCTAGTTATGAATGTTACTAATATTAATTAAGAGTAGAATTTATAAAAATAAATAAAGAAGTATGAGTTATGAAGATGACTTTTTAAAATTAAAATATCGAGAAAATGAAAGAAAATTTGAAAAAAAAATAAAGGTCATAAAAATGTGTCATATATTGATTGGTTATGCCTAACTGGCTAACTTTATTATATATAATGATTGATTTGAAATAGCAGGTTAGATATGGGTTTTGTATATCATGAAAATATACATGTAACTAGTTACTTACAAATAAATTGACTGTGTAATTATTTTTATAAAGTGCATAGAACTTAAAAGCTCAAAACAAAAAGAAAGAGGAAACGAAAGGAGGGGGAAGACAGAACGTGCAGAAAGGAAAATACATTTCAAGGAAGATAGATGATAATATATAGTTGACTTGTTTGCTTTGTATTTGCTACTACTAAATTAATGAAGGAAATTAAAGGCCCTTTTTTTTTTCTTTGGTCACCCACTTTTTGTCTCAATAGAAAAGGTTTTAATAATGCGTCAGTATCAGTGATTGGTCATTCCAGTGATTGTCTTCAATAGGTGAGTGCTCTTTCAGCCGTAGTGTGGGAGTCTCATTCCTCCTTTGTGGGTGATGACTCCTTGTGGGCACCAGACACTGTGCCTCTCACCCAGTGGGCCGCTAAGTCACCATGATTTACCTCCTCCATCCAGGGGCGGATCTACGTCCCGGGTAGTGGTTGTTCGGAAAAAAAATTCACAGTGTTGTATAAGGGAATGATGATAATGTATTTGTTCAAAAATGAAAAATAACACTGCAAAAAAAATCACTCATGTTCGCGTGAACAGGTGTGAACCACATAGATTCGCTCCTACCTCCATCAATCTCTGTCGAATCGAGAAGTGGGACCCGAGGGATTTCGCCTTGCCCCCAAGAAAAGGTTTAATGCCTGACTTTTGTTTCTTCCATTTTAATAATATATTGTATTATTCCTATTGATTAAATATTAGACGAACAAATAATTGTGGTTTATAGAAATTGTACAGTTGCATAACAATATGTTTAAATTCAGTTATCTAAATTCCCCTTGTAAATATATAGGATAATTTTGTTAATGAATAATTAATTAAGTTCAGTGAGCCCGGCCCCTCAACTCTGATCCAAGCTGCAAGATGATGACTGGAATTTATCATGTTATGTAATTTAAATATACAGTAAATTTATCATGTTATGTATGTTACAATGCGGAATTATTGAAGAAGAAGATAATGAATTACGAAAAAAGGGTCGGAGAAGAGAGAAATACTTTTATTTCAACATTACAAATGAAGCAACCAAGTTTTTCAATGTAGAAAGCAATATATATATATATATATATGATACGATGTAAATGAATAAAATTGGACCTAAGTGTGTAACTAAAAATCAAGTATCAACATTTTTTTAAGAGAACTAAAACAACAAGAAACTAGTTTGAAACAAAGCGAGGGAATGAAACCCACCATCCCCTGCCGCACGTGAAAAAAATGCTAGAAGGCACGTATGAATATCATGAGACTCTTGACTAAACATCAAATTGGCTAAGCTGGCTATCATCTACCGAATTAGCCCCCTGTAAATATGGGCAATAGAGACCACCCATCTCCTAACCATGACGAATGCGGTTGACAATATCAACATTCCGATGAGGCACAATTCTTTCTGCCCCAACACGTGAACTACACTAGCATTATCAATTTGCAATGAAACATGGTGTCGCCCCCTATCTCAGGCTTATCCTGAAGACCAGTAAGAACTACTAATAACTCTACTCTAAATGATGTACAAACTCCAATCTTGATTGCATTTACACATCTTCATTACAAATACTACAACTTTGTATGTACTTACAACAAACAATATAACGCTGCAAATTTTACATTATGTTCTTATTTTATTTATTTTCTTCTTCTTTTTTAGTTTTTACTTTGAAGTTTTTCTTAGTTTTTTACTTGAAGACTTTTTGGGTATCGCAAAGATATATAGAAATGTATAGTTGCAAATAAAATGTGTTTGAGATAGAAGACTAATGAAGTGTTACATTCAATTCGATCACAATTAGTCACTTAAATTGGTTGGACATTTAATAGTTAAACGGTGTTGCATACCTTCGCCTCTTTGGGCTCTTTTTGAAGTCATTACACCTGCCACGAATGGTTTAAGCGCGTCATGGCGTGGTTTTATCAGTCTGTCGTGCACACTCGAAGAAAGAATGCGGCTGCGGGTTCCTTCGTCAAAAAAAAAAAGATTATTTAAGAAACTTGCTATCTCGATTGACAAACACTTCAATTCTTCAGTTCCTGTCTTCATGACCTCGTTAAAATAATTATGCAAAAAATAACTTTTTTGTCCGAATTGGGAGCACAATTCAAGAAGGTCGCCATCATTCTTATTTGATATTGAACAAGACTTGCATTGTCAACGAGTTATGGAGATTGTCAAAATTTCAAGCCAAATTCGGACAAATGTCAGTAGTTTTTAATTGTTAGATTCAACCTAAACCTTCACAAAATAGTACACCCAATTTATCTTCTTCAACAAGATTTTTTTTTTCAAGCTCAAATAATCAAACATAATAGTGTTCTTCAAATTTTCTAACCAAACTAATCCAAATTATTAAGGACATATAATATAAACTTAATGGAACATTCCATGCACATAATTACAAATAAGCAATGAGACGAAAGAGGAAGAAGGATGAGAAGTAAGTGGAGCAGAAGGAAGAAGAAGGAATTTCATGGCAATAATCTAAAGTTTATATCATAAGACGAAATAGGACCCCCTAATTATCACTTTTGTAGTGACTTTTGTTAATGTTAGGTTCTGTGTCATGACATTTTCTTCAACATATCATTTTTCGTACTAAGTCCAAAATAGAAATGTCGACACAAATGTCTTGACATTCTGGCCGACATTCTGACAACAGTTTTGCCTATCTTCACGGACAGTTTTTTCAGGAAACTGTGATCTTTTTTAAACGTGACAAATTGACTTAGCAAGGAGTCTTCAAGCAGATCAGGATCGATGAAGACCAAGTCCAAGAAGTTGCATAACTTGAGGAGCAAGACGTGGAAGAAACAATCCAAGTTGTTGGAGAGTTTTCAGCCGTAAACCACTGTCACATGCCCCACATTCTGCTCAACCTACACAACTGATCGAGGAGTATTTTAAGGGAACTCTCTACTATAAATAGAGAGGTCACTTCAAGGATTCAATAACCAGAAAATCACAAGAGAAAAGATCGAGAGAGCACTCCAGATTTTAAGATCGAATACTGGATCAACAAGTGTTGCCTGTATTTGTGACGACATTCTGTACGACATTACAAGTGCTGCCTAGATTCTAGATTTATTCTTTCATTAAAGCAATTGTAATGAGGTGTTGATCACTTCTATTTTAGATAGATTTTTCAGGCATAAGTCATCTGCGACTTAACCCTTTTATTCCTTTGTAGCTTCTTGTAACATTGTAAAGAAGGAATATTTTCAATTGTATATAACTATATACAATACATTTGGTCATTGACCATCATGGGTTATATTAATATATAACCTATGAAAATTAAACCTTTGTGTCATTTACTTTATTCCGCTGCATTTTAAACTCTTACAAAGGTTGTTCTTAAGTTTTATCTTAGTGTCGCCACTTGTGTCAGGCGACATTTCCGCTGACATTCGACACTGTTTCAGCATACTGTTTTGCTGTTTAATTTTAATTAATCCATAGTGTAACTCACGGGACCCAACAAGTGGTATCAAAGCCGACACTTAACATAATAAGTGCTAAGGTCCTTTTACTTTAACTATGGATCCGGCTAATCTAAATATTGGTAGACTTCCTATTTTAGATGGATCAAATTATCCCTATTGGAAAATTCGCCTATGTTCTCATATCAAATCCATTGATGTGAGAGCATGGAGATCTATTATAAATGGATATATTGTTCCTATGCTCCCATCGGACGAGGAAGGCGACATATTACCTAAGCCCGAGGCCGAATGGAGTGTGGAAGAAACCAACAGTGCAGGCTTCAATGAAAAGACTCTTAATGCTATCTTTGAATGTGTAGATCTTTATATATTCAAACTTACCCAAAATTGCTCAACTGCCAAGGATACTTGGTACCCTACAAACTCATTGTGAAGGTAGCTCAAGTGTTCGTAGAACGAAGCTCCGCATGCTTATAAGTAAATATGAACGTTTAAGGATGGAAGAGTCGGATGATATCAAAACTTATTTTGAAAAGTTGATTGACATTTCTAACAAATGTCAAGTGCTTGGATCTCCATTGACCAACAATCAACTTGTGGAAAAGGCACTCCGTTTTCTTCCTGAAAAGTTCAATATTAAGATATGTGCGATTGAAGAAGCCCACAACCTTGCTATAATGGACCTCCATACGCTAATGAGCATTCTCAAAACATATGAGATGAATATGAAAAATCAAAGGACATTGTATAGAGGCAAAAATGTTGCACTTCAAGCAAAATCCTTAGAGACTCAAGTCAATGAAGAGGACGAAAACCTTGAAGAGACCGGGGATGGTGCTAACGTTGCCCTTCTCACTCGAAAATTCAATACGATGTTAAGAAGGTTCAACGATGACAATAATAAATCTAAACCAAAAGAGCACCAAAGTCAGGGATTCAATCCATGATTCACTAAAACCCTTCCTACAACGCAAAAAGGAAATCAACTTAGGAGAACTAGTTCAGACCGTACCAAGTTTGATCCCAGGTAGCTTGAAAGTATTCAATGCCATGCTTGCTCGGGATGGAGTCATTATGCCAACGAGTGTGCAAACACGCTAAGAAAAGCTAGGAAAAGTCTATGGATCTCTCTAAGTGACGATGAAGGTGAAGAGGAAGAAGAACCAGAAATGGAGTCACGTCTTTATCTTTGGCATTGTTTTGAGCGATCGCGTCGGATGATGAAAATGACGTTGACTGTGTTGTCCCGAATGTCACAACATTTTCGACAACATCAACGATGACATCTGCAGGTCCAGTAACATCCGACATGTATGAATTTTTTAACTATCCCGATGTTAACTGCTTTAGTGGCTTTATTTCTAATTGTGAATCTGACCTTGAGACTCAAGCCGACTCAAAGAAGGACATGATTAAAGAATTGCAAGAACTTTGCAAGGACTTAATTGTTGAATCCAAACAACTTGATTCAAAGGTAAAAAGTTTAACTCTTGAGAATACAGGTTTGAAAGGCACAATAACCCGACTAGAGGTTACCCTTACCAAGAAGGATCTTGAACTTGGTAAGGTTAGTGCGAAGTTGGATCTGGCCGAAGCTACCTTCCGAAAGCTGAACACAGGTACCTCTAAACTAGATGCAATCCCAAGTGTTAGTCAACCATAACATGCAGGTTTTGGCTACAAGAACTCCCTCAATGTGATTTGCTCTAACTTGTTTGACAAAAATGAGACAATGGGCTTCATAAGAGAAAAGAATTATGTGTGCCATCACTGTAAAAAGGTTGGCCATTTAAAACCTTACTGCTTTAAATTGCACAAGTCCAGGAGCAGAATGTCGTCGAAAATATTGTCCAACATACCAGACAACACTCGATGCGACATTCCAGAAACCAGAAACCGTAAAAAGGGAAAGAAAGTTCGAAAATTATTTTCATATTTTTGGGTGTGTATGCTACATCTTGAATGATCGAGATCACCTAGCTAAGTTTGATTCTAAAAGTGATATGAGAATTTTTGTAGGCTATTCCCAAAATAGCCATGATTACCGAGTGTATAATCTTAGAACCAAAATCATACAAGAATCTGTTAACATTGTTTTCGATGACTATGCTGATCTTACAGGAAACAATCCAGAAAACAATGTTATAATTACTATGGAAGAGCCGCAGGATGCATGAAATTCAGATGTTGCCCCAAATGTCACGACATCTGCAGTAACACCTGAAGCAGAACCAGCGAACACTGAAGGTTCGGATGAGGAAACATAGGCTGAAATTCACGACGCAGTACGTCGGGATCCCTCATCCAGGATTAGAAAGAACCATCCCACTGGCTAAGTAATAGGATAAGTACATGAAGGAATGAGGACAAGAAGGAAAAAACCACTGAATTACCGAGACATGGTGAGATATGTGTGTATGTCTATCATATATCCTAAGGTAAGTCTTTCTTGTTATATATCTACCTTGGAACCTAAGAATGTCAATGAAGCACTAAAAGATAGTTGGTGGATACAAGCGATGCAGGAAAAATTAGAACAGTTCACTAGAAATGAAGTTTGAGATTTAGTTTATCGCCCCGATAACACTAATGTTATTGGAACTAAATGGATCTTCAAAAACAAATCAGATAAATCTGGAACTATTGTGAGAAATAAAGCTAGACTAGTTGCTCAAGGATACTCTCAAGTGGAAGGAATTGACTATGAGGAAACCTTCGCTTCAGTTGCTAGAATTGAGTCAATTAGATTGTTGTTTGCCATAGCTTGTTGTTTGAAGATCACTCTCTATCAAAAGAATGTAAAAGGTGCTTTCTTGAATGGATATATTGATAAGGAAGTTTATGTTGAACAACCTAAAGGATTCGAAGATCCCCACCATCCACAATGCGTATACAAGCTGAAAAATGCCTTGTATGGATTAAAACAAGCCCCACATGCATGATATGGTCGTTTAACTCAGTTTCTTCTTGAATTTGGTTTCAAACGCGGTGTAGCTGATTGTACATTGTTTATTAAACACCATGGAGTGGATATGATCATTGCTCAAATCTATGTAGATGACATAGTTTTTGGTTCGACCTCACAGTCCCACCTTAAGACTTTTGTCGAAGCTATGTCTTCAACATTTGAGATGAGCATGATAGGGGAATTAACTTTTTTCTTAGGCTTGTAGATAAAGCAAAATGAGGAGGGAATCTTCATCTCCCAAAGCAAGTATGCCAAGAATTTGATCAAGAAGTTTGAATTGGAGAATGCTAAACATATGAAGACTCCAATGGGATCAACACAGACTATATGCAAAGATGATGTTGGGGAAAATATTGTCCCAACTTTATATCGCTCTATGATAGGTAGTCTCTTGTATCTCACCGCGAGTCGTCCTGATCTAATATTTAGTGTGTGTGTGTGTATGTGCTCGATTCCAAGCCTGTCCCAAAATCTCCCACTTAAATGTCATTAAGCGTGTCATCAGATATGTCACCGGCACATGTGAGTTGGAAATTTGGCTCTTCTCGGTTATTTTTTTATCTCGATCATCAGCACGTGCCATTACATTAACCATGGTGGAAAGATGAACATTCATATCTTTCATGAATGCTTGTAATGTAGCCAACTCGTTAGAACTTCCAGCACCATCACTTCCTCTGTTACTTTTTCTGAAAGATTTATCAATCTTCATCTTTTTTTATGGAGGGGTAGATTCAACAGTTTGAGTGACATTACCACTACCAACAACATCATCCTCATCACTTGAATCAAGTGTGGCTTGAGCAGGAGTAGCTTTTTCCATAGTACTAACCGCATCAACAAAACCTTCGACCGATTTTCCAGTGGCATAGTCCCTTGCCATAAATACTCATGAGCTCGTGAAAATATGGAAAAGCAACCTCATACAATGCAGTTAGGATGAGTCTGAAGAAAAAAAAATTAAAACAATAATCAATAATAAAATCACTAATTATGTCATATTAAATAAAATTAACAATTAATAAATAGGGAATGAATGTAAAATAACAATCTAGCATTTTACTAACCATACAAGCAGTGGGATGTGCGATATAATTAAATTCATGTAAAATAATTTTTTCTATTTTGCATGCCACAATGCAGTGGTCAGGTAATAGAAATGTCATGTGAAGTAAAAATCAACAAACTAATGCTTAACTTGTATCATTAAAATGGAAAAGCATGATTGAAAACAAGAGTATGTCTATAATTTATTACTGAAATAATCATACCTTGCAAAAATTATTATAAACTGATGGTGGTCGGTGGATTATTTTTTGTGACGGTGGCCGGATTGAAGACTTGATGAGTTGGAGTTTTAGAGTTAGAGGAGTTAGAGAGGGGAGAGACTGAATTGGGGAAAGAGAATGAAAATAACTAGGGGATGGTGGGGAATCAATGTAGAAGACTTTGGGGTAAAGTTAAAAAAAAAAGAGGGTAAGAGAATGTTAAAATAGGCCCAACAAACAACTCCAAAGAAAATCAGTTCATTTCATTCCCTTATCCTTAGAGTATTACCCCGAATCAAACACCTCCTTAATTTATTCATAATTCCCGCTTATGTAACTGATTTCATGTCCCTTTTCTCTCTTATGTGGACTTCTCTAGACTACTAAAAAGAGTAAATGGCTCTTCATCTACTAAGCAATTGTATTTAATTTGTTCGGGCAAAGAAATAAGTCCTAAAACAATTAAATGAATTGTGCACAAAAATCGAGTGATTGTTGAGATTTCTCTGGCACGTGAGAAGTGCCAAGCCTTCTTTGCGTGTAAATTTAGGGTGATAAAATTAGCCTAAACTTAAATGATCCGCCCAAAATTTAATGAGTTTGAGCAAGAGTGATTTTGATGATGAGTTGATTTGGGATAACTCAAGTCGGCCCATCATAAGTCAACAACCCAAATGAACTCATGATGACGCCCAAACTTGACCCATGAAAATGCTCAATTTTAACTATTAGACCTCCACAGTAGATTAATTTTTTTATTTATAAATAATTATTTAAAAAATTTCTTTATTATTTCGGAACAATAAAAATATACCAACACACCCCAACCACACTATCCATCCACTATACCCCTCCCCTACATCAATCCCCAGTCCCCACCCAAGCACTGAACCACCTCACATCTCAGACCCCTATCACTCTACCCACTTCTATCCACCCTATCCCTACCCACGTCTACCCCTCCCATTGCCCTACCCCATCTTCAAATTTCTATTTCATATTTTTTTTACTTTTATAAACAATATGAATTTTTTTCTTACTCACGCCGCCCTAACCTCACCTACCCCACACCATCTTCATATTTCTATTTCATTTTTTTTACTTTTATAAAATCATTATTAAAAATAGGATATTGTTCTTACCTCCCCTACCCATTCTCAAATTTCTATTTTATATTTTTTAAAACTTTTATAAACAATTTTAAAAAAATAGGAATTTACCATCGATACAAATTGTCACTTCCTCGATTTTCATTCCCAAATCATGCCATATATTGTGCCGTTTTTCACTGTATACAATAAAAATTGATTGTATGTGAATTAATAATACGAGAATTGTTATGTGCAAATTTAATAATATGAGATTATTATATGAAAAATAAATAATGCATGAATTGTTGTACGGTGAATAAATAAAATGTTAAATTATTTTTTGGGATTACCTAATGTAAGTATAATTTTTGTTTCAAGGTGTTTTTGTTCACATATTGCTAATTACACATTACTTAGTCAATTTTTTATTCCATATAAAAGTAATTAATATAGTATTTAGTTACTAGTAAGATTTTGCAAAACCCCGTTTCGTATCGTTTGGTGTGATAGACCCGAACCCGAATTTATCGATTCAAGAGGAAAAAAGAGATGGGGAACAAAGAGTAGCAACTATTCAAGGTTAGAGAAGGAAGGAAGATGAGTTCTCCAGTGCCGCGAAGAGAGAGTCCATGGGGTATGCCCGATGGTGATAACAGGCAACCTAAGGCCCACAGATGCAACGACCGCGTCGAGGATGTTGTTCAGGTCTCAATTCCCTCTTTTAACCCTTCCCACTCACTATTTTTTTCCCCAAACTGTTCGAGTTTTGCCATTAAAACCTACTTTGACGTTGTTCCTGCCTTTGTTCAATGGCTTCAGACTTATCCTGTTTCCACTGACACAATTCTCAGTTTCATCAAACAATATAAGAAATGCTCATAATTCATAAATATTGAGTAAGAAAGATTCCATGCTAATGTTGAACTAAATTTTAGATATTAGTTATGGAGTACCCGCCTATACTGTATAATGATGCTTAGACTCAAGATGTCTAGCTGGCGCTGCTGATCTACTGATTCATATTGGCCCGTAAAAAAGGTTCCATGTTTGTCAGTTTCATGTCTTCAAATTACGTTGTGGTAGTAAGTATGTCGTATATAGATCGAGAAGCTTAGTGTGTAGGTCTCCTTTGTCAAAAAGAGGATGTACTTCAACAAATCCTGCTAAGGCAAAAGGTGAAATTCAGGTTATTTGAACTTGCTGTAGTTCGAATATTGAGCATTAAGATTCGGCTAAATGTTGATTAACGGTTTGCAAAGTGGCTATTTGTCCATTTCCCCCCTCTATCTTAGTGTTCATAGGAAGGAGAGATGTTTGCATCTCCTTCGACAAGGATGGGAATACCCTTCGAGCTTTAATTGTTACCAGACCATTATTACATCTATTCATTGGTTACCTTGTGCCCTTGTTTACAGAATCAGATACTACTCTTTTGACTGTCTGAGTTCACCACTGGCCATTGTACATCTTTTAGTATCACCCAGAACACATGTACATCATACACAATTTATGGTTAGAGTTATTACGATAGGCATGCCTAGCATATCATACGAATAGGCGTAGTTTTGCTTTAATAGTCTTATGTAGCCTTATTTCTCCTGCTATACGCTCCTTAACGTACTTGATTTATTTCATTTATCTGCATAATTAATGATTACTTTTAAGGATGCGCCACCACAGCGTATTCGAGTGCTTTAAATTTTTTTGACTGTGGCTGACCTTTTTCTGTTTTTGTTTTGCCTGAGCGGGGGGTCTCTCGGAAACAGCCGCTCCTCTACCTACCAAGGTAGAGGTAAGGTCTGTGTACACTCTACCTTCCCCAGACCCACGTCGTGGGATTGTACTGGGTATGTTATTGTTGTTGTTTATCTTTGTTTTTTCAGCTGAATTATTTATAACTCTATGCAGGCGTGTTTTGAAGGCAATCCATTTAAAACGATACCGGGGCCTTTCAAGCTATTCTGGCAGTGCATGCGTTCTAAGCCTGGGTATGCTTCAATTAATTTTCTGTATATCAGCTATGACGTAATTATGACATTGAAACAATTAATCTTATGGCATTTATGTCATCTAACACATAGCAACAGTGGGGGAAGTGCATTTGGAGGCTAGGGGGACTAGTGGGGGAATATTGATCCTATGGGATAGAAGAGACTGGGAAGGGGAGATGATAGAGTGTGGCAGTCAATGTATAAACCTGTAAAATGACTGGACAAAATGCAGATTTTACCTGGTTTCTAACAGCAGTATATGTTGATTGTAAAAAAATTAAAAGAAGGGAGTTTATCTGTACACTGTGCTTTATTTGAAGCAGTGTGCAGTAGCTCTGCAGCGTTACTACGCTGGGAGTTATGGAGGGAGCTTGACCAACAAGGAGAAGGTGGGCAGGGCCATGGGTGGTGGGGTGACTTTAATGTCGTCAGATATCCTATGGAGAGAATAAACTGTCAGAGAATTAATAGAGCCATGGCTGAGTTTTCTGAATGCATAGAAGGACTGGAGCTTGTGGATCCTCCTTTATTTGGAGGATCCTTCACATGGAGAAGAGGGGAAAATCATCAAAGTGCTTCTAAGATTGACCGATTTCTTTCTTCTTCAGAATGGGAGGAACAATTTTCTCTTATTAAACAATCAGTGTTGCCTTTGCTAACTTGTGGAGAGCTGAACTTCAAAATATCTTATTTTTTATTTGAGAACTGGTGGATGGGAGTAGAGGGGTTCAAGGAACAGGTGAAATTGTGGTGGAGACACCTGGCTTTGTTTTGGCTAAAAAACTAAAGAAGCTAAAAGAAAAACTGAAGGGATGGAGTAAGAGCAACAGGTGCAACTGGAAACAGAGAAAGGAGGGATATCCTGAATCAATTGGCTAATTGGGAGGCTGTACAAGAACAAACGATTCTTGCAGATGATGAGGCTGTACAGAAAGAAAACTTAGCTATGGAGTTTGAGGAAGTAGCAAGAAATGCGGAGATTACTTGGAAGCAAAGATCCATAATACAGTGGCTAAAGAAGGGAGACAAAAATACAAAATACTTTCACAGGATAGCAACAGCTCACAAAAGGGTTAATTCCATTGATAATCTAAATGTGGAGGGTAATGAGGTGACTGATTCTGAGGAGATCAAGCAAGCTATTCAAAACTTCTACAAGGTTCTATACAAAGAAACAGAAGAATGGAGTCCAGACTTGGTGGTTCATGATGTCAGAGGGATCACTATGGAAGAGCAAGAGGCTTCAAAGACAGTTTGATGAAACAGAAGTTCTGGAGTGCTTAAAAATGTGTGCTATGGAGAAGACACCTGGTCCTGATGGTTTTCTTATGTCATTCTATTTAGCTTTCTGAGAGACAATGAAAGATGACATTTTGAAGACCATGTACTACTTTCATGAGAATCAGAAGTTTGAGAGAAGTTTTAATGCTACATCTATAGCATTGATCCTCAAAAAACAGAAGAAGCAGAGTTGAAGGACTTCAGGCCTATTAGCCTCATAGGTGGGGTGTATAAGATAGTAGCAAATTTATTAGCTGAGAGGCTCAAGAAGGTAGTAGACAAGCTAGTTAACAAGCATCAAATGGCTTTTATAAATGGGAGACAAATCATGGATGCTGCACTTATTGCTAGTGAATGTGTGGATTCCAGAATCAAAAGGGCGGGAGCAGGTGTCATGTGTAAACTGGACATAGAGAAAGCTTATGACCATGTTAATTGGAATTTTCTGCTAGCATTCTCTGACAAATAGGATTTGGTGAGAAATGGTTGAAATAGATAGATTTTTGTATCAAAATTGTTAGGTTCTCTATTCTTATGAGTGGAGAACCTGTGGATTTTTTCCATCTGAAGGGGGACTTAGGTAGGGTGATCCATTGTCCCCTTTCCTGTTCATTATTGCAATGGAGGGTTTTGATAGCTTGATGTGGACAGCTTTGCAGAACATGTGGATTAAAGGCTTTGAGATAGGGGATATTGGGGGGCAGAGAAAAGACATCTGACATCAGCAGTACTCAGATGAAACAGTGATATTTTGTGAGCCCAAGGTTGAACAAATTGGGTACATCAGAATGATCTTGACTCTATTTGAAGCCACTTCAGGTCTGAAGGTAAATTGGGGAAAACTAGCATGTTTTCAATTAAGGAGGTACCAAATATACAGACTCTTGCTCTCATTTTAGGATGTAAAGTGGAAACTCTGCCTACCACTTATCTTGGCATGCCTCTAGGCTGCAAGCACAAAGCTGGAGAAATTTGGGATGGAATAATAGAGAAAACAGAGAAGAAATTGGCAAAACGGAAAGCACAATACTTATCTTTAGGGGAAGACTCATTCTTATCAACTCTGTTCTAGACTCTCTTCCCACATATGTTATGTCCTTATTTCTTTTACCTTCCTATGTTCAGAAAAAAATTGGCTAGACTCAGAAGGGATTCCTATGCCATGGATGCAAGGAGGGAGAGGGTTACAAGCTAGTGAAATGGCAGACAACAATGAAGAGTAAAGAAAGGGGCGGATTGGTCATCAGAAATTTAAAAGCACAGAATAATTGCTTGTTGATGAAGTGGCTATGAAGGTACAATAGTGAGGAGAATGCATTATGGAAAGAGGTGATCAAGAGCAAGTTTGGTGAACTAAGTCCTTGGTGTACTAGATAGAGCACTGGCACTTATGGGGCGGGAGCATGGAAGACAATTAGAGGTTTGTCGCCCAAGCTGGAAAGTAATGTGCAGATAACAGTAGGTGATGGAAAGAAACAAAATTCTGGAGAGATGCATGGAAGGAGCAAGCTCCATTGATGGAAGTTTTCCCAGGTTTGTAGATTTGTTCATTCTCTGTAATAATCCAGACAGCACAATAGATGAGATGTGGAGTGCACAGGGTTGGAACCTATCCTTCAGGAGATTGCCGAATGATTGGGAAGTGGAAAGGGTTCCCAACATGTTAAGCAGAATTGGTGATTTTATTGGTACCGACAATGATCCAGACACCTTGAGATGGAGGCATAACAGTGACGGAAAATTCTCAGTAAAAAGGGCCTACAAAAGGGAGGGTAATATACATAATAGAGAGCAACCAAAGTTATGGAGAAGCATATGGAAGTGCCCAGCCCCTAACAAGGTGAAATGCTTCACATGGCTGGTGGCAAGAAGGGCTTGTTTGACACAAGAAGTTTTAAGGAGAAAAGGTGTCATCATAGTTTCAAGATGTTTCTTGTGCAATGAAACTGATGAGACCAACAAGCACTTACACAATTGTGGTCCTTATTTCTCAACTTAACGGAGACTATTTGGTCTATGCCTGAACATATTGTAGATTTGCTCAGCTGTTGGATGAAGAGGGGAGGCAGTAAAAGTCAAAAGAAATGGTGGAGGATAATAATACCACACTGCATTTGGTGGACAGTATGGAGGGAGAGGAATGGGAGATGTTTTGAAGATAGATCCAATCCCATTCAGAAAGTTAAATGGAATTGTATAGTATCTTTCTACTTTTGGTGTAAAGAGATAGGATTAGAAGGTATAGATCTGTTTATAGATTTATTAAAATTCTTGTAAGTATTTCTATTTCCTTCTTTATGTTTCTGCTTTAACACTTTTGAAAGTCTCCGGCATGTCCTTAATGCTGCCTAATACACAATTACCAGTTCAAAAAAAGCACATAGCAACCATCTTCTTATAGATATTGCAGTTCAAATAAAATGATTGATGAAGGATATCTCCAGTTGCTCAATTTATTTTTTTGGTAAATAAACAGTTTAATTATTTACCAGTGAACATTACAACACAGAAAAGAAAGACTTTAAAAGCCGTATTTGTGATCTTTTGCTTCTTCTTGATGCCATTTAATATATTTACTTCATTAAAAAATAAAGAACTTTTATATACAGAAGCCGCAAAAACACTAAAATTTGGAGCCAAGTATCAGGTTTTGAAAATCATGAACTACGTTGTTGGTTCCTGTGCTTAGATGTTGAAGAGTGAACAACTAGTGAAAGATTGATAGCAACGAACTTCAGTGTTGACATCTTTGAAAGGGGTAAACTTGAAGAGAGAAACCAAGAGGTTGAGCGCTGGGGAAAAAATACAGTAAACATTGAAGAATACTTTGAGTGTGTCAAATAGCGTTCAGCTCCCCAAAAGCCGGATGTTAAATTTTTTGTGATCAAGGCTAAAGAGATAATTTTTCAACACTGAAATAAATAAACAAGCAGGATTCTTATAAACAAGAAACAAAGAAATACAGTTTGGAGGAAGTGCCAAATTTAACTCTGAGCAATAAATTGAAAGTTATCTATTTCAGTTGTTATAAGTTTCTGTTCCTATCGTGATAAATAGAAGGCTTTTCTAACTTTCTATGCAACATGGTTGTGCAGCGAAGAGCCTACTGAGCCATTCTACTACTTGCAGTTGGATCCCCCCAAGAGAGAAGTGCACCTTGAGTAGAGCTTTGCTTTTGTTATTTTCTGAACCTGTAATAAGGTGGTTTACGAATCCTGTCACTCTAGTTTGTGTTACTTGGCAATTGCAATCCGTACTTTGGAAGGTTGTTCATGTCGAATATTCCCCTCCCCCCCTGAAGATTGAAAGTTTATGTCCTATTGTTCCCTGTTTTCGAATAAGGACAAGTTTCGTATCTTAAATGATGTTGATATAGATAGAACTTTGAGTTACTACACTATTCTGTTCATTATGTTTGCTGGTGAATACTACACATTCAATTTGGAGCAGTTACTAATTTGGTATGGTGGAGTTTTTATCCCTGTTGGGAAAATCTTGACCATAGCTGATTTCACTTTGTTTTCTTTGGCTTTGTTATGAAAGCTGTTGCATCTCTGTCCTCTGTTCTCTCGTTTTGTTGCGTTTTATTTTGACTTGTGCTTGTTCTCGTTATATATTCAATGTACATGCCTTAAGTTCATAATATTTTGTCCTACTCCAGTTTTTATTCCTGTTTCTTAGCATGTTTAGTCACATCGGCATCTTAAATTTGTCCATCGAAACTTCACTATAGGAAATGTCATACAAGTACTGCTCATAGAAGGTAGTACATTCTATTCTAACAAATTTGCAGTGCAGGAAATTGGAACCTCATAATATACTACAAGAATGAAATAAGAAGGATTTTCTCCATGCATAAGATGTCATATTGAAGGCAACTCGAATTTTCACTGGTTGTATCAAATACTAAACGAAGTCCAGTGACCGGTTGACTCAGAATTTCCTTTTCTGGGATTTTGTGAGTTTCTCATATCTACAGACTACAATCATAAGTCAACTTGCCGTTTCTTTTTCTTCCTTTAACTGCAAAATGGAAGTAAAACTAGAAGTCAATAATGGGTTCTCCAATGGTGAGGTTACGTTCCATCGTCCATTGTAAGTTGAAGAGCTTGGCTGTGATGAACTTGAAGATCTTGTTCACATTTATGTTGTATGTTGCACTTGAGAAGAATAGGGTTGCATTCAGTGCTTTTGCATATGCTCTTGCCTGTTCAAAGTCGCATTGAAATGCTGTAAGTATCAGCTGATCTAACAAAATCTTCAAAATATGGTCCAAATATCTGGCAGTAATTCAGAGCAATTACAGATATACAGTAGGAAATGTATCTCTATTTATCTTCCCAATAAATGGATGATGAATTTTGCTCAAATTAGCAAATTTTCATCATTTTTTAATTCCATGTTTTCCATCTGATATGGCTTTTCCTTGGTAATCTGGAACCCTACTCCCCCCTCCCCCCTCACGAAACACATATTACTTTCGCAGGGCAACTTGGTGCACGAAGCATTGTGTGACTACGTAGGGATAAATAATCTATCCTAACGCAAACATCATTAATTGATTTTATGGCTCGAACTTGTGACCTAGACAATTTTACCGTTACTCAAGCATCCTTTTCCCACATTCCTCGTGATATAAAAATTTCCCTATTTTTAGTCATAATTACAAACTTCGAGGGTGTGTGTGGGTGGGGGGGGGGGGGGAGTTTCATTAGAGAATGAGGCTGATACCTGATTTGCTATGGTCCATTGCAAATCTAATGGCAATTGCACGAAATCATCAAACTTTGTCCCTATCAATACAGGAATTGCCGTCTGAAATGAACAAATTTAACTCAAATTAATTACCATACCCTTAAACATTTCATAATCAAGAGAGAAACCAGAGAAACGATGCTTTATCCTATATCTACCTGATTCCATTGTCGTGCTTGTTGATACCAGCTAATGACACTATAATTAATCAGCAAAACAAATTTAGACAAGAACCAAAAAAAAAAAAACGGTGAAGAATAAGGTTATGATACACTGGCTTCTCTTTTTATTTTTGCAAATTAAGAAGCAAAAATCTGATACCTCTTTAGTGTACGCCTACTTGTCAGATCAAACATGAATAACATCGCTACTGAGTCTTTACAAGCGGTTGGAATCTGTGTAGACGCAGAAACATCACCTGCAGTGTTATCATCATAAGTTGCACAAATTAGTCAAATTCACATATTTGCATTTAGCTTATATTCTTATCATTTTAATTAACTTTAAAAAATAAGGGTTGGGGTTGGATGCATGTATATGATATACCTTGGACTTCCCAGATGCTATAGGAGATTCTTGCTCCTTTAATACACAAAATTTTATCCATTTGATTTAACCCTGTCGTTGAAACGATTTCTTCTCCTTTCTTCTTTCCTACATACTTCGTCTTCAATCAAAAAAAGAAAAGAAGAAGGTCAAACCCAAGAATTAATTTTTAACGGGAATTACAATCATCCTATGAAAAAAAGAAAGAGAATGAGAAAACTAGTGACGGATCTAGACTAGATGCAACAAGTTTGATGCAGATGTTTATTTAAAATTTCTAGAACATGTGTGCGTTACTGAAAAAAATTTGGCACGTATATATAAAAAAAGTCGCTAACTCTAAATTCTGAATTCGTTGTTGACTACTAACCAAGAAACTTGTCTTGCCAACTTGGTTATCACCAAAGATACATATCTTCAAGGCAACCAAATCCTCCAAAGATTCCTTGGAGTGATCACAACAACACGGCGCGGTTAAGCTCCCCGAAAAGCCACTGCCCGAAACGCCCCTGCCAGACGGTGAAGGCGGCATCGTGGTGGCAGCGGTGTTGGTGGTGGAGGAGGAGGAGGAAGAGGAATGGTGGCTTGATAATTTCCTATACTTAATGGACCTGCCAATGCAGCAACCAACAAGTTGGTTCCAAAATGACCTCACATACTTTTGAACTACTGACACCTTGAAGATTATTTTCCTTTTCTTCTTATGAAACATTCTTTTATAACAAAGCAGTATACACTTTGTCATTTTGTTCTTTTATGCTTGTGGTTTTTGAATTGAACTTTCTTGATGAATATTGGAGATGGCCTCAAAAGGAGCTGCTGCTTCTCGGGGCCATGAAAGTGAAATAAAGACTTTTGCACACTCATATTTCTTTCCTTCTAAGTACTAGTAATTTTTTTCTATAAATTAATTAATTAATGTTATTTAATTTTTTTTATGGGGTTAAGGACAAATGGATGAGTAACTGTTGCCGGCATTACGGGGAAAGTTTGACTGTTTTTGTGGGTCGAAAAAGTCAGATGTTGTTCCGATCATGTCCTTGTCTATATTGCTTCATCTAATAGAGAAAGGTTGTTTGCTGTCCAAATATATATATATTCTAAGCTGCGGTTTAATTTTATCAATTTTTGATCGAATGGTTGATGAGATTAATAGTGACAGACAGAATAATGGAGTTACTTAGCTTAGTTTTCAATTGGTGTTAGTTTGAGTTGGTTAATTAGTTGCTAAGATTTCTACATATTAGTTTACACCTACATGTTTTCCTTTGTACACTTTAGTTCTTAATCTCATACTATAAATAGACGAGATAGCTCTTGTATTCATTTTCAGAGAAATATATTCACAGAAAGGTTCCACAAGCTTCTTCTTCTCTGGCTACTGCAACTCGACTATGTCGACGATGTAGAATTATAACATGGTATCAAAACCGGCGTCGGTGTAGAAGATACACACTATATATATTTGTCGCATATTGATTGAAGAAAGTACCTGAAGCTCACGCACTGTGCAATCGAGGTGATTAATTTAATCTGTTGTTTGTGATCGGATTAATTGTGTGTTAAAAGTAATTTTGAATCTCTGACTGCGATTACATCGAATCTGCGATCTATTGTTGAATTTTTTATTATGATAACTCTGAGTTTGCGATCTATTGCATGCAATTGATTTGTTGTTTGATTCGCTGTGTATAAACATCGCGAAGTTATAATTCTGTGATCTCTATTGAATCGGTTAATTTTGAGTCGATTTGGATCTATTATGTAATTGCGAAGTTGCGGAACTGGTTAATTGGTGAACTGGCTAATTGAAAGAGATGGAGAATGAAGTATCACATACTGATTCAAGTGCAGGAGACAGTTCAAATGCAAGTCTCAACATTGTGGATCACAACAATCCACTTTTCTTAAGTGCTTCCGATACTCCTTCAAGTGTGCAGGTGGAAATTCAACTATCGCGAATGGAAAACTACACTCTCTGGAATCGTGCGATGAAGCTAACACTGTTAACTAAGAATAAAATTGTCTTCATTGACAGATTAGTTAAGAGAGATACATTCGGGCCAAATCAAACAAAGCAATGGGATAGGTGCAATGTTATGGTGATATCGTGGATTATGAAGAATGTGAGCAAGAGTCTACTTAGTGGAATATTGTATAGATCTATAGCATGTGCTGTTTTTAAGGACTTGAAGGAGAGGTTTGACAAAATCAATTTGTCAAGAGTATATCAATTGAAGAAGGAGCTAGCAATGCTTCATCAAGGAGCACTGCATGTATCCAGTTACTACTCCAAGATGAAGGACCTTTGGGATGAAATAGACTCGATCGTGCCTCCACCAACCTGTGAATGTGACAGCCCCAGAGAATACATACTACATCTCTCAAATCAAAGGTTGCTTGAGTTCCTTATGGGACTCAATGATGGTTATAACCAAGCAATGAGTCATATTCTCCTAATGTCTCATATTCCTAGTGTCAATCAAGCATATGCCATGGTGGCTCAAGATGAGAGTCAAAAAATGATCTCAGGTGGATATGCAGTTGGAGGTGAAACTAGTGATCCGATGGCAATGGTGAGCAAGTATCCTCAGATTAAGGGAAGGAGTAAATATGTTCCAGGTGCATTATGTGACTATTGAAAAATGAAAGGTCATACCAGAGGCAATTGCTACAGGATGATGGTGTGTGATTATTGTAACAAGCAAGGCCATGTCAGAGAAGGTTGCTATAAACTAATAGGGTATCCTGATGACTGGAACTGGAAGAATAATAAAACTGATGACTGGAGGAATAATAAAACTGCTGATGACTGGAGAAATAAGAAGAAAGTGAATATGATTTCAGGAGGTGTGTTGACAGAGATGCATACAAATCAGTTAACACAACAGCAGAATGAACACTTGAACTCGATGCTAAGGTCCTGCACACCAGACCAATATGAAAAGGTGCTGGGAGCATTATCAGACCCTCACAGCAGTGACACTTCTGTTCCAAAGGTACACATGGCAGGTAAGGTACAGACTAAAAATGATGCTGATCCTAGTTGGATAGTGGACTCGGGGGCCACAAATCATATGGTAAGTAATAGAAGTATGATTGAAAGGTGTAATCTGATAAAAAATGCAGGTCAGGTTCAGCTGTCGACAGGGACACTGCCATGATAACTCAAACTGGAAGATGTAGGCTGACTGGAGGTGATATTATAAAGGATGTACTGTGTGTGCCCAGCTTCAAGTTCAATCTCTTGTCGGTTTCAAAACTAACAAGAGAGCTGAACTGCAGCATACGATTCTTTCCTGATTTCTTTGTGTTGTAGTATCTCTTCACTGTGAAGGTGAAAGATATTGATAGAGAAGTAGATGGACTCTACATACTAGATTCTTGGAGAAGTCAGTATCAATATCAGTCAGCATTTGCACAAGTTAATGCAGCCAAATGAGTCTCATCAGCAGAAATGCAGGCAGGAATGTGGCATAGAAGGATGGGCATGTGCCTATGAGTGTGCTAAGGAAGATAGATGAGTTTAAAAATAAGACTAGCTTTGCAATAGGCCACTGTAAAGTATGTCCAAAGGCTAGACAAGTTAGACTACCTTTTCCTACAAGCAGGAATAAAGCTAAATTTCCTTTTGAGTTGTTACATGTTGATGTGTGAGGACCCTATAGAGTGCCCACTTATAATGGAATGAGGTATTTCCTCACAATAGTTGATGATCATACTAGATGGACTTGGGTCAATTTGATGACTCTTAAATAAGATGTGTCTTCTGTTTTAAGGAATCTGTTTGCAGTTATTAAAACTCAGTTTAATGTCAGGGTTAAGAAAATAAGATCCGACAATGGATCTGAGTTTTTCAATCATGCTTGTGATGAATTGTTTAAGAATCTGGGGATAATACATCAAGCCTCTTTTCCATATATCCCACAACAAAATGGGGTAGTGGAAATGAGACATATACATATTCTTAAGATTGCAAGAGCAATCAAGTTTCAAGGTCATTTACCTGCACGATTCTGGGGTGTGTGTATTGAGACTGCTGTGTATATCATTAATAGAGTACCCTCTGTGGTTGTTAACAATGTGTCACCATATGAGAAATTATTTCAGAAGAAACCTTCCTTATCTCATTTAAGGGTGATAGGTTGCTTGTGTTATGCAACAAATCTCACTAAAAGGGACAAGTTTGACGCCAGGGCTATCAAATCAGTGTTACTTGGGTATTCTGTCATGCACAAAGGCTACAAACTTCTGGATATGGTGAATGACACTATATTCATAAGCAGAGATGTAGCATTCTATGAAGATATATTTCCATTTGATGAAGCCAATCAGACTGTAATGCAGCAGCAAGTCTATGATCTTGATGAAGATTTCTTTCCTGATCTTGGTTTTCATACAGGTGTAGCAGGTGTGGTTCAAAATGGTGAGGTAGAAAATCAAGTTGTGTCCAACATTGAGTTGGAACATGCACCATCAGATCCATGTATGCCAGGAGAATAGGTTGTCTTAGAGTACAGGGGACCAGCTGGAGATATGGTTCAGGATGCAGACCATGACAGTGAGTACTTGGTGCAAGAAGAGGAACCTGATAACAATATGGATGTACACACCAGCAGACCAATCCGAGATAGAAAGCCCCCCACATGGATGAAAGACTATGTACACAGCATCACATCAAATTCCAGAATCACACAAATCAAATATCCATTGGCCAGTACAATCAACTATGCTGGGATCTCACAGTCTTATCATAGCTTTTTGGCTAACATTTCAGCAGTTCATGAACCAACTACTTATGCAGAGGCAATGCAAAATGCAAAGTGGATAGAGGCAATGAAGGCTGAGATTCAAGCCTTGGAGGACAATCAGACATGGCAGCTTTTGGATATGCCTGCTGGTAAGAAGGCCATTGGATGCAAGTGGGTTTATAAAATCAAATACAAAGCTTCAGGAGAAATTGAAAGGTTCAAGGCAAGGCTAGTAGTTAAGGGATATAACCAAAGAGAAGGTGTTGACTATGATGCGCGATTTATGCACACACTAAATGCAAGTGCACATGTCGTGACAAGTAATATAGTCTAGAAGACCGAGTTATCGTCCTCAGGGATTAGTGTCCAATTACCAACTTCTATTCTGTAATATCTATTTGGTAACCGATAATTTGATGATTTGTTTATAGCTATGATTATATATGCTAACTAAATTACTTTACTTTACTTCAGATATGGTGGAAATAGGGCTTCCAAATCTCCTCAATTATCCGCTCGCTTTACTCGTTAATGCAAATAATTAAGGTTCTTCTTCTATTTTGATATAGCAGGTTAACTAAGTCATTTTATACTCTTGTTAAGGTAATATAAACACTCAACCCCAATGTAGAACCCTTCTATCTTTCGATGACAAGATTGACTACAAAGGAGGATTAAAAGCAATAACCTATTAAGCTACACAAGTATCGGGGTACTTTCGTCCACGATTTAAACCTATGTTTATTCAACTATAGCATATTCACAATCTCCCCTTTCGGCTTTCGATTAGAAATCATATAAGTTATGATAATTAGTGATTAATTAATTACCAAGCAATCAAAACAATTATTGAATAAATCTCAACAATAATAAGAAGAAACCAAAACATGGATTAATTCATAAGAACGAGGTTCAAACGATTCGACATGGAAAGCCCTAAATTAAGTTAGTTCCTAGCCATAGACATGCCAAGAACTAAAATAATATCCAACATATACTAAAATAAAATAAAATAAAGAACAAGAAATTACTCAAAAATAAGTCTCTAATCTTGATCTCCAAGTTGTGATGAATTGTAAGGTGTGGAACTCTTCATATCTGACCTAAAGGTCCTTTTTATATCACCAAAAACGTCTCAAACCTTTTCCTTCTTGGCTTTGGCCCATTCCTATTAAGATCTGTCAATTTTCCCGCGTTGGCGCGCCGCGGCCCAGAATCAGCCATGCGCCTGAAACTGCGACTCTGCTTCTTGGGAGCCGTGGTGCTCTGCTTCTTTGGTTGTTTGTAGCCGCCACATTTCTCGCCCGGGTTGCCAATTTTTTAGCTTTTTGAGCTCTGGAACCTCTGTTTCTGCCCTCTTTTCGCTCTTTCTCGCTAATGTGCCACTTTAAACCACTGTGACTCAAAAGAAAGAAAATCTATCCTAACACGACACATATTTGTACAAAAATGGGCCAAAGACTAACTAAAAATGACTCAAAAGGTGTATATAAAATACACCGATTAGACTACCAGACACATTCTCCCCAGTGGCCAAGATGGTCACTGTCATATAAGTTATTTCCATTACTGCATCAAAGGGGTGGATTATTCATCAGATGGATGTCTTCAATGCTTTCCTACAAGGAGACTTGATGAAGAAGTGTATATGCAGCTGCTGATCGGTGTATTTTATATACACTTTTTGAGTCATTTTTAGTTAGTATTTTACTCATTTTATTTATGTTTAGTATAGTATTAGAGTCGTTTTCCTTTCTTTTGTGTCACAACGGTCAAAAATGGAGAAATGACGAAAAGAAGAGAAAATGAGCTTAATTGAGATGGAATTGCACACAAAAAAGGCCAAGAAATAAAGTCTAAGAAGTTCCGGGAATTATAGAGGAGATCAGACGAAGACCGGACGAACAAATTACGAAGAAACGAAAAATCCAGAAGAATTCCGTCACGAGCGCGGCGCTTAGCGTGGCCATGGCGCCCAAGCCGTCCAACTATCTACGATTTTTCAGCGCCAGCTGATGCGTAATGGCGCGCCCGGCGGAATTATGAATCTTTGGCGGGTGACATGTTTTCAGAATCCTAAAGGGATTATTTTTCCTACCTAAAGGGATAACTTTTCCTACCTTAAAACCCTTACCTAAAAGGATTCTAATAACTTTTCCTTTCCTACAAATCCCTAACCCTTCACCAAAAGGATTCTTTGGCTATAAATATTCTACATCATTAGAAGAATTATTCATTCTCCATTCCACCATTCTCCATTCCACCATTCTCCACTCCACCATTCACCATTCTACATCCATCCTTCCACCAATCCATCTTGTAAATATTCCACAACACAACCCTTGGATGCTTGGCTTGGAGACTCATTCTTAGTAATTTCTTTTCCTTTTCTTTACTTTATTTCAGTTTTTATGATGAACTTTGAATTAGTTCTTGTCATATTTATGGCTAGAAACTAATTCTCTTATAGGGCTTTCTATGTTGAATTTCTTGAAACTTATGTTATAAATTAATGCATGCTTATGGTTATTTTTCTTATTGAGAGATCTATCCAATAATTGAGTTGAATTCTTGATAATTAATTGACAACTAATTATCACTATATGATTTCTAATCAGATTCTGAAAAGGGGGGATTGTGAATATGCTGTAAGTTGGGTAGACATTCTTGGATTGGGGATGAAAATACCTCAATTATTTATGTAGTGTTGATGAGAGGCTTAACAACCCTAATTTTGCGCATTGTGCGTGTGATTCGACTAGGTTTTGTTCTTAATCCTCCTATAAAGTTATCCTTATCGTGAAAGTTAGGTAAGGTGCGATCTGGGGTTGAGTGTTTATATAACCCTAACGGAGTATAAAGCGATTTAAATAAACTGCTTTCTCCTAAAGAAGAATACCATGAGTTAATGCATTAGTAAGTAGCATAAGCGGATAGTAAGGATACATGGAAGCCCTATTCTCATCACAACTGAAGTAAACCTTTATAGTTAAATAGTTTTCATAATTCTTAGTTATAAACAACCAAATCAATTATCAATTCGCCAAATAGATACTAGAAAATAGATAGTTGGTACTTGAACCCTAATCCCAGAGGACGATATTCGGTCTTATCAAAGACTATACTACTTGTCACGATAACGTGCACTTGCGTTTAAAGTGTGTGCATCTTACCGCGCATCAAGTTTTTGGCGCCGTTGCCGGGGATTAGGCATAGTTCAATATCAAATTTATCTTTTTTTAATTTCTAATTTGGTTTTTATTTTTGTTTCTTTAAATTTTTTATTTTATTTTTTTTTGAAAAAAAAAAAAAAAAAAACAAGTGTGCCGTGATTTGTTCTTGGTTTTGATTCATCTCAGGAATCCTTAAGACATGGATTTCTACTGTCAATATGATCGAGCTCCAACCATAGAAGAAGAGAGGGAGCAATTGCGAGAAGTTATACTCAGTCTCACGAGGTACGAGCTCGATTCATGGGCCGAAAGCGAGAATGACCATGAAGAAGTTGGAAACGCAAATAGCGAACTCGCAATCATATTCAACGAACAACAAATTGAGAGTTCGAACCAAACCCAACTATTGAGGAATCTGGTGAGATAGTTGGTGTAGAAAAGGAAAGGATAGCAGAGATTCAATTATTTACCTTCTTGGATTCTGTGGAAATTCTTTTTCTTACACCTATTACAGAAGAAAGTCAAGAAACACCACTAGCTATCACGGCTGATTCCCAATTAGGAAGCCCATACCATCAAGGGTACCCCCTAGAGTTGAGAGATGTAGAGAAGTTCACGGATTCCTACATTATAGAAAGCATAAAAGACAAGCCTACTTGGGGGATAATTGTGTTTTTAAGGCTCTTGTTTGAACAAATGGTTGTAGGAAAATTGAGGCCTACAACAATAAATTTGCGGATTGCAAGCGGTTCGCAGAAGGATCCAATGGGCACTCGTAAAGGTTAAAGGCGTCCGGCTAAAAGACGTTAAAGACAGCGCTTGTTGGGAGGCAACCCAATATTTTTAATTATGTTATTTTAATTTTTGTCTTTATTTTATTTTATTTTGTCTTGAACAGTCTCACGGTCTTGGGTTCTTGTTTTGTGTTGTTGGATGAGTGGGTGAAAGCTAAAGCAGGAAAAAGGAGCAAAAGCGAAAAAAGGAGCGATCGTCGAGCATGGCGCCAAAATCGAACCATGTAGTAATTTCAGAAGAGCCACAGTACTAGCAGCGTGGCCACGAATATCGAGGCATGTGCGAACTTCGAGAGCCATATTTCCGCAAATTCGAATTTTTCCTCTAGACCTCAGTTATGACATTGTGTTGTGTCGATGGTTGTCCTTTTTCTTTTATTTTCTTTGAGTCTTGCACACATTGGGGACAATGTGTGATTTAAGTTTGGGGGTGTTTTATTTGTGTCTTGTTATGTTTCAATTAAGTCTTTTTTTTTTGTTTTGTGTTTATTTTTGAGTCACACATTTTTTTTCGTTTTTTTCTTTCTTTTTTCATAATTGCATGTCAAAGATCATGTATGCTGTAGTTGCTAAAAACACCTAGTGAAGGAAGGTGGAATAATGTAATGGAATTAGAAGCAACTATCTAAACACCTAGGTTAGATATGCCAAAAACTCACAAAAATCTGTCTATTTGGAGTTTCTTGCTTAAATTGTGCATGCTAAATTATGAAAACCTATGTGTTATGATTGCTTGCTATTTGAGACGAAATAGTTAGGATATGCATGTTAGGGAGATGACTCAGGCATTTCTTTGATAGCCAATTTTTACCACTCTTTTCTACCCCGAACTTTAAAAGTATCCCTAGTCAGCCTCATTGAGCCTAAAAATTGAAACTTCTTCTTTGACACCCTATATTCCCACAGATTGTGCCATAAGTAAAAATGTGAAGTAGTGGAATCAATTGTGTTAAAAAAGAGACAAAAAGAGTGAATGAGCTTGTTGCACAATAAAAAGTAATAAGAAAGAGGCAAAAGCCTAAGTTTGGGGTGCTTGTTTTTATAATACTCTTCATTATCCCAAAACTAAAGAGGAAAAGATAGAATTGAAGTGAAGAAAAGAACAAAAGAAAAGGAAATCTTGAAAAGCTAAAGAGCTTATGGTACACAAAAATGAGCCTAAATGCCTATTTTTACCAACCCCTACCTAAGCCTACATTACAACCCTTAAAGTCCTGAAGATCTCTTTTATGCATATTCAGGATTAGTGGAGAATAACAAGTAAGCATGTCATAGGATTTTTGAATTTATATGCATGATTTAGTATATTGACTTCCATTAAAGCATGATAAATATGAGTTTGCGAAATATCTAGCTCAATGTGTTTAGTGTGCTGAAAAATTTCATGCTACATGTTCCTGCATATTATTCTGCTAACCTTCATGTTTTTCTAGATAACACTAAATGCAGCAAAAAGTGATCAATGTCAGTGAGTCTTTTATTTTTCGTTTCTTGAGTCTTTTATTTCTTTCTTTCTATCTTTGCTCGAGGGCGAGCAAATGTTAAGTTTGGGGGTATTTGATCGGTGTATTTTATATTGAAGTGAAGAAAAGAACAAAAAGAAAAGGGAAATACTGAAAAGCTAAAGAGCTTATGGTACACAAAAATGAGCCTAAATGCCTATTTTTACCAACTCCTACCTAAGCCTACATTCTGACCCTTAAAGTCTGAAGATCTCTTTTATGCATATTCAGGATTAGTGGAGAATAGCAAGTAAGCATGCCATAGGATTTTTGAATTTATATGCATGATTTAGTATATTGACTTCCATTAAAGCATGATAAATATGAGTTTGCGAAATATCTAGCTCAATGTGTTTAGTGTCTTTGAAAAATTTCATGCTACGTGTTCCTGCGTATTATTACGCTAACCTTCATGTTTTTCTAGATAACACTAAATGCAAAAAGTGATCAATGTCATGAGTCTTTTATTTTTCGTTTCTTGAGTCTTTTATTTCTTTCTTTCTATCTTTGCTCGAGGCGAGCAAAGGTTAAGTTTGGGGTATTTGATTGGTGTATTTTATATACACTTTTTGAGTCATTTTTAGTTAGTATTTTACTCATTTTATTTATGTTTAGTATAGTATTAGGGTCGTTTTCCTTTCTGTTGTGTCACAGCGGGCCAAAATAGAGAAATGAGGAAAAGAAGAAAATGAGCTTAATTGAGATGGAATTGCACACAAAGGGCGAAATAAAGTCTAAGAAGTTAAAGGAATTATAGAGGAAATCGGGCGAAAGCCGGACGAACAAAGGGCGAAGAAGCGAAAAATCGGAAGAATTCCGTCACGAGCATGGCGCTTAGCGGCGCCTTGTGGCGCCGACCAAGCCGTCCAACTATCTCTGATTTTTGGTAGCCGCGGCTGATCTGCGAACGCGGCGCGGGAATTATGAAGTGCTGGCCGAATTTGACATGTTTTCAGAATCCTAAAGGGATTATTTTTCCTACCTAAAGGGATAACTTTTCCTACCTTAAAACCCTTACCTAAAAGGATTCTAATAACTTTTCCTTTCCTACAAATCCCTAACCCTTCACCAAAAGGATTCTTTGGCTATAAATACTCTACATCATTAGAAGAATTATTCATTCTCCATTCCACCATTCTCCATTCCACCATTCTCCACTCCACCATTCACCATTCTACATCCATCCTTCCACCAATCCATCTTGTAAATATTCCACAACACAACCCTTGGATGCTTGGCTTGGAGACTCATTCTTAGTAATTTCTTTTCCTTTTCTTTACTTTATTTCAGTTTTTATGATGAACTTTGAATTAGTTCTTGTCATATTTATGGCTAGGAACTAATTCTCTTATAGGGCTTTCTATGTTGAATTTCTTGAAACTTATGTTATAAATTAATGCATGCTTATGGTTATTTTTCTTATTGAGAGATCTATCCAATAATTGAGTTGAATTCTTGGTAATTAATTGACAACTAATTATCACTATATGATTTCTAATCAGTTACGAAAAGGAGATTGTGAATATGCTGTAAGTTGGGTAGACATTCTTGGATTGGGGATGAAAATACCTCAATTATTTATGTAGCGTTGATGAGAGGCTTAACAACCCTAATTTTGCGCATTGTGCGTGACGGTCAACTAGGTTTTTGTTCTTAATCCTCCTATAAAGTTATCCTTATCAGCGAAAGTTAGGTAAGGTGCGATACTGGGGTTGAGTGTTTATATAACCCTAACGGGAGTATAAAACGATTTCGTAAACTTGCTTTCTCCTAAAGAAGAATACCATGAGTTAATGCATTAGTAAGTAGCATAAGCGGATAGTAAGGATACATGGAAGCCTTATTCTCATCACAACTGAAGTAAACCTTTATAGTTAAATAGTTTTCATAATTCTTAGTTATAAACAACCAAATCAATTATCAATTCGCCAAATAGATACTAGAAAATAGATAGTTGGTACTTGAACCCTAATCCCAGAGGACGATATTCGGTCTTATCAAAGACTATACTACTTGTCACGATAACGTGCACTTGCATTTAAAGTGTGTGCATCTTACCGCGCATCAGCTGCCCCAAGATTTTGGTCACAATCAGCTGAAGGTCTGCAAGTTACTTAAGTTATTATATGGACTTAAACAAGCGTCGAGGCAATGAAATATCAAGTTGACAACTGCCTTGCTTGAATCTGGCTTCACTCAAAGTCATTATGATTATTCTCTGCTCACCAAGAGAAATGGAAATCAAATTGTGATGATCTTAATCTATGTTGATGACCTACTCATCACTGGGAATGACAAGGTCCTAATTGACATGACTAAGGATATACTTCAGCAACATTTCAAAATAAAAGATCTTGGTGAATTAAAGTACTTCCTGGGATTTGAATTTGCTAGGAGTAAGGATGGTATTGTGATGCATCAAAGGAAGTAGACACTGGAATTGCTGGTAGATTTGAAACTTACAGAAGAAAGGCCTTCTGGTTCCCCAATGGAGCTTAATGCTCAGCTTACATCAGTAGTATATGATCATCATTTGCAGGATCTGGCTGCAGCAAATGGGAGCAAAGCTGGATCAGATATCAGTGACCCATTATTAGATGACCCTTCACAATACCAAAGACTTGTTGGTCGACTTCTATACTTAACTAATACTAGGTCTGTCATAGCTTTTGTTGTGCAATGTATTAGCCAATTTATGCAAGATCCAAAGGCTTCTCACATGGTTGCTGCCAACAGAATCGTGAGGTATCTCAAGCTATCTCCAAGATTGGAGATTTTTATGCCTGCATGCACTACTATATTTCTGACCTAATGCGACTCCCCAGGTAAGTCTAATGCGACGAGTATTGTAGTGTCGTCGCATTAGTTGTGGCTAATGCGACGGGTACACACTAAAATTTGTAGTCGTTGCATTAGATAAGCTAATGCAACGGCTCTATGGTCTAATGCAACGTCCCAATATGGCCGTCGCGTTAGCCTATCTAATGCAAAGGCTCTGGAAGGCTAATGCGACGACATATTCGTTTTAATATCCCCAAATTAGACGACTTTGATTTCATTTCACCCGTGATTCAACCCTTCTCTCTTCTTCAATTCCTAATCCCTAGCCGTCGCATCCCCTTCCCCCAGCTCGACGTCGCATTACCCTACCTCGTCGTCGCCTTACCCTACCTCTCGTCACCATTGTCGTCGCCTTACCACTGCTCGCCATCGCGTTCAGCAGCAGCTACTCCATCATCGAACTGTTCTTCCCTCTTCTTCAAGTTTAGATTATGTTTTAGCGTCATTTTACCTTCCCCTTTCATGTGTTACCATTATTAATTCAAGGTTAGATTAATGTATGTGTATAGATTTTCTCAGATTTTACAGTCGTTGCGTCGTCGAACTGCTCAAATCGAATTTCTCAGATTTTATTCATTGTTCTTCCAATATTTTGTTTATTTGTAAATTATATTTCCAAATTAAATTATAGAGAATGTTTGTACGTAATTTACCGTCGTTGCGTCGTCATTTTACATTTTGTTTACTGTATGTTTTTACAGATTTTATTTATTAGTCTCCTAAATATTACATTGAGGAAATGGATTGTGGAACTAAGGAGTGGTGGATGACTGCCAAATGGAGTGATGAATATGAACGAGGAGTAGACGAGTATATTAAAAAGGCTTTTGCTACAAAGTCTCAAGGAAACCAAATTTGTTGTCCATGTGATAGTTGTCACTATCGTTATTGAAAGCATGAGAATGTTGTGAGAGATCACGTAATATGTAATGGATTTGTGCCAAGAACAGATAACTTATCTGAATTAGGGATCGAAATTGAAAGAGAAAGAACTAATCTGGATCATGATGAACAATCAAATATGGATAATTGCAATGATGACATAACAGGGTTGTTGAATGATGCTCGTGATGTTTTTACAGAGGGGCCGAATGACGAGGCAAAAAAGTTTTTCAAGTTAATTGAAGAAGGTCAGGAGGAACTATATCCCAGATGCAAGAAACATTCAAAGCTTTCCTTTATGATTCGACTATTTATTTTGAAGTATGATCACATGCTTACCAATGTTGCATTTGCTGATATATTAGAGCTTGTAAGGGAGGTGTTACCCGATGCAAAATTGCCTAAGTCTTTTAATGAAGCGAAAAGTGTTTTAAAAGTACTAGGGTTGGATTATACTAAGATAGATGCATGCCCCAATGATTACATGTTGTATTGGCAAGAACATGCAAATGCTACAAGTTGTCATGTTTGTGAGACGCCAAGATGGAAGTCGAATGATAAAGAGAATGACACACAACATGAAAATGGAAAGATACATAGGATTCCTAATAAGATCCTTAGGTACTTTCCAATAAAGAAAAGATTGCAAATGTTATTTATGTGCGAGGAGACGGCGAAGTACATGACATGACATGCTGATGGGCGTGAAAAAGATAGGATTTTACAACATCCAGTGGATGGCCAAGCTTGGAAAGAGTTTGATTCTGTATACTCAAAATTTGCATAAGATCCGCGCAATGTGAGGTTGGGGTTAGCCATAGATGGATTTAGTCCATTCAACTTGATGAACATTGTTCATAGTACATGGCATGTTATATTGATCAATTATAACTTGCCTCCATGGATGATTATGAAGCCAGAGTTTTTGATATTGACTTTACTTATCCCTGGTCCTTCTTCCCCGGGTAATGATATTGACATTTATTTGCAGCCACTAATCAAGGATTTGAAGGATTTGTGGGTGTCTGAGTAGAAGAACCATTTATCTTTGCATCTCAGGAACATCAAGTTTTTTTTGTTGAAAATTTAAACAAAAAAGGTTGGTAGTATGCTGTTGAAATCCCTCCTAAGGAAATTTCTGATGGTATTAAAATATCTAATTATTTACTCATGTTTTAACTTATTTTTACTTTCTAGTTAATTTTGTATCACATTTTGACTTATGTACTTGTTTTTATATTTGTTGATATGTGCAGATAAAATCTAATAAGTCCAAATTTTACGCTCATGAAGTCGATTCAGTATGAGCGACAACGGATCGAGAATTTGAAAATGAATGCCGAATTTATGAATGCTCAAGATGCCGGATATTTGGCTAATCAAATACTACGTAAAAATATTATTGGTTTGGATCGTCCAAGTAGCGGTGGAAAATGCAATGACGAAAGAGATGATGAAGCCACATCTGCATATGATGGAGGCGGTAACGAGGAGGAAACCACTAGCAATATGGGTGCAAAAAGGAAGGTAAACGTTTGAACTTTTGATGCATATTTTTATAAAGCAGTTGTTATATTATATCTTAAGATAAGTTGTAGCCACACTTTAAGGCAAGTAAAATGCTATATTCTGAACCGAATTGCTATAGCTTTTTCATGGCGAGCATATGCTACTTCTTTAGCCAAAGTGTTAATGCACTTTTAAGGCAATATATTTGTGCCTGCTGTACTGGGGTTGACTGCTGCTATTTTTATTATACTTGTTGCCACTTTGTTGATGCATTACGATGCTATTTCGGGCTGAATCATAGCCGTGTCTTGGCTCAAACTGCTGTTGCACTGTGGACAGACTTAAGGACAGTTGTTGCCCTGACTTTTGAGTCTTTTAATGCTGCATTTTCATTAGACATATGCTGTTTTCTTGGCTACATTTTAGCCAGTTTATTACTGGATTTTCAAAACCGCAACTGCTGCATTCTCTTGGGACATCTAATCAGGTAATTTTTTTGTTTTTCTTCTTTCCAACACATAGTAATATTCTGGAGCTTGAAATTTTATATATTATTATATTGTGAAATTATATGTTTTTATATAAGTAAACTACATTAAAGTTATTATTTATGATGTTTTGGCTAGTCTACCATTTTTTTACTTATGACTATTGTTTATGTTATCTTGTAGGAGTCTGGTGAGCTAAATGGAGAAGAAATCTAGCAATATAACAAATGGGCGTGTAGGTGGAGGCTAATGTGTAGATACTTTTGTGAACAATTATTTTATAATATGTCCTAAGGGGTCTAATATTGTAATATTGTACATTTGTGAACAATTAGTAATATAATCCTTTTTATTATTGTTTTTCTCTTTTAATTATTTATTTTGCAATATTGTGTACCTGGACGTCGCATTAGGTGGTTAAAAAAGCCTCAAAACAGTCGAATATGTAATGCGACGGCTCTGTCTGACCGTCGCATTAAGTGGTTAAAAAGACTCAAAAGAGTCGAATATTTAATGCGACGACTCTATCAGGCCGTCGCATTAGAGGGGTGGCAACCGCCGCATTAGGAGTGAGGGAGCCGTCGCATTAGGGTGGTGGGAGACGTTGCATTAGATATGCAGCTAATGCAACGACTAAATATGGCCGTCGCATGAACCTCATATCTAATGCAACACCTGAAAAGCCGTCGTATTAGGCCCTTCAGGGCGTTGCATTAGACCTAATGCAACTCTAGGAGATGCCACGTCTCCTAGCCGTTGCATTAGGTCTAATACAACGGCCAAAAGGGCCTAATGCGACGAGAATGGGGCGTCACATTAGCTAAGAAATGTAGTAGTGAGGTGATTGTTCTAGTCTGTCAGGCTATTGTGATGTTGACTGTGGATCGTGTCTCAACACAAAGAGATCTGTGACAGGATATGTGGTCTTCTTTGGCAATGCTTTAATTTTCTGGAAGTCGAAGAAATAACCTACTGTCTCCAGAAGTTCAGCTGAGGCTGAGTATCAGTGTTTGGCTTCCATAGTGGCAGAAATTGTGTGGCTTACTGGTTTGTTTTCTAAGCTTGGGATCTGCTTATCCTCACATGTTCCGGTGTTTTGCGATAGTAAGTCTGCGATCCAGATAGCTTCCAATCAGGTCTTTCATGAACGCACTAAACACATTGATATCGACTGCCATTTCATTCGGGAGAGAGTGCAACAGGGACTGGTATCTCCTCTTTATCTTACCACTGCTGAGCAACCCGTTGATCTGCTTACTAAGGCCCTTACGCTGAAGCAACATTTTCATCTTCTATCCTAGCTAGGCCTGAAAAACCTTTTTTCTGGACCTAACTTGAGGGGGTGATGAGATTAATAGTGACAGACAGAATAATGGAGTTACTTAGCTTAGTTTTCAATTGGTGTTAGTTTGAATTGGTTAATTAGTTGCTAAGATTTCTACTTATTAGTTTACACCTACATGTTTTTCTTTGTACACTTTAGTCCTTAGTCTCATACTATAAATAGGTGAGATAGGTCTTGTATTCATTTTCAGAGAAATATATTCACGGAAAGGTTCCACAAGCTTCTTCTTCTCTGGCTACTGTAACTCGACTATGTCGTCTATGTCGACGATGTAGAATTATAACAATGGTAGTGCAAATAATGAATCTTGGGCCTAACTAAATTCCAAAAGCTAGCTTGTAAGATGATGATTGTCCAAGTCCATATAAGGAGTCTATGTTCTCATTCCACATCCGATGTGAGATTCTTAACGGGTAGATTGGTAGTTATTGGAATGAGGGAAACAGTTTTGTGGATCGACGTTTTCTTTCTTCCATTGTTTGTGGATTTACATGGTCATTGCAACAATTTTCGGCTTTGATAGTTGCACTTTTCCATTAATTATAGGTTACATAGAAAAATTACACAGTATTATAGATATAGTTTAAGTTAAGCTCCATTTTATAAATTTATCGATTCACGATAGTTGTTTGATTTGCTTAAATAACGTCATTGTATAAAAATGAGATAATTTCATAATTGTCTTTTAAAATTCATCTGCACCCCTTTTTCGTACTTCCATTATCAGAAGTGTCTTTTAAAATTGTAAGCTTGTTTTCACACCCATTAGTCCCCAACCACAAGCTAATTGTTCAGCATAACCCACCAAAATTGATCTTCACTGTGTCTGAGACAATGTAACTAGTAGTGAACTTATTACCAAATACTATACTTTAAGAGTTAAGCCAGACAGGAATTTAGCATCTTCATCAAATACTTACTAGTCTTTGTCGTTTTATTTATTGCGTTTCAAATATAGTTAGATGGTAAAGAATAAATCTTGAGTCTAACTCAATCCCAAAAAGCTAGCTTGTAGGGTGATGATTGTTCAAGTTCATTTAACGAGTCCATGTTCTCATTCCATATCCGATGTGAGACTCTTAACACTCCCCCGCACACTCTTAACTGGAGCGTGAATAATATAATTTGGGGGCCCAATATCGGTGACAAAGAATTGGAATGTGTCTGATACCATGTAAATAATTGATCTTGTCTTAATTCAATCCCAAAAGCTAACTTATAGGGTAATAATTGTTCAAGTCCATATAAAAAATTCATGTTTTCATTCCTAATGTGGAACTCTTGACATAGAAATAAGGTTTAAAAGTTCTAGAAGCTAGTGAATGTAATGGTATCATAGAACTAACCATCTTTATGTGGGAAATAGTGTGTAAAACAAGGAAATGAGAATGTAACAACAACAACAAGTATGTAAGAAATCTGAAAATCAATATAAACAATTGGCTTGCTGAGTCGACTGAATTCTCAATCTATCCTTAAGATAATATTGCCCCGTATATCCTTTCAACGGTGTAATGACAACTTATCTCCCAAGATAAAACAACAATCAAACAAATGAGCAAATGGAACTCAAGTGTTCGCTTAGGAAGAAAGATCTTTGAGTGTTTTGTGATTGCAAGAGAGAAAAACAATTTCAGAGAATTGTTGAGTGTAAGGTGTGTTCTCCAAATGAGCCCAAGGCTCCATTTTATAGTGTAGAGAAGATGATCTTCTACATAGCCAAGTAATGGCCAATAAAGACCATGTAATGGCCATGAATGTGGAGTAATAATTTAGCTAAATAATGGCTGAATTCATGAGCCAAATAATGGAGAATTAATGCTCCAAAGTCAGCCCAAACAATAGTTTTCGTTCATCTTCCAACGGTCTAAAACGTCCGCAGTGTCGTGGCCCTGGAGGCTGGCGCCGTGCGCCGAAACTTTAGAGAGTTTCGGGCGTCGCCGGCGCCACGACCCTTCGTTTACCAACGTGAAACCATTATCAATTGGTCAATAACCGTCCATTCTCTTACGTCTCAAATAATTCGTATACGTACCAATATTTCTTCCATTTAAGGAAATTACGATCCTTGGTACTTTATGTGCACATGTGTGAAAACTATGTTTACGACGTGCGGGGCCCCAATTGTTCGAGTCATAATTAATATGATTAATTTTATTTCACGTTTAGTAAATTTTCAACAATCCCCTCTTGAAAGAGATTTTGGCGCACACACATGGTGCCTTTCGAGCAATCACTCGGCGGATCGATGTTGCATCTGGAGAGGTAGCCATAGCTTTGAATCTTCCATAGTAGAATATCATCGGACATATTTACTGCGCGATGAATGTGATGTCTTGAACCGTCAGTGTTTAGTATATGTCAAGACAATGGTATCAACACAACACATTTCCTACTCCATCCTTCTTATGTTTTTGTCCATCGTGGGTCATGGACACACTTGTATTCTTAAGTGCGTTTATTTGAGGCGGCCTGTCCTCGCACTTAAATAGGTGGTCTCCTACAAGGTATCCTGCAATACCCCGCTACACAAGCATTAGGAACCATTAAAAATTTCCCCAACCTAACCTCAAGTATTGAGGATCATTAAAGGTTTGGAAACTTATCATTTACCCCTCTTGCAGGTAGAACTTTATGTCTATCACGGGAACGACCTTGGATTATGTTTCTTAAGAAGAAAACATTATCTGAAGTACTCTTGCTTCCACCGAAGCGCTCACAGAACCTTTATAATTTAAGTTTTCCCATTGAACCTTATTCCTGGGATATCTCCAATCTGTAAGGTTGGGTGTCTATTGTATCAGTTTTTATTGTTTGGGTTTTAAGCCCATTCCCCTAGACAGGCAGAACAACTGATCTTTGGGTATTCCCTTCGTCAAGGGATCTGCGATATTTTTCTTAGATTTTATGTAATCAATGAAAATAATACCCGAGGTGATCCACTGCCTAACAGATTCATATCTCTGTCGAATATGATGAGACTTACCATTGTATATAGAACTTCGTGCCCTTCCTAGAGCCGACTGACTATCGCATTGGATTATTACAGAAGACACAAGTTTAACCCAACATGGGACATCCTCTAAAAAACCATGAAGCCACTCAGCTTCCTCTCCCGCTTTATCTAAAGCGATAAATTCATACCTCATCGTGGATCGTGCAATAAGAGTTTGCCTAGACGATTTCCAAGACACAGCTCTACCACCGATTGTAAAAATATATCCACTGGTGGACTTGATGTCGTCGCAATCAGATATCCAGTTTGCATCACTGTACCCCTCTAGTACCGTTGGATATCTCGAATAGTGTAACCCGAAATTTAGCGTGAACTTCAAGAACCGTAGTACCCTATTCAACGTTTTCAAGTGATCCTCATTCGGATTTCGGGTAAACCTAGCTAATTTATTGACTACATGAACGATATTAGATCGAGTGTAGTTTGTGATATACATCAGACTACCAATCACCTGCGCATATCGCTCCTGGCGTACGGGCGCACCAAGATGTTTGTCAATATTTTGACTTATATCCAATGGTGTCGATACCTGTGAACTGTCGAACATCCCAAATTTCTTTCGTACATCCTCGATGTAGTGAGATTGAGACAAGACCATTCCATTAGATGTCTTAGAGATCTTGATCTCTAAGATGACATCTGCAATGCCCATATATTTCATGTCAAAGCACTGTTTTAACATGTTCTTAGTCTCTAGGATTGTCCCAGGACTGCTTTCAGTGATTAACAGGTCGTCTACATAAAGGCATATCATGACGAAGGATTCGACATTTCCTTTCATGTAGACATATTTGTCACATCCATTAATGATGAACCATTTTGATAGTAGAGTACTATCAAATTTCTCGTGTCATTGTTTAAGGGCATGTTTCAGCCCGTACAACGATTTAACAAGCCGACACACTTTTGTCTCTTGTCCTGGAACCACATACCCCTCGGGTTGGTCCATATATATTTCTTCTTTCAAATCACCATTTAGGAAGGCTGTCTTAACGTCCATTTGATGTATTTCAAGATCCTGCAAGGCGGCGATAACGATGAACATACGTATGAATGTCATTCTAGGCACCGGAGCATAGGTGTCGAAGTAATCAAGGCCCTCATTTTGACGATATCCCTTGACTACCAACCTAACTTTGTACTTGTCGATAGATCCATCTGCCTTTAACTTCCGTTTAAGGATCCACTTACAACCCAAAGGTTTGTGTCCCGGGGGAAGTTCGGCCAACTCCCAGGTGTGGTTATGCAGAATGGATTCTATCTCACTTTCTAAAGCTTCCTTCCAGAGCGGTACTTCTGGAGTTGACAATGCTTCGACGATTGTCTGTGGTTCATCATGGATCAAATAAGCTTCAAAGTCTGGACCGAAGGATTTGTCCTTCCGGGCTCTTTTGCTTCTCATTGGTTCCATTTCTGTATCTTCCAAGTCCTGAGAATCTGGAATACTGAATTCCGGATAATCAGCTACTTCAAAAATCACTAGATCTAAACTGTTTGGATCTAGGTAGTCATCGACCCCTTGATCCTCAGAGATTTGATCATAACTTCATTTGAGAGAGGTTATGTTGTTTTCCTTATACAGAAATGTGTCTTCAAAGAAACTCGCGTTCCTTGATTCCATGATCGTACCTTCATAAATGTCTGGTACATCCGACTTATGCACTATTAAGCGATAAACACTACTGTTATTGGCATATCCGATGAATATGCAATCCACAGTATTAGGTCCAATCTTGACCTGCTTTGGCATAAGTACTTTTACCTTGGCCAGACAACTCATACCTTCAAATATTTATAGGTAGGTTTCTTTCATTTCCATAACTCGTATGGAGTCTTGTCCTTACCTTTGTGTGGGACTCTATTGAGAATTTTATTTGCAGTAAGGACAGCTTCTCCCCACATGTGTTGGGGAAGGCCTGAATTGATGAGTAAACATTCATCATTTCCTTTATTGTTCAGTTTTTGCGTTCAGCAACACCGTTTGATTGAGTTGAGTAAGGAGTCGTCATTTGATGAACTATACCCGATTAGGTACAAAATTCTTCAAAAGACGCTACATATTCTCCTCCTCTATCGCTACGGGTTGTTTTAATCTGTCCGCTTAGTTGGTTCTCAACTTCTGCTTTGTTGCGTTTGAATGCTTCAAAGGTTTCATCTTTACTTTTTAGTAAGTAAAGGTAACAAAACCTTGTGTCATCATCTATGAAAGTCACAAAGTACTTGTTCCCCTCTAGTTTGAGAGAACTTTAAATCACATATATCTGTGTGTATGAGTTCTAGAGGAGCGATTTTCATTTCGACGGATCTAAAGGGATTCTTGGATAGTTTTGCCTATACGCACACCTCACACTTACGTTGAGGGTTTATGTCAATAGACGGAAATAATTCCAACTTTACCAATCTTTGGATAGATTGATAGTTAACATGTCCTAATATATGATGCCATAAATTAGATGACTCAGTCAAGTAAGTAGAAGGCTCAATTTTATTAATAGTTGAAACACAAGGCATTACATGTGCAACATTAAACTTAAAAAGGTCTTCACAGACGAAGTCCCTTTCTACAAAGGTTCCATTTTTAGTGATTACAAACTTGTTAGTCTCCAACACTAGCCTAAACCGGCATTTACTAACAAAGGTACAGAAATAGAAATTAAATTTCTTCGAATTTCTGGGACATGTATCACTTCCTTCAGAATCAGCTCATTTTCGGACATCATCTTTAGGATCACCTTTCCTACCCCCAGCACCTCTGAAGAAGAATTGTTTCCCATGAACAACTTTTTGTCTGTGACTGGTGTATAGTGGAGAAAGCTTCTTTATTGGAACATATGTGACGGGTGGCACCTGTGTCCAACCATCACTGCACCGAATTCTCAACGAGGTTTGCTTCAATAACCATCGTTGAGAACTCCTCGATCATATCGTCTACAAGCGTGTCTTCGACGATGTTAGCCTTGACCTTATTCTCACGTTTGAACCTGCGGCAGTCTTTGGCCATATGACCAACTATACCACAGTAGTTACACTTTCCCTTGAACTTTTCAGATGTTTGGGGCTTGCCTTCCTTCTGGAACTTCCACTTCTTGCTTGAGTTCCCTTTGACTTTCGTTAGGTTCGCCTTAGCCTCAACGGGTTGTTTCCCCTTTGGCATGACCTTCTTATTGTCATCCTGAATCTGGAGTTTGACAATAAGTTCGTCTAAGGTCATCTCTTTTGTTTTGAGTTTTGGATAGTTCATAAACTCAGTCATGAGGGAGGCAGCTTCTCGATTAATGCCCCAATCAAGAATTGTCCGTTGGGCTTTAATCTTTCCAAATCCATGTGATATAGAATCATTTGAAATTCCTGGACTTGGGATGTCACACTTTTGTTATCCACCATTTGAAATTTCAGGAACTTCTCAATGATGAACTTCTTACTACCCACATCTTGGGTGTTGTATTTCTTATGGAGTTTGTCCCATAACTGCTTGGCAGTTTCAACAATGCAATATACCGTGTAGAGAGGATCAAACAAACTGTTTAGAATATAGTTCCTACACATGAAATCACTACGTTTCCATGTTTCGCGAACCATCCTCATGTCGTCAGCGACATGGTTACCTTGGCCCCCTCCCGTCAAATCGGTTAGAAAACGTGACATTCTCATAACCGTCAGGAAAAACAACATCTTTTTCTTCCATCACTTAAAGTGAGCACCCATGAACTTTTCAGGACGTTCATGGTGAAAACCAGCGGGTGTTGAGGCAGTGGTGCCCCCTTGAACAGTTGCAAAGGCGTTGGGAACGCCTCTAATAGGAGCGTAGATGTTGTTGACGCCTTGGGCAGGAGCATAGGCACTGAAAGCGCTTGGAGCAGTAGTGGAGGCATTGGTTGTACCAAAACCAGTGTTGACACTAGTTGTGCCAAAAACAGTGGTGGCACTCGAAGTGCCAAAAGCAGTGGTAGCACTAGAAGTGCCAAAAGCAGTAGTTTGGAAGACATTAGGAATGCCATGATCAGTGGTGACACTAGAAGTGCCAAAATCATTGGAGTTGAAGGCAGCATTAGTGTCTTGAGCAGTGGGATTGAAGGCAGTGGGATTGCCTTGAGCATCGGTGGGATTTTTAGCGTTGAATTGGTTGAATTGATCTTGTCCAGTCATGTTGTTGTTGAAACAACGAATATTATCTTAAGCTTGTGGGAAATAGTGTGTAAAAACAAGGAAATGAGAATGTAACAACAACAACAAGTATGTAAGAAATCTGAAAATCAATATAAACAATTGGCTTGCTGAGTCGACTGAATCCTCAATCTATCGATCCTTAAGATAATATTGCCCCGTATATCCTTTCAACGGTGTAGTGGCAACTTATCTCCCAAGATAAAACAGCAATCAAACAAATGAGCAAAGGGAACTCAAGTGTTCGTTTAGGAAGAAAGATCTTTGAGTGTTTTGTGATTGAAAGAGAGGAAAACAATTTCAGAGAATTGTTGAGTGTAAGGTGTGTTCTCCAAATGAGCCCAATGCTCCATTTTATAGTGTAGAGAAGATGATCTTCCACATAGCCAAGTAATGACCAATAAAGACCATGTAATGGCCATGAATGTGGAGTAATAATTCAGCCAAATAATGGCTGAATTCATTAGCCAAATAATGGAGAATTAATGATCCAAAATCAGCCCAAAAAATAGTTTTCGTTCATCTTCCAACGGTCTAAAACGTCCGCAGCGCCATGGCCCTGTAGGCTGGTGCCGCGACGCCGAAACATCAGAGAGTTGGTGTCGTAGACTTACAGGCTGGCGCCAAAACTTCAGAGAGTTTCGGGCGTCGCCGGTGTAACACCCCATTTTAACCGTAGTCGAAAATGGTGTATGACATATGGTTGATTCCTAAATTTGTTTTTAAGGAGTCGCCACCTAATTATTTTAAAAATGAATTAAGACATCTATTCTAGAAAAATCTGCTTAAAATAACTCCAACTTATGGTCTACGAAATTTTGAAAAGATTCTGAGTCAGGGTTCTTTATTATTCTAAAGGGAAGAGGTTAGACATCCCATAGAATCCGCTAAATTACGGTTGTCCGATCAAACTTAGGTTATTTTATTGTGCTAACATGTATATTTTGAAAAGTTTTAGAGTTAATAAAGGATGTTACAAATAACTACTTGTATAATTTGATAAGTTTGCACAAGACTTTTTTTTTTTTTTATAAAAATATGTGTGAAAAGGATACGTTTAAAAGGTATATGCTGCATGTAAAAATAATGATTTTTTGATAGAGACATGCATTAGTAGGGCATGACTTTAAAATATGTGAGACCTAATTTTAGAGCCTAAAAGATAGCTAGCGGCGAATTTCTACTTTAAAACTATCCCATTTTAATCTATTAGTCTTAATTATTCTAAGTACCCTAAGTCTATCTATTCTACACATTTCAATATTTTTATGAGATCACATATTATAACAAGAAAAATAAAATGAATGACGGGATTAAAGAATAATGATAAAAGAGCGAGTGGAGCGGGTGATGTTGTCATCCGGCTCATTTTGGTTTAGGAGTTCTGAAGCCGGGAATGCAAGGTAGACATGGATGTGAATCTTCGTTTTTCGTCGTAGGCGTGTTGAGTCTCATGTCGAGACTCTTCACATACTCTCGATGCATTTCATGTAAAACAAAAGAAAAGGAGTTAAGACAAATCTCAAAATCTATCGTGGGATAAGCAAGCATAAAATTTTAAACATATATATATTTCTTATTCTAAGGCTATGGCATACAGAGAAGTGAATTGACTAAATTCAGTAGCCCTGATTTTTTTTTAGACGTGAAGGTAGATAACTTGGTCCTAAAAATAAGGAAAGAATGCTGACCAACGGACAGGAAAAACTGTCAATCCCTATTCTTAAATCTTATTCTACACCTACACATTGTTTCTTTCTCTCCCGATTTTCGTGTCTTAGTCAATCTCCAATCCTTTCATCTATACTTCTTTAGAGTCCAAAAACAAGCAGGTTGGACTAATACAAATATGACGGATAAATGCAACAGATGACACAACCAGGTTAATTCTTTGACTTAAAAAAGGCAGTGATGCTATCTTCCATTCTTGACACACATAATTTAGGTAGGTTATGCAGATTTAAAGGAAACACGCTCACAAATAAAACCATCTAAAGATCAAGGCGTAATGATGCATATACTTGCATATAATATGAACAAATAAGACAAGAATGACATAAACATAACAGTGAATATATACGAAGACACACCTAACTCATTTAACCAATAAGTTTCAAACGAATACATCATTTCAAGACAAATTTATAGACACCAGTAAGGATCATGCTAATAGACTAATTGTAGGCAGACGGAGACATCACATAGTTACTTCCGAAGTGATACTAACATGGCTATCATCCAACAGCTTGACAGAGCTTCTAACATGGGATTAGAGATCAATAAAACCAAAGACGACTACAAATATCGGCCAAATCGAAATTAAGAACTAATGTCATGCCTTCTAAGTGAAAAATATATTTGGCCAGATTTAATATACCACAACACATCCAATGGAGATAACTTGTACTAAAACAGATCCATACCTCAGGAACAACTTATATTAACATAGAACAACTTGGTGACATAATCTTATAGACATAGTTCATGCTAAACCAAATCCCTTTAGTAAGAAGATACAACTAACACCTGGATACAAAGCTGAAGCTAGACAATCCCCCATTTACACATGAACTTTAGTAAAAAAATCATACTTTCCAGAAATTTAATACTTGTAAGAAATAAACGGGTCTAAATAAAATAAGTTTTACTATATAGACATTGGCTAAAAAATATCATATATAAGCAGCAAAACGCAGAACAACGATGCGAATTAACAAAGCTAAAGAATGAAAAATAAGCACATAAATAACCAATGACAGAAATCAATACGGACTAGTAGTCGTAAGTGACGAACAAACTGAAAAAGAAAACAATAACCAATATAACATCAAGTCGCATAGACCACATAATACGTATTGAAACAGCAAGGATTAAAAGGGATGGATTTACCTTCTTCGGGTGCAGCGAACTGAGATAGACTTACTTTGAATCTGTCCGAACCTCGAATTTGTCGAATACGAGAGAAAGAATTTTCAGAATCTTCCTTAGCACCTCCAAAAGTTTCAGAAAAATCAAAGGTATTTGAGAGTTAAAGGGTGAAACGGCATGCTTTCAAAACTTGTTCTTAAGAAGGCTAAAATGAAAAGTATTTTAGGTTTTTTTTTTAGAATGAAAGAGCGGCGACCAGAATCCCCTCAACTGGTTTTAAATGCTAGTATATATAGCAAACTATTAGGGTTTGCTATGGCTTGATTTTTGAGCGGGACTTTGTTCAAAATTTGAAATCGGTCCAACTGAAAATCTTCAAAATGAACGTTTTTCTTTCGATTTCTGCAGACCCACGTGATTTGTAGCACGAAATGGGATAAACAAACTTTTTCCTTTATCAACAGAGTCGTTCCTCACATCAAAAGGGAAAAGGGTAAAAAAGAAGTTCTGATTTTTCGGGGAAGAGGAAGCAGAGGGTATTTCCTTTTTGGTGTTACGAATTCCTGGCATGGCGAAATTGGGTTTTGGACTTAGCTAGAAATGGAGAAGATGGAAGGAGAGAGGTCTGCGGCGGGTAGGTGCTATTTTAGGGTTCTGAGTTTTCTTTGAAAGTTGTTTGGACGATGGGTAAGAATAAAGGGGGTATGGGTCGGGTCTTGTTAGTTTTGGGCCAACAATTAATTGTTAAATGGGTATAGGGGTGTTGGGTTGTTGTTGGGCTTCAGATTTTTAAGAGAAACGAATGGTTTTAGTAAGTATTTAATTAATGGTTGTGGTATGCCAATGCAAGGATAAATACTATAATGATAAAAAATATTTTAGTACTTAACATAAAAATGTAATGCTATTTAGGAATAACATGAAATATTATGATAAAATTATGGTTCTCATAAAATATCATGATAATGAAACGCGAGCAAAGAAATGGTACCACATAGTGATTATTCGAGAATATTGAATTCTTATTTATGTGTATGTATGTATTTATTAAAATTTAAAATTGTTTTTGGCGGTGTTAAAAATAGTTTAATTTTGGATGAATAGTAGGAAGAGAGGGGCGAAATTGGGTGTCAACAGCCGGCGCCACGGCCCTGCAGGGAGGCGCCGTGGCGCTCTGGCGCCGCGACATTTTTCAGACCCGTTTCATCTTTTACACTTTATACACGTCTTCCCTTCGTTTACCAACGTGAAATCATTGTCATTTGGCCAATAACCGTCTATTCTCTTACGTCTCAAACAATTCATATACGTACCAATATCTCTTCCATTTAAGGAAATTACGATCTTTGGTACTTTATGTGCACGTGTGTGAAAATCATATTTCCGACCTGCGGGACCCCAATTATTCGAATCATAATTAATAGGATTAATTTTATTTCACGTTTAGTAAATTTTCAAACACTTTATTCATTCATCTACATTAATCACCAACTAAAAAGAATAATTATCGAGTAATTAAAGAATGAGAAATTAGTAAAGGAACCGATGTTATGTTTTTCTTTGATTCTCCATGGGCCCCACACGAAACCTAACAAGGAGACATTAAACTGATTTTATATTAATTAATTAATTATATGGAGAACATATTTAAATTGCATGTGAGTGGCATTGATTCGCTAAAACATCTGCTAGTCTCCCTCTTTTTTCTTTCCATTTTTTCTTTAACGCTTACCATTTCTCTTTATTCTTTACGCTCATTCACTAATGTGGAATTTTTTTACTCCCTCCCCCCCCCCCCCCCCCCCCAAATAACGCATTTTCCTTTTTAACCCATTCACTAATGTAGAATTTAATTTTAAATTTAATTTTAAATTTAATCTTTTACTTAAATTGAAAAGTTTTTTCTTTATGATTTTCTACACCCATTCCCACCCCGGCACCCCTACCCCTCTCAAATTTTCTATTTCATATTTAATTTTACCTTTATAAAAATTATAAAAATGATAAATTTGTGTGGTTAAATTTGGTATGAGTATGGGTGGTGGGGTGGGTAAGAAATTTTTTACCATTTTTTTTATAATTTTCTTATAAAAGTAAAATAAAATATTTGGGAGGGGATGGGTGGGTGGTAGGGTTGGATGGAACAGTGGTGTCGGATGGGGTCGGGGTGGGTGGTGGTGTGGGGTAGAGGTGGGTGAAGATGAAGTGCGTTCGAGGGTAGGGTGAGATTTGGTTGAGTTTTTGTTGTGGAGGAACATGTGCATTGCTCTTTCAGTGCGCCTGAGGTAAACCGGTGTATGATAGCCTGCAAACCACGTCAGCCAGTTAAACCACACTTGGCAAGCCAGGTGTGACAGACTCCCCCAAGAGGCGGCAGTCGGACGTTACCACAGGTTCCGAACTTGTGACTAAGCTCTCCCACACCACCCAATGAGGATACCCTCTGCCTTCAAGACCAACTGGTCTAGGGCTTTGGATAGATTTGGTTGAGTTGGGTGGTGGATGGTGGGTGTAGGGGTTGGTGTGGTATGGAGTGAGGCTGGTGGGGCTTGGGTGAGTATTTTTCGAAAAATATTTTGTACCAACCGAACACACCCTTAATCTCTTATTTCTCCCAACTCTGGTTACAAACTGCAATAGATTAACGATACCATGCCCCTTGACCAAAATGTAGCAAATTCCTTTCTCTTATAACCTATAAGAGAAAGAAACAAAAAAGGAATATAACAGTCTTACAAAAAAACTAGGGACTAAGGGTGTGTTTGGTATGGAGGAAATCATTTATCAGAAAATGTTTTTTTATTTTTTCATGTTTGATTGGTCAAAATGTTTGGAAAATATTTTCTTTAGAAAAATAAGTCTTTAAAATGAGGAAAATGACTTCTCTAATAAAAGCAGGGAAAATAAGTTTCATAAATAACATTCCAAGTTCTTTATCTTCTCTCCGCCCACCCAACACTCCCACCCCCACCCCTTCACCGTCACACTCACTGCCACCCCCAAACTCCCCATTCCCCACACCATTTCACCCGGGTAGTGTTTTGCTAGATTACATATAATTGTTTTTGAGATAATATTTTTTTACATACTTACCAACAGGGCTGATATCCCCCTCCCCCCCCCCCACACAAAAAATAGTTAACAAGTAGCTAGACTTATTTAAACACATAAATAAATAAAAATTAACATGATTATTAACCTAATATAATAAAAATATAGGTTGCAACCTTATTCAAAACTGTATAGCTAAATAACAAGAATATTATCTGATGAGTATATGAGTATTGTTATTGAAACATTATCCTTCTCGCCTTTTTGCTAGAAAAATCATTTATCAAGCTTTCGAAATTGGAATTCACTAGCATTTCCTTCTCAATTGATATCATAACTAATCCATTCAACCTTTCTTGTGACATAGTCGAACGAAGATACGACTTGATCAACTTCAGTTTTGAAAAACTTCTTTCTCCGGAAGCGACTGTCACTGGTATAGTTAACAAAATTTTATAAGCAATTGTGGCATTCGGTAGCAACCTTCCATACTCTTCAAAAAGTTCAACATAAAGACCACTGCCTTTAGCATATTCTTTTGTGAATTCATCCATATCTTTTGTCTTCTGTCTATTTTGAGCACCGGACGGTTGTTTTCTCATAATTACGGTCCTAATTGAACAATAAAAAACTTAAATCATTGCGGTCCTGATTGAACAACAAAAAACCTATAAAAATTTCATACTATTATTAAACAACAAAAAACTTAGTAATCTAGTCACATACTGCTCATGAACCTTCAACAAATCCAACAATAAAAATCTGAATTAAATAGAGAGCAAAAACAAAACAAACAGATAATTTAGATTTAGAGTTATACCTGACAGAGAAACTTTAAAGTGCTAGGGACCTAGGTTTTGAATTCTCGATTTTGTTTGACTTTCTATCGGCGCAGAAGTTCAGGTTGATATAAGAGAGTTAGGAGAGACTCTTAGCTCATCTACAAAGGTGATGGAAACGAAACAGAAAGTTTAATTTCTAAACTAGCTAGGGTGAGTGGTGGAGAGAAAACTTTTGTAAACCTAGTGAATAATGATTTGTTATTTGAGTTTATATGAGGGGTTTTATTAGAGATTCTTTAGAGTCCAAAAAGATGTGAGAAATATGTATTTTGACCCCTAAAATTTTGGTTATTATTGTATTTAATAGTGATTTTCCCCCAAAAAATGCTCTAAGCCATTGCATTAGCTACTTTGGCTCAGGACCGATACTTCTTACGAAACACTAAAAAATAAAAAATAAAATCACTTGTTTTTCAAAAAGTCCATGAAAAACATTTTCCTTCGTACCAACCACACCCTAAAAAGTGATACAAATAGTCTCCCAACGTACATCATAGAATCATATTTGGCCTCATATCTCTATTATTACTTTATTAGTAGCCAAGTTGAGTTCTTTTCTCTTACTAGTGACGATAGCCCGGGCTTTGCCCGAGCCCAACATAAACAAAGTTATATTGTTTATTGTACATTATAGAGTGATAATATCTATAACGATAAAAAATAAGATTTAAAGGTTGCTACAATATGTTTTCCTCATTAGTGAAGCGAAAAAAGTATTGATTGCACCGAGCGTGCCTCGTTTGATCCGCACAACATAGAAGATTTGGTGGAATATCATCAAGTAATAGAACATCATATGCTTATAAATTTTGAATTTCATTTAAAAATTTATCATGTGTTCAATCGAAATAAACCAGAACGTCTAAATAAAATTTACTAACATATTTAGGAGTCGTTAATGTATTAAGCCTAAAAATTCAAATCATCTATCTAACCACATATATTTCATAATAGCATTTTATATTTCAAAATGAAATTTGTGTTTCTTTTACTTTTTGGTCTTCTCCAGCATTTATCTTTTAAAGAAATGTATTTTAGAATAAAAATGTTATGTTATAGATAGTTATCGGGAAAGAAAGACTTGATGATCGGACTCAGAGGGAGGTGAATATTTATTATATAATTTAATATTTTAGAATAAAAATTTATAATATAATTTAATATTTTAGAATGCAATAATTTTAAAATCTTAAGATTTAAGTTATAAAAAAAATGCGGAGATTTAAGTTTTATAAAATTCTTTTGTACAAATAACAATACCTGAAAGCGACATAGTTTTTTTTTAAATCACTGTACTCTATTTTGTTGGAAATATTTATTAAACGTGAAATAAAGTAAATCCTATTAATTATGAATCGAACTGTTGGGGCCCCCGCACGTAGGAAACCTTGTTTCCACACACGTAGTGCCAATGATCAAAATTTCCTTAATAGAAGAGATATTGATACGTATACGAATTGTTTGAGACGTAAGGTAATAGACGATTATTGGTCAAATGACAAATGATTTCACGTTGGTAAATGAAGGAAGAAGTGTATAATGTGTAAAGATGAAATGAATCAGAAATCACCACAACACCGGAAAGTCGCGGCTCGCCAGTAAGGGCATTGCTTGGAGGGGCGCGACGCTCGAAGTTTTAATGCCAGTAACTCACTGGAATTGAAGAACGCGACGCCTCGCCGAAGCGCGACTCTAATTGGCGTTCGGTTCGATGAGTTCTTCGAACCGAAGTCGCGCTCATCGACTGTTTCAATCCGTTGGAGGTGAATTAAAAGCTAATTCTTGGGCTCACTTTGGAGTATTTACTCTCCATTATTTTGCTCATGAATTCAGTCATTACTTGGCTGAATTGTAACTCCAAATTCAAGGCATTAACATGGCATTCATGACCATTACTTAGCCATTTGGAAGGTCATCATCTACACACTATAAAATGAGACACAAGACTCATTTGGAAACACACTTGACATTCACTAAACAATTCTGAAATTGTCTTCCTCTCTTGCAATCACAAACACTCAAAGATCTTTCTTCCAAAGTAAACACTTGAGTTCCCTTTGCTTAATTGTTTAATTGCTGTTTTATCTTGGGAGATAAGTTGTCATTACAACCGTTGAAAAGATATACGGGGCAATATTATCTTAAGGATAGATCAAGAATTTGGTCGACTCAGCAAACCCTCATATTTGATCATTTCCAGATTTCTTAATCAGTTATTGTTGTTGTTGTTGTATTCTCATTTCCTTGTCTCTACACATATTTCCCACAAACTTAAGATAATATTCGTTGCTTTCAACAACAACATGTTTGCTGAAGATCAATTCAACGCCATGAACAACACCGATGCTCAAGGCAATCCTATTGCCTTCAATCCAACTGCTCAAGGCACTAACGCTACCTTCAACTCTACTGTTTTTGGCACTTCTAGTGTCACCACTGATCATGACATTCCTAATGCCTTCCAAACTACTGCTTTTGGCACTACGAGTGCCATCACTGCTTTTGGCACAACTAGTGTCAACACTGGTTTTGGCACAACCAATGCTTCCACTACTGCTCCGGGACTTATAGTGTCCATGCTCATGCCCAAGGCGTCAACAATATTTATGCTCCTGTTGGAAGCATTCCCAACGCCTTTGCAACTGCTCAAGGGGGCGTCACTGCCTCTACACCTGCTGGTTTTCACCATGAGCGTCCTGAAAAGTTCATGGGTGCTCACTTTAAGCGATGGCAGCAAAAGATGCTATTTTTCCTGACGGTTATGGGAATGTCACGTTTCATAACCGAAGACCCTCCACTAGTTGGGAAAGATGTGGACCCTCAGTCAAATGATTTGGCGGGAGGGGGCCAAGGTAACCATGTCGCTGACGACATGAGGATGGTTCGCGAAGCATGGAAACATAGTGATTTCATATGTAGGAACTATATTCTAAACAGTTTGTCCGATCCACTAAACACGGTATATTGCACTGTTGAAACTGCCAAGAAGTTATGGGACAAACTCCATAAGAAATACAACACCCAAGATGCGGGTAGTAAGAAGTTCATCATTGGGAAGTTCCTGAAATTTCAAATGGTGGATAACAAAAGTGTGACATCCCAAGTCCAGGAATTTCAAATGATTCTACATCACATGGATTTAGAAGGATTAAAGCCCAACGAACAATTCTTGGTTGGGGCATTAATCGAGAAGTTGCCTCCCTCGTGGACTGAGTTTATGAACTATCTAAAACTCAAAACGAAGGAGATGACCCTAGATGAACTTATTGTCAAACTCCAGATTCAGGAAGACAATAAGAAGGTCATGACAAAGGGAAAACAACCCGCTGAGGCTAAGGCAAACCTGACGAAAGTCAAAGGGAACTCAAGCAAGAAGCGGAAGTTCCAGAAGGAAGGCAATCCCCAAACAACTGAAAAGTTCAATGGAAATTGTAACAACTGTGGTATAGTTGGTTACATGGCCAAAGACTGTCGCAAGCTCAAACGTGAGAATAAGCCCAAGGCTAACATCGTTGAAGACAAGCTCGTCAACGATATGATTGAGAAGTTCTCAGCGGTAGTTCTTGAAGCTAACCTCGTTGAGAATCCGGTGCAATGGTGGCTAGACACGGGTGCTACCCGTCACATATGTTCCAATAAAGAAGCCTTCTCCGCTTATACACCAGTCTCAGACAAGAAGTTGTTCATGGAAAACAATTCTTCTTCAGAGGTGCTGGGGGTAGGAAATGTGATCCTAAAGATGACGTCCGGGAAGGAGCTGACTCTGAAGGAAGTGATGCATGTTCCAGAAATTCGAAGAAATTTAATTTCTGGACCTTTGTTAGTAAATGCTGGTTTTAGGCTAGTATTAGAGACTAAAAAATTTGTAATCACTAAGAATGAAACTTTTGTAGGAAGGGGCTTCGTCTGTGAAGGCCTCTTTAAGCTTAATGTTACACCTGTAATGCATTATGCTTCAACTATCAATAAAATTGCACCTTCTACTTACTTGATTGAGTCATCTAATTTATGGCCTCATAGATTAGGACATGTAAACTATCAATCTATCCAAAGATTGGTAAAGCTGGAATTATTGCCGTCTATTGACATAAACCCTCAACGTAAGTGTGAGGTGTACATAGAGACAAAATTTTCCAAGAGTCCCTTTAAATCCGTCGAAAGGGATACCGCTCAAACTAGAGGGGGGAACAAGTACTTTGTGACTTTCATAGATGATGGCACAAGGTTTTGTTACCTTTACTTACTAAAAAGTAAAAATGAAGCCTTTGAAGCATTCAAACGCTACAAAGCAGAAGTTGAGAATCAACTAGGTGGACGGATTAAAACAATTCGTAGCGATAGAGGGGGAGAATATGTAGCGCCTTTTGAAGAACTTTGTATCCAATCAGGTATAGTTCATCAAACAACGGCTCCTTACTCACCTAAATCAAACGGGGTTGCTGAACGCAAGAACCGAACACTAAAGGAAATGATGAATGCTCTACTCATCAATTCGTGCCTCCCTCAAACCATGTGGGGAGAAGCTGTTCTTACCGCGAATAGGATTCTTAACAGAGTCCCACACAAGGGTAAAGACAAGACTCCATACGAGCTATGTAAAGGAAAGAAACCTACCTACAAGTATTTGAAGGTATGGGGTTGTCTGGACAAGGTAAAAGTATCTATGCCAAAGCAGGCCAAGATTTTCCCTAAGACCGTGGAATGCATATTCATCGGATATGCCAATAACAGTAGTGCTTATCGCTTCATAGTGCACAAGTCGGATCATCCGGACATCTATGAAGATACGATCATGGAATCAAGGAATGCATGGTTCTTTGAAGACACATTTCCATATAAGGAAAATAACATAACCTCTCGCAAACGAAGTTATGAGCAAACCTCTGATGAACTAGGAGTCACTGACTATCTAGATCGAAACAGTTCAGATCTAGTAAATTCTGAAGTAGCTGATGATCCAAAATTTAGTATTCCAGATTCTCAGGACTTGGAAGATTCAGGGATGGAACCAAGGCAAAGCAAAATGGCACAGAAGGACAAGTCCTTCGGACAAGACTTTGTTGCTTATTTGGTTCAGGATGAACCACGGACAATCGCCGAAGCATTGTTAACTCCAGAAGCACCGTTCTGGAAGGAAGCTTTAGAAAGTGAGATAGAATCCATTATACATAACCACACCTGAGAGTTGGCAGAACTTTCCCCAGGACACAAACTGTTGGGTTATAAGTGGATCCTTAAACGGAAGTTAAAGGTACATGAAACTATCGACAACAAAGCTAGGTTAGTAGTCAAGGGTTATCGCCAAAAGGAGGGCCTTGATTACTTCGACACCTACGCTCCGGTGTCTAGAATGACATCCATACGTATGTTCATCGCTATCGCCACCTTGCAGGATCTTGAAATACATCAAATAGACGTTAAGACAGCCTTCCTAAATGGTGATTTGGAAGAAGAAATATATATGGACCAACCCGTGGGGTATGTGGTTCCAGGATAAGAGACAAAAGTGTGTCGGCTTGTTAAATCGTTGTACGGGCTGAAATAGACCCCTAAATAATGGCACGAGAAATTTGATAGTACTCTACCATCAAAAGGGTTCATCATTAATGGATGTGACAAATGTGTCTACATAAAAGGAAATGTCGAATCCTTCGTCATGATATGCCTTTATGTAGACGGCCTGTTAATCATTAGAAGCAGTCCTGGGACAATCCTAGAGACTAAGAACATGTTAAAATAGTGTTTTGACATGAAAGATATGGGCATTGCAGATGTCATCTTAGGGATCAAGATCTCTAAGACATCTAATAGACTGGTCTTGTCTCAATCTCACTACATCGAGGATGTATTGAAGAAATTTGGGATGTTCGACAGTTCACCGGTATCGACACTATTGGATATAAGAAAAGATTGACAAACATCTTGGTGCGCTGATCGGTGTATTTTATATACACTTTTTGAGTCGTTTTTAGTTAGTTTTTTGTCCCTTTTTGTACAAATACGTGTCGTATTAGGATATATTTTCTTTCTTTTGAGTCAAAGTGGTTAAAATGGCCCAATGGCGGAAAAGGAGCGAAAAAGGGAAAAAGTGGAGGTTCCAGCGCTTAAAAGCAGAGAAAGTGGCGAACGAGGCACGGACACGGGCGGGCGGCGCGCGCCTCTGCGATTAGAACCTGGCGCGGCGCCCGATATCGAGCGCGAAGTTGCGGTGCGCGGCGCCTCTATCTGGCAGTGCGAGCGCGGCGCAAATCACAAACATCGCAGGTTCGTGGCGCGTGGCCGATAGCGGTCGCGCGACGCTGGAAAATCGAGTTTAATGGCGATTTTACGGGCGAACTGAAGGGAAAAGTTAGAGGCGGTTTTGAGCCTATAAAAGGAGAACCCTAGACAATTTTCAAGGGTTCCCTTTCTTGCACAACACAAGGCTTCTTGGATTGAAGATTGGAGACTATAATTTAGTAACTTTCTTTTCTTTTCTTTTATTTATTTCAGTTTTTATGATGAACATTGAATTAGTTCTTGTCATGTCAATGGCTAGGAACTAATTCAATTATAGGGCTTTCCATGTTAAATCACTAGAAACTTATGTTATGAATTGATGCATGGTTATGATTATTCTTCTTCTTGTTGAGATTTATCCAATAATTGCTTTGAATGCTTGGTAATTAATTGATCACTAATTATCATTATTTATATGATTTCTAATCAAACTTCGAAAGGAGGAGGTGAATATCTTTGTAAGTTGGGTAGACATATTTTGGATTGGGGATGAAAATACCTCAATTACTTGTGTAAGCGTTAACGAGAGGTCTAAACACCTAATTCTACGTGGCGTGGCGGTTAACTAGGTTTTTGGTCTTAATCCTCCATAGAGTCATCCTTATCACCGAAAGGTAGAAAGGAGCATCTTGGGGTTGAGTGTTTATATAGCCTTAACGGGAGTATAAAGCGATTTAGTAAACTGCTAGCTCCAAAGAAGAAGAACCATAATTCATTGCATTAATAAGTAACATAAGCGGATAGTTGAGGAGACGTGGAAGCCCTATTCCCATCACTACTGAAGTAAACATATAGTTAATTAGCCTTTATAATTGTTAGTTATAAACAACAAAATCAATATCGGTTACCAAATAGATACCAAAAGATAGATAATTGGTACTTGAACACTAATCCTTGTGGACGATATCCGGTCTTACCAAGACTATATTACTTGTCACGATAACGTGCACTTGCGTTAAAGTGTGTGCATCTTTTCGCGCATCAAGTTTTTGGCGCCGTTGCCGGGGATTAGGCATAGTTCAATATCAATTTTATCTATTTTTAATTTCTAATTTGGTTTTTAATTTTTTATTTTTTTTTTGTTTGTTATTTTTCGGAAAAAATCAGGGTGCCGTGATCTGTTTGTCTGTTTTTGATCTGTTTCAGGAAATCAGTTTATGCGAAGGAGAAGAAGGGCAGACACTCTTGTTCCCTTCAATCCAGAGATTGAGAAAACCTGTAAATTGAACAGAAAGAACCAGCAGATTGCAGCCTTAGTTGAGATGGACGGTGTCTAGAACAACAATATGATGAGAGAAGGGTTAGGTGAAAACCAACCTAACCCAGGAGTGCCTCGGCGAGTACCTGTGGATGTCGAGGAAAGAGTTCAAGCCCAGGCAGAAAGAAGCTTGGGAGACTACGTGCGCCAGGTGAGCGAACCTGAGCATGTATTAGGCTCCCGCACAGAGCAAACAACTTTGAGATCAAACGGCGATTACGAGCATGGTGCGAACACGATGCAATTCGGGAGGCCCGTGGAGGATCCACGTATGCACATAGCTAATTTCTTGGAGCTATGTGCAACTTTCAGATATAACGGCGTTCGATGATCTTGCGTCAGATTGAGGCTTTTTCCCTTCTCACTCAGGGATAGAGCAAAAGTATGGTTGAATTCACTGCCAGCTGATTCGATTTTTACATGGAAAGAGCTGGCACAGAAATTTTTGGCCAAATTCTTTCCCCCGTGCAAAGCAGCGAAATTGAGAGGGAGTGAATAACTTCTACCAGCGGATGTAGAGTCATTATGCGAAGCGTGGGAAAGGTTCAAAGATTTGCGAGAGAAAGTGCCCACACCATCAGTATTGAGTTATGGAACTTGGTCACATCTTCTATAACGGTGGCGGAACAACCAGAACCATTATAGAAGCAGCAGCAGGTGGGACATTCATGAGGAAAACAGCCCACGAAGCTCACGAATTATTAGAAGATATGGCCACCAACAACCATGTCACAGAAGATAGACCAATGAGTGGGAGGAGAACGGTAGGAGTCCACGAAATAGATGCCATTGTTGCCTTGAATGCCCAAGTGGCCTTGTTGACGAAACAGCTGCAGCAACACACAGTATCAGTAAATGCAGTGCAGATGCCTAAGAGCTGTGAAATATGTGATGGTCCACATACATTCGATAGGTGTCCTTCAGCTGATCCTAATAATGTGCCAATCGAGCAGAGTGTCGGTAGTGGGTAATTATCGAGGCCACGAGAACAACCCATACTCCAACACATATAATCCGGTGGAGGAATCACCCAAATTTCTCATGGAGAGGGCCGAGGCAGCAACATCAATATAGGGGCGATGCAAAACCAGCAGAACCAAAATCAGCACCGCTTTACTCAGCCGCACCTTCCAGCGATTTAATACACTGTCCCGGCCGAAAAGCGAGCCGAGAGCGGCTTTGTTGCACTCACCAACGCCTGACCAGTTCGTAGCGAAGTTAGATCATCGTTCAGGAACTTGAAAACACAAGTGGGTCAGCTAGCAAAGCAAGCAAACAGCAGACCACAGGGTACACTGCCAAGCAACACAGAGGTGAATCCGAGAGAGCAATGTCGAGCGATGCGGTTGAGAAGTGGTAAGCGATTGGAGCGGCGATCCTCGGCCCGAGAGTTGAACAACGGGCAGAAATGGAGAAAGAGAAGGTGGTTGAACCTCACCCAGTAGTAGAGAAAACTCCAGAGAAGGAGTATACAGAGAAGATCCCATTCCCACAGAGATTGCAGCGGAAGGCAGTTGATAAACAATTCTCCAAATTTCTGGAGACATTCAGAAAGCTGCACATCAACATACCTTTTATAGAGGCGTTGGAGCAGATGCCCTCCTACTTCAAATTCATGAAGGAGATCTTGGGGAAGAAGAAGAAGAAACTGGCGGAGTATGAGATGGTAGCACTAACGGAGGAATGTAGTGCTATCTTGCAGAAGAAGTTGCCCCCGAAACTAAAAGACCCAGAGAGCTTTACACTACGCACACGATTGGCGGGGTGACATGCAACGGTATTTGTGCGATTTAGGGCAAGTATAAATCGATGCCTTTATCGGTATTTAAACGGTTGGAGTTGGGTGAGGCCAAACCAACCACGGTGAGCTGCGGTGGCGATAAGGCGATGGTTCATCCAAGAGGGAAGATTGAGGACGTGATTGTTAAAGTAGGAAAATTCTTTTTTCCTGCGGACTTCCTCATTCTTGACATGGAAGAGGATGCAGAAATCCCTATCATATTGGGGAGACCATTCCTGGCGACAGGGAGAGCATTGATCGATGTAGAAAGAGGAGAGCTGACATTGAGGGTGGAGAAGGAAGAAATGGTGTTTAAATTATTTAAACACATCATTGAGCCACCAACCATGAGCATGTGCTTTGCAATCAGCACCATCAAAACCCCTTGTGAGCCAATACAAGTCAAACCAAGGGAGATGAGCCTACAAAAGCAGGTATGTGACGCCGAACCTCCACAAAAGCAGGTATGTGTTCCTGAACCTTCCCTCGAAGATAATTCTAAGAAGAGAAGAAGAAGAAAGAACCGAAAACGAAAAATGTGGAGAAAATAGATTGGTTGTGGGGTTAATCCACCCCACACTTATTGAGTTAAGGAACTTGCGTCCGGCTAAAAGACGTTAAAGACAGCGCTACTTGGGAGGCAACCCAAGGTATTTTGATTTATTTTACGTAATATAGTAGTTTTTATTAAGAACGGTCTCACGGAGGTAGTGTTTATGTTGTGATTGACAGGTGTAGGCCAATAAATTGAAGAGGCGGCGAAGAACAACGAGATTTCGAAAAAATGGGTAGCGCGGCTGATGCGTGGCCGCGACGCCAAAAACCCAGAAAAATCGCGGCGCCCAGGAGCAGGGCCGCGGCGCCAAAAACCCAGAAAAATTGCCAAGTCTAGCGCGCTCCAGTAGCGTGGCGCGAAATTCCAGTAGTGCAGAACATTGGCGCGCGGCTAAATGCGAACATGGCGGCGAAATCCGTAAGTAATAAAACGCCCAAAAATCCGATTTTCCCCAAATTCAAACCAAAACCTAACCTTTCTTCTCCACAAAACCCACGAAAATTCAACCCTCACCCACAAATCTTCCATAAAATCAAACCCAACCACAACCAAAAACTCCTAAAGTCCCTAAACCCTTAACCATTTCAACCAACAAAACCTCATCAAAGTGCCTCAAATCGCCATTAGAAGCAAGAAAACCTTGAAGAACACCGTCAAAAAGGTAATCTTCATCTTTTCTTGAAAGCTTTCAGTAGTCAAATGAGGTAGTAGTTTGGAGAAGTTTTGCATTGTTGAAGTAGTTGGGGTGATGAAAAATTGGTTGTGAAGTTTAGAGGAGGAATATACAAGGAGGGTGTGGGTATTGTGTAGTACAGGAGTTGGAGTTTGGGGGTGTTAGTGTTGTAGCTGCTAGTGTTGTGTGATTGTGTTGGGAAACATTTGTGATACTAAGTTTGTAAGCTGCAAAAAGTGATTTAACCATGTCTGCCAGAAGAGAAGAGCCTCCACATCCACCTCATGTCAATACGATGATACTAGGTTCGTTAGCCACCAAGCTTATACAAGATACAAAAAGCTTAGTACTAGGCCTTTAATCCCTGAAAGGGGAATGGACTACCAGAGGGATTTGTTTGGGGAGGAGGATGTCTATGAGCCAATTCGGGCAATGATTGAGATGATGGGGTGGAAGAGATTTGTAAACCCGGACAAGATAGCACCAATGAACACAGCGATGGTGCGTGAATTCTATGCTAACTTTCCGGAGAGGGTGGACAACAAATGCTTTGTGAGGGGAAGATATATGCCTGTGACGGCAGAAGCGATAAATATGTCTCTAAAAACAACAGATGTTGAAGAAGGAGATGGTGATTGGAGTTACTTTAGAACATGGTCTAGAAGCACCTCAACATCGATCGAATCTGCGTCGCGAACACGATGAAACTACAGGGCTGCATTTGATATTGCCGAAATGGGGCAGAAGGTGAGCGGTGTCGATTAAACAAAGCGACCAAGGGTTGGCAGTATTTAAATCGATGCCGTCGATCCCATCAACGCACTTCACCAGAGTGTCGAAGATAGGATTAAATTGATATATGGAATCATGACGGGAAGACGATTGATGTGGGAAAGAGATAGTGCGAGCATTGAAGAAATCAGCGAGTTGGTAACAACGGTGGATTGGGACATGACTCACTTATCACTAATTTATGCCACATGAATGGGGTCCCGATCCTACCATCGACACTAATGAGAGAAACCAGCGCACGTGTCTTATGGGATAGTGCACTCCTTCCCAGACCCAAGTCCCCCAGCAGCAAGAAGAAGAGCACCACCAGCAGCAGCAGCAGAGGCCGCCATGAACGAAGATGAGCCTGAAATAGAGGCTCAATATGCGGCAGGGAGCAGCCACCAGCCAACCACAGAATCAGAACCTTCAGTGCCCATGATGGAACAGTTACTCCAGAATCAGATGAAGATGATGCAGAGTTTGGACACGGTGATACAAGGACAACAAGAAACGAGGCAGCAAATTAACGAGATGAGTTCCTTGTTCAACCAGTGGTCAATGCACTATCCAATGTCACCTCCACCACCACCATTTTAACCAAAGTCTGTAAGTGTCTTGTTTTCTTTTATTGTCTTTGACTCTTACACACATTGGGGACAATGTGTGATTTAAGTTTGGGGGGGTGTTTTATTTGTGTCTTATTGTTATAAGTATGTTTAAGTCTTTTTGTTGTTTTTGTGTATTTTTGAGTCATATTTTTTTTTCTTTTGAGTCATAATTGTCTGTCAAAAGATCATGTATGCTGTAGTTACTAGAAACACCTAGTGAAGTAAAGGTGGAATAATGTAACGGAATTAAAAGCAACTATCTAAACACTTAGGTTAGATATGCCAAAAACTCACAAAAACTGTCTATTTGGAGTTTCTTGCTTGAATTGTGCATGCGAAATGATTTAAACCTATGTGTTATGATTGCTTGCTATTTGAGGCGAAATAGTTAGGATATGCATGTTAGGGAGATGACTCAGACGTTTCTTTGATAGCCAATTCTTACCACTCTTTTCTATCCCTGACATTAAAAGTATCCCTAGTCAGCCCCATTGAGCCAAAGAAAATTGAACTTTTTCTTTGACACCCTATATTCCCATACTTGTGCCATAAGTAAACATGTGAAATAGTTGGAATAAATTGTGTTAGAAAAGATACAAAAAGAGTGAACAAAAGTGATGCACCCCAATAAAAAAAGTAACGAGAAATAGGCAAAAGCCTAAGTTTGGGGGTGCTTGTTATTATAATACACTTCACTCTCCCAAAACAAAAGAGGGGAAAAATAGATTTGAAGTGAAGAAGAGAATCAAAAGAAAAGGGAAACACTGAAAAGCTAAAGAGCTTATGGTACACAAAAATGAGCCTAAATGCCTATTTTTTTACCTACCCATACCTAAGCCTACATTACAACCCTTAAAAGTCCTGAAGATCTCTTAGATGCATAGCCATGATTAGTGGAGAACAACAAGTAAACATGCCATAGGAATTTTGAAATTAACATGCATGATTCAGTCTGTGAATTCTATTAAGCATGATAAAGATGAGTTTGCGAAATATCTAGTTTAATGTGTTTAGTGTGCTAAAATTTCATGCTATATGTTCCTGCATATTATTCTGCTAATCTTCATGTTTTTCTAAGTAATACCAATACAGCAAAGTGATCAATGTCATTGAGTCTGTTTATTTTCCTTTTTCTTGAGTCTTTATTTCTTTCTTTTTATCTTTGCTTGAGGGCGAGCAAAGGTTAAGTTTGGGGGTATTTGATCGGTGTATTTTATATACATTTTTTGAGTCATTTTTAGTTAGGCTTTTGTCTCTTTTTGTACAAATACGTGTCGTATTAGGATAGCTTTTCTTTCTTTTGAGTCAAAGTGGTTAAAATGGCCCAATGGCGGAAAAGGAGCGAAAAAAGGGCAAAAGTGGAGGTTCCAGAGCTTAAAAGTAGAGAAAGTGGCGAACGAGGCACGGACACGGGCCAGCGCCGCGACGCCTCTGCAATCGAGGAACGCGGCGCCCAATATCCGTAGCGCGAAGTTGCGAGCGCGGTGCTCTATCTGATGAAGTCTGAGCGCGGCGCCAAATCACCGGCATCGCGAAGTTCGTAGCTGGCCGATAGCGAAGGCATGCGTCGACGCTGGAAAATCAGGTTTAATGACGATTTTACGGGCGAACTGAAGGGAAAAGTTAGAGGCGATTTTGAGCCTATAAAAGGAGAACCCTAGGCAGTTTTCAAGGGTTCCCTTTCTTGCACAACACAAGGCTTCTTGGATTGAAGATTGGAGACCATAATTTAGTAACTTTCTTTTCTTTTCTTTTATTTATTTCAGTTTTTATGATGAACATTGAATTAGTTCTTGTCATGTCAATGACTAGGAACTAATTCTATTATAGGGCTTTCCATGTTAAATCACTAGAAACTTATGTTATGAATTGATGCATGGTTATGGTTATTCTTCTTCTTGTTGAGATTTATCCAATAATTGCTTTGAATGCTTGGTAATTAATTGATCACTAATTATCATTATTTATATGATTTCTAATCAAACTTCGAAAGGAGGAGGCTGTGAATATGCTGTAAGTTGGGTAGACATATTTTGGATTGGGGATGAAAATACCTCAATTACTTGTGTAGCGTTAACGAGAGGTCTAAACACCTAATTTTACGCATGGCGCGTGACGGTTAACTAGGTTTTTGGTCTTAATCCTCCTATAGAGTCATCCTTATCACCGAAAGGTAGAAAGGAGCAATACTGGGGTTGAGTGTTTATTTAGCCTTAACGGGAGTATAAAACAATTTAGTAAACCTGCTAGCTCCAAAAGAAGAAGAACCATAATTCATTGCATTAATAAGTAACATAAGCGGATAGTTGAGGAGACGTGGAAGCCCTATTCCCATCACTACTGAAGTAAACATATAGTTAATTAGCCTTTATAATTGTTAGTTATAAACAACAAAATCAATATCGGTTACCAAATAGATACCAAAAGATAGATAATTGGTACTTGAACACTAATCCTTGTGGACGATATTCGGTCTTACCAAGACTATATTACTTGTCACGATAACGTGCACTTGCGTTAAAGTGTGTGCATCTTTTCGCGCATCATGCGCCCGTACGCCAGGAGCGATATGCGCAGGTGATTGATAGTCTTATGTATATCACAAACTACACTCGACCTAATATCGCTCATGCAGTCAATAAATTGGATAGGTTCACCCAAAATCCGAATGAGGATCACTTGAAAGCGTTGAATAGGGTACTACGGTTCCTAAATGGTTATTTGGAAGAAGAAATATATATGGATCAACCTGAGGGGTATGTGGTTCCAGGACAAGAGATAAAAGTATGTCGGCTTGTTAAATCGTTGTACGGGCTGAAACAAGCCCCTATACAATGGCACGAGAAATTTGATAGTACTCTATTATCAAAAGAATACGCCATTAATGGAGGTGACAAATGTGTCTACATGAAAGGAAATGTCAAATGTCATGATATGTCTATATGTAGATGATTTGTTGATCACTGGAAGCAGTCCTGGAATAATCCTAGAGACTAAGAACATGTTAAAACAGTGTATTGACATGAAAGATATGGGCATTGCAGATGTCATCTTAGGGATCAAGATCTCTAAGACATCTAATGGACTGGTCTTATCTCAATCTCACTACATCGAGAATGTACTGAAGAAATTTGGGATGTTCGACAGTTCACCTGTATCAACACCATTGGATATAAGTCAAAAGCTTGACAAATATTTGGGTAAGCCCGTACGGCAGGAGCGATATGTGCAGGTGATTGGTAGTCTGATGTATATCACAAACTGCACTCGACCTGATATCGCTCATGCAGTCAATAAATTGGCTAGGTTCACTTGAACAGGATACTACGGTTCCTAAAGTTCACAATACATTTCGGGTTACACTATTCAAGATATCCAGCGGTACTAGAGGGTACAGCGATGCAAACTGGATATCTGATAGCGACGACATCAAGTCTACCAGCGGATATATCTTTACAATCGGTGGTGGAGCTGTGTCTTGGAAATCCTCTAGGTAAACTCTTATTGCCCGATCCACAATGGAGTCGGAATTTATCGCTTTAGATAAAACGGGAGAGGAAGATGAGTGACTTTATGGTTTTCTAAAGGATGTCCCATGTTGGGATAAACTCGTGTCTTCTGTAATGATCCACAACGATAGTCAGTGGCTCTAGAAAGGGCACGAAGTTCAATATACAACAGTAAGTCTCGTCATATTCGATGGAGACATAAGTCTGTTAGGCAGCTGATCACCTCGGGTATTATTTCCATTGATTACATAAAATCTAAGGAAAATATTGTAGATCCCTTGACGAAGGGAATACCCAAAGATCAGTTGTTCTGCTTGTCTAGGAGAATGGGCTTAAAACCCAAATAATAAGAACCGAAATAGTGGACACCCAACCTTACAGACTGGATATCCCAAGAATAACGTTCAATGAGAAAACTAAATTGTAAAGGTTCCGTGAGCGCTTCGGTGGAAGCAAGAGCACTTCGGATAATGTGTCTTTCTTAAAGAAACATAATCCAATGTCGTTCCTGTGATAGATAAAAAGTGCTACCTGTAAGAGGGGTAAAAAATAAGTTTCCAAACCTTTAATGATCCTCAATACTTGAGGTTAGGTTGGTAAAAATTTTAATGGTTCCTAACGCCTGTGTAGCGGGGTATTATAGGATACCTTGTAGGAAATCACCTATTTAAGTGCGAGGACAAGCCGCCTCAAATGAACGCACTTAAGAATCCAAGGGTGTCCACGACCCACGATGGACAAAACGCTAGAAAGATTGAGTAGGAAAGGTGTTGTGTTGGTACCATTGTCTTGGCATATACTAAACACTGACGGTTCAAGACATCACGTTCACCGCGCAGTAAATATGTCCGATGGTATTCTACTATGGAAGGTTCAAAGCTCTGGCTACCTCTCCGGATGAAACATTGTTCCGCCAAAATGATTGCTAGAAAGACACCATGTGCGTGCACCAAAATATCTTCCAAAAGGGGATTGTTGGAAATATTTATTAAACGTGAAATAAATTAAATCCAATTAATTATGAATCGAATAATTAGGGCCCCGCACGTAGGAAACCTTGTTTCCACACACGTGCACACATGGTGCCAATGATCAAAATTTTCTTAATGGAAGAGATATTGGTACGTATACAAATTATTTGAGACGTAAGTTAATAGACGGTTATTGGCCAAATGACGAATGATTTCTCGTTGGTAAATGAATAAAGAAGTGTATAATGTGTAAAGATGAAATGAATCAGAAATCACCACGAAACCGGCGGCCGCGACTCTCCGAGTAAGGGCGCGCGCCTCCGGCGGCCGCGACGATCGACGCTTCAATTCCGGTAACTCACCGAATCGCGGCCGCGGCGCCCTCGGCGGCCGCGACGCCTCGGCGGGCGCGCGCCCCGAATGGCCGCGACTCTAATTGACGCCCAGTTCAGAAGTTACTAGAACCGGCGGTCGCGCTCGATCGCTTTAATCCGTTGGAGGTGAATTAAAAACTGATTCTTGGGCTGACTTTGGAGTATTTACTCTCCATTATTTTGCTAATGAATTCAGTCATTACTTGGCTGAATTGTAACTCCAAATTCAAGGCATTAACATGACATTCATGGCCATTACTTAGCCATTTGGAAGGTCATCTCATCTACACACTATAAAATGAGACACAAGGCTCATTTGGAAACACACTTGACATTCACTAAACAATTCTGAAATTGTCTTCCTCTCTTGCAATCACAAACACTCAAATATCTTTTTTCCAAAGCAAACACTTGAGTTTCCTTTGCTCATTTGTTTGATTGTTGTTTTATCTTGGGAGATAAGTTGTCATTACAACCGTTGAAAGGATATACGGGGCAATATTATCTTAAGGATAGATCAAGAATTTGGTCGACTCAGCAAGCCCTCATATTTGATCATTTCCAAATTTCTTACTCACTCGTTGTTGTTGTTGCATTCCCATTTCCTTGTCTCTACACATATTTCCCATATACTTAACTAAAAATAGAAGTATCTTCATTAAAAATAATATATTGCAAGTCAGTAATCTTTTACTTATAATTAAGAACCCAATAATCAAATATTGAAACATTATTAAAAGTCTGAAACGTGTATTTTAGAAGTTGTAATGGGGCCATGCATCTCAAATGTGAGTGGGACCCACAGATAGAGAATTGTTTAACACAATTGTATAATGGGGGAATTGGAGGGCTTTTCCGTCAATTCACATTGACCGGAAGCTCATCAATTCTCCTTCTTCATATTACAGTCACATCTCTTTATAATTGTTATTCGTTGTAACAATATTTCACTATGACGGCCTGATTTTCTCCGAAATCAATTTTTCATGTTATATTTTACTTCTCTATAACAACAGTCTACCTATAACAACAATGTCATTCCTTATAACAGTACACTCTTTATAAAATTACATATCTATATTAGTTATATTCAAATATTGTGTAATAATATTTGTAAGAAGTATATTATGTATAAAAAAATAATATAACAAGATATTTATGATATTTATGATAATCATCATTAATGTCATGCACATAGTAAATTTCAAATATGAACATCTAAAAGTATATATATATATATATTTCTCATAGTGATCTGATTTAGACTTGAATTTTTTTCAAAATCATATATTTTCTATCTACTGATTCGTATAAATTTGATATATTTACTTGATTTTGGTAGATGTAATCAGTCTATTTTAAGTTTGAAATTTTATAAAACCAAATTACTATGAGAAATATATATTTTTCCCTTTTAATATGCAACAACTAAATCTTAGGATTTGATGTAGTCTCAATTTAGTTAACACAATTGGTATGATAGGGATTATTGCACAAAAGATTGGAGTGAAAGAACAAGAGACAACATATACAGAAGGTAACAACGAAAGTGTTGATAAAGAGTCTCAACCTATTGCTACTTGGGGGTGAGATAGAAGAGTCAATTGTTAAACTCTTTGAAACCCTCAAGGGAAAGCTATTGAATTCCCTTTTGCTGAATGTTTGGACAAAATTCTTCATCAATTCAAGCGTTGTATTATCGCTAAGAGACTGAATATTATATTATCTCAGTCTCGATTTATGTGATGTAGTTTGACTGGGCACGAATTTTAAGGAATATAGCAAAACTATCGAATCTTGTGGTCTAAAACAAGCCAAAAATGTTTGTGTGGTTATAAATTACTCCATTTGTTCATAAAATACTACCATATACACGATCAAACCGTGTATATGTCATATGTATAATTTGTATATTTTTTACCATAATTAGTAGAATTCTTGTACATGTATAATTATGATAGTACTCTTGTATTAGGAAAAGTTTGTAGTCTTGTATTAGGAAAATGTAGATTTAATTTCCATAATTAGATATTGTATCATGTATATATATACCTTTTCATTAATGAAAATAATGAAGGAATTATTCTCTTTCATGGTATCAGAAGTCTAGGGCAAATTTTTCTTTTCCACAACCTCTTTTCCGCTGCCTTAACCCGGAATAGTATTTCCGGTCGACACCTCGATTCTTTTTCTCCCAAAATCCCTAATTCTCCTATTGTTCTTCAATCATGTCTACCACAAAGAACATCTTTCATCCTATCCTTGTAGTCTTAATATCAAAAACAACATTCATATTGTTCTTGAGATGGACAACGTCCAATAGACGACATGAGCAGAACTGTTTAAAATTCACGCACTGTCTAATAGAGTCATCCATCACATCATCCCACCGGCTAAAGGAGAGAATAAGGTGCCTTCCACGGATGATGAAATTGAGTTGTGGTCAACTCTTGATGCTATGGTCCTTCAATTGATCTATTCCACTATCTCTACGGACCTCTTACAGAAGATTATCGAACCCGACACCACGACAAGCTTGGAATAGATTGCGTGATATATTCCAAGATAACAAGAATTCTCGTGTTGTGACCTTTGAGTAGGAATTCTCCCATATAAATATGGAGGATTTTCCGAATGCATCCGCCAATTGTTGTCGGCTCAAGGAGTTGTCGGATCAACTCAAAAATGTTGGCGCGCCCGTCATGAATGATTGTCTCATTCTTCAGATGGTTGCAGGCCTCTCCGAGGCAGATAATGGGGTTGGCACTCTTATTCGCCAAAGCAATCCTCCTCCATTGTTCTACAAGACACGTTCCATGCTCACGTTAGAAGAAGCAGATTTGGCTAAAAAGGCAGCTACCGGAGCCAATTCTGCCATGAAAGTGGCCACGTCCCGCGAAACTGATGAATTTTAATCATTCTCCGAAAATTATGATCAATACCGTAACAACCGTTGTGGCAAAAAGAGTAAAAAACATGGCAAATATCGCAGATGTGGTAGCAGTACAGGTGGCGGAAGTAGTGGCAGACCGGCAGATGGTGATGGCGATGAGGACCGCCATCAACTCGTGGCAACAAAGCCTGGCCAGTGCGATGGCCCATGTCGCCCTGCCCATTTACCTCAACCAATTGGGCCAAGCCCAATTCATGAATGCAACGACAGAACACAATCGGGCGAATCGCATCGGCAGCAGTACCGCGGGCTCGACCTCAGCAGGCTTCGGCCGCCCAGATGGAAGCCCTGACATACACGAATATTGAGACTGTGATGCATATACTTAGATTAAATTCCTCGGATGCAAATTGGTACATGGACACCGGTGCTACTTCTCACATGACGTCCGCACTAGGTAACCTCTCGTCTTATTTCAATTTGAGCAAAAATTGTGGCATAATTATTGGTAATAGTCATTCAATTCCAATTCGTGGTTATGGTCACATAAATTATCTCCCCCGAACCCGCCTCTCGCCTTGAAAAATGTCCTTCATGCCCCTCACTTAATTAAAAAATTTGTGTCTGTTCGCAAATTTACAATTGATAATTGGGTTTCTGCTGACTTTGACCCTTTTGGATTTTCTGTGAAAGATTTTTCGACGGGAATACCTTTAATGATGTGATAGTAGGGGCGATCTTTATCCCATCACCACTTCTATAATTAGGCAAGTCACACCGTCAATGTTTGCCGCCTTAGCACATTCCTTATGGCATGCGCGTTTGGGTTATCCGGGGGCGTCTGTTATTTCCACTATTAAAAATAATAATTTAATTGAGTGTAATAGTACACGTAGTACTAATATTTGTCCTTCTTGTTCGCTTGGAAAACATGTTAAATTACCATTTATTACCTCAAATTCTAGTTTGATAGTATTCATAGTGATTTATGGAAATATCCCGTTTTGAGCTTCTTGGGCCACCGTTATTATGTGTTATTTTTGGATGATTATTCTAATTTTTTGTGGACATTTCCATTATTTTAAAAGTATCAAGTTTATTTCACATTCCTATCATTTAGAACATTCATCCGTACTCAATTTGAACAGGAAATTAAAACTATTCAGTGTGATAATGGAAGGGAATTTAATAATGGGCCATTTAGAGAATTTTGTAAGGTTAATGGTATATCTTTTCGGTTTTCTTAATCCACATACGTCCTCACAAAATGGGAAAACCAAAAGAAAAATGTGTACCATTAATAATATTATTCGGACTTTACTAGCACATGCGTCATTACCACCCTCTTTTTGGCATCATATATTACAAATAACTACTTACCTCCTTAACATACTACCTAGCAAATGAGTAACATATCAATCTCCACTAAAAATTCTTTATCATAAAGATCATTCGTATTCTCATCTTAGGGTGTTTGGGTGTTTGTGTCATTCTTTTTTTCCATCCACTACAACTAACAAACTTTAAGCCCGTTCTATCGCTTGTGTATTTTTGGGTTATCCGTCTAATCATCGTGGTTACAAATGTGTTGATTTATCCTCGAATAAAATCATAATTAGTCTTCATGTCATTTTTGATGAAATCCATTTTCCGTTTGCTAAATTGTGTAATCCTGTGTCTAATTCTTATAATTTTTTGGATGATGGGCTATCAACGTATACCATCAACCATTTGGCCCAGCATACTCGTGGCCCGGTTTTGCCAGCAAGCCCACTGCCTGCTGGCCCAATAATCCTGCCTCCCGATCTAACATCTCGGCCAGCAGGCCCATTATCTTCTAGCCTAGTTTCCACATCTTTGGCCCAGTCCTCTTTCACCGGCCCGTCACAAAGATGCCCATCGCTCGCTAGCGATCCGAGACGACTGACACCATCACAAGTCCAGTCCATTTCTATTTCGGGTCAAGGACCCGTTACTCATAGCCAACATGATATTTTTAAATCGAAATGATATTTTAATCTCAATTCTAATGTCACTAAATCATCACTACCACGTAACTCATTGTCTTCCCTTCATGACCCGAATTGGAAAATTGACATGGATGATGAATATAATTCTCTTATTGAAAATAAAATGTGGGAGTTGGTGCCCCGTCCGCCTGGTGTCAATGTTATTTGTTCTATGTGATTTTTTACTCATAAGGAAAATACTGATGGTTGTTTTGAGAGGCATAAGGCCCGTCTTGTAGGTGATGGCAAAACTCAACAGGTTAGCGTGGATTGTGGAGAGATATTTAGTCTGATGGTCAAACCGGCAACCATTCACACTGTTCTCAGTCTAGCTCTCTCAAAAGCATGACCTATTCATCAGCTGGACGTGATAAATGCGTTTTACACGACGACCTCAAGGAAACAGTATACATGTATCAGCCCTTGGGTTTTAGAGATCCGGTCATCCTAACCATGTGTGCTTACTGAAAAATCCTTATATGGGCTCAAACAGGCTCTTCGGGCCTAGTACAAAAGGTTTGCAGATTATGTGTCTACTATCGGGTTTTCTCACAGCAGGTTTGATCATTATCTGTTCATCTATCGGCGTGGTACTTATCTGACATACATTCTATTATATGTAGATGATATTATATTGATTGCCTCTTTTGATAAATTGCGCAATTCTTCATGTCTCTTCTCAGTTTTGAATTTGATATGAAAGACTTGGGGCCTTTGAGTTATTTTTTGGGTATAGTTATAACTCGTCATGCAGGTGGTCTATTTCTATCCCAAAGAAAGTATGTGACTGAGATTATTGAATGGTTGACATGTCATCCTGTAAATCCTCTCTTACTCTGATAGACACCAAATCGAAGTTGAGTGTTAATTCTAGCACATCTTATAAGGATCTTTCCCACTATCGTAGTCTTGCAGAGGATCTTCAGTAACTTACTTTCACGAGGCCTAATATTACTTATGCAGTACATCAGGTGTGTTTATTTATGCATGATCCGAGGGATGAGCACATGCATGCTCTTAAACGCATTGTGTGTTATATACAGGGCACTCTTGATTATGGATTGCACTTATATCCATCCTCCGTATCTACTCTCGTGTCTTATACAGATGCTGATTAGGGTGGATGTCCAGATACTAGACGTTCGACATCTGGTTATTGTACGTTTCTTGGTGATAATTGGTTTTTTGGTCGGCTAAACGTCAGACTACTTTATCGTGATCCAATGCTGAGGCCGAGTATTGAGGGGTAGCTAATGTGGTGTCTGAGTCCTATTGGCTGCGTAATCTCCTATTAGAGATTCACTTTCCTATTCAGAAATCTACCTTAATCTACTGCAATAATGTTAGTGTGGTCTATCTCTCCGGGAATCCGGTCAAACATCAGTGCACTAAACATATCGAGATGGATATTCACTTTGTTCGCGAAAAGGTAGTCCGTGGACAAGTACGTGTCTTGCATGTCCCTTCACGGTACCAATTTGCTGACATCTTTACTAAGGTTCTTCCCTTAGTTCAGTTTGAAGATTTTAGGGACAATCTCAGCGTACGACAACCGCTCGCTATGACTGCGGGGGTGTGAAAGACAACCATATACACGATCAAATCGTGTATATGTCATATGTATAATTTGTATATTTCTTACCATAATTAGTAGAGTTCTTGTACATGTATAATTATGATAGTACTCTTGTATTAGGAAAAGTTAGTAGTCTTATATTAGAAAAAGGTAGATTTAATTTCCATAATTAGATATTGTATATCATCTAATGAAAATAATCAAGGAATTATTCTCTTTTAGTTCACTTTTACTTGTCCACTTTTGATTTTGAACGCCTCTTAAGAAATAATAAATGAAGTGCATATTTTACCGACATACTCATATTAATTGGTGTAGTATTAATGAGACTTAGAAAATGATTTGAAATGAATAATTAATTCTATGGGTAAAACAGGAAAAGCAAACTATTTTCCCTTGATATGCTAAATGTGACAAAGTAAATGTGAAAATCTATTTATAGAATAGTGGACAAGTAAAAGTAAACGGATGGAGTATCTCGTTAAGCATAGAAGTTAAAGCTTAAAATTAAATTATTGTCAAATAAGAAAATGTGTCATTTTTTTAACTAACTAAAAAGGAAAGCGTATCATATAAATTGAGACAGATGGATTATTATATACGACGCCCATGATGGAGGCCAGGCCAGACAAAGACAGGTTATAGAAAAAAATTAATAGGCTTGTAGGCTAACAAGTTTGTGTAGAAAGAGTGAACATGATACCTTAGACTAATCTCACATTGAAATAAAATGGGAAAAGCAAAGTGCTTTATGTGAATTTTACATTGGAATGAGATAAGTAAAGTGAAGAACTTTATAAATAACATAAGTTCATATGGTACACACACTTTTGAACCCGATGACGATGTAGCTCGAAGAACAAATCCATGAGGCTAGCGTTGGGCCAAAGCAGACAACCCATGCCATGGGCTTAGATTATGACAAATATAGTATCAGAGTCGGACACTCCCTCGATATGGTGGTAAGGAAAACCTCAGTGAAGACGTTGAGTCCCAAAGGAGGATGTAATGCACATGACGGAGGTGACTGACGAGGGCGGATTACAGAGAATGACTAATAGCCTTCTAGGCTGACTATCTTTTAAGAAGGGGTACATATGAGACCTTAGGCGAATCACATATTGAAATGAATGAGGAAATTGAAGAGTTTTATAAGTAGCACAAGTTCACACTAGTGCATACACTTTTTGACTCGATTATGACGTAGTCAAGGGACAAATCTATGAGGCTTGTTGAGCCAAAGCATACAATACATGCCATGAACTTGAGTTTTGACAAATATGGCATTAGAGCCACACACCATCAATATGATGGTGGGGCAAACCTCAGTAAGAATGTTAAGTCCCCAAGTGTGGTGTATGTAACACTCGTGACAGAGACGAGCTGACGAGGGCGCATTACAAAGAAGGACTAATAGGCTTTTAGGCTGACAAATTTCTAAAGAATGTATGCACATGATACTTTAGGCGAAGTTTCATATTGGAATAAAATGAAGAAAGTGAAGAGTTTTATAAGGCATAACACAAGTTTACATGATGCACGCGTTGGGTTCGACAATGGCCTTTGGGCAGGGGCAAATCTAGGGGGGCGCGAGGGTGTTCACCCGAACCCCCTCCGCAAAAAATTACATTGTATATATAAGGTAATTTTTTTTTATGTATATATTAATTTTGAATCACCTGAACACAAGACTAGAGGCTGGCTCAATGATTTAGGGAATTTAAAGTTGTTCTTGAGGTTCATTTAACTCTATTTTTACTCTTAATAACATGCTTTTGCATATTGTTTATCACAAATTTCAAAGGTTTGTATTTCTTTCTTTAAGCGCCGTGCTTTGTTAAACTAAGCTACTTAAATTGAAACAAAGGGAGAACATAAAAACTCTGGGAGGAACTGAGAGTATTTACATTATAATCCTGCATATGGTGTAGGCATTTGTACAAGACATATACAGTTGATGAGTAATATATTAGCATCTCTAACGAGTAAGTATATCCCTAAATCTCGGTCACATATATAATCCACTTCAGTAAGAAACTATTTGAGCAAAGATTAGGGTCCATGTGTTTGAGCTTGAGAACTATCATGTTGAGCAAAAATTCTTTTGATGGCTTCTTCCTTCTCATCAATGAAGCCAAAGAAACTGTAGATTATCTGTGAACATCTGGTGTTTGAGGGAGAAGAAAGGTCCGTAATATGATTCCTTTTGTATCGTATATATTGGCATATAATTCTGAGCAAAAAGACTAGCAGAGCAAGGACAGCGACAGCACCAGATAAAAGATAGAGTGCCCAAAAGCTGCTCAAGTGTAGCTGGTTAGGCTCTGAGTCTTTTCTCCTATCTGTTGGACAACCTAATCGGCAAAACCATTTTTCGTGTATCTCTTGAAGTTTCCCACTCTCGGCAAGTTTGAGGATTGCCGTTGACATGTCTGCAGCTAGAGGAGAATCCTTTTTGAACGCCTGCATTTTGAACGAGGCAAAGAAACATTCAGTTAAAAGTATAAACTGAACATAACCATGCAATGAGAAGTGATTCGCGTTTTCAGCCATGAATTTAAGACATTTTTGCCAAATTTTCTTGTTATCTAATGATCAGTAAGCTAAGGGCTCTCTAAATTGAATGACTTTCTCCACCCATCTGCTACTGGTGGAATAGTCATGACTAAGTCCAAGGTTGTCAATAAGAGGCGATTTAACTCATTGCAGCAGTTCAAGTTTATGCAATATTCTTGGAGGTGTGTAAATCAGCAGGAAGTTTAACTAAATATAATGGTGCATATGAATAGATCACTTACAAAACCCCATCCGCTCTTAGTAAATGGTCGTCCAATGATCCCAAAATCAGTACGATTTTGAAGGAACAACTCCACGTACGGAAGTTCATCAACAATTGCCATCACTCCTCCATTTCCTGAGCCTCGTCGTAGAGCAATTTCAAATTCTTCTGGGGAGCGTAGAGATATTAATCTTGATGGAGCTATGTTTAGAATATCTTTCAAATAGCTATTAGCAAATGACCCAACTTGATATCCAATAAACGAGTTGCTCGTTATCAAACTTTCAATTCCTGTGATTGGTGATGAAAGTTGCCGCACTGTAAGGATGGATGTCAAACTTGCTGTATAGCTTGATGTGATCACCAGGAGTAAGAATAGCCAAACCACCATTACCATTCGACCAAGAGTGCTTACGGTATTTTCTTCTGGAAATTTACAAAATAAAGTTACGTGTCTGCTAGAAGGATGGCTAATCATACGACAAAACATAATTTGAGCTTGATTCTTTTCATATACCAAGGTTAAGCCATAACAAGTAGAATTGCAGAAACCAAATAGTGCTTACGGTTTGTTTTGAAAAGTGTCGAGAAGCTGAACCTGCATAATATTTGTAAAGAGTTAGTAAGAGTCGAGTGAATATAGACGGATAAAATAAATGCAATTAATACTTAACATAGGGACTCACAGGAACATTGTTATTATCTGTCTCTTTGGAGGACCACGAAAATCATCATTGACGCGATGCTCAAGTATCCAAATGACTACTGCTATTATAAGAAATGAAAGAGCTGTAATACCCCACATTTCCAGTGTAAAAGGTTTGAGGAAAACCCAAGCACTTGATTCTGAATTATCAATGGGAGCTACTATAACAAGGCCAGTAGACACATACGGCTGAGTGAAATCAACCATCCTTGTCCTATTAGTGACAATAGCAATGTCTCCAACGGCTGCATCAAAAACCTACAAACAATCTTCAAAAGAATGAGCTACACTTCCATACCGTTATAAAAGAGATAGGTGGCGGCGTTGGAAATTTTTCTTGTCATTTACATCAGCAAGGCCACAAGTGAATGGCTGTGCAAAGTATTTTGGGATAGTTACATTTTTGGACCGCTCAAGAAAATAGCCAGCAAATGTATAGGTTTTGTATATTAAGTATAATATACATATAGTACACATATTGTATACATATAATATACATAATAGTGTGTATGCTTTGTATATTTTGGCTAGAACCCATAATTAATTTTGGCCCAATGGTCCAAAAATGAAAAAGGCCCAAGTATTTTTATATGGAAGGGAAGAATAGTAAGATACAAGAGGCAAGTTTTAGATGACATTTGTTATCATACAAAATGATTAGCATAATATACTCACATCAGTTGCAACCATATTCACGAGCGCATCATAATTTGGATTGGCAAGACCAGTACCAAATGGCTCAAATCTGAAAGGAATATCATAAGGTACAAGCTTTCGTGCTTCATAAAAGAGATCTATGCAATAACCTTGTACATTGTGGCTCCCATCCAATGTCACAAACTCAGGAAAACTAGCTCTTCTTGGAAATCCAATTCTCAAGGGTCTTTCATCATTAGCAATAACCCAACCACGCGGTTTTTCTCTCTTCCCACCAGGCCAAGTTACAATTCCGAGATTCTGATTTAACCTGGTAATAGCTGTTCCTTCTTTGTTTTGTAGTACTGCTTTTGGAGGTAAAATCGAGAGACCAGAAAAATTTGACCAGTAACCAACTGTGTAAATTGCCTGTTGCGCAATGTTAATGACTTCATAACTACCACCAATAAGATTTCGATCTGGACTAAAATGAATCTTTCCTGTCAAGCCAGTAAAGTTTGTTTGTGATAAGATATTCATTAGTAGTTCTCCACCATCAAATTCTCTAAGTTTCCCAAGCTGTAACTTATCGCTTGTTGTACCATTTAACATATTGCTGAGAGAAAAGCTTATGTTGCCTCCCTGTCGAAGTAGGTTATCAATCGAACGTGCAACTACCCACACAGTATCATAAGCATAGAGATCATATGCAGTCAATTCCGAGTGATGCAATTTTCTCCAGCGATACAAAAAGGCCTTTTTCTGGGTAGTTTGTGGAATATAAGGGCGAAGACTAACTACACCTTCGAGAGTGCTTAGATAAGATCTGTTTTTCGGGGAGAAAGAATCTAAAGTAGTGGAAAACCAATCTGTCATAAGCCACACGTAATTGCTCCCAGTCATTTTCAGCTTCTGGACTGCGTCAAAGAATCTTAATTGGGAATCAAGATTGATATGCACGACAAAAACACGAGGTCCTAATGATTTCGACTGATTTAGCACATAAATAATGTCACTGAGATCATATTTGATAGGTAACGGAAGCTTATAAGAGATCTTTGACATTTTCTTAGCAAGTGCGTCATTTAAAGCAGCTACACCATTTCTCCCATAGTCGTCATCCAGAAATATAGCAATGACTTCTTTCCATTCATAAAAGCAGACAATGTCGGCAACAGCTTCCATTTGGTACAAATCGCTCTGTGTGGTTCGAAGGAAAAATGGAAATTGAAGGGAAGAGAGTGTTGGATCAGTGGCAGCATATGAGATAAGAGGAACTTGAAGACCATTAGCGATGAAAGAAATCATATGAGCTATTGCAGAAGACTGTGGACCGATTATTGCAACCACTTGCTTCTCAATTAACTGTAAAGCTGACAAAAAAAATTGGAATCATAAACTGTGCTGGACCGATCATATGAGCATTCTTTTTTCTTTTTTGTAGTTGCTGACTGGAAAGAAAAAGTAGAGATGCTTATGATGCCTACACCCTCATTGATCTTGTTCTTTCTTAAGCATATATAGTAAATCTTCCCAGTATATCTTTAAGCGTAAAGAATGGATCTTGTGCCTAACTCAACCTCAAAAGCTAGCTTGTAGGTTGAGGATTGTCCAAGTCCGGAGTCCATGTTCCCATTCCATATCCGATGTGGGACTCTTACACTCCCCGCACGCCCAGACTTTGTTAACTGGAGCGTAGATAATATAATTTGGGGGCCCAACATTGATGAACAAAGAATTGGAATGAGACCACATGTAAAGAATGGATCTTGGGCCTAACTCAACCCAAAAAGCTAGCGTGTAGGGTGATGATTGTCCAAGTTCATATAAGGAGTCCATATTCTTATTCCATATCCGATGTGGGACTCTTAACATTAAGAAAATTTAATCAGTTAGCATCACATCTTCCTGAAGAAGATACATTATTTTTGCGCTGAAGTAGCTGAGCAAGTTTCTCTATGTCAAAAAGACCAGAAAAACACCACTGAACCTAAGGATGATTCATAGTACTCCTACAATAAGTAATCCTCCAACTCTCCTAAATAAGAAGAAAGGAAAAAATCCCATAGAGAAAAAAGGAAAGACAATGAATTTCCAGAAACTAGAAGTTAAATAACATAATTGCTTCTTTTAGCTACTTTGTAAATCTTAACAATGAAAATCATGGGAGCTTAGAACAAATTTTAAAAGAACTGGGGCATAAAGTTGGTTTACACCTCCTTCATAAACCAACTAGAAAATCTCATCTTCAATAAATTAGAGAAATCAACAACCAAAAATTAACAAACAAGCAACAATGACTATTGAGAATTAGTGGTTTTAAACTAGTAGTTCATTATTAAAATCAAATATGAGTAGTAGAATGTCTCAAAGATGTTTCACCATAGGCTTGTCAAGAGTTTTTGGTCATTACTACTACAAGCTTAGCCCACTAATTCGAGTTCAATAAGTAAAATAAATTACAAGAAGATTTTTTATTAACGGCAATAAACCATGGAAAAATATATTTTTAAAAAAGGGAAAAAAACACGTACCTCCAATGGACCCCTTAAAGACACTGCAATCAGAATCCTCCATAATCAAATTAAGTCTAGTACCATTCAGTATGCTGGGATCCCCATTTATATCAGACACAGCTAACTCCATAGCAGTCTTGGATGCCCTACCTATCACTGAATGAAAACTGAAAACTGCACCAACATTCACAACATCAGGTCTTTCACACTTCCCATGTTTACTCTGCAGTACCCAAATAAAAACACACAGTTGCAGCACTGCCCCAAGAACCTTCATTTCACCACTTCAAGAAACTCAGAAAATGGATGAAGTTTTGAACTTTATTCAAGAAACCATATAAGTAATGAAACCCCTTTTAAATTTAACTAATTTCAAGTCTGTCAAATCAAGAAAGCAAGACTTGACTTTAAGAAACCAGACCCTTATGGATTTTAAAGGTTTGTTTAACTTCAAAGGGCAAAAAAGATGACAGAAAAAATGGGAGCAACAATGTTAAGTTTCAAATGGGAAAATGGAGGAGACCATTTGTCTGGTCTTGACAGACTAAAATTGAGAAAAACATGGTGATACTATAAATTCTTGAAAGTTCAAACTAGTGAAGCAGCCAATGGGATGGCCTAAAATGAGTCAGCAAGCTAAAGTTGAGAGAAAAGAATGTCCCACTAAGAGACAGGCAGCTACTATTAGAATTTTAGACCTTGTGTAAAATAAGAAAAATGTTCACAAGGGAGAAGTTAAGAAGAAGAGGAAGATTAGAGAGAATCTAATACTATACTATTGGAAGAGAAAATGACATTAAATAATTGTATGAAACTGACAAACATGTAGTAGGATAATGATCAAGTTGCAAGTTTACCAGTAATAAAAAAAATATCCACTTAGTCATTTGTACACAATTCTTAATAAAATATTAATTTCTAAAAAAATAGATAATTTAACTAATTTTTTCTTAATTAAATAGTATTTAATAGGGATAAATCTAAAAAAATAAAATTAATTATTTCTTAATTTAATAAGTACACACTATTTTTTACTAAAAAAAAAAAAGACTAAGCGACTCTTTTTTACTTGAAGGAAGTACTACATATTTTACTCTTTTAGTACCTTTATTTTTCAATAGCATCTATTGCTTGACAAAGAGGAAGTTGTCTCAATGAATTAATGATAGATCTACTGGCAACAGCTACTCGTATTAAAAAGTAATCTAACATAATAGTAAGTACATACATTACTAATACAAATATACAATACTCGTTCATGTTGAAAATAAGTGCATTTAATCTTTAGCACACTAAAAATAAAAACTCTTAAAAGAAAAAGGTCTTTTGATAAAATTATCCTTAGTTAATAAGACTCTTAATTATTTATTGTCTTGAGTAAATAGTGCAAATCTGAAACAATATATTTAATTCATTTTTTATTTTAGAAGTAGACAGAACTAAAATAAAAGGGCTAAATGAACACTTATTTTGAACCGAAAGTATTAATTTGATATATTCAGTATAAATAATACCCAAAAATGTATGTGAAAATTTATACTAATATTTTGCTTGAGATAGATTGAGAAATAGAAACAAGTACAACAAAATAAAGCACCTAAAATAGCAAAAATACATTGTATTAAATCATACTGTATAATAAGTTGGTGTACTTTGAAATTAATTAATTTAATGCTCCATAATAAGTGTCACTGATAGTGAATATATTATCATATATTCGTCGTATATTCTGTAATTAATATTAGTGTGTAATTATGTAAAATATAGATACTCATTCAATTAGGATTTATCTTGTACACACTATAAATATATATATATTTGTATTAATGAAAAAGACTCCTCAAGAGAGATTAATACAATCTTACATGGTATCAAGAGATAAATCCTAAAACACCTACAACTCTATTCTTCAAACCGCTGCCCCCACCCCCAAATTTGGCTGGTGGTTACCCCCTTAATTTTTTTCTCTTCCTAACCAAATCCAGCCCCTCTAATGGCTTTCATGGCTACTCCTACCTCTTTCGCAACTTCATATTCCACCCTAATCGTCACCCACTACCTCTTCCACTCCTTCTTTCCGTCCGACTTTTGCCGTCACCAACATCAAAAACTTCATTCCCTTGGTTCTTGATCAAGAAGATGGTCAATATTCTTCATGGGTTTAACTCTTTCAAATTCATGTATGTGCCTATAACATGCTTGATCATGTTGACGACTCTTTCCCTCACCCTATCGAGGTTGATGAAACAGCATGGCGCCGTCTTGACGCCATCGTCAAGCAGTGGATTTATGACACCATCTCTAAGGACTTGCTTCATACAATTATGAAAATCAGTGCCTCAGCTCGTGAGTTATGTATAAGATTGGAGGAGATTTTTCAGGACAACAAGCACACCCGTGCCGTGTACTTGGAGGAATAATTTAATAATACACATTTTGAAAATTTTGCTAACGTGTCCGAGTATTGTAAACAATTAAAACTAGCTAAGGACCAATTATCCAATGTGGGGACACCAATTTCCGAAACAAAGATGGTTCTCCAACTAGTTGCTGGCTTACCGAAGGGTGAATATGATATTCTAGTGACCATGATACAACAAGTCGATCCATTACCCAGATTCAACAAGGCTCGTTCATAATTATTGTTAGAAGAAATCTGACGTGTCAAACAGGATGAACACAATCAAAATGTGTTAGCAGTTGAAACTCCGGCGACAAACGCCACCCCCACCAGCCAACCACCACCACCGGACAACCAACAACCGCAGAGCAGTCGTGAAGGTGGTAGAGGCTGCGAACGTGGGGGACAATCTGGCCAGCAGTCCTAGGTCACCTAAAATTTTTAGTGGGCCGACCCAAGTCACTGGTCCAACCCAGGAAATGGGGTATCACCCTCTGCTTGTTTCCTACACCAGCACCCCAGTTCTAGCCAACCTGGTATCCCGATATCTTGGGCTCGACACCAGGACCACGCCAGCAGCTTCCGTAGGCCGAACAAGCACACTTCATTTCAGCCAGCAGCAGCAACCTGGGTACGACCTGACCCTACTGATTTAGGCCAGGCCTTCAGCTCAATAAATCTCCAGCAACCCGATGAAAATTGATACATGGATATGAGAGCCACATCTCATCTCACCCGCTCTTCAGGTAATCTCTTTTAATTGTTTCTATTAAAGTATCCTCCATTTATTACAGTCAGTAATAGTCATCGCATTTCAATTCAAGATTATGGTACCACCCACACAAAACAACCTCACTCACCCTTCTCCCTAAATAATGTCCTCTATGTCCCTAACATCATTAAAACTTAATATTTGTTAGGAAATTTACTCATAACAATTCTGTAGCTGTGGAGTTTGACCTCTTTGATTTTTCTATGAAGGATCTACTTATGGGAACACTTCTTATGAGATGCAATAGTGTGGGGGCCCTCTATTCTTTCTCATCCACTTCCGCTGTAAGATCTAAATCACATACCTCTCTCCCTGCAATCTCTCCATCAACTTGGCACAATAGACTTGGACACTCATGCGCTCCTATTTTTCATTTTTTAGAAGTAATAATTTCATTCGATGTAATAATGAGAACCTTACCCAGAATTGTTATTCTTGCCCTTTAGGCAAGCATGATCGCCTTTCTTTTACGTCGTCTTTAAGTGTTACTTTTTCTCTTTTTGACATTGTTCATGCAGACTTATGAACATCTCTTATTACTAGTTCACTGGGTCACAAATACTATCTAGTTTTATTAGATGATTTTCTCACATTATTTAGGTCTACCCACTTAAATTCAAGTCTAAAGTTTTTGCCAAGTTTCTTGAATTTCGTATTTATATCAAAACACAACTTGAAATAGCCATCAAATTATTTCAATGTGATAATGGTCGTGAGTTTAACAATTCCATATTTCACAAAATTTACATAAATAATGGCATGATTTTTCACTTCTCGTGTCCCCACACCTCCCTCCAAAATGGTAAAGCCGAATGACTCATTTGCACTATCAACAACATGGTTCATACAATTCATTTTCATGTCTCCCCCCCCCCCTTCCTTTTGGGTCTATGCAGTCAAAATGGTCGAATACATTTTAATATTTTACCTACCTGTACTCTTCATAATAAGACCCCCACCGAATTTTTTTTCGTCGGATCCCCTCCTATGATCACCTTAAGATTTTTGGTTTCCTTTGCTACCTAAATCTTGCCTCCACGGCCCCTCATAAATTGACACCTCGCACCACTTTGTGTGTCTTCTTAGGGTTCTCATCTAATTATCGAGGCTATTTGTGATATGACGTGTCCACACTTAAAATCCTCATCTCTCGCCATGTCACGTTTGACGAAACAATCTTTATATTTGCAAACATCTAAAAATTTCGAAACACGAATTATACCTTTCTAGACGAGTCTGATGCATCCCCTATTATCCATCATGCTCTCCGTCGTATCATCGTTTCCACTGTTTTGATGATAACAAACACCATCACTGCCACTTCTGTCACATCACCACCCAACCCTGTCACTGTCTATCCTACCCCGTAGATACCCCTCCCATCACCGTCATAGCAATCCGCCACTGTTCCCCACACCCAACAATCATCTGAACCAAATTGACACCATCATCCACCAACCAACCAAGCACCGCCACCATATAACCACCCTACCACCAAACACTTAAGCCTATTGTCAACCCGTCACACAAACCCACAAATCAACCCAACAGAAACTCCCTCCCAATCCCGTCGATTTATCCAACCCGTCACCAATCGGTCACACTGTCCCGTCACCCACTGTACTGTCCTCAACTATTGACCTACGCCACTGCCAGAACTCAATCCACACCTCTACCCAACCAGCCCTTGTTCCCTCTCACAAAATGGAAACCCGTGCTCAACACAGGATTTTCAAACCTAAAGTGCACTTTAACCTATCCAACCAAACTATATCCCCAATTCCCAAAAAACATAAATTAGCCAAACTTGACCCGAATTGAAATGCGGCCATGCATGAGGAATTTAATGCTTTAACGAAACATCACACTTAGGATCTATTTCTGAGGTGGGATAGGGATAATGTGATTAGATGTATGTGGATATTTCGTCACAAATTCAGAAACAGTGGTGATCTTGAGCACCATAAGGATAGACTTGTGGCTAATAGTACTAGTCAGTAGGAGGGCATTGATTGTGGTGAGACATTTAGTCCAGTAGTTAAACCAACCACCAATTCCCACATTCATCATGCCTGATATTGCTTATGTTGTTCAGTAGGTGTGTTTATTTATGCATGCCCCAGAGAGCCTCACTTTATAGCTCTACGTAGATGATACGTTAAAGACACTCTTGATTATGGATTGCATCTCTACCCACTATTGGGGCTTCATTGTCCCTTACGTAAGGCATCTACGATTTACTATAATAACATATTTGTGATCTATCTATCTCATAATCCGGTTCAACATCAGAGAACCAAGCACATTGAGATGGATATATATTTTGTTCGTGAGAAGATTGTTATAGTGTTATACCTCGTAAGTTTAAGGCAATAATTAAGAACGTAATTAAGAAAGTAAGATTCGAATATTGGAAATTAGTATACAAAGGATGTGAGTTCGGAATTTTTTTGGTTACAACAAGTATGACATTGGGAACTTATAATGATAATTGTATATTCCCGTTATGAGTTAATAATTTATTATAATAATTACGACATGGAGAGTACGAGACCTTATGAAATTCCCGAAAATTAAAGGAAACGGGAGTTAAGATTAAAAGAAGTGGGACATAAGATTATTTAAGGGTAAGAAGTGGACCAAATTATAAAAAAAAAGGGAAACTTATTTTCAGATTTGATATTAGGACCTTTCATCTTCTAGGACTCCAATCCTAACACAGTTCTCACTCAAATCTTCCATTCTCCATAGCCAATTTCACTCCTTTTCTCCATAGCCAAAGTGAAGATTATATTAACTCATATTCTAGATGAATTTTTCTACAATATAAGCCTAGAACAACACCACAAAACAGTGGAAAAAACGCCACTACTTGGCTGCGATTTTGAGCCCCAATTTTCTGATTTTGGGGTGAGTTTTGTTGAAGAAAAACATGTGCGGATGATGGGTTGACATTGTGGAATTCATGCATGTCGTTTTGAAGTTGAGAAAGTGATAAAAATAGTCAAGAAAGTCGATGGGCAGTGGCCGAAAATTGGGACTGTTTTGGACGATTTAAGGGACTGTTTTGGGCTTCTTTGAAAGGTAAAAATTATCATTTTCATTAGATATTTGGTAGATTAATTGATGTTGTAGTTAAGGAATTAACCCATGCTAAATAAGAATTGGAATTAAGAGATTGCATGTGATTATTGTTGTTATTGTTGAAGTTGGAGTGGACGATTGTGGGTTGGTTTATTACCTTGGGTTTGATTATGGTTATGGTTATTTTTGTCATTACTTGCATGTTGAGATTGAAAAGAATTTTGATAAATAAGTTGTAATTGATTAAATGGAAGTGTGGGAACATGAATTGGATTGTAAGAAGTTAAGAAAGTAACTTTGAAAATTAAGCCTTGTTGGCCCAGACTTGTATGAAAATGTAGACATTGTTGTAAGGTAATAAGGGCTGATTTTGTGAAGTTAAAATGTTGGGAATTTGATTATAAACATGTATATATGTTATGGTAATTACTAATACATGTCTTAAATGACTTAAAGTATAGTAAGGTGATATGTTGCAAACTAGAAGACTTGAACTCTTGTTGTTGCCGCTAGAATTGATGGATTGTTTTAAGGTTGTTCTAATATGGATTAACATAAGAAATAGGTGTAGTAATCACTTGGTTTGTTGTAGTTGTGATATGGTTTAAATATAAAAGGGAAGGAATACGTTATGATGATATAAATAGAATATCTGAGATTATTATGGTTATATTTTTGAAGTTATGACTTGCTGGCTTGGTTTAAAATTTATGGATATGCACATAAATAGGGAAAGTGCTGCCCGATTTTTTTTATAAAATAAGGGAGTCGTCTTTCAATTTAACTTACGTTAGGAATCGTAGAATTGACGGGCATATTGTTATGATTATAGGTCAAGATGCTAGTCGAGGCGATTATTAGATTATCGAGTTGATATAGAAGACGAGGTATGTGAACTATTTCTTCTTTCTTTTGGCATGATTTTTATTAAGTAAACGTACGGTGGACGTACATGATTTCTATACAGTCTAAATTCCAGTAATATGAGTTATGAGAAGTGTTTTAGATTTCCAAAAAAGAATTCATTTTAGTGATTTTATTAAGAGTCGAATGACGAGTTCACACCGAGTCCCATAATGGGCCAGGTACGACATGCATATTATTTCACACCGAGTCCCATAATGGGCCGGGTACGATATGTATATAATTTCACACCGAGTCTCATAATGGTACGGGTACGGTATATATATGTGTATATGGTTTCATTCATACTGAGACCCTCACTGGGGGGATGGGTACGGTATATATAAGTTCATGACTCTTATTTCTATAAGGAACAGTTGATTCTCATTTGTATATGGCACCGTTGGATTTGGATTCTGATTAGTATACTAGTTTCCTGTTATCTATTGGCCACTTATGATCTTTCTTACAGTATTTCATGTTTTACATACTCAGTACATTATTTCGTACTGACCCCACCTTCCCTCGGGGGGCTGCGTTCATGCCCGCAGGTACAGGTTCTCAGTTTGGTGATCCTCAGGCTTAGGACTCCTACTCAGCTGGTTGGAAAGCTCATTTGATCCAGAGCTTTGTCATTTTTGGTACAGAGTCTCTTTTTAGACTTATGTATATATTTAGGGGCACGACGGGGCCCTGTCCCATCACATGTTGGTATCCTTCTCATAGAGGTCTGTAGACAGTTGTGAGTTGTACTTATGTAGAGTTATAATCTGTTTTAGTCAGCCATGTTATTATACTCTGCATTTGGATGTTCCCGTGTATATGTGATACTATCTGGTGGCAGCCTTGTCGGCTTGTCTGTTATATTATGTTGGCTAGTTGTGACTTCTCAGGAGACAGGTACATTCTTGTGTAAAGGCAGCCTTGTCGGCTTGCCTATTCTGGCATATGTTGTTGTTACGGCATTATGCTGTCGGATTTCATATTCCTAGTTTTAGTTGGATTATGTACGACAGGTTAAGTATAATGACGTCATTAGGGCTCTTAGTCGCGGCCCGTCGGGTCGGGTCTTGACAAAAGTGATATCAGAGCAGTTAGTCCTCAGGATGTCTACAAACCGTGTCTAGTAGAGTCTTGTGTATGGGTATGTTGTGCACCATACTTATACGCAGAAGGCTGTCGAACATTAAGTCCATCTCCTTCTGACGACTTAATGTGTTTACAGCTATGCCTCCGAAGAAGGCGACAACGGTCCAGAAGGGCAAATCAGTAGCGGGGGATACTAGCCGGGCCTAGAGAGTTACCAGGTCCCGTACTCAGTCTATGTCGGAGATTGTACCCCAGTCGATGAGCTCTGCCTCGTCACCACCTCCAGAGGCTCCAGTCGCGGCAACATCACCGTTTGGGACCTCAAAGACTGAGCCTCGGCTCTCGGCGAGGCGGAAGGACGAGCCATGAGAGATGCAGTTCAGCTTCTGACTAGGTTAGTGGCAGCGCATATATATAGAAAGGGACCAAGAGTTTACCCCAGAGCAGGTAGTTTAATGGTCCGTGATTTCTTGAGCTGTAGTCCACCAGCGTTTTTTGGGTCAAGGCCCGAGGATGATCCACAGGAGTTCATCCGACAGATACAGCGTACGTTGAGGGTGATAAAGGCTTCAGAGACTGAGTCTGTCGTGTTGGCTTCATACCGGTTGCGTGATGTAGCTATTAACTGGTATGAGTCGTGAAAGCTATCTAGGGGCGAGGGAGCTCCTCCAGCCATGTGGGACGAGTTCGCAGAGGCTTTCTTTGACCATTTTCTACCTCCAGAGATGAGGAGAGCCAGAGTTGATAGGTTCCTAAACTTGAGGCAGGGCGGTAGGAGCATTAGAGAGTACAACTTTGAGTTTGATTCATTGGTCAGATACGCACCCACTATTGTAGAAGATGTGGCAGACAGGGTGAACCGATATGTGATGGGGCTGGACCACTATTTGATCGATGGTTGTATGTCGGTGGCTCTTCAGCCGGGTATGGACATTGCTCGTATCCAAGCATATGCACAGGGAATTGAGGACCGACATAGAGGGCGACAGCCAGACAGAGGTCATGATAGGGAGGGCTAGATTGGCAGTTTATTCTGGTGAGTTTCGAGGCAGACAGTCGCAACAGCAGGTTAGATACCCATCCCAGCCAACACAGAGTGCTCACCTACGGTCCACAGGCAGGAGATTCGACCGTCCAGGGTATTCAGGAGCCGGTCAGATCTTCAGGGTTTTAGGTTCTCAGAGGAACAGGGTCTCTACTCAGTCGGGGCCACTTTTGCCTCAGTGTGCTCGGTGCTGTATGTCCCATTTTGGGGAATGCCGTTTTGCTACATGTGCTTGTTATTTTTGCGACCGTCAAGGCCATATGATGAGGGAATGTCTGTCCATAGGTGGTTCAGGTGGTATGGCTCGGCCTACGGGGTCAGTTTCTGGTTCGTCATCATCTATAGTTATGTGCCCCACATGGCAAGATATTCAGACGCCAGCAGGCCGTGGCAGAGGTCATGGCAGAGGTTCTAGATCTGGCGGTCCTTCGAACCGCATTTATGCTTTTGCCAGTAGACGTGATCAGGAGGCGTCACCAGATGTTGTCACATGTATACTATCAGTCTTCTTCTATGATGTATATGCTTTGATAGATCCAGGTTCTACTTTGTCCTACATATCTACTATTGTTGCTAGTATAATAGAGATAGAACCTGAGCCGATAGAACCATTTGAGGTAGCTACACCGGTAGGAGATTCGGTTATAGCTAAGCATGTGTATAAAAATTGTTCGGTGGTGATATATAACCGTCATACCCTAGCAGATTTGATAGAGTTGGATATGACCGACTTTGATGTCATTATAGGTATGGACTGGTTGGCTTCTTGTTTTGTCAACGTTGATTGTAGAGAGAAGTTGGTTCGATTTCAGTTTCCAGATAAGCCAGTTATAGAATAGAAGGGGAATACAACATCGTCGAGGGGTAAGTTTATTTCATACCTCAAGGCAAGAAAGATGGTAAAAAAAGGGTGTATCTATAATTTGGTTAGGGTGCATGATACAGAAGGTGAGGTATCGATTCTTCAGTCAGTTCTGGTAGTTAGTGAGTTTCCAGATATATTCCTAGATGATCATCCAGGTTTTCCTCCAGAGCGGGAGATAGATTTCAGTGTAGATGTATTGCCAGGTACCCAACCTATATCCATTCCTCCTTATAGAATGTCACCTGTAGAGTTGAAGGAGTAGCTGAGGGACTTGCTGGAGAAATGCTTTATTAGGCCGAGTACATCTCCCTGGGGAGCACCGGTATTATTTGTTAGGAAGAAGGATGGTTCGCTGCGGATGTGTGTTGACTATAGGCAGCTGAATATGGTAACCATAAAGAACAGATATCCCCTTCCCAGGATTGATAATTTATTTGACCAGTTGCAGGGTGCTAAGTGCTTCTCGAAGCTAGACTTGCGGTCATGTTATCATCAGGTGCGGGTAAGGGAGGCAGATATTCCAAAGACAGCATTCAGAACCCGATATGGACATTATGAGTTTAGAGTGATGTCTTTTGGATTGACCAATGCTCTAGCAGTGTTTATGGATTTGATGAACCGGGTATTCAGGCCGTTCTTAGACATGTTCGTCATCGTATTCATTGATGACATCCTGGTTTATTCCCGTTCAGAGCAGGAGCATGCGGACCATTTGAGGACAGTACTTAGGGTCCTCCAACACCAACATTTGTATGCTTAGTTTTCTAAGTGTGAGTTCTGGTTAACTTCAGCGATATTCCTGCGGCATGTTATCAGAGCTGATGGTATTCGGGTGGATACACAGAAGATTGAGGCCGTGAAGACTTGGCCCAGACCTACTACACCTACTGAGGTACGAAGTTTTCTGGGTCTAGCAGGGTATTATAGGAGGTTTATGGAGAAGTTTGCCTCGATCTTAGCGCCTTTTACTAGGCTAACTTAGAAGACAGCTAAGTTCCAGTGGACGAATGCTTGTGAGCACAGTTTCCAGTTGTTAAAGGATAAGTTGACTACGGCTGCAGTTCTGACTCTTCCTGAAGGACCAAATGAGTATGTTATTTATTGTGATGCTTCAGGTGTTGAACTTGGTTGTGTGCTGATGCAGCGTGGCAGAGTTATAACTTATGCCTCCCGATAACTCAGGAAGCATGAAAAGAATTATCCCACTCATGATTTGGAGCTAGCAGCGGTGATTCATGCCTTGAAGATTTGGAGACATTATTTGTATGGGGTCCATGTTGATATTTATACGGATCACAAGAGCCTCCAATATATTTTTAAGCAGAAGGAGTTGAACCTACGGCAGAGACGGTGGCTAGAGTTGCTAAAGGACTATGATGTTGATATCTTGTACTACCCGGGGAAAGCCAATGTTGTGGAAGATGCTCTTAGCCGTAGATCTATGGGTAGCTTGACGGATGTGCAGCCGAATAGAAAGGATATAGTTCGTGAGATACACAGGCTAGCTAGTCTTAGAGTTCGGTTGGCGGATTCATGAGATAGCGGGGTTCTTGTCCGAGAAGTTGCTGAGTACTCTATCGTAGAGAAGGTAAAGAGACATCAGTATGAGGATCATGTTCTGGCACGATATAGAGATGCAGCTCTCCGAAAGGGGAAGACTTTATTTGAGGTGACCCCTGATGATGTGCTGCGGTATGAGGGCAGATTATGTGTACCTGATGTTGCAGGGCTACGATATCAGGTTATGTGAGATGCACATAATGCTCGTTATTCCATTCATCCAGGGTCGACGAAGATGTATCATGACCTTAGATGTTTGTATTGGTGGGATGACATGAAAAGAGACATAACAGAGTTTGTTGTCCAGTGGCCGAATTGTCAGCAGGTTAAGGTCGAGCATCAGAAGCATGGTGGGTTATTACAGGAGATAGAGATCCCGACTTGGAAGTGGGAAGTGATCAATATGAACTTCATTACAGGCTTACCTCGCACTCAGCGAAAGTGTGATTCCATATGGGTTATCATGGATAGGCTGACGAAATCAACCTATTTTCTTCCAGTTAGGACTACTTACTCAGCTGAGGACTATGATAGGATGTACATCAGAGAAATAGTGAGACTGCACGGGGTCCCCACATCTATTATATCGGATCGAGAAACTCAGTTTACAGCTAACTTCTGGAGATCATTCTAGATGGAATTGGGGACACAGGTGAGTCTCAGCACAGCATTTCATCCCCAGACGGATGTGCAGGCATAATGTACTATTCAGACACTAGAGGATATGCTGAGAGCCTGTATTATTGACTTCAGAGGTAGTTGGGATGATCATTTACCACTCATTGAGTTTGTCTATAACAACAGCTACCATTCTAGTATCCAGATGACCCCGTATGAGGTTTTATATGGGAGGAAGTGCAGGTCACCTATTGGTTGGTTTGACGTATGTGAGACTAAGTTGATTGGTCCAGACTTGGTTCAGCAAGCTGTTGATAAGGTGAAGCTCATTCAGGAAAGATTATTAGCAGCCCAGAGTTGACAGAAGTTGTATGCTGATAATCGACGTCGACACTTGGAGTTCCAAGTTGGTGATTGGGTATTCTTGAAGGTATCACCCATGAAGGGTGTGATGAGGTTTGGCAGGAAAGGGAAGCTTAGCCCAAGGTACATTAGGCCTTACCAGATCATTCGTCGGATAGGCAAAGTTGCCTATGAGTTAGATCTACCATATGATTTGGAAGCAGTACACCAGTCTTTCACATATCGATGCTATGTAAGTGTATTAGTGATCCTTCCAGAGTCTTCCCAGTAGATGATGTCCAGGTGACAGAAGAGTTGTTGTATGAGGAGAGTCTCATAGCCATACTTGATCGCCAGGTTAGAAGATTACGGACGAAGGATGTGGCTTCCGTCAAGGTATTGTGGCAAAACAACAATAGGGAGAAAATGACTTGGGAGGCAGAAGATGAAATGAAGAAGAAGTATCCTTACTTGTTCCCTATGCCTCCAGGTAATTCAATTTAACTCCTTATTTAATTATAGTGATTGGTGAATTGTATATGTGTGACATATTGTGGAACTTGTTAGTTTGCTGAATATAGGTGGATAGACATGGTTATAAAGGAGACTCTTCCAAAAAAAATCTAGCATAAGACTTATTATGACCATTCGAGGACGAATGTTTCTAAGGGGGAAGGATGTTACACCTCGTAAGTTTAAGACAATAATTAAGAACGTAATTAAGGAAGTAAGATTCAAATATTGGAAATTAGTATACAAAGGATGTGAGTTCGGAAAATTTATGATTACAACAAGTGTGACGTTGGTAACTTATAATGATAATTGTATATTTCCGTTATGGGTTAATAACATATTATAAGAATTACGACATGGAGAGTACGATACCTTATGAAATTCCCGAGAATTAAAGGAAACGAGAGTTAAGATTAAAAGAAGTGGAACATAAGATTATTTAAGGGAAAGAAGTGGACCAAATTATAAAAAAAAAGGGAAACTTATTTTCAGATTTGATATTAGGACCTTTCATCTTCTAGGACTCCAATCCTAACACAGTTCTCACTCAAATCTTCCATTCTCCATAGCCAATTTCACCCATTTTCTCCATAGCCAAAATGAAGATTATATTAACTCCTATTCTAGATGAATTTTTCTATAATATAAGCCTAGAACAACACCACAAAATAATGGCAAAAATGCCACTGCTTGGCCGTGATTTTGAGCCCCAATTTTATGATTTTGGGGGTGAGTTTTGTTGAAGAAAAACGTGTGCGGATGATGGGTTGACATTGTGGAATTCATGCATGTCGTTTTGAAGTTGAGAAAGTGATAAAAATAGCCAAGAAAGTCGATGGGCAGTGGCCGAAAATTGGGACTATTTTGGACGATTTAAGGGACTGTTTTGGGCTTCTTTGAAAGGTAAAAATTATCATTTTCATTAGATATTTGGTAAATTTATTGACGTTGTAGTTAAGGAATTAACCAATGCTAAAGAAGAATTGGAATTAAGAGATTGTATGTGATTATTGTTGAAGTTGGAGTGGCCGATTGTGGGTTGGTTTATTACCTTGGGTTTGATTATGGTTGTTGTTATTTTTGTCATTACTTGCATGTTGAGATTGAAAAGAATTTTGATATATAAGTTGTAATTGATTAAATGGAAGTGTGGAAACATGAATTGGATTGTAAGAAGTTAAGAAAGTAACTTTGGAAATTAAGCCTTGTTGGTCGAGACTTGTATGAAAACGTAGACATTGTTGTAAGGTAATAAGGGCTGATTTTGTGAAGTTAAAATATTGGGAATTTGATTATAAACATGTATATATGTTATGGTAATTACTAATACATGTCTTAAATGACTTAAAGTATAGTAAGGTGATATGTTGCAAACTAGAAGACTTGAACTCTTGTTGTTGCCTCTAGAATTGATGGATTGTTTTAAGGCTGTTCTAATATAGATTAACATAAGAAATAGGTGTAGTAATCACCTGGTTTGTTGCAGTTGTGATATGGTTTAAATATAAAAGGGAAGGAATACATTATGATGATATATATAGAATATCTGAGATTATTATGGTTATATTTTTGAAGTTATGACTTGCTGGCTTGGTTTAAAATTTATGAATATGCACATAAATAGGGGAAGAGATTCCCGAATTTTTGTAGAATAAGAGAGTCGTCTTTCAATTTAACTTACGTTAGGAATCGTAGAATTGACTGGCATATTGTTATGATTATAGGTCAAGGTGCTAGTCGAGGCGATTATTAAATTATCGAGTTGATATAGACGATGAGGTATGTGAACGATTTCTTCTTTCTTTTGGCATGATTTTTATTAAGTAAACGTACGGCAGACGTACATGATTTCTATACAGTCTAAATTCCAGTAATATGAGTTATGAGAAGTGCCTTAGATTTCCAGAAAAGAATTCATTTTAGTAATTTTATTAAGAATCGAATGACGAGTTCACACCGAGTCCCATAATGGGTCGGGTACGACATGTATATGATTTCACACCGAGTCCCATAATGGGTCGGGTACGATATGTATATGATTTCACACTGAGTCTCATAATGGGTCGGGTACGATATATATATGTGTATATGGTTTCATTCACACCGAGACCCTCACTGGGGGGCCGGGTACGGTATATATAAGTTCATGACTCTTATTTCTATAAGGCTATTCTCATTTTTTATATGGCACAGTTAGATTTGGATTCTGATTAGTATACCAGTCTCCTGTTATCTATTGGCCACTTATGATCTTTCTTACAGTATTTCATGTTTTACATACTCAGTACATTATTTCAGATCGACCCTTCCTCGGGTCGCGTTTATGCCCGCAGGTACATGTTCACAGTTTGGTGATCCTCAGGCTTAGGACTCCTACTCAGCTGGTTGAAAAGCTCCTTTGATCCAGAGCTTTGTCATTTTTGGTACAGAGCCTCTTTTTAGACTTATGTATATATTTAGGGGCACGACGGTCCCTGTCCCGTCACATGTTGGTATCCTTCTCATAGAGGTCTGTAGACAGTTGTGGGTTGTACTTATGTAGAGTTATAATCTGTTTTAGTCAGTCATGTTATTGTACTCTGTGTTGGGATGTTCCCGCGTATATGTGATACTATCTGGTGGCAGCCTTGTCGGCTTGCCTGTTATATTATGTTGGCTAGTTGTGACTCCTCAGGAGACAGGTACATTCTTGTGTAAAGACAGTCTTGTCGGCTTGCCTATTCTGGCATATGTTGTTGCGGCATTATGTTGTCGAATTTCATATTCCTAGTGTTAGTTGGATTATGTGTGACAGGTTAAGTATAATGGCATCATTAGGGCGCTTAGTCGTGTCCGCTTGCCTGGGTTGTGACATAAAGTCATGTTAAGGTGTCACGTGCCTTCTTCAGACAAGATGCATATATCTTCACTAAGGGACTTCCTGCAGCCTATTCCTAGACTTCAGATCCGGCCTCGTCCTACTTTCTTCCGCTCCGATCGGGTGTGATAGCGAATATATTATCATATATTCGTCGTATATTTTGTAATTAATATTAGTGTGTAATTATGTAAAATATTGATCCTCGTTCAATTAGGATTACTCTTGTACACACTATATATATTTGTATTAATGAGAAAGACTCCTCAAGAGAGATTAATATAATCTTACATTCACTTTAACTAAAAAAATATATTCTATAATAAGTGTCACCTCAGAAAACCAAGACATAAATTGACTAGTTTTTTTGCAATTATACTCTTAGACAAAAACTAACAAATTAAAGTAACATCTAAATGATGATTGAAAAAGCCACATAGTTACTTGATATTGTTGGATTCCCACTGTCAAAATATTTGGTGCTTGTGCATGTTCTAATAATAATTTATTTTTATTATATAGGGATAATTTGATAAACATCATATTGCATTATTAATTTCTTAATATGAGTGTTTTTTATTAAGATAACACTTATTACGGAGGAAGTAATTATTAAGTGGCTTACGTGGATAGAGTAACCACTATCATTTTAATTGCGCAAATAGGAGCTTATCTTTTTTATGGAATTTGTAATTTTGGTCATGGGAAATCTAGAGTAGTGGTTGAGAGTTGAGACATTGCTTTCATCCAACAATATCGTTACGTCAAAAGTATTCTTATTTTTTGTTATGGTTATGTAATTTCACACCAAGTCTTGGTGTTCGCTCAATCCACTTAATTACAAGATGATGAGATATTTGATCACTTTCATAGGCCATTTACCTCTTTTTATACTCACTCCGTTTCATATTACTTAGTAACTTTCACTTTTACACGATCCTTAAAAAATCATAAATAAGAGAACATTTTTACTACATTACTCTTATCTCTCTCTAATTAATTACACTTTAATCAATATTAGTTACTTTAGAAGATAATTAATATTAAAGGATAAAGTAGAAAAAAAGTGGAAGAATATAATCTTTAATTTTACTAAAGTTGATTATGCCATTCAGCATCTATTCTCAACTTCAACCTTTGTTTCCACAAAGAAAAGAAGTAAATTGATTAAAAGGAATTTGGACAACTATTCAATACATTTTCTTTAATTTATGTTTCTCTTGCATAGATTTGGACAACTATTCAATATAGGAACTTGGGGCCATTTTGGATATTATCACAAAAAAGATATTAGCCACTCGTTTCAATTCAAGGATACCTTCAAAAAGTTTATGATTTATACATTACCACTAGAATACAAACTGAAGTAGATGGAAGGATTTGGAAGAAAACGGAGATGATATAAATAAACATAACTTAGTCACTGGCATTATTTTGTGTTAGGGGAAAACTCTATAATTCAATAGTTGGGATATCAATCATTACACTCTCTAATCAGTAGTAACAATTCAATAAGCTAAAATCAACTCATTGCAGTCAAGTACTTGATGCATTTTTTTCTTAATAACCTGAATCAAAATCATACTCAATCCATAATCCATTCATTGCAAATACAAAACAGTAAAAACATGAGCATACGCTGGATAATAGAACTTGCAATAGAAGAACTATACTAATACTAGGAGTTAGAACTAACTATAGCTATGTATGCACACTTGATTATATATGATTTTCCCAGTAACTTTCACTTGCCAGATCAACATTGGAGCAAATGAACAACTATGTAGCACCCTGTATACAATTGTAAGAACAAAATGTTAGTTTTAAAAATGGAAATTAGTTCAATTGAATATACGTAACATTAAATAAGGACTGGATCGTCTACTGAATTCACCATTAGAAAACAGATTAGATTACTAGCATATTCTATCTGCAAATATTGAAAAATAAATCCAATAGAATGCATATATGCAGTGAAGTATGCATAATTCATAAAGGCTAGAATGATGAAAGATAGAGACCTAAGAGCTAGCTTGCTGCTCATTCACCTCACAAGACCTCTCAGAATCCTCAGATTTTGCTGCTCCTTCATTAACAGTCTGTCAACCAATTGAGAACCAACCGAAAATTGCTCCGTCAATGTCATAACTCATAAAGTGAGTTCAAAATCAAAATTAAGCGAATACTCGATTGCATCAACTAATACAGAAACAGATAGAATTGTTTTACATGAATATGAACACAACCTTATTGTTATAGGTAAAGAATGGATCTTGGACCTAATACTCTCCACACGCCTGCACTCGCTTTAACGTGAACAATATAATTCAAAAATAACATCAAACAAAGAATCAAATGAGCTGACTGATACCACGTAAAGAATGGATGTTGACCTAACTCAACCCCAAAGCCTACCAGAGGCGATGATTGTCAGTTCTCATATAAGGAGTCCATGTTACCATTCCATTTTCGATGTGAGACTCTTAACATTACATTCTTCCATAGTCTTCGCATACTAATCCTTCAGCTTAGCAGCATTTCCAACATAGACAACTTTCTCCTAAGGAGCAATAAACGATATAGATCAGGTACAACAGTTCTCATAAGTACATAGAATATAATTTGAAGCCATATGAAGATCTTCGAAACATATAATGTATTTAGTGTGATCTTACAGATTCAGACATCGCCTTCCATTTCACACCACCAGCTTTCCCAACCTTATATAAATACAGTACAAATTAGCAACAACAAAAAAAGTTGTTGAGAGAAAACATATACGAGAAATTCTAATAAATTGAAACAGTAGGAACGAAATAACATCTGAAATCATTGATTTGGAACTAAAAAAAACAATAAGTTTGAGTCATCTCAATTACCGCAGCAACAGATTTATTATCAGGAAAATTCTCCTTGTAGCTCTTCCTAAAATCAGCCTCGTTTCATATAGTTCAACGTGATAACAGAAGTTACAAATCCAAAACAAGTGAAAGTAGTGAAAGTAAAACTTGAAGTTTCACTGCAAAAGGATAAAAATATGGAGTAAAATTAACTACAGTAAAAGTATCTCACATGAAAACGAAGAATGCAGTAGGAGGACGCTTTGGTGCTCCAGCATTCTTACTAGCTTTCTCATTCTTTGTCAATGCCGCTCCAGCCTTGCGTTTCTTCATTTCCCTGTTTTGCAATATTTTAAAGAACATGATATACAAACCATTCTAAACGAAATAAGGCGATAAACAGCCTGAAATCGAATGCTACTAGACACGAAATGGAGAGTGTTGATGTTGGATAGGATGTTGTGACAACAAAGCTCAGGACAACATCTTCAGGATGTTGTCACAACATTCCTTAAAACATTTCTGTAACGATTTTGCATATTCTTCCGGCCAAAACAGGACGTGTTATGTGAGTAAAAAATGACCTAGACAAGCTTACGATATTGCTGTGTTTAAAACGTGGTAAAAGAAACAGTCAAAGACTCGGGGATGAAGCAGCGTGAAGATCAAGTCCAAGACGCTGAGATTTTTCAGGAGCAAGAATCGGTCCAAGCAACTGCCTCTTTTACTCAACCTCCACAACCAATGAATTTCAAGAGAAGCTCTACACTATAAATAGATGGGAGCTTCACAGTATTGATATCCAGATTTGTAGAAGAAGAATTTTCAAGGAAGCTCTCGAATTTTACCTTAGAAAACTGGATCAACACATCTAGCCTAAAGTAGTATAACAACATCTAGTCCCACATTACAATTGCTATCTAGAATTTATTCTAGATTAAGTTTACTGTTCAAGTGATTGTAATGAAGATGTTATATTTGTCTTTTTAGACTTTTTTTAACTTTAGGCGAAGTCATCTGCGACTTCATTTTTGTATTTTTTTTTCGTATGTATTTCTCAATTTGTAAAAAGAAATTCATTTGTAATTGTATATAATTTATACAATTCTTTTGGTCATCGACCATCAAGGGATATATTTATATATACCCTTGAAAATATAAATCTTGTGTCTCTTTATTTTTTTCGCTGCATTTATTCTACAAAGGTTTATACTGGTTTATCACAATTTTGCCTCAAATGTTAACACAACATTGAAGGCAACATCCAGTGACTGTTTTTTGTTGTTATAGATTTTGCGATTTTAATCTTACGCATTTTTACTTATCCATAGCCCCGGGACCCAACATAGAGTATACTAAGTGGTTGTTTGGTTGTGAATAAGTTATTTCAGAATTAATTATTTTCGAATTGATTATTCTATCCTCCACAAGGATTTAAATAAAACTGCAATCTCAAGATTAGTTATATCGAAATTTTAGTCCAATCAAACGTGAGATAAACTCATTTTAAATTTAATCCCGAAATTAATCATCTCTTATTCCTCATACCAAACGAGCCCTTAACGCTTAATACATCTCAGTTGATCAATGAGTCGAGTAATGAGAATTAATTAGCGCGGGGATTGAGGAAGATTATTGAAACTGTTAATTATTGACTAGATCAGTGTATTATCGACAATTGGATAGAAGAGGAGAAGAATTTGAACATGAAGAAACATAGAAGAAGTAGTGCAGAAGTAAAATGGGAGAGAAATATTTGGGGCTCAAAATGAGCTTCTGATATTTTTATTTATTTTGTCTCACTAAGAATTACATCTCTAGTCTCTATTTATAGGCTGAAGTTTTAAACCAAACTAACCACATAATGAAAAGCTCTTCTAATGAAAGCTAAGTAAAGCATATATATATATATATATATAACAAACTAATCTAACTAATATATTTCAACACCCTTCCTCCCCCCCCCCTCCCCCGCAAGCTAGGAGATATGAAGACATTCTTCATTCCTAACTTGGACTTTAGTTACAACACCTAAGCATTAACAACAATCAAAGCAGCTTCAGTTCCTGCTTATTTATTTTGTTGATCACTAAAGAAGCAGCACATTTCCTTTGGTTGGATTGCTATACATAGCCTGCAGGAAAGGTTGTAATCACTTGCATTGATGTATGAGAAGTCTGTCAAGCCCATGAACCATTCGTTCCTGCATTACTCTCTGCTCTCCAGATTGGGCATTTTCTTAATATCTTTGGAGCCCAATTGGTAATTTCAAGGACTTTGAAAGAAGTTCTCACTAGCTGATGAGGTCAAAGAATAAGGAAGCAGCTCTGAACTTGTCCGAACACTGATCGTTTTTGTGTAATTTGGAGACTTTCGATAGAGGATTAAGGTACTTTTGACCAAAGAAACATTCTGTTCCAACTGCTTCATCGACCAGAGTAACAATTCTTAATGGCTGAAGATTCCATAATCCGATCGCTTCCATTTATTTGATACTAAGACAAATTGTCCAATCCCTTTCGTGGAGTAAAGCTAATGACAATTGCAGGAGACTCATAGAACACTGCTCTCAGTTTATTTGTGAATATCATTCATAGATTGCTACAAAGCGACAGTATCAGGGAGCGAAAGCCATTGAGCAACAACAACAACATGAGCAGCAACACAGTGAGCAACAATATCAGCTGTAGCAAGGGAGCAACAACAGCATCAGCTGCCTCTCCAATCCCTTGATCTCGGATTCCTCTATTGCTCAGCCACTGCAGCAAACAGCCAACAAGAATAAGACAGCACCCACTGCAGCAAGCAACACAACAGAACAAATGAAAGCAACTTTTCGAGGATTCTCGACACCCTCAACAATTTCGTCACTTAGCCACAACAGAAGAACCATTAGACACAGTGCATCCATATCTAGGTCATCAGATCATCAAAGATCAATATCTTCTCGCCCAGCATAATACAATATCAGCCAACACTTCCAATCCTATATCCCCAACAACATTCCTCGTCTCAAGAATTTCCAAGTTGGGACACCTTTGCAGTAAGAAATAGTGGGTTGCTGTATCAAGAAGTGCATAAAGTAAATCCAATTTCTTCATACGAGAAGCAATAGGAAAGAGAATGGGCATCTCATTTTCCCCAAAGTAAGTCAATCCCAATTGGCATAATCTTGGAGGGAAAACTGCAGCAAAAGATCCGTCATGTAAAAGTTCAAATTCTCAAGAACTGTGTTGTTCAATGCTAGTTCATGTACCCATTCTCCATCTTTCTCAATTATATAACTCTCTTCCATAATAAAAGTTCTTAAGTTCCTGCAGGAACGAGAAATATGCAAAAAACCAAAATTCTACATTCATCAATCCATTCACAAAAGAGTAGTAGTATACATATCAGTAACTACTGCTCCCTGATCCCCTCCTCTGCTGCTGGTTACACATATGAAAGTGCACAACAACACCAGCAGTAGTTTTAACAACAGCAGCTGCAGCAACAACAACATCAGTAACAACAGAACCAACGGGACCAAACCAGCAGTAGATGTACTTGCATCAACTGCAGTAATATCAGCACCAGTCGCAACATCGACAACATCAGGTGCAGCAGTAATAATGAAGAATCTCTCGTTCTCTAGTCTCACTCGGACTAGAGAATTCCTCGATTCTCCCTATATAAAAACGACGGCAAGAACCCCTCGTTCTCTAGTCTCACTCGGACTAGAGAATCCCTCGATTCTCATCACGCAAGCTACTATAATAAGCTCGGATATGCAGCGGAGTCTCCCTCAATTTCTAGTCCAATTTCGACTAGAAATTTCTCGATTATCTTGTCCTGAGCTAAACAAATGAAAAACAGGATATACATTGCAATTTCCTTTCATAAGCCGCTTCTCTGCCCGGGATTATTCAAATTTCCAGACTCGATATCAATCTGTGAATTCTTCATCATGAAATTAGCAAGCAATCATTGCTATATCTCCATCTCCATTGGAGCTGATGTGCAGTACCTTGCGAAAGTAAAATCATGAAATAACTAACAAGTATTGTTACATCTCCATCTGCATTAGAGGTAATGCACAGTTAACTTGCTTAATTTCTTCATCAACACTTGAATCCATTTTGTGATTGAATTTCGTCTGATTTCCAGTAAATTACAGTAGAAATTAAAAAAAAGATTTGTTTCTCCAATTGAATATTGTCTATCTCTCGACGGAGACTGATTACAGATCGATCACAAACAGATCGACTGAAATTAACAACAGATCGATTGAAGCTTCAGAGACCAAAAACGCAGTATATCAAACACAGAAACAGAAGAAAAAGAAACAATTTAAAACTCTGAATCCCGATAAAAAATAACTCGCGATCGATTCTGATTTTCAGTTCCTTCGCGTGTTAATTCCTCCTTCAATTTCGACTTCGATCCTTCGCGATAGATCTATCCCGTTGATGAACTGTCAATTTGTCTGAAAATTCTTCAATTGAAAACTTATCCAAAATTGCATTGTGCTCTTCACGATTTCCTGTGAAGTGTATCGATTTGTGCAACCTGGTGCTTTGATACCATGTTAAATATTGACTAGATCAGTGTATTATCGACAATTGAATAGAAGAGGAGAAGAATTTGAACATGAAAAAACAGAGAAGAAGTAGTGCAGAAGTAAAATGGGGGAGAAATATCTGGGGCTCAAAATGAGCTTCTGGATATTTTTATTTATTTTCTCTCACTAAGAATTACATCTCTAGTCTCTATTTATAGGCTGGAGTTTTAAACAAACTAACCACATAATGAAAAGCTCTTCTAATGAAAGCTAAGTAAAGCATATATATATATATAACAAACTAATCTAACTAATATATTTCAACAGAAACTATATTCTACCTTGCCTTAATGAGGTAGACGAGTCGATCTTCATTTGATCGCTTATAGATGCTGACAAAAACTTGAAAAGCAAAACTGTTTAGCCTTTGATTAATGGGAAAAGGGTCATATTTGCCCTCAACGTTTAGTAAAAGGTTTGTATTTGCCCTCAGTTAACGTTCGGGGTCAAATATGCCCTCTGTTAGCCCAAACTTTTTATATTTACCCTTTATTAACGGATCTGCCACGTGGCTGCCACGTGGCTGCCACGTAAGCAATTCCCACATTTCAATTAAATACCCAGCCCGACCCATGACCCAGCAAATTCAACTTAGCCCTAAAATACATTTCTCTTTCAATCCAGTCTCATATTCTAAGTCCCTCCAGATTTCTTCTTCTACCATTTCATCTCAACCCTAAGCCCAAAATCCTCTTCTTCTTCCATTTCATCGCACCAAACGGACCCTAAATTCGTCATATTTGCTGGTACGATTTCATCATTGTTCTGTTCTTTTTTTGGTTTTCGATTTTTGTGATTTTCTTTCAACATTTTCTGGTATGACGAAATCAAAAATTACATGTTTCTGGTACGATTTCATTTGCTCTATTTTCAGGATATGTAAAAAATAGTATTAGATGGTTGTTGAAATACATGTGTCTTGTCTTTTGTTTGAAAAAGACACCTTGAATGTATAAAATCGGAATTTAATATTCAAAAATGTCTCTTCTAATGGGACACTCACTATTATTAAAGTTACTATTATTGCGTCGTGGATTCCATTAGTGTTGAAAATCCGCATATGTGCACTTATTTATGAGAATCTCATTTTAATATGTGGTCCCATTTGATATTGTTTATCTATTTTTATTAGTAAAAGTTAACCTTTGTCTTTTTCTTGGTTGTTTGATTCTCTTTCAGTTTTTTAATTTCTGTTTTGAAATCTTTTTTTATTGTTTTGCAGATCTTTGTCATGTTAAGAACTGTCGTAGATGAATGTGAAATAGGGATAGATATGACTAATATTATACCCCATTCTGAGTCATATGCTATTGAAGTTGAGGTTGGCACTGACTGTGATAGTGACAATGAGTCATTAAATTGTGATAGTGACAATGAAACATTAAACTCTTCTTCTAATGAGTCTAGTGATTATGATTTTGATATTGAAGAATTAGAGCTTCTTAGACTTCAAAATAGAAGAGAGATTACACTTAAGTTAGAACATTTTAAAACAATTTATCATGGAATGTCTTTCAAAGATATAATTGAAGCTAGAATGTTTATGAACCTTTATGCATTGGCCGAAAATAAAGGGTTAGTACTAAAAAAAGTGACAAATCTAGAATTGTTTACAAGTGTGTTGATGGATGTCCCTTTAAATGTTCTGTTTGTAAATGTAAGAATGGGTTTGGGGTATCTGTAAAAACATTGGTCAATGAACACAATTGTCAACCCGCCTTTGATTGCAAAAGAGCAGGTTATCACACAATAGCACATTACTTCCAAACGAAACTACAAAATGATCCCAAAGTTAAGGCCAAAGAGATGAGGTTAGAACTGAAAGTAGCATTTAATGTTAATGTTAGTCATCAAAAGTGTAAGAGAGCCAAAAGGATGATTTTGGAAGAACTTAGTGGAAGTTACAACGATGAATACAATAAGTTAGAGAGTTATGCTAATGAGTTGAGGAATAGCAACCCTGGAAGTGATGTTGTAATCAACATATCTAAGGATGCACTTGAAAAAGGGGTTAGAAAGTTCTTAAGGATGTACATATGTTTTAATGCGATGAAAAAAGGTTTTAGTAGTGGGCTAAGACCTTTCATAGGATTGGATGACACATTCTTAAAAGGAAAAGCTAAAGGGCAATTGTTGGTAGCGGTTGGCCAGGATTCAATGAACCATTTCTATCCACTAGCCTGGGCAGTAGTATCTAAAGAAAACAAGATTAATTGGAATTGGTTTTTGGGATTATTGAAGAACTCTCTGAATCTGCATCAAGGTCAAGGAGTCACCTTCATGTCTGACATGCAAAAGGTAAAATGTTGATTTATGAAATTTTTATTTTTATTTTCAGATTTCAAATTTCTAAAACTGAAAAATGAAATTTTCAGATTTCAAATTTTGAAACTGAAATGCCTTACAAACTAAATTTTCTGAAACACTTTTTATTGTATATATGCAGGGGTTAATTGATGCAATTCAGACAACTCTACCGGAAGCAAGGTACAGATTTTGTGCTAAACATATAGAGCACAATTGGTTAAAGAGGTGGGGTGGTTCTGAAGCGTGAAGAAAAAGATGTGGCATTGTGCATGGAGCTCTTATCATGAAGAGTTTTGCGACCATTTGAAGGTTATAGGTGACATAGATCAGACAACTGCTGAGAATTTGTTAACGTATCCAGTTGAGACTTGGGTCAGAGCATATTTAGACACCACTTGTAAGAATCAAAATGTGGAAAACAACATAACAGAGTCATTTAACAAGTGGATATTGGAGGCAAGGCACAAGCCAATTATTAGGATGCTTGACGACATAAGGCTAAAGGTAACACTTGCCTATTTCAATTTTTGAATGTAATCTTAACTTATAAATAACACAACTATTATTGTGTAGGTAATGGATATGTTGGTAGCCAATGAAAGTGAAGTCCATAAATGGGCTACTGACTATAGTCCTAAGGCATTGGAGGTATACAACGACTTCGTTCTTATTGCCGAAAATTGTGAGCTCCATTTCAATGGTGACTATGGGTATGAAGTGTCTGAGGGAACTGATAAATACATCGTGGATCTAATGTCAAAGAAATGCAGTTGTAGGACATGGGACCTCAGTGGTATCCCATGTCCCCATGCTATTAGAGCATACAAGTATAAAAATAAGGATCCTATTGTCGAGGGAGCCTTTCACCCCTATTATAATAAGTCAACTTACTTGTCGATCTACTTACACAAACTTCAACCAATTAGAGGGTCAAAATTCTGGAAATATGAAAAGATACATGATATGGAACCGCCAGAAATGTGTAAGATGGTGGGTCGACCCAAAGTTAAGAGAGGAAGAGTGAGAAATGAAAACCTCAAAAGACAAGGTGAATGATCCGCTTCAAGGAAAGGTCAACTTCAGACATGTTCTACATGCCATCAAAATGGACACAATGCAAGGGGATGTGATAAGGTAACATTGTACACACGTCTTTGTGAAAATCTAATTTCATTTTTCCTAACTCTAACATTTGCAAACTTAATTTGATTTCAGATAAGTAAAGGAAAACAAGTTGTTGTGAAGAGGTTTAAGGGTAGCAGCACCACAAATGTACTAGAACAAGACCCATCACTAAGGCCAAGATCGTTTTCGGAAGCTAATACTAGGATACTTGAAAGGATGCATCAAACATTAGCTACACCATCAAGAAGTATTTCTATTGTTGGTGATTCTAGTGGGATGAGTCAACCAACCAAGTTGCCTTTTCAACCATCAAATAAGGTTGTTTTCACAACAGCGAAGCTGAAGACAAGGAAGGGGAATGGGAATTCTCAACAATGATGAAGTTCTAATTTATATAGCTAAGAGGCTGCTACACTTTTAAGAAGTTCAATTTTTTAAGTAGAGGCTGCTGCACTTTATGCAATTTGGGTACTATCTAGAAGTAGAGCCTGTTGCAATTTTTTATGTTGTTTCACTTTCGTTTTTTACAGTTAATTGATAAGCTATTTAGAAGTTTTAGAATCATTGTAAGAAGAATGAAGGGAATGTTGTTTTTTGCTCTTTGAAATGTAAATATAGCACCCAACGCTGCCTTTATGCTGATGATATTTATATCATTGTTACCTTTTCTAATGAAGCAAAATTCAGTGACTTTGGAAATGAAGGTGCACTTATTTGGCATGAGACAAATATACCATATGCAGTTTGGGTACCAGAGAGTACCAGGACTCTTTCTTTGAATTGTAGTAGCATTAATAATAGTGCAAGTACTGGCAGAAATACAAGCACTGCCAGTAGTTCTAGCAACAACATTACTAATTTGTTGTTTGTTTCACAGTAGCAATTCATAACAAAATCTGAGAATTATCAAGTGCTCAATAAAAGAAAAAAGTGATTCACAGCAACAACAAAACCAGTTTATACAACAAAACCAGTATATACATCAGGTTCAGTACATTCAATAGAAAACTATAAATACCTAAAGATACTACTTAATTTTGTTCAAACCACAACTACAAATACATCATTATTTCATAATCGATGCTGCGACAAATCCAACAAATAACGCTCATGAAATCATCATATATCCGCGCATCTTCAAAACGTTGTTCATTGCAACTTGATTTATACCATTCAATACACTGATTTCTTGTTTCAACGTATCTTTTTTCATTCTTCAAAGTTTTTATTTCAGTCTTCAAAGCATCTAATGACAACATTAATTTGTCGACGGAACTTTCGTAGTATTTCTCATCCTCTCATTGCCAATATCCACAAGAACTTCTCTATGAAGAAAGAATAAAAAACAAAATCAAACCAACACAGATCAATATTCGTCAAAATAAATTGAATAATTATATAGATATTACTTACCTTAGGCTTGGGGCATTTGAAAAATTTCCTTCCAGGATTAGAATTTGTGGTCGAAGTAAACTGTTTAGCAACAATACCACAATTGCACCTCCTTTGAGAAGGATAACTAACTTGAGACATTTGTTACTTACTGAACATCTAATAGATACAAATAACAATTTAATCAGTGCAATCTTATATTACACCTAAAAATAGTGCATATAAAACAAACAGAGCAAATGAAATCGTCGATATCGTCGGCAACAGAAGACAATAGTCGAATCGACAAACAGTAGCTAAAAAAATAAAACAAACAGTCGATATCATCGGAAAAACAAAGACGACAATCGACAATTGTCTTATGTCGAAATTTGTTCACAAAAAATAAGTATCGTCGGCAAAAAATGAAACTTTAGATCTCTCAGTGTTGCCTCTCTAGCTTGCAAACTCCTGTCCACTACATCTAGCTGAGAATTAAATAGAAGATATGGTAACAATGGGGGAGGTTTCTGACCATAAACAGCCTCATAAGGAGTCATGTTAATAGAGGAATGATGGGTAGTGTTGTACCACCATTCAGCAAGTGGTAACCATTTAGGTCACTTATTTTACATAAGGGAAAAGTGGGTATCATACTTATTGACAACAAAGTACTCCTATATAGTATTGACCGTTGTAATTTTATTTAGTGCTCCAGCAATCAAAGAAGCCATACGAAGAAGAAAAATCAACAAATCAATAAATTTCAACTGACCAAGGGATTTAAAGCTTAAGCACTACACACAGTTTAAAACATAATTTACACTCAAACTTTACCTCATATCATCTCGACATTTGCACCAAAACTTCAATTATTTTAAGCATGTTGAAAACAGTGATGAAATCGTATCAGAAAATATCACGAATTTAGGGTCCGTTTGGTGCGATGAAATGGAAGAAGAAGAGGATTTTGGGCTTAGGGTTGAGATGAAATGGTAGAAGAAGAAATCTGGAGGGACTTAGAATATGGGACTGGATTGAAAGAGAAATGTATTTTAGGGCTAAGTTGAATTTGCTGGATCATGGGTCGGGCTGGGTATTTAATTGAAATGTGGGAATTGCTTACGTGGCAGCCACGTGGCAGATCCGTTAATAAAGGGTAAATATAAAAAGTTTGGGCTAACGGAGGGCATATTTGACCCCAAACGTTAACTGAGGGCAAATACAAACCTTTTACTAAACGTTGAGGGCAAATATGACCATTTTCCCTTGATTAATCATAAACTGATTACTCCGTTCCGTTTAGTTCAAATCTAGCATAAATCATGTATAATTGCTAGGATTTAGTGTAGAGTCGTTAGGTCAAAGTTATATGTTGCTTCCTAGTCGAATTTCCCTCCAATCCGTAGCCTGGGTCGTCCACAATTGTGGCGGGATGTCAAATATCCCGAAAATAGCTCTTTTTATATCACAACACTTTCCGCAATTGCGTGGCCATGTACATTACTGCGGTCACGCCGGAAAAAGTTAAAATCTGTAACATGCTGAAATGTGATTTCTTGCCAAAACCCACCCGAGCCCCTCGGGTACCAACCTGAACCATCCAACAAGTCCTAAAACCTTATAGGGATGAGAAGTCTCAAATCAAGGGACCAGATGTAATTACTCAAAATGAGAGGTTCAGATGTTACAAGATAACGTAATTATTTGAAGATCATAAATTCACTTTACGTGTTACATATAATTTTTGAGTGATCTTATTTTCTTTATATGTCTGGTGTTTGTATAAGTTAATAACGTCAAGTTCCTATAATCACGTTAGAGGAGGAATATTTACCAAAAACACGTTAGATGAGGAACATTTGAATCCAAAAATTGCCAATAATACAGATTGTAATCCAAAACAAAACCTACAATTTTAACATTGTGCTCTTTTTATTGTTCCAACAACCAAATCTGCACCATCCCAATTGCATAGTCCGTTACAACTTCTCCTACTCCTTCAGAACTGGTTCTTTATTTTCTTCATTCCAATCACTTCGAATTGTGACCCATATTAAAATGACTGTTTGCATGACCGTACCACCCATCATTCCTGACCATATGCCCTGTATATATGCAACCAAATAAAAAGATACATCAATGTTATCATCTATTGAATAAAACGGACTAGCAAATTCAGTTTGATAAGTTAGTAAACAACTGACGCTTGTGATCCGGCCCTTTACATACCCCGCGCATAACAAGAGTTTAATACATTGAACTGCCCTTTATGTTAGTAAACAAATACTGAAATTACCTTAGCACCAAGTTTGAAGTAGAATTCGAGAAGTGAGCCCAAGGAGACTCCCACAATGTAATGGCAGCCAACATTGACATAGGCCACAAAGGTTTGCCATCCACAGCCAATAGCCTCACGCCCACACCTACATAAAATTCAAAATTATATAAAATTTAATCCAATATGTGACACCAGAACAAAATAAATAATCTCAATCATGTCGTAAAAGAAGTCATAATCTGTATATAAGGATTCGTTTGGCCATAAAAGAATTCACTTTATTTGAAAATCGGTGTTTAACGACTATGAGAATTCCAAATTAAACTTGAAGTTGTAACAGTTTATAACATGTTTTTTAATTCACTTTTCACTTTTGAAATTATATTTAAATACATTCGACCATGGACATTATTCCAAATACTCTCTGCAAAAAATATAATAAAATATAACTCCATCTTCAACTCTAACTCCATAAATTTCAAATAAAATGAAAAATATTTGGAATCTATGGCCAAACGTCTATTAATATTCAAGAAACTACATAGTAATATGCTTAATGATTAAAAGTCTGTACTTACCAGATAATACAGGCTGAATTCCATTAAGAACAAGGCTGAGGGCGAGCAAAGGACAGAGATTGGAGACAGCTTCAGCCACAACTTCTCCTCCAGTGAAGGCATAGCTAATGACGCGACACGTTGAGAGAACAAGGATTGCAGCAATGACTGACATGATGAAAGACAATGTTGTGATCACTGCCACGGAAAATGCTGCTGATTTTGGATGCCCTGCTCCCAATTCATTGCTCCCAATAACCTATGGTCTTATATGATAAATGGAGAGAGGAAAAATAAGAGACAAACTGACCTTGCTGCTGCATTGAATCCAACTGATATCATGAACACCCAACCAGAAGCCGTCATGCTTTTAATTTGTTGTTTTCCACCAAAATAAAGTAAAAACAACAAGGTTAGCTAATTGAATTTTGAAAATAGTCTAAGTGCTTTCTCTAGGAACACAACAATAGCAAATACAAGTACTCATGGTGATGAATAGACCACATAAGTTGGAAATAGGTAGACTTGAAATAAACGGATATTGTATCTAGTCAAACAAAGACATATAAAGTGAAATAAACGGATTACATAGTATGATTTATGATAGTCAGACTATCGATCTCTAATTTCTTTGTCACATATTGATTTCATCAACTTTTTCAAGAATAGAATTTTCAAAACTTACTACTACTATTTGCTGACTCTCCAAATGTATACTCCATTCTTACCAATTTTCTTACAACTTTTTTGTTCATTGAGTGTCAATTGAACTAGTTTCACTTTCAAGGCTTAATAGATTATGAAAAATCTGGATATTTCTAAAATTATAAAAAGCTAACATTTCAATTGAGGACTACTTAAACGAAACGTGACAAGATTCGTCACAAGAATGAGAGTAAACAAGCTTGAAAAATTCAATAGAATACGCAAAGCCTAAAAAGTTGGCAGTGACATTGGGCTGGTTTTACTTTTTACTAGTACTAAAATTACTGCGGCCTACAAGTGTTCTATGTTCTAAAGGTCTTTAAAAAAGGCATATCTTGGGCTTTTCTGTGCTCAAAGCTGGAGTAGTGGAGTACTATTTTCAATAAATGCCGGCGAATGACAACGAATCGGATCTGGATCGGATCCTACTAGATCTAGATCCAGATCCATTTTATACCTGGATTCAGATCCATCAAGTCAATAAAAATCAAATTCAAATCCGGATCCATCGAATCCACGGATCAGATCTGGATCCACATATAAAAAACATTCCTTGAATAATATTTTCACAATGAAACTTTTTTTAACAAAATAAAACTCAATCTGATTGAAAAGAAATGGTTGAGTTAATTCAATACGAGTGTTTTGAAACATAAATGAATAGTGGTATTAACTGAAATAATAAAAATTGGTACAAAAGGTATGAATCAAGTACTGGATGAAAAAGTTTTAAAAGGCTGGTGCCGGTTAGATTTGGTTTTGAATAGCGACACTTGGTATAAATTAGAAAATCTATTTTCTTAAGAAATATTTTCCCTTTTACAAGTTTTGTTAAGAAAATATACTTTTAGATAAAGTGCCTCAACATTTGCTTTCAAATAGCAAAATGTTTCTTAAAGTAAAAAATATAATTTTAAGAAAAAGAAAAGAAAATTTTAAAATAAATTTAAACAATCAAAAGCGTGTGAAAATATTTTAATGTCTTATTTAGCGGTAACAATATGAGATCACTGATGAAAAATATATTTGGAGAATTCGAATTAAAAAAAAGACGGCCTAGTTTCAAAAGAACCTTAGAACATAATAGTCATTTAGATATTGATGATTTAAACTAAATTGGTATAAGTAGAAGATAATATTTCAATTGATACACTCAATGAAATAAAAAGATTTGATATTTTTCATGATATTGCTTATAGAATAATGATATCAATTCTCGTAATAAGGACATTTTTTAAAAGAGGTTTTCAAGCTAATTTGATAAAGAATTATCAGAAAAAAATGATTATCAAAATATCATTAATAACTTTGCATTTCAAAAAATCAAAAAATAGATTTCACATATTTTTTTAAAATATATATCAAAAGGTCTCTCATTTAGATTTGACTTTAGACCACCAACTTTGTCGAGCGGCCCTGAGCCCATGGGGTACGATTCACTCCAAGATTTGGCCATAATGAAAATTGCTTTCTGTTTCGGCCCTGAGCCCATGGGTCATACCGTCACATGCAAAGCTACAATAGATGGTACGAGTTCGACAGAATTCAATAATTTTGATTCGAATCTCGTATTTATATTGAGAAATACAATTAATATGGGTAAGCAATGTATCATGAACCCATCAAACAAAAAAAGGTTATGATTCTAAACCCATAAACTCAAAATTTTAGTTCCGCCTCAGTTAGAGAGTTAGCTAATTAGATTTATTTTTCCATAGCATAGAAATCAGTTAATGTATCAGCCAATTTTCTCTATTATAATTATATATGTCTAACGGATCGATCCGATCGACGCAGAGTCTGCTATCGAAGTTGAACCTGCTCGACCGACACGATCCGGTTCATCGCTTACCGCCTATCGGTTGATTCATTACCGATTTTCGGCCGCCCGCGGTCCGGTTGAACCGCCTCTGGCCCCCGCTCAAGACGTATAAATCTATTCTGCCTGACCCATCGAAGCTCGACCGATAGAAAATGTTGTAAGAAGGCCTCTAAAAACTCTCTCCATCCTGCTGGTGGAGCACGACGTCCCCTAGAATGCTCCCATGTCTCATACCAGATCACCACGACATCTCGCAGTCTATAAGAAGCAAATTTTATCGACTCGGTATCGATAGCATACATTACCCGTATGGTACGATGTATCTGATCTAGAAAATTTTGCGGGTCTGTAACGTCTCAAAATTGTGGATATTGATTTGAGCACCTAAACGAAGGAAATAGACCCGAGTGTGGGGAAAATTTTGTTATATTTACTGTTGACACCCAATTTTGACCCTCCCATCCAGGCTTTAAATATAAAATTAGACTAATTTTATAAGAATAATATTTTATAATAAAATACAGCAAATAAAACACTAATACAGACATAAATAAGCAATTTAATAATAACACCGCATTTTACGTAGAGTATTAAGCGCTTAGAGTCTCGCGCCCGCATTTTTAATTGTAAGCTCTGTCGTAATTCTTAAATAATTAATAAATACATGAAATAATTAATTTAGCAATGACGTCGTGTCAAATAGCATAGCCGTATTTATTAATACGCAAGGGAATTTCATAATCATTTGTAATTTAAAATCAATTTTAATCTAATACATGCATTCAATAGCGTCGCATTTATAAAAGCTTTAAACAATTCCCAGATATCATACTTGCATTTAGCATTTTAATAATTTAATAATAATCTAAATCACACTCAATTTTAATTTAACCTCGCAAAATACGCATAACAAACATTCTAATAGTGGCATCGCATTATAAATATTGAGCATTAATTAAATATCACACCTACATTTGGCTTTTAAATAATTTAATGAGTCTCAATTTAATAATATAACATCGCAATAATAAATAAATTTTTAATAACGGCATCGCATTATAAATATCAAAGCACTAATTAATTAGCACACCCGCGTTTATATTGTAATAATTTTAAACTCAAAATTAGACTAACAAAGCACCTAAAATGATTTAAGTACAATTTATTAATTTAATTTACCAATAATGAATTAATTAATACACCTAAAATTAACCCCTAAACACTAATACCCATCTGCAACCCGCAGCCCACGCCCACAAGCCCACTCCCCACTTAAGTTTACCCGTCGCCCGGCCCAACACCCGCAGGCCCAGCGCCCTATCTTTATTTCTCCCCTATCAGCAGCCCACGAGAGGATATCCTCGTCTCCATCAAAACGCTCCCCTTAACCTAAACCTAAAGGAGTGATCGCCGCTTTCACCCTCGCCCCATCGCACATGCCGGGATTCTCGCCTGAGAATCCGGCGAGTCATGCAACCATATCGTCCTTACCATAACGGGAACAACACGAATCAGCCCATAAAATCGCCCAAAATCAACACCAAATCACTCGAGAATATTAACTTACCATAAGCAATACTTGCCTTAACAGATTATACAAGATATTAGTACCAAGATTCGTCCAAAAAACCAACAGCCAAATCTGTCCGAATCACCCATTAATGGTAAGAAATACATCACGAATCAATTCTTGCCAAAGCTTTTACATGCAGTCCAAATCGCACCTAATTTAGAACCCAATTTGGGGCTATATAAACGAAGGCAGTATGTACATGAAAGGCATCCTTTTTCGAGGGGGATTTTCAGAGAAAAACTTCCACACCTCTGCACTTTTCTGCTTTAGGAAATCGAGTCTACGATAGAGACTGTTAGAAAATCTTTAATTTAGGCTTCATCGCAATCAATCGCATAGCAAAACCTGAACCCGTCGAGTGGACCGACGACTTGATACGCCGGTCGCCGTCCGAGAAGGTAAAGTCAAAATCTTCTCGCTTTATTCGCTTTGTTGTGTCTCTTTGCGTTAAGTTTGTTCGTATTTGTGTCTCACCGATCGCGTGGTTTAAAATCGCTTGTTAATATGTTCATTGGACTACGATGCTTAAATTCACTATGTCGTGTACTTTGTATCCTCTGTGAGTTCGTTTGGTATATGTGAGCAAGATTAAGATCCTATGAGATGTCCAGATTTTGGCCCCCCCTTACATTCAATTATTAGTCATTTTAGGTCCGCATAACTCGTGGTTTCTTTGAATGTTGTGTCTTCTGATTGTTCTGGTTCCATTTACATGTCTATTAGATAATTTTGGGACCTCATATTGTTTGATAGTACATCTTATAGCATCCGCATCATCTGTTAAATACCACTAGTTCATAATACATTTTCCTCTCTTAATATGAATTCGGCAGTCACTAGAGTTGTTGGTATATATATGGCAACTAGTATAGATATTAAATTAGCTCCCCTTTGTTTCACGTTGATATGTTTGCCATTTGGTTTTAAGTCTATGTTTGTCTGAATCTCGCATATATGAATAATGCCATATTCAATTGTATGATGGTCATCGCTATGATTTAAAACATGTCCGAGTTTGCTAGGAGGTATATGTGACAGCATTTAAGGAAGAATATATATGTCTGGGCATCATCTCTCTGTTCCTTTTCCTCCATGATAGTATGGTACACATCCTATATATATTGCTATTTCCCCTGGTATGCTTAGGAATAATATGTGCATTATGGTGTATATTCAGTATATCATTTTGCATCCTTGTGTGACTATATTCCTTGGGCTTAGCCCACCGTCTGTTGCTCCCCTTTCCTTATTCACTACTCTTGGTGCATTCATGCCTACTAATCTGTTTTAAGTGCCTATCCTTATTCGTTTCAATATCAGCTCGGATCCTTGTGTATGTTTTTACACTAAATCATGGTGCAGTCCCTGTTGTATGTTCGCATATCTGTTGCGACTGGTATCTTATGTACATTTTCCTTCTATCGGCGATGCTAAAGTCATCTCATGTTTTGTCTGCTTTCCTCTATGCTCTACTGCCTGCCTCCTGAATCCTTCCCTTTAAAATCTGAAAAGATTCATTTCAGTTTGCTCTTTTGCCCCTGCATTGTCTGTCTGGCCTACTGATACATATTTGGGTCGAACCCACTAGGTTTACTTCTCGTCATTTGTCATATATTGCTCCTTACTGTTTAGTCATATGTGCCTGATTTTATGCTAACTCATTTATTATATTTGATAAAATTCGGACATATACTAATCCTTATCTTCTTTCTTTGCATGGCATGCATCGGAGTTAAACGAAAAGTCTCATTGCGAGACTCATCACAAAGCTACAGCAAATGATGACCTACACTATGTGCATCTTCATCTCCGCCTCGAAAATTCCAAGCCACCGGCGAATGACATCGCCATTCCCTCGAGTCACCTTTATTGTTTTCTATTCCCGCCCCATTTATTTGTTGTGAATTAATTGTTCTAACATTACATTATTAGCGAAGTTGCCTAGAATAATTAAGCTTTGGGTCACCATTAGATTGTTAAAGAGGTTCTTTTCACCATTGGAGTGCCTTTCTGAATTAGTTTGACGTTAGAAATCTACTTCCTTTTAAGTTAATCATTCTAGCTTGACACACATTTCCTAAACTATAATTAAACCGCTTAGTCGCATAATTATTTAGGTAGCCAAGACATTAGTTATTAAATCCTAACTTAAGGAAAATCATTTTCTTTTATAAATTCCCATTAGCACCCGATAAAATACATGATCATTAATCTTTGCATGATATATTTTCCATCATATTTTTCGTCATCATAGGCTTTGCATTATTACTTCTATTATACTAAGCAACATATATATACCGTATAGATAATTTCATACGTCTTCTAACTACTTTCTAAGTGCATGTCTTCAATCAAGATCTGCTTTATATATTTTAAACAAATCTTATATTTTATGCAGGCTAAATTACACTTATGCCTATAAATATCCTTTGCTTAAATACTTTAAAAACATGTACTCTTCTATAGCATAATAATCAACCCTAGGTTTGAACGGACAACCGCAAGTTAGCGGATCCTTTAGGGTGCCTGACCCCTTCCCTTTAGGATAATAAAGAACCCTTACCCAGAATCTCATTAAAGTTTAGCAGACCATTAAATGGAGTTAATGTTCACTTTAAACTAGTTAAACATTTAGGTGTCCTAATTCACCCAAACTAATTAGGTGGCGACTCCGCGAACCCTTAGCATTATAGCAACCCTTTAGCCTTTAGGCACTTTTTGGCATTTTGCAGCCTTAGCACCCTTTTGCACTTTTAGCACCTTTCTAGCACCTTTTAATAATTAGCACCCTTTACTTTTAAAATTCATCCCTTAGCACCTTTTACATTTTAGTACCTTTTTTAGCATTTTAAGCATTTTTATTTTTCTAACCTTTGTTATTTAAGCAGGAGTCTAGAAAATAAATGTCGCGGTCGGAAAAGGGCGCGACAGAAATGGCGACTCTGCTGGGGACCTTAGCATTTTGCACCTTGTTAAAACATTTAACACTTTTTGCACTTTAGCATTTAGCATTTTATTTTCTAACGCTTTTATTTTAAGCAGGAGTTTAGAAAATAAATGTCGCGATCGGAAAAGGGCGCGACAGAAATGGCGACTCCGCTGGGGATTTTAGGTTCTTAACCACAACAGATCTAGGGTTATTTTTTGGCATTACTTTTGCATTTTGCGTGCTGTATTTTGCTTTATTCATTTTGATTGCTATTTGCTTTACTGCTTTCCTTAAACTGACATTCCGCTCATATTTCTTCCACTCTGGAAAATTCACACAATCACACACTGCATGCGAGATGCGCTTGGTGCATCAGCAAAATTCTTTCTTCAAAACCCAAATTTAGGAGAGTTGGTAACATACGTGGAGTGCCCGGTCTAACCGGTGGCCGCGTAGCCTTCTCACTCGAGTTGTCCGCTCGGGAACCTTGCGTCTAGAAAAGCCAAATCTTAGAAACTTAAGATAGAGCTATACCACCCTTATTTTAGGGCATGCATGCATTTACCTTAGGTGGGTCAATCCTTGGCATTGACGCCACAATTAGGAAGACACCAAACTTGTCGACGGGTTTTTGAACCCAACGGCCAACCAGCATATTATGTGTAGCGTGACAATGACAGACAAATCCAAACTCAATCATGACATGTTGAAATTGGGAAAAGTGCACCGTCATTTGGTCGTCATTTCCAACAAAGGCATTATAGTTGGACGACTTGGACAAATCCGTCATAATCTCGCATAAGTGACGTTTAGGCTTACCTCTGGCATAAAGAGGTCCCCCCTGCATGTTAGGAAACGTTTGAATGTGCTATGTGCGATATATCTGCTACATACCTGCAAATTATGTGCTTTATGCTAACACCGTTTGTTGCATTTTTTAGAAAATTTATCATCCTCCCCAAAGGGTCGGTTCGTATTTGACTCAACAATGTCGGAGCATCCACACTTCACCAGGTCCAAGGCACGAAACGAGGATATGACTGGCTCGGGGGCGTCTGAGCCAAATGGTTTGGGAATTATTCCTGTCAGCGAAACAGAAACTTCAGAAGGGAGGAATATCACCAGTCAGGAAGAATGTATTGCACAGCTGCTGCAACAAATTGCTGATATGCAGGTTGAGATGGAGAGGCTACGGAATCTGACCAACCTATCCATTAGCCTGAATACCCCTATGCCAGATCAAAGGGCCACTACCTCACAAACCATCCCAGATCGACCTCCACCACCACATATCTCCCAGAACTCTCCACAAAGGCCACCAGTCACCGATCAAACCGCCCCTCGCCCAGCCAACCCTCAACACCACCTTCAAAATGACCCTCCTACTACCCATATACCTCAGCCCCCGCCTGCTTACTTCACCATAATCAGCCCTAATCGCCAGGCCAACCAATACCCACGCACCACACCCATTACCACTTCAACAAACAACCTGCATACCGACTTACGCAATGAAACCCGCTTTTTACCGCCCCCGTGCTTCACCAAGGGATCATTATGAAGAAATGGAGAGGAAGTCCGCCAAAATGGGCGACGTGGCCAAATAAATTCATAGTTTGAAAGAAGCAGTTCGGGGCATGAGATGGGATAAAGTTAAAGTAGGACTAGAATACGAGGACCTTTGCGTACGTCGAGCGTGGAGCGCCTATGGGGTACAAGGTGCCGAAGTTTGAACTATTTGATGGGAAAGGGAACCCCCGTGCACATTTGAGGTCATATTGCGACAAGTTAATCGGGGTAGGGAAGAACCCAGCAGTCATTATGAAGTTGTTCATTCGGAGCTTGACCGGCGAGGCACTAGATTGGTATACCAGCCAGGATCCGCGGAAATGGCATTTGGAATCATTGGCCCAAGATTTTGTGGAAGCGATTCAGTTCAACACGAAACCGTCATGGGCCATTCTATTTAATGAAGTTGGAGAAAAAGCCTCTGAAGCGTTCGGAGAATACGCCATGAGGTGGCGTTGAGCGGCAAAAGTACAACCACCCGTGGTGGAGAGTGAGATGACCACACTATTCGTACAATCTTTGAAGGGCCTTGACCTATTATGAGCGAATGATAAGCGTCATCGGACGGAGTTTGCGGAAGTTGTTAGAATGGCGACCGTAGAAGAAGGTATTAAAGCGGTAGGATTACGAATCGCGGCGTACAGCAACTAATAAGGCGATTGATCGGGGACACTCGAGTACTTCAAAGGAAGAAAGAAGCGATTTCCTCTATGTTTATACTGAACGCAAACCCAAGCATTCATAACCTATCAAAATCCATCATACTACCACAACTACCACACGGCTATATATAACACTTCACAAGCACCCGTTTATCCAAACCGCATAGATCCACCCATCAAGCCCGCCAACAAAGCAGAGCACCCAATGCAGCGAGCAAATAAGAATTTTGAAGGAAAACCACCCAAAGTTCGCACCACTAGTGAACCCATACCTCAAATATATGAAGGTTGCGGTGCGGGCCTAATCAACCGGTTCGGGAAGGATTCTGACCCTATCCCAAGATGGTATGATGAGAACAAGCGCTGCGCGTATCACTCCGATAGCCGGGACATGACACCAAGGTTGCCACTCCGCCGTGGGCGTAATCGAGGCCGATCAGAGAAGGGGTAATTCAGCTAAAGGATCCCGCCCCAAATGTGCATGATAACCCTTTGCCAAACCACGGCCACGTCAATGTGCACCTGATAACCTTAGATGAAGAATACACTCCCCTGCCTATGCCCATTCCGCCCTCGAATCAGTCATTTATCGGCGTCGCACGCAGAGGCCAAAGAGAGGATAGCAGAGCATGAAGACCCAGTCATCCACGAGGCAGGGCATGAAAGCGTATTGATTGGATTTGCACCCTTGTCTTGGTCCGCCCAGAGCCGGATAAGAAAAGCGATTTATTTTAGCAGAATAATTTATAAACTCATATTTTTATAATGTTTTCTTAGTTTTGCTTGTAATGAACTACGTTTGACTGATTCCCAGTGGATACGTGGCGGCCGTCTCGAGCTGGTCCCACATCTAGAAATTTTAATTTTCCCAATATTTGCTTGTAATGAACTACGTCATGACACGATTCCCTCGTAGAATGCGTGGCGGCCTAAATCGGCCGGTCACCATTAGGAAACTTTCCCCGCTCAAAATGACAAGAATACACATAGCATACAAGCAATTACATTAAGATCAATTTTAGGCGGACACCTTTTTCAAATCGGGACCATGTAGGAAACTGCAGACGGGGTTGCAAGTCCAAACGGGCGAGCGCGGTGTCGAACAAGCGGCGAAGTCGGATCTGAATCGACCCCCCAAAACTCACAAATTTTCTTTGGGCGCAGGTTTTTCATATTAATGAAGCGAGAAAGTGCAATAACCGAGCGAAAATACGCGAAAGGTTTTTTCGTATTAGCGACAAAGCGGCAAAGCGAGAGGATGACAACAATCCAAAGTCGCGGCAAAAGCGGCGTGCAGCGAAAGCATTAACAATCGCGGTCAAAGTTCAAAGTTCGCAACAAAACCTAGCGCACCACTCGGGCATAAAGTCAAATTGGCAACCAATGCATCGCACCCAACAAAGCATCATGGCAATTAAATCGATTCTGGCATTTAGCATGTCGTGCAAGGACGACATCTCGATATTCATCCGCGTATCGTGACAACATCTCTACCCATAAAATTGCACTTCGTATGTGTTTATCATTTCATTTAAACGGTATACACTAATGTTTTCTCAAGCTTGCGGAGCATTTGTTCTCTACGGGAAGCGGCAATACGTCCGGCAATGACGTTATCGGCCGCAGCAAGTCCACGCAACGACGCCCGGCGGCACGTCCGCACAACGGCGTGATCGGCAAGTCCACGCAACGGCGCCCGGCCAATACGTCCGGCGGCGACGTGATCGGCAAGTCCACGCAACGACGCCCGGCGGAATACGTCCGAGCAATGACGTGATCGGCCAAAGAAGTCCACGCAACGACGCCAACGGAATACGTCCGGCAACGACGTTATCGGCCAAAGAAGTCCACGCAGCGCCCGGCGGAACACGTCCAGGCAACGACGTTATCAGCGCAGCAAGTCCACGCAACGACGCCCGGCGGCCGCATGCACAACGGCGTGATCGGCCAAGTCCACGCCAACGACGCGGCGGAATACGTCCAGACAACGACGTGATCGGCAAGTCCACGCAACGACGCCCGGAAGAATACGTCGTGCGATGGCGTGATCGGCCGCAAGTCCACGCAACGACGCCCGGCGGCACGCCCGCATAACGGCGTGATCGGCAAGTCCATACAACGACGCCCGGCAAAGAACACGCCCGCATAACGGCGTGATCGGCGAGTCCACGCAACTACGCCAAAGAACAACACGTCCGCACAACGCGTGTCGGCAAGTCCACGCAGCGCCCGGCGGCACGCCCGCATAACGACGTAATCAACAAGTCCACGCAACGACGCGCCCGGCAGAATACGTCCGAGCAATGACGTTATCGGCCGCGACAAGTCTACGCAACGACGCCCGAGCAACACGTCCAAGCGGCGACGCTATCGGACAACAAGCCCAAAAGACGCCATCACCGATATCACATCCACGCAGGGACAATTTCTATACTCCCGAAATTGCATTTCTTATGCATGCTTTATTATTCTGTCTTAGCAGTTATGCACTAACTCTTTCTTGAGCTTTAGTCTCTGAGGGCGGATTCATCAAAGACAACATATCGCGTTCACAATCGCAACACGTGCGTGCAAGGCGAAAATCACGGCGTTCACAACATCGCATCAACACAAAGCAGCATCACATTTTGCGGGATAACCTTTCCTACTCACGCTACATTGTTTTAAAATTATGCATCATCATTTTGCCTTATGATTATGCACTAACCGCTTGTTCAAGTCTTAGCATGCGGGAGGCGAGCACAACGTGGATTTTCTCTTCAAATAACCGGCAATTTGTTAGGGGGGCCAACCTTCCCAATGAATGGCAGAAGCGGCCTCAAGCGTCGGTCCACTCGCTCCACATCACCATAGAACCCAGCACCATAAGCCATAGCGGTACACCCCAGGTTCAAGCCAGTTATTTTTATTTTTTTGCTTTTTTGCGCCATAGCCCAGTATCATCATAACTCGACACTGGGACAAATTTTGAGTCTGCGTTAGCTCGCCTTGGTGTTTTGGCCATGGTAACCCAGTGTCGACATAACTCGACACTGGGACAAATTTTGAGTCCGCGTTAGCCCGCCTTGGCATTTGACCCTGGCAGCCCAGTGTCGTCATAACTCGACACTGGGATAGATTTTGATTTTCGCGTCAGCCTTGTCTTAATTGCCCAACATTTTGCAAATCGGAGGATCGAGACAAAATTGGCTTTGAGTCAACGTCTTTGTCCGAAGATTCTTCCATCATCTCCATACAAAGAGGGACAAGTTGTTGACACCCAATTTTGACCCTCCCATCCAGGCTTTAAATATAAAATTAGACTAATTTTATAAGAATAATATTTTATAATAAAATACAGCAAATAAAACACTAATACAGACATAAATAAGCAATTTAATAATAACACCGCATTTTACGTAGAGTATTAAGCGCTTAGAGTCTCGCGCCCGCATTTTTAATTGTAAGCTCTGTCGTAATTCTTAAATAATTAATAAATACATGAAATAATTAATTTAGCAATGACGTCGTGTCAAATAGCATAGCCGTATTTATTAATACGCAAGGGAATTTCGTAATCATTTGTAATTTAAAATCAATTTTAATCTAATACATGCATTCAATAGCGTCACATTTATAAAAGCTTTAAACAATTCCCAGATATCATACTTGCATTTAGCATTTTAATAATTTAATAATAATCTAAATCACACTCAATTTTAATTTAACCTCGCAAAATACGCATAACAAACATTCTAATAGTGGCATCGCATTATAAATATTGAGCATTAATTAAATATCACACCTACATTTGGCTTTTAAATAATTTAATGAGTCTCAATTTAATAATATAACATCGCAATAATAAATAAATTTTTAATAACGACATCGCATTATAAATATCAAAGCACTAATTAATTAGCACACCCGCGTTTATATTGTAATAATTTTAAACTCAAAATTAGACTAACAAAGCACCTAAAATGATTTAAGTACAATTTATTAATTTACCAATAATGAATTAATTAATACACCTAAAATTAACCCCTAAACACTAATACCCATCTGCAACCCGCAGCCCACGCCCACAAGCCCACTCCCCACTTAAGTTTACCCGTCGCCCGGCCCAACACCCGCAGGCCCAGCGCCCTATCTTTATTTCTCCCCTATCAGCAGCCCACGAGAGGATATCCTCGTCTCCATCAAAACGCTCCCCTTAACCTAAACCTAAAGGAGTGATCGCCGCTTTCACCCTCGCCCCATCGCACATGCCGGGATTCTCGCCTGAGAATCCGGCGAGTCATGCAACCATATCGTCCTTACCATAACGGGAACAGCACGAATCAGCCCATAAAATCGCCCAAAATCAACACCAAATCACTCGAGAATATTAACTTACCATAAGCAATACTTGCCTTAACAGATTATACAAGATATTAGTACCAAGATTCGTCCAAAAAACCAACAGCCAAATCTGTCCGAATCACCCATTAATGGTAAGAAATACATCACGAATCAATTCTTGCCAAAGCTTTTACATGCAGTCCAAATCGCACCTAATTTAGAACCCAATTTGGGGCTATATAAACGAAGGCAGTATGTACATGAAAGGCATCCTTTTTCGAGGGGGATTTTCAGAGAAAAACTTCCACACCTCTGCACTTTTCTGCTTTAGGAAATCGAGTCTACGATAGAGACTGTTAGAAAATCTTTAATTTAGGCTTCATCGCAATCAATCGCATAGCAAAACCTGAACCCGTCGAGTGGACCGACGACTTGATACGCTGCCCTGGGTCGCTGTCCGGAGAAGGTAAAGTCAAAATCTTCTCAGTTTTATTCTGTTTTGTTGTGTCTCTTTTTGCGTTAAGTTTGTTCGTATTTGTGTCTACTGATCGCGTGGTTTAAAACTGTTTGTTAATATGTTCGCTGGACTACTGATGCTTAAATTCACTATGACGTGTACTTTGTATCCTCTGTGAGTTCGTTTGGTATATGTGAGCAAGATTAAGATCCTATGAGATGTCCAGATTTTGGCCCCCCCTTACATTCAATTATTAGTCATTTTAGGTCTGTCATAACCTGTGGTTTGCTGAATGTTGTGTCTTCTGATTGTTCTGGTTCCATTTACATGTCTATTAGATAATTTTGGGACCTCATATTGTTTGATAGTACATCTTATAGCATCCGCATCATCTGTTAAATACCACTAGTTCATAATACATTTTCCTCTCTTAATATGAATTCGGCAGTCACTAGAGTTGTTGGTATATATATGGCAACTAGTATAGATATTAAATTAGCTCCCCTTTGTTTCACATTGATATGTTTGCCATTTGGTTTTAAGTCTATGTTTGTCTGAATATCGCATATATGAATAATGCCATATTCACTGTATGATGGTCAGCTATGATTTAAAACATGTCCGAGTTTGCTAGAGGTATATGTGATGCATTTAAGGAAGAATATATATGTCTGGGCATCATCTCTCTGTTCCTTTTCCTCCATGATAGTATGGTACACATCCTATATATATTGCTATTTCCCCTGGTATGCTTAGGAATAATATGTGCATTATGGTGTATATTCAGTATATCATTTTGCATCCTTGTGTGACTATATTCCTTGGGCTTAGCCCACCGTCTGTTGCTCCCCTTTCCTTATTCACTACTCTTGGTGCATTCATGCCTACTAATCTGTTTTAAGTGCCTATCCTTATTCGTTTCAATATCAGCTCGGATCCTTGTGTATGTTTTTACACTAAATCATGGTGCAGTCCCTGTTGTATGTTCGCATATCTGTTACGACTGGTATCTTATGTACATTTTCCTTCTATCGCGATGCTAAAGTCATCTCATGTTTTGTCCGCTTCCTCTATGCTCTACCGCTCGCCTCCTGAATCCTTCCCTTTAAAATCTGAAAAGATTCATTTCAGTTTGCTCTTTTGCCCCTGCATTGTCTGTCTGGCCTACTGATACATATTTGGGTCGAACCCACTAGGTTTACTTCTCGTCATTTGTCATATATTGCTCCTTACTGTTTAGTCATATGTGCCTGATTTTATGCTAACTCATTTATTATATTTGATAAAATTCGGACATATACTAATCCTTATCTTCTTTCTTTGCATGGCATGCATCGGAGTTAAACGAAAAGTCTCATTGCGAGACTCATCACAAAGCTACAGCAAATGATGACCTACACTATGTGCATCTTCATCTCCGCCTCGAAAATTCCAAGCCACCGGCGAATGACATCGCCATTCCCTCGAGTCACTGTTGATAGTCAATTTTGACCCGTTTTTCGCATATTTGTCGCAATTTCATCTGTTTTAGGACGCTGCATTCTAATCATCATTTTTTGCATTTTTTATCTTTATATTTTAAAATTAAGCGTTATGTTATGTTTCTATTATTACTACACCGTCGTTTATTTTAATAATATTTGCGTTTCTTTAAATAATTAATTGACATCCGGCTTTATTTTTAATTAGACATTAAACGTTTGTTAAATATCGTATTTTTATTATTATTGCACCGGCATTTGCATTTTATAATCTTGCATCTTGTTAATTAATTACCCCGCTTTATATTTTGTCAAACCAGTCCAGTACGGAACCCAATCTGAATCATTCCAATCCAACACCATTTTTATATCATCCAAACACCCCCTTTTATTTCCCCCCCATTTTAAATTCCAAACACCCTCTTATTTTCCCCCCATCTTTTAAATTTCAAATACCACTTTCATTTCCCCCCTAAATACCTTACCCCCCCTTTTATTAAAAGAGGAGGGGCAGCCCACATATCGAAAAAAGAAAAGACAGCCAACGTTCAGTTTTTTTTTTTTGGGAGAGGGGCAGCCAACGTTCAGTTTTTTTTAATAAGAGGGGGTCCCCAACGTTCAAAAGGAGGGAGGAAAAGAAATCAGCCTTTTTCATTTTTTTTAAAAGATCAACCCCTGCCCAATCTTCATTGCTCAGCCGCCCCAGCTCCCTCTCCCGCTGCCGCTCGCTTCTTCGCCGAGCTCCAAGCTCGGCGAACCCACTGTCCCACATCACCGAACCCCCATCGCCCCACATCACCGGCGAACTCTCCTTTTAAAACACGACACCCACTGCCTCACATCACGTGAACCTCACCATCGTTCCGTCGATTGTACCATCGGCATGGCGGCGCTCGGCGACTTCGCGTGGAAGTAACGCCGCTTTCTCTCTCTGTTGGTAACGAACCTTGCCGGTTTAAACTCCGCGACGCTTCTGATTGTTTCTTCATTTTTTTTGTTGCTATTATTGTTGTTTGCTATGTTGGACTGATTTTCGGATTTCTCTAGTACCTACCGGAGTTTAAAAACTCCGGCGAAGCTTTGAAACTCCGGCGATCTTGGTCGTCTCTGACGTTACTGTTCCGGCGAACAATGGCTGTTAAGGATTTGTTGCGTACTGTGTTGGGACTGATTTTTATTTATTTTAGTAATTTGGCCGGAGCTAAAAACCTCCGGCGAACTGGTTCGATGATATTGCGATGTTCGTAGGTTTGCTTCTATTTTGATTGGGCTGATTTTGCGCCATTTTAGTTATTTTGGCCGGAGTTTTAGGAACTCCGGCGACGTAAAGTTCCGGCGAACTATCCTGCTCCTACTATTTTTCGGTGATGTTGTTGGCTACTGCTTTGCTATTTTCTGATTTCTTGCATTGAACTCATTTTCGCTGGTTTTTGCTATGGTGGACTGTTTGTGGGTATGTTAGGCTGCTTTCTGGACTGGTTTTGTGGGTTTTATCGCTGTTATGATATTCTGATTTTCGGGATTAATTCTGGACAGTTTTGCCCCTTTATTTTTATTAAACTGATTTTTAAAGAACATACGCTACACTTGGTATTTTATTTTATTGACTGATTTTTGAACAAGATACTACACTTGGTATTTTATTGATTTTGAACATGATACTACACTGGCCTACGAAGGATTTATCCGTCGATCTGGAGGCCCCCGTGGTAAGCGAGACGGAATATGTGGGCGAGGAGGAAAGTGAAAAAGATTGGACGAGAACGCATAGTATCGTTCACCAGGAGGCGAGTCGACCGCCACCGTAGCGATATTGGCTTCTCATGTCTTAGTATCCTTGGCATAACACTAGCTGAGCCCACACTATATAAAATATATATTTTTTTACAATATCTTCTACATATATATATATCTATATATATATATATATACATTGTGTTTGTTCGGTAATTTATTTATTATTTACTAACTCTTCTACTAAGTGTCTTTGCAGTGCCGGGCACTCTCAAAGTTAAAGCATTCGCCTAAAAATAAAAGCGAAATGTTGCTAATTTCTCTTCATTACATTTTTTATGATTGTTTACTTTTATTACTATCTTGTTAAATATATATTTATTTTAAATATTTGCATGCCTAGTTTAAATATCTTTTGATTAGTTTAATAATTAGAATACCTTTAGAATTGCATGATACATTTAGCACAATAATTTTAAAACCTAAGTTTGAACGGACAACCGCAAGTTAGCGGATCCTTTAGGATGTCTAACCCCTTCCCTTTAGGATAATAAAGAACCCTTACCTAGAATCTCACATAGCTTTCGCAGACCTTTAAAATGGAGATCATTTGTAGTATTTTATGCTACATTTTCAGTGTCCTAATTCACTATAATAATTAGGTGGCGACTCCTTTAAATACACAATTTTAGGAATCCAACCATGTGGCAGTAATCCCGTTTCCGACTCCGGTTGAAAATAGGGTGTCACAAAGATGGCGACTACTGGGATTTTGGTTCTTAACCACAACAAACATAGGTTAATTTATTGTGCTTTATTTTCTTTATTTTGCTTAAATTACCTCCTTTATGTTTTACACTTATTTGCTTTTATTGTTTTGCCTAAATTATTCTGCTTTACATATAAATATTTTGCATATTGTCTTAATTGCTATTTGTTTACTGCTTTCCTTAAACTGGCATTCCGCTCATATTTCCTCCCTTACGGAAAATTAACACTATCACACACTACACGCGAGGTGCGCTTTGCACACCCGCAAATTTCTTTCAAATACCCAAATTTAGGAGAGTTGACATTTTACGCGAGAATCCGGTCCAACCGGGTGGCGTAGTCTTCTCACTCGAGTGTCCGCCGGGAACCTTGTGTCTAGTGAAGCCAAATCTTAGAAACTTAAGATAGAGCTATACCACCTTTATTTTTAAGTCACGTGCATTTACCTTAGGTGAGTGGTCCCTGGTATCGACGCCACAATTAGGAAAACACTAAAACTTGTCGACGGGTTTCACAACCCAACGACCCATTAGCATACCGTGTAGCGTGACAATGATAGACAAATCCAAGCCTAAACATGACATGCCAAAATTGGGAAAAGTGCACCGTCATTTGGTCGCCATTCCCAACAAAAGCATTACAGTTGGACGACTTGGACAAATCTATCACAACCTCGCATATGTGACGTTTAGGCCCACCTCTGGCATTAAAAGAGGTCCCAAACATGCTAGGACGCACATTTGATATCTATGTAGTCCGCCATATTGTAATGTTTGTTGTTTTCAGCTATGTGCACTTTACTACAGTATTTTGCTACTTCAACTTTGCGCATTCGTTTAGTATTAATTACGAGCTATACTAGCTTGGTTTTCTGGGGCTGTGTTATCCCTTGCATTATCAGCGCGATACGGGGAAAGTCCATATCTCAAACAACGATTTTATCAAATTTAGTCACATTTGGAACTACGTGTGACCTGATTCCCACGCGGGATACGTAGGCGGCCATTTCGGTCTCGGTCCCACCTTTTAGAAAAAATCCTAATTTTTCATCTATTAAGAATCTCCTTATTTAGTCACATTTGGAACTACGTGTGACCTGCTTCCCACGGCGGGATACGTAGGCGGCCATTTCGGTCTCGGTCCCACCTTTTAGAAAAAATCCTAATTTTTCATCTATTAAGAATCTCCTTATTTAGTCACATTTGGAACTACGTGTGACCTGATTCCCACGGCGGGATACGTAGGCGGCCATTTCGGTCTCGGTCCCACCTTTTAGAAAAAATCCTAATTTTTCATCTATTAAGAATCTCCTTATTTAGTCACATTTGGAACTACGTGTGACCTGATTCCCACGGCGGGATACGTAGGCGGCCATTTCGGTCTCGGTCCCACCTTTTAAAATTCTAATTTTTTCATCTCTTAAAAATCACTTTATTCTCCGTCACCGGCAAACTATGGCTTAAACCGGTTCCTTTGGCAAAATGCATAGGCGGCCATATCAGCTTTGGTCCCATCTTAAAAAAAAAAAAAAAACACTCGAAGTCTAATCGATGAATCCAACTTCAATAGGGCTAGACTCCTGGATTATATATCTACTTGATCTCTATGGCGAGATACGTAGGTGGCCACGTCGGACACAGTCCAACTCTTTCTAAAATATTTTGTCTTTACTCTACCCGTTACAAAGCACACTTCATCCAATCTCCGCGATAGGATAGTAAAGGTTTTCCATATCAAATTCGGTCTCGTCCATTCGACATCCGCTTATGCCAAAACTGGGACATTTTAAGGATTCACTGCAAGAAGAGGCAGTCAGTACCTAATAGCATATTATCGAATACGCTCTCGTAGCCAAATACATAAAGCCAGGCAACGGTTACAGGTCCAAACAGATTGGGCGTGCGAGTGGTCAGAGTTAAAGATACAAAGTCCGCACAAACCAACAGCCCATTTCAAATCTCACAAATTTTCTTTTGAGTACAGATAACAAGGGCTGGAAAGTTGGCAACGTGAGGGGGATTTTCGCATATCAGCTCGGCTCACAGGGCCACATTTTTATCCTCATTCATTCGTTTTTGCATATCTATATATCCCTGCACTAATTATTGCGTCTATCTTTGATTTTGTAGGAAGTTCCGCATAGCAGCTCAGCCCGCAAAGCCACAATCGCACGCGTCTATCAAGGCGTCATTTGGCTCACAGGGCCACTCTCATCCTCATTTCTCAATCACTTTACGACTCTAATTATTTTTATTCGGTTTATATTCTACACGAGTTCCTCAATTCACGGGAGGCTTGCAAAGACGTCTGCAAAGACAACATCTCGGCATTCAAAACGCTTTATGCGAGGACAACATCTCAAAAGCTTGCAACATCTAGCATGTCCGCCCAAGGACAACATCTCAGCATTCACAACATCCCACATATCATACAGGGACGACATCCCTACTCACAGAATTGCATTTATCATATATTTATCATTCTGTTTTAACAGTTATACATTAATTTTTCTCAAGCTTAGCTTGCAGGAGCATTTATTCTACAGGAACAGCAGCAACACGTCCAGGCAAAGACGTCATCTCAACCCAATGGTCACAACACACTTTATCTCCACAATAACTTCATCAACAGTTCATCTATGCAACGATGATCTCTGCATCACGTCTATGCAACGACGTCTCTTTCATTATGCCTATGCAACGGCTTCATCAACAGTTCATCTATGCAACGATGATCTCTGCATCACGTCTATGCAACGACGTCCCTTTCATTATGCCTATGCAACGGCTTCATCAACAGTTCATCTATGCAACGATGATCTCTGCATCACGTCTATGCAACGACGTCTCTTTTATTATGCCTATGCAACGGCTTCATCAACAGTTCATCTATGCAACGATGATCTCTCAGATCACGCCTACGCAACGACGTCTCTTTCATTATGCCTATGCAACGCCATCAACAGCTCATCTATGCAACGATGATCTCGTGATCACGCCTATGCAACGACGTTATTTCATTATGCCTATGCAACGCGTCATCAATAGCTCATCTACGCAACGATGATCTCTCAGATCACGCCTACGCAACGACGTTCCTTTATTATGCCTATGCAACGGCTTCATCAACGGTTCATCTATGCAACGATGATCTCGCATCACGCCTATGCAACGACGCCTCTTTTATTATGCCTATGCAACGCTTCATCAACGCTCATCTATGCAACGATGATCTCTCGATCACGCCTACGCAATGACGTCTCTTTCATTATGCCTATGCAACGGCCATCAATAGTTCATTTATGCAACGATGATCTCTCGCATCACGCCTACGCAACGACGTTATTTCATTATGCCTATGCAACGCTTCATCAACGCTCATCTACGCAACGATGATCTCTGATCACGCCTATGCAACGACGTTCCTTTTATTATGCCTATGCAACGCTTCATCAACAGCTTCATCTACGCAACGATGATCTCTCGCATCACGCCTATGCAACGACGCCCCTTTATTATGCCTATGCAACGGCTTCATCAGCTCATCTATGCAACGATGATCTCCGAATCACGCCTACGCAACGACGTTATTTCATTATGCCTACGCAACGGCTTCATCAGCTCATCTATGCAACGATGATCTCTCATCACGCCTACGCAACGACGTCCCTTTCATTATGCCTATGCAACGGCTTCATCAACAGTTCATCTATGCAACGAAGATCTTTGCATCACGTCTATGCAACGACGTTATTTCATTATGCCTATGCAACGGCTTCATCAACAGTTCATCTATGCAACGATGATCTCTGCATCACGTCTATGCAACGACGTTATTTCATTATGCCTATGCAACGGCTTCATCAACAGTTCATCTATGCAACGATGATCTCTGCATCACGTCTATGCAACGACGTCCCTTTTATTATGCCTATGCAACGACTTCATCAATGCTCATCTATGCAACGATGATCTCTCGCATCGCGTCTACGCAACGACGCCCCTTTCATTATGCCTATGCAACGATTTCATCAGCTCATCTATGCAACGATAACCTCGTGATTTCGTCCATGCAACGACGAAATTCATATAACGTTTATGCAACGACGTTATTTCATTATGCCTATGCAACGGCTTCATCAACAGTTCATCTATGCAACGATGATCTCTGCATTACGTCCATGCAACGACGTTATCTCATCAAAGCCTATGCAACGGCTTCATCTGCATTTCGTCCATGCAACGACGAACTTCTCGTGATCGCGTCTACGCAACGACGGCCATTTCATCTCAAAGATTCGCAACTACGTCTACTTAGGACGACATCTTTTCTCACATGATCACATTTCTCATATGTTCATGCTTTATCATTTTTTTTGTCTTAACAGTTATGCACTAATTTTTATTAATGTTTTAGCCTACAGGAACCGTAATTTACAGGAGTGGGAGCACAACGTGGAACTATCTCTTACGGCGAACCGAAGCAATTCGTACCTCGAATGTCGATCCGCTCTCCTACAGCATCCTGCAACGCCAATGACCCCAGTGTCATCATAATTCGACACTAGGACAAAATTTTGAATCAGCATTACAGCAGCCCAGTGTCATCTTGATTCGACACTGGGACATTTTTAAATCTGCGTCAGCTTTACTTTTATTTTCTAGCATTACAGCAGCCCAGTGTCATTAGGATTCGACACTGGGACATTTTTTAAATCAGCATCAGTTTTGCTTTTTATTTTTTCGCATCACAACGACCCAGTGTTATCATAATTTGACACTGGGACAACTTTGGGTCTGCATCATCCCTACTTTTGAATTCTAGTTTATAAAACAGGACAAAATTGGCTATGAGTCAACATCTTTGTCCGAAGACTCTTCCATCATCTCCGTACAAAGAGGGACATGCTGTTGACAGTCAATTTTGACCCGTTTTTCGCATATTTGTCGCAATTTCATCTGTTTTAGGACGCTGCATTCTAATCATCATTTTTTGCATTTTTTATCTTTATATTTTAAAATTAAGCGTTATGTTATGTTTCTATTATTACTACACGCTGTTTATTTTAATAATATTTGCGTTTCTTTAAATAATTAATTGACATCCGGCTTTATTTTTAATTAGACATTAAACGTTTGTTAAATATCGTATTTTTATTATTATTGCACCGGCATTTGCATTTTATAATCTTGCATCTTGTTAATTAATTACCCCGCTTTATATTTTGTCAAACCACCAAAGATTTTAACCCAATCAATCATTCCAATCCAACACCATTTTTATATCATCCAAACACCCTTTTATTTCCCCATTTTAAATTCCAAACACCTCTTATTTTCCCCATCTTTTAAATTTCAAATACCACTTTCATTTCTAAATACCTTACTCCCTTTTATTAAAGAGAGGGCAATTTCACATATCGAAAAAAGAAAAGACAGCCAACGTTCAGTTTCTTTTTTTTGGGAGAGGGGCAGCCAACGTTCAGTTTTTTTTAATAAGAGGGGGTCCCCAACGTTCAAAAGGAGGGAGGAAAAGAAATCAGCCTTTTTCATTTTTTTTAAAAGATCAACCCCTGCCCAATCTTCATTGCTCAGCCGCCCCAGCTCCCTCTCCCGTCGTCGCCCTCCGCCGCCCTTCGCCGGAGCTCCAAGCTCCGGCGAACCCCCCACTGTCCCACATCACCGGCGAACCCCCCACTGTCCCACATCACCGGTGAACTCTCCTTTTAAAACACCCGACACCCCCACTGTCTCACATCACCAGCGAACCTCACCACTGTTCCCGTCGATTGTACCATCGCATGGCGGCGTCGCTCCGCGACTTCGCGTGGAAGTGACGCCGCCGCTTTCTCATTGGTAACGAACCTTGCTCGATTAAACTCGCGACGCTACAGTTGTTTCTTCATTTTTTTTTGTTGGTATTATTGTTGTTTGCTATGTTGGACGGATTTTCGGATTTCTCTAGTACCTACCGGAGTTTAAAAACTCCGGCGAAGCTTTGAAACTCCGGCGATCTCGTCGTCTCGACGTTCTCGTTCCGAACAATGGTCATTAAGGATTTGTTGCGCATCGTGTTGGGACTGATTTTTATTTATTTTAGTAATTTGGCCGGAGCTAAAAACCTCCGGCGAACTGGTTCGATGATATTGCGATGTTCGTAGGTTTGCTTCTATTTTGATTGGGCTGATTTTGCGCCATTTTAGTTATTTTGGCCGAGTTTTAGGAACTCCGCGACGTAAGTTCCGCGAACTATCCTCGCCTCCTACTATTTTTCGGTGATGTTGTTGGCTCTCGCTTGCTATTTTCTCGATTTCTTGCATTGAACTCATTTTCGCCGTTTTTGCTATGGTGGATCGTTTGTGGGTATGTTAGGTCGCTCGACTGGTTTTGTGGGTTTTATCGTTATGATATTCGATTTTCGGATTAATTTCGACGCTTTTGCCCTTTATTTTTATTAAACTGATTTTTAAAGAACATACGCTACACTTGGTATTTTATTTTATTGACTGATTTTTGAACAAGTTACTACACTTGGTATTTTATTGATTTTGAACATGATACTACACTGGCCTACGAAGGATTTATCCGTCGATCTGGAGGCCCCCGTGGTAAGCGAGACGGAATATGTGGGCGAGGAGGAAAGTGAAAAAGATTGGACGAGAACGCATAGTATCGTTCACCAGGAGGCGAGTCGACCGCCACCGTAGCGATATTGGCTTCTCATGTCTTAGTATCCTTGGCATAACACTAGCTGATCCCACACTATATAAAATATATTTTTTTTACAATATCTTCTACATATATATATATCTATATATATATATATATATATATATACATTGTGTTTGTTCGGTAATTTATTTATTATTTACTAACTCTTCTACTAAGTGTCTTTGCAGGTACCCGGAGGCGCACCTCAAAGTTAAAGCATTCGCCTAAAAATAAAAGCGAAATGTTGCTAATTTCTCTTCATTACATTTTTTATGATTGTTTACTTTTATTACTATCTTGTTAAATATATATTTATTTTAAATATTTGCATGCCTAGTTTAAATATCTTTTGATTAGTTTAATAATTAGAATACCTTTAGAATTGCATGATACATTTAGCACAATAATTTTAAAACCTAAGTTTGAACGGACAACCGCAAGTTAGCGGATCCTTTAGGATGCCTAACCCCTTCCCTTTAGGATAATAAAGAACCCTTACCTAGAATCTCACATAGCTTTCGCAGACCTTTAAAATGGAGATCATTTGTAGTATTTTATGCTACATTTTCAGTGTCCTAATTCACTATAATAATTAGGTGGCGACTCCTTTAAATTGCATTTCAGGAATCAAACCATGTGGCAGTAATCCCGTTTCCGACTCCGGTTGAAAATAGGGTGTCACAGTCACCTTTATTGTTTTCTATCCCCGCCCCATTTATTTGTTGTAAATTAATTGTTCTAACATTACATTATTAGCAGTAAGTTGCCTAGAATAATTAAGCTTTGGGTCACCATTAGAATGTTAAAGAGGGTCTTTTCACCATTGGAGTGCCTTTCGGAATTAGTTTGACGTTAGAAATCTACTTCCTTTTAAGTTAATCATTCTAGCTTGACACACATTTCCTAAACTATAATTAAACCGCTTAGTCGCATAATTATTTAGGTAGCCAAGACATTAGTTACTAAATCCTAACTTAAGGAAAATCATTTTCTTTTTATAAATTCCCATTAGCACCCGCATAAAATACATGATCATTAATCTTTGCATGATATATTTTCCATCATATTTTTCGTCATCATAGGCTTTGCATTATTACTTCTATTATACTAAGCAACATATATACCGTATAGATAATTTCATACGTCTTCTAACTACTTTCTAAGTGCATGTCTTCAATCAAGATCTGCTTTATATATTTTAAACAAATCTTATATTTTATGCAGGCTAAATTACACTTATGCCTATAAATATCCTTTGCTTAAATACTTTAAAAACATGTACTCTTCTATAGCATAATAATCAACCCTAGGTTTGAACGGACAACCGCAAGTTAGCGGATCCTTTAGGGTGCCTGACCCCTTCCCTTTAGGATAATAAAGAACCCTTACCCAGAATCTCATTAAAGTTTAGCAGACCATTAAATGGAGTTAATGTTCACTTTAAACTAGTTAAACATTTAGGTGTCCTAATTCACCCAAACTAATTAGGTGGCGACTCATGAACCTTAGCATTATAGCAACCCTTTAGCCTTTAGGCACTTTTTGGCATTTTGCAGCCTTAGCACCCTTTTGCACTTTTAGCACCTTTCTAGCACCTTTTAATATTTAGCACCCTTTACTTTTAAAATTCATCCCTTAGCACCTTTTACATTTTAGTACCTTTTTTAGCATTTTAAGCATTTTTATTTTTCTAACCTTTGTTATTTAAGCAGGAGTCTAGAAAATAAATGTCGCATCGGAAAAAAGCGCAGAAATAAGCGACTCTGCTGGGGACCTTAGCATTTTGCACCTTGTTAAAACATTTAACACTTTTTGCACTTTAGCATTTAGCATTTTATTTTCTAACGCTTTTATTTTAAGCAGGAGTTTAGAAAATAAATGTCGCGGTCGGAAAAGGGCGCGACATTTACATATGCTAATAAAATGATTAGTATACAAGGAATGTGATCTCAAAGTAATTTTGGATGTAACAAGTGTGACGATGAGAATTAATAATAATGGTGATATATTTTCAAAAAAGGTGATGGACTAATGTCACATTACAAATTATGACATCGAGTATACGAAAGTCTTCTGAGTTTTTAGAATTTAAATGAAGTGAGATATAGAATTAATTATGTGTGTGATTGATTAATTATAATGACACATGTCACTTGTTAATTAGGGGACGTGTAGGCTTCAGAAGAATCTTTAAAATAACAAAGCTAAGTATGCATACCAAGATTACACGTGTAAGTAAGAAGGTCCAATTGAGACTTTTATATCATTTTCATGAATTTCATCTCTAGAGATATATATTTTTTTCTCTTCCTGCATGATAACTTCCTTTGACACTTTACCAATATACTATTTTCCAAATTGAAAAGATACGAAATGCAGTAGCAACTTTATTTTTTTACATTTCCTTTTAAGATTGAGATAGGTGCTAGTTAGAGGGTTAAGTAAGGCAGTGACGTTTTTATTCCTTCGAATAACGAGCAGCAACGATTCCAGCAAAAACGTGTAGCAAAACTTTGGAGATCATATTTTCAGTTGATAATTATTTGAAGAGCTGATAATTGAGGTATGTTCATACAAATTATTTCTTTCTTTTGGCATGCTCCATGTTATTAAATATAATTGTGGTATTGTTCCATAATTTATTCTACTCCTAGAAGTCAAGAATAATCATGTTATTGATTCCTATGCTGAAAGCATGTCTAAATTCTTTATAAGTCTATAAAGAGACATATGAAAAAGATGATAATGATATTCACAGTGTTGTCAAGGGTATATGGTAATATGTCACCCGTTGAAATTGGAACATGATATTACCATTCATGCATTTCATTTGCATTGCATTCCTATATTACCATGGACCACTGGTGCTACGCACACTATTATATATTATATTTATGTAGGGGATATGGAAAAAAAGGAAAAAACGTTATATACACACACCATATGTAGCTAGTACAAATTATCATAAAAGAGCTCTAAGAGGCCACATATTGAGCCTGTGCGGTCAAAATGGATGCATGTGGGGCCAAGACGATATGATAATATTGAAGCCTGTGTGGCTTATATGATATAATCGAATGCTTGTGTGGACATTAGTACACCGCATTTGCATCATGCATACATTCATATTGAAGCTTGTGTGGCATGTCTGTGTGACTGGTATTGTGTGAACGAAATATCCTGATGCCAAGAGACCGATATTGAAACCATGTGTGGCATGTATGTGTGACCGGTATCAGATTTTCTGTGTGACCGATATAACCTGACGCCCACAGAGACTGTCATGAAAAGAAAGATGCATGTGTGAGCCAATATTTTACCGCTTTTGCATTGCATACCATTTAGACATATGTATTGGGGTCTCAGAGGTATGTACTGTTGGTCAGTGTTTCTGTTTCAGATTATGATAAATATTGGCTATGTTATTTCTTATGTCTGACATACTCAGTACATCAGTCGTACTGACATTCCTTTTGTCGGGGACGCTGTGTTTCATATCCGCATGTTCAGTTAAAGAAAGTGATGACACGCTGGTAGGTTGCAGCTGATGTTGGAGCACTCTATTTGTTCCAGAGTTGCAGTCTAATTTTGGTATGATATTTTGATGGTATACTCTTTAGAGGCTTGTAGACAGGTGTCCTGTTGATAGTGGTTTTGTATGGCTTTGTCGGCCTTGGCATGGGTATGTATATATTTATAAAAGTCAATTTTCTGGTCAAGAGCTATCATAATCTTTTTCGATTTAGTCAGTACTTATTGTGATTATACGGTGATGGTTTGATTTGAGGTACCCGGCGGGTGTGATCCGGGTGCTCGTCGCGGCCCATCGATTTAGGTCGTGACAGGGCCCACATTCAAGTCCGATCCCATGAACACCGGAGGGTCTAGGTTGATGAAATCCCAAGCTCTCGCGCTAGCAGCTCTATCAGAAAGACTGGGAATCTGACGTTGGGCCTGAGCGGCCACTAATCGAGTCAATAAATGTACAATACTTCGCATATCAAGATCCTCATCTGGAATATCAGGTGGAGGAACTGGGGGTACTACAGTCCCACTACGCTCCTCTACAGGTTGTGGAATGAGGGAATTATATGAAGGAGTCGCATTGTGGGTCTCACTCTGGCCCTCGCTAGCGGGTGGCACTCGGCTAGTACCTTCGCCAACAGCCGTATTCAACACCCTCTTACTCTTGAACTTCCTCCTTATTGTAGGTATTGCTGGAATCATAAACACGAGACGTGTTAAGAGTGGAATGCTTATATCTCACCTCTAATGCACGATCTAGAACAAGAAGGGAAAGTAACCACCCTAAATGTCGAGTAACCTTTTGTCTATAAGTGTGGTGCACAACACATCCATAAACAAGACTCTACTAGCACGACTTGTAGAATTCCTAGGACATATCTGCTTTGATACCAAGTTTGTAACAGCCTAAATCAGAGGTCATGACGGGCACTCGGACCTCACCTGCCGAGTACCACTAACTATATGGTTAACATCTAACCATAATTAACCACGACCCATAAGGGCCGTCACCAGTACCCTGCTAACACATAGAATCATAAACTAGAGAGAAGCCATGTAAAATCTTACAACTAGAAGGACTTCATCCATGCATATATATATACTAAGGCCGACAAGGCCATACCTGATTGCTATACACAAGACACTGTCTACAAGCCTCTAAAGAGTACGCAATATCATAAGATCGAGACAGGGCCCCGCCGTACCCATATGTACATGAAAAAATACCATACCTAGATTAGACTGACACTCTGAAACAAGGGGAGTGCTCCAATCTCCTGAGTTAGAAACCTACTAATGCAGATAGTCACCTTACCTACAGAAGCCTGCGGGCATAAAACGCAACGTCCCCCGACAAAAGGGAGGTCAGTACGATTGATGTACCGAACATGTCATGCATGAAAAATAGCATAACAGGATATAAAAATAAACTGAGACGGAAACAGCCAACCAGTAGTGAATACCTTTGAGGGCCATAATATGCATAAGTATCAGGTCTGTGTAGAATGCCTGTGAGGGCCATAATATGCCAAAATATTATGCATATATATATGTGTGTGTGTGTGTATCTAACGTCATTGACCTCATTGGGCATCTTCCTTACCATAACAACCTATGTGTGCATCATATCATATCAGCCTCTGTGGGCATAATCATTATCGTGTGTATTTGTACCAGCTGCATATGGTGCCGTATACATTTGAGGTCAAGGTATATACATGAATATAATGCATGAATGATATGATAATAAGACACTATAAGTTTGTTGGAGTGATGTAATATCGATCCACCTCTGATTAACATTAAGAATACTAACATCTTTTCCATATACCTCAACAAGTATTTAGGAACATATTAGACGTGATTTGAAAATAGGCATGAATAACATGAACATTCTTAAATACTAAGAGTAGAATCATTTATGAGATAATATTACGTTTACGTTTCGTACTTAAAATATGCCAAAGAAAGAAGAATTGTCTTAACATACCTCGAATCCAAGCTTAATAACTCGAAGTGAAATTTTAATATTTAACTACCATGATCAATTATCTTCACTTGACGTTGGTATTCCCATGATTCGACAACTATTTTCTACCGGATCATTTAAGAATTGCTTGAATACACTGATGCAAGGGTGTTCTAGTACTACTACTGCTTCGTGCGTTTCTCAATTGAAAAGTGATGTTGCTGGAATACAACATCACGTTACATCCCTAAATGTAAAACTCAATAATTTAGAAATTAGACTCTTGTTATAATTAAGTTAAAGATAAGAATGTGTTATATAAAAGTTTAAGGTGGTTTGCCCTCTACATGTGTTACTTAGCATGTGATATGCTATTTGACTCACCCAAGTCTATTACGATCACCTTATTTCATCCATTGGCTATTTTATGTCATGTGTCAACCTTATGCCATGTGTCAACCTGGAAAAATATTTATTCAATTAATTACATACACTTAATTTTTTTTATCTCAATTCACTTAAATCTTGATGACTTATAAAACATTCATATAGTCAATGTTATAACCGTGCAATATAGCACTAGTTCATAACCTATTTGGACATACAACTATTATTACTAATCCCCTTCGTCACCTTTATTAAGTTCTAAATTATTTCGGTACCACATCCTTGTATATACTAAGTTTCTTTATTTGCATACGTGAATATGACAAAAAATTCTCTAACGCCCGAATCTATTTACATACGTCTAGTAATTCAATCATGACCCGAAAGTACGGAATGTTACAAAATTTTATTGTCTACACCCTTATCCCACACATCAAACCACCTCTAATGTAATTACATAGTCAAACAGGAAACAAATTATGGCTATTGCATTAGTTATGTCATATGTGGAATAATTCTAATGTTTTAAACTTTTGAAAATGAAACATGTTCCCATATGCTATGTCGGGATCGAAATAATTAATGTGTCACACGAAAGCTAATAATTGCAAATCTTGAACAATGATAAATCAGACAATAAATAAAAACTATAAAAAAGACTTATGATATGATATGAATTTGATCAATTGACATAAAACTAATATAAAAATATCTAAAGCTATCGAGAGAAAAATCACTCACTAAACAGAACTCTCTAAACTTAGGGCTAACCCTAACATGTTAAACAGTTGATTCTCAAACTCAACAACGGCAGCTTAATATGTGGGATGCCAATAGTGTTTGTGTTGTTGTCAGGCTAGTGCGCCGATGCATGCCTGTAATGGATTTTACTCACTATTACGCATAGGCGTTTTAGAAGCCATTATTTAACTGTTTATATGTCTTCATATGTCTCTTGGAAAAGTGATTCCTCTATGATTGTTCTGAGACTTGTAATATATTATTTCCCCCCATATGCTTGGTAAGTTTCTAATATATCAATGTCAAAGTTATAATAACACCCGGCATATTTCACTATTAATTGATCAAATGATTGAAAAGTGTATAACTTTTGCTTATATAGTTTTAGGGGCGGACTAACGAAATAATCATAGGGTGGACCGACTAAAATAAAATAAAATATATATTTAGCGCTCAAATAACTATATTACAATAGCAATTTACGTTCTTTCGAATTACGAAAGTCATTGATAATAGCATCTATGTCAAAGTCATCGACAATTTCTCTTTCAATATACAATAGCAAAATATTTGTAAGATAATCATCTGACATTTTGTTGCGGAGTCGACTCTTCACAATTTTTGTTGCTGAAAATGCACGTTCATTTATTGCAGTGGAAATCGGGAGCGTAAGCACAAGAGAAATCAATCTGAATATCAACAGATAGATTTTTGATCTTCCTGTATCTACCATCCACTTACACAACATAATAATACTTGAAAGAGAAGTCAACTTCTTATCATCAGATACTTCAACTCCAAAGTGTCTTAACTCTATTGTCAACAGTTGCCCCAATTCTAGCTCTGTAAAATCTCATGGATAATATTTTTTTACTAGCTGAGAAATTCTACCACAGGTGCATCATTTTCCAAAGGTTTAGTAGTTTTTTTTGTTTTAAAGAACGAACTAATATTTTTTTGCGGTTTTGACACTTGTATAATATTCTCAAATTTGACAAAAAAAATCAAACATTTAAAATAATCAATCGCCTAACTAAAATTGAATTGGGACCACAATATTACTATCATAAATTAAATATTTCTAACAATTCATCAAACTCAATCAATAAAAGAATTGGTTTAAAATTAATTATTTCCCTAATTTGCAATCATAATTAACAATTCAAATTAAATCCAAAAATTCTATTTACAAAATCTTCAAATAACATAATAAAATAATAGAGAGAATACTACACACCTGGAAAAAACTTTCGTTGTCGTTCTACTTGTTGTCGCTGAAAATTGCAATTCTTCACTCACGCACGTGGTTTAGAGTAGTGACTTCGTGATTTTTCAATAAGTTAAATCTTTTTTTTAAAAGATTGGGTCAATACTAGTAGTCAATTTTTTTTTTAAATAGAGATGGGGCAGGGCCCAGACTGGCCTAAGTGTTAGTCCGCCCCGGTATAGTTTCAAATTTGAAACAATGGTGTATATTCACCCCCACCTCCTTTTTTTTTTAACAATGATATGTTAAAGGTAGAATCGTTTAGATCTACCTTAGTACTCTAAAGACAAATTAAATTTCCGCTTTTAATTAATTATGCAAAGTCCTTCGTTCTAGCAAAAAAGAAGAAGAAGTTGTAATAACACCCAACATATTTCACTCTTAACTAATTGATCAAATGATTGAAAAAGTGTATAACATTTGCTTATATAATTTCAAATTGGAAACAATAGTGTAAACATCCCCTTTTTTGGATGCTGCTATTTGGCACAACTTGGCATAATTTGAATAAAAAGGCCGTTGTAACCTTAATGAAGAATTGGCTCCAAACCATATTTTCCCCTCCAAAATATTTCCCTTCAAGACTAACACATAATTACATTTTTGGAGCGTAAGCACAAGAGAAACAAAAAAATTGAGTATGCCAAAGTGTTTTTTTTTTTTTTTTTTTTTTTTTTGGAAAAAAATAATTACACTTTGGCATACTCAACTTTTTTGTTTTTCCAACACCTCGAGAAGATGATTAATCTCGTTTTTACATACATACTTCATACTTTATACAGACCTATAAATTAACTATTATACGGTCTCCTAATTAACTCCAATTTTATACGGTCAACTAATTAACTTCAATTTTGTAACATTTACACAATAGAAAAAGCCTAATTACATACAACAATTGTCTCTTCTTCCTTTGCCGAAATCACAAACAAAAAATGGACCCAAACAATGAAAATGTTGATAATAGTTTAAACCTTGAATAATGTTTTAGGGATTGAATATAATGACAGTTTGCTCGCTAATGGTGGCAATGGAGAAGGTGAAGATTCAGATGTGGGTTTCATTGATGGTCCAGACCCATATTTAAAAAGCGAGAATGAATAGCTCAACTTGACGGCATATAGAGGAAGAGGTAAATATTCATGATCAATGGGAGGAAGACGAAGATGATCCTATGTCGGATCAAGGTGAATATAAGGATCATGTGACATATGAAGATAGAGAAGGAATGAATAATGAGACATTTACTCATCAACAATTTTTATAAGGTCCTATTGAAGGGATGCCATTTATAAGTAAAGATTCAATATTTGCATTTTACAGAGAGCACGCCTGATTGAAAGGGTTTGGTGTGTTGAAAAAAATATCGATAAAAAACATAGTGATACAGTTAATTATGTTGATTGTCAAGTTCAAATTAATGTTATTTTGATACATGATGGATCATGGCATGTTGCTGAGGTTGTTGGAGAGCGTAATCATGCGTTGGAATGCTGCACTATCACGCTTTATGCCCTCACACAGGGAAGTGAGCAAGAGTCTTAATAGGAAGCTTGTAGCTAACGACATTGCAGGCTTACGACCTTCAAAGAGCATAAGACTCTTGGAAGTACAAGCTGGTAGTTCTGAAAATTTGAGATGTACCCCCAAGGACTGCAGAAATTACATTCTGTAGTAGAGGTTGAGAACCTTGTCCACCGATGGAGAAGCAATAAACATATTGCTGAAGAAGCTAGCTTTGCCGAGGCAGCATGGTGGGACCCAATGAGCAACTGTAAAAGGCCTTCAGCTTTGCAATTGAGAGACCCATCAATGGATGCATGTCTAGAAAGGTTCCCACTTACGAGTATAACCGCTTCGTGTGAGTCGTAACAAAAACAAAAATTCCATCCACCAAAGGCTTATTTTTATTAATCCTCAATTTTCTATTTTAAAATTAAGTCCTCATTTATTTTAAAACATCGTACTTTCCGCGTTGTTGTAAATTAATGTAAACCCGAAGAGGTTATGAAATTCCTATAAGGCTAAGGAAGATTTTATTAAATATGTAGCATAAGGTTAATCGAAGGAAACAACTTGGTCGAAAAATCGGTTTGGAAAGGCAAATTTACAAAATTGTTGGTATGGTATGAAGAAGAAACAGCATGTTGATGCTTACTGGAAGCATATCTTGGGTGGCCAAAAAGGAATAAGACCAATCAAGTGGGTCGATGTTCGAAGTCTGGAAAACAATTAGTGCCAATTACGGTCGCTTTAATGGGTTTGAGGATTTAAAAAAAAGGAATGAATAAATAATTAGATAATGTTGGTAGGGTGTCGGCGTGTACACTTATTAATTGGTGATTCAGGCTACCATCTTTAACATACCATCCCCATTCAGTCCTTGAATGATGAAATTAACATATGAATTCAAATGTATTTTTTATCACAATTAGACCTATTCTTATCAACTGTGCTGCAGATGCAACAGAAATCAAAAGCTTAAGAACACTTTTTATCATACAAAAAAGTGCATGTCAACCCGAACATATCAAAAGTGACGATAAAAAAGGGATGCGAAGTCCTCTTTTGTTAGCTTTCCTAAGGCGTCTGAAGAACCACCCACTGTCCTGCAATCCAAAACATGCAAGTTCAGTAGTTATGAGGAAGGGAACAAAGAAGGAATGTAACAACTTTATTATTTGAATGAGATAACATTAACATATGCAGGATAGAAAAAGACACTTGCCCTTCAAAAAGTAGTTTCCTCTTCTCCTGTAACTGTAAGATCTTCTCCTCAATTGTATCCTCAATCACAAATCTCACAATCCTGCCAAATTAGAAAACAAACAATAAGCTCCACTCAATGGCTACAAGAAATGTAAAAACACACCTGACTGGTTTATGTTGCCCTATTCGATGGATTCTATCTTGCGCTTGCTGCTCCACCGCAGGATTCCACCAAGGATCCATCAAGAAAACCTAGCATAGATCAAGAGATGAGCCACCTAACATGTGCTTATTCAACAGATAATTACGACTGAACCAAATAACAGGAAATCTGAAGAGTAATAGATATGCACAAACCTTAAGAATTTATACAAAGAAATAGATCCCTTACATGTGATGCAACAGTAATATTGAGGGCAACACCTCCAGCTTTCAAGCTCATAAGAAATATCCTGCAATCTGGATCCTCAGTAAATCTGGTAACTGCAGCATCTCTTGCAGCAATAGACATGGATCCAACTAATTGAACACAAATGATGCCCGACTGAAAAATACACACAACACATTTTTTTTTTGTTAGACTGAAAAGAGGAAAGGGAAGTAGGAGAAGTATCATTATGTCTTACATTCTGAAGAGAATGTTGTATCAGATCCAAAAACGATGTGAACTGGCTAAAAACTATTCCTTTTGCAGAACCGTCTCTTTCAAGCATGAACCTAATTTCTTCCCTCTACATTCAATAAAAGTAAAAATGAGTATCAAACATGTATTTAGCAGACCCCCTCAATTTGAAATGCAATATGGAGTTCCGTACTACTGTAGCAACTATTATTCACAAGTAGAAGCATCAAAGAGTTAAGAACAACGTCAATCAAATTGATATGATTGAGATTCTTCAATGTTTCCACACTAGAAATGGGGAATATATTTAGTGCATAGCCCTCACTTATTTCGCTGAGTGGGACACAACTAAATTTACAAAAACAGTTTGGTTTTTGTCAATGCAATAGCACATAATGAAGATACAAGATCATGAGCTCACACCCCTTTGGTTAGAACATTATCTTAGATCTAAATATGCTTATTTAGATGGTATAACTCTTGAGAATCACAATTAGTAGCACGGTGCCTGTACATGATGTGGCATGACACCACTTTCTCTCTTTCTGAAAAGGAAAGAAACACAGGCATACTGGGAGAATATAATGATAGTTTAGAATGTAATTGCATACCAAAGCTTCTATTTTAGTGCTTGTCCGGAACTTATCGAGCTGAATTTTGTTCAATATACTTGAGGACTTAAACCCTCTGACTGTAGGTTTAGAACTTGAGCTCTCCTTATCATTATTTGCAGTGAAGTCAAACGTAAGTGGTTTAGTACATGTAGGGCATGACTCTTTTCCCATACTTTCAGCAAAATCCATCAAACACGCCTTGCAAAACACGTGTGTGCAAGAAGTAACCTGCAACAATCACAAGAGATACACAGTTCAAAGAATGTCTAATGTATAAGGACTTTATACTACAAGTACTTTTGATATATTGTCTATGGCACAATGCTGGAGAGAGATTTCTCAAATGCTCATCCACTTCGTGAGAACTTCTTGAAAAGAAAAAAAAAACAGCTTTTGTAAAAGAGATTGCATGTCAACATTTCCCCCAGAAAGAACTAGAAAACATGTGATCCAGACATTGTTTTAAGGAAAAAGTATTTAAAACCGTTCAACACAAATAAATGGCATTTAAAGAGTACATACAATATTCCAGCTGACAATGAGCAATTGAAAGGTGCTCAAAGTTCTTGGACTTTGAATGGCCAAACAAAAATAATTTAGTAAATGCAAAAAGGAGAAAGTTATCAAATTAAACTTCAGCTTAGTAACATGTTTCTGGATGTTTTGGTCTTTGTTTCTTTCCTTTTCCTCTCTCTCTTCTTATTTTTTGGTTTTGTTTGGGGGGAGGGGGGGAATAGAGGTGCAAACTCACTACTGGATCTTCCACTGCTTCATTACATAAGCCACATGATTGCTCAACATCTCCAGCCTCTGTACTCCCACTAGCCAAATTTATTCTAGAGTACATCACAAGGTAAGGATGATCAATTGCCTGCCGATTAAAGAAGACATTTGCCACAATCAAATTTGGCTGATGACCATAGTAAGACAAATACATGTACGCGAGGCAAGTTCAGACGAAGCAAAAGAAAAGTCAATATCTGTATTTGAGCTCATGTAATAGAAGGACAAGAAAACTAAAAGCAGCCACTTTAATATTAAGTTCACTAAAAAAACGACTAGCGCAAAATATTTAGCTTTGACATGGGAAAATAATCTAACCAAACAGCTATGTTTAGTAACCTTTAGCAGTCGTCTGATAAGCTAGACTACACATCAAATAAGTCTTCCATAGTCCAATTTTACCCTTGTTAATGTTGGATTTTATGTTATGACATTTTACCTAACATAACATTTTTAGAACTAAGTTAAAGTCAGAAAATGTTGGAACAAATGTCATGACATTCGGACCAACATTTTGATAACAGTTTTGCCCCATCTTCACGGACTGACTGAAGTTTATCTCGTGGGATTTTTACCACGATGGTAAAGTGACCTGGCAAGGAACTTGTTGAGCTGATTATACACGTGGGAAGACCAAGTCCAAGGCGTTGCTAAACTTGGGGAACAAGTCTAAGAGGTTGGAGGATTTTGCTCCATATTCGTCTCCAACAAACCTTATCAAGTTGCCCACCTTTTGCTCAACTTCCACAACGATTCATTGAGCATTTTAAGGAAGACTCTCCACTATAAATAGAGAGGCTACATCAAAGAATCGATATTCAGAAAATACAAGAGAAAAAGATTAAGAGAGCTCTCCAGAAATCTCGATCAGAAAACTGGATCACTGTGTTGCCTGAGTTTTTCGACGACATTCTGTCCAACATTATAGTTGCTGCCTAGATTCTAGATTAGTTCTTTATTGAAACAATTATAATGAGATGTTGTCTATATCTCTACTTAGTTAGATTTTTCAGGCATAAGTCATCTGCGACTTAAATCTTTTTATTCCTTTGTATTATTTTGTAATCTTGTAAAAGAAGGAATATATTCAAATTGTATATATATATATATATACAATACTTTTGGTCATTGATCATCATAGGTTATATTAATATATAACCTATGTAAATTTAAACCTTTGTGTCTTTATTATTTCCGCTGCAATTTACTCTTCAAAGGTTTTTCTGTTTTTATCTATGTGTCGTCACTTCTGTCGGACGAGTTTCAGTGTACAAACGATTTTACTTACTGATTATTTTTTATTATTCCATAGTATAACTCTCGGGACCCAACAACCCTGATGTTACATATTTGATCCAGTTGATTCCTGTGGTCCCGAAATTCCCTTGACCAAATTTTTGACAAACAACTTTTTTTGATAACCCCCTTGACCAAATTGTATTAACTATCCATTATTATCTTCCATATACACATCCAACCATCCAAGTTATCAATCCAAGACTTAAATCTAAAACAATGTAATACTATAGTGATGAAATTATACGAAGAAAATGTTTATATAAAAGTACAGCAGAAAAGGGATATGAAACAGAAGATAAAAATAAAAGAAGTTGCAGAACATTCATATTTGTGCAACATAAGATATGTATTATCAACCAAAGGACAACGGAAAAGAAGCAGAAAATGAATATTTGAAAGAAAAGAAAATTGGATAGAGATTGTAGACACATGGATCTAGGAGGTTAATAAATAGGAGTAGGGACAGGTCAAGAGAACCAAAGTCGGAGGAAAATAGGCCCATGACAGGAGGAAGTTGGTGGAAAGAAAGGAAGATGAGGAGAAGTTGAAAGAAAAAAGGATGAGGAGAAGTTGAAAGAAAAAAGATTGAGGAGAAGAAAGCCTTGGCTCTTATCAATTTATATTCAAGGAACAAAGTATCATTTTCTCACTTTAACACGGAGAGACTTCAATCCCCGTGTTATAATCCAAGGATTTTATCCAGTGATTCTGGATGACAAAAGGATAAACACATGCTTCTACTATTGCACTAAACAACATTGAATCCATTAAAAAAATGGATAAATCAATTTAGAACTTAGCACTGAAAAAACAAGTAGATGAATGTAAGCATCCACTACAATCATCAAGAATGTTCAAGGTTCCACACATGTCAAGCATTGTCTTGGTACCTGCCGTAGGCGTGTGATCATAGCAAAAATGTGACCATAGTTATTCATCAGAGTTCCAGCCTCGACGTATCTGCACCAAAATACAAAATGGGGATACAGTTAGAAATAAAGATATCCTTGTTCCGTTCTTACTTTTTGGCAAGGTAATGACACAAATGATTGAGAATTATATGGTAAGAAAATGACTTTAAAGATCTTAAGTTAAACCCAAGAAACTAACCTAATATGTTCCAGAACTACGTAAGAACAAGCAATTGTAGGAAACATATTTCATGCAAGTAATCCATGCATAAGAAAGAAAACAGGATACGCAACTAAAAAAAGAAAAACAATGAGCCAGCGCAGCCGGAGACAAGCAAAGTGGACTTGCAAGGAAAAAAGCTCGAGTTTGAAAATAATGTATCAGAGAGATAGCATACGTATCAAACTGTGCCCGGCTTTTACTGTCCAATGACTTGTAGAAGTCATATTCTTTGACATCCAAAGAATCCTTTCTCATAGTAACCTGAACCCAAAAAAAGTAACCAGTAAGAAAGATTCTTATTGAATTGAAGCACATGACATTAGTGCAAGACAGAACTTACAGTCTTTGTGGGAAGTGCAAGATCACCAGCTCTTTCCTTTTTGGTACGTCTTAGCAATAGGATTTTCAGAATTTTGTGCTTCAACAAAACCATCGCATCTCTACCGACATCATCGTATTGCATTGCCATGAAAGGTTTTTTAATATACTAGAAAAAAAGATGTTTCAACTTTACTATGTCAGCAATAAGATGAAGCCTCAAAAGTATAAAAATGGCAATTCAGTGCACTAAGCTACCGCTATGCGCGGGGTCCGGGGAAGAGCCGGACCACAAAATTCTTTTGGACACAGTACCCTGCATTGCTGCAAGAGGTTGTTTCCACGGCTCATGCCTCAAAAGTATGTATACTATTAATTATTAATTAGTAACTTACTCTTTTCCACCAGAGAAAGTGGCTTGCACGTTGGTGGGAGCAATGTGGGCAAACAGAGAAGCTATATTACATAAAATTCATCAAAGAACAGACAACACAAGTTATTTCAGAAATAACATTGATTGAGAAGCAAAACAATAACAATATAAAGTAAAATAGATTTTGAGCCTCAGGGGTAGGAACAAGGATTTAAAAAACAAACTTTATGTCTACCTATAATCAAGTACCCTGCAATCACATTCTTTGCAACAGTAATAAGCATAAGGCCAAACTTGTAAGAAACGGACCTGTATAGAAATAAAGAATTTAATTAACCTCACAACAATAAGAAGTAAGAAAATGTAGTTAAACTTGCAGAAGTTAACTTACAAATGAATGCAATTCTCCAATACGGTTTTGCAGGGGTGTACCAGTTAAGGCCCACTTATAAGAAGATTCTAAAGCAAGAACCGCTCTTGTGGTTGCGCTTTGAACATTTTTTATATAATGAGCCTATGCCACAAAAGTGCAATCAGTTAAAACATTCCAGATAAAAGATCTTGTGTAATATGAAATTTAGGAATTCTACTCTAAGCAGCTAATTCATGTGTTACCACCAAAGCGATGACTAGACCAGGCACAAACTACAAACCACCATGCAGCATTGTTCATAACAACAGAGAGAACTCAATGTCCATGTCCACCATGAAGACAGAAAATGGTGATCAAACTAGAATTGAAGATGAAATTTCCCGTGATGAGCAGCTAAGCAAAACAATGAACATTAGGACATAAAAAAATTTCACATGATGAGCAGTTAAGCAAAGCAATGAACTTAAGGACAAGAAGACAAATTTCGTGTTCTTACATTTTGCTAAGTCTTAATAGCTGAGACATCATGGAGGTATGTAGGTACTCTCACCGACATTATTCAGTAGTTAACTGTATAGGTTTCTTGTTAACCACCATAAGATTCTTTACACTCTAATAACAACCATAGCTGATAGCACATTACTCAGAAGTTAACTATACCAATATTCACATTTACAACTATACCAATCTTCACATTTACAACTCTAATAACATGATCGACTTGAAGAACTGGTTTTTATAAGAAAAAGATTGCATAAACAGCAAATGAACACCATGTAGAGGGAAACCAAGAATGTTCTTAAACCTCAGGTACTGCAGATAGAGAATAATGCCAATTGAAGAAAACAACAACATAATGCATGAATCTGTGAATGTATATACGACTTGCCTCATCCAAGATGATGCGATCCCACTTCACAGAATGCAACACTGACTTCCTCCTGGACACATCTTCACCAACACTGACTGAATTATCAATAGAACCATAGTCAGTCAATTTTTCTGTAGAATCTGTTTTATGGTCCAACATTTCTACCCGACGTTTTGAGTTCTTGCTATAGTCAGCATGGAGAGTGGAGTACGTAGTAATGACAAAATCATATTCCGCCAGTTTGTGCATAAATTTCTCCTTGTTGGCACCATGATAAACAAGAGTTTTGTTGCTTCCTTTAGTGGTGCAACATTCAATCTCGCGAAACCATTGCATTGCTCCAACCACAGGACATACAACAAGAGTTCCTTTTACTACTGGGAGGAGTTTCTGGGAAGTAGTGGGTGAAGACGACAATATAGTAGAATCTTTCTGTAATTCGCGTTTAGCAAGGACAAGTGCAATGGCTTCAACGGTCTTTCCCATTCCCATTTCATCAGCAAGAATACCCCCTTTGTTTGCAGATTCTTCTTGCTTTAATGACCAAGCTAACCACTCCTTTTGGTACCTCAAGAGTGGCAAGATAAAATCAGATGAGGGCTCCGCAGTTTCAGAAAGCGACATGTTGTGATTATCTAAGTCTATATCATTTGAATAATTCTCAACTAGGAAATTATCCATTTCCTGCTCCAGTATCTCCCATATCAAAAGTTGTCTTTTCTTTTTTTTCCTCTCACGTTCTTCTTTCCTTTGTTGTATCCTTTTCAGCAAACGATGATAACTCCTTTGGTCTTCTTTAACAACTATTTGAATGGAATTTCAATTATATATCAAAAAAATACATAGGAACTATTCAAAGAATGCGCAAGTTAGCATTTCAAGATAACAAACAGTCAGAAAAAGGCATAGCATGATGAACACACCCGTCATTATTTCCATTTTGAAATGTTGAGCATCATCCATTTTCTCAAGAAAAATCAAGAAATGAACATATTATCAAATAAATTACATAAGTAAAAAGTCACGAACTATTTCAAAGCATGCTCAAGTTAATTCATTTCTGGGTGTTAAAATTTCACAATAAATTCAAGAAACCAAGAAGAATGAATAAAAAAACCTGGAATTGAAGGATCCATTAGGGATTTACACACAGAAATAAAGAGATGATTGATGAGTGGTGAAAGTTCAAAGCTAAGTTGGAATATAGCAAGTTGAGCGGGAAGGACTAGCTATTTATTTATACATAGGTATGCTTAGTGTAAAGTTTAAATAGACACAATATTATTCTCTACTCATAATAAGAATATTTTTATATATTGTGTAAATATAATTATGATAAAACTAGATTCTTCTTTTGTATAGGCTTAGGATTCCTATTGTATAAGGGATGAACATTGTACTCTATATATACTTTGATATTAATGAAAGACTCCCCAAGAGAGATTAATATCATCTTACATGGTATCAGAGGCTCACACAAAAGCCCTAGAATTTTCTTCTAAAGCCGCCGTCGTCGACCCCCCCTCAGGCTTCTCTCCGCGACACTCCCCCTCTCTCCTCCCTAAAATTCTTGGGTTTTCTCTCCTTTCCTCTCTTCTTTAAATGGCTACTGAGGATTCTTTCAATACTTCTGATGCTTCAACCTCCACCAATCTCACCACCATGTCATCATCCTCTTTTCATCCCGTTCTAACTGTTACCAATATCAAGAACTATATTCTCATTCTTCTTGATCAAGAAAACAGTCAGTATTCTACTTGGGTTGAACTGTTTCGTAATCATGCATGTATCTATAACGTGTTTGACCATATTGATGACACCATTCCGCGCCCTCCGGAGGTTGATGAGTCTACTTGGCGTCGTCTAGACGTCGGCGTCAAACAGTGAATTTATGGTAGTATTTCTCAGGATCTTCTTCTTACTATCATGAAATCTGGCGCCACAACCCTTGAGTTATGAAACCGCTTGGAGGAAATCTTTCAAGATAACAAGCACACTCATGCAGTATATTTGGAGGAACAGTTTAACAATACACGCCTTAAAAATTTCTCCAACATGACTGAGTACTGCAGACAGTTGAAACTCCTGGAGGATCAACTCTCCAACGTTGACACGTCTGTCTCGGACACTAAATTGGTGTTGCAATTGATTGCATGTCTCCCCAAAGGTGACTATGATACGTTAGCCGCCATAATTCAACAGGCAGATCCGCTTCCCAGTTTTAACAAAGCTCGCTCGCAGTAACTCGACGTGCTAAGCAGGATGAGCACAATCAGAAGGCGTTAGCTGTCGAAATTCCCCCTCAAGATCCAACGTCGCCAGAAAACTCTCAACCGCATAAGGGACGCGGTGGGAAGGGCGGCCGTGCGAAGGAGTCGCGATCGTGGCGGTCGCGACGGCAGAATCAGCAACAAGATATCGTAAATCGATTCGATCTTGCGGCGCGCCACCGTTCGATACCAACCTTCCACTTGATTCTCCCATCACGGTGTGTTGGGCCTTCGATCCGCCGGCAAGTCGATACCCGCGCATGCCCACTTCGCGGCGGATTTCAGACGCCGTCCAGAGATGACACCCACTAAGTTAGGTCAGGCCTTCAAAAGTCTCAACATGCAACAGCCTGACAATAACTGGTACATGGACTCCGGAGCCACTTCTCACCTCACCCGGACTGCAGGTAATATTCCCAAACTGTTTGGTTTAAAGTATCCTCAATTTATGACAGTTGGTAGTGGTCACTGCATTTCAGTAAAGGGTTTTGGTACATCATATACACCACCTCCTAATTCATTCCCACTTCAAAATACTCTATATGCCCCACATGTAATTAAGAATCTAATTTTTATCCGCAAATTCACTCGTAATAATTCTGTCTCTGTTGATTTTGACCCTTTTGGTTTCACTGTGAAGGATCTTCATACGGGGACACCTCTTACGAGATGCCATAGCACGGGGGATCTATATCCATTCACTCCCACCTCTGCTGCCAGATCTAGCTCTCCCGTCTCTCTAGCGGCCATTTCTTCTTCAACATGACATAATAGGCTTGGTCATCCAGGAGCTCCAGTTTTTAGTTTTCTTAAAGGCAATAATTTCATTACTTGTAATGAGAAGCTTGCCCAAAATTGTGTTTCTTGTTCTTTAGGCAAACATACTCGTCTTCCATTTAAATCATCTACTAGTGTTACTTTTGCACCTTTTGATATTATACATGTCGATTTATGGACATCACATGTTACTAGTTCTCTCAGTCATAAATATTATCTTATCTTACTAGATGATTTTTCTCACTTTGTTTGATTGTATCCTCTCAAATTTAAATCGGAAGTGTTTGCCAAATTTCTTGAGTTTCGTAAATCCATTCAAACACAGTTTGAAAAAGGCATAAATTCTTTTCAGTGCGATAATAGTCGTGAATTCAATAACTCTATATTTCACCGGTTTTGTACTAATAATGGCATGGTCTTTCGCTTCTCCTGCCCCCACACCTCCTCACAAAACGGTAAATCTAAAAGAATCATCTGCACCATTAACAATATGATTCACACTCTTTTGATTCATGCCTCCCTACCTCCACCTTTCTGGGTCTATGCTGCTAAAATGTCAGAATACGTTCTAAATATTTTCCCAACTAGTACCCTTCACAATATGACCCCTACCGAAATTCTGTATCATAAAGTCCACTCTTATGATCATCTTCGAATATTCGGTTGTCTATGCTATCCTATTCTTGCCTCTACTACCCCTCACAACTAGCCCCCGGTCCACTCCTTGTGTCTACCTAGGCTTCCCCCCGAACCATAGGAGATATATATGTTATGACTTGTCTACTCGTCAGATCCACATATCTCGTCACTTCACATTCGACGAGACCACATTCCCGTTTTCGAATCTTAAAAAGTTTCAAAAACTGGATTACTCTTTTCTTGACGAGCATGTCATCTCTCTCATCATCCTAAGTCAACTAGAGCATAGCAGTTCTTCTTCAGCGTCAGCGCTGCGGCCCCAAGGGTCAGCGCCGCGGTGCCAAACCTCATGCGAACATGTCCCTGATTCACCGTCGACAGCGTCGTGGCCCGATCTTTGGCGTCGCACATCGCCAAACATCGAGAGGTGCTGCCGGTCCTCGGTACTGCGACGACGATCATGGCGCCGCCGACGGTTCCCTCCAGTGTCGCGGTGCCGTCGTCTGTCCCTCCTTCTCCATATCCAACAAATATCTCCGCCTTGGAACCTCCCACTATCCACACTCACCAAATGGAAACTCGTGCAAAACATGAAATCTTCAAACCCAAAGTCCAATTTAACTTGTCTACCCAAACTATTTCATCAATTCCCAAGAACCCGATATTGGCCAAACAAGACCCTAATTGGAATGCAACTATGACTGAGAAATTCAATGCTTTAACTAAACAGCGCACATGGGATCTAGTACCTAGACCTGAGGGGGTGAATGTGATTCATTGTCTGTGGCTATTTCGTCACAAATTCAGAGACAATGAAGATCTTGAGAGGTATAAGGCAAGACTTGTAGCTAATGACACAAATCAGCAGGAGGGCATTTATTGTGGTGAGACCTTCAGCCCGGTTGTCAAATCGGCTACCATCCGCTCAGTTTTGAGCATTGCCATGGGTAAACACTGGCCGATCCATCAGCTTGATGTGAAGAATGCATTCTTACATGGGGATATGAGATAGACAATCTACATGCATCAGCCGCCAGGGTTCACCCATCCAGCAGTTCCTCACTATGTGTGCCGTCTCCGTAAGTCACTATATGGCCTGAAACAGGCCCCCCGTGCGTGGTATGATCGTTTTGCCAGATATATTTTGCAGATTGGGTTTGTATGCAGCAAGAGTGATATATCACTTTTCATTTTTCATCGAGGTAGTAGCACTGCTTACTTATTACTTTACGTGGATGACATTGTTCTTACTGCCTCCTCCGACGGATTGAAGAATGAGATTATTGCCTTGCTTAAGTCCGAATTTGCAATGACTGATTTGGAGAAGCTGAGTTACTTTTTGGGGATATCAGTGACCAGGTCTGCCAATCATATGTTCTTGTGTCAACGTAAGTATGCATAAGAGATTGTCTACAGGGCTAAGATGACGAACTGCAAAGAGGTGCCTACTCTAGTTGATTTCAAATCTAAGCTTAGTGCCATGGATGGTGCTCCAGTCTCTGACCCTACTCTGTATAGGAGCCTTGCAGGTGCACTTCAATATCTCACCTTCACCATGTCAGACATAGCTTATGTTGTTCCAGGTGTGCTTATTCATGCATGCCCCCAGGGAGTCTCATTTCACCGCTCTTAAGCGTATCATTTGATACATTAAGGGCACTCTTGATTATGGTTTGCACCTATACCCGTCTGCACCAAACATGTTGCTTTCATATACGAATGCAGATTGAGTAGAGTGTCCGGACACGCGACGCTCCACCTCCGGCTTTTGTATTTTCTTAGGGGATAATCTGATTTCTTGGTCTGCCAAGCGACATGCTACCCTATCTCGCTCCAGTGTCGAGGCTGAGTACAGAGGCGTTGCAAATGTAGTAGCTGAGATTTTTTGGCTCAAAATTTACTGTTAGAACTTCAGTGTCATTTGCGTCAGACATCTATTGTGTATTGTGATAACATCTCTGCCATCTATCTTTCTCATAATCTGGTTCAACATCAGCGAACCAAGCATATTGAGATAGACCTACACTTCGTTCGTGAGAAAGTTGCGCTAGGACATGTCAGAGTGTTGCATGTTCCATCATCCTATCAGTATGCAGATATATTTATCAAAGACTTCCTGCACGATTATTTCTTGACTTGGATCCAGCCTCCGTCACGCCTCTTCCATTCCGAGGGTGTGTATTAGAATATTTCCATATATTGTGTAAATATAATTATGGTAAAACTATGATTCCTCTTTTGTATAGGCTTAGGATTCCTATTATATAAGGGATGAACATTGTACTCTATATATACTTTGATATTAATGAAAGACTCCTCAAGAGAGATTAATATCATCTTACACTTAGAATAACTGTACATTTTCACTTAAGCATGCTGTTGATAGTTGTACATTGTTAGTTACGAAAATTAGTGACACATGTATAAATGGTAGAGATACAACTGGAAAGTCCATTAATGAAAAGTAAAATTTCCCAACTGCTTTCTTGTAAAGTCCCAAAATACAAAAAAGAATAATAATAATAAAAATAATAATAATTACTAAGACCCACGTTCCCCTCCCCCAAAAATTCTCAACTAAACTTATCCCTCAATTCTCCTACTCCTTATTATCCCTATTTTCATTAGCACACACTTACACAAACACCACATATTTCTGCTATATATCACACCATACAGACGTAAACACACATTAGGAGAAGACAGGAAACGAAAGAAAAAAAAAAACTGAGAGAAAAGAAAACATATAGTTTTAGCAAAAGAGTTTAAGGGTGCGCGAGTTTGAGTGGTGGTTCCTGTGAGTTCCGGTGACGACGTTCTTGCTGCTATTTTCAGTTAATTTACTACATACATAGGAAGTAACCGGAAAATACAGAGAACATAAAAATTAACTTTAGCAATTAAGGAGTTCCGAAAATGTTTGGTTGGAGTTTGAAAGTTCATTCGCGGTTACGGAGTAATAAAGGTGAGTTCTCTCACTCAAAAATTCTCAGTATAATCCCTTGTTTTGAGTTACAATACATATTAGAATATAATTCGGATGTTGAAATAATGATCGTGAATTTATTGCTAATAGTTTATCTAGTAGCTAGTTCGGGTCATGAAATTACAAACTGTTTTCGCCGAGTTATCCCTGTTAGAATTGAATGAAATTTTACAGGTTGTACATCTCTTCTTCACGATCAGAATGATCCCAAGCGAGGCTAAAATTGACATATTATTTGAGAGTTATCGTAGTTTAAAGTTTCTGTCTCGGATCGAATGAAATTCGGAAGGCAGAACGTATAACGGAATAACTGTATATATTGGTGAAGAATATGAAAAGTGGCGTTGAATAAAATTTCTATATTTCTATGTTCTCGACAGTTTGAGACTTTACAGAGATTAATCCGACTTACGAATAAAAAGTTGTGATTGTTTTAAGATTGTGTCTTATTTTACAAAAATCTGACGAAATAGTTTTTCGAGAGTTGTTAAAATTAAAGAACTGAATGTTTGGTGAGTAATCTGAAATGTTGTGCTGAATAAAAATTCTATATTTCTATGTTCTCGACAGTTTGAGACTTTAAAGAGATTAATCCGACTTACGGATAAAAAGTTATGACTGTTTTAAAATTGTGTCTTGTTTTACAAATATCTAACGAAATAGTTTTTTTAGAGTTGTTAAAATAAAATAACTGAATATTTCGGTGAGGAATCTGAAAAGTTGTGCTGAATAAAAGTTCTATATTTTTCTGTTCTCGACAGTTTGAGACTTTACAGAGTATAATCCGACTTACGGATAAAAAGCTATAATTGTTTTAAGATTGTGGTTTGTTTTACAAAATATTTGGCGAGACAGTTTTCATAGGTTTGTTTCTTGTGTAAATTTGTACTAGTTACACTAAATATTTTTAGAATAATCTTGGGATATTTATAGGTCCCCGTGTTACCTTCAGCTCGACGTAAGAAATGTCTTATTTGGGGTTACAATTTGAGGGTTACCCTTACAAATGGGAAGAGCGAAAAGTTTAAAGAAGGGAATATTATTTGAATCTTCTGAAAATATGACAATTTATATATATATATATATATATATACACACACACATGTGTGTGTGTGTATAAGTTTTTGCCATACAGTCAAGATGATAGAAATCTTGGTAATGTAAATAGTTTTGCTATCACCTACGGGGCTATAGCGTTACACGCTTCTTGTCTTCGGTGCTATTCAAATATACTTGCCTTCGGGGCTATTCAAATACACTTGTCTTCAGGGCTATTCACATACATTTGCCTTCGGAATTTTTCAAATACACTTGCCTTCGGGGCTATTCACATACACTTGCCTTCGGGGCTATTCAAACACATTTGCCTTCGGAGTCATTCACATACATTTGCCTTCAAGTCTATTCAAATATACTTGGTTTCAGGACTATTCAAATACACTTGCCTTCGGGGCTATTCACATACATTTGCCTTCGGTGCTATTCAAATACACTTGTCTTCGGGGCTATTCAAATACACTTGCCTTCGGGGCTATTCATATACATTTCCCTTCGGGGCTATTCAAACACACTTGCCTTCGGGGCTATTCACATATATTTGCCTTCGGAGCTATTCAAATACACTTGCCTTCGGGGCTTATAAATAAATGCATTGGATCGGGTTGCTGGTGCGCGACTTATACACACGCTAAACGCAAGTGCACGTATCGTGACAAGTAATATAGTCTAGAAGACCTAGTTATCGTCCTCATGGATTAGTGTCCAATTACCAACCTCTATTATGTAGGATCTATTTGGTGACCGATAATTTGATGATTTGTTTATTGCTATGATTATAGATGCTAACTAAATTAATCTACTTTACTTCAGATATGGTGGAAATAGGGCTTCCAAATCTCCTCAATTATCCGCTCGCTTTACTCGTTAATGTAAATAATTAAGGTTCTTCTTCTATGTTGAGATATCAGGTTAACTAAGTCGTTTTATACTCCTGTTAAGGTAATATAAACACTCAACCCCAATGTAGAATCCTTCTATCTTTCGATGACAAGAATGACTACAAAGAAGGATTAAGAACAATAACCTATTAAGCTACACAAGTATCGGGGTACTTTCGTCCACGATTTAAACCTATGTTTATTCAACTATAGCATATTCACAATCTCCCCCTTCAGATTTCGATTAGAAATCATATAAGTGATGATAATTAGTGATCAATTAATTACCAAGCAATCAAGACAATTATTGAATAAATCTCAACAATAACAAGAAGAAATCAAAATCTTGCATTAATTCATAAAACGAGGTTCAAGTGATTCGACATGAAAAACCCTAAATTAAGTTAGTTCCTAGTCATAGACATGTCAAGAACTAAACTAGTATCCAACATATACTAGAAATAAATAAAATAAAGAACAAGAAATTACTCAAAAATAAGTCTCCAATCTTGATCTATGTTGTGATGAATGGTAAGGTGTGTTCTCCTCCAAATCTGACCTAAAAGGCCCTATTTATATCCTCAAAAACGTGCAAAACCTTTTCCTCTTTCGCTTTGGCCCAATCCTATTCGGATTTGTCAATTTTCCCACGTCGGCGCCGCCCTGTTTCTCGCCCGGGTTGCCAACTTTTTAGCTTTTTGAGCTCTGGAACCTATGTTTCTGGCCCTCTTTTCGCTTCTTCTCACCAATGTGCCACTTTAAACCATTGTGACTCAAAAGAAATAAAATATATCCTAACACGACACATATTTGTGCAAAAATGGGCAAAAGACTAACTAAAAATGACTCAAAAGGTGTATATAAAATACACCGATCAAACACCCCCAAACTTAACCTTTGCTCGCCCTCGAGTAAAGATAAAAAAATAGAAACAAAGACACGAAAGAAAAGAAAATAAAATGACTCAAAGACATTGATCAATTTGCTGCATCATTGTTACTTAGAAAAGCATGAAGGTTAGTAGAATAATATGCAAGAACATATAGCATGAATTTTTAGCATTCTAAACACATCAGGTCAGATATTTCGCAAATTCAATTTAATCATGCTCAATGGAAGTAAGAATACCTAACTATGCATGTTAATTTCAAAATCCTATGGCCTGTTCATTTGTTATTCTCCACTAATCATGGATACACACATTAGAGATCATCAGAACTTTTCAGGGTTGTAATGTAGGCTTAGGCAGGTGTAGGTAAAAATAGGCTTTTAGGCTCAATCTTACGTACCATAAGCTCTTTTTGCTTTCGATTCTTCCCTTTTCTTTTGATTTTCTTTTTAACCTCATACCAATCTTTCCCCTATTTTATTTGGAGAAAATGAGGTGTCTGATGAATAGTAAACACCCCCAAACTTAGGCTTTTACCTATTTATGATTACTTTTCATTGGGGTGCATCAAAATTGTTCACTCTCTTTTTGTCTCTTTTCAACACTTTATATCCAAACACATCTCAAAAAAAAAATCACTTATGGCACAAGTATGGAATTACAGGATGTTAAAGAAAAGATCTTATTTATTTAGGCTCAAAGAGGCTGACTAGGGATACAATTTATTGTCAGGGATAGGAAATGAATGGTAAGAAAGGGCTTAACAAAGAAGTGCCCGAGTCATCTCTCTAACATGCATATCCTAACTATTTCGCCTCAAATAGCAAGCAAGCAGAAACATAGGTTTAATCATTAACAATTCATAAATCAAGCAAGATACCCCAAATATTTTGACTTCATGAATTTTTGGCATATCTAACCTAAGTGTTCAGATGGTTGCTTCTAATTCCATTACATTATTCAACTTTACTTCACTAGGCGTTTCAAGTAACTACAGCATGCATGATCATAAAAAAAAATTAGACTCAAATAAACATAGAAAATAACACAAAAAAACACTCAAATAAACATAGAAAATAATACAAAAGACTCAAAAACACATCAAAAATAAACTAAAAACTCCCCCCAAACTTAAATCACACATTGTCCCTAATGTATGCAAGACTCAAGAATAAAATAAAAACGGGACAACTTACAAACTTGGTTTAAAATGGTGGCGGTGGCGGTGAATAATGCATGGACCACTGTTTGAACAAGGAACTCATCTCATCAAATCACTGGTTCAACTGTTGTTGCTCCTGCCTTATTTCTTGTTGTCCTTGCCTCAGGTCCTGTTGACCTTGTATCATCGTGTCAAAACTCTGCATCATCCTCCGCTGGTTCATGAGCAACTGCTCCATCATAGGCACCGGAGGTTCCAATTCTGCGGGTCCGCGCGATCACCGCTCTACGCCGAGCCTCTGTCTCGTGCTCATCCTCATCCATGGCACCTCGCTTCCCGCCGCGTGGTGGTCTGGTCTCCTTCTTCTCCACTGGAGGAACTGGTTCTGGGAAAGCATGCACTATCCCATATGTCACAGGAGGTTGGCCCTTCTCATATGTATCAGTAGCTAGGGTTGGGACTCCGTGTCTAGAACATAAACTGCAAATAAGTGATCCGTGTCCCAACCCACCTGTAGTGAACAACCTACTGGTTTCTCCAATGTTCTGCAATATCTCCTTCCCAACATCAATCGTCTTCCCTTCCATAATTCCATATATCATCTTTATTCTATCCGCTGGCACTCTGGTGAAGTGCGTCGATGGAATCAGGCGGGCACTGACGAAATATAACCAACCCTTGACTATTTTGTTGAACTGACATCTGCTCAGTCCTCTTGATCCATTTCGTGCAATATCATTGTTAAACCCCGTAGTTCTGGCCATACGTGTGAGAGCGTACGAAAGGGATTAAGACTTAAATTTTAGAAGGATAGGTTGACGGATTGTTTCGGACGGGTTTTTGGTCAACTTTGGGGTGGGTTATGACCCGTTACATTGAGGGTTCCTAGGTGTTTCAAAGGCCTAGTGCGTAGTTCGTTGAGTCTAGTTTCCAACGCAACCAACCGTTCGTCGATAGGACATCGGAGTAGAAAGTTATGGGAGTTACAAGTTCAGTGCGCAGTCGGACATAAATGTGTTTCGGTCAGGAGCCACAGGGCCGCGGCGCCAGATGATCTGAGGGTTCGCTGAAGTTGCAGCGCCGCGGCGCCGGGAAGCAGGGCCGCGGCGCCGGAAAGTTCTGAGGGCTGGCAGAGGTTTCAGCGCCGCGGCCGCAGGGCCGCGCGCCGAGGCGGTTCTCGCGTTGAGTGGAAAATCTGAACTGCTTTGTTTTAAAAGGCCACGAGGTGACAAGTGTCCCCCATCTGATTTTGCATGCACTACTTATTGACCAAGTCTTGAAGAGTTGGTCATTCTTCAAGTTCTTCTCTCTAAAGCTAAAAGCTCTCCCTTCTCTCTAGAATTTCAAGATGAAATTAAAGCTTGAGGAAAATCTGAAAAAGTGTGGCAAGAAGGAAGCTTGTTGGCTAACTTGTAGGAGTATTGTGGTGGTGATTGTGGAAAGGAGGCTAGCGAATTTGTTGGAATATTTGGCTAAAGTTTTAAGGTAACAATTCCTTCTCTCTTTGTTGGTTTTTGGTGTTGCATGTAAAGAAGAAAGAATTTGTAGTTGAAAATATTACTCTTAGATAAATTGCATACTTGGTACATATCAGTGTCTCGACTTCTTCCTGGCTGCTCATACCGCAGTAGGTAAGAGTGGTGGATCCTCATTCTTAGGATCTTGCTCAGGTGTCAGAAGCTCCATTTCTCCGGAGGCTCGACTTTTGGTACGGTTCTCCCTGGTGTTGTAGATGTTTTGTACATTCAGGGGTATGACGGGGCCCTGTCCCGTCATAGTGTTTACACATTCTTAGAGGCCTGTAGAAGCTCCATTTCTCCGGAGGCTCGACTTTTGGTACAGTTCTCCCTGGTGTTGTAGATGTTTTGTACATTCAGGGGTATGACGGGGCCCTGTCCCGTCATAGTGTTTACATATTCTTAGAGGCCTTTAGTCCTGTTATAGCTTGGGTTGTTAAGGATGTAACTGTTCATCTTTGCTATATTAGAGGTAGCCATTTTGGGTTAGCCTGCTTATATTCTATATGGGTTCTTGTTGTGAGTTTATTTTTCGCTGGTTTTCTCTGATGTTGTATCACGCGGTGCCCGGTAAGACACCGCCGGTCCGTGGTCGGGTCGTGACAAAAGTGGTATCAGAACAGTTAATCCTCGGAAAGGGTCTACAGGCCGTATCTAGTAGAGTCTTGATTATCGGTGTGTTGTGCACCACATCTATAATGTCACGACCCGACCCCGGATCCGTGACCGGTGCCTTAACCCGGTCACCCTTGTGACACAACATCAGAGAAAACCAGCGGAATATAAACTCACAATAACAACCATAATGATATACAATAGTCTAGCCCAAAATGGCTACCCCAAAAGTACATAAGACCGAACAGTTACATCCTTAAACAAACCAAGTTATGACAAGACTACAGGCCTCTAAGAAGGAGTAACACTATGACGGGACAGGGCCCCGCCATGCCCCGAATGTACAAAACATCAACAACACTGGAGAACCATACCAAAAGTCGAGCCTCCAAGAAATGGAGCTCACGACACTGCAGTAAAGGATCCTAGGAATGAGGATCTACCACTGCTTTCCCTTACTGCGCAGATAACGCAGCCCCAGAAGGGTCGAGACACAACGTACTCAAGTATGTAAAATCGAAAATATCAGAGTAATATCATAACTCCAAAATACACCAAGTTATAGATAAAAATCAAATTATGTTGCACCGTGCCTTACTAACAATGAGAGTAACAAGTATAAGTATAATATCGCATAAAAATAGAGGCTCATGATCAAACAGGATCTCTCGCCCGTAGTATCATTAAGCAATCCTACTCCTGGGATTGTTTCACCCGCATGGATCCTGTGGATCCGCATAAGGCCATCCGCCTCGCATGGGACTATTTCACCCGCATGAGACTATTTCACCCGCATGGATCCTGTGGACCCGCATGAGTACCATCGCCGTACTCGCATGGGACTATTTCACCCGCATGGATCCTGTGGACCGGATCCGCATGAGTACAAGCGCCGCACTCGCATCATGGGTAGCAAATCCATGGCATAAGTAGTAAACCATCCTATTGGAGCATACCCGTGGGCCACCCATCGCACAAGATGTCCAAAGGAAAATAACAAGAATAACCCGGGGTTTACCCGTAATAATATTTATATAACATAGCTCATCCGGCTATCATACATAACATAAGCACTACCGGCCTATCATACATAACATAAGCACTACCGGCCTATCATATCATAACATAAGCACTACCGGCCTATCATATCATAGCATAAGCACTACCGGCCTATCATATCATAACATAAGCGCTACCGGCTTATCATATCATAACATAAGCACTACCGGCCTATCATATCATAACATAAGCGCTACCGGCTTATCATAACATAAGCAAGTTAAGAAATCCCCTAACTTCTTATTAACATTATTAATATATCCTCTCATTTTAGTATACCCAAGGCACTAACATGTCTTTTAATAGAAAATCCGGGAATTCAACCTAAGTACCATGTACTTCTAACCTTTTAAGAAATAACTCTTTTATACAAAAATTCCAAGATACTAATCACCATAGCATCAAGTTAAGATTTCCTTTCAAAACAAGTCACATTTCCTTTTAGAAATATAGTAGGCTTCTAAATCAAGTGACTTCATTTCCTTTAAAACCTTAGGCAATCAATGCCTCAAAATCAGTTTACCCTTTTCCCAACTCAAAACATTTTTCCGTGCTTACTTTACTTAGAGTAAATCTCTTTTCGTTAACCTTCCATAAAGCTAATATAATCAACTTTCCATAAAGTCATTATATTCTCTTTATACATTAATCAAATACATTTTTCCCTAAATCCAAGGGTTTTATACTTTTAAGATGAAACAAGTATCACATACTTAAAACAAGTGAAAGATATCAAATCGTGTACGTCTACCGTACTACATAGATACAACTACTCATGCTCAAGAGATAGGAAAACTCTACATACCTCTTCGGTTAATCCACTTGCCAAGTCCAAAATACCGCAAGTAATATGTCAACCTATAATGACCATAATACGTTTATCAACCTCTAGCTTCAACATAGAATTATTCCAAGTGTAAGTTACTAAATTCTATGGAAAATTGGGCAGCATTTCCTTTGTTTCTACATACTTTGCCACCTTTTTCAAGGCCGAATTCCTCATCCAAACGCCATATTTAAGGCCCAACATCCAAACCAACACAAAGTGGATTACACACCTAAACTTGGGTGTGTAAAATTCTGCCCCATAAGTTATAACAATTAATCTTAACAAGTTTAAGGTACTTTTTAGGCTACAACATGCTCACATAACCTCTTTAGTCAAATCCTTCATACCCAAACCACATTTCTTGCATGCAATGACTCTAAGAGCATTATTTACTACCACAAGTTCTTTCTTCTTAACATGCAACACTAAAAACTAATTATAAAGGAAGAATCATTACCTTAGAGCTTTAGCCAAATTTTTCCAACAACTTGCTAGCTTCCTTTCCAAGAACACCACCACAACAACCTTCACGAACTAGCCACAAGCTTCCTTCTTGCCTTTACTTTTCATATTTTTCCTAAGGCTAGAATATCTCTTGGAATTTTAGAGAGAAGGAGGAGCTTGAAATTTTTAAGAGAGAAGGAAGAGCTTTTGTCTAAGAGAGAGATGAAAGATGACCAAGTCTTCAAGACTTGGTCAATATAATGCATGCAAAAATCATGTGGGGACACTTGTCACCCTCCCATGTCCTTTAAAAGAAAAGATCAGATTTTCCCAAGTTTTTCCGCTAGATTTCCGGCGCGCCTCTGCGATGGGTACGGCCAGAACTTCGCGGACTGAACTTCCGCGCCATGACTGATTCCGGCGCGCCACCTCGATTCGCCTGGCGCGCTCCGTCGCATGCGGCTGAGGCCCTCGACCAAATTTTCTCGATTTCGAGTCCTAACTCCTTTCAGACGCCCCATCACGCGGCACGAACCACTGGTATAACATTCTCCCTTAGAAACATTCGTCCCGAATGTTCCTTCTAAACTTACTCAAATCACAATATCGACATGTACTCTTAACTATTTCAGATAAAGACGCTCCACACGGCCACAACAAAAACTCAAGCATAATTACTAAATTTAAAGACCAATAATTTAGGAACGTGGGTTACCTGAAGGTATAGGAAATAAGTGAGGATATTTCTTCATCATGTCATCCTCTGCTTCCCACGTCATCTCCTCTCTGTTCTCGTTCCTCCATAAGACCTTGACGGAAGCCACATCCTTTGTCCGTAATCGCCTAACCTGACGATCGAGTATCGCTATGGGACTCTCCAATACATTTCCGCAACATCGACACATGGAAAACTGGATGTACCGCCTCCAAATCGGACGGCAGATCTAACTCATAGGCAACCTTGCCTACCCTACGGATAATCTGATAAGGCCCAATGTACTGGGCTGCCTTCCCTTCTTCCCAAATCTCATCACACCCTTCATGGGTGATACCTTCAGGAAGACCCAATCATCTACCTCAAACTCTAAGTGTCGACGCCGATGATCTGCATACGACTGGCCGACTGGTGACAATAACCGCCTCCCGGATAAGCTTCACCTTATCCACCGCTGCTGTACCAAGTCCGCCCGACTAATCAACTTCTCCCACCTCAAACCAACCTATCGGTGACCTACACTTCCTCCCGTATAAGGCCTCATAAGCGCGCCATCCGAATACTAGAATGGTAGCCGTTGTTATAAGCAAACTCCACAAGAGGTAAATGATCCTCCCACTACCCTCGAAATAAAAACACAAGCCCGCAACATATCCTCGTTGTCGGATAAGGCGCCGCCCGTCCGTCGGCCCGAGGATGAAACGCCGCATCGAGACTCACTGCTTCCCTAATCCCTTCGAAAAGACCTCCAGCAGCTAGCCGAGAACTGGCTCTCTATCCGATATAATCGACACCGACTCGCGCAGCCTCACAATCTCTCTAATATATAATCTGGCATAGTCATCAGCTGAGAACGTCGTTCTGATCGGAAGAAAATGGGCTGATTTCACCGCCGACAATCACCCAAATGGAATCGTGCTTCCTCCGAGTGGTAGGTAGCCCCGTAAAAATCCATATTTATCACCTCCCACTTCCAAGTCGAATATCAATAGCCGCAACACCGCCACGCTTACGTGCTCAACCTTAACTCTTGACAATTAGGACATCAGGCAACAAAACTCGCCACGTCCTCTTCGTGCCATCCCACCAATACACACACCTGAGATCATGGTACATCTTAGTCGACCCCGGATGAATAGAATAACGAGCACTGTGTGCCTCCCCTAGAATCTGCTGACGAAGTCCTGTCACCTCGGGAACACACAACCGGCCCTCAAACCTTAGCACCCCATCAGGTGCTACCTCAAATAGACTCTTCTCTTCCCGAAGAGCCGTATCTCGATACCGTCCCATAAGCGGATCCTCATACTGTCGCCTCTTCACTTCATCAACGATGGAAGACTCGGCGACCTCTCGAACCCGAACTTCATCACTATCAGAATCAACCAAACGAACCCCAAGGCTCGCTAGCTGATGTAACTCACGAACAATGTCCCTCTTCTCTGGCTGCACACCGATGCATCGCCCATCGATCTGCGACTAGAGTATTCAGAACCTTCCGGCTTTTCCCGGGTGGTATAGGATATCAATATTACAATCCCTTGAGTAACTCTCACCACCGTCACTGTCGCCAATTCAGTTGTCTCTGTCTGAAGATATACCAGAGGCTCTTGTGGTCTGTACACATATCCACATGAAGTCTTATATATACGTCATGCCTCCAAATCTTCAAGGCACGATTAACTGCCGCCTACTCTAAATCGTGAGTAGCGTAATCTCCTTTCTTGCTTCCCTAACCGTCGGGAAAACATAGGCCCTAACCTTATCGTATTGCGTCAGCATACAACCTTGCCCAACACCCAAAGTGTTACAATAACAACCTAACCCTTGAGTCTCTCAGGAGGGGTTAGAACTGTAGTCGTGGTCAACCTATCTTCTAGTACTGGAAGCCTTTCTCATACCTGCGAAATATTCGGGTATTCATTTTCTCAATTGTGATTCCTCTGCTTGCCTCATGGCTAAGACTTCCTGTCCATCACAATTTGGGGATTTGGTCTCGTCAAGTCAGAATCTGACATCTCTCTCACTGTAGAGCTTATAGTCAGGTGTTCAACCTCAATTCACGGTATTACATCATCCAATGATTTGTCAAGATTTCTTATTGTTCGAGTGTCTACTCGTCTTTCCTTTATAAGTTATTTCAAGTTGTCCTGGGGTCCCTTACCTCTCTGTATTCTCTTACTATCTTTCTCGTCAGTACAGATGCTACCACCTTTCCTCGAGACGTTCCTAATGCCCATCATCTACTAATGGTCCTTACACTAGTCTGGGGTAAACATATCTCGTGCAACTTACATCACCATAGTTGTATTTGTTTTTCATTCTGGTCATAACCTACCTTATGCTTATTAATAGTAAAGTGTTTCTAACTTGATCCATAATCGTACAGTTTCAAATATGCGTACTACCTGCATTTTCTTCTTACGACACTTCCTTGACCATTTCGTAACGTCGTTCTTAATTACCCCCAACACAATACTTATCCCACGGTTATCTAAAACTGTAACTTATGGCATGACGATACTGAAGACCCTACCAGTCTCCCATCCTTCGTCTAACTACATGGGTACACATAACCCCATAATACGTAAAACTATCATTTTACGTGGGGGAGAGAACTTATCTCCCCCTAATTTAACTTTCCTTGGAGTCACAATCCTAATCAACGGGTCCTCTTGCGGTCCAGTAAATATCTAGTCATCACGCACCGCCTTAAAGTCATGTAGATTTTCAAAACCTACCAAAGACGCCACTTTTCCACGGCGAGACCAGATTTATTTTATTCTTGCCTTGCAAATTTTCCCCGAATTATCAGGAAGGTCGTGGGCCCCGACCGCCACACCAAACCAACTCCAAGTACCTCCAAGGGCACTTAACATAAATTCCTTCAAATTCAAGTATTACCTACTTTGCGCTAATTTACCTCAATGAACAAGTCACACAGACTTATTAAAAACAATGATGCCAAAGAAGGAAGGATAATTCACTGGTTACCATCACTTCACTTCCTTATCGGTCGTACTCTTTTCCGTACTTCCAAACTTATTCTAGCTTACGTACATAACTTCCATAATAAAGCCGCCCCAATCTGGAGTTACTAAGTCAAACAATATAAGGCCATTTCCGCTCACAACTCGTTCCGGTGGAATCGCCCACGAACCTCAGAAACGATTAACTGCATCGCTTGTTCCTCGTGACTCGCCACGTAATGACTACTATCAACCGATCCCACCCCATAAACGGTAATTCTAACTTCTCATATTACCATAACCGTGTCGTCTTGATCACAACAACCATTACTTACTCCACACAGATCTCATCCGTACTATCCTCTTAAGCATACCACGTAGCTTAATTTACAAACATATTCTCCCATTGGGCCCCTTAATTAAGCTTCTTAAGGTTCCATTACTTTTTCCGACAACTCATCATCTCCTAATTATCTCAAACTAGCACGTAAAACCTCGATGAGAGTTCCTTAATTGTTCATACCTTCCCGGTATCTATTTAGTCCTTACCAAATCCTGGTAATCTAAAATCATTCTAGGCAACACATATGTGACCCTCATACAGAAATCCGTATAGTTGTATGTCACAATACCAACTATACTACAAGTATTACCAACCTGGATACGCAATTCACATAATCTTTCCTGGGTCACTGATGCTTTCTCGTAGCTGCAAACACCATAACCTGTTAGGGAGAGACGACCCTAACCACATAGCTCTATCGCACGATCTTAGAGTGAGAAGAAATGGAAATCAATCCTAAATATCCTGCAGCCTCCTGATTATAGATGTGGTGCACAATACACCGATAATCAAGACTCTACTAGATACGACCTGTAGACCCTTTCCGAGGATTAACTGCTCTGATACCACTTTTGTCACGACCCGACCCCGGATCCGTGACTGGTGCCTTAACCCGAGCACCCTTGTGACACAACATCAGAGAAAACCAGCGGAATATAAACTCACAATAACAACCATAATGATATACAATAGTCTAGCCCAAAATGGCTACCCCAAAAGTACATAAGACCGAACAGTTACATCCTTAAACAAACCAAGTTATGACAAGACTACAGGCCTCTAAGAAGGAGTAACACTATGACGGACAGTGGCCCCGTCGTGCCCCGAATGTACAAAACATCAACAACACCGGGGAGAACCATACCAAAAGTCGAGCCTCCAAGAAATGGAGCTCACGACACTGAGTAAAAGATCCTAGAATGAGGATCTACCACTGCTTTCCCTTACTGCAGATTTAACGCAGAAGAGGGTCGACACAACGTACCAAGTATGTAAATCGAAAATACCGTAGTAATATCATAAGTCCAAAATACATCAAGTTATAGATAAAAATCAAATTATGTTGCACCGTGCCTTACTAACAATGAGAGTAACAAGTATAAGTATAATATCGCGTAAAAATAGGAGGCTCGTGATCAAAACAGATCTCGCCCGTAGTATCATTAAGCAATCCTACTCCTGGGACTGTTTCACCCACATGGATCCTGTGGATCCGCATAAGGCCATCCGTCTTGCATGGGCCTATTTCACCCGCATGGATCCTGTGGACCCGCATGAGTACCATCGCCGTACTCGCACGGGACTATTTCACCCGCGTGGATCTCGTGGACCGGATCCGCATTTAGTACAAGCGCCGCACTCGCATCATGGGTAGCAAATCCATGGCATAAGTAGTAAACCATCCTATTGGAGCATACCCGTGGGCCACCCATCGTGTCAGTATGTCCAAAGGAAAATAACAAGAATAACCCGGGGTTTACCCGTAATAATATTTATATAACATAGCTCATCCGGCTATCATACATAACATAAGCACTACCGGCCTATCATACATAACATAAGCACTACCGGCCTATCATATCATAACATAAGCACTACCGGCCTATCATATCATAACATAAGCACTACCGGCCTATCATATCATAACATAAGCGCTACCGGCTTATCATATCATAACATAAGCACTACCGGCCTATCATATCATAACATAAGCGCTACCGGCTTATCATAACATAAGCAAGTTAAGAAATCCCCTAACTTCTTATTAACATTATTAATATATCCTCTCATTTTAGTATACCCAAGGCACTAACATGTCTTTTAATAGAAAATCCGGGAATTCAACCCAAGTACCATGTACTTCTAACCTTTTAAGAAATAACTCTTTTATACAAAAATTCCAAGATACTAATCACCATAGCATCAAGTTAAGATTTCCTTTCAAAACAAGTCACATTTCCTTTTAGAAATATAGTAGGCTTCTAAATCAAGTGACTTCATTTCCTTTAAAACCTTAGGCAATCAATGCCTCAAAATCAGTTTACCCTTTTCCCAACTCAAAACATTTTTCCGTGCTTACTTTACTTAGAGTAAATCTCCTTTCGTTAACCTTCCATAAAGCTAATATAATCAACTTCCCATAAAGTCATTATATTCTCTTTATACATTAGTCAAATACATTTTTCCCTAAATCCAAGGGTTTTATACTTTTAAGATGAAACAAGTATCACATACTTAAAACAAGTGAAAGATATCAAATCTTAGACGCTCACCGTACTACATAGATACAACTACTCATGCTCAAGAGATAGGAAAGCTCCACATACCTCTTCGGTTAATCCACTTGCCAAGTCCAAAATACCGCAAGTAATATGTCAACCTATAATGACCATAATACGTTTATCAACCTCTAGCTTCAACATAGAATTATTCCAAGTGTAAGTTACTAAATTCTATGGAAAATTGGGCAGCATTTCCTTTGTTTCTACATACTTTGCCACCTTTTTCAAGGCCGAATTCCTCATCCAAACGCCATATTTAAGGCCCAACATCCAAACCAACACAAAGGGGATTACACACCTAAACTTGGGTGTGTAAAATTCTGCCCCATAAGTTATAACAATTAATCTTAACAAGTTTAAGGTATTTTTTAGGCTACAACATGCTCACATAACCTCTTTAGCCAAATCCTTCATACCCAAACCACATTTCTTGCATGCAATGACTCTAAGAGCATTATTTACTACCACAAGTTCTTTCTTCTTAACATGCAACACTAAAAACTAATTATAAAGGAAGAATCATTACCTTAGAGCTTTAGCCAAATTTTTCCAACAACTTGCTAGCTTCCTTTCCAAGAACACCACCACAACAACCTTCACAAACTAGCCACAAGCTTCCTTCTTGCCTTTACTTTTCAGATTTTTCCTAAGGCTAGAATATCTCTTGGAATTTTAGAGAGAAGGAGGAGCTTGAAATTTTTAAGAGAGAAGGAAGAACTTTTGTCTAAGAGAGAGATGAATCAATATAATGCATGCAAAAATCAGATGGGGGGGGGGGGACACTTGTCACCCTCCCATGGCCTTTTAAAAGAAAAGATCAGATTTTCCCAAGTTTTTCGCGATTTCAGCCTCGGGCCATGCAACTGCGGACCCTCGGAACTTCCAACGCGGCCGATTCCGTGCGCCACACCGACTCTCGCTACGCCATGGCCCGTACGCGGCAACGAGGCCACGACCGAAATTTTCTGATTTCGAGTCCTAACTCCTTTCGCACGGTCCCATACGCACGGCCTGAACCACGGGGTATAACATATAATCAGGAGGCTACAGGATATTTAGGATTGGTTTCCATTCTTTCACTCTAAGATCATGCAATAGAGCTGTGTTATAGGTTGAACTTCCTCTGACATATTTTTATGTATCAGTTATGCCTCCACGCAAGGCAACCGCGGCCCAGAAGGGCAAGACAGCTGAGGGAGCTGCTAGTAGGACACAGAGGGTCACGAGGGCACAAACCCAGTCCTTACCAGAGAGGGTGTTTCAGCCGGCGAGTTCCACGAAGTCGCCACCCCCAGCAGAGTTCGGGGCAACAGTAGCGGCTACTGAGACCGCGATACCTGGGCCCCCAGCTACACAGCCTGGAGCAGAGGAGATGGGTTACAAGGTGATGGCCCAGTTATTAGCCAGGATCGTGGCTAGGCAGGAGGACAGACGGGAGGCAGCGGTTCCGGTTGTACCCGTGGTCCACCCAGTCGATAGCGAGATCGCGAGACTTTTGAGTCGCACCACCATATTTCTATGGTCGAGGCACGAGATGATCCTCGTGAGTTTATCCCACGATTCACGGATCGCGAGAGTGATCGTGGCTTGAGACGAGTCGGTATTATTGGGTTCACATCGGCCGCGGATACCGCAGATTGGTATGATTCATGGAACTATCCCCGGGGAGCATGCACTTCCACTGTTTGGGACGAGTTCTCGAGGCGCCTTAGCCATTTCTTGCCTCCGCAGATGGAGAGAGCTCGGCCGATAGATTTTTGACACCGAGGCGAGTGGGCGACGGTCCGGAGTACAACGTAGAGTTTGACTTGTTGGCTCTGTATGTACCCGCTTTGCAGCGTATACGAGGACAGGTGCACCGCTATGTCACGAGGCTCGATGATTACTTAGCCGAGAGTTGCACGGAGTAGCTCTTCACCACAGATGGACATTGCCGCGCACGCATATACGACTGGGTGCGGCGAACGCAGGGCCGACGGATTGATAGGTATCGCAGAAGAGGCGGGGTGGTCCTCTGGTAGTTTTCGAGGTAGACAACCTCAAGAAGAGACGGATTTGCACCTCGGCTCGAGCACTCCTCCACCATCTTCCGTGACGCAGGCATTGAGGGACGGGACAGGTCCTGTGGCTTCGTGTTCTTAGAGGACGAGTTCCGGTCGGATGAGGCCACCTATACCTCGGTGTGGCGATGTGGCGATCCACATGAAGTGTCGTGTTCCTCCAGGAACTTGTTACTCTTGTGGCCAGCAGGGCCATTTGAGGAGAGATTGTCCGACTAGATGCGGCGGGAATGTTATGGCTCAGCCGACAGGGTCAGTGGCTGGATTTTCGTCTTCGGTGGTGATGCGCCCCGGAGGGCAGGGTGTTCACGAACCAGCAGGCCGCGGCAGGGGTCGTGGTAGAGGTCCCAGTTCCAGCGGTCCTCAGAACCGCATTTATGTTATGTCCAGCCGTCAGGACCAGGAGGCATCACCAGATGTCGTCACAGGTACACTATTGGTTTCATATTGTGATGTATATGCTTTGATAGATCCAGGTTCTACCTTGTCCTATATATCTCCTCATATTGCTAGAATAGGGATAGAGCCCGAGTCCATAAAACCGTTTGAGGTGGCTACGCCAGTGGGTGATTCGGTGGTAGCTGAGCGGGTATATAAGGCTTGTCCAGTGACTATAGCGTCGCGGACTCAGCCGACTTGATAGAGAGTTGGTTATGACGACTTTGATGTAATTATGGGTATGGATTGGCTAGCGTCTTGCTATCTTTGATGTGTCTTGTAGAGAGATGCGATTCCGTTTCTGGTGAGCCTGCTCGAGTGGAAGGGAATATCGCCGCCGGCGGGTAGGTTTATTTCTTACCTCAAGGCTAGGAAAAATGGTGCGGAAAGGATATATCTACCATATGGTTCGGGTATTCGATACTGAGGCCGTGATACCAGACCTTTAGTCAGTTCCGGTTGTTAGAGAGTTTCCAGACGTATTCCCAGACGAGCTTCTGGGTATCCCTCCTGAGAGGGAGATTGAGTTTTGCATTGATTTGGCGCCAGACACTCGACCGATATCTATTCCTCCATATAGGATGGCACCTGCTGAGTTGAAGGAATTGAAAGACCAACTGAAGGATTTGCTGGAGAAAGGCTTTATCAGGCCAAGTGTTTCTCCCTGGGGAGCGCCAGTGTTGTTTGTAAAGAAGAAGGATGAGACGCTGCGTATGTGTGTTGATTACAGGCAACTGAATAAGGTAACTATCAAGAACATATATCCCCTCCCCAGGATTGATGATTTGTTTGACCAGTTGCAGGGTGCGAGGTGTTTCTCTAAGATAGACCTACGATATGGTTATCATCAGGTGCGAGTTAGCGAGACAGATATCCCAAAGACTGCATTCAGGACCCGGTATGGGCACTATGAGTTCAGGGTGATGTCTTACGGGTTGACCAACGCCCCAACAATATTCATGGATTTGATGAACAGGGTGTTCAAGCCATTCTTGGATATGTTCGTTATAGTATTCATTGATGATATCCTGGTTTATTCGCGCACAGAGCAGGAACATGCGGATCATTTGAGGACGGTATTGGGAGTCCTCCGACCGCGATTGTATGCCAAGTTCTCAAATGCGAGTTTTGGTTGGCCTCTGGCTTTCTTAGGGCATGTTATCTGGGCTGATGGTATTCGTTGATACAACAAAGATCGAGGCGCCAAGACTTGGCCTGCACTCCACTACACCAACGGAGGTGCGCAACTTTTTGGGCCTTGCGGGTTATTATCGGAGGTTTGTGGAGAAGTTTGCTTCCATTTCAGCACCTTTGACCACGCTCTGATCTCCTATGAGAAAAATTCCCAATTCTCCTTTTGGGGCTTCAACTGCTAAGCTGACTCAGAAGGCAGCTTTGTTCCGGTGGACGGATGCTTGTGAGGGAAGTTTCCAGTTGCTAAAGGAGAAATTGACGACCGCCCCAGTTCTTACTCTTCCAGAGGGTTTAGACGAATATGTGGTTTATTGTGATGCGTCAGGTGTCGGGCTTGGGTGCGTGCTGATGCAGCACAATAAAGTTATAGCTTACGCATCTCGACAGCTTAGGAAGCATGAGAAGAACTACCCTACACATGACTTAGAGTTGGCAGCGGTGATTCATGCCTTGAAGATCTGGAGACATTATTTATATGGAGTTCACGTGGATATTTACACAGACCACAAGAGTCTCCAGTATATCTTCAGCTAGAGGGAGCTGAACTTGCGGCAGAGACGGTGGTTGGAGCTGCTTAAGGATTACGATGTCAATATCCTATACCATCCAGGGAAGGCTAATGTAGTCGAGGCACGCCTTAGTCGCCGATCGATGGGTAGTCCGGTGTGTACAACTGCAGAAGAGGACATGGTCGCGAGTTACATCAACTAGCGAGCCTTGGGGTTCGCTTGGTTGATTACGATAGTAATGGAGTTCGGTTCGAGAGGTTGCCGAGTCTTCCATCGTCGGCGAGGCAAGAGGCGACAGTATGAGGATCCGATTATGGTACGGTATCGAGATACAACTCTTCAGGAGGAGAAGAGTCTGTTTGAGGTAGCACCTGATGGGGTGCTAAGATTTGAGGGTCGGTTGTGTGTTCCCGATGTAACAGGACTTCGTCAGCAGATTTCGTGAGGCACACGGTGCTCGTTATTCTATTCATCCGGTCGACTAAGATGTACCATGACCTCGGATGTGTATTGGTGGGATGACCTGAAGAGGGACGTGGCAGGTTTTGTTGCCCAGTGCCCGAATTGTCAGCAGGTCAAGGTTGAGCACCGAAGCCGGTGGGTCATTGCAGCTATTGATATTCGGATGTGGAAATGAGAGGTGATCAATATGGACTTTATTACGGTTACCTCACACTCGGAGAAGCATGATTCCATTTGGGTTATCGTCGACACGCCGATTTAAATCAGCCCATTTTCTTCCAAATGACGACTTTTTCTCGAGGATTATGCTAGATCAGTATATCGAGAGATTGTGAGATCGCACGAGTTCCTATATCGATTATTTCGCATGCAGGAGCCTGGGCCACGGCTAACTTCGAGGTCTTTCCGAGTGATTAGGACGCAGTGAGTCTCGATCGCGTTTCATCCTCGCACCGACGGACAGCCGAGCGCACTATCCGCATACACTAGAGGATATGTCGGGCTTGTGTTATTGATTTCGTGGTAGCCGGGAGGATCATTTACCTCGTGAGTTTGCTTATAACAACTACCATTCTAGCATTCGGATGACGCCATACGAGGCCTTATACGAGGAAGTGCAGTCACCGATAGCTGGTTTGAGGTGGGAGAATACATTAGTCGGGCCGACTTGATTCGAAGCGATGGATAAGGTGAAGCTTATCAAGGAGCGGTTATTGTCAGCTCAGAGTCGACAGAAGTCGTATGCACATCATCGGCGTCGACACTTAGAGTTTGAGGTAAATGATTGGGTCTTTCTGAAGGTGTCACCCATGAAGGGCGTGATGAGATTTGGGAAGAATGGTAAACTTAGCCCAAGGTACATTGGGCCTTATCAGATTGTCCGTAGGGTAGGCAAGGTTGCCTATGAGTTGGATCTGCCGTCCGATCTGGAGGCAGTACATCCAGTTTTCCATGTGTCTATGTTGCGGAAATATATTGGAGATCCATCTAGAGTGCACCCGATTTATGATGTCCAGGTGACAGAGGAATTATCGTATGAGGAGAGTCCCATAGCGATACTCGATCGTCAGGTTAGGCGACTTCGGATAAAGGATGTGGCTTCCGTCAAGATCTTATGGCGGAACGAGAACAGGGAAGAGATGACGTGGGAAGCAGAGGATGACATGATGAAAAAGTATCCTCACTTATTCCCTATACCTCCAGGTAACCCACTTTCCTGCTTGTTAGTTTTAATTTGGCAATTATGCTTGAGTAATGTTGTGGCTATGTGGAGTGTTCTATTTGCAAGAGAAATAGTTAAGAGGGTCTATGTCGATATCGTGATTTGAGTAAGCCTAGAAGGAACATTCGGGACGAATGTTTCTAAGGGGGGGGGGGGGGGGGAGAATTTTAAACCCCGTAGTTCTGGCCATACGTGTTAGAGCGTACGAAAGGGATTAAGACTTAAATTTTAGAAGGATAGGTTGACGGATTGTTTCGGACGGGTTTTTGGTCAAATTTGGGGCGGGTTATGACCCATTACATTGAGGGTTCCTAGGTGTTTCAAAGGCCTAGTGCATAGTTCGTTGAGTCTAGTTTCCAACGCAACCAACCGTTCGTCGATAGGACATCGGAGTAGAAAGTTATGGGAGTTACAAGTTCGGTCTTGATCGGACAGAAATGTGTTTGATCGAGAGCCACAGGCCGTGGCGCCGGCGAGGCCGCGCGGATGATCTGAGGGTTCATTGAAGTTGCAGTGCCGCGGCGCCGGGAAGCAGGGCCGCGGCGCCGGAAAGTTCTGAGGGCTGGCAGAGGTTTCAGCGCCGCGACGCCGTGCATGCCGCGCGCCGGCGGTTCTGCGGGTTGAGTGGAAAAATCTGAACTGTTTTGTTTTAAAAAAGGCCATGGGAGGGTGACAAGTGTCCCCCCCCCATCTGATTTTGCATGCACTACTTATTGACCAAGTCTTGAAGACTTGGTCATTCTTCAAGTTCTTCTCTCTCTCTAAAGCTAAAAGCTCTCCCTTCTCTCTAGAATTTCAAGAGGAAATTAAAGCTTGAGGAAAATCTGAAAAAGTGTGGCAAAAAGGAAGCTTGTTGGCTAGCTTGTAGGAGTATTGTGGTGGTGATTGTGGAAAGGAGGCTAGCGAATTTGTTGGAATATTTGGCTAAAGTTTTAAGGTAACAATTCCTTCTCTCTTTGTTGGTTTTTGGTGTTGCATGTGAAGAAGAAAGAATTTGTAGTTGAAAATATTACTCTTAGAAAAATTGCATACTTGGTACATATCAGGTAATCGACTTTCCTGGGCTGCGTCACGCCGCAGTAGGTAAGCAGTGGTGGATCCTCATTCTTAGGATCTTGCTCGGTGTCGGCTCCATTTCTCCGGAGGCTCGACTTTTGGTACGGTTCTCCCTGGTGTTGTAGATGTTTTGTACATTCAGGGGTATGACGGGGCCCTGTCCCGTCATAGTGTTTACACATTCTTAGAGGCCTGTAGTCCTGTTATAGCTTGGGTTGTTAAGGATGTAACTGTTCAGCTTTGCTATATTAGAGGTAGCCATTTTGGGTTAGCCTGCTTATATTCTATATGGGTTCTTGTTGTGAGTTTATTTTTCGCTGGTTTTCTCTGATGTTGTATCACAAGGGTGCCCGGGGTAAGGCACCAGTCACGGGTCCGTGGTCGGGTCGTGACAATCATACTCAGCCCCAGTGTAGCATAATGTGCTTGCGACGATATCCTAATCGATGTTGTTGGCATCTCTAGACCAAGTTCTGAAATAGCTTCGATCATCGCCTCTTTCTTCAACATCAGCAGTTCTTAATAGCTCATTCACCACCTCAGCCGTCACAAGCACTTACTGTCCTCTCACAAAACATCTACCATTTACCCGTTCCGAAAAGTTAGCATAGAATTCTTTTACCATTATAGTGTTCTGTGGTACTATTCTCTCAGGATTAACAAATCTCTTCCACCCAATGGTCTCTATCATTGCCCGAATAGGCTCATAGACATCGCCATCCTCAAATGGCTCCCTTTGGTACTCCATTCCTCGCTCAGGTATCAAGGGTCTAGTACTAAGTTTGTAATATATGTCTTCTGCTTTTTGACTAACAAACCAAGTAGTGTCATATTGTGGAACGGAGGCGGACGTGGAAGCTTTTTTTTCGCGCATTTTGGAAAATTTTCAGCCGTTTTCCTGCTTTGGTGAGATTACCCAGCAACTTTCAATCACACCAATCAACACACATCGTAATCAGCAAAATACAACACCATTCAACCCCCAAACTTCACTCAAATCACAGGTACAACACCCCACATCACTATGTACAATCTTACCGCGAAATTTCCACACCAAACTTCAACACACCCCGCAATATCCACCAATAAAGCACATCCCCAAACTTATGAATTACCTTCCCTAATTGCTTTGAAAATTTCAAGAAAAGTGATGAAAGTTACCTTGGACGGTGTTCTTCAAAATTTTCTTATTCCTAGTGATGGATTGAGGCAATGAAATGAGGGTTGTTGTTTGAAATGGTTAAGGGTGCAAGGAATTGAAGTACTTTAGTTGTGATTGAGTTTAGTTTGTGGACGATTTTGAGTAATGGAGGCTGATTTCGTGGGTTTTGAAGAGAGGAAGGGTTTTGGGTTTTTGATTTGGAGAGGGGAAATCGAATTAGGGCTCTTTTAATTTCAGTTTTTCCGTCGCGGCACCACGGCCCTGAAATCGGCGCTGTGGATCCCAAACATCTGCGACCCTCTGAACTTCCGGCGTCGTGGCGCCCAAACTTCAGAGACCTTCTGGACTTTCGGCGCCGTGGCGCCAAACTTCCTGTGGCTTTCTGCATTCTCGGCGCCATGGCCCTCTGCTGGGCGCCGTAGCGCCGAGCCGATTTCCTTCCTCTCTCATGTTTTTCGTCCTCCACTTTTTAGCCTTGTACCTGTCATCACAACATGTAAACAATACCTTCTGTGAGACTGTTCTAACTAAAACTAAATTGCATAAATTTTAAAAACCTTGGGTTGCCTCCCAAGTAGCGCTGTCTTTAACGTCTTTTAGCTGGACGCAGGTTCTTTATCAAGAGGCATGGGGTAACTTAACCCCACAACCTACCCATTTCATAATCATTTTTCTCTTTCGCCTTCTGTTTTTCTTTTTCTCCTTTTCTCAAGAGAAGGTTTAGTGTTGCTCACTTATACTGGCGGACTGATTTCCTTTTCTTTGGCCTGTGCTGGCTCAACTGATGTGCTAACGGTGCTGATTGCAAAACACTTGCTTATGACTGGGGGTTCAACGATGTGTTTAAACACCTTGAACACCATCTCTTCATCCTCAACTCTGAGTGTCAGCTCGCCCTTTTCCACATCAATCAAGGCTCTCCCAGTTGCCAAGAATGATCTTCCCAAGATGATAGAGATTTCATCATCTTCCTCCATATCAAAGATGAGGAAGTCTGCAGGAAAGAAGAATTTTCCCACCTTAACCAATATGTCTTTCATTATTCCCCTGGGATGCACCACTGTCCTATCCGCCAACTGCAAGTTCACAGTGGTTGGTTTGGCTTCACCCAAACCCAACCTCTTGAAAACGGACAAAGGCATGAGATTTATGCTGGCCCCCAAATCACACAGGGCCCTGTTACATGTCACCCTACCATTTGCAAGGCAATGTGAAGCTCACTGGATCCTTAAGCTTGGGGCGGTTTCTCAGAAATGACATCGCATTCCTCTCACGATGCCATCGCCTCATACTCAGCTAGCTTCTTCTTCTTCCCAAGGATTTCCTTCATAAATTTGAAATAAGTAGGCATTTGCTCCAACGCCTCAATGAAAGGGATGTTAATGTGCAGCTTTATAAATACCTCCAAGAACTTGGAGAATTGCTTATCAACTGCTTTCCTTTGCAACCTCTGAGGGTAAGGAATCTTCTCTGTATTCCTCATCAGAATCGCTGGAGCCTTCTCTAAAATAGGGCGGTCCTCAGTAACCCCATCCTTCTATGCATCTACTCTCTGCTCAACTCTCTGTTCTACCACAAGCTGAGGTGTAGGCTATTCTAGCTGCTTCCCACTTCTCACTGCATCACCCGACATCGATCTCTGGATTCATCTCAGACATTAGGAAAAGTGCTGTGGCTCGTTATTTGCCATCTTTGCTACTGTCCCACTGCGTTTACAAGTTCTGATAGAGGACCTTGTCTGCCGTGAACCGGGTTTGTGAATTCGTAAGTGTCATAAGCGCCGCCGCAATTCGCCCGCTTTTCTTGCGAGCAGTGTCTTGAATCGCTGGGTAGGTGAGGCCTGGTTAAATGGTTGCTGATTCTGGTATTGGCCTCGGAACTGGTTCTGTTGCCCTTTATCACCCCTCCATGAAAAGTTAGGATGATTCCTCCACCCTGGATTGTAGGTATTTGAATAGGGATTGTTCTGGGGCCTTTGGTAATTCCCCACTGCCTGACATTATACTTGCTCAATAGGGATATTGTTGGGGTCTGCTGATGGGCACCTATCAAAGGTATGAGGACCCCCACATATCTCACAACTCAGTGGCATCTGAACTGCATTCACTGACACTGTGTTCTGCTGCAGTTACTTGGTTAAGAGAGCAACCTGTGCATTTAACGTTGTAATGGCATCGATCTCATGAACTCCTATCACTCTCCTTCCACTTACCCCTCTATCATCTGTCACATGGTTATTGGTGGCCATGTCTTCTAGCAAATCATGAGCCTCATGTGTTGTCTTCTTCATGAAGGTTCCACCTGCAGCTGCGTCAATGACGGTTCTTGTGGTCCCACTTAGCCCATTGTAAAAAATATGGACCAAATTCCACAGCTCAATGATATGATGTGGACACTTTCTCTGCAGATCTTTAAATCTCTCCCAAGCCTCATAGAGTGACTCTCCATCAGCCTGGTAAAAATTATTCAGCTCTCCTCTCAGCTTAGCGGCTTTGGACGGTGGAAAGAACTTTGCCAAGAACACGTGCCAACTCCCGCCATGTGAATATAGAATCAGAGGGTGAATTCAACCAAATTTTTGCTCTATCCACGAGTGAGAAGGAAAGAGCCTCGATCGGATATGCGTCGTCGATGAACGCCATTATACTTGAAAGTTGCACACAGCTCCAAGAAATTTGCTATGTGCATATGAGGGTCTTTAGATGGTAACCCTCCGAATTGAACTGTATTCTGCACCATACTCAGGATCGCAGGCTTGATTTCAAAATTATTTGCTCCTATTGCTGGGATCCTGATGCAAGTCTGTGCTCCATTCACCCTTGGCAGCACATAATCTCTCAATCTTCTCTCAGCTTGGAACTGTACCCTTTCTTCCACATCCATTGGTAACCTCTGGGGCACCCTCTGGTTAGGTTGATGATCACCTAACCCTTCATTCATTTCATTGTTATTCTGCAAGCCTCCCATTTCTATTAAGGACAAGATTCGTTTGTTTCTCCGGCTCTGCTTGCAAGTCTTTTCAATCTTTGGGTTGAAGGGAACAAGTGTATCTGCTCATCTTCTCATTCGCATAAACTAGATACCTGTAACAGATCAAAATCAACAAACGGATCACGGCGCACGGTTCCAAAATAAAATAAAATAAAAGAAAAATAAATACCAAATTAGAAATTAAGAATAGAAAGATTGATATTGAACTACGCTAATCCCCGACAACGGCGCCAAAAACTTGGTGCACGACTTATACACACGCTAAACGCAAGTGCACGTATCGTGACAAGTAATATAGTATAGAAGACCGAGTTATCATCCTCAGGGATTAGTGTCCAATTACCAACCTCTATTTGGTGACCGATAATTTGATGATTTGTTTATAGCTATGATTATAGATGCTAACTAAATTAATCTACTTTACTTCAGATATAGTGGAAATGGGGCTTCCAAATCTCCTCAACTATCCGCTCGCTTTACTCGTTAATGCAAATAATTATGGTTCTTCTTCTATGTTGAGATAGCAGGTTAACTAAGTCGTTTTATACTCCTGTTAAGGTAATATAAACACTCAACCCCAATGTAGAATCCTTCTATCTTTCGATGACAAGATTGACTACAAAGGAGGATTCAGAACAATAACCTATTAAGCTACACAAGTATCGGGGTACTTTCGTCCATGATTTAAACCTATGTTTATTCAACTATAGCATATTCACAATCTCCCCTTTCGGATTTCGATTAGAAATCATATAAGTGATGATAATTAGTGATCAATTAATTACAAGCAATCAAGACAATTATTGAATAAATCTCAACAATAACAAGAAGAAACCAAAATCTTACATTAATTCATAAAACGAGGTTCAAGTGATTCGACATGAAAAACCCTAAATTAAGTTAGTTCCTAGCCATAGACATGTCAAGAACTAAAATAGTATCCAACATATACTACAAAATAAATAAAATAAAATAAAGAACAAGAAATTACTCAAAAATAAGTCTCCAATCTTGATCTATGTTGTGATGAATGGTAAGGTGTGTTCTCCTCCAAATCTGACCTAAAAGGCCCTATTTATATCCTCAAAAACGTACAAAACCTTTTCCTCTTTCGCTTTGGCCCAATCTTATTCGGATTTGTCAATTTTTCCCGCTGGCCGCGCCAGAATCGTGGCGCCAATCTTCATGCTGAGTGCAGCTTGGCGCCGTGGCTCTGCTCTCGCCGATGGTCCAGCCAGCACGCTGCTTTCTCACCCGGGTTTCCAACTTTTTAGCTTTTTGAGCTCTAGAACATCTGTTTCTGCCCTCTATTCGCTCCTTCTCACCAATGTACCACTTTAAACTATTGTGACTCAAAAGAAAGAAAATCTATCCTAACACGACACATATTTGTGCAAAAATAGGCAAAAGACTAACTAAAAATGACTCAAAATGTGTATATAAAATACAACGATCAGTTGCATAGATCGCAATAAATATATAAATGCATTGAATCGGGTTGCACGGACCGCAACAAATATATAAATGCATTAGATCAGATTGAATGGACCGCAATAAATATATAAATGCATTTGATCGGGTTGCACGAACCACAACAATTATATAAATGCATTGAATCGGGTTGCATGTACCGTAATAAATATATAAATGCATTGGATCGGGTTGTACGTACCGCAATAAATATATAATATGTTATATGAGATAAAGCAGGGGTACTAGTTAAACTAAGTATTTCCTAGGACGAGTGGGGAGAAGATTTTGCACGTGAATATTTATTGGCTTATATACTGAAAGTGCTATAATATGTTTTTCACAACATGCTTATTATGTTATAATATGATTGTACTTAGAGCATTATGAGGTTACTTTGAATTGTAGGGCGATATTCTCACTCAGCCCCAGATGGTAGGGCTGACTCTTTTATCTAACATATTTCAGGAAAATGCGATAGAGGGAAAGCTCTGCAACAGGGCTAGCGATCGTCCTACAGCCTTATTGTCCCACCAATCCATTACTTCAGATTTTGTGAAAGTTATTCTGGATTAAGTAGGTTTGAAGAACCAAATTTTGTTATCTCGGGGAATGCCCCACGTGAGACTGTTTTCTTTAAGATTCAGATGTTTTTATTTTGTATTTGAACTTCCGTCGAGTCTAAAAAAATGTGTAGATGCTCAAGTATGGGCTCGTGCTTTCATTAAAGAAGTATATGATTATATATTTCTGCACCTAGATACATGTTTAATTTAGAAAGAAAAAAAATTAATGGTTCGTCTGGAATGGATAGTTGGCCCATGTGTCATCACGCCCTGAGGGAAGATTTAAGAAAAGTCAGGGCGTGACAAGTTGGTATCAGATCTAAACCAGGTTAGGAGATTCTATAAAAAAATTAGTTGGGTGTTTGAACGGTTACTTATTGCGACGGTGTGCGTGCCACCTTAGTAATAAGTGAATCAGATAACATCTTAAACAATTTCACTTTCTTCATACTCTCCTCGTGTCTATCTTAAGTATTTTCAAAGACTTGGTTCTCGTACTACTTCCTTCAAAGGATTGTGGAAGGGGATGTGCAACGCTAAACTAAATTTTTGAAGAAATCATTCTCCGATGTCACCACCGATGACGTTGGGGAGTTCAGAGTAGCATTTATTGAAAAGTATATGCCTAACACCCAAACAGATACGCTCAGACGTGAGTTTTAACAGTTGAAAAAAGGGGACCGTAGTGTGCAAGAATACGATACCCATTTCATGAGATTGTCAGCATACAACACACATATTGTTCCTATGGAAAGGGAGAAGGTCAAAAGATTTGTTTAGGGTTTAAACTCGAACCTGGCAGAGAAGGTAGTGGCATTAGCCAATGATCAGACTTACCTTCAGATCGTCGACATGGCTTTGAGAGTAGAAAATTTTGCTAAAGCAAAAAGAGAGTATTCGCAGAAGAGGCTTCGATCGTCAGGATTCTTTAATTAGAATCAGAACCAGAGGCTAGAGGGAAGTAGAGGTTCTTCAAAACTGAGCCAGTCAGTAGGCAGTCTCATTTCAGTCCCAATGGGCATATATGGGTTAATCCTCAAAGTGGCAAGGTCAAGGCCACCAACCCTAACACATGAGGTGACAAATCGATCTATAAGGTTTGTCAAAAAAAAATATGTTGAAGACTGTTGGTTCTCACCGAAAGGATGTTACAACTTCGGATAACCAGACCATTATGACAGGGATTGTAAGAGGAGAACCCAAACTCAGTTTTCTCATGGGAGGTCAGAAGCAATCACAGCTGCCCACAAAGGAAATCAGGGAAACTAGTCCCGATAGAGTCAGGGAGGTCAACAATCCTAACCGACTTTACGCTTTGCCCCAGAGGAATGAGACGGAGATATCTAATGCGGTAGTCACAAGTATTTTATTGGTCTCAAGTATTCCTGCACTTGTATTATATGACCCTGGCTCTACATTTTTGTATGCGTCGATGAATTTTGCTAAGAATCTACATGTAGAACCTTTCTATTTAAGTGAACCTTTTGAGGTCATGACACCAGTGGTGGGCCTCAATTTGGGTCTCTCGGGTGATTAAAACTTTCCATCAGAAGTAAATGGCACAAAAACAATAGCAGATTTAGTATTACTTGATATGGTAGACATTGATATTCTTTTGCGTATGGATTGGTTGTCAGTATGTTATGCCATGTTGGATTGCCGGCAAAAGGTTGTAAATTTATCTTTTTCCGGGGAATCAAAAGTTTTTGGGACACCCTCAAGTCGACTTATTTCCTATCTTAGGGCTCAAAAGTTATTAAGAAGTCGTGAAGTGGAATACTCTTACCTAGAATAATATAATGGATACCCGAAAAGTGTACTGTCCCTATTGTTCATTATTTTTCGGAGATTTTCCCTGAAGATCTTCCAGGCCTTCTTCCGGATAGATAAGTGGAGTTCACTATAAAATTAATTTTGGGTACAAGACTCATTTCTATTCCTCCATATCGAATGGTCCCAGCTAAATTGAGAGAGTTAAAAGAACAATTGAAGGATCTTCTGGATAAAGGTTTTATAAGGCCTAGTGTTTCCCCTTGGGGTACACCAGTCCTTTTTGTGAAGAAGAAAGACTGTTCACTCCGAATGTGCATCAATTATCGACAACTCAATAAGGTCACGATCAAGAACCGGTACCCATTACGAAGAATTAATGATCATTTTACAAACTTCAGGAAGCCAGTTATTTTTCCAAGATTGACCTCCGTTCAGGATATCATCAATTGAAAATAAATTCGGATGATATATCCAAAATAACCTTTAGAACTCGATATGACCATTATGAGTTCTTGGTCATGTCTTTCGGGTTAACCAATGCCCAACAACTTTTATGGATCTCGTGAACACAATCTCCAAACCATTCTTAGATTTGTTTGTGATTGTATTCATCGATGATATTCTAATTTACAGCAAGAGTGTTGAAGAACATGAAAATCATCTGAGGGTAGTGCTTCAAGTCTTAAAATAGGAGAAAACTGTATGCTAAATTTTCAAAGTGTGAATTTTGGTTGAAAATGTAGCCTTCTTGGGTCATGTTATGTCAAGGGATGGAATTATGGTAGACCCCCAAAAGATAGAAACAGTGAAGAACTAGCCAAGACCTACCACTCCGATAGAAATTAGGAGTTTTTTTGAGTTTGGCTGGATATTATAGAATATATGTAGAAGATTTGTCTAGTCTCACTGCTCCCTTGACCCAATTAACTCAGAAATCAGTTAAGTACCAGTGGTTAGAGGCGTGAGAGGTATGTTTTTAGAAACTGAAGGAGTTATTGACTACTGCACCAGTCTTAACTTTACCATCTGGACAAGAAGGATTCACAGTCTATTGTGATACCTCTAAGGTTGGTTTAGGATGTGTTCTGATGCGGTTTGGAAAAGTTATTGCGTATGGATCTCGACAATTGAAAATATGTGAGAAAAATTATCTAACTCATGACTTGGAATTGGTCGCAGTAGTGTTCGCCTTACGAATATGAAGACACTATTTATATGGGGTGCATGTAGATATATTTACAGATCATAAGAGTTTACAGTACATAATCACGCAAAAGGATTTGAATCTCCGACAAAGAAGATGGTTAGAGTTGCTTAAGGATTATGACCTTAGCATTCTTTACCATTCTGAAAAAGCTAATGTAGTGGCTGACGCCATCAGTAGGAGATCAATGGGCAATTTGGCCCACTTGACAATACAAAAGAGAGGTATTGTTCGTGAGGCACAAAAATTAGGAAAACTCGCGGTTAGTTTAACTAAGGTCGGTGAAGGTAGGGTGGTGGTGCATGATACCTCGCATTCTGCCTTAGCTTCGAAAATAAAAGAAAGTCAGTTTGAGGATATGGAGTTTGTTAGGTTTTGGGAGATGATTCAACAGGGAAAACCTTCACAGTTTACATTAGGGGAAAATGACGGTACCCTTCGGCCTAAGGTAAGGGATCTAAGAAGGAAAATCTTAGATGAGGGTCACAACACAAGGTATTCCATTAATTCAGGGTCAATAAAAATGTATCAGGATCTCAAGGTAAATTACTGGTGGGACGACATAAAGAGGGATGTTGCAGTTTGTCAGAATATGTCTTACGTGTCAGCATGTAAAATCTGAACATCAAAAACTCGACGGGCTACTTCAGGACATTGGTATCTCCATGTGGAAATGGGAGGTGATACATATGGATTTTGTGACTGGTTTACCAAAAATTTGAGAAGTTTATAATTCTATCTGGGTGATTGTAGACCGGCTTACAAAGTCAGCCCATTTCCTACCGGTCAATACTACATGTCAGGCGCCGCAGTATGCACAAATTTATTTAAAAGAAATAGTGAGGTTACACGGAATTTCATTACAAATTATTTTGGATAGGGGTTCCCAGTTCACCTCACACTTTTGGTAAAGTTTTCAACAGGACCTCGAGACAAAGGTTAAGTTGAGCACGGTTTCCATCCACAAATAGATAGACAAGCAAACTAACAATTCAAACATTAGAAGACATGTTGCGGTCTTGTGTGTTGGACTTTTGGGGGACCTGGTTTTACCATATATGTCTAATTGAGTTCACATATAACAACAATTTCCATTTAAGTATACAAATGGCTCCGTTCGAAGCATTGTATGGGCGAAAATGTAGATCTCCGTTTGGGTGGTTCGAGGTGGGCGAAACACTACAGTTCAGACCTGAAGTCATTCAAGAAACAAACGATAAAGTACAAATAATTCGGGAGCGGATCAAGATAGCTCATATCCGCCATAAGTCTTATGCGGATCATCGCAAAAGATACCTCAAATTTCAAGAGGGGAGAAAGTATTTTTAAAAGTTTCTCCAATGAAGGGAGTGATGCGATTTGGCAAGAAATGGAAGTTGAGCTCAATGTTTATTGGACCATATGAAATCTTACGAAGAGTGGGGAATGTGGATTACAACTAGCCCTTCCACAAGAATTAGAAGCGGTGCATCCGGTGTTTCATATGTCAATGTTACGAAAATACTTGCATGATTCAAGTTGGGCCATTCGACACCAAGACATAGTCTTGAACGAAGAACCTCAATATGATAAAATTCCGGTAGAAATACTGGATAGATAGACTAAGCACCTTAGGAATAAAGATATTGCTTTCGTGAAAGTCCTATGGAGAAAACACTCCACAAAAGAAGCAATCTGGGAAGTCGAAGACGCGATGAAAGACAAATATACATTCCTCTTTGAGTAAGGTAATGAAAATGGGTTAAGTTGTGTTTCATGTGTGTAAAATTTGCGTATCTATGTGCATGTATTACGACCTTATTCAGATTCGATGACGAATGTTGCTTAAGAAATGGAGAATGTAAAGTCCCAAAATAAAAAATAATAATAATAATTACTAAGACCCACGTTCCCCTCTCCCCAAAAATTCTCAACTAAACTTATCCCCCAATTCTCCTACTCATTCACGTACCTATTTTCATTAGCACACTTACACAAACATCACATACCCTGCTATATATCACACCATATAGATGTAAAAACACATTAGGAGAAGACATGAAACGTAAGAAAAAAACAATATGAGAGAAAAAAAAACAATATAGTTTTAGCAAAAGAGTTTGAGAGTGCGCAAGTTTGAGTGGTGGTTCTTGTCGAGTTCCGGTGACGACGTTCTTGCTGCTATTTTCAGTTAATTTACTACATACACACGAAGAAACTGTAAAATACAGAGAACAAACATAAAAATTAACTTTAGCAATTAAGGAGTTCCGAAAAGGTTTGGTTGGAATTTGAAAGTTCATTCGCGGTTACGAAGCAATAAAGGTGAGTTCTCTCACTCAAAATTTCTCGGTATAATCCCTTGTTTTGAGTTACAATACATGTTATAATATAATTCGGATGTTGAAATAATGATCGTGAATTTATTGCTAATATTTTATCTAGTAACTAGTTCGGGTCATGAAATTACAAACTATTTTCGCCGAGTTATACCTATTAGAATTGAATGAAATTTTACAGGATTGTACATCTCTCCTTCATGGTTATATTGAATCCAAGTGGGGATAAAACTGACATATGGTTTGAGAGTTATCGTAGTTTAAAGTTTTTACCTCGGATCGAATGAAATCCTGAAGGCAGAACATATAACAGAATAACTGTACATATTGGTGAAGAATATGAAGAGTGGTGCTGAATAAAAGTTCTATGTTTCTCTGTTTTCGACAGTTTGAAACTTTACAGAGATTAATCTGACTTACAGATAAAAAGTTACGATTATTTTAAGATTGTGTCTTGTTTTACAAAAATCTGACAAAATAGTTTTCCGAGAGTTGTTAAAATAAAATAACTGAATGTTTCGGTGAGGAATATGAACAATTGTCCTGAATAAAAGTTCTATATTTCTATGTTCTCAACAGTTTAAGACTTTACAGATATTAATCCGACTTACGGATAAAACGTTATGACTGTTTTAAGATTGTGTCTTATTTTACAAAAATCTGAAGAAATAGTTTTCTGAGAGCTGTTAAAATAAAGAACTAAATGTTTAGGTGAGGAATCAAAAAAGTTGGACTGAATTAAAGTTCTATATTTTTTTGTTCTCGACAGTTTGAGACTTTACAGAAGTTAATCCGTATTACATATAAAAAGTTATGACTATTTTAATAGTGTGATTTTTTTATAAAAATTTTGTCGAGACAGTTTCATTGGGTTGTTTCTTGTGTAAATATTGTCGCGCCTGATTTCGACCGAAGCCTGAACGGTGCTGCAACGTTTCTTGCGGTGATTCCTGAATTAAATCACTGTTTTAAGGAGTCGCCACCTAATAATTTGGGTGAATTAGGACACCTAAATGTTAACTAAGTAAAGTCAACATTAACTCCATTTTAAAAGTTCTGCAAAATTATGAGATTCTGGGTAAGGGTTCTCTATAATCCTAAAGGAAAGACGTTAGTCATCCTTTAAGATGCGCTAACTTGAGGTTATCCGGTAAAACTTAGGCTTAATCAATGTATAAAAATGCACGGTTTGAAAATATAAAGTTCAAGAAAAGATGTTGCAAATAATTGCTTGAAGTATATATTCTCCATAAAATTTGCCTGAGGTTTTGTTTAAAATGTGCACAAAAATGGTTTTATTTGAAAAGTATATTTTGTATGTAAAATTGGTTTTTGATAAGGATATGCATTTATGTGGAAAAAATATATAGTTTAGTCTGTTTGGTCTAAACTACTTAAGATCACATGTGACCAAACAGACTTCCAACTAGGTGCCAAATTAATCAAATAGTTCACATATGAATATGGTCTGTCCTAAACTGATACAACATGCATTTGTCCTAACCAAAAAGTCAACAAATAATGGTTATAACTAATTTTAAACATGTCAAACTAATCCATGGACAGCTTAATCACCAGTATCATAACTTATTGTAGTCATACATGATTAATTTAAGCTTAAGCTAGAAAAACAAACATTATTCTAACTGATCACACAAAAGATATGGGAACTAGATAATTTTATCTAATCAAAGGTACTTAATCAGTGGATGAATATTGTTACACCCCGTAATTCAAGGACATGTTTAAGAAAATGTACGTAAGGAATCAGGACTCTAAATTGGTACGAAAGACAAAATTGTTTTTCCGAAGGAAAATCTTCCGAACGTCGGAAAGGAAAAATATTCGTTGATGAGAATTGGATTCTCAAAATGCATTATTTGAGGAGTATGGAATTTATTAACATTATGGAATTTATTTTTACGGATTTGGTCACGTAGGGCCCACCCGAGAAATTTTACGTTTTGTGGGGCCCACGAGGGTTACGAAATTTTATGGACGAATGGGAGAGCGACACGTGTCCCCCCCCAACATAGGCTTGCACGAATTGGGCAAGGGTAAAATGGCCATTGACCAATGTAGATGATCAAGTCTTGACAAGCTTGAGATATTTGACTTAGTCAACTTGCCCACTTGTATAGATATTAAATATTCTTCATCCAAGCCACACAAATGTTGTAATATTGACCCTCAATTGTATTATATATACACACTAGTAGCAAGACTAGTCTTCAACACTTAGAAAAAATTGAGAAACTTTGAGCTAAGCTAAGTGAGCTCTCGGATTTGAGTATTCCCACACAAAAAAATTTGCAATTGTGGTTCATTATTCACAAGACTTTAACCCAAGGTTCCTAAGGGTATTGTAAGGATATCTCAATAGAAATATCTCGGAAAGCAGCGTTTTCCACGTTAGTCATGAGTGAAAACCTAAGTCGTTTTCATAAGTTTTGATTGGAAATAGAAGAGAAGTTGTTTGTGAACTTCTAAGGGCTTCAAATAGCGGATTGGAGCGTGAAGGAGAGGAGCTAAGAATTGCTAAGGAGCGACTTTGAATCTTGGAATTTTATAAGGGCTTATCAAGGTAACAATCTTGTCGTTAAGTGATTAAAGATTACTTATTGTTGTAGTTATGTATATAAACAAGCATGAGATGTATATTTTGAAGTTTGATAAGTGTTATGAATATTGGAACCACTAATCCGAAACTAGCATGATTAGCCTTTGAGATTACAATTCAATTTGATTATTAGTTTAGTCGTCGCATGTTATATAAAGAAGGAATTGTAGTTGTTAAAGTTGTTTACGACTATATAACATGTTAGACTTACCAACTTGGATTGAAAAATAATTGGAAAGGACTTTGTGTTGTTGTATATGTTAGCCGAGAATGGCTTTGGATATTGAACTACTTGGTATTAATTATGGGGCAGAATTTTACACGTATTGTAAGGTGTGTAATCCCCTTTGATTGGTTGATGTGTTGAGCCTTAAATGTGGCATGTTGGTTATTGATTTTCGGGCCTTGAAAAATGTGGAAAAGTACGTAGAAACAAAGGAAGTGCTGCCTGATTTTCCGTAGAATAAGAGACCGTATACTTAGTATCATTCTACGTTAGAAACTAGAAGTTGATAGTCGTGTTGTGGCCATTATAGGTTGACAATTCTACGTGCGGCGTATTTGACTTAGCTTGTGGATTAAGCCGAAAATGTATGTGAACCATCTCCTCTTCTTCTAGCATGATTCCTTATGGTAAAGAAAGTAAATCCTACTCCTTAAATGATATACTCCTTGATTGTACTTGGATTGCCTAATATAGAAGTTGTTCTATGTACTTCCTTGATTGTACTTTGGATGTTTAAATTGGAAGTTGTTATAATCCATCCCCTTGATAATAGTTGGATTTTCAAAAGTGAGAGTTGTTTTACTTGAAGTACTTAGAGTCTTAAAAAGGAAGTGGTTTCCTAATCTCTTGGATAGTGCCTTAGTTCCCAAAACCTAAAGGTTGTTATAACGGCTTTAGGGGAGTCAAAGGAGTGATTTACTTAATTGATTTAAAAGAGGAGAAATGACATGATTTAAAAAGAAGTAACTTGTTTTAAAGGTGTGAGTTACTCGAGATTTGAAAGTGTAAGCTACTTGATTTCTAAAGTTAAGAGACTTAATTTCTAAAGATAAGAAACTTGATTTCTAAAGTTAAGAGACTTGAAGTATTTTGAAAGTTAAGAAACTTGATTTGAAAGTATATGATACTTGGTTTTAAAAGTACAAGTCTCTTGGTTATAAAAAGAATGAATTTGTCTAATACATAAAGAATTGTAACGGCTTTATGGGAAGTTAGTTATAACGGCTTTATGAAAGGTTAAAAAAGTGGTCTATTTTGATTTATAGGCATGAGTTGCCTAGGTTGTGAAATTTGAAGTTACTTGGTTTCAAAGCCTTGAAATGAATTTTTAAAGGTGTAGTAACTTAGTTTGAAAAATAGACATGCCTTGATACTACGGGTGTTAGTATCTTGAGGTTTTATATAAAAATGAGGCTTTTGAAAAGAATGGACGTACGTAGTACTTTGGCTTGTTTAAATGAGAATTTTTCTATGTGTGCCTTGATAGTACTTTGGCTTGTTTAAATGAGAATTATTCTATTTGTGCCTTGATAGTACTTTGGCTTGTTTAAATGGGAATTATTCTATGTGGGCCTTGATAGTACTTTGGCTTGCTTAAATAAGGATTACTCTTGGTTTGTGTAAAAAAAAAGAAGGCATGGTAATTGTCTTGGTTTATGTAAAAAAGAAAGACATGGTAATTGTCTTTGTTTGTGTAAAGGCATGATATTGTCTTGGTTTATGTAATAAAGAAAGGCATGATATTGTCTTGGTTTGTGTAAAAAAGGAAAGACATGGTGTTGTCTTGGTTTGCTAAAATGATGGTTTATTCATTTTATAAATAAAGGTCAAGAATGGTTTGCTTGCATGAGTTGCTCATATAGACATTCGTGCAAGTGTCGTATTTCCACATCTCCGCGTCCCTCCATAAAGGGTCGGCAACTTGGTTCAAGAGATATCATGGAGTAGCTCCCCATGGTGGTGAGTGGTACACACTCACGGCGGGTCGGATAGACTCGGGAGGGTTAAATTCCCGGGATATATAAGTCATGGATTAGCTATCCGTGATGAGAGTATCGTGTACCGATGACTCATTGCGGGTCCACATGACCTATGCGGGTGAAATAGTCTCTTGCGGGTGAAATAGTCATATGATAGGTTGCATTATAACACAGAGGGTGGTTGACCCTGGCACTGGCACGACCTTCATGTTTTGAAATGGTAGTGATTTCAATAATGAAAGGGTGCAGTGTGTTTATGACTTAAAAGTGGAACAGTTAATCTCATTGTTAAAGGCATAACTTAAAAAGGTAACAATGATTGCATTACTCTCATGATTGCAAGGTTTAGTGTGCCGTTGTTTTGAGTTATCATACTTGCTTCATGTTATATGTGGACTGTGTGATTTCCTTTACAGTACTTATTGTTTCATATACTTGGTACATTTTTCGTGCTGACCCCCTTTCTCGGAAATTGCGTTAAATCTTGCCGCAGTTTAGATCTTGATTTGGTGATCTGCGGGTGTAGGACCCTTGCTCAGAGTTTTTGGATAGCTCCATCTGTTCAGGAGTTTATCATTTTGGTATAGATCCTTCATACAGACTATGTATAGTTATGGGTACGGCGGGGCCTTGTCCCGTTGATGCGCGATTTATACCCACGTTAAACGCAAGTGCACGTATCGTGACAAGTAATATAGTCTAGGTAAGACCGAATATCGTCCTCAGGGACTGGTTTTCAAGTACCGATTATCTATGCTTTAGTTTCTATTTGGTTAACGTTAATTGAGTTGGAATTCTAAACTAATAATGCAGGAAAACTAATTATGAAAATACTTTGATTTAAATCAGTTATGATGGCGAATTAGGGCTTCCAAGATCATCAACTATCCACTCTATTCAATCTTTAATACAATTAGACTAACTTCTTCTTCTACGTTAAGATAGCAGGTTAACTAGACCGTTTTATACTCCTGTTAAGGTAATATAAACACTCAACTCCAATGGAGAACCCTTCTACCTTTCGGTGACAAAATTGACTACAAAGGAGGATTAAGAGCAATAACCTATTAAGCTACACAAGTATCAGTGTACTTTCGTCCACGATTTTAACCTATGTTTATTCAACTATAGCATATTCACAATCTCCCCTTTCGGATTTCGATTAGAACTCATATAAGTGATGATAACTAGTGATCAATTAATTATCAAGCAATCAAAGAAATTATTGAATAAATCTTAAATAAGTGAAGAAGAAACCAACTAATGTATTAATTCATGAATAAGAGTTTCAAGAGAATCACAAGGAAATCCCTAATAAAGTAATTAGCTCCTAGCCATAGTCACGCTAAGAACTAATACAATCTCAATACATGAACTGAAATAAATAAAGCAAAAGAAACAATACTCAAGAACAAGTCTCCAAGCCTTCTAGCATCCAAGGATTGTGTTGTGAAATATTTACAAGACGGAATGAAATGGTGGATGGAGAATGGAATTGTCAAGTGTGGGATGGAATGTGGAATGGTATGGGTGATGGATGGATTGTAGAATGGTATGAATTCTTCTAATGATGTAGAGACTATTTATAGCTCAAGAATCCTTTAGGTAAAGAGTTAGGGATTATGTAGGTAGGAAAAGTTATGGAATCCTTTTAGGTAAAGGGTTAAGGAAAAGTTATGGAATCCTTTAGGTAAAGGGTTAAGGAATATGTAGGTAGGAAAAGTTATCCCTTTTGGACTCTGAAAACGTGTCAAATTCGGCCCAAAACTCAGAAATCCCGCGCGTCGCGTTCGCAGAAGCTGGCGCCACGGCGCTAAAACCTGATCAAATCATCTTTACGAACATTCAGTACATGCGCCTGAGGCATTTTTCTGGCGGATTTTCGTTTCGTTGTCCTTTTTTCGTCCAGTCTTCGTCTGATTTCTTTTATACTTCTCGGGACTTCTTAGACTTCATTTATTGGCCCCTTTTAGTGTGCAATTCCATCTCAATTTATCTCATTTCCTCTTCTTTTCGTCATTTCTCCATTTCCGACCGCTGTGACACAAAAGAAAGGAAAACGACTTTAATACTATACTAAACATAAACAAAATGAGTAAAATACTAACTAAAAATGACTCAAAAGGTGTATATAAAATACATCGATCACCCGTCATATTTCAGTAAAACTCTTAGAGGTCTTTATTCATATGTGGGATTGGACTCGTGTACAGTGTAGTGCCTTTTTATTATGTATATTATATGGCAGCCTTGTCGGCTTTGCCCTTGCATGTTCGTTGGTTTAAAAAAAAAAACGAGGTGTTATTTAATTCCGCGGTTTAATTGTGTTATTAAGGTAGGAGGGTGCCCAGGTAGGGCACCAGTCACGGGCCCGGGGTTCGGGGCTTGACAAATATACTGGCCAGACAGGGTATCCCTACTCTTCACAGACATAAAATGATTCAAGGATCAAGATAATATTGACATAAGACATTTTCATACTCAGATAACCAGCATACTGGTATGGTAACTAAAAGACTTAAAGGATGTCACATGATATCAGGAGGACAAAATCACCAAGACAAATAGAATGAACAGATCGTCGCTTTAAAAGAAAATCTGAAAATTGGATATGAACCTAACATAGCATGTCTAAATATTAATGGCCAATAAGGAAGGTAAACAAGCCATTAGACAGTGACAAACATCAATGAGAGCACTTCATTATCAATATCCTATTCCTTCCAGCAAATGAATACAATAAACATAAATCTATTTGGTGATTTAATAAGCATATACATACCTAGATTAGAGTAAAAGGGTTTCTTTCTCTGAGTTTTATAAACGAGCCCTGATTTTGTAGAATTCGAGTTGAGAGTAAACAATAAGATTTCTTTGGGTTTTTGTTCTTGATTTCCTCCAACAGAAAAAATTGATTATGTAACACAACCCAAAGGGGTTGTATTTATACCGAATTTGGCACCCCTCACCTGTCACGACCCGACCCCGGGCCCGCGATGGTGCCCTACCTGGGCACCCCTTTCGGTATACATCAGGGAATAGCAGCGGAATATACACAACTGATAAAAATGCTCAAACATAAAATAGCAACATGCTAGCCGATAAGGCCACCTTCCGTAAGCTATACAAATAAAACAGTACATTTTCTTTTCTTTTCTTTACAACCCAATCCACAATGTGACTACAGACCTCTAAGAATAACAACTCTGGCGGGACAGGGCCCGCCATACCCCTGAATGTACAACAACCGACAATACCAGGGATAAGCCTCCGGAATAAAGGAGCTTCTCAATAGCTGAACAGTGATCCTAAGAGCGAGGATCGACAGCACTGTACTACATGCGGCGTAAACGCGGCCGAAGGAGGTCGATGCAACATGTACCAAATATGTGGCCTGAAATGCGTAATGAAATCATAAGTCTATAATAAAGCGGAGACATGTATGATAACTCGATTAACGATTACGGTGCCTTACTAACAATGAGAGTAACTAGGAGTATCGTCTGACATAAAAATAGGAAGCTCGCGATCAAAGTAGAACCATCCGTCCAGCGGATCATTAAGCAATCCTACTCGTGACTATTTCACCGCATAGGTCGTGCGGACCGCGTGGTATTCCTCGCGTAAGTACCGCCCGCGTGAGACTATTTCACCCGCGTAAGCCCATGGGACTCGCGTGAGGTATTCGCCGCGTCGTGGGTAGAAAATCCACGGAAGCAGTGGTATAACTATCTGGGGGATTCACCCCTCAATTATACTCTTACCCTGAAGCAGGTGGTATAACTATCTTGGGGATTTACCCCTCAGATATACTCTTACCCTGGAGAAGGTGGTATAACGATCTTGGGGATTTACCCCTTAGATATACTCTTTACTATCTCAATGGCCATACATAACATAAGCCCTGCGGCTTATCATACATAACATAAGCCTTAAAACATACAATAAATAAGCAAGTTAAGAAATCCCAACTTCTTATTAGTCTTATTCATATACACTCATTTTAGTTTACTTAAGGCACTAACATGACATTATAAATCCGGGAGTTTAACCCAAAGTACTACGTACTTCTATTCTTTTAAATGACTCATTTTCAAATAAAACTTCCAAGATACTAATAATCGTAGTATCAAGTCATAACTACATTTTAAGACAAGTCACAATACCTTTTTAGAAAATACATTTTCGGGCTTCTAAATCAAGTGACTTCTTTCTTTTAAAACCTTAAGCAATTGATGCCTTTAAATCAATTTGCCTTTCGTTATTTCAAGTAATTTAACATACTTAAATTACTTAGAGTAAACCACTCTTTTTTTATCTTTCCATAAAGCTATTATAACCAACTTCCCATAAAGCCGTTATACTAGCTTTATACATTAGCAACTTACATACTTCTTTATAACCAAGAGACCTAAACTTTCCAACAAAACAAGTATCAATAATACTTTCAACATACTTAAAGTCTCTTAACTTTTGAAAACCAAGATATCCTTAATATTTAAACAAGTGAGTTAACTCCCTAACTCAATCAACTTGGACATTCTTAAAATAAGCCAAGGATATCAAATGGACCCAGATTGTCAAAATCTTGTACGTCTACCGTACTATACATTTACAACTTATTCATGCTCAAGAGATAAGAAAGTTCCACATACCTCTTCGGTTTAATCCACTTGCTAAGTCCAATTCACCGTACGTAGTATGTCAACCTATAATGACCATAACACGTCTATTAACTTCTTACTTTAAACGTAGAATATTTCAAGTGCAAAGTCACTAAATTCTACGGAAAATCGGACAGCACTTCTTTTATTTCTACATACTTTGCCACCTTTTTCAAGGCCGAATTCAATAACCAAACACGCCACATTTAAGGCCCAACAAAGTAGTTAACAATAGGGGATTACACGCTTAATCAAGACATGTAAAATTCCGCCCAATATATAACAAACTAGTCTAAACTCTGATGTCAATTCGTGATTTGGGCAACAATACCAATTCTTCTTCCAATTTCTTTTCAATCCAAGTGGTTTAATATAACATGTTATCTAGCCACAATTGATTATAACTACTACAATCCTCAAATAGGTAAACATGCGATGATTCTAATTATCGACTAATTTGTATTTCAATTTCAAATGGCTTAACATGTCATTTTCGGATTTGAGCTTCCAAATTTCCATAACACTTATCAATCTTCATAACACATATCACATGAGCATTTCTAACTTATAATAACATGGAATCTTTAATTACAAAAGTAAGACGAAGATTATACCTCATTTAGCCCAAAAATGCTCCAAGATTACAAGTCGATCCTTAGCAACTTTAGCTCATCTTTTTGAAATTCTTCTTCCCGCTAAAATCATCTCTACTAATCCCCTACAAGCTTGCCAACATATTTCCTTCTTGTTGCCTTTCCAAAAATCTCATTTAGGCCTAGGGTTTTAACCATTTGAGAGAGAAGAGAAGAGAAGATTTGGGTGAAGTCTTGCAAATGATTTAAATCTAGCAAGACATGTCTTATATAGCCTTTATCTTGTTCCACAAGTTGGGGGGACACTTGTCACCCACCCAGGGGTCCTTTACAACAAATATCTTATATTTTTACCCTATTTCCGCAAAAATCCCGCCCCGGCGCCGCGGCCCTGCAGCCGGCACCGCTGCGCTGCAATTTCAGATAATTTCAGGCTTTCCGGCGCCAGCTGTTGACATGCGCGAGACCTGTCTGTTCTGTCAGCCAATCTTGTAACGTCCATAACTTTCTACTCCGATGTCCTATTGTGGCGGTTTGTTGCGTTGGAAACTAGACTCAATGAAATTCATATTGGGCTTTTGAAACACCTAAAAACCCTAATTATACTAGGAGATATACTGCTTCCAAGTTGACTGAAAAACTGTCAATAAATATTCTGCCAACTTTTTTTTTTCTTTTTCCAACTTCGAATCTTATTTCCTTTAAATGCGTTCTCATCTCATCCTCTTGGAATTACGGGTGTAAAATTCTTCCCTTAGAAACATTCGTCCCGAATGTTCTTTGAGTCAATCTAAGCGGATATTGGCATAGTCCTCGACTACGCTGACGTAATCACACTTGCCACACTGCCACATAACAATACTTATGCTACAACGTCGACCTGAACTCCAGTGTCGGCGTCGGTTATGCGCATAAAGTTTCTGCGACTCTAAGCTTACTAATACTCTTTCGGATAAGCCGCCTTATCCACGGCCCGTGAATCAAGTGCGGACCAAATAAGCGAACCTCGCCTATGTCGAACCATCCAATGGCGATCTACACTTTCTTACATACAAGGCCTCATACATTGCCATCGAATGCTTTGGAAGGGTATACATTATCGTCGTAACACAACAAGAGGCAATTAACCCTCCCGGTATCTCTGAACTCAAGAACACGGCCCGCCACCTATCGCTCAGTACACGGATAGAATGCTGCCTGCTGGCCGTCGGTCACGAGGGTGTCATAGCAACCGAGACTCACTGTGTCCCTAAAACCTTACGAAAAACCTCCGAAGTTATCATGTCGAGCTCATCGTGTGACATCATAAATGTAGGAACCCGTGCGATCTCACAATCCCCGCTATCTGACTAGCATAATCCTCGGTAGAGTAAGTGGTCCCAATCAGGAAGAACACGGCCAGGTTTCGCGACCTATTTACCGTGACCCAGGGAGTCGCACTTCCTCTGAGTACGATGCCACCCTGTCACAAGATCCATTTTAATTACCTCCCATATCTAAGTCGGGATCTAAATCGCCTGCAATAGCCCACTGGGCTTCTGGTGCTCAACCATGACCTGCTACAAATTCGGACACTAAGCAGTAAACTCTGCTATGCCTCTTTTCCGGTCATCTTACCCATACATACCTCTGAGGTCACGACACCACTTAGTCGGCCTCGAACAATTTGAGCAATAAGCACTGTACGCCTCCCCTAAAACCTGCTGACTAGTCCTGCAACACCGGGTACACACAATCTATCCTCATATCACAGCACCTCATCCGGTGCTACTCAAACAGGCTCTTCTCTTCTCGGAGCCGGTATCTCGATCTGCGTATCATAGCGGATCCTCATCACATCGCCTCTTTACCTCCTCAACGACGGAAGACTTCGGCAACCTCTCGGATCTAAACTTCATTAACCTTGAAACAAATAATCGAACCCTGGCTCGATGGCGATGAATCTCACGGACGCGTCACATCTGTCGCTTCCCAGTGGCGGACTACGCCAGATCCGCGACAAAGAGTATACAGTATCGTCTTGCTTTCCCGGATGGTATAGGATATCAATATCACAATCCTTGAGTAACTCTAACCACCATTCTTTGTCGCAAATTCTCGCCTCGATCTGCGGATATACATGAGGCTTTTGTGGTTTGCACAAATATCCACGTGAAATGCAGTATACGTCGTTCCCGAATCTTGAGGCACGATTTAGCTGCTGCCGGACTCTAAATCGTGAGTGGCGTAATTTCCTTTCTGCTTCCCTAACTCTGGAAAACATAGGCTCTATCCTTATCGGGTTGCGTCGGCACAACCTATTGACACCCAACGTGTTATCATAATAACTTAACCTCTAGTCTCACGGGAGGGGTTAGAAGCTATGATCGTGGTCAACTTATCTTCCAATAACTGAAAGTCTTTCTTATTCCTGTGAAATATTCGGGTATCCTTAATCTCACTTTTGGTTCCTGTTTCCCTTTCTCTGTTGCAACCAAACTTGGTCACTAACTTAGAATTGATTCTTTTGCTTGCCTCCTGGCTAAGACTTCCTGTCAATCATAATTTAGGGGGGGGGGGGGAGATTTCCTTGATCTCGTCAAGTAGTAACCCGATGCTACCACCTTTCCTCGAGGTGTTCTTACTGCCCATTATTTACTAATGGTCTTACACTAGTATGAGGTAATCATATCTCGTGCAACTTACATAACCATAGTCGTATTCTCCTTTATCATTCCGGCCATATCCTTACCTTAGGCTTATTATTAGCAAAAGTATTTCTATCTTGATTCATAATCGTACAGTTTCATACAAGCGTGCAACCTGCATTTATATATTTACGATACTCCTACGACCCAATTAAATGCGTCGTTCTTAATTTCCCAACACAACACTTTTCCCGGTTATCCCGGTTGTAACCTATGGTATGGCGATCATCAAGACTTTACGATCTCGTATCCTTCGTCTAACAACATGGGTACACGACGATAATACGTAAATCTGTCCTTTTCGTAGGGAGAGAACTTATCTCCGCCTTAAACTTTCCTTGGAGTCACAACCACAATCACGGGGTCTCTCGCGGTCGATAAATATCTAATCATCACGCACCACCTTAAAGTCATGTAGATTTTCAAAACCTACCAAAGATGCCCTCGACTTTCTGTAGCGACACTCGTACTTATTTTATTCATGCCTTGCACACTTTCTGAAATATCAGGAAGGTCGTGGCCACGACCGCCACAAACCAACTCCAAGTACCTCGAGGGCACTTAACATAAATTCCTTCAAATTCAATTATTACTTACTTTCTGCGTCAATTTACCTCGAATGAACAAGTCACGGACTTATTAAAATCAACAATGTCAAAGAAGTAAGGATAATTCACGGTTACCACCACTTCTCTTCCTTTCCACTCGATAATGACTACGGAGGCGTGCGAATCAATCTCTCTTATGTAGTCCACGTTGACATAACAAGAGGCCAACTAGTTCGTACTCATAATGACCTCGGCGTCTGTCATACGGCTCGCTAGAGTGCGCTAGGGTCAACGGCTGTATCGTTACTGGTAATTATTATCTACCGCTTAGCTACCACCCAACACTCTCGGGTGTAGTCACCATGAAAGGTCTCATGGATTCAGGCTCCATTTCTTTACACTTGGTTGCTCTCTTTTTTTTTCACTGGTCGTACTCTTTCCGTACTTCCAAACTTATACTAGCATACGTACATAGCCTTCATACTGATTCGGGCCTCCCATCTTTGGAGTTACTATTCTAAACAACATAAGACCATTTCCGGCTCTGACACCCTGGTTCCGGTGGAACACGTCCACGAACCCGTAAAGCGATTAACTAGACTCGGGCTTGTACCTCGTGACCTGTCGCGTGGCGGGACTACTATCAATGATCCCGTGCGGGTACACTAACTTCTCGTATACTATAATCGGGTTATGCTTGTCCAACAACCATACTTACTCCATACGGATCTCACCCGTACCATTCTCGAAATCCATTTCGTAGCTCGATCTATTAACATAGGCTTCCATTAAGTCCTTAATTAACCTCTTAAGGGTCCATTTCATTCTCACAACTCATCATCACCTAATTATCTCAAATTAGCACGTAAAACCTTGATGAGAGTTCATGCTTATTCATACCTTCCGGTATTTATTTAGTCCTTACCAAACACGGTAATCTAAAATCATCTAAGCAACACATATGTGACCCCATACATAAATCTGTATAGTTGTATGTCCCAATACCAACTATATTACAAACATTACCAACGGATACGCAATCCATAATCTTTCGTGGAGTCACTCTTTGCCTTTCGTAGGCTAAACAACATAACTTGTTAGGGAGAGAGCGACCACAACCACACTCTGTCATCGCGCGATCTTAGAGTGAGAAGAATGGAAATCAATCCTAAATGTCCTGCGACCTCACGATTATAGATGTGGTGCCTGACACCGATAATCGAGACTCTACTAGACACGCGGTGCGTAGACACTTTTCGAGGACTAAGCGCTCGATACCACTTTTGTCACGACCCAGGCCGGGCATGGCTGGTGCCCTACACAGGCACCCGCTGATATACATCAGAGAATAGCATCGGAACATACACAACTGATAAAAATGCTCAAACATAAAATAGCAACAGGCTAGCCGATAAGGCCACCTTCCGTAAGCTATACAAATAAAACAATACATTTTCTTTTCTTTTCTTTACAACCCAATCCACAATGTGACTACAGACCTCTAAGAATAACAACTGCGCGGGCGGGGCCCCGCCATACCGAATGTACAACAACCGACAATACCGGGGATAAGCCTCGGAATAAAGGAGCTTCAATACCGATAGCGATGATCCTAGGCGAGAATCAACAACATGTACTCTACTGCGGCGTAAACGCGGCCCGAGGAGGTCAATACAACGTGTACCAAATATGTGGCCAGAAATCTTGTAATGAAATCATAAGTCTATAATAAAGCGGAGACATGTATGATAACTCGATTCTGATTACGGTGCCTTACTAACAATGAGAGTAACTAGGAGTATCGTCTGCAACATAAAAATAGGAAGCTCGCGATCAAAGCGAGAACCATCCGTCCGCGATGTCATTAAGCAATCCTACTCACGGGACTATTTCACCGCGTAGGTCGTGCGGACCGCGTGAGGTATTCCTCGCGTAAGTGTACCACGCGTGAGACTATTTCACCGCGTAAGCCCATGGGACTCGCGTGAGGTATTCGCCGCATCGTGGGTAGAAAATCCACGAGCGGTGGTATAACTATCTTGGGGATTCACCCCTCAATTATACTCTTACCATGAAGCAGGTGGTATAACTATCTTGGGGATTTACCCCTCAGATATACTCTTACCCTGGAGAAGGTGGTATAACGATCTTGGGGATTTACCCCTCAGATATACTCTTACCCTATCTCAACTGGCCATCATACATAACATAAGCCCTAGGAAGCATAAATACATAAGCTTATAAGCACTACATCTGATAAATAAGCAAGTTAAGAAATCCCCCTAACTTCTTATTAGTCTTATTCATATACACTCTCATTTTAGTTTACTTAAGGCACTAACATGACATTATAAATCCGGGAGTTTAACCCAAAGTACTACGTACTTCTATTCTTTTAAATGACTCATTTTCAAATAAAACTTCCAAGATACTAATAATCGTAGTATCAAGTCATAACTACATTTTAAGACAAGTCACAATACCTTTTTAGAAAATACATTTTCGGGCTTCTAAATCAAGTGACTTCTTTCTTTTAAAACCTTAAGCAATTGATGCCTTTAAATCAATTTGCCTTTCGTTATTTCAAGTCATTTAACATACTTAAATTACTTAGAGTAAACCACTCTTTTTATCTTTCCATAAAGCTATTATAACTAACTTCTCATAAAGCGTTATACTAGCTTTATACATTAACAACTTACATACTTCTTTATAACAAGAGACTAAACTTTCCAACAAAACAAGTATCAATAATACTTTCAACATACTTAAAGTCTCTTAACTTTTGAAAACCAAGATATCCTTAATATTTAAACAAGTGAGTTAACTCCTTTCAATCAACTTGGACATTCTTAAAATAAGCCAAGGATATCAAATGGACCCAGTTGTCAAAATCTTGTCGTCTAGTACTATACATTTACAACTTATTCATGCTCAAGAGATAAGAAAGTTCCACATACCTCTTCGGTTTAATCCACTTGCTAAGTCCAATTCACCGTACGTAGTATGTCAACCTATAATGACCATAACACGTCTATTAACTTCTTACTTTAAACGTAGAATATTTCAAGTGCAAAGTCACTAAATTCTACGGAAAATCGGACAGCACTTCTTTTATTTCTACATACTTTGCCACATTTTTCAAGGCCGAATTCAATAACCAAACACGCCACATTTAAGGCCCAACAAAGTAGTTAACAATAGGGGATTACACGCTTAATCAATACATGAAAAATTCATCCCCAAAATATATAACAAACAAGTCTAAACTCTGATGTCAATTCGTGATTTGGGCAACAATACCAATTCTTCTTCCAATTTCTTTTCAATCCAAGTGGTTTAATATAACATGTTATCTAGCCACAATTAATTATAACTACTACAATCCTCAAATAGGTAAACATGCGACGATTCTAATTATCGACTAATTTGTATTTCAATTTCAAATGGCTTAACATGTCATTTTCGGATTTGAGCTTCCAAATTTCCATAACACTTATCAATCTTCATAACACATATCACATGAGCATTTCTAACTTATAATAACATGGAATCTTTAATTACAAAAGTAAGACGAAGATTATACCTCATTTAGCCCAAAAATGCTCCAAGATTACAAGTCGATCCTTAGCAACTTTAGCTCATCTTTTTGAAATTCTTCTTCCCGCTAAAATCATCTCTACTAATCCCCTACAAGCTTGCCAACATATTTCCTTCTTGTTGCCTTTCCAAAAATCTCATTTAGGCCTAGGGTTTTAACCATTTGAGAGAGAAGAGAAGAGAAGATTTGGGTGAAGTCTTGCAAATTGTCGCGCCCTTTTTCGACCGCGACTTTTATTTTCTAACTCCTGCTTAAATAAAAGGTTAGAAAAATAAATAACAAAATGCTAAAAAGGTTTAAAAGGGTTTTAAAAAAAATGCTAAAAGGATGCTCAAATTGCAAAAGAGTGCTGAAGTTTAAAAGGGTGCTAAAAGGCTAATGGGTTGCTAGAATGCTAAGGGTTCGCGGAGTCGCAACCTAATTAATTGGGTGAATTAGGACACCTAAATGTTTAACTAGTTTAAAGTAAAACATTAACTCCATTTTATGGTCTGCTAAACTTAGTGAGATTCTGGGTAAGGGTTCTTTATTAATCTAGAGGGAAGGGGTTAGGCACCCTCTAAGATCCGCTAACTTGCGGTTGTCCTGCCAAACCTAGGGTAGTTATTATATTTTAAAAAATGCAAAGTAAAAGATCTATAAAAAGTGCAATGTTAGAAAATAAAGTGCTAAATGTTAAAATATTGCTAAGTAGTTAAAAAGGTTTTAAAATGTTGGAAGATGTTTAAAGGTGCTAAGAGGTTAATTTTAAAAGTAAAGGGTGTTAAATATTAACGTGGTGCTTAAAATGCTAAAAAAGGTGTTAAAAATGAAGGTGCTAAAGGTATGAAAGGGTGCTAGAATATGAAAGTGCCAAAAGATACTAAAAGTGCAAAAGGTGCTAAATGCTAAGGTTTTTAAAGGGCTAGAAATAGGCTAAAGTATGCTAAGGTGCTTTATGGACTAATTATGTATACTGCTAGCTAAACTAATCTTGCTTAACCTACGTGTAGTATAAAATGTTTAAGATGATTTTTTGTTGAGAGTTTAGGAAGACAATTATTATGGGTTTAATAAGAAACAAATTGTTGATTTTATAAGGCAAGTTAAATCATTTAGATTGCTTTGGTAAAATTTAGATATAATACTCGTAAAAGACGCGCAAAGTAGAAATGCGTTTCCAATTATAAATTACCTTCCCCTTATGCGTTCGAAATGCTAATTGCTCTTGGTTTCCTATTAATTACAAAGTTATAAATTACAATAACAAATAAAGTAAGATAAGGAAGAGATAAGAGAGCGAGGATTGAAAGCGGATGACCAATCTATTTGTTTGTCTAGGAATGGCGAAGAGGACTCGATGGATGTATATGCATGCCTTTCGTTTGCCACGGCGAGTCGTTATGAGACTCTTTGTTGCTCCGGTACGTGCCATGTAAAATAAGAGAAGATAAAGAATTAGTATATGTCCAAATTTATCAAATAATGCAAGTAAATAAAAAGCATTCATGTGAATTTAAACCTATATATAATTTGACTATAACAATCCAAAATAAAGTGGCAGACACAAGCAAAGAAGATCTCGAGATTGTTCAATTAAATATTGGGCCTCAGATGCAAATAACACGCAAAAGATCTGAAGCGAGGCCCAGGCGTGCAATTTTCAATTTCTTGTTATAGAATGAGAACAAGAAGGTAGGCCCACATAATCGGATAATTAAAATGAATGGTCTTACGGGCGGATAATTGAGCCAAACATACACAGACAAGAAATAATCCATTGACCCGATAAGCGGTGGCCCAGTATGACAATGGACCCTAATGAAGTCACTGGACTTGGCAGATGAGAAAGGAAAAACGGAAGAAGACAGACAAGCATTTTTTTTTTATTTTCAATTGAAAGTCAGCTTCTGTGTGATTTAAACGAAGCAATAGCCTTTGACAAACCCAATAATTAAAGCCAATTTGTTAGCACACAACATACATGAAGACATGTTGCAGTATATAAGTTCTCAAATATGTTGTACATATACTAGAGTTATGTGCATACTCTGACAAATGATGGTTAAAGGCAGGAAGGCTTAAAATGCTACATATTGGGGACAAGGAAAACTGAATGCTAACATTCTTCATGTTCAGTTATTCTAAAAAAAAAAAAGGGAGAACATCTTTACATGTTTTACTGCATTTTTAACTCAGGGTAAACATACAAGCATGAAATTAGTTAACGACATCATTCTCTGAAACTTTTAAGCGACCTCAGTTATCCTAACTACCTCCATTGCTCCACACATGTTTGTAGAAGAGAAACAAGATTACAAGTTGAACTATATGCATCATATGACTAAAATTAATTTGTAATAAATATGATTTCATCAGACAGACTGCTAATACAAATGCTCTTAATCAAACTCACTTGTTCTTTCATTGTATGAGGAAGTGATAGACATTGCAAACCATCATAGTGACAATTTTAAGACTAGAGCAGTTAGGCGGCATGCAAGCAACTTGACAATCAAAGTATAATATTATTTTAGAGTATTTAGCATGTTAGCATGGAAGCGATTTACATAACGAGGAAAAGGCATAAGTGTAATCAACTTTTTAGTCATAGCCGACATACTGAAGTAGTTAGGTGACTCCATACACTCGAACATTAACCAAATGTACATGAATGAATTCAAACCGGGCTATTCTTACGCAAAGACCAGTGAGGCCGATTCATATTAGAACACGTTGGATGGTCTCAATACTTGGACTAATTTCCTTACTTCTATTTCGTAAGATACTAGGCGAGCAATTAATCTTAATAAGATCAAACTAACATGTATTTAAGCGAACAACCATCGTCACGGCGATTACGGGACATGATGATGTAATTTTTAAAACATACAAATAAACACGCATTGAGTAATTAAATCAAAGTCGACTAAAAAGTTATACATCACGTCTCAACACGGTATGCTAACATTTAGATATTATACATCCATACTAATTAAAGCAAACTTATTCAATGCCATATTCATACATTAATGAATACGACAACATGAAGGAACTAAATTAACACGCGTTTAACATAAGAACACGGAGATACAAAAATGGTAATGAGAATCGAGTTTAACATAGAACACAACAAATGCCTAATGGGACATGGAATATGTGATTCGTATTTAGGCATCAATAATCCGTGACAGTTAACAAATAATGTAACGATGGCGGCATCGTCTTTATGCCTTGATGAGCGAATACAAATGAACGATACAAGTTTAACCACAAAGACGAGCGTCTGAAATGAACTAAGAAGGATTCAATTTTACCTTCTCGAGGCGTGACGAGGCGTATCAAGTCTTCTGTCCAATCGACGGGTTTTGGGTTTGCGATCACGAATAGAAGGGTAAAGTTGCTTCGATTTTGGCTAGGATTGAGAGAAGGGTTGAACTACCTATTCATGCTATGCTAGTGGTCAGTCTTTGAGTTACCACTGTGTTCTTGACTAGACTCTCTTGTCTGAGGCTCTGCCTTATTGCTCTTTGGGTGCTTTCGTTCTTTGTTTTGAATGTTTGATGCTATCTCGCTAAGGGTTATTATTTGCTCTCGTAAAGAAAGCGATTGCTCTTGACTCTCGTGCTCGACCATCTCAATCGATGCCAGTGAGTTCTATTGCATGTGCTTATATAGCCTAACCACAGGTTCTAATATTGGTAAGTGAGTGAGGGCTGATTTGTGCTTGACTTGGTGCTTATATTTCTTAAGATATTTTTCTGATTTGGTTTGATTCGAACGGGTTTATATGGTAGGAAGGCTGGCTAGGAGTGCGTGGGTAAGGAAAGGAAAGGAAAGTCGCGGATTCTCGGCGAGAATCACGGCGACAGCGTGAGTCTTTATTGCGGGTTTCTAGTGCGAGGTTTAGGTTTTGTTTGAGTGTCGACGGGGAAGGAGTAAGGTAAAGTGAGGTGTCGGTGTGGGCGTGAGCCGGGTAAGGGAAGATAAAGGGTAGGGAATTGGGCCTTGGGTTATTTGGATTGAAATTTGGGCCGAATTGGTGGGTAGTATTAAATTAGTTAAGGCATTTAATTAGTATTAGTTAGTGATAGATTAATTAGTTTTAGGCTTAGTTAATTAGCTAATTAATTCTAGGCAAGTGTATTAATAAGTAATTAGTGATAACTTAAATTAACACATGTGATTAAACTAATTAGGTGCTTCATTAATCCAATTGTTATAATAAATAAATGCGGCGTGCTATTTAATTAATGCTCAATACTTTAGAATCGACGCTATTATTTAAAATCTTATTATTGTGCATTATTGCGAAGTTAAATTAAAATGCATTGAGTTTATATTAAATTACTTAAATCTTAGAATGCAAGTACGATATTTAAGAATTGTTTAAAGCCTTATAAATGCGACGCTATTAAATGCATATATAGATTAAAATTGATTTTAAATTACAAATGATTACTAATAAATGCGGCTATGCTACCTGACACGACGTTATCGCTAAATTATTTATTTTATGCATTTATTAATTATTTAAGAATTACGACAAAGCTTAAAGTTAGTTAATGCGGGCGCGGGACTCTAAGTGTTTAAAACTCTACGTAAGACGCGATGCCATTATTAAATTATTTATTTATGCCTGTATTTAATGTTTTATTGTTGTATTTTATTATAAAAATCCTAAAAATTATTTTACAAAATTAGTGTAATTTTATGGTTAATGGTTGGACGGGAGGGTCAAAATTGGGTGTCAACAGCTGTCCCTCTTTGTATGGAGATGATGGAAGAATCTTCGGACAAAGACATTGACTCATGTAATTTTGTCTCGATCTTCGAAATTGCAAAAATCTTTGGGCGGATAGACAAAGTGGCGCAAAAATTAAAAAGCGTCGATGTCGAGTTATGGCGACCTTTGGGTTACCATGGTCTAAACACGCAGCGGGCTACGCGGACTCAAAGCCGTCGATGTCGAGTTATGGCGACCTGGCTACCATGGTCAAAACACCAGGCGGGCTAATGCGGGCTTAAAGATGTCGATGTCGAGTTATGATGACCTTTGGGCTATGGTGAAAAAAGTAAAAGAAAATAACCGGCTTGAACACAGGGTGTCTTGCATGGCTTGTGGTCTTTGGGTTCTACGGTGATGTGGAAGCGAGTGGGCCCGACGCTTGGCCGCTTACGCGATGTTGGGAAGGTTGGCCCCAGATTGCCGGTTATTTGTAAGAAAATCCACGTTGTGCTCCATTGCTGCATGCTAAGACTTGAACAAACGGTTAGTGCATAACTGTTAAGGCAAAATGATGATGCATAATTTTAAAGTAATGCAACTGTGAGTAGAAAAGGTTATCCTGCAAAAATATGATGCCTGCTGTGTTGATGCGATGCTGCAAATGCTGTGATTTCGCCCTTGCACGGACGTGTTGCGATTGTGAATGCGGATACGTTGTCCTTGCTGCAATTGTCCCTGCGTGATATGCTGATGATGGCGTCGTTTTCGGACTTGTTGTGTTGATAGCGTCGCTGCTTGGACGTGTTCTTTGTTGGCGTCGTTATGCGGGCGTATTCTTTGTTGGCGTCGTTGCGTGGCGTTTGTCTTGATAACGTCATTGCACTGGGCGTATTCTTTGTTGGCGTCGTTGCGTGGACTTGCGATTACGTCGTTATGCGGGCGATGTTCTTCTTGGCGTCGTTGCATGGACTTCTTGATTACGTCGTTATGCGGGCGATGTTCTTCTTGGCGTCGTTGCGTAGACTTCTTTGTCTTGTGGCGTCGTTGCATGGGCGTGTTCTTCTTTGGCGTCGTTGCGTGAACTTCTTTGTCTTGATAACGTCGTTGTGTTCTTGCTGCCACAGTAGACTAAAGCTCGAAGGAGTAGTGCATAACTGCTAAGACAGAATAATAATAAAGCATGAAATGAGAAAAATGCAGTTTTGAGAACAGAGAAAATCGTCCTGCGTAGATGTGATATGCTGATGATGGCGTCGTGTTCGGACTTGGCGTCGTTTTCAGACGTGGCGTCGTTTTGGACGTTTCGTCGTTTTCGGACGTGGCGGCGTTTCGGGCGAGTCGTTTCGGACTCAGTCGTTTGGACTCGACGTCGTTTTTGGACGTGGTGTCGTTTTCGGACTTAGAGTCGTTTTCGGACGTGGCGTCGTTTTCGGACTTAGCGTCGTTTTCGGACGTGGCGTCGTTTTCGGACGCGGAGTCGTTTTTGGACTCGGAGTCGTTGTAGGTCAAGATGTCGTTTTAGGACCTTGCGTCGTTTTCGGACGCGGAGTCGTTTTTGGACTCGGAGTCGTTTTCGGACTCGACGTCGTTTTTGGACGTGGTGTCATTTTTGGACTTGGCGTCGTTTTCGGACGTGTTGTTGATGCTCCTGTATAATAAATGCTCCTGCAAGCTGAGCTTGAGAAAAAATAGTGTATAACTGGTAAAACAAAATGATAAATATATGAGAAATGCAATTATGTGAATAAGGATGTCTTCCCTGTATGATATGTGGGGTGTTGTGGATGCTGAGATGTTGTCCTTTGCACGGACATGCTGAACGCTGCAACTGACGAATTGCCATGATGCCTTTGTTGGGCGCGATGCGTTGGTTGTAAATTTGACTTTATGCCAGCGGTGTGCTAGACTTTGTTGTGCGTTTTGAACTTTGATTGTTGGTTGTTGACGCACCTTTCTGCTGCTGCTGCTTTTGCTGCGGACCTTGGATTGTTGTCATCCTCTGCCTTTGCTGCTTTTCGTTGTTTACGCTGTCTGAAGAAACTTTTCGCGTATTTTACGCTTGGCTATTGCACTTTCTTACATTAAATATGAAAAGACTGCGCTCAAAGAAAATTTGTGAGTTTTGGGGTCGATTCGTATCGACTTCGCCTTGCTCCTTGATATCCGCGTGCAGCTTTGTTTGGACTCATGACCCTGTTTGGTTTCCTACATTGTCCCGATTTTGAAAAGATTATGCGGCCTAAAGTGGGTCTTAATGTAGTTGCTTGTATGCTATGTGTATTCTTGTCATTTTGAGCGAAGGGGTTTTCTAATGGTGTGGCGAAGCGATTTAGGCGCCACGTATCCCGTGAGAATCGGGTCGAGCGTAGTTCATTCTGGCGAATATTGGGTAAACTTCTAAAGGTGGGACCGAGGCGATTTAGGCGCCTCGTATCCCGTGAGGAATCAGTCGTAGCGTAGTTCATTACAAGCGAAACAAAAGAAAACATTATTAAGGCTTAAGTACGAGTTTTTAAATTATTCTGCTAAACTAAATTGCTCTTTCTTATCTGGGCTTTAGGCGGACGGAACAAAGTGCGAATCCAACCAATCGCGCCTTGCTCTGCATCGCGGTGTTTGGGTCTTCGTGCTCTGTGTCGATATCTCCTTCTTTTGGCCTGCGTGGTGCTGCTTGGATAAATAATCGGTCGAGCGGAGGCGAGTTACAGCAAGGAACACCTCTCTTCCTTTGGGGTTCATTGTACTCGTTAGGGTAAGCCTCCTCCTGAATGACTCCTCCTTGATCGGCTCCTTACTTTGTCTCCGAGTGTATAACACCTTCCCGTATCGTGTCCGATGGCTCGGAATGGTATGCACAACTTTTGTTCCATCATGAGCTTTGGACTTGGGATTGGGCACATTCCAGGATTGGTGGAGTATCCCTGCAAACCTCAACCTCTCGTACAACTGCGACAAAGGCTCGGCTAAATGGGTGTATATTTTGGCTGGCCTTTCTGTGGTATTTAGGCGGGGTGTGAAGATGTTTGGTGGGCGGGCTTTTGGCTGTGGCGTATACACATATGGGTATCATGAGGTTGCCATATGCATTGCGAAAATGGGTTTGTGGTGGCCTTTGGTTTGTGTTTAGCTGGAGTACGTTAGGCATTCGGTTTTGTGTGGAATATATGGGTGCATTGTATATTGGCTGAATGGGATATGTAGTAAGCGGGTACTGGTAATAATTTGGAGGTTTTTGATTTTGGTTATTTGCGATGTGAGTGCTCTGGTGAGGTTCTTGAGCCTTTTGATTTGGCTGCGAGGTTGCCATTCTTTGTGGTAATTGTGCGAGCTGCTCGGCCGATCTATCTGCCTTTCTCTTACGAGACCCTGCTTTGCCTATAGGAACCAGAGCGAGTTCCGGCTCGTTCCTTCGGATGCGTGCCTTTGATCTTGTGAAGTAGTGATGCTCTGCCATTGCTAAGTCAAATACAAATCGACCTTTGGGGAAGATGCTAAATCTTTCTAAAAATGCAACAAGCGGTGTTAGCATAAAGCACATAATTTGCGGGTATGTAGCGGATATATTGCACATAGCACATTCAAGCGTTCCTAACATGCGGGGACCTCTTTATGCGAGGTAAGCCTAAACGTCAACTTATGCGAGATTATGACGGATTCGTCCAAGTCGTCCAACTATAATGCCTTTGTTGGAAATGGCGACCAAATGGTGCACTTTTCCCAATTTCAGCATGTCATGATTGGGCTTGGATTTGTCTGTCATTGTCACGCTACACATAATATCTTTGGTTGGTCGTTGGGTTGAGAAACCGTCGACAAGTTTAGTGTCTTCCTAATTGTGGTGTCGATGCGAGGCCAGGCCACCTAAGGTAAATGCATCGTGCCCTAAAATAAAGGGTGGTATAGCTCTATCTTAAGTTGCTAAGATTTGGCTTTTCTAGGCCTTGAGTTCAGGCGGACTACTCGAGTGAGAAGGCTACGCGACAGGTTAGGCAAGGCACTCCACGTATTACCAACTCTCCTAAATTTGGTTTTTGAAGAAAGAATTTTGCTGATGCACCCAGCGCACCTCGCATGTAGTGTGTGATTGTGTGAATTTTCCAGAGTGGAAGAAATATGAGCGGAATGCCAGTTTAAGGGAAGCAGTAAAGCAGGTAGCAAAAAAAAATAAACAAAATACAACACACAAAAATTAAATGCAAAATAATTGCCAAATAATTATCCTAGGTCTGTTGTGGTTAAGAACCTAAAATCCCCAGCGGAGTCGCCATTTCTGTCGCGCCCTTTTTCGGCCGCGGCATTTTTTAAATAATAGCGAATCCTGCTCAACAATGCAAAATGTTAGAAAATAAATAACAAAATGCTAAAAAGGTTTAAAAGGGTTTTTAAAAAAATGCTAAAAGGATGCTCAAATTGCAAAAGAGTGCTGAAGTTTAAAAGGGTGCTAAAAGGCTAATGGGTTGCTAGAATGCTAAGGGTTCGCGGAGTCGCCACCTAATTAATTGGGTGAATTAGGACACCTAAATGTTTAACTAGTTTAAAGTAAAACATTAACTCCATTTTATGGTCTGCTAAACTTAGTGAGATTCTGGGTAAGGGTTCTTTATTAATCTAGAGGGAAGGGGTTAGGCACCCTCTAAGATCCGCTAACTTGCGGTTGTCCTGCCAAACCTAGGGTAGTTATTATATTTTAAAAAATGCAAAGTAAAAGATCTATAAAAAGTGCAATGTTAGAAAATAAAGTGCTAAATGTTAAAATAATGCTAAGTAGTTAAAAAGGTTTTAAAATGTTGGAAGATGTTTAAAGGTGCTAAGAGGTTAATTTTAAAAGTAAAGGGTGTTAAATATTAGCATTGGTGCTTAAAATGCTAAAAAGGGTGTTAAAAATGAAGGTGCTAAAGGTATGAAAGGGTGTTAGAATATGAAAGTGCCAAAAGATACTAAAAGTGCAAAAGGTGCTAAATGCTAAGGTTTTTAAAGGGCTAGAAATAGGCTAAAGTATGCTAAGGTGTTTTATGGACTAATTATGTATCTTTGCTAGCTAAACTAATCTTGCTTAACCTACGTGTAGTATAAAATGTTTAAGATGATTTTTTGTTGAGAGTTTAGGAAGACAATTATTATGGGTTTAATAAGAAACAAATTGTTGATTTTATAAGGCAAGTTAAATCATTTAGATTGCTTTGGTAAAATTTAGATATAATACTCGTAAAAGGCAGCGCAAAGTAGAAATCGTTTCCAATTATAAATTACCTTCCCTTATGCGTTGAAATGCTAATTGCTCTTGGTTTCCTATTAATTACAAAGTTATAAATTACAATAACAAATAAAGTAAGATAAGGAAGAGATAAGAGAGCAAGGGATTGAGGCGGATGACCGTCTATTTGTTTGTCTAGGAATGGCCGAAGAGGGACTCGATGGATGTATATGCATGCCTTTACGTTTGTCACGACGAGTCTCGTTATGAGACTCTTTGTTGCTCCGGTGCGTGCCATGTAAAATAAGAGAAGATAAAGAATTAGTATATGTCCAAATTTATCAAATAATGCAAGTAAATAAAAAGCATTCATGTGAATTTAAACCTATATATAATTTGACTATAACAATCCAAAATAAAGTGGCAGACACAAGCAAAGAAGATCTCGAGATTGTTCAATTAAATATTGGGCCTCAGATGCAAATAACACGTAAAAGATATGAAGCAGGCCCAAGACGTGCAATTTTTCAATTTCTTGTTATAGAATAGAGAACAAGAAGGTAGGCCCACATAATCAGATAATTAAAATGAATGGTCTTCTGGACAGTAATTCAGAGCCAAACATACACAACAGACCAAGAAATAATCCAGCCCAGCCCGATAAGCGGTGGCCCAGTATGACAATGGACCCTAATGAAGTCACTGGACTTGGCAGATGAGAAAGGAAAAACGGAAGAAGACAGACAAGCATTTTTTTTTTATTTTCAATTGAAAGTCAGCTTCTGTGTGATTTAAACGAAGCAATAGCCTTTGACAAACCCAATAATTAAAGCCAATTTGTTAGCACACAACATACATGAAGACATGTTGCAGTATATAAGTTCTCAAATATGTTGTACATAAACTAGAGTTATGTGCATACTCTGACAAATGATGGTTAAAGGCAGGAAGGCTTAAAATGCTACATATTGGGGACAAGGAAAACTGAATGCTAACATTCTTCATGTTCAGTTATTCTAAAAAAAAAAAAGGGAGAACATCTTTACATGTTTTACTGCATTTTTAACTCAGGGTAAACATACAAGCATGAAATTAGTTAACGACATCATTCTCTGAAACTTTTAAGCGACCTCAGTTATCCTAACTACCTCCATTGCTCCACACATGTTTGTAGAAGAGAAACAAGATTACAAGTTGAACTATATGCATCATATGACTAAAATTAATTTGTAATAAATATGATTTCATCAGACAAGCTGCTAATACAAATGCTCTTAATCAAACTCACTTGTTCTTTCATTATGCAGAGAGTGATAGACATTGCAAACCATCATAGTGACAATTTTAAGACTAGAGCAGTTAGACAGCATGCAAGCAACTTGACAATCAAAGTATAATATTATTTTAGAGTATTTAGCATGTTAGCATGGAGGCAGTTTACACTTAACAGGAAAAGGCATAAGTGTAATCAACTTTTTAGTCATAGCCAGCATACAGAAGTAGTTAGGTGACTCCATACACTCGACATTAACAAATGTACATGAATGAATTCAAACGGGCTATTCTTACGCAAAGACCAACCGAGACCGATTCATATTAGAACACGTTGGATGGTCTCAATACTTTGACTAATTTCCTTACTTCATCTATTTCGTAAGATACTAGACAGGCAATTAATCTTAATAAGATCAAACTAACATGTATTTAAGCGAACAACCATCACAGCAGTTACACAGGACATGATGATGTAATTTTTTAAAAACATACAAATAAACACGCAACTGAGTAATTAAATCAAGAGTCGACTAAAAAAGTTATACATCACATCTCAACACGGTATGCTAACATTTAGATATTATACATCCATACTAATTAAAGCAAACTTATTCAATGCCATATTCATACATTAATGAATACGACAACATGAAGGAACTAAATTAACACGCGTTTAACATAAGAACACAGAGATACAAAAAATGACTGAGCAGAATCTGAGTTTAACATAGAACACAACAAATGCCTAATGGGACATGGAATATGTGATTCAGCGTATTTAGGCATCAATAATCCGGCGAACAGATTAACAAATAATGTAACGATGGCCAGCATCGTCTTTATGCCTTGATGAACCGAATACAAATGAACGATACAAGTTTAACCACAAAGACAGAGCGTCTGAAATGGCGAGAAGGATTCGATTTTACCTTCTCGGCAGCGACCGAAGCGGCGTATCAAGTCGTCGGTCCAATCGACGGTTTTGGGTTTGCGATGCGAATAGAAGGTAAAGTTGCTTCTTGATTTTTGGCTAGGATTGAGAGAAGGGTTCGAACTACCTATTCATGCTATGCTAGTGGTCCAGGTGCTGAGTTACCCTGTGTTCTTCGACTAGACTCTCTTGTCACCGGCTCGCCTTATTGCTCTTTGGGTGCTTTCGTTCTTTGTTTCGAATGTTTCGATGCTATCTCCGCTAAGGGTTATTCGCTGCTCTCGTAAAGAAAACGATTGCTACTGACCTACTGTGCTCGACCCCTCTCAATCGATGCCCTGACTGAGTTCTATTGCATGTGCTTATATAGCCTAACCCTAGGTTCTAATATTGGTAAGTGAGTGAGGGCTGATTTGTGCTTGACTTGGTGCTGATATTTCGTAAGATATTTTTCTGATTTGGTTTGATTCGAACGGGTTTATATGGTAGGAAGGGCTGGCTAGGGTGCGTGGGTAAGGAAAGGGAAAGGAAAGTCGCCGGATTCTCAGGCGAGAATCACGGCGACGAAGGCGTGAGGTGCTGTTGCGGGTTTCTAGTGCTAGGTTTAGGTTTTGTTTGAGGGCTGTCGACAGGGAAGGGTAAGGTAAAGGGCTGAGGGTGTCAGCTGGGGCGTGGGCTTCGGGTAAGGGAAGATAAAGGGGTAGGGGGAATTGGGCCTTCGGGTTATTTGGATTGGGCTGGACGAATTGGGCTGGGTAGTATTAAATTAGTTAAGGCATTTAATTAGTATTAGTTAGTGATAGATTAATTAGTTTTAGGCTTAGTTAATTAGCTAATTAATTCTAGGCAAGTGTATTAATAAGTAATTAGTGATAACTTAAATTAACACATGTGATTAAACTAATTAGGTGCTTCATTAATCCAATTGTTATAATAAATAAATGCGGGCGTGCTATTTAATTAATGCTCAATACTTTAGAATGCGACGCTATTATTTAAAATCTTATTATTGTGCATTATTGCGAAGTTAAATTAAAATGCATTGAGTTTATATTAAATTACTTAAATGCCGAATGCAAGTACGATATTTAAGAATTGTTTAAAGCCTTATAAATGCGACGCTATTAAATGCATATATAGATTAAAATTGATTTTAAATTACAAATGATTACTAATAAATGCGGCTATGCTACCTGACACGACGTTATCGCTAAATTATTTATTTTATGCATTTATTAATTATTTAAGAATTACGACAAAGCTTAAAGTTAGTTAATGCGGGCGCGGGACTCTAAGTGTTTAAAACTCTACGTAAGACGCGATGCCATTATTAAATTATTTATTTATGCCTGTATTTAATGTTTTATTGTTGTATTTTATTATAAAAATCCTAAAAATTATTTTACAAAATTAGTGTAATTTTATGGTTAATGGTTGGACGGGAGGGTCAAAATTGGGTGTCAACACAAATGATTTAAATCTAGCAAGACATGTCTTATATAGCCTTTATCTTGTTCCACAAGTTGGGGGGACACTTGTCACCCACCCAGGGGTCCTTTACAACAAATATCTTATATGTTTACCCTATTTCCGCAAAAATCCCGCCCCGGCGCCGCGGCCCTGCAGCCGGCACCGCTGCGCTGCAATTTCAGATAATTTCAGGCTTTCCGGCGCCCCGGCGCTGCAGCCGGAGCCGCGGCGCCTGACCCTGTCTGTTCTGTCAGCCAATCTTGTAACGTCCATAACTTTCTACTCCGATGTCCTATTGACGAGCGGTTTGTTGCGTTGGAAACTAGACTCAATGAAATTCATATTAGGCTTTTGAAACACCTAAAAAACCTAATTATACTAGGAGATATACTGCTTCCAAGTTGACTGAAAAACTGTCAAAAAATATTCTGCCAACTTTTTTTTTCTTTTTCCAACTTCGAATCTTATTTCCTTTCGTACGTTCTCATCTCATCCTCTTGGAATTACGGGGTGTAACATCACCCCTTCTTCACGAATTTGAATTTTGAAATAAAGGGGAACTTGATGGGAGACATATGGGGTATTGTTGATCGTACCCAGCGCAGGTCTCGAGTACAAATAAAGTACGAGGGCATGGGTGATGGGAGATGTAAAAGGCTCTGTGATTCGCGGGTTTTAGGGGTGTTACAGATGCGGGTTTTCGGGGTATTGCAGGGACAAAATGATGGGCTAAGTATGGTGGTGTCAGTATGATGGGTTATCCGGCGTTAGACTGGTGGGTAAAGGGAGGTGCGACGATGACTGGTTGGGGGTGTTTAGTTTGGTTTAGGTTTAGTTTGTGTTTTGGTTGGGAGATGGACGATGGGGGATAAAAAGGGAAGTGGGCCGGGTCGTGTGAAATTGGGTTGTTATGACCAAAAATGGGGGATTGGGCTGAGGGAATCAAAATAAAGGGGAGTTGGGCTGATTTGGTTAAGGGTATAAAATGTTGGGAGAAAATTAATCCAATTAACTAATCCAATTAATTAAAACATGCTTCTTTCGTCTTAATAAAATTTTAAAAAAAATACACCTACACATAAATTATGATATAGGTGATTTAATATATATATATATATATATATATATAAAATTAATTTAAGTAGAAAATATAATATTCATATAAAAAATGATTATTTTGGCAATTGATGAAAATATTAAGAGAAAATCAATCACCAATGTCGATGCCGATGCCAAGATATTAAAATTATTTTGCTTATATTTTAGTCATAAAACATAATACCCGATATTTTAAAATTATGCTGTATTTTAGTGAAAATGTTAAAATTATTTATTTTTTGGAATTTTCAAGGCTGAGAAACATAGTGAAATTAATTGCAGATAAAAGGACGACCTGAGTGAAATGTTCACAGGTGAACAAAATAGTCGGTAAATACGGAACAAAATTGGGTGTCAACAGCTTGTCCCTCTTTGACTGAAGACTCTGAAAGAGTTTTCGGACAAAGACGTTGACTTATAGTCAATTTTGCCCTGATTGTCAAAGATTAGGAGATGCATGGGTAAACAGAGTTTTCCAGAAGAAAAAAGGAATTTCTGATGCTAGAATGTAAGCGCAAACCTGATGCAGATTCATAATTTTGTCCCAATGTCGGATTATGATGACACTGAGTTGTTGTGACGTTTGGAAAATTATAGGCTAGGCTAACACAAATTCAAAATTTGTCTCAGTGTCGAATTATGATGACACTGGGTTCTGTAGTGCTAGAAAACTGAAGGTAGGGCGGATGCAAATTCAAAATTTTGTCTCAGTGTCGAATTATGATGAAACTGGGTTCTTGTGGCGCTAGAAGATTAAATACAGGGCAGATGCAGATTGAATTTTTTTGTCTCAGTGTCGAATTATGATGACATTGGGGCCATTGGTGTTGCGGGATGCTGGAGGAGAGCGGATCGACGTTCGAGGTACAAATTGCCTCGATTCGCTGTAAGAGATAGTTCCACGTTGTGCTCCTGCTATTGTAAATTAAGGCTCATGCAGGATAAAGCTTAAGAAAAATTAGTGCATAACTGTTAAGACAAAAATGATAAAACATGAATATATGTTGGTGATGTAGTTGCAGATGCATGACCAGAATGCTGGTGACGTCGTTGTATGGGTGTGCTGATGATGGCGTCTTTTTCGGGCGTGTTGTTGATGGCGTCATTTTTTGATGTAATGTAGATGACATCGTTGTATGGACGTGCTGTTACTAACGTCGTTGTATGGATATAATACTGATGACATCGTTGTATAGACGTGTTGTTGATATGAAAACCTGCACTCAAAGAAACTTGTGAGTTTGGGGAGGGGTGGTTGATTCGCGTTGACTTTGTAAATTTGGTCCTTGGCGCTTATATGCTCAAACTGCTTCAGACTCATAACCCCTGTACGTTTTCTGTCCTGGCATGTCCATCAGTGTTTCTTGCGGTGCACCCTTAAAATGACCCAGTTTCTTGTAGTCGAGGATGTTGATCTTTCATTTGGACAGAGCCAAATCTTGTGGGGGTTGCCTGCTTATTTTATCAAGGTGGTCAGATGGGTGTGTTTCGTTATATGCAAAAATAAAATGAATAATTCCCCAATGATGTTTAGGCGATAGGTTGTTTGTTCCCTAAAGTGCTTCTAAGGGTGTTTGTTCCCTGAGGTAAAAAATGCAAACGGTGTTTGTTCCTCGTGCTAAAAGAAGACAAAGTGTTTGTTTCCTGAAATGCCTCCAAGGGTGTTTGTTCTCTGAGATGCCTCTATGGGTGTTTGTTCCCTGAGGTCAAAATGCAAAAAGTGTTTGTTCTTCGTGCTAAAAGAAGATAGGGTATTTGTTCCCTGAAATGCCTCTAAGGGTGTTTGTTCCCTGAGGTGCCTCTAAAGATGTTTTTTCCCTGAGGTCAAAATGCAAAAGGTGTTTGTTCCTCGTGCTAAAAGAAGACAGGGTGTTTGTTCCCTGAAATGCCTCCAAGGGTGTTTGTTCCCTGAGGTGCCTCTAAGGGTGTTTGTTCCTTGAGGTCAAAATGCAAAAGGTGTTTGTTCCCTGAAATGACTCTAAAGGTGTTTATTCTTTGAGGTCAAAATGCAAAAGGTGTTTGTTCTTCGTGCTAAAAAAATACAAGTTGTTTGTTCCCTGAGGTGACTCTAAAGATGTTTGTTGCTTGAGGTCAAAAATGCAAAAGGTGTTTGTTCCTCATGCTAAAAGAAGGCACGGTGTTTGTTCTCTGAAATGCCTCTAAGGGTGTTTGTTCCCTGAGGTCAAAATGCAAAAGGTGTTTGTTCCTCGTGCTAAAAGAAGACAGGGTGTTTGTTCACTGAAATGCCTCTAAGGGTGTGTGTTCCCTGAGGTCAAAATGCAAAAGGTGTTTGTTCTCCGTGCTAAAAAAAACAGGGTGTTTGTTCCCTAAAATGCCTCTAAGGGTGTTTGTTCCCTGAGGTGCATCTAAGGGTGTTTGTTCCCTGAGGTCAAAATGTAAAAAAAATTTGTCCTCGTGCTAAAAGAAGGTAGGGTGTTTGTTCCCTGAAATGCCTCTAAGGGTGTTTGTTCCCTGAGGTCAAAATGAGACAACTTTAATAGTGTGACCAAAGCCGATATAGGCCTCCTACGTATCCTAGTAAGGGAATCAGGTCATAACGTAGTTCGTAACAAATAACGTGAATTGTAAGGTTTTCAAAAAGTGGGACCGAAGTTCGTATGGACCGCCTACGTATACCACCGAGGGAATCGGGTCATAACATAGTTCAGGTTACAAAAATGGGAATGATAGATCCTGCCAAGTATTAATGCAATTTCTAGCAGGTTTTCCGAAGAAACAGGGCTGAGGCACAGGTCTAATCTTTCAGAACATCTCCCTGTTCTGCATCGTCTTCTGATTGCTGTGCAGTGCATTCCTTGACAGATTCTGACTGACTCAAAAGCGGAACAAGCTTTGGCAAGGGTGTAGCTATCTTCCTTTGGAGGTTGGTCGATGTTTCCACCCTTCCCTCTCTCCGGAATGGCATAATAGTCCCTTTCAAACTACTTTCTTCATCGACAGAAATCATGTTCGCATGATTTGGCCAAGGGTTATTGTTCACATTAAGGGGAGCTCATTTTAGCTGGATGACTCCTTCTTTGATCAATTCTTCGATTTTGTCTTTGAGGGTATAACAATTTTCAGTGTCGTGTCCAGTGACTACAGAGTGTATGCACATCGTTTAGTTTCATCGTGTCATCTGGAATTAGGATTAGGGATATTTCTTAGGATTGGTTGGAGTATTCCTGCGGTCCTCAGCCTCTCATACAATTGGGCTAGAGGTTCGGCCAAAGATGTATAGATTTTGGTTGGCTTTATTTCGGGGTTTATGTGGGGTTTGTATGCATTTTGTGGATGGATTCATGGCCGGGGTATGCTATATATTGGCTGAGTATGATAAAAAGTGCATTGATAAGGTGAGTGTAGATAGTAAGGCTGAGGGCCTTGGGCGTTTTGGCTATAGTAGAAAGGCTGAGGATTTTGGGTGTTTTGGTCATAGCGGGAAGGCTGGGATGATAGGCTCTGGTAGGTTGACATTTTGTTTGGCCTACATTCCTGGATTGTCATGATAGGGGATACTCCGTCCCTCTTCCTCTTGATTGCTACCCTAAACAGGTCTGACTGGATCGTCTTACTTGTTGATTGCAACACTGCTAAGTTTGTGATTCTCCCTGTTTGTATACCTTCTATGAAGTCTCCCATCCTCACAACTTCGGAGAAACTCCGTCATATCACACTTATCATTCTCTCGTAGTATGTTGCATCTTTTATGGATTGCACAAAGAGATAGTCATTTCACTTTCTACCATCGGGGGTTGAACTTTGGCTGCTTCTGCCCTCCACCTCATGGTGTATTCCCTGAATGTCTCTGTGGATTTCCTTTCTAACTTCATCAAGTAAAACTTGTCCAAGACTGTGTCAGTGTTAAATCTAAACCTGTCCACGATTCTTGTGCCATTGCGCTCCAACTATGCCATTTACGCGAATTCTGGCTAGTGTACCAGTCGAATACTTCACCTGTCAGGCTTCTTATGAACATATTCAAAATTATGGTTTGATCTTTGCATACTTCGATCAATTTGTCGCAGTATGGCCTTAAATGAGCACGAGGGTTTCCTTTGCCGTCAAATAAATCGAACTTCGACACTTTATAACCGGCAGGCAACTCGACATCAGGGTGCATACAAAGATCCTCATACTCCAACCCTTCATGTCTTTTATCCGTCTGGATGCTTCTTATAAGCGGTGTATTTCCTTTGCTATATTTTTATTCGTCTGGATTTTTACATGTTTTTCCACTTCCTTATATTGATCAGCTTCCTGGGGAGGTAGTTTTGGTATAATGGTAGCGAGGGGTTGGACTTCCATTACATATATCGGTGACATATATGGCTTGTTTTGGTTAGCTATGTGTGTCGTCGGCATTTGCTGAGTCGCTTGGTAATTTTGGGCGAGTGAGATATTTTGGACGAGTGGGGTAGTTTGGGTAATCGGGGCTTGAGGCATATATGGAGTTAGGAGGTTTAGAGGATCATTTTGTGGTTAGCTTTGTGGGTTGATAGGTTGTGGATTAGTGGTATTTCAAAGTCGGTCGATCTCATTCTGCATGGTTGCCATCTTTTGCAACAATTGGGCGAGGAATTCCTCTTGGACGGTAGTATTTCTTTTTCCTGAACTTTCCGGTTCATCTCTTGTAAGAGCGACAAACCCCAAGCCGGTTTGTTCGGATGACCCTGAATTAGTCATTTTGCTGGACGATCATGCCTTTAATTTTGTGAAGCGAAGATGCTCTGCCAGTCAACGCAAATCAACCTTTGAAAAAATAAGCTAGGCAAAAATAATCATTCTAAAAATGAAGCAAACCAAGTTAGTATAACAAGGGCAATTATTATTTTGAATAATACGCACAGAATTGCAAGCGACAAACAATAATAAGCAAATTTCATGCAAATCAAACACGCGCTCTAATATGATTGGAACCTCTTTTATGCCAGAGGTGGGCCTAAACGCCAGATATGCGAGATTATGACATACTGATTCAAGTTGTTAAACTGCAATGCTTCGAAAATGGCAACAAATGAATGTGCATTTTCCAATTTTGGCCTGTCATGTTTAAACTTGGATATGTCTGATCATTATCATGCTACACATAGTATGTTGATTGGTCGTTGGGTGGTGAAACCCGTCGACAAGTTTGGTGTTTTGCTAATTGTGGCGTCGATACCAAGGATCGACCCACCTAAGGTGTATGCATGCATGACTTAATATAAAGAGTGGTTTAACTCTATCCTAAATTTGCTAAGATTTGATTTACTAGATGCAAGGTTTTCGAGCGGACTACTCGAGTGAGAAGGCTACGCGGGCACTGGATGCTCCGCGCAAAACGCCAACTCTCTTAAATTTGGGTATTTGAAAGAAATTTGCGGGTGCGCAAAACACACCTCGCGTGTAGTGAGTGATAGTGTCAATTTTTCAGAATGAAAGAAATATGAGCGGAATGCCAATTTTAAGGAAAGCGGTAAAGCAAATAGCAGTTTAAGACAATTAATTATACAAATTTAAAGCATTTAAATAGATAAAATCAAATAAAGCCAAACAATATTAAACCTAGGTTTGCTATGGTTAGAATCTGATATCCCAGCGAAGCAGCCATGCTGTCGAGGCCGATTTCTACTGGAGCCTGAACGGTGCTGCAACGTTGCTTGCGGTGATTCCTGAATTAAATCACCGTTTTAAGGAGTCGCCACCTAATTATTTGGGTGAATTAAGACACCTAAATATTAACTAAGTAAAGTCAACATTAACTCCATTTTAAAAGGTCTGCAAATATTATAAGATTCTAGGTAAGAGTTCTCAATTATCCTAAAGGGAAGACTTTAGTCATCTTTTAAGATTCGCTAACTTGCGGTTATCCGGTAAAACTTAGGCTTAATCAATGTATAAAAATGCATGTTTTAAAAATATAAAGTTCAAAAACAGATGTTGCAAATAATTGCTTGAAGTATATATTCTCCATAAAATTTGCATGAGGTTTTGTTTAAAATGTGCATAAAAATGGTTTTGTTTGAAAAGTATATTTTGTATGTAAAATTGGTTTTTGATAAGGATATGCATTTATGTGGCAAAAATATATGTGACAAGCCTAAAATAGACTAGCGGGAATTTCTGATTTCTAAAACTACACTCTTAATTTGTTAGTTCTAGGCCTAACTATTCTAATCATTCTAATAATTACACAGGGTTACATAATAAAATAACAAGACGAAAAATAAAGATGACGGAATTTAAAAAATTAAAGCGACTAAGTTGAGTGACGATGTCATCCCGCCCTATTTGTTTAGGAATTCCGAAGCCGAGGAATGCAAGGGACATGAATGCGGGTCTTTGTTTGGCGAAGTCATAACGAGTCTCACAATATATGTCATGTAAATATAAGAAAAGAAAAGGATTAGTACCTACTTGATTTACTAATAATATAAAAATAAGTCAAATTTGAACATATATGAATCAGTCAAATTTGAACATATATGAATCAGTCAAATTTGAACATTCATCGAATAAGCAGGCCCACAATATCAATTAAAACATACGGGCTTGGCAGTTGTCAACAGTGCAGGAAAGCAAAGCCAGCAAATGGGATTTAGGGGGAATGGGGCAATGTCCAACAAATTTGCTACACAACTAATGATAAAAGAATTCTAATCATATCTAGCATTTTAAACGGTGGACTACCCATTTGTATTGACCTTTAATTATTATTATTTTTCAACAGTTCACGCTAATACGCATAATGGAAGCAGAGAAGAAGCAGTGTTCATAGAAGAGATACTTCACATAATACATATTGTATCTAATTCCTCCTAGACAAATCAGCAGGTTAAGGTTCTGAGTAAGATCAACATACCCCCTACTCAGACTAATGCTTAAAAACATGGTTATGATTTATATATCATGCTAGACAGTTCATCAACTTCAACAGCTTAAACTGATGGGTTTAGGACATTGTATAACTTATACAACTTAGACGTAGCTAAGACACATTACCATTTTTCCATACTAAACTGTGAGTGGTAATGTGTAGAACGGAAAAATAACAACTATTTGTTAGAAATCTGAAAATGATCAAATATGAGGGCTTGCTGAGTCGACCAAATTCTTGATCTATCCTTAAGATAATATTGCCCCGTATATCCTTTCAATGGTTGTAATGACAACTTATCTCCCAAGATAAAACAACAATCAAACAAATGAGCAAAGAGAACTCAAGTGTTTGCTTTGGAAGAAAGATCATTGAGTGTTTGTGATTGCAAGAGAGGAAGACAATTTCATAGAATTGTTTAGTGAATGTCAAGTGTGTTTTGCAAATGAGCCAAATGCCTCATTTTATAGTGTTGAGAAGAAGACCCTCCAACTAGCCAATTTATGACTTTGAATGACCAAGTAATGACAATTAGTATGGAGTTACAATTCAACCAAGTAATGGTTGAATTCAATAGCAAAATAATGAAGAGTTAATCCTCCAAAGTCGGTTCTTATTCTTCTCCAACAGACTGAAAATGGTCACAGTGTCGCGGCCCTGCATGGAGGCGCTGCGGCTCCAGAACTTCAGAGGTGCAGCGCCGCGGCCCTGCAGAGTGGCACCGCGGTGCCGAAACTTCAGGGACTTGGCGTCGCGGCCCTGCATGAAGGCGCCGCAACGCTCCAGCACCACGGTCCTTGCCGCCGCGACCCGATATTCATGACTCTTTTCATCTTTTAACATATTGTACACTTCTTCCTTCATTTATCAACGTGAAACCTACGTCATTTGGCCAATAACCGTCTATTACCTTACGTCTCAAACAATTAGTATACGTACCAATATTTCTTCCATTTATATTAGCATCAAGCATAGACTAGAGTGAAGTCTTCTTCAAGTATGAACTTGATCAAGAAAACTACTGTGATTAGGTTGCCATTAGAGAACAAAATACTTTATCCTAAAGTATAAATAAATGGAGTGAAATATAACTGCTCAATACAAGTTGCACTAACTCAGAGTCAATTACTTTCCCAGTGTTAACCGCCATAGACTCTTAACAAATTAACAAAACGGATAAACTCTAACTAATTAACAAAACCGCTAGAAACTCTTAACTAACTAAATTGATTCGATTTGATGACATGTCAAAACTCTTGCTAACCGATCTAACTTGAGTTGGTGACGGTTAAGAGTCCACATTCGATATGAATAAGGACTTAGACAATCTTCATCCTACAAACTAGTTTTTGGGGTTGAGTTAGACTTAGACATAATGTGTATAACAGATTTTATGTTATAAAAATATTTCATCACATACAATATAACATTATATACATACGCCTTGTGGAATTGTACATGTGAATTGTCCCGTTAAAAACTTAGGTTGTTTTTTGTTGTTTGAAAAAAGAAACTTTAACGTAAAATTTAATTGTTTTCTTATAAATAAAATAATATTTTGCAATATTTTGTGCTTTTTGTCATTGCCGTTGTAGGAAAACGGTGTTGTCAGTTTTAATATTGAACGTAAATAACGTCAACTTTTTTTTATTACATATGGGTAGGGTAAAAAAATGGGGAAGGTAATTAGAGAGTCAACCAACTGAGCTACTAAAATTCATAGAAATAACGTTAACCGGTCATTTTTCAAACTTTTTTCCTAAATAGCTATTGTTATGGAGTTTTAAATTTCACAAGTGAACATTTTCTGAAATTTCACTTATGTAATTTGGAACTTCATGAGAAATTGACGTGAAACGGGCTCGGAATCCAAAGAAATTGAAGATGGGTTCTTCAACCCCACATGAACACCAAAAATAATTATGGAAATCAATAAAAAGGATAGGAAGATTCAGATAATTATTGGACTAACAAACATAAGTAATTAAATACCTAGACGTAAACAACTAATAATCTTAAATCTAGGGTATGAAGAAAGAAATGATTAATCTACAATTGAAATGCAATCAATTAACTCAAAGAAATAATGAAGAAAATCTAGAAACTAATTAGATTTAACATTCAAATAAGAGATATAATCCAAAGGAAAAAGAGAATGAATTCATACACATGAATTACCTACGTGTAATTCAAGAGAGGTTCAAATTAAAGCATCACAAAATAGTAGTCTACACTCATAATCTAACATAGATATAATAGCATATTTATAGTAGGGTTCATTAAGCCAAGCAAAATGCTAAAATATCCTTTAACTTTTGGTCTTGAATCATATTCTCCGCTCATTAAATATCCACATAAACATATTATGGATCTTGTGGTTCGGAAAGAAACCTCCAATTTCATGATGATCATCTTGTATCCCTTCATTTGTTAACATATATGTTACCGTAGAGACAAATTAAATTGATAAATATCAGAAGTAGATAAAATTAATCTTAGAAAATTGTGTTAGTGATTTAGACAAGAGATGAAAAGTACATCTACAAGTTGGAGTGATCATGTCAAAACATTGAATTTTAATGAAGATGTGTGAAAAGCACCAACAAGTTGCAATTTTCATGTCAAATCATGATAAATTTAAGAAAATTATAGTCAAAATTTAACACAATTGACTCTCAAAAGACAAAGACACATACATTTCACCATTTTACTCCCAAAAAGGTCACGAAAGCTAAGATATGGTCCCATGTGCGAGTCAAATTAAGACCGTTAAAATACTATTTTCCACTTGTGGATAAGTCCAATGACTAAAGAAAAATAAACAGGATCTGTAGTGCAAAAGTCTAGCTCTAGTTAGTTACAAAAACGTGGATATATATATTTCTTGTGTTTCAGAATATACACAAGAAAACACCAAACATGCTACAAAGTACAAACATACTAGTTGGCCAAAATGACAACGAATTTATTTGGTGAAGCTTCTAGAAAAATATTTTTGTTTCTTAGAAGTAGTTTTACAGAAACTGTTTCTAGAGAATCTGTTAGGGTGTTTGACCTATAATTATACAAGTAGTTCCGAGAGTCCACATTTATGCAAATTTATTAAAATATTATTTTTAATAGATTTAAAACTATTTAAAATATTATTTTCTATCCTATGTTTTTAAAAATTAGTATATCTTTACAATTTAATAAATTTTTTTATTTATTTAATTACAACATTTAATCAAAAGATAATATTATATTATACATAAGAAATGTAACGACAATATGATAGTCAATGACTCAAATATGTCCAAACATACCCTCCACCCTATCCATACCTACCCCTCCACCCCCACCCCCACCCCGTCCTCAAATTTCTATATCATATTTTTTTTACTTTTATAAAAAAATATAATTTTTTTACCCCCCCTACCTCCCTAACCCCACATACCCCCACCCCATCCTCAAATTCTATTTCATATTTTTTGTTATTTTTATAAAAAATGATTGAAAATACGAATTTTATTCTTCCTTACCTACCCCTATCCCCTTCCGCTCACCAACAGGGATGAAAGGCCTAGTTTTCGGTGAGCTAGTGGGATTTCAAGTATGAATTTGAATTTTTCTTGATCCGGGCTTATCACCGTGATCTATTCCCCCATTCTCAAATTTCTATTTTATATTTTTTTAACTTTTATAAACATTTTATAAAAAATATGAATTTTTTTCTTACCCCCCACCCTATCCTCAAATTTCTATTTCATATTTTTTGTTACTTTTATAAAATAATATTAAAAATATGATATTTTTTCTCCCCCGCCGCCTACCCCATTTTCAGCTCAAATAGCGAGAGACCAAGGCATGAGGCATATACGTGGCATCGAATTTTGAAGATAGTCCAATCAGATCTCTCTATAACAATTTATTCCTATAATATTATTTCACTATAACAGTCAAGTTTTTTTTCTTTTTGGAACCGCGAGAGTGTTTCCACTATTTTGCTATAGCAACTAAAAATATGCACCACTATAACAATAGTTCGCTATAACGAAGAAAATATCTAGATAAATAGCGTCTCGATTGCTTTAATTACCAAAGAGTACAATGGAAGTATTCTAAGAGTTACAGGGACGTACGCAGCATCAACTTGCAGCTGTTAGAATGTTTCCACCATTGATAGAGGAAATTAATGGGTGAAGGAGGAAAAACGGAATGCTACATGGGATAGATAGTGCGTATTGATCATTTTGATAGAACACTATTTATTCTTTCTTTTTATTCGTCCCTCTTCCTTCAAATCAATCAAACCTGAAAAATTAGAAATTTTTAGCGTCCGTTTGGTTGGGCTTTTCCGAATGTCAAAAGTGTTTTTGGCTTTCAAAGCACTTTTGGCCTTTAAACGGAGTGTTTGGTTGACAAATGAATAAGTGATTTTGGAACCCAAAATCACTTTTGGAAGAAGCTCAATTTGGGCTTCTTGAATAGAGCTTATTTTGACTTTCTACTTTTTTTTGTTTTTTTTATACAAAAACACTTTTTTTATTGACAACCAAACACCTAACAATTCTTTCGTAAAAACTCTACTCTTATAAGCTCTTTTTAATAAGTTGTACCAAACGGGCCCTAATTAGTAATTCAAAGGATTGTTACAAGAAATACTTCTCCCTTCCGTCCACAATAAATTATATTTGGAGTTTTGAGTATGCACCCATTAATAAAATCACTTAATAACATTTATTAAGAAGTTATTTGACTAGCAATGACTATCAAGAAATTTATGTAGATAATTTATTCAATAAGGATAATTTTCTTAAAAATTATACCTTCTCCATTATGTAAACACCATTTACTTAGACCAAATTTTGAAAGGCTAGAAAATCACTTATTGTTACTCTCCGAAAAGGTAATTGTTGAGCAAAAGAAATATTGGTTGAAGACCAATACGAATATGCATCATTGATTGGAGAAGAAACACCCAAGTGAATTGGTTTCGAGAGAATTCTACTAAGTTTGGCATAGCTTTCACATTCAACCAAATTAACTGCCTTCATGCCTTTTATCCCCACAATGCTATGAACTTCCCGAATTAAACCGAATTTATATAAAGTCAAATCATTATGAATGTTACAACTCATTCGATTGACAAATGTCAAACGATTCATAGCTTGATAAAAACTAAGAGTCCATCAAATAATATAGAAAATCAGGTTCTCTCTATTTCCTTAAGCAGAAGCAGAAAGTAAATAACACACAATATTTATGTGGAAAACTTCTTGCTCAAGGGATTAAAATCATGACCTACCAAGTAGGATTTTTAACTTCACTAACTGAACAACTTCATATTATAATCTATTGCAACCTCATAATTAAATTATTAATCTCTCACCCCTTACAATACCTCTATTGCAAAGCTATAAATCTTGACTAACTCTAGCCAAGAACACAAATCAACAAAGGTTGAAATTTGCCTTACTATGACACTTCTTAAAAGTAGTGTAGAATTACAATAAAGAATAAAATTACAAAGACTCAAAATAAACTAAAGGACTTAGACATCTTCAATGTCGGGATCTGGTCATTCAGTTTGCAATAACTTTGTTCTTGGGAGCACTTGGAGAAACTTGTGGCGACTGTACTTGTGAAAGTGATTTTAGGTTTTCAAGTGTTAAGTTAAACATTGTAACATATTGTATATATATATTGAGGAGCATGTATGAGGAGATATGGACTATTTAGACCTTGGTATGGCCACTAGAGAGTTGCAGTTGTGTTGTTATACTTATGTCAGTGAACAGTATAGCTTTACAGCTATAGTGTTGACTGTACAACGGCCAAGGGAACATATAGCAAACCTGGTCCATATCTGGTTCTTCAAATATTTGGCAAACCATCAAAACACAAGATAACATAACTTATCTTTTTGCCATTTTTTATGATGACAAATACAAAATTGATATTCTCCATGAGAATCAGGTTCCCCACTTGTTCCCCTACAGATCAGACATATCTTTCAAGAATAACAACATGTTAATCATAACAACATAATTTTACCCCTAAACTTCCCCTTGAACAAAACATATATATCAATTTTGCCCCTTATTCCTTATTTTCCCCTTTTGGCATCATTAAAAAGAGCAATGAAAATGGCACAAGCAAAAAAAAGTTCAGTAGCATTAATTCGGGGCGACGTGGGAAACAAGACACGAGCAGAAACATGAACAACAAGTCAGTGTCAATGCATAAAACAAAGTAATTACCTAGATTAATTTATCATCATAAAATATATTAGCCAAAATAATAAAAAATATGATAGTTAAACTGCCATCAATATCAAAGTCATTAAGGAAAAACAAGGAGCAAAAGATCGAGACTTAAGAAGGAGGAAGAACATGGGAAGGAAGACATAAAATGGGACCAAAAAGAACGGGAAATATGGATATCATTTAGCTAGAGCCTGAAGGAGCCTATCCACGCTTTCACTGTTAGTGCGTTGATCCTGGAGCATATGATCACGAAACTCATCAACCTTCTTCCTCAACTTCTCATTTCCAGCCCTCAACTTCGCATTCTCAGCACTAGCATCCTCCACAGCACCAGTGGAAACAGGTTCTTGTGCCTTCTCAATCATTTGAACTCTCGGGAGAGCATTTTTAGCCTTAAGCCATTGAATCTCAGCAAGTGGACTTCTCTCGGGCCTCAATGAGAGTCAAGATAATAGAATTGCTGCCAACACCACCCTTCTTTAGCACACATTCACACTCTTCCAAAGTTGTCATGGTGATCATATACTTTTTAATGCCTATGATAGCCTTTCCCGTTTCGACTTTAAAATACAAAAGTACCTTTGTCAATATGAAGCCATATGGAAGACCATGTCTTCCCTCTTTTGCGTTAACAACCTTAATGATGTGTTCAATCTTGAGAGCTAGCAAAGTGATGGATTTAAAGGTTGACAGAACCTCGAGAAGAACCAGGTTTGTAATAGAAGCAATAGATCATCATTCAGCTCTTGGAAGCAGCACCTTGTTGACGAGTGCAAACAAGATGTGGATTAAGCTCCTTCTTGAAGAGCCTTGATCCAGTAGCGACATTCATGAAGGCCTCATATGCCTTTCAGCCACTTACTTCATCCCATAAGTCGAGACTTTCAGAATTTCTCCAAGCTTTAACTCATTCAACTCAAAGTTTGTCCCATTCACTGATAAGACCATAGTACATTCATCAGTATAACATAGGTTGACATAGAATTCATCCACATATGCTTTATACACATCGGGTGTTGGCGGAACAAAAAGATGAGTCCATTTCTGGAACTCAATAATCTCAAGCATTTCTTTCATTCCGAACCTCTCAGCAATATAAAAATCAAATACTCTCCCCAACAATACCTTTTGACGCCGCAAGATCTCATGTTTTCCCTCTCACTCTTCCTAACTTTTTGTTTCTTTGAGGAACAAGGTTCCTCACTGGTACTTCTCTTCCTCTTCCTTTTAGGGAGAGGTCGAGTTTCACACTGCTCTTTTTCTTACTTTTCACCCTCATCCTCTATGACATCATTCTCAGAAGTTTTCCTTTTCTCCTCTTTCTTCTTCTTTGAATTTTTTCTTACAAGTGGAGACTTTTCCACTTCATCTTTCACCACATCATCATCAACCACAATATCCTCATCAACTATCCTACTTCTCACAACTTGACTCCTCGTTCTTGTCCTTTTGGAGCCCTTTTCTTTACTTACCTTCAAGGCAGATTCTAATGCGGCCTTTCTACTTTGTCTGGTTCTAGGAGTTTTTTGAGGAATGTGTTTTCTTTCTTTTGGCCCATCCTTCTTCTTTGGTTGTTCAATATCAGAGACCCTTCTATGCTTAAAATGCAGTAGCTCTTCATCATCAAACTCAACTACCTGGTCAAGACCGGGAGAACCAGGTTCCTACTCAGGAGAAAGTTCTCTCAAAGGCATAACAATAGTAGACACATGTTGAGAATTGTCATCTAAATCCAAATTTACCCTAGAGTAAACTGGTGTCTCATCCCAAATATGGATGGCAAAATTGACCCGACCCACTCTACCCTATCCGATCAATGCGGGTAATTACCCGCTTTGACCGACCCATGGGTCGGATAGAGTATTAACACAACTGTCTGAGGGTGAGTTAGGGGCGGGTAAGGATATGGATGTACCCTACCCGTTTTTCAAAATTCCTATTTTTTAATTGTGATTTTATTTGTAGATGAAGTTCCTAGTACTACATCAAACTTAGTTGAATGTCCAACATTTGTGTTGATGAAGGTATGGAATCTTACATATATTACTTATTAATAAATAAAGGTGTATTTTTTTCTATTTGGTTAATTCAATTAATTTTTTATCAATATTGTAGATCATTTGATAATACTTTGAAGATTTTTCAATGGTCAATGTCGTGCTTTGTTGTTCCAAATGTATGACTTTATTGTTGTGTTTTTTCTTCCTTTATATTGAGATATAATTTTTTCTATATAATCTTTTTTTTTTTTTATCTTTTTTGTTTTTTTGTTTTTTTCATAGATTTATGGAGAAACACACTAAAAGTTTGAAGACCTTGAGAACATGTTTGATGTAGTTGCATTTTGTTTTTGAGATGACATTAGTGTTTGGACAATTGTTTTCATGGAACTTTAATTGTATTTGGTAATTATGAAACTTATTTGGTAATATATTTTATGAAATTTGTAGATTTTTTGTCTTTTATTTAAGAAAGTGTATAACCCGTGGGTACCCAATACCCGAAAGGGGAAAATAAGGGTATGAAAATTATATATACAGTGGGTAATGGATAGGGTATGGATAGCATATTTGGGAGGGTGGGTAGGGTACGGAAATCCCAAAACCTGCCCCAAATCTGACCCACTGCCATCACTAATCCCAAATAAGATTTGTCTTAGGTGCAGAGGACTCAGACTCTCCTTGGGCTGAGGGACCAGGTCCCTCATTTACTTCCCTTGTTTTCTGCGCAAACACCCTATCATCCTAAACACATTCACTATCCCTCAAAACCCGTAAAGTATCATCAAAACCAGTAATTATCTCACCCTCACTCTCCAAAATATTAGACCTACACTGACCCATTTCAGATATAGACCCATCAAACTCCATTGATGACTCATTCACCCCTTTTACGCAATCAGATGGAATAAGATTACCTAATTTTGTCATGGTATCCTCAACAATGTCCTTTTCGACAACTTGGTCATGTTCCTCTGTAACACCAGCATCTTCACTCATATGCATATCACCAAAGATCAGGTTTTCTTTCACAAGGCCTTGTACCTCTGTTTCGTCAACCGTTTGACTAGTAAACTCAATTTCATCATTTGTTCTTCTAATTTCTCAGTATTTTTAAGGAATTTCAACACAGAAATAGTTTGCCCACTTCCCACGGAGTCGGGCTATTCAATCGGACCAGAAATCGAGAAAGATGACACAAATTTCTTTGGTGTTTGAATCTTACGAGTTCTAGGAGGACCAGAAATGGGGGATTTTGGGGGTGTGACATTGAGGTTTTGGTCGGTGAAGATTGGGAATTTTGGGGGTGAAGTAGGGTGTATCAGTTTAGTTGGTGTTGGAGCGTTGGAAGGTGACGGAGTGGGGTTTGCTTCAGGTAAGTTTGGAGTAGATAATTCTTGATGAGACATGGTTATTTTTAGTTAAGAAAGCTGAAGAATGGAAGAATATGGAGAGAACTGTTATAGTTAGGAGAGAGAGAAAGCAAAATAAATATTAAAGAGATTAAGTGAGGAGTGAGATTAGAAGAGTATATTTAAAAGGAGAAATGTGACGGTTTTGATTGGATGTAAGAAGAGGGATTAAGTCGGTTCAAGAATGATGTAACGTTTTGAAGAGATTATTTTGAATTTGAAAGAGGGAAAACTTTAATGACTTGGCACCTTAAGCAGTTCAAAATCATATAAGCACAGAAGGGATTACTAACCTGAGTCACAGGGACCAGTTCACTTGATAATATTTTAAAATTTGCAAGCAAAAACTATGATGAATCTTTGCCACGACCGACCGGGCGCGACTAGTACCTCACCGGTACCTGTCGTATACATCGGAGAATAGCAATGAACATACATAAAACAAATCAGATAAGGTAAACATCACTAGCAGTCGATAAGGCCGCCTTTCATAAAATAACTTAACCGATAGTGAAGCAAGATAACTTTATTCTTACAAACCAAACCACAAACGTGACTACGCACTCTAAGAATAACAAGCGTGGCGGGACAGGCCCGCCATACCCCCGAATGTACAAAGTCTATAACCTCGTGGAATCATACCAAAAGACAAAGCCTCGGAGGGATGGAGCTTTCGAGAAGTGAACAGTGATCCTAAGAGTGCGGACCAAGAAGTTACGTATCTCGACTGCGGCGTAACGCAGCGGCCCGGAGGTCAAGACAACAGTACCAAGTATGTGAAATCGAAATATCGTAATGAATTCATAATAGCATATATATAAAGCGGGAGACATGTATGATAGCCAAACTACAAGACACAACATATACGCAGCCATGTCAAGTCGGGACTCACGCCTCTAAGTCATCACTCAAATATAACCATAGGTCTCATGCCCATAATATCAATCGTGCGTGGAATTCCTTCTCATCACGCCATTTCATGATATAACAACACTAAGAGTACATATGAATACTAGATCCCACTGTATCATAAGAACCGCACGAGGCAAATGCGAAGCATAGCTACGATCCACTCGCGTCCTCAATCGATCGGCAAGTACGAAAGCTACCGAGATCCACGCGCACCAACAATACTAATACCGAAATCACGGCGGCCGGCAAGTCGATAGCTCTACGATCCACCTGCGTCACATCACGTGGGCAAGACGTGGGCTAACCACCGAGTCCACCTGCATCACACCACTTCGCTAACCCGACCGGCAAGTACGAAAGCCAACTACCAGATCCACCCTGCATCACGTCTCTGACCGGGGCAAGTACGAGGGCTAACTACTAGATCCACCCTGCATCAGTAAACCTCATGGAGAGCTAATCCATGGAACAAAATACTGTCAACAGGGAAACGAACCCTCATCATGGCCGCCTACCCGTGGAATCCTCCATCACTGACGGTACGCCCAAATAACTCATAACTACATGCTTTTAATTCGAATTTCAATATCATGCCTTTACATAAACCAAGACAATTACCATGCCTTCTTTTCACATAAACCAAGAGAATTCTTATTTAAGCAAGCCAAAGTACTTATCAAGGCACCCATAGAATAATTCTCAATTGAACAAGCCCAAAACACTATCAAGGCACAAACAGAATAATTCTCTTTTAACAAGCCAAAGTACTACGTACGTACATCCTTTCCAAGAGATTCCTTTTTGTGCAAAATCCAAGATACTAACACCCGTAGTATCAAGGAGCGTCTATTTTTTTCAACGTAAGTTACTACACCTTTAGAAAACTCATTTCAAAGCTTGAAACCAAGTAACTTCAATTTTTCACAATCTAGACAACTTATGCTCATTAATCAAAATAGACAACTTTCATAACCTTCCATAAAGTTATTATAACCAACTTCCCATAAAGCCGTTATACTAACTTTATGCTTTAGAAATTTACGACATCCTTATCCATTCATAAGGCCGTTATAACTCCTTATGAACCATTTCGTTCTTTTACTATCCAAGAGGCTTATACTTCAAACAAATTCATACAATTTTCAAAAATACTTCAAGCCTCTTATCTTTAGAATAATTCAATACTCAATACTTTCACACCAAGTACTCTATACTTTTGTAACATCATACTTTTCCCTTAACCAAGGGACTTATACTTCTTAAAACAAACAAGTCTTTGTTTATACTTAAACAAGTAAAAATACTAAATCTTGTACGTCTACCGTACTACATAGATACAAATACTCATGCTCAAGGATAGGAAAGCTTCACATACCTCTTCGGTCAATCCACTTGCTAAGTCCAAACTACCGCAAGTAATATGTCAACCTAAAATAACCATGATACGTTTATTAACCTCTAATTTCAATGTAGAATAATCTAAACTCAAAGCCACTAAATTCTATGGAAAATTGGGCAGCATTTCCTTTGTTTCTACTCACTTTGCCACCTTTCTCAAGGCCGAATTTACCATCAAAACACCACATTGTAAGGCTCAATCAATCCAACAATTTAAAGGGGATTACACACCCAAAATTCTGTCCCATAAGTTTACAATAATTCACTTAACAATTCTAGGGTAGTTTTTAGGCTACAACATGCTCATAATCTCTTCTTAACCCATTCTTCATAACCAAACCACATTTCTAGCATGCAATGACTCTAAGAGCATTATTTACTACCACAAGTTCTTTCTTCTTAACATGCAACACTATAAACTAAATCTAAAGGAAGAATCATTACCTTAAAGTTTTAGCCAAAACTTATTCCAAGTATTGCTAGCTTCCTTGCCAAGAACACCACCACAACAATGCCAACAAGCTAGCTACAAGCTTCCTTTTTGGTTCTTAACTATTCAGATTTTTCTAAGGGTTTTTAGAGAGAAGGGGGAGCAATTTGAGAGAGAGAGAGAAGGTGAAAGATAGAAAATGTCCAAGTCTTGGTCAATATATTGCATGCAACAGAAAATCAGATGGGGGGGGACACTTGTCACCCTCCCATGGTCTCTTTTAAAACAAAAATCAGACTTTCTAAGTTTTTCCGCACAAAAATCCCGCGCGCCGCGCCTGGCGCGCCTGGCCATGCAAACCTCCACAGCTCTCGATCTTTCGCGCCGCTGTATTCGGCGCGCTGCAACTTCAGCGACCTTCAACTTTAGGCGCCGCCCTCGCATCCGCGCCATGCCCTGCCGCCGCCTAAACACATTTCTGTCCGATTGCGACCGAACTTGTAACCTCATAACTTTCTACTCCGGCGTCCTATCGACGAGCGGTTGGTTGCGTTGGAATCTGACTCAACGAACTACGCCCGGGCCTTTGAAACACTTATGAACTCTCAATGTACCGGGTCATAACCCGCCTTAAAGTTGACTAAAACCCATCCGGAACAACCCATCAACCTATCTTCTGAAAATTTTAAGTCTTACTCCCTTTCGTACGCCCTCATGCGCATGACCTGAACTACGGGTGTAACATTCTCCCCTTAGAAACATTCGTCCCGAATGTTCTTTTGGAGCCAATCTAATATTCCTCGGTACCTCGCACCTTACACTAATGGAACTTTACTATGCCACTTGTGACCATAAGATATCGCATACGCTTAATCATTCCTCATAAATCAAACAGAAAACGAGTCCAAAGTATGAACCATTACCACTACTCGTTCACGGCCTAATGATTTTCGCTCGAATTTACCACTCATTCTATCACACGTATACGCCTCAATATCCTCTGCTCATAACACTAACTCATACAACAATCCTATCATGCATACTAATCTAAAGCGGTCAAAGACATACCGTAATTATTGCTTCACATTCCCTCGCTGCTCTAATCATGATCCCGCCGCACTACGCATAACAAAAGAAGCGATGAACCACCATCGATCCACGGCGTCGAATCTCTACATCCGCTATCTCCGGTGGACAGCCTCGCATAATGGCCCTGTTGGCGCGTGCATAGCAATTACCCAAACTAGCACGACACTCCCATAATGGGTGTTACCACATCGCTACACCGAGGTAGAGGTGGCTTCGGACTAACACCCTTACTCTCCCGAAACTCAACCTCGAGCCCGCCCCGCTCCCGAATCTTCCGAACGCCCCAAGATGGTGGAGTACTCCGTCTTGCCGAGGAGCATAACTAGCTCGCCGAGGCGGTCCGCTCGAAACCGCCCTGAGATCTCGCTGCCCTGCCTCTGGCCGGCTCGAGTCAAGTCGGCCCTCGCTTTCTCTCGCTCTCTATCCTCGCGCATATGCTCGCATCTCCGGCGATATCCATACCGGTGAAGAGCTACTCCAGCACGCAGAATCATATGACGGTCTAGCCCATCACATAGCGATGAACTCGCTCGCCATATTGGCTACAATAGTGCGCATACCGCCAAAGAGTCAAACTCCATGCTGCACTCTCGATGGTCCTCCCATTCTCGCCTCAAGGTCAAGAATCTATCCACGCGGCTCTCTCAACTCGGGAGGCAGAAGTGATCCAGAAGGCCTCGCGAACTCCTCCCAACTCTTTGGAAGAGCACCTCCTCTAGACAATTCCCATGACTCAAACCAGTTCAACGCAATATCGCGTAACTGGTAAGAAGCTAACACAACGGACTCCGTCTCCGAGGCCCTAAGCACCTGTGTAGTCCGCCGCACCTGTCGAATAAACTCCTGAGGATCCTCCTCAGATCTCGAACCATAGAACTCGTGGATTACAACTCGAAAGTCCGAATCCTTAAACTGGCCCTTGGGTTAGCCACGCCGGCGGTGCCGCCGCCACGATGCTAGTCAACAACTCTGACCGCTCTCCGAATCCCTATACTCGCCTCGCCGCGAATCGGGGCTCGCACGAACCTTCGAGCTACCGCCGCCTCGCCTTTCTAATCTGCCACAGAAATAACTCGCCGACCCGCCATCGCCTCGGGCATAGTTTGTGCCCGAGTCTGGTAACTCTCTGCGTACCACTAGCGACTCGCGATGCCTTGCCCTTCGGGCTCGTCGCTTCCGCGAGGCATAATCGTACATAAGAATAGGTCGAGAGGACTCAACCTACTATGACTCTATCGCACGATCTCAAAGAGAGAAGAATGAAACCAACCCTAAATGTCTCGCACTCCGATTATAGATGTGGTGCACAACACACCGATAATCAAGACTCTACTAGACACTGCTCAGACACTTTCCGAGGACTAAGCGCTCGATACCACTTTTGTCACGACCACCCGGCCGGCGCGACTAGTACCCTGCCGGTACCCCGTCGTATACATCGAGAATAGCAATGAACATACATAAAACAAATCAGATAAGGTAAACATCACTACAGCCGATAAGGCCGCTTTCATAAAATAACTTAACCGATGGTGAAGCAAGATAACTTTATTCTTACAAACCAAACCACAAACGTGACTACGCACTTAAGAATAACAATCGTGCGGACAGGCCCGCCATACCCTGAATGTACAAAAGTCTATAACCTCGTGAATCATACCAAAAGACAAAGCCTCCGAGGATGGAGCTTTCCAGAAGTGAACAGTGATCCTAAGAGTGCGGACCGGCCAGTTACGATCTCGACTGCGGCGTGAACGCAGCCCGGCGAGGTCGATAACAGTACCAAGTATGTGAAATCAAAATATCAGAATGAATTCATAATAGCATATATATAAAGCGGAGACATGTATGATAGCCAAACTACAAGACACAACATATACGCAGCCATGTCAAGTCGTGGACTCACGCCTCTAAGTCATCACTCAAATATAACCATAGTCTCATGCCCATAATATCAATCGTGCGTGGAATTCCTTCCTCATCACGGCAGCCTATGATATAACAACACTAAGGAGTACATATGAATACTAGATCCCACTCAGATCATAAGAACCGTGCGAGGCAAGACGGGCATAGCTACCAGATCCACCTGCGTCCTCAATCGACCGGGCAAGTACGAAAGCCGCCTACGGATCCACCCGCACTAACAATACTAATACACGAAATCACGGCCGATCGGCAAGTGCGATAGCCTCTACCAGATCCACCTGCGTCACATCACGACCGGCAAGTACGTAGGCTAACCACCGAGTCCACTCAGATCACACCACTTCGCCTAACCCCGACCGGCAAGTACGAAAGCCAACTACCGATCCACCGCATCACGCCTCCGGCCGGCAAGTACGAGGCTAACTACTAGATCCACCCTGCATCGCGAAACCTCGGAGAGCTAATCCATGGAACAAAATATCGGCAAGAAACGAACCTCATCATGGCCGCCTACCCGTGGAATCCTCCATCACTGACGGTACGCCCAAATAACTCATAACTACATGCTTTTAATTCGAATTTCAATATCATGCCTTTACATAAACCAAGACAATTACCATGCCTTCTTTTCACATAAACCAAGAGAATTCTTATTTAAGCAAGCCAAAGTACTTATCAAGGCACCCATAGAATAATTCTCAATTGAACAAGCCCAAAACACTATCAAGGCACAAATGTAATAATTCTCTTTAACAAGCCAAAGTACGTGACGTACATCCTTTCCAAGAGATTCCTTTTTGTGCAAAATCCAAGATACTAACACCCGTAGTATCAAGGAGCGTCTATTTTTTTCAACGTAAGTTACTACACCTTTAGAAAACTCATTTCAAAGCTTGAAACCAAGTAACTTCAATTTTTCACAATCTAGACAACTTATGCTCATTAATCAAAATAGAAACTTTCATAACCTTCCATAAAGTTATTATAACCAACTTCCCATAAAGCCGTTATACTAACTTTATGCTTTAGAAATTCTGACATCCTTATCCATTCATAAGGCCGTTATAACTCCTTATGAACCATTTCGTTCTTTTACTATCCAAGAGGCTTATACTTCAAACAAATTCATACAATTTTCAAAAATACTTCAAGCCTCTTATCTTTAGAATAATTCAATACTCAATACTTTCACACCAAGTACTCTATACTTTTGTAACATCATACTTTTCCCTTAACCAAGGGACTTATACTTCTTAAAACAAACAAGTCTTTGTTTATACTTAAACAAGTAAAAATACTAAATCTTGTACGTCTACCGTACTACATAGATACAAATACTCATGCTCAAGGATAGGAAAGCTTCACATACCTCTTCGGTCAATCCACTTGCTAAGTCCAAACTACACAAGTAATATGTCAACCTAAAATAACCATGATACGTTTATTAACCTCTAATTTCAATGTAGAATAATCTAAACTCAAAGCCACTAAATTCTATGGAAAATTGGGCAGCATTTCCTTTGTTTCTACTCACTTTGCCACCTTTCTCAAGGCCGAATTTACCATCAAAACACCACATTGTAAGGCTCAATCAATCCAACAATTTAAAGGGGATTACACACCCAAAATTCTGTCCCATAAGTTTACAATAATTCACTTAACAATTCTAGGGTAGTTTTTAGGCTACAACATGCTCATAATCTCTTCTTAACCCATTCTTCATAACCAAACCACATTTCTAGCATGCAATGACTCTAAGAGCATTATTTACTACCACAAGTTCTTTCTTCTTAACATGCAACACTATAAACTAAATCTAAAGGAAGAATCATTACCTTAAAGTTTTAGCCAAAACTTATTCCAAGTATTGCTAGCTTCCTTGCCAAGAACACCACCACAACAATGCCAACAAGCTAGCTACAAGCTTCCTTTTTGGTTCTTAACTATTCAGATTTTTCTAAGGGTTTTTAGAGAGAAGGGGGAGCAATTTGAGAGAGAGAGAGAAGGTGAAAGATAGAAAATGTCCAAGTCTTGGTCAATATATTGCATGCAACAGAAAATCAGATGGGGGGGGACACTTGTCACCCTCCCATGGTCTCTTTTAAAACAAAAATCAGACTTTCTAAGTTTTTCCGCCCAAAAATCCCGCCTCGGCGCGGCCAAGCCACGGCGCGTGGCTTCCACAGGCTCTACGATCTTTGTGCGCGCCTGCTATTCGGCCATGGCTGCAACTTCAGCGACCCCAGAACTTTAGGCGCGCGACCTGCATCCGGCCGCGGCCGCCGCGCCGCGAAACACATTTACGTCATCATTGCGCCGAACTTGTAACCCTCATAACTTTCTACTCCGACGTCCTATCGACGAACGGTTGGTTGCGTTGGAATCTAGACTCAACGAACTACGCCCCCAGGCCTTTGAAACACTTATGAACTCTCAATGTACCGGGTCATAACCCGCCTTAAAGTTGACTAAAACCCATCCGGAACAACCCATCAACCTATCTTCTGAAAATTTTAAGTCTTACTCCCTTTCGTACGCCCTCATGCGCATGACCTGAACTACGGGGTGTAACAAATACAATATATTTGAGTGCACTTGTATTATTATACAGCAAGGGCACACAGTCAGTAAGAACACCAAAATCTTCAAGCTATTATTTGATCCACAATAATTGAACGCAACAAGAGGCATCAACCACATACTCATCTTCAACAGTAGAAAAAGCCGTGAAGTTTTGTTTATTTATATCCCATGAGATCAAGAATGACCCACGAAAATATACCATTTTAGATGTGATCTTCCTATCCACTAAATATCCAGCATAATCAGCATCAATATATTCAACCAAGTCAAAATTATCTCTTTAAGGATAGAAGAGGACCAGGTCCAGTGTCCCTTTGAGATACCTCAAAAAGAATTTTGCATCCTTCAAATGAAACTCTTTAGGACCTGATTGGAACCTTGCACATAACCCAACACTAAAGGCAATTCCAGGTCTGCTAGCAGTTATGTATAGTAGAGACCTAATGATACCCCTACACATGGTTTCATTTACAGGAGAACCAAGTTCATCCATGTCTAACCGAGTAGCAATGGATATAGGTGTATCAATAGGCTGATGCGCGAAAAGATGCACACACTTTAACGCAAGTGCACGTTATCGTGACAAGTAATATAGTCTTGGTAAGACCGAATATCGTCCACAAGGATTATGGTTCAAGTACCAACTATCTATCTTTTGGTATCTATTTGGTAACCGATATTTGATTTTGTGGTTTATAACTAACAATTATAAAAGCTAATTAACTATAGGTTTACTTCAGTTGTGATGGAAATAGGGCTTCCACGTCTCCTCAGCTATCCGCTTATGTTATTTTATTAATGCAATGAATTATGGTCTTCTTCTCTCGGAGCTAGCAGGTTTACGAAATCGTTTTATATTCCCGTTAAGGATATATAAACACTCAACCTCAGTATTGCTCCTTTCTACCTTTCGGTGATAAGGATAAATCTATATGAGGATTAAGAACAAAAACCTAGTTAACCGTCACGCACCATGCGTAAAATTAGGGTTGTTAAGTCTCTCATTAACGCTACATAAATAATTACGATATTTTCATCCCCAATCCAAAATATGTCTACCCAACTTACAGTATATTCACAACCTCCTCCTTTCGAAGTTTGATTAGAAATCATATAAATAATGATAATTAGTGATCAATTAATTACCAAGCATTCAAAGCAATTATTGGATAAATCTCAACAAGAAGAAGAATAACCATAACATGCATCAATTTATAACATAAGTTTCTAGTGAATTAACATGGAAAGCCCTATAAAAGAATTAATTCCTAGCCATTGACATGACAAGAACTAATTCAAGGTTCATCATAAAAACTGAAATAAAGGAAGGAAAAGAAAAGAAAATACTTAAGAACGAGACTCCAAGCCTTCTAGCATCCAAGGGTTGTGTTGTGGAATATTTACAAGATGGATTGGTGGATGGATGGATGTAGAATGGTGAATGGTAGAATGGAGAATGAGTAATTCTTCTAATGATGTAGGGTATTTATAGCCAAAGAATCCTTTTGGTGAAGTGTTAGGGATTTTGTAGGTAGGAAAAGTTATTAGAATCCTTTTAGGTAAGAGTTTTAAGGTAGGAAAAGTTATCCCTTTAGGATTCTGAAAACATGTCAAATTCGGCCCAGCACTTCATAATTCCCGCGTCGGCGCCGCGGCGCCTGAAAATCAGAGATCTTTGGACGGCTTCAGTGGTGGCCAAGGCCATGCTGCCAGCGCCTGCTGGTGACGGAATTCTTCCGGATTTTTCGTTTCTTCGTCCTTTGTTCGTCCGGTATTCGTCTGATCTCCTCTATAATTTCCGAAACTTCTTAGACTTTATTTCTTGGCCCTTTTAGTGTGCAATTTCATCTCATTTATGCTTATTTCATCTCCTTTTCGTCATTTCTCCATTTTTGACCGCTGTGACACAAAAGAAAGGAAAACGACCCTAATACTATACTAAACATAAATAAAATGAGCAAAATACTAACTAAAAATGACTCAAAAAATGTATATAAAATACACCGATTAAATACCCCCAAACTTAACATTTGCTCGCCCTCGAGCAAAGATCAAAAATATAAACAAAGACACGAAAAAAAATGACTCAAAGACACTGATCATTTTGCTGTACAATTGTCACTTAGAAAAGCATGAAGGTTAGTAGGATAATATGTAGGAACATATAGCATGTATTTTTAGCATTCTAAATACTCAAGTCAGATATTTCGCAAATTCAATTTAATCATGCTAAATGGAAGTAAGAATACCTAACTATGCATGTCAATTTCAAAATCCTATGGCATGTTCACTTGCTACTCTCCACTAATCATGGATACACATATTAGAGATCTTCAGGGCTTTTCAGGGTTGTAATGTAGGCTTAGGCAGAGGTAGGTAAAAATAGGCATTTAGGCTCATTGTATGTACCATAAGCTCTTTTGCTTTTCAATTCTTCCCTTTTCTTTTGATTTCCTTTCTTCACTTTATATCTATCTTTCCCCTCTTTTGTTTTGAGAGAGTGAAGTGTATTATGAAAAACAAGCACCCCCAAACTTAGGCTTTTGCCTATTTATTATTACTTTTTCATTGGGGTGCATCAAAATTGTTTACTCTCTTTTGTCTCTTTTTCAACACTTTATATTCCAAACATCTCAATTTTTCACTTATGGCACAAGTATGGAATTATAGGGTGTCAAAGAAAGGTCTTATTTTTAGGCTCAAAGGGGCTGACTAGGGATATAATTTGACTGTCAGGGATAGGCAAATAATGGTAAGAAAGGGCTAACAAAGAAATGTCTGAGTCATCTCCCTAACATGCATATCCTAACTATTTCGCCTCAAATAGTAAGCAAGCAGACACATAAGTTTAATCACTAACAATGCATAAATCAAGCAAGATACCCCAAATAGTTTGATTTCATGAATTTTTGGCATATCTATCCTAAGTGTTCAGATGGTTGCTTCTAATTCCACTACATTATTCCACTTTACTTCACTAGGCGTTTCAAGTAACTACAGCATGCATGATTTTTTTAAAAAAAAATTATGACTAAAAAATGACTCAAAAAATTACTCAAAAATACACAAAACAGTTCAAAAAGACTCAAAAATAATAAAACATCCCCCCAAACTTAAATCACACATTGTCCCCAATGTGTGCACGACTCAAAAAAAATATGGACAACTTACTGACACAACACAGCGGTCATAACAGAGGTCTAGGAGGAAAAATTCTGGAATTTGCACGGAATATGGGTCTCGAAAGTTCGGGCGCCGCGGCCCTGAGATTTGGCGCCGTACTGCTAATCTTGTGGCTCTCTACGATTCTGGCCGCGGCTCGATTCTGCACCGCGGCGGCGCTCTTTTCCTTTTTTTCAGCGTTTTTGCTCCTTTTTCCTCGGTTTTAGCTTTCAGTCAACCTGTCATCCAACAACACAAAACAAGAACCCAAGACCGTGAGACTGTTCAAGATAAAATAAAATAAAATAAAGACATAAATTAAAATAACATAATTAAAAACATTGGGTTGCCTCCCAACAAACGCTGTCTTTAACCTCTTTTAGCCGGACGCCATTAACCTTTTCGAGTGCCCATTGGATCCTTCTGCGAACTGCTTGCAATCCGCAGAGTTATTGTTGTAGGTCTCACTTTCCCTACAACCCTCTGTTCAAATAAGGGCCTCAAACATAAAATTATCCCCCAAATACCCAAGACAGGCTTTACTTTTAGGCTCTCTATAATGTAGGGATCAGTGAAATTCCCTACATCTCTCAACTCTAGGGGGTGCCCTTGATGGTATGGACTTCCTAATTGGGGTGCAACAGTGATAGCTAGTGGTGTTTCTTCTGTAATAGGTGCAGGAAAAAGAATTTCCACCGAATCCAAGAAGGTGAATAATTGGATCTCTGCAATCTTTTCCTTCTCTACACCAACTATCTCACCAGATTCCTCAATAGTTGGGTGTGGTTCAGGCTCCTCAATTTGCTGTTCGCTGTTCAAAATGACTGCGAGTTCTCCTATTTGCAGTTCCAACTTCTTCATGGCCAATCTCGTTTCGTCCATGAACTGAGTTTGATACCTAGCGAAACTGAGTATGGCTTCTCGTAACTCCTCCCTCTCTTCCTGTAGGGTTGGAGCTTCATCATATTGACAGTAGTAATCCATGTCTTCAGGATCCCTGAGATGCATCAAAACCAACAACGGATCACGGCACCCTTGTTTTCACACAATAAATACATAAAATGAAAAAAAAAAAAAAAAAAAAAAAAAAAAAACCAAATTAGAAATTAAAAATAGATAAAACTGATATTGAACTATGCCTAATCCCCGACAACGGCGCCAAAAACTTGATGCGCGAAAAGATGCACACACTTTAACGCAAGTGCACGTTATCGTGACAAGTAATATAGTCTTGGTAAGACCGAATATCGTCCACAAGGATTAGGATTCAAGTACCAACTATCTATCTTTTGGTATCTATTTGGTAACCGATATTTGATTTTGTGGTTTATAACTAACAATTATAAAAGCTAATTAACTATAGGTTTACTTCAGTTGTGATGAGAATAGGGCTTCCACGTCTCCTCAACTATCCGCTTATGTTATTTTATTAATGCAATGAATTATGGTCTTCTTCTCTCGGAGCTAGCAGGTTTACGAAATCGTTTTATATTCCCGTTAAGGATATATAAACACTCAACCCCAGTATTGCTCATTTCTACCTTTCGGTGACAAGGATAACTCTATAGGAGGATTAAGAAAAAAAACCTAGTTAACCGTCGCGCACCATGCGTAAAATTAGGGTTGTTAAGCCTCTCATTAATGCTACATAAATAATTGCGGTATTTTCATCCCCAGTCCAAAATATGTCTACCCAACTTACAGCATATTCACAACCTCCTCCTTTCGAAGTTTGATTAGAAATCATATAAATAATGATAATTAGTGATCAATTAATTACCAAGTATTCAAAGCAATTATTGGATAAATCTCAACAAAAAGAAGAATAACCATAACATGCATCAATTTATAACATAAGTTTCTAGTGAATTAACATGGAAAGCCCTATAAAAGAATTAGTTCCTAGCCATTGACATGACAAGAACTAATTCAAGGTTCATCATAAAAACTGAAATAAAGGAAGGAAAAGAAAAGAAAATACTTAAGAACGAGACTCCAAGCCTTCTAGCATCCAAGGGTTGTGTTGTGGAATATTTACAAGATGGATTGGTGGATGGATGGATGTAGAATGGTGAATGGTAGAATGAAGAATGAGTAATTCTTCTAATGATGTAGAGTATTTATAGCCAAAGAATCCTTTTGGTGAAGGGTTAGAGATTTTGTAGGTAGGAAAAGTTATTAGAATCCTTTTAGGTAAGAGTTTTAAGGTAGGAAAAGTTATCCCTTTAGGTAGGAAAAGTTATCCCTTTAGGAAAAGTTATCCCTTTAGGATTCTGAAAACATGACAAATTCGGCCCAGCACTTCATAATTCCCGCGTCGGCGCCTGTGATCAGCCAGCGCCTGAAAATCAGAGATCTTTGGACGACTTCATTGGTGGCGCCTTCTTTGCGAACACCGCTGACTCTGGTGACGGAATTCTTCCGGATTTTTCGTTTCTTCGTCCTTTGTTCGTCCGGTCTTCGTCTGATCTCCTCTATAATTTCCGGAACTTCTTAGACTTTATTTCTTGGCCCTTTTAGTGTGCAATTCCATCTCATTTATGCTCATTTCACTCCTTTTCGTCATTTCTCCATTTTTGACCGCTGTGACATAAAAGAAAGGAAAACGACTCTAATACTATACTAAACATAAATAAAATGAGTAAAATACTAACTAAAAATGACTCAAAAAATGTATATAAAATACACCGATCATAGGCTTAGCATTTTTCATCTCAAATCTCTTGAGCAACTCCTTGATATACTTTTGTTGGCTGATCATAGTGTCTTTTGGGGTTCGTTTCACTTGCAACCCAAGGAAGAAATTTATCTCACCCATCAAGATCATCTCAAATTTACTTCCCATTAGATTGAAAAACTCTTCAAAAAGGATATCATTAGTGGTACCAAAAATGATATTATCAACGTAGACTAGCACAATCAACAAATTACTCCTTCTCATTTTCAAAAAAAAAGTATTGTCAATGTTCCCTCTTGTAAAGTCATTTCAAGAAGAAACTTTGACAATCTCTCATGCATCAACAGGGACCTGATCATGCATCTATTTATCACATGATAAGCAGTGTTGATAGCTTCAGTCCAAAAACCTTTTGACACCCCACTTGTTATCAACATTGTTCTAGCCATATCTTTAAGTGTTTTATTTTTCCTCTCCACAACACCATTTTGCTAAGGTGTTCTAGGAGCAGAAAAGTTGTGACTTATACCATTTTCAGCACAAAATTCTTCAAACTTGACATTTTTAAACTCAGTACCATGATCAGATCTAATACGCACAATATGATTTTCCAGTTTTACTTGAATCTTTTTCACGAAGGCAACGAACACATGAAATGTTTTATCCTTGGTTCTTAAAAACAGAGTCTAAGTGAACCTAGAGTAATCATCAATAATCACAAAAATATACTTCATTCCTCCTCAGGTTGGGATTCTCATTGGTCCACAAAGATCTATATAAAGAAGATCAAGTGGCCTTTAGGTACTCATTTATTTCTTAGGTTTGAATGAGGATTTGACTTGCTTTCCTTTTATGCAAGAATCACATTCCTTGTGATCTTTGAACTTGGTATTTGGTAGCCCACGAACTAGGTCCTTCACAATGATCTTGTTCATCAAAGAGAAAATTGCATGTCCCAGTCGTATGTGTCATAGCTCACCATCATCATCCATATCACTCAGGCACTACCATTCAAAGAATCAAAGTCTCCAACATAGATTTTCTTGAACCTTTTTGCTACTAGCACCACTTCATCAGTTTTGATATTAGTGATAGTAAAAGAGCAGGACAAAAACTTCACCTCATTTTCTTTATTACGGATTTGAGACACACTCAACAAGATATGCTTTAACCCATTTATATAGCACACATTCTTAATTGCATGAGAAAGTTTCTTCCAAATCTTGCTAACACCAAGAACGTATCATTTCTTGCCATTACCAAAATACACACTCCCACATTTGACTGCCTCCTCTCACCCCAGCCTGCAAATAAAATCAATAATTAGATTTGAGAATTCAAGTCAGCTTGGGTCCCTTATAATTATAGAATGGGTGAATAATACTTCTTTTAGTCTATGCCGGCATGACATTTTTTATTTTTTAGGGACTAGGTCTCTCAACCCTAAGTTCTTTCTCAACAAAATTCTTATTTTTCTGAAATGACTTAAATTTGACTTTACATGTACTTTTGTAGTGACCATTCTGAGTGCAATGAGTGTACAACTAGTTTTTAGTTATAGTGACATATTTGTTGTGGGGATTGTAAGGGGTTTTGTCCTTTTCAAAACCAAGTTCTGGCCTACCCCCCTACCTTTACTCTTGTACATAGAGGTAATTACATCAGAGGACCAGGTCCAATGAAGTGACTTATCAAGAGCTACTTTTACTCTTTTTAAATCTTCATGTAGCTGTCTGTTGTTTTCTATCTCAATAGTAAGACTCATTTTAGTTTTCTTAAAATCCTTCTCAAGCTCCAGTTGAGTCTCACAAGCTACACCCTTTTCATTAGAGGGGATGCCCATCTATTTTTCATTTGATTTTCTAATATGATGTTTTCTTTAATTCCCTTGTCAACATGTTCTTCCAAATCTACAATGGTAACTACCATATCGTCCTTCTCTTGTTTAAATCACCAATTTCTTCATTTTGAGCACTCTTCTCTTTAACAAGAACATGATAATCATCGATTAACACATTTGTCAATGGTATTAGTTTCTTTTGAGAGTAAATTTTCAATTTTTCCTGAACGTCAAGAAAATTTTCTTCTTTTTGTTCATCATCATCATCAACATCAGATTTGGCCAGGAGTGCAAAGATTGGCTCATATTCAGAAGGTTCATTATCAATGGTAGATGTATTGACTTGGTCATCATCTTCTTCAGATTCGCTGAAGGAGTCTCCCCAAGCATTAAGAGCTCGTTTTACCAAATCATCAGTTGCATCCTTTCTCTTAACTTCTTATCAGGGACCTGGTTCCTCTTGATAGTTTTTCAGTGTTGTTTTTCTGATTGTCCTGCTTGTGAAGATGATATTCTTTAATAAAGTGATCAGGCCTCCCACATTTATGGCAACATTTGTCATTTTCTTTGAAGTTCCTGGAGGAGCTTCATATTCTTGTGATCCCACTATTTTTTTGAACCGTCTTTTGAAACCTATAGTTGAGGTATGCCATATCAACTTCGTCACTGCTTGAGTCACTTTTGGCAGCCTTGAGAACCAGGTTCTTCTCCTTCTTCTGCTCTATCTTTTCAATCTTTTTCTTAGTTCTCTTTAACTCATAAGTTTTGAGATTACCAATCAGCTCATCAATGGTTAGAGTCTTCAAGTTCTTGGCTTTGTATATAGCATTCACATTGCTTTTTCAAGAATCTGGCAGGACACCAAGTAACTTTAACCAGTTTGTTGGTTGAAATGACTTCTCTAAGAGAATGAATCTTATTTATTATAGAGGTGAACCTGGTATTCCTATCTTAGATTGACTCATCCTCTCTCATTTTGAACAACTCATACTTTGTAGTGAGCAAGTCTATCTTGGACTCATTTACTTAAGTATTTCCTTCATGATCTAGTTGGAGATATTCTCAAATATCCTTAGCAATTTGTTGAGTGTATTTTATACACTATTTTAAGTCCTTTTTAGTTAGTATTTTACTCTTTTATTTTGCGTTTAGTATAGTGTTAGGTGTGTTTTTCTTTCTTTTGTGTCACAGTGGTTATAAAGGAGAGAATACTACTTTTGAGGACGAAATGAGCTTAATTGAGATGCAAATTGCACAAGCACAACCCAAGGAATGAAGCCTAAAAAGTGCCACGAAGAATAGAACAAATCAGGCGGAACCAGACAGAAATCAGAGAGGCACCGCGGTGCCTGGCCAAGTAGCACCGCGGTGCCAGAGGAACCGCGGTCAAGTGAATTAGCGTCGCGGCATAAAATTTCCAGAAAGTCCAAAACTGAAACCCGTCGAAGGCACCGTGGTGCCATATTTCCAGTAAGCTCCAGTTATTTCGTGAGAAATTAGCACCACGGTGCTAGGCAGAGGCACTGCGGTGCCTACGCGTAATTTCAGAAAAGTTGGGTCGAAATTTGAAAAGGGTAAAAGGGTCCGAAGCAAGGTTTTTCTCAGATATAAATACCCTAAACCCTGTCATTATTGAGGAAAAGAACTTCGGAGAAGAGAACGACGGCTGCAAGCTACAATTGGAGACATCTTATTGTTCAAGTTATTTTCTTTCCTTTACTTTATTTCAGTTTATGTTGGATTGTAATATAGTTCTTGACATGACAATGTTTAGGAACTAATTACTTTAGTAGGGTTTCCATCGAATCTTCTTGAAGCTCTTTTATATAGTTAATGCATAGTTTTTGAATTATTCTTCAGCATATTAAGATCTATTCAATATTGTTTTGATTGTTTGATGATTAACTAGCTATTAATTGTCATAACTTATATAATTTCGAATCGAGATCCGAGAGGGGATATTTGAATATGTTGTAATTGTCTAGACATAGGTTAAAATCGATACTTGTGTAGTATTTAAGGTTATTGTTCTTAATTCTCCTGTGTGGTAAAATCTATCATAGAAATATAGAAGGTTTCTGCACAAGGTTGAGTTCTTGTATGTCCTAACCGGAATATAATGATATATTAGTTAACCTGTTATCTTAATAAGAAGAAGAATCATTAGCATTGCATTAACACGTGAAAGAGTGGATAGTTGAGGAGATTGGAACCCTATTTCCTTCATAACTGTTATAAACCCAAAGTATTATAATCTTTAGTTTAATTTCTGCACTTAGTCATAATTCTTAGTTATAATTCTCAAACTAAAGAACGTCAACCAAATAGATACCATATGATAGATAATCGGTACTTAATAAATCAGTCTCTGTGGACGATAAACTCGGTCTTACAGATCTTTCTTACTTGAACGATACGTACACTTGCGTAAGAACTTAGAATATCACAACAAGTTTTTGGCGCCATTATCGGGGACTGACGTACTGTTAATATCGATTTATCTATTCTTATTTCTAATTTGGTTTTTATTTTCAGTTTTTTTTATTTTGCTTTAGTGCTGTTTGTCGTGATCTGTTTGCTGTTTTTGATTAATCTCAGGAACTTAGTTTATGCGAAGTAGGAGAGGAGCTGACATTCCTATCCCTCTTGTTACACCCCGTAATTCCAGGGCAATAGATTGATAACGTGATTAAGGAAATAAGATTTGAACGTTGGAAGGAAATTATACTTATATTTTCTTATGGAATAATTTTGGATACAATAAATGTGACGAGGAGGAGTAGTACTAGTAATTGAATTCTTTCCAATAGAGTGTGGGAAGAAAAGGAGCTCCCGAAGCAAAAAGGACGAATGTTGGCAGATCGAGACGAAAGATTGCAGCACCGCAGTGCCGGACGGCAGGACCGCGGTGCCATAACTTCTGAGAGCCGCAGTACTTTCGGCACCGCGGTGCCATTATGCAGGACCGTGGTGCCTATGCGGGGATTTTCAAGTTGGATATTTTGTATGGGCGAAGGAGAGGGTGGCATGTGTTCCTCCCCACTTGTCTTACAAGTTGCACACTATATGGGTATGTATTGCAAGACTTAGGCTCACATAATATCTCATCCTCTAAACTCTTTTCTCTCTTCTCCCTTTACCTTCACCTTCAAGTCTTGATTTTCTTGAGAAAAAGTGAAGAACAAGTGTAACTTATTTTCCAAGATTAAGCACCTTAACCAAGTTCTAAGCCAAGTTAACCTTCCAAAACTGTTGGTCACGGGTTGGACGAGAATACGCCTTAAAACACTAAGCTTAAAGATGAACTTTAGGGAAGGAAGGCATGAAAGCAAGATGGGTACAAGCTTGTAGAGGTTACTTGTGTGTTATTACAACTTGAAGAAGTGGTGCAAAAACAATGCAGTGGTGCCGATTATAGGGACTATTTTGGCATAAGATTAAGGTAAGATTCCTTCTCCATCTTGAAGTAATTGGAAGTTACATGTTGTTATAGTTGATAGATGAACTTGTATTAGAAGAAAAGGAGATAAGAAATACATGTGACAGTTTTGGGCTAGTGTCAGGCGATTTCCACGCGCTTAACGCAAGTGTACGTATCGTTCACAAGTAATATAGTCTGGTAAGACCGAATATCATCCTCAGAGACTGGTTTCTAATTACCGAACATCTATTCTAGGTTATCTATTTGGCAAACGATAATTGAATTGAGTTTTTATCTAACTACTAGAATAATTGCAAGAAGTATACTAATTTATTTGGGTTTTATCAGTTATGAAGGAATTAGGGCTTCCAATATCCTAGACTATCCACTCTATTCAATCCTTAATGCAACTAGAATGACTTCTTCTTCTACGTTAAGATGGCGGTTAACTAGACTGTCTTATATTTTGGTTAGGATATATAATCGCGCAACCACGGTGCAGAATCCTTCTATATTTCTATGATAGGATTTACTACATAGGAGGATTAAGAACAATAACCTATAATGCTACACAAGTATCGGGGTACTTTCGTCTGCGATTTTAACCTATGTCTATTCAACTACAGCATATTCAAATATCTCCCCTCGGTTCTTGATTCGAAATTATATAGATTATGATAATTAGTGATCAATTAACTGTCAAGAATTCATACCAATTATTGAATAAATCTTAAACAAGTGAAGAAGAAATCAAACTAATGTATTAATTCATGAATAAGAGTTTCTAGTGATTCAAAAGGAGAGCCCTAATAAAAAGACTAGCTTATAGCCATAGACATGCTAAGAACTAATTTAATATCCATACATGAACTGAATTAAAAATAAAGAAAAGGAAAGAAAATAACTGAACAGGTCTCCAATCTTCAGTCTTGATTCCTATTTGAACGGTGTTGTGTGGTGTAGAATAGGGTTTTTAGAATATGTACAAGATGTCTCCTTTAAGTCAGTCTCCTTCTCTTTTATAGCAAACCCTATGGCTTAAGTATATTGCAAATTTCGTGCCCTATGGACCCTTTTGCCCTTGGCCAAATTAATTTTGGAACTGAAATTTCCGCGTCGGCGCCGCGGCGCCATAATTCCTGTGGCCTCTCAGTTGTTCCAGTGCCACGGCCCTGCTGTTCGGCGTCGTGTAGCTGCATGGCTTTCGTCTGGGTTGTCAATTTATGTCCTTTTCTGCCTCGGATTCCTCCTTTTATTCCCATTTTCTCTTCTTTTAACCATTTTGCCTTTTTGAACCGTTGTGACTCAAAAGAAAGAAAAACAACCCTAATACTATACTAAACACAACAAAAACGATTAAAATACTAACTAAAAATGACTCAAAAAAAGTATATAAAATATGTCTAGCAAACCCCCAAACTTAACCTTTGCTCTCCCTCGAGCAAAGATCAAACAAAAATCAAAGAACAAAAATAAAAAAGGACTCAAAGACGCAAATCAAGCAGCTGCACAAGGTTACTTAGAAACACATGAACGTCAGTTGAGATAATATGTTGGAACAGGTATAACATGAATTTAACAATCTAGAATTTTAAGTAAGATATTTCGCAAATTCTTTTCAATCACAATCAATGGAAGCATGAACACTTAACCTATGCATGTCAATTTCATTTTCATTTTTCTCAAAGTTCTATGAGCCTGTTTACTTGTTATTCTCCACTAATCATGGACATACATACTAGAGATCTTCAGGACTTTTCAGGGTTGTAATGTAAGCTTAGGCAGGAGTAGGTAAGATTAGGCATTTAGGCTCAATTTATATACCATACGCGTTTTTTCTCATTCAACCATTTCATCTCCTTCTTGTTGGTATTTTTTTCAAGTCATACCTATCATTCCCCTCTTTTCTTTTGGGTTGAGAGCATGAAATACATTTATATAGGCAGACCCAAACTTAAACTTTTCCATTTTTCATTGGGGTGCATAACTTTTCACTCTTTTTTTGTATTTCTTTTTCACTATTTTCCTCCCTATCTTCAATTACTGCTTATGGCACACAAGGGAACATAGGGTGTCAAAGAAATAACTTTTATTTTAGGCTCAAAGGGGCTGACTAGGGATACATTTTAGTGCAGGGTAGGTAATGAATGGTTAGAAGAGCTAACAAAAAAAATACCTGAATCATCTCCCTAACATGTACATCTTAACTATTTCACCTCAAATAACAAGCAAGCAGACTCATAGACGTTTTTTTCACAATTGACAACACATAGGTAAAGCACAAAATATTCTAAATAATTAGACTTACATGAATCTTTGGTATATCTAACTTAAGCACACAGACTTTAGCTTCTCATTCCATTACATTAACTCACTTAATTTACTAGGCATTTCAAGTAAACATAGCATGCATGATCATAAAAAAAAAATCTGACTCATATAAAACACAAAAAAATAAACAAAAAGACTCAAAAATAGACACGCACAAATAAAATAAGAAACTCCCCCCCAAACTTAAACTACACAGTGTCCCAAATGTGTAAGACTTAAAAATAAAAGGGACGACTTACAGACAACAACGGCTCAAAATGAAGGTGGTGACGGCGGATACTGCATTAAAAGAGAATTTCCCATTGGCGCCGCGACGCCCAATTTCCTGCAACCCACTGATTAATCGGCGCCGCGGCCCTGCATTATGGCGCTGCACCGATTGTTTTTGCTTTTCAGCGTTTTTCCATACTTCATGTCCACTTTCCTTACCTTTCATCACAACACAAACAAAAATATCAAAAGTAAGACTGTTCAATTTAAAATAAAACAAACTAAAACAAAAAATTTAAATAACATAATTAAAACCTTGAGTTGCCTCTCAAGTAGTGCTATCTTTAACGTCTTTTAGCCGGACGCAATTAATCCTTACTAGTGCCTGGTGTATCCTTCTGCGAACGGCTTGCAATCCGAATAGTTATTTTTGCCGGCCTCACTTCACCTACACCATTTCTATAGAACACAGAAAAGGGTAGTACTTTTATGCTTGCCCCCAAATCGCCAAATACTTGCTTGCATTCAAAATTCCCTAAAGTGCAGGGAATAATAAAACTCCATAGATCTCTAGACTTTTGGGGGTTCCCTTGAGGGTATGGACCTTCTGGTTGGCGGTCAGCAAAGACATCTGGTGGTGTTTCTTCTGTAATGGGTTCAGCAAAAAGGAACTCCAAGGAATCCAAAAAAATGAAAAATTGGATTCTAGTAACCCCTTCTTTCTCTACAACAACCACCTTTCTCAATTCCTCAACCGCTTGGTGTGGTTCAGGTTCCTCATTCTGCTTATCACCCCCCACAATTGTGTCGCTAGGCAAATTTTCTTGCGGTACATTGATCATCATATCCATCAACTGCCCTATTTGTGTCTCCAAATTTATGAGTGACACGCTGGTCTCAGCCATAAACTGAGTCTGACACTTGGTGAGCTTGAGTATGGCTTCCTACAGCTCATTTTGATCTTCCTGTGGAACCTGTGGGTTAAGTTGTTGTTGATGACTCCACTTCCCCTGATAGTAGTAGTAGTCCATGTGCCCTTATTTTTTTATGTTTTTAATTTACTAACTTTACCTACAAAATAAGAAAAACAACAAAAATGATAAAAAGATGCTCGCAGAACTTGTTCTTGTAGCAACTAAATTAGAAATAAAATAACATGTCCAAATATATACAAACCAAATTAGACATAAGAATAGATAGTTTGATACTAAAAGTACGCCAGTCCCCGGTAACGGCACCAAAAACTTGTCAGGCGATTTCCACGCGCTTAACGCAAGTCTACGTATCGTTCACAAGTAATATAGTCTAGTAAGACCGAATATCGTCCTCAGAGACTGGTTTCTAATTACCGAACATCTATTCTAGGTTATCTATTTGGCAAACGATAATTGAATTGAGTTTTTATCTAACTACTAGAATAATTGCAAAAAGTAAACTAATTTATTTGGGTTTTCATCCGGGTTGTCAATTTTTGTCCTTTTCTGCCTCGGATTTCTCCTTTTATGCCCATTTTCCGCTCATTTTCGCCATTTTACCTTTTTGAACCGTTGTGACTCAAAAAAAAGAAAAACAACCCTAATACTTTATTAAACACAACCAAAACGATTATAATACTAACTAAAAATGACTGAAAAAGGGTATATAAAATATGCCTAACAACTAGTTGCCGATTTGGGACCGTTTTTTGTGTTGTTGGATTTGTTGGTTATTGTTGTTATTATCGTCACTACTTGCATGTTAAAATGAAGGAAATCTTATTGTTACAAGTTTTTAGGGCTTATATAAACGTGTTGAAATGTGAATTGGATTATAAGGAATTGTGAAAAGGGCTTTGGTATTGGATGTTGGCCGAGAATGCATAAAATGGTGGGATATTGTTGTGCTGTTTTAGGGACCGTTTTATACGTGTATTATGCTAGAAATTTAGTTACAATTATGCATGTTTAATATGGTAATTGTTAACGTATGTCCCTAAGGGAATGACGACATATAAAGGTGTTGTACGCTTCACATTTCACCCTCGTTGTTGTTGAAACATGGACTGTTTTTATATTGATTTAGAGGCCAGATTAATTGGTATTTGGTTATTGATGTTATTGGCCTTATTTGTAAGGTGGAAATGTATGTATAATTAGGGGAAGTGTTGCCTAAATTTTATATGAAAAGAGAATCATTACTTGGTATATGACCTACACTAGTAAGCATGAAGTTGATAGATGTGTTACCGTTATTATAGGTTGAAGTACTACTTGAGGCGTATTTTACTTGTCGTGTTGGTATAGCCGATAAGGTATGTGAAACTCTTCCTTCTTCCTTGGCATGAAGTTCATAAATGAGTGTACGACGGACGTACATAATTCTAACGAATCCTAATTCCAAATGATGGTTTCAAATGATATATGATATATAGAGCCTTGATTTTTCAAATGATGATTTCAAAATGAGATACGATATGATAGTGTCAGGGTTTTTCTAAAATGGAAGTTCATTTTAAATGATTTTATTGAGAGTCAAATGATGGTTTAAATCGCATATGGTCACTCATGATATTCCATTCGTGCGGATATGACTATATGATTCACACCGAGACCCTTACTACGGGGCCGAGTACGATATATATATACATACATGATGATTTCACACCGAGTCCCATAATGGGCCGAGTACGGTATGTGCATATTATATGAACACCGAGACCCTCACTAGGGGAGCCGGGTACGGTATATATATGATTCCATGGACATGTATCCATGATGCGGGTATAAGTACCCATGACAGTATACGATTAATTGGACAGACATTCATGATTTTGGCATGACTCTCACATTTTAAAAGGCACAGTTGACTCTCTATTTTATGTGGCACAGTTGTATCTGGTATTTGATTATTATACTTGTCTCATGATATCGTTTGTCCAGTTATGATCTTATTTATAGTACTTCATATTTTACATACTTGGTACATCTTTCGTACTGACCCCCTTTCTCCGGGGGGCTGCGTTTCATGCTGCAGGTATAGGTACTCAGTTTGGTGATCCTCGCGCTTAGGATATCTACTCAACTTTTGAGATAGCTCCAGTGTTCCGGAGCGTTGGTACGGATGTTGTATTATAGGCTTATGTATATTCAGGGGTACGGCGGGGCCTTGTCCCGTCATAGTTCACTGTCTTACTCTTAGAGGTTTGTAGTCATGCGTGGGTTGGACATATGTACAGTTGTAGTTATTTGGATATTCTATATACAGTGTCGGCCTTGTCGGCTTGCATGTTTTATGCAATATGAGTTTATTATTTACAGTTCAGGGGACATGATCCCTTATGTTATGTGGCATTTCGAGTCCTATTTAATTCTATGTGATGTGTGGGATAGAAGGGCGCCCAGGTAGGGCACCAGTCGCCGCCCATCGGCTCAGGTCGTGACAAAAGTGGTATCAGAGCAGTTAGTCCTCGGAATGTCTACAGACCGTGTCTAGTAGAGTCTTGTGTATGGGTGTGTTGTGCACCATACCTATACGCAGGAGGCTACAGGACATTTAGGATGTTTTTACATTCTTTTATCTCATAGATCGTGTGATAGAGCTGTGTTATTAGGAGAATTATCCTCTCTAACGCATTATTGTGTTACAGCTATGCCTCCGAGGAAAGCGATAGTTTCCCAGAAGGGCAAAGCTACATCAGGAGCTGCTAGTCAGACACAGAAAGTTACTAGGGCACATTCCCAGTCTATGCCTGAGATGGTGCGCCAGTCGACGAGTTCTGTTACACCGCCATCACCAGAGGAACTTAGAGCAGCTCCAGGGGTTCCGATACCTGAGCCTCCAGTTCCTCAGCCAGTGGCAGAGGTTAGGGCAATGAGAGATGCAGTTCAGCTGCTGACTAGATTGGTGGCAGGGCAGAACCGCAGACAGGGACCAGGAGTTGACCCTAGGTCTGACAGTTTGAGGGTTCGTGATTTCTTGTATTGCCACCCTCCAGAGTTTTTCGGATCACAGCCCGAGGATGATCCGCAGGAGTTCATCTGACAGATGCAGCATACCTTGAGGGTGATCAAGGCTTCGGAGACTGAGTTTGTGGAGTTGGCTTCATATAGGATGCGGGATATAGCTACAAACTGGTATGAGTCTTGGGAGTTATCTAGAGGAGAGGATGTTCCTCCAGCTACATAGGATGAGTTTACGGAAGCATTTCTTGGTCACTTCTTGCCTCCGGAGATGAGGAGGGATAGAGTTGACTGATTCTTGCAGTTGAGGCAGAGAGGCAGGACCATTCGCGAGTACAGCCTCAAGTTCGATTCTTTGTCCAGATACGCACCCACTATTGTAGCGGATATGTCAGACAGGGTGCATCTCTATGTGATGGGGCTGGACCACTATTTGATCGATAGGTGCATGGTAGTGGCTCTTCAGCTGGGTATGGATATTGCTCGTATCCAGGCGTATGCACAGGGGATTGAGGACCGACATAGAGGGCGGCAGCCACACAGAGGCCAGCCTAAGAGGCCCAGGACGGCGGGGTATTCGGGTGAGTTTTGAGGTGGGCAGCCTCAGCAGCAGGTTAGCCATTCATCCCAGCCAGCACAGAGTGCTCCCCTACAGTCTACATGCAGGAGGTTAGACCGCCCAGGGTATTCAGGATCCGGTCATAGCTCCAGGGCTTCGGGTCCTCAAAGGAATAGGGGTCCTAGCCAGTCGAGGCCACCTTTGCCTCAGTGTCCCCTGTGTGGTAGGTCCCATTTTGGGGAAAGCCATTTTGCTACAGGAACTTGTTATTCTTGTGGCCGCCAAGACCATATGATGAGAGACTGTCATTCCAGATGTGGTACAGGTGGTATGACTCAGCCTACTGGATCAGCTGCTGGATCATCATCTTCTATATCTATGCGCCCCGCAGGGCAGGGTATTCGTACGCCAGTAGGTCGTGATAGAGGTCGTGGCAGACCTTTGAACCGCATTTATGCCTTGGCCAGTAGACACGATCAGGAGGCGTCACCGAATGTTGTCACAAGTATATTATCGATCTCTTTCTGTGATGTTTATGCTTTGATAGATCCAGGTTCCACCTTGTCCTACATATCTCCTCTTGTTGCAGGTAGAATAGGGATAGAACCTGAGTCGATAAAACCATTTGAGGTAGCTACACCGGTAGGAGATTCAGTCATAGCTGAGCGTGTTTATAAAGGTTGTTCGGTGATTATATATAGTCGTCATACCCTAGCAAATTTGATAGAGTTAGATATGACTGACTTTGATGTCATTATGGGTATGGAATGGTTGGCTTCCTGTTTTGCCAATGTCGACTATAGAGAGAAGTTGGTTCGATTCCAGTTTCCTGGTGAGCCGATTATAGATTGGAAAGGGAATACAACATCGTCGAGGGGTAAGTTTATTTCATAGCTCAAGGCAAGGAAGATGGTGATAAAAGGGTATATCTATCATCTGGTTCGGGTGCATGATACGGAAGCTGATGTACCAGCCCTTCAGTCAGTTCTGGTAGTTAGTGAGTTCCCGGATGTATTCCCTGATGATCTTCCAGGTATTTCTCCAGAGCGGGAGATAGAATTCACTACAGATTCCCTACCAGATACCCAACCCATATCTATTCCTCCCTATAGAATGACACCTGCAGAGCTGAAGGAGTTGAAAGAGGAGCTGAGGGATTTGTTGGAAAAATGCTTCATTAGGCCTAGCACAGCTCCTTGGGGAGCACCGGTATTATTTGTGAAGAAGAAGGATGGATCGTTGCGGATGTGTATTGATTATATGCAACTGAATAAGGTAACCATCAAGAACAGGTATCCCCTCCTCAGGATTGATGATTTATTTGACCAGTTTCAGGGTGCCAAGTGGTTCTCGAAGATAGACCTACGGGCCGGTTATCATTAGGTGCGAGTAAGAGAGACAGATATCCCGAAGATAGCATTCAGGACCCGATACAGACATTATGAGTTTAGGGTGATGTCTTTTGGGTTGACAAATGATCCAGCAGTGTTTATGGATTTAATGAATCGGGTGTTCGAGCCATTCCTGGATACGTTTGTTATAGTATCCATTGATGACATCCTGGTTTATTCTCGTTCAGAGCAAAAGCATGCAAACCATTTGAGGACAGTACTTGGGGTCCTCCAGCACCGACAGTTGTATGCCAAGTTTTCTAAGTGTGAGTTTTGTTTGACATCAATGACATTCATGGGGCATATTATCGGAGCTAATGGTATTCTGGTGGATACACAGAAGATTGAGGCAGTTAATACTTGGCTCAGACCTACGACTCCTACTGAGGTAAGCAGTTTTCTGGGGCTAGCGGGGTATTACAGGAGGTTTGTGGAAAAGTTTGCCTCGATCTCAGCGCCTTTGATTAGACTAACTCAGAAGGCGGATAAGTTCCAATGGACGAATGCTTGTGAGCAAGGCTTCCAGTTGTTGAAAGATAAGTTGACTACGGCTTCAGTTCTAACTCTTTCTGAGGGACTAGAGGGTTATGTCATTTTATTGTGATTCTTCGGGTGTTGGGCTAGGTTGTGTGTTGATGCAGCATGGTAAGGTTATAGCTTATGCATCCCGACAGCTCAGGAAGCATGAAAAGAATTATCTCACTCATAATTTGGAGCTTGCAGCGGTGATTCATGCCTTGAAAATTTGGAGACATTATTTATATGGAGTTCACGTTGATATTTATACGGATCACAAGAGTCTCCAATATATTTTCAAGCAGAAGGAGCTGAACTTATGACAGAGACGGTGGTTAGAGTTACTTAAGGACTATGATGTTGATATTCTATACCACCTGGGGAAAGCCAATGTTGTGCCAGATGCTCTTAGTTGTAGGTATATGGGTAGCCTGACAGATGCACCGCCAGACAGAAGGGAAATGGTTCGTGAGATACACAGGCTAGCTAGTCTTGGAGTCCGGTTGGTCAATTCCGGAGACAGTGGAATTCTTGTTCGAGGAGTTGTCGAGTCATATATCATAGAAGAGGTAAAAAGGCAGCAATATGAGGATCTTGTTCTGGCACGGTATAGAGATGCAACTATTCGAAAGGAGAAGACTCTATTCGAGGTTGCACCAGATGGAGTGCTACGGTATGAAGGCAGATTGTGTGTACCTGATATTGCAGGGCTATGACAGCAGGTTATGGGAGAGGCACACAATGCTCGGTATTCTATTCATCCGGGGTCAACGAAGATGTATCATGACCTCAGGTGCGTATATTGGTGGGATGGCCTGAAAAGGGACGTAACGGGATTTGTTGCTCAGTGCCCGAATTATCAACAGGTTAAGGTTGAGCATCAGAAGCCTGGTGAACTATTGCAGGAGATAGAGATTCTGGCTTGGAAGTGGGAAGTGATTAATATGTACTTCGTTACAGGCTTGCCTTGTACTCGGAGGAAGTATGACTCCATATGGGTCATTGTGGATAGGCTGACGAAATCAGCCCATTTTCTTCCAGTCAGGACTACTTACTCCGCTGAGGACTATGCTAGGTTGTACATCAGGGAGATAATAAGACTGTATGGGATTCCCACATCTATTATATCGGACAGGGGAGCTCAGTTTATAGCGAACTTCTGGAGATCATTCCAGAAGGGATTGGGGACACAGGTGAGTCTCAGTACAACATTTCACCCTCAGACCGATGGGCAGGCAGAACATACTATTCAGACACTTGATGATATGTTGAGAGCCTGTATTATTGAATTCAGAGGTAGCTGGGAGGATCATTTGCCACTCGTGGAGTTTGCCTATAACAATAGCTACCATTCTAGTATTCAGATGGTCCCATATGAGGTCTTATATGAGAGGAAGCGCAGGTCACCTATTGGTTGGTTTGATGTAGGAGAGGTTAAGTTAGTTGGCCCAGACTTGATTCAGCAAGCTATTGATAAGGTAATGCTTATCCAGGATATATTATTAGCAGCCCAGAGTCGACAGAAGTCTTATACTGATAATCGACGTCGACACTTGGAGTTTCAGCTTGATAATTGGGTATTCTTGAAGGTATCACCCATGAAGGGTGTGATGAGGTTTGGTAGGAAAGGGAAGCTTTGCCCGAGATACATTGGGCCTCACCAGATTGTTCGTAGGATAGACAAGGTTGCCTATGAGTTGGATCTACCATCTGATTTGGAAGCAGTACATCCAGTCTTCCACGTATCGATGCTACGTAAGTGTATTGGTGATCCTTCTAGAGTCTTCCCAGTAGATGATGTCCAGGTGACAGAGGAGTTAGCGTATGAGGAGAGTCCCATAGCAATACTTGATCGCCAGGTTAGAAGGTTACGGACTAAGGATGTGGCTTCCGTCAAAGTCCTGTGGCGGAATAATAATATAGAAGATATGACTTGGGAAGCATAGGATGAAATGAAGAAGAAGTATCCTTACTTGTTCCCACTGCCTACAGGTAATTATACCTTACTTGACTATTTTGTGTGGTAAAATTACATGTATTATATTGTGGCCATGTGTGGCATCTTTCGTTATAGCTTGAAACCTATTGTGAACATTCGGGATGAATGTTTCTGAGGGGGGAAGAATGTTACACCCCGTAATTCTAGGGCAATAGATTGAGAACGTGATTAAGGAAATAAGATTTGAACGTTGGAAGGAAAGTATACTTACATTTTCTTATGGAATAATTTTGGCTACAATAAATGTGACGACGAGGAGTAGTACTAGTAATTGAATTCTTTCCAATAGAGTGTGGGCAGAAAAGGAGCTCCCGAAACAAAAAGGACGAAAGTTGACAGATCGGGATGAAAGATTACAGCACCGCGGTGCCATAACTTCTGAGAGCCGCAGTACTTTCGGCACCGCGGTGCCATTATGCAGGACCGCGGTGCCTATGCGGGAATTTCCAAGTTGGATATTTTGTATGGGCGAAGGAGAGGGTGGCATGTGTCCCTCCCCACTTGTCTTACAAGTTGTACACTATATGGGTATGTATAGCAAGACTTAGGCTCACTTAATATCTCCTCATCTAAACTTTTTTCTCTCTTCTCTCTTTACCTTCACCTTCAAGTCTTGATTTTCTTGAGAAAAAATGAAGAACAAATGTAACTTATTTTCCAAGATTAAGCACCTTAACCAAGTTCTAAGCCAAGTTAACCTTCCAAAACTGTTGGTCACGGGTTGGACGAGAATACGCCTTAAAAACCTATGCTTAAAGATGAACTTTAGGGAAGGAATACATGAAAGCAAGATGGGTACAAGCTTGTAGAGGTTACTTGTAAGTTATTACAACTTGAAGAAGTGGTGCAAAAACAGTGCAGTAGTGCCGATTATAGGGACTGTTTTGGCATATGATTAAGGTAAGATTCCTTCTCCCTCTTGAAGTAATTGGAAGTTACATGCTGTTATAGTTGATAGATGAACTTGTGCTAGGAGAAAATGAGATAAGAAATAGATGTGACAGTTTTGGGCTAGTTTCCGATTTGGGACAGTTTTTGGTGTTGTTGGATTCGTTGGTTATTGTTGTTATTATCGTCACTACTTGCATGTTAAAATGAAGGAAATCTTGTTATTACAAGTTGTTAGGGTTTATATAAACGTGTTGAAATGTGAATTGGATTATAAAGAATTGTGAGAAGGACTTTGCTATTGGATGTTGGCCGAGAATGTATAAAACTGTGGGATATTGTTGTGCTGTTTTAGGGATTGTTTTATACGTGTATTATGGTGGAAATTTAGTTAAAATTATGCATGTTTAATATGGTAATTGTTAACGTATGTCCCTAAGGGAATGACGGTATATAAAGGTGTTGTAAGCTTCACATTTCACCATCGTTGTTGTTGAAACATGGATTATTTTTATATGAATTTAGAGGCCGGATTAACATGAGAAGTAGGTGTGTAACTCACCATTGGTTGTTGTTTGGTTGTACCCTTAATTTGTATTTGGTTATTGATGTTATTGCCCTTATTTGTAAGGTGGAAATGTATGTATAATTAGGGGAAGTGCTACCCAAATTTTATATGAAAAGAGAACCATTACTTGGTATATGACCTACACTAGTAAGCATGAAGTTGGTAGATGTGTTACCATTATTATAGGTTGAAGTACTACTTGAGGCGTATTCTACTTGTCGTGTTGGTATAGCCGATAAGGTATGTGAAACTCTTCCTTCTTCCTTTGGCATGAAGTTCATAAATGAGTGTACGGCGGACGTACATAATTCTAACGAATCCTAATTCCAAATGATGGTTTCAAATGATATATGATATATAGAGCCTTGATTTTCCAAATGATGGTTTCAAAATGAGATACGATATGATAGTGCCATGGGTTTTCTAAAATGGAAGTTCATTTTAAATAATTTTATTGAGAGTCAAATGATGGTTTAAATTGCATATGGTCAATCATGATATTCCATTCGTGCGGATATGACTATATGATTCACACCGAGACCCTCACTAGGGGGCCGGGTACGGTATATATATACATACATGATGATTTCACACCGAGTCTCATAATGGGACGGGTACGGTATGTGCACATATATGAACACCGAGACTCTCACTAGGGGGCTGGGTACGGTATGTATATGATTATATGGACATGTATCCATGATGCGGGTATAAGTACCCATGACAGTATACGATTAATTGGACAAACATTCATGATTTTGGCATGACTCTCACTTTTTCAAAGGCACAGTTGACTCTCTATTTTATGTGGCACAGTTGGATCTGATATTTGATTATTATACTTGTCTCATGATATCGTTTGTCCAGTTATGATCTTATTTACAGTACTTCATATTATACATACTTGGTACATCTTTCGTACTGACCCCCTTTCTCCGGGGGGATGCGTTTCATGCCGCAGGTATAGGTACTCAGTTTGGTGATCCTCGCGCTTAGGATTGTTAGGCGTATTTTGTATGCGCCTTTTGAGTCATTTTTAGTTAGTATTTTCCCATTTTCGTTCAAATAAGTGTCATGTTAGGTTGTTTTTCTTTTTTTTTGAGTCACAACAGTGTAAAAAGGCAAAATGGCGAAAAGGAGCGAGAATTGGGCAGAAAAGGTGCTCCCGAGACAAAAAGGACGAAAGTTGGCAAATCAAGACGAAGGATTGTCAGCACCGCGATGCCAATATGAAGAACCGCGGTGCCATATTTACTGAGAAGCCACATGAGTTTTAGCACCGCGGTGCCAACATGCAGAACCGCGGTGCCATTATTACTGAGAGACTGCAGGAATTTCGGCACTGCGGTGCCGTTATGCAGAACTGCGGTGCGGTCTGAGAAAATCTCGATTCAGAAGAATTGGCTAAGGGCATATTGGTCCATAGGGCACGAAATTTGGAACATATTTAAGCCCTAGGGATTAATGCTATGAGAGAGGTTGGTCATTCTACAACATACATAACACAAGGCACGGATTGAAGGCTACAATTGGAGACTCAGTTCGTAGTAATTTCTTTTCTTTCGTTTTTAATTCAGTTTATGTATGAATTTTGTGTTAGTTCTTAGCGTGACTATGGCTAGGAGCTAAACACTTTATTAGGGTTTTCATATTGAATCGCTTGAAATCTTATTTCATGATTTAATGCATTAGTTTGATTTCTTCTTCACTTGATTAAGATTTATTCAATAATTGGTATGAATGTTTGATTGTTAATTGATAACTAATTATTATAATCTATATGATTTCGAATCGAGAACCGAGAGGAGAGATTTGGATATGTTGTAATTGAATAAACATAGGTTAAAATCGCGGACGAAAGTACCCCTATAATTATGTAGCATTATAGGTTACTGTTCTTAATCCTCCTATGCGGTAAATCCTATCATAGAAATATAGAAGGGTTCTGCACTGGGGTTGAGTGATTATATATCCTAATCGGAATATAAGACAGTCTAGTTAACCGCTATCTTAACGTAGAAGAAGAAGTCATTCTAGTTGCATTAATGATTGAATAGAGTGGATAGTTGAGGATATTGGAAGCCCTATCTCCATCATAACTGATTAAACCTAAGTAATTTAGTTTAATTTCTGCATTTAGTCTTAGCTATTAGATAAAAATATAAATAAATTAACGTTCACCAAATAGAAACCATAGCTTAGATAATCGGTACTTGATAACCAGTCTTTGAGGACGATATTCGGTCTTATCAGACTATATTACTTGTCAACGATGCGTACGCTTGCGTGAGCATTCGAAATATCGCTAACAAGTTTTTGGGCCGTTGCCGGGGACTGGCGTACTTCTAATATCGAATTATCTATTTTTATTTCTAATTTGGGCTTATTTTTATTTTTACTATTAAAACACTGTTGCCTTGATTTTATTGTTGATTTTGGTCTATTTCAGGAATCTAGTTTTTGCGAAGAAGGAGAGGAGCAGATACACTTGTTCCCTTCAACCCTGAAATCGAAAAATTGTGCAAGCAAAACAGGCGTGAGAAAAGAATAGCTGATTTACTAGTCATGGAAAATCAGCAGAACAACAACGGGGTACCTGACGAGGGGTTGAATAATGAGGTACTGGCAAGATAACAACCGATGCCTGAAAATGCAATCAAGAACAAAGGTCGCCGGAGTTTCAAATTCCGGCGACACAACAAAAATCAGAAAATCATATATCGAAATAAAGCCAACAAGATTCGCCGGAGTTTTTTTAAACTCCGGAAAGTTACCAAAAGTCAAAATCAGTCCAACAAACGTAAAATATAGTTGCAATAACAGAGAAACAAACAACATCGCCGGTAGTGTCCGCCGCCAGTGGTCAAATCTGGCGGAGAACCGGCAAAACAGAGGGGAATGGAAGCCCGACGTTGCTTCAACGGTTTTCACCGGAGCAACGCCTAAAATACGAGCCAACAGATGGTCGACGGGATGGTGGCGACAGGAGCAAGGGCTCGCCGGAGATGGTGGGTTGTTGTTGCGTGTGTATGTGTGTGTGCAGTGGTGAGGGTGTCATTGACCGAGCGAGTGGCGGCGGCGGGAGGTGCAAGATGGCGGTGGTTCGCCGGTGAGGTGTGGAGGTCGACGGGAACAGGTGAGGGAGATGAGTGGAGAGGGAGAGGGCAGGGGTGTGCGGCTGGTTTAAAGGGGGGTTCGCCGGAGTTTTTTTAGAACTCCGGCGAAGGGCGGCGAAGTGCGGCGGCAAGAGAGGGGGAGGGCACCCTTTTCCTTTTTGTTCAAAAATGGGAAAATGGGCTGATGCCCTTATCTTTTTTTTGTGCTGAACGTGGGCTGCCCCCATCTTTAAAATCTCAACGTTGTGGGCTGTCTTGTCCGTTGCTTTATGGGCTGCCCCCCTCCTTTTTAATAAAGGGGGGGGGATAATGTTTTGGGGGGGGGGGGGGGGCATGAAAGTGGTATTTGAAATTTAAAATATGGGGGGGAAAATAAGAGGGTGTTTGGAATTTAAAAATAGGGGGGAAATAAAAGGGGGTGTTTGGATGAAAATAAAAAATGGTGTTGGATTGAAATGATTCGGATTGAGTCTCGTACTGGACTGGTTTGACAAAATGCGACGCGAGTTAATTATTTAAAAGAAAAATTATTTAAAAAGATGCAAGATTATTAAAATGCAAATGCCGACGCAAAAAATGCAATATTTAAGACATGTTAAATGTCTGATTAAAATTAAAGCAGGATGTCAATTAATTATTTAAAGAGACGCAAATATTATTGGAATAAACGACAGTGTAATAATAATAGAAACATAACATAACGCTTAATTTTAAAATATAAAGATAAAAAATGCAAAAAATGATGATTAGAATGCGGTGTCCTAAAATACATAAAATTGCAATAAATATACTAAAAACGGGTCAAAATTGACTGTCAACAACATGTCCCTCTTTGTACTGAGATGATGGAAGAGTCTTCGGACAAAGATATTGACTCGTAGCCAATTTTGTCCTGTTTTATAAACTATAACTCAAAAGTGATGCGACGGACTGAAATTGTCTCAGTGTCGAATTATGATGACCCTGGGTCGTTGTGATGCGAAAAATAAAAAGCAAAACTGACGCTGATTTAAAAAATGTCCCAGTGTCGAATCATGATGACACTGGGCTGCTGCAATGCTAGAAAATAAAAGTAAAGCTGACGCAGATTTTTAAAATGTCCCAGTGTCGAATTACGATGACGCTGGATTGTTGCGATGCTACAGTAAAAAGTAAAGTTGACGTAGATTTAAAAATGTCCCCGTGTCGAATTACGATGACACTGGGCTGCTGTGATGCTACAAAATTAAAGACAATGCCGACACAGATTCGAAATTTGTCCCAGTGTCGAAGTATGATTGACACTGGGTTGCAGGTGATGTGGTGCTGGAAAAGACGTGGTGTTTGGTAAATGTTAATGGAGCCGTTGCATAGGCATAATGAAATAACGTCGTTGCATAAACGTTATATGGATGTCGTCGTTGCGTGGACGAAATGCAGAGGTCATCGTTGCATAGATGAAATGTTGATGATGGCGTCATTTTCGGACTTTGGCGTTATGGACTTGGCGTCGTTTTCAGACTTCGGCGTCGTTTTCGGACATGACGTCGTTTTCGGACTTTGGCGTCGTTTTCGGACTTGTTGTGCTGATAATGTCATTGCCTGGACGTGTTGCTGCTGGCGTCGTTGCGTAGACGCACGTCGATGATGTCGTTACTGGACATAATCTGCTAACGTCGCTTGGGCGTATTCTTTGGTGGCGTCGTTGCGTGTACGCCGCGATGGCGTCGTTACTGGACATAATGTCTTTGGCGTCGTTGCGTAAACGCACGCCGATGATGTCGTTGCACGACATAATGCGATAACGTCGTTACTGGGCGTATTGTTCTTTGGCGTCGTTGCGTAGACAATCGCGATGATGTCGTTACTGGACATATTATTCTTTGGCGTCGTTGCGTAAACGCAATCTCGATGATATCGTTACTGGACATATCTTCGGCGTCGTTGCGTAAACGCACGCCGATGATGTCGTTATGCGACACACGTCACGCGTCGTTACTGGGCGTATTCTTCTTGGCGTCGTTTCGGACTCGCGTCGTTTTGGACTGGAGCCGCTTCGGTCTTGGCGTCGTTGGCGTCTTTGACTTAGTCGTTTGGACGTGGCGTCGTTTTTGACGTGGCGTCGTTTCGACTTAGCGTCGTTGAGCGTGGCGTCGTTTTGATGTGGCGTCGTTTGGGGCGTCGTTTGGGCGTGGCGTCGTTGACCGTGGCGTCGCTGGTCTTGGCGTCGTTTTCGGACGTGGCGTCGTTTTCGGACTTTGCGTCGTTTTCGGATGTGGCATCGTTTTTGGCCTTGGCGACGTTTTCGGACGTGGCGTCGTTTTCGGACTTGGCGTCGTTTTCGGACGTGGCGTCGTTTTTGACCTTGGCGTCGTTTTCGGACGTGGCGTCGTTTTCGGACTTGGCATCGTTTTCGGACGTGGCGTCGTTTTCGGACGTGGCGTCATTTTCGGACTTGGCATCGTTTTCGAACGTGGCGTCGTTTTCGGACGTGGCGTCGTTTTCGCACGTGGCGTCGTTTTCGGACTCGACGTCGTTTTCAGTCTTGGCGTCGTTGCGTGGACGTGATCGCCGATGCCTTGACGTGGTGTTCTTGCCTCAGTAGAATAAATGCTCATGCAAGCTAAGCTTGAGAAAAATTAGTGTATAACTGTTAAAACAAAATGATAAATATATGAGAAATGCAATTATGTGAATAGGGATGTCATCCCTGTATGATATGTCGGGTGTTGTTAATGTTGAGATGTTGTCCTTGGGCGGACATGCCAGATGTTGCAACTGCTGAGATGTTGTTGTGATGCATTTGTGAACCATATGGATTGCCATGATGTCTTTGTTGTGCGTTTGTGCCTTTGCGTAGGTTCTGATTTGACTCTAGGCACGGTGATCGCTAGACTTTGTTGCGGGATTTGAACTCGATTGTTGATGTTTATGCAACCTGCCTTACGAAGAATTTTGTTGTATTTTCTGCTTCTACTAGTATGAAGAACTTTGTTGTACCTTCTGCTAATATGGAGGACCTGCGCTCAAAGAAAAATTTGTGAGTTTGAGGCGGTTGATTCAGCGTTGACTTTGTAGTTTTGACTCTTGATGCGGACGTCTGCCTTGTTTGGGACTCATAACCCCTGCACAGTTTCTGCCTTGTCTCGATTTGAATTTGCAAAGGCGTTTAGCCTAAAGTGGGTTTCCATGGGGTTGCTTGTATATTATGTGTGTTTCGTTATTTTCAAAAATATGGAAGGTTTCCTAATGGTGTGGCCAGAAGCCGATTTAGGCGCCTCGTATCCCCATGAGAGAATCAGTCATGGCGTAGTTCATTACAAGCGAAGTGGGTGAAATTAAAATTTCTAAAGGTGGACCGGCCAGAAGCGACCGCTGCGTATCATGAGGAATCGGGTCAAACGTAGTTCGATGGTTTGTGATATTTGAGCCTTTCTATTTCGGCCAGTGACTTCCATTTCTTTGCAATAGTTTGGCGAGGTGTTGATCATTGGTGTTTCTCATTTCTAACGCATCTGCATCCTCTACGGGAACGGGGACGAGTCCTAAGTTGTTTCGTTCCGGTGCCTCTGGATTAGTCATTGATTGTGCTTCTACCAGTCAACGCGAATCAACCTTTTGGGGATAAGCTAGGCAAAATAACCTTCTAACAAATGAAGCAAACCAAGTTAGTATAATCAAAAAATTGCGAGCAATATATAATAATAAGCAAATTGCAAATCAAGGGCGTGTTCTAACATGTTTGGGACCTCTTTATGCCAGAGGTAGGCCTAAACGTTATATCTGCGAGGTTATGATGGATTTGTCCAAGCCGCCCAACTGTAATGCTTTCGTTGGAAATGACGACCAAATGACAGTGCACTTTTCCCAATTTTGGCATGTCATGATTAGGTTTGAATTTGTCTATCATTGTCACGCTACACATAATATGCTGGTTGGTCGTTGGGTTGAGAAACCCGTCGACAAGTTTGGTGTCTTCCTAATTGTGGTGTCGATGCCAGGGACCGACCCACCTAAGGTAAATGCATGCGTACTAAAATAAAGGGTGGTATAGCTCTATCTTAAGTTTCTAAGATTTGGCTTTTCTAGGCCTTGAGTTCAGAGCGGACTACTCGAGTGAGAAGGCTACGCGACCACCGGTTGGACCGGATTCTCCGCGCAAAACACCAACTCTCTTAAATTTGGCTGTTTGAAAGAAATTTGCAGGTGCGCGAAGCACACCCGCGTGTTGTGTGTGATAGTGTGAATTTTCCATAAGGAAGAAAGTATGAGCGGAATGCCAGTTTAAGGAAAGCAGTAAAGCACATAGCAATTAAAGCAAATAAACAAAATACAATACATAAAATTAAATGCAAAAAATAATGTCAAATAATAACCCTAGGTCTGTTGTGGTTAAGAGCCTTAAATCCCCAGTGGAGTCGCCATGCTGTAACACCCCATTTTAACCGTAGTCGGAAACGGGATTACTGCGCATGGTTGGATTCCTAAATTTGCATTTTTAAGGAGTCGCCACCTAATTATTATAGTGAATTAGGACACTAAAAATGTAGCATAAAATACTACGGATGATCTCCATTTTAAAGGTCTGCGAAAGCTATGTGAGATTCTAGGTAAGGGTTCTTTATTATCCTAAAGGGAAGGGTTTAGGCATCCTAAAGGATCCGCTAACTTGCGGTTATCCGTTCAAACTTAGGCTTAATAATTATTGTGCTAACATGCAATATATAATTCTAAAGGTGTTCTAATTATTAAACTAACCAAGAGATATTTAAACTAGGCATGCAAATATTTAAAATAGATATATATTTAACAAGATAGTAATAAAAGCAAATAATCATAAAAAAGATGTAATGAAGAGAAATTAGCAACATTTCGCTTTTATTTTATTTTATGCGAATGCTTTAACTTTGGGGTGCGCCTCAGAATTTTCTGAAAAGACACTTAGTAGAAGAGTTAATAAATAATAAATAAATTACCAAACAAACACAATGTATATATACATATATATTAGATATATATGTAAAAGATATTGTAAAAGATATTGTAAAAGATATATTTTTATATAGTGTGGGCTCAGCTAGTGTTATGCCAAGGATACTAAGACATGAGAAGCCAATATCGCTACAGCGGCGGTCGACTCGCCTCCCGGTGAACGATACTATGCGTTCTCGTCTTATCTTTTCACTTTCCTCCTCGCCCACATATTCCGTCTCGCTTACCACGGGGGCCTCCAGATCGACGGATAAATCCTTCGTAGGCCAGTGTAGTATCAAATTCAAAATCAGTAAAATACCAAGTGTAGTAACTTGTTCAAAAATCAGTAAATACCAAGTGTAGCATTTGTTCTAAAATCAGTTTAACAAAGTAAATAAAGAAGCGGCTGTCGAATTAGTCGAAAATCGAATATCATAACGATGATAAAACCCACAAAACCAGTCGAGCGACCTAACATACCCACCGATCCATCAATAGCAAAACTGCGAAAAATTAGTCAACACCAAGCGGAAAATAACATCTTGGAAAAGTAGAAAGCAGGGCGATTCACGAACAATGGAGAAAGTCGTGAAGCAGTCCCAACCGAAATTTCAAAGCGTCGTAGAGTCTTAAAACTCGTGAATACCTCAAAACATAAAATCGTACATCATGCCAAGATAACAACCGCTGCCTGAAAATGCCGTCAAGAACACAGGTCGCCGGAGTTACAAATTCCGGCGACACAACAAAAATCAGAAAATCAGATAGCGAAATAAAGCCACCAAGATTCGTCGGAGTTTTTAAACTCAGGAAAGTTCTAAAAGTCAAAATCGATCCAACAAGCGTAAAATATAGTTGCAATATGAGAAACAAACAACATCGCGGTAGTGTCCGCGCGATGGTCAAATCGGCGGAGAAGCAAAAGCAGAGGAATGGAAGCTCGGCGTTGCTTGGCGGTTTTCACCGGAGCAACGCCTAAAATACGAGCCAACAGATGGTCGACGGGATGGTGGCGACAGGAGCAAGGGCTCGCCGGAGATGGTGGGTTGTTGTTGCGTGTGTATGTGTGTGTGCAGTGGTGAGGGTGTCGACTGGAACAGTGGCGACGGCGGGAGGTGCAAGATGGCGGTGGTTCGCCGGTGAGGTGTGGAGGTCGACGGGAACAGTGAGGAGATGAGTGGAGAGGAGAGGCGGGGTGTGCGGTGGTTTAAAGGGGTTCGCGGAGTTTTTAGAACTCCGTGAAGAGCAAAGTCTTGTGTGAGAGAGGAGGGCACCCTTTTCCTTTTTGTTCAAAAATGGGAAAATGGGCTGATGCCCTTATCTTTTTGTCTTTGAGCATTAGGCTGCCCCATCTTTAAAATCTCAACGTTGTGGGCTGTCCTGTCCGTTGCTTTATGGGTTGCCCCCCTCCTTTTTAATAAAGGGGGGGATAATGTTTTGGGGGGGGGGGGGGAAATGAAAATGGTATTTTAAATTTAAAAGATGGGGGGGGGGGGGGGAAATAAGAGGGTTTTTGGAATTTAAAAATAGGGGGGAAAAAAAAGGGGGTATTTGGATGAAAAAAAAAAATGGTGGTGGATTTAAATTATTCGGATGGAGTCTAAATCTTTGGGTGGTTTGACAAAATGCGACGCGAGTTAATTATTTAAAAGAAAAATTATTTAAAAAGATGCAAGATTATTAAAATGCAAATGCCGACGCAAAAAATGCAATATTTAAGACATGTTAAATGTCTGATTAAAATTAAAGCAGGATGTCAATTAGTTATTTAAAGAGACGCAAATATTATTGGAATAAACGACATTGTAATAATAATAGAAACATAACATAACGCTTAATTTTAAAATATAAAGATAAAAAATGCAAAAAATGATGATTAGAATGCGGTGTCCTAAAATACATAAAATTGCAATAAATATACTAAAAACGGGTCAAAATTGACTGTCAACACCCACCACCTGCAGAAATGAGCTTGGGAGATTATGTTCTGCCCACGGTTACTGGTGCACAGACATGCATCAGGCTCCCAGCAATCGGGGCAAACAACTTTGAGATCAAGCCAGCCATCCTGAGCATGGTCCAGAACACAATACAATTTGGGGGATTGCCATCTGAAGACCCCCACATGCACATTGCCAGCTTTCTGGAGATGTGTGGCACTTTCAAATACAATGGTGTTACTGACGATGCCATTAGACTGATGCTCTTCCCGTTCTCACTTAGGGACAGAGCCAAGAGCTAGTTGACCTCACTACCTACCAACTCTGTCACCACCTGGCAAGACCTTGCCCAAAAGTCTCTTGAAAAGTTCTTCCCACCTTCAAAAGCGGCAAAGTTAAGGGGAGAGTTAAACAATTTTTACCAGGTGGATGGTGAGTCACTCTATGATGCCTGGGAGTGATTTAAGGACCTGTAAAGGAAATGCCCCATCATGGCATAGAGAAATGGATGTTAGTCCACATTTTTTATAATGGGCTGAGTGGTACTACTCGTACCATCATTGATGCTGCAGCAGGGGGAGCCTTTATGAGAAAGAGTGTCAATGAGGCACATGAGTTACTAGAAGACATGACTGTCAACAATCATCAAGGAGCATATGACAGGTCAGTGAATAACAGGAAGACTATGAGTATACATGAATTAGATGCCATCACTGCCCTGAATGCACATGTAGCCCTTCTGACGAAACAACTGCAGTAGAACACCATATTTGTGAATGCAGTCCAGATGCCTGTAAATTGTGAGATTTGTGGTAGACCACATTCCTTTGACAGATGCACAGCGATGGACCCTAATAATGTGACAATGGAGCAAGTTCAGGCAGTTGGGAACTTTCAGCGGCCTAATAATTCCAACACATACAATTCAGGGTAGATGAATCACCCTAACTTTTCGTGGAGGAACGACCAGGCCCAGCAGCAACCATATCAAGGTTTACCAGAACCAGCAAGGATAAAATCAGGCTACCTCATCCCAGCAGTTTAGAACACCTACGGAAGGAAGCTGATGGTGAGGTTGCATTGCTTACACTCACTAATTCGCAGAATCAGTTCATGTCTGAAACCAGGTCATCTCTCAAGAACCTGGAAACGCAGGTTGGGCAACTAGCGAAGATGGTAACTGTTACACCTCGTAAGTTTAAGACAAGAATTAAGAACGTTATTAAGGATTAAGATTCAATTTTCGAATTTAAATATATTTTACGTGCTAATACGGATTAATTATTGGTAATGGCGAATACGACGCCGGAAATTTCTTTAATAATAATGGTTTATATATACATATATATTCCGTCATGGATTAGTGATGTATAGAAGATATGATGATAAGAATTTAAGGCTACGGGTGTTTGAGATTAATAGGAGTAAGATTAAGATTTATTACTTGGGGATTGTCTTGACTAAAGAAGACTATTAAGGTCCAAAGTGTAATTTTTAAAAACTATTTTCAGATTTGGATTTAATACCCAAACACTTTTTCATTTCAATTCTATTTTCATTCTTAAACACCCAAATCTTCATCTTTTCTCTCAATTCCAATCCGAAAATCTCACTATCCATAGCCAAGAATTTAAGTCACATTGCAATCTTCTTACTAGATTAATCCATCACAATTAGAAGCCAAATCTTGACCCAAAACAGTGGCCAAATCGGGCCACTGCCAACAGCCCCTAGGTATCGGTTTTTGTCCAATTTTCGGACAAATTTGTGGATGAAAATTGTGTAGGAATGATGTAGTAACACCATAGATGGTTGCATGTTGAATTGGAGTTAAAAAAATGAAGAATTGGGCAAGAAAAGGACCAAAACAATGGCATTTTTCGCTGGGACAGTGAGCAGATTTTCGGGACTGCTGGACAGATTTTTAGTCAAATTTGGAAGGGAATATCTCCTAGTATATTAGGAGTTTTTGGGTGTTTCAAAAGCCTAAAATGAAGTTCGTCGAGTCTAGTTTCCAACTCAACAAACCTCTCGTCGATAGGACACTGTAATAGAGAGTTATCGATGTTACAATTTCAGATGACGAAGCAGTGGCTAAAAATCGGGACTGTTTTGGGGATTAAATTAAGGTATGAAAATTCTTCTTTCTATGCTATAATCAAAGTTGCATATTGTTGTAGTTGAAGTAATGGACTTGTGTTAGGAAGAAATCTTGAATTTAGACAATGCATATGGAATTTGGATGTTGAACCGAAATTGGATTATTTTGGGCATGCGTTGGATTTGTATGTTGTGTTGTAAATTCCATTACTAATTGCGTGTTAAAAATGGAATAACTTGTGAAGATTTAAGATGTGTTCATTATATGGAGTTGTTGGAAAATAAGTTGGATTATTTATTAAGGAAAGAGTAAATGGTTGCATGTTAAATGACCTAAAACTCATGAATAACTTTCGGACATTGTGCGACCCTTTACGGGCTGTTTTGGTGCCATATAATCGTTGTTGCTATTATTGACATCATCACTAATTGTGTGTTAACAATTGAAAGAAGCATTGGTACTTGGTGATGTAATTAGTTATATAAGGTGACGCGAGAAGAAATGGATTTAAGAAATCAAGAAAGGAATTATGAAATCTTTTTAGACATTGTCGTAACATTTTAAGTATTGAATGAATATGGTAAATAGGTACGATAATCACCTTGATGATTTAAATTATTGTCTTTCATAAGTAACGAGAAAGGGGTTATATGACGGCGTATATGTGGTATATGGAGCCTAGTTAGATTACATATTGAAATGGTTGGATTGTTGGTTTGAATTGAATTGTTAGTTGGAGTTGAATTGCTGGCTGATTTGGATTGTTGGAAAATTGTGGATACGCACATAAACAAAGGAAATGCTGCCCAAATTTTTATAGAAATAAGGGAGCCGTTATTCATATAACTTACATTAGAAAATCAAAATTGACGAGCGTGTTATTCCTTATTATAGGTTGAAGTACTAGACGAGGCATACCTTAATATCAAGTTGATTAGTTCGCCTAATTGTGAGACCTTTCCTTCTTTCTTTTGACATGATTTTTGTGAAAGTACGGCGGACGTACTTAACTCCTACCAGTTCAGTTTTAAAAATGATTATTTACTAGTTATGGTTTCAGTAACAGAGTTTATGGTAGTAATTTTTATTGAGAGTCACATAATGATTTTAATCGCATACAGTTGCTCATGATATCTACTAGTGCTAAGTGTTACTATTTCACTCCACTGAGTCCCGGGCCAGATCATGTTCGTGCGCAGCCATGCATCATTCATCGAGTCCCTCACTAGAGGGCCGAGACACGTTATATATATACACAGATTACATCGAGTCCTCGTAGAGAAGTAGAGACACGTTCTGTGCGAATCTGATTCCATCGAGTCCCTGTAGAAGGCGAGACATGTTATCTGATTTTATATCTGAACATGAGCATGATGATTTATGATTCAAAGATACATGATATGATTTTGAGACAAGATTCTCGATTTTATGAAATTTGATGACTCTGTTTTACTTAGTACGATTGTTATTGATTTTGATATTTTATGTTTTACATACTCAAGACATTATTTAAATCACCCGCTCCTCGAAGTGCGTTCATGCCGCGAGTTCAGTGTTGAATAGGTGACCCTCCGTCTAGGATTTATGTACAACGATTGGAAGCTCCTTTGTTCGGAGCCAACTATTTTGGTCTGCACCTTTATCTTTCGGACTTATGCATATTTTGGGCACGGCGGGGTCTGTCCGTCATATGTCGATATTACACTCTTAGAAGTGCAGTAAGCGATTGTGGGTTGGGCGTTTGTACCTTGTTTTGGGTTTTGATGTTATTATCTCGTGGCGGCCTTGCCGAACGCTTATTTTGATTATGCCTTTGTGCGCGTGATGTTGGTTGGTGGCGGCTAGTCGGCTAGCCTATTATGGTATTGTTTTGTTGTTGTTTTGGCGGCAGCCGGCTAGCCCATTTTAGAAATGTTGTAAAAGCGGCGTTGTCTTTGCGAAATTTCTATAGATCTACGTATTAGATGGATTAAGAGTGGCAGTCGATGTGGCGTCAATTAGGACGTTAGTCGCGTCCCGCCGGGTTGGGTCGTGACAGTAACCAACAGGACACAGGGTACTCTCCCAAGCAATACAGAGGTCAATCCAAGAGAACAGTGTCAGACAGTGTTGTTAAGGAGTGGAACGCGATTGGAAGCGAGTTGCTCCCAACCCATGATGGTTCATGAAAGGGGTGGGAAGCGGTTGAGGAAGGAAAGGAGAGTCACCGAGGACCACCTACGATTGAAAAGTTCCACCAGCACCTTTGAGGGAATACACTGATAGAATCCCTTACCCTCAGAGACTCCAGAAGAAGGCCATAGACAAGCAGCTCTCCATGTTCTTGGAGGTATTTAAGAAGCTGCACATTAATATCACCTTCATTGAGGCGTTAGAACAAATGCCCGCATACTTCAAATTCATGAAGGAGATACTTGGGATGAAGAGAAGGTTGGCGGATTATGAGACAGTAGCGCTGACAGAGGAGTGCAACGCCATCCTACAAAAGAAACTGTCTCCTAAGTTGAAAGATCCAGGAAGCTTCACCCTGCCCTAAACTATTGGCAACATAACATGCAACCGGGTGTTGTGTGACTTAGAGGCCAGTATCAATCTCATGCCTCTGTCTGTATTCAAGAGATTGGGTTTGGGGTAAGTCAAATCAACCACAGTTAATCTGCAGCTAGCTGACCGAACCGTGGTGCACCCCAGAGGCATAGTTGAAGATGTGCTAGTCAAGGTGGGAAAGTTCTTTTTCCCAACAGACTTCCTCATTCTTGACATTGAGGAAGATGATGAAATACCCATCATTTTGGGGAGACCATTCCTTGCAACGGGCAGAGCTCTAATTGATGTGGAAAAGGGGGAATTGAGACTAAGGGTTCAGGAAGAAGAGATGGTATTCAGGGTGGTCAAATCTACCACTGAGTCCCAGGCCAGCCACAAGTGCTTATGATAAGCACTGGTATGACGGTCGGCAAGCCTGGACAAAAACTTTGGAGATCATTCCTACAACTGTGAACCCACAGGCTAGTTTGAAAGCTGCAACAAAAGTTCATGACATGAAGGCTGACAAACAGGTAAGTCCCACTGAACCCAATGAAAAGAAAAAGAAATTGAGTGAGGAAAATGATTTTGAAATGGATAGGTTGTGGGGTTAATTTACCCCAATGATTTAATAAGGAACTTGCGTCCGGTTAAAAGACGTTAAAGACAACGCTACTTGGGAGGCAACCCAATGTTTAAATTATGCAATTTAGTTTAATAGAACAGTCTCACTTTTGGTATTTTTTGTTGTGTTGTGATGTCAGGTGGAGGAATGGGACAATAAGCACGACGAAAATGATGGAAAACACGGAATCGGGGAAGCACCGCGGTGCCATTGTGTAGGACCGCGGTGCCTAATGTTCAGAGAGGTCGCATGAGTTTATGCACCGTGGTGCCATTATGCAATATTGCGGTGCCGAATGATCAGAGGGCCACAATAATTTTGGCACCGCAGTGCCGTTAGGCAGTACCGCGGTGTCGGGACGGGATTCGAAATTAAAAAGCCCTAAATCCCCAAATCCTTTCCCACACAAACCCTTCCTCCCTCTACAAATTCCAAAATTCCTCTCCTTCTATCCACAAACATTCTCACAAACTCCACCAAATTCTTCAAAAATCCCTACACACCACCACTATTTTGAGTCGATGTATGTCTGTAATTCTTCCCACTTTAATTTTTTAGTCTTTTACACATTTGGGACAATGCGTAGTTTAAGTTTGGGGGGAGTTTTTATATTATTTTTGTGTCTATTTTGAGTCTTTTGTTTATTTTTGTGTTTTATGTGAGTCAATTTTATTTTTTATGATCATGCAAGTTGTGCTTATTTGGAACGCCTAGTGAACTAAGTGTGATAATGTAGTGGAATGAAATATGTGTGCTCAAGTTAGATATGCCAAAAATTCATGAAAATTTAATTATTTGGAATATGTGGTGCTTAGCCTACGTGCTGTCAATTGAAAAATGTATGTGAAGTCTGCTTGCTTGCTATTTGTGGCGAAATATTTAGGATGTACATGTTTAGGGAGATGACTCAGACATTTTCTTGTTAGCCCTTCTTACCATTCATTACCTACATTGCAATAAATTATATCCCCAGTCAGCCCCTTTGAGCCTAAAATAAGTTGTTTTCTTTGACACCCCATGATTCTCTCGTTTGCCATAAGCGGTAATTGAAAAATTGGGAGGAAAAAGAGTGAAAAAGATATACAAAAAGAGAAAAAAGTGATGCACCCCAATGAAAAAAAAATGTAAAAGCTTAAAGTTTGGGGGTGCCTATGTGAATTGTTTCATGTTCTCAAAAAGAGAAAGGGGATATACGTATGAACTGAAAAGAATACCAAAAAGAAGGACAAAATGGTTGAGTAAGAAAAATGCTTATGGTACGTAAAGTGAGCCTAAATGCCTAATTTTACCTAGCCCTGCCTAAGCCTACATTACAACCCTAAAAAGTCCTGATGATCTCTAGAATGAATGTCTATGATTAGTGGAGAATAACAAGTAAACAGGACCATAGAACTAAATGAAATTGACATGCATATGTTAGATATTCATGCTTCCATTACTTATGATTGAAATGAATTTGCGAAATATCTGACTTGAAATTCTAGATTGTTAAATTCATGCTATATCTATTCCTACATATTATCCCAACTGACGTTCATGTGCTTCTAAGTACTTGTGCAGCTACTTGATTTGAGTCTCTTATTTTTGTGTGTTTATTTTGTTTTGATCTTTGCTCGAGGGCGAACAAATATTAAGTTTTAGAGTATTTGTTAGGCGTATTTTGTATACGTCTTTTGAGTCATTTTCGTTCAAATAAGTGTCGTGTTAGGTTGTTTTTCTTTCTTTTGAGTCACATCGGTGCAAAGAGGCAAAATGGCGAAAAAGAGCGAGAATTGGGCAGAAAAGGTGCTCCCAAGGCAAAAAGGACGAAAGTTGGCAAATAGATTGTCAGCACCGCGGTGCCATATTTACTGAGAAGCCACAGGATTTTTAGCACCGCGGTGCCATTATTACTGAGAGACTGCAGGAGTTTCGGCACCGCGGTGCCGTTATGTAGAACCGCGGTGCAGCTGCGGAAAATCTCAGTTCCGAAGAAGAATTGGCTAAGGACAGATTGGTCTATAGGACACGAAATTTGGAACATATTTAAGCCCTAGGGATTAATGCTATGAGGGAGGTTGGTCATTCTACAACATACACAACACAAGGCACGTATTGAAGGCTATAATTGGAGACTCAGTTCGTAGTAATTTCTTTTCTTTCATTTTTAATTCAGTTTATGTATGAATTTTATGTTAGTTCTTAGTGTGACTATGGCTAGGAGCTAAACACTTTATTAGGGCTTTTCTATTGAATCGCTTGAAACCTTATTTCATGGTTTAATGCATTAGTTTGGTTTTTTCCACTTGATTAAGATTTATTCAATAATTGGTATGAATGTTTGATAGTTAATTTATCACTAATTATCATAATCTGTATGATTTCGAATCGAGAACCGAGAGGAGATATTTGGATATACTGTAATTGAATAGACATAGGTTAAAATCGCAGACGAAAGTACCCCGATATTTGTGTAGCATTATAGGTTATTGTTCTTAATCCTCCTATGTGGTAAATCCTATCATAGAAATATAGAAGGGTTCTGCACTGGGGTTGAGTGATTATATATCCTAACCGGAATATAAGACAGTCTAGTTAACCGTTATCTTAACGTAGAAGGAGAAGTCATTCTAGCTGCATTAAGGATTGAATAGAGTGGATAATTGAGGATATTGGAAGCCCTATCTCCATCATAACTGATTAAACCTAAGTAATTTAGTTTAATTTCTGCACTTAGTCTTAGCTATTGATAAAAATACAAACAAATTAACGTTCACCAAATAGAAACCATAGCTTAGATAATCGATACTTGATAACCAGACTCTGAGGACGCTATTTGGTCTTATCAGACTATATTACTTGTCAACGATGTGTGCGCTTGTGTGAGCATTCGAAATATCACTAACAAGGATCTCTACTCAGCTTTTGAGATAGCTCCAGTGTTCCGGGGCTTGTCATTTTGGTACGGATGTTGTATTATAGGCTTATGTATATTCAGGGGTACGACGGGGCCTTGTCCCGTCATAGTTCACTGTCTTACTCTTAGAGGTTTGTAGTCATGCGTGGGTTGTACATATGTACAATTGTAGTTATTTGGATATTCTATATAAAGTGGCGGCCTTGTCGGCTTTCCTATTTTATGCAATATGAGTTTATTATTTACAGTTCAGGGGACAGGATCCCTTATGTTATGTGGCATTTCGAGTCCTATTTAATTCAATGTGATGTGTGGTATAGAAGGGCGCCCAGGTAGGGCACCAGTCGCGGACCTTCAGCTCGGGTCGTGACACCTCTGAACCCTGAGATTGAGAGATTGTGCAGACAGAACAGGAAAGAGAAAAGAGCAGTTGATTCCTTAGCAATGGGAGATCAGCGAAACAACAATTTGGTGGATGATGAGTTACCGCCGGTCTTAATACAAGTCCCGGAAGAAAGGAGCTTGGGGGACTATGTGATGCCTACTATTACAGGGGTGCAGACTTATATCAGGCTTCCAGCTATTGAACCCAATAATTTCGAAATCAAACCAGCAATCTTGAACATGGTCCAAGGTTCAGTCCAGTTTGGGGGATTACCAACAGAAGATCCCCATCTGCATCTAGCAAACTTCCTTTAGCTGTGTGCAATATTTAAATATAATGGCGTTACTGATGATGTCATTCGGTTGAGGCTCTTCCCATTCTCACTCAGGGAGAGAGCAAAGTGCTGGTTGAATTCATTACAGGCGAACTTCATCACTACATGGCAAGACTTAGCCCAGAAGTTCCTTGCCAAGTTCTTCCCTCCATCCAAAGAAGCAAAGCTTAGAGAAGAGCTTAATAATTACTATCAGATGGATGGAGAGCCATTCTATGATACATGGGAGCGGTTCAAAGATTTCCAGAGGAATTTCCCACATCATGGGATTGAGAAGTGGATGCTAGTCCACATATTTTACAATGGGCTGAGTGGTACAACTCATATCATCATTGATGCTGCAACAGGAGGTACGTTCATGAGAAAGAGTGCCAATGAGGCACATGATTTGCTAGAGGATATATCCACAAACAACCATCAGAGGGCCGATGAGAGAGCAATGAATAGTAGGAAAGTGGCTGGGGTTCATGAGCTAGATGTTATCACCTGCGATCGCGCAGTAGCCACTTTGACAAAGCGGTCTGAGATCACCATGGCAGTTAAAGCGGTTCAGACACCAGTGGGTTGTGAGATATGTGGGGGTCCTCATACTTTTGATAGATGCACAGCAGTGGACCCAAATAATGTGTCCATGGAGCAAGTTCAAGCAGTGGGGAATTTTCAGAGACCCTACAACAACCCTTACTCCAATACGAACAATCAGGGGTGGATAAATCACCCAAACTTTTCTGGGAGGAATGAACAAGGCCAGCAAGAACAGTTCCAGGGCCAAAACCAAAACCAACAGCCACAAGAGAAGCCTGATGATCTAAAAGCAGCACTGCTAACACTTACAAATTCGTAGACTCAGTTCATGACAGAAACTAGGTCATCTATCCGAAATTTGGAGGCACAGGTTGGACAGCTGGCGAGCATGCTGAATAATAGAGAACAAGAAAACCTTCCCAGCGATACTGTGGTGAATCCAAGGGAGCAGTGTCAGGCAATAAGCCTGAGGAGCGGAAAACAGTTAGAACAGGTTGCACCTAAATCAGTGGCTGAAAAAAAAAGAGTTGGAGAAAGCAGCTGAGGCAGAGAAGGAGGGGGTTACTGATGACCGCCCTATTTTAGATAAGGCTCCACCCGCAGTGATGAGGGAGTATACTGAAAAAATTTCTTACCCTCAAAGACTGCAAAAGAAGTCCTTAGACAAGCAATTTTCCAAATTTTTAGAGGTCTTCAAAAAGCTTCATATCAATCTCCCATTCATTGAAGCTTTGGAGTAGATGTCAGCTTATGTGAAATTCATGAAAGACATCCTGTTTAAGAAGAGAAAGCTGGCGGACTATGAGACAATAGTGCTGACAGAAGAGTTCAGTGTAATCTTGCAGAAGAAACTTCCCCCTAAGTTGAAAGATCTATGGAGTTTCACCCTACCTTACACCATAGAGAATGTGACATGCAAGCAAGCCTTGTGTGACTTGGGGGCAAGTGTCAACCTAATGCCCCTCTGTGTGTTCAAAAGGCTTGGTTTGGGGGAAGCAAGTCCAACCACAGTCACCCTGCAGCTAGCTGATCGTTCAGTTGTGCATCCTCAGGGAATTATTGAATATGTATTGGTACAAGTGGGTAAATTCACGCTTCCTGTTGATTTCCTTATTTTAGATATGGATGAAGATGACAATATGCCCATGATCCTTGGGAGACCATTCCTAGCCACAGGGAGAGCCCTCATTGATGTTGAAAAGGGGGAGCTAAAGCTCAGAGTCCAAAGTGAAGAAATGGTATTCAAAGTTTTCAAGCAGCCCACTGAACCTCAAGTCGATGCTAGATGCTTTGCTGTTGGTGTAGTTGATAAAAAGTCTCCTCATGAAAGTTCCAAGGGTACTGATGCCCTTGATGGTAAGTATTTTGCACCCGTAAATGATGTGGTGGATAAGAATAAGGAAATGAATCCTCCTGAAATGAGCCATGTGAAAAAGAAGAGGAGAATGAGGATGAAAATGGTGCTAAAGTGGATATGTGGAGGGTACACTCTACCCCCTTGATTTAGTAAGTAACCTGCGTCCGGCTAAAAGACGTTAAAGACAGCGCTACTTGGAAGGCAACCCAATATTTTTATTTCAATTTTTGTTTTAGTTTATTTTATTTTGTCTAGAACAGTCTCACGATCTGGTATGTTAGTGTTTTTGGATGACAAATAAAGGCATGTACTCACTCCGAAAGGCAAAGGCTTCACAATGCAGAAAACTGGAGGACACTGGAATTTTTTCGGAATTAGCACCGCGGTGCAGGGTCAAGGGACCGCGGTCCCTCCTTCGGCAATGTGCACAGTAATTTGTCCTTCATCCCAAACCTCCGTTATGACCGATGTGTTGTGTCAGTAAGTTGTCCCTTTATTTTTTTTAGTCTTCACACATTGGGGGAAATGTGTCGATTAAGTTTGGGGGTGTCTTATTTTGTCTTATTATTTTTGAGTCTTTTTTATTTGTATTTGTGTTGTTTTATGTGTTTTTGAGTCATATTTTTTTATGGATCATGCATGTTGTAGTTGCTAACTATATTGAGTGGATAAAGTGGAATAATGTAATGGGATTGAAAGCAAAAATTTGTGTGCTTAAGTTAGATATGCCAAAGATTCATGACATCTAATCATTTGGATATATGTGCTTAGCCTATGTGTGTCAGTTATGGAAAGAAAGGTTGACAAATGTCTAGAAAATCTGCTTGCTTGTTATTTGAGCCGAAACAGTTAAGATGTACATGTTTAGGGAGATGATTCAGGCATTTCTTTGATAGCTCTTCTGACCATTCATTACCTATCCTGACATAAATTGTCTCACTAGTCAGCCCCTTTTGGGCCTAAAATAAGATCTTTCTTGACACCCTATGATTCTCGGTATGTGCCATAAGTAATAATTGAAAGTTAGTGAGATGAAAAGTGTTGAAAAAGAAACAAGAAGAGGGTGAAAATTTGATGCACCTGATCGGTGTATTTTATATACACCTTTTGAGTCATTTTTAGTTAGTATTTTACTCATTTCATTTATGTTTAGTATAGTATTAGGGTCGTTTTCCCTTCTTTTGTGTCACATCGGTCAGAAATAGAGAAATGGCGAAAAGGAGATGAAATGAGCATAAATGAGATGGAATTACACACAAAAAGGGCCAAAAAATGAAGTCTAAGAAGTTCCAGGAATTATAGAGGAGATCAGACGAAGTCCGGACGAAAAAAGGACAACGAAACAAAAATCCGCCAAAACGTCGAGCCGCGCATACTGGAAGTTCGAAAGTTGCAGGTTTTAGCCGCAGCCGACGCGGGATTTATGAAGTTCTGGGCCGAATTTGACATGTTTTCAGAGTCCTAAAGGGATAATTTTTCCTACCTAAAGGGATAACTTTTCCTACCTTAAAACTCTTACCTAAAAGGATTCTAATAACTTTTCCTACCTACATAATCTTTAACCCTTCACCTAAAGGATTCTTGGTCTATAAATAGTTTCTACATCATTAGAAGAATTCCTCACCATTCCACCATTCACCATTCTACATCCATCCATCCACCATTCCATCTTGTAAATATTCCGCAACACAATCCTTGGATGCTAGAAGGCTTGGAGACTCGTTCTTGAGTATTTTCTTTTCTTTCTTTTTGCTTTATTTATTTCAGTTCATGTATGGAGATTATGTTAGTTCTTAGCGTGACAATGGCTAGGAGCTAATTATTTTGTTAGGGATTTCCTTGTGATTCTCTTGAAACTCTTATTCATGAATTAATAAATTAGTTGATTTCTTCTTCACTTATTTAAGATTTATTCAATAGTTGTTTTGATTGCTTGATAATTAATTGATCACTAATTATTACAATTCTTATGATTTCTAACCGAAATCCGAAAGGGGAGGTTGTGAATATGTTGTAGTTGGATAGACATAGGTTAAATCATGGATGAAAATACCCCGATACTTGTGTAACATTAATAAGTTTTTAGTTCTTAATCCTCCTCTAGAGTCAACCTTATCACCGAAAGGTAGAAAGGTGTTGTACTGGGGTTGAGTGTTTATATAACCTTAACAGGAGTATAAAACGGCTTAGTAAACCTGCTATCTCAACGTAGAAGAAGAAGTCAGTTTAATTGTATTAAGGATTGAATAGAGTGGATAGTTTATGATCTTGGAAGCCCTAATTATCCATCATAACTGATTTAAATCAAAGTATTTTTATAATTAGTTTAATTCCTGCATTATTAGTTTAGAATTCCAATTCAATTGACGTTAACCAAATAGATACCATAGGATAGGTAATCGGTACTTGAAAACCAGTCCTTGAGGACGATATTCGGTCTTACCTAGACTATATTACTTGTCACGACACGTGCACTTGCGTAAGTGTGTGCATAAATCGCGCATCAGCACCCCAATGTAAAATATGTAAAAACCTAAGTTTGGGGGTGTTTGTTATTTATAATGTATCTCATTCTCTCAAAAGAAAAGAGGAAAAAATAGGTATGAGATTAAAAAGAAAGTCAAAAGGAAGGAAAAATAGTTGAATGAAAAAATGATTATGGTATGTAATTGAGCCTAAATGTCTACTTTTACATAACATAGCCTAAGCCTACATTATAACTCTTGAAAGTCCTGATGATTTCTAATATGTATGTCTATGATTAGTGGAGAATAGGAAGTAAACAGATCTATAGCGTTTTGGGAAAAATGGAATGGAATTGACATGCATAGGTTATGTGTTTGTATTTCCATTGATCATGATCTAAGTGAATTTGCGAAATATATAACTTAAAATCCTAGATTTCTAAATGTTCATGTTATGTATGTTCTAACATATTATCCCAATGTTCATCCATGATTTTGAAGAAGTATTGCTATAGCTACTTGATCCAGTTCAGTGAGTCTTTTGTTTCTATTTTTATTTTTTGTTTAGTGCTTTACTCGAGGGCGAGTAAAGTGCAATTTGGGGTGTTTGTTGAGTGTATTTTATACACTATTTTACTCATTTATTTTGTATTTTGTATAGTGTTAGGTGTGTTTTTCTTTCTTTTGTGTCACATCGGTTATAAAGGAGAGAATACTACTTAAGGACGAAATGAGTTTAATTGAGATGCAAATTGCACAAGCACATCTCAAGGAATGAAGCCTAAAAAGTGTCATGAAGAATAGAATAAATCAGGCAGAACATAACAGGAATCAGAGAGGCACCGCGGTGCCTGGCCAAGCAGCACCGCGGTGCCAGAGGAACCGCGGTCAAGTGAATTAGTGTCGCGGTGTAAAATTTCTAAAAAGTTCGAAACTGAAACACCGTCGAAGGCACCGCGGTCCAAGCTTGAGGCACCTCGGTGCCATGTTTCCAGTAAGCTCTAGTTATTTCGTGATGAATTAGCACCAAGGTGCCTACGCGTAATTTCAGAAAAGTTGGGTCAAAATTGGACAAGGGTAAAAGGGTCCGAAGCAAGGTTTTTCTCAGATATAAATACCCTAAACCCTGTCATTATTGAGGAAAAGAACTTTGGAGAAGAGAACGACGGTTGCAAGCTACAATTGGAGACATCTTATTGTTCAAATTATTTTCTTTCCTTTACTTTATTTCATTTTATGTTGGATTGTAATATAGTTCTTGACATGACAATGTTTAGGAGCTAATTACTTTAGTAGGAGTTTCATCGAATCTTCTTGAAGCTCTTTCGTATAGTTAATGCATAGTTTTTGAATTCTTCTTCAGCATATTAAGATCTATTCAATATTGTTTTGATTGTTTGATGATTAACTAGCATTAATTGTCATAACTTATATAATTTCGAATCGAGATCCGAGAGGGGAGATTTGAATATGTTGTAATTGTCTAGACATAGATTAAAATCGTGAACAAAAGTACCCCGATACTTGTGTAGTAGTTAAAGTTATTATTCTTAATTCTCATGTGTGGTAAAATCTATAATAGAAATATAGAAGGTTTCTGTACAAGGTTGAGCTCTTGTATGTCTTAACCGGAATATAATGACAGATTAGTTAACCTGCTATCTTAATAAGAAGAAGAATCATTAGCATTGCATTAACACGTGAAAGAGTGGATAGTTGAAGAGATTGGAACCCTATTTCCTTCATAACTGTTATAAACCCAAAGTATTATAATCTTTAATTTAATTTCTGCACTTAGTCATAATTCTTAGCTATAATTCTCAAACTAAAGAACGTCAACCAAATAGATACCATAGGATAGATAATCTGTACTTAATAAACCAGTATATGTGGACGATAAACTCGGTCTTACAGATCTTTATTACTTGAACGATATGTATACTTGCGTAAGCACTTAGAAATATCGCAACACAATTACACAAGATGAGATACTATTGTACTCATCCGATCCAATTCCACACACAAGGATTTTCTTGGCCTTGAAGTTCTTCTCAACTGTCTTTCTGTCCACGTCATTATATTCCTTCCTTGACTTTGGAGTAGTTGTAAAAATAAATAGATTTGTCTTCACTAATGATTTTCCACAACTCAGAATCTTTAGCCATGATGAAATCATGCATCCTTGTCTTCCACCACCCATAGTACTTTTCGTTGAACCTTTGTAGTCTTGTGGTAGATTGTCCTTCCTAGTTTGGTGGATCAACTATGATATAGATCATTTCTAGGTGTTGACCTTTTAAAAGCACCTACTCTGATACCAATTGATAAAAAAATTAAGAGTTCACCAAACAGTATAGAGAACCAGGTTCTCTATCTGTTCCCTTAAGTAGAACCAGAAAGTAAATAAAATGAAATATTTGCGTAGAAAACTCCTTGCTCAAGGGATTAAATATCACGATCTACCAAGTATGATTTTTAACTTCACTAACTAAGCAACATCATATTACAACCTCGAAATTAAATTATTAATCTCTCACCCCTTACAATACTTATATTGTAAGTCCTTTACAATAACTATATTGCAAAGCTACAAACCTTGACTAACTCTAGCCAAGAACACAAACCAACAAATATTGAAATCTATCATACTATGAAACTTCTTAAAAGTCATGTAGGATTACAATAAAGAACAAAATGACAAAGACTAAAACAAATTAAAGGACTTAGACATCTTCAGTGTCGGGATCTGGTCCTTCAGTTTGCAACAACATTGTTCTTGGGAGCACTTGGAGAAACTTGTGAAAGTGATTTTAGGTTTTCAAGTGTTAAGTTAAACCTTGTTACATGTTGTATATATATATTGGAAAGCATGTGTGAGGAGATAGAGACTATTCATACCATGATTTGGCTTAGCGGCTGGTATCTTTGTTGTACTTACAATCGAGAATAATGCAGTTTCTGATTGTAGTGTCGTATGTACGATAGCCAAGGGAACAGATAGCATACCTGATCCCTATCTGGTTCTTCGAATGTTTGGAAAATCATCAAAACACAATATGACATAATCTATCATAGCCTCTCGTAGCACAACCGATATTCATACACCGCCTATCGATTTCGATTTCCCTCCTCAGTCGGAGGTCGAATCCGCTAAACCATCATCTTTAGAGTAACTAAACGTGAGAGAGTTATAAAAAATTATCATTTCCTGAAGGGGAACCTTGGAGTAACTGATGAAGTTGTTGTCATGTGACCAGGAGGTCGTAGAAATAGCCTCTAACAAAAATGCAAGGTAAGAGTGCGTACAATAGACCCTTGTGGTTCGCTTTCACTGAGCATGAGCATGCGGGAGAGCAGTCTGTTTTGCCTTTTATTTAATTTTGTTCCCTCTGGGACACTAGCAGGATAACTAGGATGACGTTCCTTCCTATCCTAATTACCAAAATTGGATCAAGTATTATCATCATCATCCACCTCACACCTAAATGGAAAAAAACAAAAAGTATATTTCTATCTTAATTCCCATTGTTTGTTCTTTTAGAACATCACCTGACTATCAGTGAGAGTAAAAATGGGGTCCTCATTAGCTGTAAAGGACTCGAGAACAACTCATAGAAGCACAATATAATCCACACATAAGTCCACAATGGTTAGCCGACTTTTCTCCTACCTATGCTTCAACGAAACTACATACGTAAAAGTTGTAGTAGTTCTTTTTCCTATTTATACCCCGATTTCACTCATGAAACTTACTCATTATTAATTTCCATTGGAAATGCATACCAAAGAGACTCAATCCCTGCCCCATACTCTATGCCCAAGCCCAACACAGAAAAATGATGCTAGTATTATATCACACAAGAAGAACCAATTTTCATCAATATTAAGTAGATTTCATGGAGGTTATTTTAGAATAAGCCTATCTTTATGTAGCCAAGCATTATTATGGAAAACACTAAGTGAGCCATCTGATGATATTCATAAGTTTAGAAATATTTTTCGAATGCTTCCTTCCGCAGCCTTCATTCTTCTATGGTCTTTAGCCTTATTCTCATTAGTATCACTCTCTTTACTGTATCTACTTCGTGTCCTCTTTCACTTTGACATGGTTAAAAGTGAGTTCTTGCACCATGTTGGAGTCAATTACCTTTTCGCCCCGTGGATTTCTTGGCTTGTCTTGCTTCAAGCAACCCCATTTTTCAAACCTAAAGAGGTTTATTTTCTTGTACTTTGGTGGATCTTTGTTGTACCTATAGTGGTACTGGATATCAAGATATATGGACAGTGGATCACAAAAGGGAAGCGCTTTTTATCAGGAGTGGCGAATCCCACGAGCCAATTATCAGTTATTGCGAATTTGATAGGTGCAAGGGCAGCTGGCCAGATGGGATGGAATGAGTGTGCACTTTTTTTGTTTGCAATTGGAATGTCACATTATTTAGTGCTATTTGTCACACTTTATCAGAGGTTGCCTGGAAGTAGCTCAATTCCGGCAATGCTAAGGCCAGTATTCTTCTTGTTCTTAGCTACTCCAAGCATGGCAAGCTTGGCATGGGACTCTATTTATGGAAAGTTCGACACTTCTTCCAAGATGCTCTTCTTCCTCTCCCTCTTCCTTTTCCTTTCACTGGTGAGCATTTAAAGTTGAACGATGATATTCCTATTGGTTGCATTTTATATAATCGTTTGACAGGAATTAATAAGTATCTAAGAGAGAGCAGAACATTTTTGGTGAGCATATCGACAGCCCCGCCCTGATATTTGGGATGCCATAAGTCATCACAAATGTTTTTGCTCCCCACACACACCAAAAATAGTTAACAAATAGCTAGACTTACTTAAACACATGAATAAAAAAAATTAACATGATTATTAACCTAATATAATAAAAATAGAGGTTGCAACCTTATTCAAAATTGTATAGCTAAGTAACAAGAATATTATCTGATGAGTATACGAGTATTGCTATTGTAACATTATCCTTCTCGCCTTTTTGCTAGCAAAATCATTTATCAAGTTTCGAAATTGGAATTATATATATACCTATAAAAATAGAAAAACTTAAATCATTGCGGTCCTGATTGAACAACAAAAAATCTATAAAAATTCCATATTATTATTAAACAACAAAAAACTTAGTAATCTATTACATACTGCTCATGAACCTTCAACAAATCCAACAACAAAAATCTAAATTAAATAGAGAGCAAAAACAAAACAAACAGATAATTTAGATTTAGAGTTATACCTGACAGAGAAACTTTAAAGTGCTAGGGACCTAGGGTTTTGAATTTTTAATTTTGTGTGACTTTCTATCGACGCAGAAGTTCAAGTTGATATAAGAGAGTTAGGAGAGGCTCTTAGCTCATCTACAAAGGTGATGAAAACGAAACAGAAAATTTAATTTATGAACTAGCTAGGGTGAGTGGTGAGAAAGCTTTTGTAAACCTAGTGAATAATAATTTGTTATTTGAGTTTATATAAGGTGTTTTATTAGAGATTTTTTAGAGTCCAAAAAGATGTGAGAATGTGTATTTTGACCCCTAAAATTTTGGTTATTATTGTATTTAATAGTGGGTTTTTTTTCAAAAAAATATGCCTTAATTTTTTATAAAAAATGATACCCTAAGTCATTGCACTGGTTGCTTTGGCTCAGGATCGGTACTGCATATCGAACACTTAGTTTAATATCTAAGAGAGAACATAATATTTTTGGTGAGCATAACATGGCTTACATGTCCTTTCAGGTGATCTAATAATGTAAAAATGTTTTACACTAGATTAAAAAGTGACACTTTTTAATTTTATGATTTTAAATTAGAGGTGTGCATAATGTTCTAAAATATTTTTTAAATCTGATAGTCTTAAACATTTTAAATGAGATGTTGGAATTAAAGAATTACTCAATATAAAAAGTAATATTTATTTTTACACAAACTAAAAAAGAAAGTAACGCATATCAATTAAAGTTGAGGAATTTGAATTTTTTCAAAAAAAAAATAGAATGAAAAGAATGTAAGAAGAGTATTTGTTTTATATATAGTATTTCTTTGGTCTGTTTTCTTTAGAAGAAAACTGAACATAAAGAAAAAGGGACGGATGTCGACCGGCAAAATTGACCTTAGAAGTATTCGAGTTGGATTTTGCATTTTGTAGTCGTCATATTCTCCGTTGTACGACATGATGTTGTTAGCTACCAACCGTTCAAGTCACCTTAAACATACGTGTGTTCTTTTTATCCTAAGGCACCAGTACCACTAAGATTTAAGCTTGTCTACTTGTCTTATCTAGAAGTAACATGTTCAAAGTTCGGGTCGGGTCGGGTTGGTGACTTTTTTACTCTACTTGTCCGATTCTGATTCTATTTTTTTTTAAAAAATCCGACCCTGGCCCTGACCCTTCGGAGATCCTACGGGTCACGGGTTGCAACCGCTCGGGAAAAAAAATGGGGTAATTTGGCCGGGACGGGTCACAGGACCCGGTTATTTTTTTTATTATTTCAGATATTAAATTTTCAAAACTGAAATTGACATTCACACAAAATTATTACGTTAAAATGTATTGAATATCGCGAGATCTGTAGTGAATAAAAGGTAAAATTAGAAACCGATTTGGGGGAAACGTCAAATCGATTGGGAAGATGGACGTTTTTTCACAAATTTGTGTTGCCAAACCGTCTTGCGGGATGACCCCGTCTCGAAAAAATACGCGAAATCAAAAAACAAATGGGTCAAACGGACGTCTGAGCGCATAGTTATGACCGTTTAAAGTTTCACCAATTTACAACACATAAATTTTATGTCAATGCTTCACATTAAAACATAAAGTTGTTAAACGCGCAGATCTAAAGGTGTAAATCACTGCATCCATCTCTGAAGATGGAGCAGTGTGGAAGGAAATCTCGAGAGAGAGGAGGAAGACGATGGAAGTTCATTTGTGGGAAATTTTCTCTGCATTTTCAATCAATAGCCTGTGGCTATTTATAGTTATGGCTTTGCATGGCTAGCCACATTACAAATATAGCCAAATGCCAAAGTTACATGTATGCTAAAACTGAAATGACTAGAAACTGAAATACGTAAAGTGTATACTAGTGTATACTGAGTGTATATTGACCACTACTACAAAATAGAAACTAATGTATGCTATCTTGACATGCCCTCAAGCTAGGAACCAAAACAAGTTAGTGAAGCTAGCTTGGACAATAGATAGTTGTGTCGACCAATCGCCAAGCCTCGTAAGAACATCATGCTTGCTCGTCGTGGACAAATAATGGGTGGAAATCGGTCACTTGTTGCGAACTTCTCACGAATGAAATGGCGATCTATATCAATATGTTTGGTCTCTCGTGAAACACGAGTTGGCGATCGTAAGCGGACTTACTATCGTGGCTGGAATAGGGCGTAAGAGGTAGTCGAGTCGAGAACGACGATGAGCCAAATCACCTCGTAGCTGCGAAGCCAGGCTGCGATATCTGCTCGGTGAGCTTCGAAACAGTGGATTGCTTCTTCGATTTCCAGGAAATGAGGGAATTCCCAAAGAATACTAAGTAACGGTACCGACCTTCGTGTTAGGGCATGAAACCCAATCAGCATCACAGTACACAGATAGATCATTGGTGGTGCCAGAGGACATAAGCAGACCCAAACCTGGAGCCTGTTTTAGATATCGAACAACTCGATGTGCTGCCACGAGATGTGAGGTCTTTGGATGCTGCATAAATTGACTGAGACACTGGACAGCAAAGGATATGTCGGGCCTGGTGTTTGTCAAGTATAATAATCGGCCTATGAGCCTTTGATAGCTGGTTGGATCAGCTAGCAATGTATCTTTGATATTGGAAGACTCAGCAACTTTAGTGGACTCAGCAGTAAGGTGATGATCATATAATGTAGAGGTTAACTTGACATTAAGTTCAGGTGATCTCACCGTTTTCCAAATGACAACCCAAGATCAGAGATCAACTCAACAGTGTACTTCCTTTGGTGCATTACTATGCCACTACTATTCCTAGCAAATTCGAATCCTAGGAAATATCTCAGATAACCCAAGTCCTTAATTCTAAAATTTTGCTGTAAACTCAGTTTTGTTTCCTCAATAAGAGTCTCATCATTCCCAGTGATGAGCAAGTCATCTACATAAACTAGTACCACCACTATTTTGTCATCAACTTTCTTGGTAAGTAAGGAATGATCAAGTTGACTTTGAGAAAAACCTGAAGCTTGCAAAGTTGTGGTCAACTTGATATTCCACTGCCGAGATGCTTGTTTTAGTCCATATAGTGACTTGACTAATTTGCATACCTTCCCTTGCTTCTGATCAAATCCTTGAGGCATGGTCATGTATACTTCTTCATTAAGGTCACCTTGAAGGAATGCATTATAAACATCCATTTGATAGATGTGCCAATTTCTGGAAGCTGCCACTGAGATTACTGTCCTTACAGTTACCATTTTTGCCACTGGTGAGAAGGTATCTTGATAATCAATTCCTTCCTTTTGGTTGTAGCCCTTTGCCACAAGTCTTGCTTTAAACCTTTCCACTTCACCATTTGCCTTATACTTGATCTTATAAACCCATTTACATCCAATGGCCTTCTTGTGATCAGGAAGATCTGTCACTTCCCATGTCTTGTTGCTTTCCAAAGCCTGCATTTCAAGCTTCATAGCCTCGACCCATCTGGTGTCCTTTACTGCAGCAGAGTATGAATTTGGCTCATGTTCAAGCTCAATCTTTGCAATGTAACTCTTGTATCTTGCATTCAGTCCAGCATAGCTTAGATTGTTAGCCATAGGATACAAACACTCTTGTCTACCTCCTGTGTCTGCTGTTTGTGGCATTTGAACAAAATCTGTCATCCAAGCAGGTTGCCTCCTATTTCTGTCTGACCTCCTTAGTGGTGGTGGAGATTCAGCAGTTGGTGCATCATCTGGCTGAAATGTGGGATGAATGTCAGTGTTCTCTTGAAGTCTGCCTTCTGCTATTGCAGTCTCCTGAGATTCTTCAATATGGTCTGATCCAGCAGATCGTGGTTGATAAATGTGCTCAGGTTCATAATGGAAAATATCAGCCTCCTCTGCCTCTGGCTGCAAACTGATATCAACTCCAGCTTGTTCCTTCTGTTTAAAAGGAAAGATATCCTCATGAAAGGCAACATCCCTGCTTACAAATAAGACATTGTTAGATAGATTTAAGAGCTCAGATCCCTTACATTAGAAGAGTATCCCATGGGATCGCCTTGATGGCCCGTGTCAAATTTATCGCCTTCACTGATTTGTAGCATAACACAGACAGCCAACCACTCTTAGATGTGATAGAACAGGTGCCTTCTTATATAGTTTCTCATATGGGGAGATATTCCCCAGAACCACAGAGGGCAGTCTGTTCATAATGTAGACAGCTGTTTCAACACATTCTCCCCAGAACCTGGCAGGTAGACAACTTTGAAACTTTATGGCTCTAGCAAGCTCTAATATGTGCCTATGCCTTCTCTCAACTACACCATTTTGCTGAGGACTGTATGGACATGATGTTTGATGTATGATCCCTAGTTGTGCAAACAGATCCCTACATGAGCTGTTTACAAACTCTGAGCCATTATCTGACCTGATACATTTAACCTTGGAACCAAATTGTGTTTTGATCAGTAGACACAAATCTTTGAGTATAGTAGGAACATCTGACTTAATGTGCAAAAGAAATACCCATGTCCATCTAGTAAAGTCATCTACCACAGTAAGAAAGAATCTCATACCATTATAAGTAGGGATTTTGTATGGTCCCCAAACATCAAGATGTAACATATCAAATGGAAGCATACTCATACTTTGACTAGTAGAAAAAGGTAATCTAGTTTGTCTTGCCATAGGGCATACATCACAGTGTTGAATCACAAAGTTAGAACTATTACTGAAGGCATTTATTTTTCTAAGGACACTCATCGTACACGTCCCAATCTCTTATGCCACGTGGTTGCCTTCACTTCTCCTATCGAGCTTTGACATGTTAGTTGCTATCAATCCTTCCTGCTTTCTTGTGGAATCCAGCACATATAGCCCATCCACTTCTCTACCAATCTCCTTCACCTTCCCAGTGAGGAGATCCTGCATTACAAAGAAGTCAGGAAAGAACCTAACACTGCAATTGAGTTCCTTGGTCAACTTTGACACTGAAAGTAAATTAAATTGAAAACTTGGCACACACAACACATGTTTTATAAGTTCACCTCCTGTCAATCTACATTCCCCAGTATGTGTAATTGGGGCACTGCCTCCATTTGGTAGTTGCACTTGCCCTGAATTCATTGTTGACCAGTTAGGAGCAGGAGTCTCAATCATACTTCTATTTTTAACCATGTGGTTAGTAGCTCCTGAATCTACTATCCAAGGATTACTAGTACCTTCATTATATTTACCTGCCATACAAGCTGTAGCAGTTTTTACGGCTCGCACTGATCCTTTAATCCGGTTGGTCATGCAAAGATCATCTCCAATTTGTGCAGTGCAAGTTCGACCATCTGCTGAAGTTCTTCGCTTGGTAAGTAGTAAGTTGGTTGCTCTCGATCGCCTCGAGTTGTTTCACTATCTACACAACCACCATAGTTGACTCCATACCCTGCACACACCGCCCACCCGGTACTATGACAAGATTAGCTTTATTCTTTCCTCTCAGAATCAGAAGGGTATCCCATCAACTTATAACATTTTTCCTTAACATGTCCTTGCTTCTTACAGTAATCACAAAAGTAGAGCAACTTGTGGCATCCTTCTCTACTATGTCCCTTCATATTGCAATGATCACAAAAGGCAAACTTCCTATTCTTTCCAAATGATGCCCTGCTGGTCATTGCTAAGTTGTCAATAGAGTTCCCTAGAGATGAGATACTCTTTTGGCTTTCATCTTGTGCTATCATAGCAAATGCTTGGTTCACACTAGGTATAGGTGACATTAGCAAAATATGACTCCTTGCTTGATTGTATCCATCATTCAATCCCATAAGAAACTCCAGTAATCTCTGGTTTCCTAAATGTGTGATGTACTCTCTAGGATTTAGGCATTCACATGTAGGTGGTGGTATGATTGAGTCCAATTCATCCCACAAATCTTTCATTCTCGAGTAGTATTGAGATACTGGTAAGGCCCCTTGAACTAGCATTGTCAACTCCTTCCTTAGTTGGAAGACTCTTGAGAGATTGATCTTATCAAATCTCTCCTTAAGATCCTTCCAAACTGCAGCAGCACTGGTACGATATAGAATCCCACTTAGCAAGTTCTTATCTACACTTCTCATTATCCACGACATCACCAAAGCATTGCACCCCCATCGTTTCAGCATGATTAGGTCCATATGTGTCGCGCCTTATAGATCCATCAACAAATCCAATTTTGTTTCTCGTCAATAACACTAACTGCATAGCTCTGCTCCAAAGTGTATAGTTCTCCATTCCTGCTAACTGAATTTCAATTTGAATAGCACCTACTGTATCAGATGCATTTAGAAACAAGGGATGATTGTGATCGATAATATCCATATTAGAGGTTGAACTTTCCTCTAGTGTAACAGAAGGTGTTGTCGTTATGTTCTCCATATCTTCAATATCCAGTGTATAACAATTCCAAAAAAAGGCTTAATCAAAAATTCAGAATCTAGATCGATCAGTAGCTATAACCGATGTCGCAACCAGTGATACAATTTCACAGATTGAGTCGGTTCAGGTAGACAGTAGACAAATCGTAAGTGATATAATCAAAACAAACAACAAATATAACGGAAATATGAAATCGACCTCAGTTCGAGAATCGTAACTGTTAAACCTCGCAAGTGTTGAATCTCTCGGTCCCTGTCCTTAATGTGACAGAATTTCCTCTGGATTCATCTTGCATGGCTCTGATACCATGTTAAACGCGCAAATCTAAAGGTGTAAATCACTGCATCCATCTCTGAAGATGGAGCAGTGTGGAAGGAAATCTCGAGAGAGAGGAGGAAGACGATGGAAGTTCATTTGTGGGAAATTTTCTCTGCATTTTCAATCAATAGCCTGAGGCTATTTATAGTTATGGCTTTGCATGGCTAGCCACATTACAAATATAGCCAAATGCCAAAGTTACATGTATGCTAAAACTGAAATGACTAGAAACTGAAATACGTAAAGTGTATACTAGTGTATACTGGGTGTATATTGACCACTACTACAAAATAGAAACTAATGTATGCTATCTTCAACAAAAGCGTACATCACATATATTCTTGTTGACGAAGGAACCCGCATCCGCTACTCTTTCGAGTGCGCACAGGGTAAACCCCGGGCTGACGCAATAGCCTGCAAACCACGTCAGCCGATTTTAAAACATATAAATATTGATAAAGGAAAAATAATATAAATTATATTAAAAAGATTTAGTGGCGGGACGAGATCGGGTCGGATTAAGTGGATAAATAAATCTGACCCTAGCCCAACCCTATATATCATCGGGTCCCTATTTTTTCGGATCGAATGGCTCACTTGTCAAAAATTAGCTGACTCTAGCACTGTTTTTTCGGCTGGGTCGGGTCCCGACCCGATGGACATGTATATCTAGAAGTAATGTTCTATTTATGAATGTATGGCTAAAACTGTTTCCTAATTTGTTGAAAACGAATGCACAGATATCAAGACCAGCCTTATTTAAGAGATCAATGAGGAAATTCAACGTATCATGGTGGGCATATTCTTTCCCTTTAACAGTTTTGGCAATGGCATCAACTAAATATGCTCAAGAAATGAAGAATACTGCTTCCCACGTATTAATGCTTCTTCTTTCAGGACTATCAGTCATAGTATCACTTGTCTTGATGATTTTCACCGCATTTAATTCCAATTCATTTTTACCGGACTATGGTGATGATGCAATGCGCTCTACCAGTAATCAACTGTCGTCAATTGTATAAATGTAACTAATTTTTATTACTTCTTAACTAGTGTTTGTTCGAATTCTTAGAACTAACACGTATGTAAATTTATTAAAGGATTACTAGTTAGCATGCCAGTTTTTGGGCCCGTGAGAGTTATGCTACTGCACAGGGTCCTTGAAAAACGAAAAATTTTAGGACTCTTTTTTCATTTTTTATTAAGTAGTATTAGCCAAAATTTATCGTAAAGACTCATAATTCGCAGATCTTAGCACAGTTAAAGTATGAGTTGATTAACTTGAATATGTATTGGATTGTTATTTACAATTTAAAATAATTTCTAATTATTAAAATTGTATATTTACTTATATTAAAGACTCATTTTTACGAATTATAATAGGGCCCCCAAAATATTTGAAACGGTCGTGCTAGTTAGGTATTCATTAATGACTTTTGTATGTATTTCTGATCAAAGATGGAAATACCTAAACATGATCTTGGATTCTTTCACTTTTCCACTTTGTACACTTGTCTTCCTTACTCCTGATTATAGTTGTATATACATGATCTCCTTGTTGTGTATCTTTAATCAATATAAAACCAAAACCGTGTCATCTTAAGACGAAGCAACGAATTACAACTAAAGAAGAAGGTGGATAATTTAATTTATCGTGACTGTGGAGCTAGGAGAAAGAGATGAACTGATTCGTGATAGAGTTGTAACTTCTCTTTAATTCTTAATCAGAGGAGGGATGATTAGATTCGCGGTAGAGGGGTGACTTCTTCTTCATCCTCAATTAGAGATTTCGGTCGGTTCTGTCACGCCTCGAATACGGGCCCGCGACGGGTGTCCTACCTAGGCACCCTTCTATTCATACAACATACGTAAATTGCGGAAGATAAATAACACTCATTTTTTTTTCTAAAACAAAGGCAAGGCCGTCAAGGCTGCCATAATATATATATCACACCCGAATGGGTCTACACTGTACAACAATGTAAATACAACTCTAGTCAGTCCAGCCCACATATGAATACAGACCTCTAAGATTTTGGACAGTAAATTATGACGGGACAAGGCCCCGCCGTACCCCTGAATATACCTAGCCATAATGACAAGCTCCGGAACATTGGAGATATCCCAAAATGCTGAACAAGGATCCTAAGCTCGCGGATCCACAACTGAGTACCTAGACCTGCGAAAATGAACGCAGCCCCCCGAAGGGGGTCAGTACAACAAGTACCAAGTATGGAACGAAAATAAAATACAGCAATTAAGATCATAACTATACAATGAATGACTGGGGCAAGTGTGAAAATCAAATATCATATCCTACCGTGTCATATAAAAAACAGAGCCAACTGTACCTTGTATCACTGTACTATTGTAACACCGTACCACTTTCAAATATGAAAGTCATGTCAAAATTCGGGACACCTGCCCTCAGCATATAATATCACAGAAGCATGCTCGTGGAATACAACATCACTGTCTGCATATAACAAGTATAATGTACAACTATCAGTACACTGTGTCTTTTTAACAGTGAGAGTAATGAGAGTAAACTTTACATGCTTTTAAAAGTAGGAAGCTTATGATCAATCTAGGGCCACCCGAGGTAGTATCATTAAGCCAATCTAACCATGGGTCTTAAGCCCACAATATCAAAGCGTGCCCGTGGAATCCTTCATCACTGTCGGCATGCACAAAGTATAATTTATATATATAACATGCCCGTGAAATCCTACATCTCGGGTACATATCTTAATGAAGAGCTATTCCATGGATAATAGTATCATCCGGGGATCGAACTCGCATCATGGCCGCACGCCCACAGAATCCTTCATCGTGTAAGCATGTCCATGAAGCAATGTAGTGGAAGCATACCCGTGGAATCCTTCATCACTGTCGGCATGTCCAAATAAAATACACAACAGGAGGACCGGCCCTCCAATGAGAGGCACGGCAGCGTAGAAATATAACACTTGCACCAAAGAGGCTATCATAAGCAAACATATGCAAGTTAACTAATCTTTAACTCTCATTAGATCAAATAGGAGGTACTCTCCTCCTTAGAAAAACCAAGGCAATACCATGCCTTCCTTTTTTGAATTTCCAGACAATACCATGCCTTCTTTTCTAAAATAACTCAAACAATATTGTCATGCGAGGTACAACATATCCCGGCCCATTCTGGGACTCGGGGTAAATATAAAGGATTGTACACATAAAGCTATCACAAGCAACTATGTACACTTTAAATCACCTTTTGACTTTCGTTAGCACAAATAGAATGAACTATCATTTTTAGAAAAACCAAGACACTAACAAGTCTTTCATTTTATAACACCAAGGCACTATCACATAGTTCATTAAGGATTAAGATCCATTACAACAATGTACGTCCGTCGTACATTCACTTTATAAACTCAAGACACTTTCATTTCATGTACTATACTAAGGACTTGATCATGGACATTCTCACATGATTCCATTATAACCTTTTAAACCCTCTCTTGACTTTCCACAAACCTTGTTATAACAAACTTCTCATAAAGCCGTTATAACACTTTCATTTTAGAAAACTAAAGCACCACCACGTCTTTCCTTTTAATACAACTAAGACATTATCATGTCATGTAAGGGAATTGGACCCAAAGTACTACGCACATTCACTTTTTTACAAGAAGACTCAAATCATGAAATGTTAGGGGATTAAACCCAAAAGTACTACATACATCTATTCTTTATAAAAAGAATCACTTCATGAAATTTTTAGGGAGTTGAATCCCAAAATACTTTTGCATCAAAATCAAGTTACTTACACTTTTAAACTTAAGTAACTTATACTTTTAAAATCAAGACCTCTTCTTTCAATCTCAAGTCATTTATTCTCCTTAAATCGAGTAATCCATACTTTTCAAATCGAGCTTATTCTTTCCGAATCAAGTAATCCATACCTTTTCAAATCAAGTAATCTATACTTTCCAAATCAAGTTACTACACCTTTAGAAATTCAATTCAAGGTTTTGAAATCAAGTAACTTATCTTTAAATCAAGTCACTTACTCTTTCCAAACCAAATCATTTATTCTCTTTAAATAAATCAAGTAACTTATACCTTTAAATCAAGTTACTTCTCTTCTTTAAAATCAAGTAAACTTGTACTTTTCAATTCATGTATCATGTACTTCAAAATCAATTCACACGACTTTCAAAATCAAGTCCCATAACTTGAAATAGTCTCGCAATCTTTTAATTAAAACAAGTCTCTTAACCTTGAAAATCAAGTCTCATTACTTTAAATCAAATCTCATAACTTTAAAGTAATTCAAGTAACTTATTCATTTCAAACCAAGTCACTCATACATTTAAAATTTACACTCATTTGAATCGTGAATAGGTTGTACCCGTTTCTAATACTTCCTAACGTCTCTTACCAACATCTCATATAAGACATACCTTTAGCATAAAAATCAATAACATGAATACTTCATAATGACAAGACAAGTACTTTAAGGAAACAAGTCACGTATACTCCAACTATCAAGACAAGTATACTTCAAGGATAATCATGTCGATAGAAGGAAGAAGTTCGCATACCTCGTTGGCGACTAACCCAAACGACAAGTAGCAATACGCTCCAATGTACTTCAACCTCATTGGCTATTCCACCCTCCAAGTAAAATATGCTACACGTAGTACTTCAACCTATAATGACGATAGCACTTCTATCAATATCATACTTTCTAGTATAAGACTTATACCAAATAATGCCCTCTAATTCTATGGAAATTTGGGCAGCACTTCTTTTGTTTCTACGTACTTTTCCACCTTTTCCAAAGCCCGTATTCATCAACCAACAAGCCACATTTAAGGCGAAACCAACAGTTAGCCAAAGAGGATTACACGTCTAACTGGACGTGTAAAATTCTGCCCCACAATCTACATTAAAACAGTCCATTATTTACTAACATTAAGGGTCATTCTCGACCAACATACTTTAAATCCATATCCATTTTCCTTAATTCCTTTTTAATTCAAATCAAGTTCCAACATGTTATATTAACTATCAACAACAATATTTTCTTCATTATATAACACGCGACAAGTGTTATTAACAACAAAATGGTCAACAATTTTGTCACGCCCCGAACCCCGGGCCCGTGACTGGTGCCCTACCTGGGCACCCTTCTACCTTAACAACACAAGTCAACTGCGGAATTTAAATAACGCCTCATTTTTTTTTCAAACCAACGTACGTGCAAGGGCAAAGCAGACAAGGCTGCCATATAATATACATAATCAAAAGACACTACATCGCATACGCAGTCCAATCCTACATATGAATACGCACTCTAAGAGTTTTATCAAATATGACGGGACAAGGCCCCGCCACTCCATAACCGCATAAAAGCCTCAGATCGAAAGAACTATACCAAAAGATAAACTCCCGAACAGAGGAGCTATCCAAAACTCGAGCAGGTCCTACACTGCAGATCACCAAATCTGCGTACCTAAACTCATGCAGATGAACGCACTTCACGGAGGTCAAGACGAAGAATGTACCAAGTATATGAAATGTTAGTAATCAGAATGAAATCATAACAGTCTAAACAAAACAGGAGACATGTATGATAGCCAACCTACAGTACACAATACTTAAGCAGTCATATCAAGTCAGGGACGCATGCCCTCAAAGTCATTACTAAAATATAACCATGGGTCTCACGCCCATTGATCATTGTATTTTATATACACTTTTTGAGTCATTTTTAGTTAGTATTTTACTCATTTTATTTATGTTTAGTATAGTATTAGGGTCGTTTTCCTTTCTTTTGTGTCACAGCGGTCAAAAATGGAGAAATGACGAAAAGAAGAGAAAATGAGCTTAATTGAGATGGAATTGCACACAAAAAGGACCAAGAAATAAAGTCTAAAAAGTTCCGGGAATTATAGAGGAGATCAGACGAAGACCGGACGAACAAAGGACGAAGAAACGAAAAATCCGGAAGAATTCCGTCACCAGAGCCAGTGCGCTTAGCGGCCTTGTACCACCAAGCCGCCCAACTATCTCGATTTTCAGCGCCATGGCTGATCTGCGAACGCGCGGCGCTGATTTTATGAAGCTCTGGGCGAAATTTGACATGTTTTTCAGAATCCTAAAGGGATAACTTTTCCTTCCTAAAGGGATAACTTTTCCTACCTTAAAACCCTTACCTAAAATGATTCTAATAACTTTTCCTACCTACAAAATCCCTAACCCTTCACCAAAAGGATTCTTTGGCTATAAATACTCTACATCATTAGAAGAATTATTCATTCTCCACTCCACCATTCACCATTCTACATCCATCCTTCCACCAATCCATCTTGTAAATATTCCACAACCCTTGGATGCTTGGCTTGGAGACTTAAGTATTTTCTTTTCTTTTTCTTTTCTTTATTTCAGTTTTTGTATGATGAACATGGGATTAGTTCTTGTCATGTCAATGGCTAGGAACTAATTCCTCTATAGGGCTTTCCATGTTGAATCTCTAGAAACTTATGTTATGATTTAATGCATGCTTATGGTTATTCTTCTTCTTGTTGAGATCTATCCAATATTTGAGTTGAATTCTTGGTAATTAATTGACAACTAATTATCACTATATGATTTCTAATCAGATTCCGAAAGGGGGGGATTGTGAATATGATGTAAGTTGGGTAGACATTCTTGGATTGGGGATGAAAATACCTCAATTATTTATGTAGCGTTAATGAGAGGCTTAAAAGCCCTAATTTTGCGCATTGTGCGTGACGGTTAACTAGGTTCTTGTTCTTAATCCTCCTATAGAGTTATCCTTATCACCGAAAGGTATGTAAGGTGCAATACTGGGGTTGAGTGTTTATATAACCCTAACGGGAGTATAAAACGATTTAGTGAACCTGCTTTCTCCAAAAGAAGAAGACCATAAGTTATTGCATTAATAAGTAGCATAAGCGGATAGTGAGGAGACGTGGAAGCCCTATTCTCATCATCACTGAAGTAAACCCTTTTAGTTAAATAGCTTTTATAATCCTTAGTTATAAACAACAAATTTAAATATCAATTTACCAAATAGATACCAAAAAAATAGATAGTTGGTAATTGAACCCTAATCCTTGAGGACGATATTCGGTCTTATCAAGACTATACTACTTGTCACGATAACGTGCACTTGCGTTTAAAGTGTGTGCATCTTACCGCGCATCACCCATAATATCAATCATGCCCGTGGAATCCTTCCTCATTGCCGGTAGTCCATGATATAATATAACACCAATAGGCATACATGAACACCAAGTCCCACCTGTGTCCTAAAATCATGCGGGCAGTAGGGAAACGAACCACGAATCCGGCTGCATCATAAAACCGGCGGGGCAAGTAAAGCCAACTACGAGATCCGGCTGCGTCAACAATCGACGGTGCAAGTACGAAAACTAACTACGGATCCGGCTGTCGTCACGAGATATGGCCGGCAAGTCACGAAAGTTATCTCTGAGTCTCGTACCAAAGCGTAATAGCACTGCGGAAAATCTGGCTATCTACGGATCCGGTAGCGTCATCAATCGGCGGGGCAAGTCAAAGCTAACTACGGATCGGCTGCGTCGCTAAATCATGGAGGGCGATCCATGGAACAACAATATCCCACGTGGTCGCGTACGAGAATCTCACATCGTATAAGCATGACCGTGGGGTAATACAAACAATCGAATCTAACGCCTCGGTCACATGCCCTAATCCCACATCGTATAAGCATGTCGAGTAATACAAATAATGGAGCATACTCGTGGAATCCCACATCACCGCTTCGATGCGTCAAGTAATCTTCTGACAAGACGGTGACCCTCCAACCGGAGTCGCGGAACGTAATAAAACATAATACTTGCACTCAAAGGCTATCACCAGCACACATAGGCAAGTTCATAAAATCTATAGACTTTCATTTTATAAACTCAAGGCACTTATAGAATAATTCTCAATTAAACAAGCCAAAGTACTTATCAAGGCACACATAGAATAATTCTCAATTAAACAAGCCAAAGTACTACGTACGTACATTCTTTTCAAAAGACTCATTTTATGTAAAACCCCAAGATACTAACACCCGTAGTATCAAGGTATGTCTATTTTTCAAAGTAAGTTACTACACTTTTAGAAAACTCATTTCAAAGCTTGAAATCAAGTAACTTCAAATTTTCACAATCTAGGCAACTTATGCCCATTAATCAAAATAGACAACTTTCTTAACCTTCCATAAAGCCGTTATAACCAACTTCCCATAAAGCCGTTATAACCCTTTATGGTTTTAGACATATTCATTCATTTTATAACCAAGAGACTTATACTTTTAAAACCAAGTATCACATACTTACAAATCAAGCTTCTTAACTTTCAAAATACTTCAAGTCTCTTAATATTTAGAAAACAAGTTTCTTCTACTTTTAAACCTCAAGTAACTCACACCTTTAAAACAAGTTACTTCTCTTAAATCATGTCATTTCTCCTCTTTTAAAACAATTAAGTAAATCACTCCTTTGACTCTCCTAAAGTCATTATAACAACCTTAGGTTTTGGAACTAAGGCACTAGCCAAAAGATTTGGAACCCACTTCCTTTTCAAGACTCTATGTACTTTAAGTAAAATACTTTCACTTTTATGAATCCAAACTTCACTAAGGACATGGATTATACAACTTACAATTTAAACATCAAAGTACAATCAACGAAGTACATAGAACAAATTCTATTTTAGGCAATCCAAATACAACCAAGGAATGGATCATTTAAGGAGTAGGACATACTTTCTTTATCTTAAGGAATCTGTTACACCCCGTAGTTCAGGTCATGCGTTTGAGTACGTACGAAAGGGGGTAAGACTTAAAATTTTCAAAGGATAGGTTGGCGGATTATTCCGGGCGGTTTTTAGTCAACTTTGAGGCGGGTTATGACCCGGTACATTGAGAGTTCCTAAGTGTTTTAAAGGCCTAGGGCGTAGTTCGTTGAGTCTAGATTCCAACGCAACCAACCGTTCGTCGATAGGACGTCGGAGTAGAAAGTTATGAGAGTTACAAGTTCGGTCGCAATCGGACGTAAATGCGTTTGGACCAAGCGGCGAGCGCGGCGCGGATGCGAGGCAGCGGCGCCTAAAGTTCTGAAGGGTCGCTGAAGTTGCAGCGCAGCGGCGCCGGAATAGCGAGCGCGGCGCGAAAGATCGAGAGCTGCGGAGGTTTATTGGCCATGGCCGTGGCCGCGCCGAGGCGGGATTCTGGGCGGAAAAACTTAGGAAAGTCTGATTTTTGTTTTAAAAGAGACCATGGGAGGGTGACAAGTGTCCCCCCCCATCTGATTTTCTGTTGCATGCAATATATTGACCAAGACTTGGTCATACTTCATCTCTCTCTTAGACAAAAGCTCTCCCTTCTCTCTTAAAAGTTCAAGCTCCTCCTTCTCTCTAAAATTCCAAGAGATATTTTACCCTTAGAAAAATCTGAATAGTTAAGAACCAAAAAGGAAGCTTGTAGCTAGCTTGTGGGCATTGTTGTGGTGGTGTTCTTGGCAAGGAAGCTAGCAATATTTGGAATAAGTTTGGGCTAAAACTTTAAGGTAATGATTCTTTCTTTAGATTTAGTTTTGCATGTTAAGAAGAAAGAACTTGTGGTAGTAAATAATGCTCTTAGAGTCATTGCATGCTAGAAATGTGTTTTGAATATGAAAAATGGGTTAAGAAGAGTTTATGAGCATGTTGAAGCCTAAAAACTACCTTAGGATTGTTAAGTGAATTGTTGTAAACTTATGGGGCAGAATTGGTATTTGGGTGTGTAATCCCCTTTAAAATGTTGGATTGATTGAGCCTTACAATGTGGTGTTTTGATGGTAAATTCGGCCTTGAGAAAGGTGGCAAAGTGAGTAGAAACAAAGGAAATGCTGCCCAATTTTCTATAGAATTTTAGTGGCTTTGAGTTAGATTATTCTACATTGGAATTAGAGGTTAATGAACATATCATGGTTATTATAGGTTGAAATATTACTTGCGGTAGTTTGAGCTTAGCAAGTGGATTGACCGAAGAGGTATGTGAAGCTTTCCTATCTTTGAGCATGAGTATTTGTATCTATGTAGTACGGTAGACGTACAAGATTTAGTATTTTTACTTGTTTAAGTATAAACAAAGACTTGTTTGTTTTAAGAAGTATAAGTCCCTTGGTTAAGGGAAAAGTATGATTTTACAAAAGTATAGAGTACTTGGTGTGAAAGTATTGAGTATTGAATTATTCTAAAGATAAGAGGCTTGAAGTATTTTTGAAAATTGTATGAATTTGTTTGAAGTATAAGCCTCTTGGATAGTAAAAGAACGAAATGGTTCATAAGGAGTTATAACGGCTTTATGGGAAGTTAGTTATAACGGCCTTATGAATGGATAAGGATGTCGTAAATTTCTAAAGCATAAAGTTAGTATAACGGCTTTATGGGAAGTTGGTTATAATAACTTTATGGAAGGTTATGAAAGTTGTCTATTTTGATTAATGAGCATAAGTTGTCTAGATTGTGAAAAATTGAAGTTACTTGGTTTCAAGCTTTGAAATGAGTTTTCTAAAGGTGTAGTAACTTACGTTGAAAAAATAGCGCTCGCGATACTACGTGTTAGTATCTTGGATTTTGCATAAAAGGAATCTCTTGGAAAGGATGTACGTACGTAGTACTTTGGCTTGTTAATAGAGAATTATTCTGTTTGTGCCTTGATAGTGTTTTGGGCTTGTTCAATTGAGAATTATTCTATGTGTGCCTTGATAAGTACTTTGGCTTGCTTAAATAAGAATTCTCTTGGTTTATGTGAAAAGAAGGCATGGTAATTGTCTTGGTTTATGTAAAGGCATGATATTGAAATTGAATTAAAAGCATGTAGTTATGAGTTACTTGGACGCATCGCCCGATGATGAAGGATTCCACGTATGCTTCCATTGTTCGATTATGAGTTACTTGGGCGTCGCCCGATGATGAAGGATTCCACGTATGCTTCCATTGTTCGATTATGAGTTACTTGGGCGTCTGCTTGATGATGAAGGATTCCACGGGTATGCTTTCATTGTTCGATTATGAGTTACTTGGGCGTCTGCCGATGATGAAGGATTCCAGGTATGCTTCCATTGTTCGATTATGAGTCTATTTGGGCGTCTGTCGGTGATGGAGGATTCCACGTATGCGGCCATGATGAGGGTTCGTTTCCGCCGATGATATTTTGTTCCATGGATTAGCTCTCCGAGGTCTCGATCACGCGGTGGATCTAGTAGTTAGCCACCGTACTTGCCGGTCGAGACGTGATGCGAGGTGGATCTGGTAGTTGGCTTCGTACTTGCCGGTCGGGGTTAGAGGCGAAGTGGTGTGATGCAGTGGATCGGTGGTTAGCCTACGTCTTGCCCGATCGTGATGTGCGCGGTGGATCTGTAGAGGCTATCGCACTTGCCGGTCGACCGTGATTTCGTGTATTAGTATTGTTGATGCGGGTGGATCGGTAGGCGGCTTCGTACTTGCCGATCGATTGAGGATGCGAGGTGGATCTGGTAGCTATGCCTTCGTCTTGCCTCGTGCAGTTCTTATAATCTGAGTGGGATCTAGTATTCATATGTACTCGCTTAGTGTTGTTATATCATGAAGCTGGCGGTGAGGAAGGAATTCCACGCACGATTGATATTATGGGCATGAGACTATGGTTATATTTGAGTGATGACTTAGAGGCGTGAGTCCACGACTTGACATACGGCTGCGTATATGTTGTGTCTTGTAGTTTGGCTATCATACATGTCTCCGCTTTATATATATGCTATTATGAATTCATTCTGATATTTTGATTTCACATACTTGGTACTGTTGTCTTGACCTCGCCCGAGGCTGCGTTCAATCCGCAGTCGAGCCACGTAACTTCTTTGGTCCGCTATTAGGATCACTGTTCATTTTCCGAAAGCTCCATCCCTCGGAGGCTTTGTATTTTGGTATGATTCTCGAGGTTATTTACTTTTGTACAATCGGGGTATGGCGGGCCCGCCACGATTGTTATTCTAGAGTGCAGTAGTCACGTTTGTGGTTTGTTTGTAATGATAAGATGTCTTTGTTTCACTTTCGGTTAAGTTATTTTATGAAAAGCGACCTTATCGGCTTCTTAGTGATGTTCACCTTATCTGATTTTCTTTCATGTATGTTCATTGTTATTCTCGTCATGCGATAGGGTACCCGATAGGGTACGATCGCGGCCGAGGTCGGGTCGTGACAAAAGTGGTATCGAGCGATTAGTCCTCGGAAAGTGTCTACTGAGGCCGTGTCTAGTAAGTCTTGATTATCGGTGTGTTGTGCACCACATCTATAATCGTGAGGCTGCGGGATATTTAGGATTGGTTTCCATTCTTCTCACTCTAAGATCGTGCGATAGAGCGTGTGGTTAGGGTCGTCTCTCCTAACGAGTTATGTTGTTTGCATTCTGAGAAAGCGTGATGACCGAAAAGATTATGTGGATTGCGTATCCGTGTTTGTAATATTTGTAGTATAGTTGGTATTGTGACGTCTGACTATACTGATTTATGTGTAAGTCATATACGGGTGCCTAGAATGATTTTAGATTACCAGGAATTGGTAAGGGCTAATTAGATACCGGGAAGGTATGTAACGGTTTAATAAACTCTCATCAAGGTTTTACGTACTAATTTGAGATAATTAGGAGATGATGAGTTGTCTGAGAAATAAATGGACCCTTAAGAAGTTTAATTAAGAGACCTAATGGGAGACTATGGTTGTAAATTAAGCTACGTGGTATGCTTAAGAGAATAGTACAGATGAGATTCGGGCGGAGTAAGTGATGGGATTGTTGTAAGATTTAGTATCATGAACGAGGGATATTGAGACTATGTACAGGTGATAGAATCAGTTGGTAATTACGAACGGGCACTTCTGTTAGGCCATGAACGGGAGTAAGTGGTAACGGTTCATATCTTGGGTTCGTTTTCTGTTTGACTTATAAGGAATGATTAAGCGTGTGCGATATCTTAGGGTCATAAGTGGCATAGTAAAGTTCCATTAGTGTAAAGTACGAGGGAGTACCGAGGGATATTAGATTGGCTCCAAAAGAACATTCGGGGACGAATGTTTCTAAGGGGGGGAGAATGTTACACCCCGTAGTTCAGGTCATGCGTTTGAGTACGTCTGAAAGGGGTAAGACTTAAAATTTTCAAAGGATAGGTTGGCGGATTATTAGGCGGTTTTAGTCAACTTTGAGGCGGGTTATGACCCGGTACATTGAGAGTTCCTAAGTGTTTTAAAGGCCTGGCGTAGTTCGTTGAGTCTAGATTCCAACGCAACCAACCGTTAAATCGATAGGGCGTCGGAGTAGAAAGTTATGAGAGTTACAAGTTCGGTCGCGATCGGACGAAATGCGTTTGGACCAAGCGGCGAGGGCAGCGCGCGGATGCGGGGCAGCGGCGCTAAAGTTCTGAAGGGTCGCTGAAGTTGCAGCGCGCGGCCCGAATAACGAGGCGCGCGCGAAAGATCGAGAGCTGCGGAGGTTTATTAGCATGGCCGTGGCGGGCAGCCCAGCGCCGAGGCGGATTCTCGAAAAACTTAGGAAAGTCTGATTTTTGTATTAACAGAGACCATGGGAGGGTGACAAGTGTCCCCCCCCATCTGATTTTCTGTTGCATGCAATATATTGACCAAGACTTGGTCATACTTCATCTCTCTCTTAGACAAAAGCTCTCCCTTCTCTCTTAAAAGTTCAAGCTCCTCCTTCTCTCTAAAATTCCAAGAGATATTTTACCCTTAGAAAAATCTGAATAGTTAAGAACCAAAAAGGAAGCTTGTAGCTAGCTTGTGGGCATTGTTGTGGTGGTGTTCTTGGCAAGGAAGCTAGCAATATTTGGAATAAGTTTGGGCTAAAACTTTAAGGTAATGATTCTTTCTTTAGATTTAGTTTTGCATGTTAAGAAGAAAGAACTTGTGGTAGTAAATAATGCTCTTAGAGTCATTGCATGCTAGAAATGTGTTTTGAATATGAAAAATGGGTTAAGAAGAGTTTATGAGCATGTTGAAGCCTAAAAACTACCTTAGGATTGTTAAGTGAATTGTTGTAAACTTATGGGGCAGAATTGGTATTTGGGTGTGTAATCCCCTTTAAAATGTTGGATTGATTGAGCCTTACAATGTGGTGTTTTGATGGTAAATTCGGCCTTGAGAAAGGTGGCAAAGTGAGTAGAAACAAAGGAAATGCTGCCCAATTTTCTATAGAATTTTAGTGGCTTTGAGTTAGATTATTCTACATTGGAATTAGAGGTTAATGAACATATCATGGTTATTATAGGTTGAAATATTACTTGCGGTAGTTTGAGCTTAGCAAGTGGATTGACCGAAGAGGTATGTGAAGCTTTCCTATCTTTGAGCATGAGTATTTGTATCTATGTAGTACGGTGAGCGTCTGAGATTTAGTATTTTTACTTGTTTAAGTATAAACAAAGACTTGTTTGTTTTAAGAAGTATAAGTCCCTTGGTTAAGGGAAAAGTATGATTTTACAAAAGTATAGAGTACTTGGTGTGAAAGTATTGAGTATTGAATTATTCTAAAGATAAGAGGCTTGAAGTATTTTTGAAAATTGTATGAATTTGTTTGAAGTATAAGCCTCTTGGATAGTAAAAACGAAATGGTTCATAAGGAGTTATAACGGCTTTATGGGAAGTTAGTTATAACGGCCTTATGAATGGATAAGGATGTCGTAAATTTCTAAAGCATAAAGTTAGTATAACGGCTTTATGGGAAGTTAGTTATAATAACTTTATGGAAGGTTATGAAAGTTGTCTATTTTGATTAATGAGCATAAGTTGTCTAGATTGTGAAAAATTGAAGTTACTTGGTTTCAAGCTTTGAAATGAGTTTTCTAAAGGTGTAGTAACTTACGTTGAAAAAATAGGCGCTCGCGATACTACGGTGTTAGTATCTTGGATTTTGCATAAAAGGAATCTCTTGGAAAGGATGTCGTCACGTAGTACTTTGGCTTGTTAATAGAGAATTATTCTGTTTGTGCCTTGATAGTGTTTTGGGCTTGTTGATTGAGAATTATTCTATGTGTGCCTTGATAAGTACTTTGGCTTGCTTAAATAAGAATTCTCTTGGTTTATGTGAAAAGAAGGCATGGTAATTGTCTTGGTTTATGTAAAGGCATGATATTGAAATTCGAATTAAAAGCATGTAGTTATGAGTTACTTGGGCGTCTGCTTGATGATGAAGGATTCCACGGGTATGCTTCCATTGTTCGATTATGAGTTACTTGGGCGTCTGCTTGATGATGAAGGATTCCAGGTATGCTTCCATTGTTCGATTATGAGTTACTTGGGCGTCTGCTTGATGATGAAGGATTCCACGTATGCTTTCATTGTTCGATTATGAGTTACTTGGGCGTCTGCGATGATGAAGGATTCCACGGGTATGCTTCCATTGTTCGATTATGAGTCTATTTGGGCGTCTGTCGGTGATGGAGGATTCCACGGGTATGCGGCCATGATGAGGTTCGTTTCCTGTTGTGATATTTTGTTCCATGGATTAGCTCTCCAGGAGTCTCACGATGCAGGTGGATCTAGTAGTTAGCCACCGTACTTGCCGGTCGAGGCGTGATGCAGTGGATCGGTAGTTGGCTTTCGTACTTGCCGGTCGGGGTTAGGCGAAGTGGTGTGATCTGAGGTGGATCGGTGGTTAGCCTACGTCTTGCCCGGTCGTGATGTGTGCGAGGTGGATCTGTAGAGGCTATCGCACTTGCCGGTCGGCCGTGATTTGTGTATTAGTATTGTTAGTGCGGGTGGATCTGGTAGGCGCTTTCGTACTTGCCGGTCGATTGAGGATCGAGGTGGATCTGGTAGCTATGCGCCGTCTTGCCTCGCAGATTCTTATGATCTGAGTGGGATCTAGTATTCATATGTACTCATGAGTGTTGTTATATCATGCAGGCCGCGGTGAGGAAGGAATTCCACGCACGATTGATATTATGGGCATGAGACTATGGTTATATTTGAGTGATGACTTAGAGGCGTGAGTCACGACTTGACATGGCTGCGTATATGTTGTATCTTGTAGTTTGGCTATCATACATGTCTCTGCTTTATATATATGCTATTATGAATTCATTCTGATATTTTGATTTCACATACTTGGTACTGTTATCGACCTCGCCCGAAGTGCGTTAAATCTGTGAGTCAGCCACGTAACTTCTGGTCGCACTATTAGGATCATGTTCATTTTAAAAGCTCCGTCCCTCGGAGGCTTTGTATTTTGGTATGATTCCACGAGGTTATTTACTTTTTGTACAATCGGGGTATGGCGGGCCTGTCATCGCCGATTATTATTCCTGAAGTGCAGTAGTCACGTTTGTGGTTTGGGCTGTAATGATAAGATGTACTGTTTCACTTTCGGTTAAGTTATTTTATGAAAGGCGACCTTATCGGCTTGCTAGTGATGTTCACCTTATACAGATTTTCTTTCATGTATGTTCCGCTGTTATTCTCTGATGCATACACGATGGTACCCGATGAGGTACGATCGCGGCCGGGGTGGTCGTGTGAATCATGCTAGAAGAGGAGATAGTTCACATACCTTTTCGGCTAATCCACTGGCTAAGCCAAATCGCCGTGCGTCGTAGAATTGTCAACCTATAATGGTCACAACATGACTATCAATTTCTAGTTTCTAACGTAGAATAATACTAAGTATACGGTCTCTTATTCTACGGAAAATCGGGCAGCACTTCCTTTGTTTCTACATACTTTGCCACCTTTTTCAAGGCCGAATACAATAACCAAACATGCCACATTTAAGGCTCAACATACCAACCAATCAAATGGGATTACACGCCTTACAATACGTGTAAAATTCCGCCCCACAATTCATACCAAGTAGTTTAACAACCAAGCCATTCTCGGCCAACATATACAACAACACTAAGTCTTTTCCAATTCTTTTCCAATTCCAAGTTCTAAGGTCTAACATGTTATATAGTCATAAACAACTTCAAAAACTACAATTTCCTTCTTTATACAACATGCGACGACTTAAACTAATAATCAACTTGAATTTGTAATCTTAAGGCTAAACATGCTAGTTTTCGGATTAGGGTTCCAATAGCCAATACACTTATCAAACTTCATACTAAACATCTCATGCTTGCTAATATCCATAACTACAATGATATGTAAATCTTAATTACTAAAACGACAAGAATTATACCTTTACAAGCCCTTAAAAATTCCAAGATTCAAAGTCGCTCCTTAGCAATTCTTAGCTCTTTTCCTTTACGCTCCAATCCGCTATTTGAAGCCTTTAGAAGTTCACAACCAACTTCTCTTCCATTTCCAATCCAAAACTAGGAAAACTACTTAGGTTTTCGCCTTGCGACTAACGTGAAAACGTCGTTTTTCCGAAATCTTTCTATTGATATATCCTTACAATACCCTTAGGGACCTTGGGTTTAAGTCTTGTGAACAATGGATCAAAACTACAAATTTTTTGTGTGGGAATAGGACCAAACCCGAGAGCTCTATTGTTGAAGAACAAAGTGTTGTGATTTTTCTAAGTGTTGGAGACTTAGTCTTGCACTAGTGTAGCATTTATAACACAATGGAGGGCTTAGATTAACACACTTGTGGGCTAGGATGAAGGACAATTAATGTTAAGCCAAGTGGACAAGTTGACAAGTCAACAATCTCAAGCTAGCAAGACTTGATCTTTCTTGATGGTCAATGACCATTTTACCCTTACTATAATTCGTCCAAGACCATATGTGGGGGTGCCACGTGTCTCCCTCTCATTCGTCCATAAAATTAGTAACCCGTGACCACAAAACGTAAAATTTCTCGGGTGGGCCCCACGTGACCAAATCCGTAAAAATAAATTTCCATAATGTTAATAAGTTCCATACTCTTCAAATAATGCATTTTGAGAATTCAATTCTCAACAACGAACATTTTTCCTTTCCGACGTTCGGAAGATTTTCCGTCGGAAAAATAATTCTTCCTTTCGTACCAATTTCCAAGTTTTGTGTTCCTTACGTACCTTCTCTTATACATGTCCTGGACTTACGGGGTGTAATAAATTTCCAATGGTCGATATCAACCAACTCTCGGCCTCAACATCCAAATGTGGTCCAAATCATTTCTAATATTCATTCTTTCTAGCACAAAGTCATCTACATATATCCACAACATGTAATATCTAATTACATTAAGAGAAAGATGATCCTTACCTCAATATAGCCCAAAATAATCCAAGTTTAAAGTCGATCTTTAGTATGTTTAGCTCCTTTTCTTTACGTTCCAATCCCCAATATACAACCTAAGTTCATAACCAACTTCTTGAGTTCAACCAAAAGTCGAGAATACCTTAGGTTTTCAAGGTGCAACTAACGGAACAACATAGTATTTCCGGGGTTTAAGGGGTTGTTTATGCTTAGTATACCACTAGGGATCTTGGGTTTGAGTATGGGGATTTATCAACAAGGATTGAAGAAATTTTGTTCTCCAAGTTTAGCCTTGGCCGAGAGCAACATAGGAGTGGAGTATATTTGTCTTGACATTTTACTAAGTGTTGAAGTCTTGCACCTCTATGTGGATATATATAGAGCAACCAAGGGTTGAGATCAATCCAAGTGTAGTGTCAAGATGGTGGACAAGTGTGGGTGGGACCCACAAGTCCACTTGTCTTCAAAAATATCTCAAGACAAGTCAAAGGGGAGAGGTGACACATGTCACCCTCCTATTGCTCCGAAAATATTTCATCCCCCAAAAACATCCATATTGACCAAAATATCAAAAAATATTGTGGGCCCTACAAAACTGTAAAATTTTCCCGTGGGCCCCACGTGACTAAATCGAACTTAAAAATCCATATTTCTACTATATTCCAAAAGTCTCAAATACCGAATTTGAGAACCAAATTCTATTTAATAAACTTTTTTCCTTCACGAGGTTCAGAAGATTTTCCTTAGGAAACACAATTCTTTCTTTCGCTCCAACTTTCAAATCTTATTTTCACGCGTACGTTCTCATCTCATTGCCTTGGAATTACGGGGTGTAACAGGTTCAAGTCTTCTAGGGTACAAAGAAGCCTTTGTAAGGGAGCATTATAACTCCATTGTGGAATTTTTCGGCGCACATCAGAATTTAGTCAAACAATCCGGATACCAAACACGAGTATGAAATAAAAAATGATATATAGATGCTAAAGAATAGAAGCGATGGCGGCGGTTAGGAATTTCCGTAACATCTTCAAGAATTGAAACATGTTCTCAACATTATAACTTAGAAAAATGAGTCAATGCAAATTTTAGCACGTCACATGTGTTGAGATACATGATGTAAATCACTTAAATGGTTGTTAGGAAGTGGTTAAGTTGGTACAAGTTTGTTCGGTAGTTGTTGATTGGTTAAAGTTATTAATTAGTTGTTAGAGTTGTTGATTGGTTAAAGTTATTAATTAATTGTTAGTCTAGTTGTTTACTTCATCATTATAAATATAGGTTGACACTTGTATTTTTCATTAAGCAATAATAAGATAAGACTCCACAAATATCTCCTTTCTCTTTCTCTCGTCTCTTTTTCTTTCTTCTTTTATTCTCATTCTCTGTTCATAAACATTCATGACTGCACATATAGAACCAGATTTCTACATGGTATCAGAGCTTGGTGTGTCGATCGATGGTCTTCGATGCATGCAATAAAATCTGGTTGTTTGAAATTGAATTTTGTCTCGCAGAAAAATCTGGTTGATTGAAATCGATTTTTGTCTTGATTGGAAGTTGAAAAATATCTGGCTGAGGAGAATTTATCTGATTGGATGCACGATTGATGCACATGCAATGAAAGATTCAAAGGAATTAAGCCGGATCGAAGTCTGAAAATTGAAAAAGTAAATATCCAGAGAAATTGTTGTGGCGGCGAGGAACGATGGAGCTGAAGCTATTGTTTCATGTGGATACACTCCTCCTTTGGCTGTCATTGCAGCGGCGAAGATCGCCGAAAACTTATCACAGAATGAATTTACATGCAATGAAGATTTGGATTCGAGAGGTCACTGTTGAAACATTTAAGAGAATTGTATTTGTTAATCGAAAAATAAGTTGTTCTCTGAATTGAAACTAGAAAATTAGTTTGTCATGAAGTTCGAGTCTGGGGGTGAAGCATATTTTGTTGGCAAGGAAAGGAAGTGATACATCTCCAGTCATGGAGACAATGATGAGATCAGACTCCATTTGAGAGGGCTGAGGCAAGTCACGCGCCTCAGGTGTTTGATAAAAGACCTGAGACAACAGGTTGTAGTTAGTGATGATGGAGAACACATCGGTAACAATAGATAGATGGAGAATCGAAGAATTTCTAGTCGGAATTGGACTAGAAATTGATGGAGACTCCACTGTATGTCCGAGCTTATTATAAAAGCTTGCGTAGGGAGAATCGAGGGATTCTTTAGTCCGAGTGTGACTAGAGAACGAGGGGTTCTTCGTTGCTATTGTGGTCGTTGACACCCAATTTTGTCTCTCTCTTCTTATTATTCATCCAGAATTAAACTATTTTTCAACACCGCAAAACAACTTTAATTTTTAATAAATACATACATATACATGCACAAATAAGAAATTTAATATTCTCAAAATAATCTCTATTCATTACTATTATTATCTTCATTCACATTTTTTACTATCGTGACGTTTTTATCATACTCATAATTTTTATCCTAATATTTTTTATCATTCACAAAATGACATCACATTTTATATTAAGCACTAAAACATGTTCTAAAATATTATTATATTATTTATTATTATATTGGTATTTTTTATCCTTATAATTTATATTTTTAATAAATCATGTTTATACTACAACCTACTTTTTTAATAAAACACTCATCTTAAAACACTATCCTAAACCATTAAATTTGAAGCCCCGCACATTCCCTTCTAAACCAAACCCATTCCTTTAGTTAATTCCCCAAAAACAAAGACCATAAAAAAGCAAAGCCCATCGTTTTTCTCACCCCCAAGAACACAAAAATCTGAAAACCTAATCCTAAAATGAAAAAAAAAAGAAGAGCCGCAGACCCCTCCTTTCCTTCTTCCATTTTTGGAATGAAACCAAAGCATCCTTCCACAATAGACAGGAGGTGTGTGTCCATTTTCGTGATATATCACGTGAGACCTGGAAATCCGGCCCAAAGGGATTCCTAGCCAACCCTAATTGATGGTTATATATACCAAGCATTGAAGTCCAAAGGGAAAGAACTTTCAGCCGCCGCATTAGCCTTTCAAAACCCTAAAATACTTTGCATCTTCTCATTCAAACTCTGAGATAAGCTTTGAAACAAACTTTTCTTTTATTCAAGTTGGACAAGTTTACAAACACTTTTAGCCGCCGCTCTTCCACTTTCAAAGCTCTAAATGCTTCTCGTTTCTGATTAAAACTTTCAGATACAGATTTTAAAAACAGTTTTTTTTCCTTCGGGTAAGTCGATTTGAACTTGAAGGACCTCTGTCTCAGTTCGCTGCACCCGAAGAAGGTAAACTCACCTTTTAGAGTTCTCGCTATTTAATATGTATCGTGTGGTCTGACATTGTTTGGTTACTGTTTTGTTTACTATTTTTATTCATCATGATCGACTGTTAGTCGATTTTAAATGTTGAGTTGTTCAAGTGTTTATTAGATTGGTTATTATGTATGTTGGTTATATTGATTAATCCGATTCATTAAGTGTGTTTATCAAATGATCATTCTCTGTTTATGGTTACTAATCTGAATATTAGCGTGACACAGCCATTGTTAATCTACTTAGTTGTCATTAAGCTTGTTAAGATAAGACCTATGAAATAGTAGGCTAACTGTGAGTTATATTCGCCAACCTATCTAGACTTAAAAAAATGGAAAGGGGCCTAACTACATATATTATATAGGCTGTATGTTTGTCGTCTGTGATATGAGAGTCCAAAGTATTTTTCTTTGAAAATCTGTTGGGTATAACTAGAAACTAGCATTTTTTACATCTTCCAACACTAGCTTGAAGCATAAAAAATGAGTTGAAACACTGTGTTAGGCCAATTTCATTTGTTGAACTGACTTGACTGTTGTCGGGCTGATTTCGATTATTTTTTGGCCTGATTTTTGGCCCTGTTGTTGCTGGTTTTCTGACCATTTTGGGCCAAATTTCAGACTGGTTTTGGCCCGGTTGTTACTGATTTTGAGCTGTTTTGTTTTGCTTAAAACCCCGCTATTTTGGGACTGTTAGTTAAGTAATAAACACATGTGTTTAAAATTATGTGAATATCTTAGTTATTTACATTGTTGTGTGAGGTTTGAATACACACTAATCCTCCTCTTTTCTTTGTTTTACATGGAAAATGCATTTGGGAGCAACCAAGAGTCTCGCTACGAGACTTACCATATCCGCATCCACATTCAAGGAATCCTTCAACTTCGGAGATTCTAAAACAAATAGGGCGTGTTGACAATATCATCCGCCTAGTCTTCCTTTTTATTTTTATTGCTTTAAATTCCATCATTTTATCCTTCTCTTCTTGTTATGATATATAGTCCTATGAGATGTTGAAATGTGTCGAATAGATAGTTTTAGGATATTTAGAACCATTATAGCTAATAGATTAAAGGGGTAGTTTAAAGAATATAGAAAAGTCCCCGCTAGTTTATCTTTTAGGCTCGTCTTGCATATTTAAAACTTTCAAAATAATTTGGTCATCCTTTTGCTCCTATCACTAGTCACATAACAAAGTTATCCGTTAAAAATGATTATTATTATTTTACAAATACTATAAGAATGCATTGCTTTAAATTTAATTCTAATCTTACGTGTATTTTGCCATACAAAGACATTTTTTATATTTCATAAACTGTACCACACAAATACACATTTTTTCATGAGAAGCTAGATTTTTACATGTAGAATATATATATTTTCCATACATTTTATAAATGAATCTTATGCAAGTTTTATCAAAATATATCTTTCAAAAGATAGTTATTTGAAATCATTCTCTTCTTAATTCTATGCTTTTAAAACAACATGCATTTTAAGCTTAATAATTAACATAAGTTTGACCGGACAACTGTAAGTTAGCGGATCTTAGAGGATGTCTAACCCCTTCCCTTTAGGATAATAGAGAACTCTTACCTAGAATTTCATTATGTTTTGCAGGTCATTAAATGGAGATCATTTATAGCATTTTATGCTATTTAGAAGTGTCATAATTCACTAGACTAATTAGGTGGTGACTTCTTAAATACAATTTAGGAATCACCCATATGTGGTACACTATATCGACTTGGTTAAAATGGAGTATTACAGTGGGAGACTCCCACTGTTAAATGTTAATGTTGTAACTGCTGGTGATGTTGCTCATGAGTTGCTGATGTTGGTGAAAATGAGATGACGAACAATCTAGAAGTAACTACAGTTATCTCGATAACTGAAGGATCAGATGAGGCTTATGTGGAAACAACATTAGATGAGCGAATTATGATAGTTTCTCGGGATGATGGAACACCAATACAAGAAAAAAAATGATGAAACTGAAGTTGAAACGCTGAATGAGGAATATCCTTTAAAGGAAGAAGAATATAATCAAACAGAAGATGCAGTGGTGGGAGGAGAAGACGAAAACAATAGAATTGATAAAAGTGAAGATAATAACAAAGTAAATGTACAAAATATGGAAGAGAAAAAAATGAGAGAAGAGCTGATGCATCATAGAAACAGTATTATCATGAAGTTGTTCTTTCTGGAGTAGATCCATAGCATAATCAACATTGCCACTTTTAAATCCTGTAGAACTAGGTCGGCTACTTAGCTCAGGAAAATCATTGATATCAAATGGAGATCCATCATTTGAATTCACATCATTCAGTGTGTCTTGTTGATGGTGCTAAAGTTGCAGATTTTGTGAAAGATGTTGCAACTGCTACTGGTGTTGTCGTAGCTGCAGTTATTGATAATGTTGTTGGGTCTGCTGGTGACATGGCTGTGAATGTTGTGGAAGAGGCTGTTGCTTTTGCAGTGGTGTGGCTGTTGGGATTTATCCAAGTGTGGATCTTATTATGCCATCTCGATCTGTTCCATCTGTTTTTGGTACCACACACATACATGAGCTTCCAGGTTATGTCGATGCAGGAAGCACATGACCGATTTATTCTTTTACTCTTCCCATGATTTCTGGTTACGGTGATGCCTCTCAAACCGAGGAATTGACTGTTAGAGTGTTATGTCCAACTAACAGTATTGGTCGTGTTATTGGCAAGGCAGGAGCTTCGATTACAAGTGTAAGGCAAGCAAGTGGTGCTCGTATCGAGGTTTGTAATGACAAAGTTGACCGTGATCAATGCATTATCACAGTGATTTCCACTGAGTCGGTGGATGATCTTAAATCAATGGCAGTTGAAGATATGTTGTTGCTGCCTTTGCTAACCTTACTGATGTGGTTTTGGCCGCAAATGCTGAATTTGTTTGCTGTTGTTTTCACAACTGCTATTGTTAATGATGCATCTACAAATGATGGTTGTTTTCAAGCTAGGACTGAAAATTCTATTTTCAGTGCCTAGCTTGAGGGGCTGTTGAGATACATGATGCAAATCACTTAAATGGTTGTTAGGAAGTGGTTAAGTTGTTACAAGTTTGTTAGGTAATTGTTGATTGGTTAAAGTTGTTAATTAGTTGTTAGTCTAGTTGTTTATTTCATCATTATAAATATAGGTTGACACTTGTATTTTTCATTAAGCAATAATAAGATAAGACTCCACAAATATCTCTTTTATCTTTCTCTCGTCTTTTTTCCTTTCTTCTTGTATTCTCCTTCTCTGTTCATAAACATTCATGACCGCACATATAGAACCAGATTTATGATTTCTATTGTTGACTGTTCATTTTACACAATTACTTCTAAATATCACTAGCTCTACCGGGCTGCCCTTACTTTCATTAAGCAATAATAAGATAAGACTCCACAAATATCTCCTTTATGTTTCTCTCGTCTCTTTTCCTTTCTTTTATTCTCCTTCTCTGTTCATAAACATTCATGACCGCACATATAGAACCAGATTTATGATTTCTATTGTTGACTGTTCATTTTACACAACTACTTCTAAATATCACTAGCTCTATCGGGCTGCCCTTACTTCTAAATATTACTAGCTCTATCAATTTTTTTTAAAAGAGCTCTGTTGATTGTTAAATGTTTTAGTATTCTGAGATTTTGTTATTGTTTTGAGTTGTTTATTTTAGGCTATAAGATAATTGGTTGCATATAATTAAAGGTAAATTACGCTAAACACCAATTTAATATGAGTTACAGTAAAACCTCGATAAATGAATATTCGATAAATTAATAACTTCGATTAAATAATAATTTTCTCCGATCCCGGCTTGGACCAATGGGATAAAATAATAACTTCCATAAATGCATAAGATAATAATTTTAAAAAAAATAATCCTTGAGACCCACTGAAAATATAAAATAATAATTCATTAAATACGTATGAAAATTACATATATAATTCATAAAATAAAGCACTTCCTAAATAATTTTTATTTCAAATTTTATGTTTTCCTAAAATATGTATCTATAGTCAATTGGTTCTTCTTTTCATGCAAACTGAACTCAATTTCATCTTTAACTTTTGAAGGACATAAACTACATTCGGCACATTCTTCTCATTTTGAAGCAAGTAATTTTTCAAAGTCTCTACGACAAGAAAAACTTCTTTTGGAAAAACATGTGGTATAGTGTTACTATCATCTAGATCTTGATTGTCGTCATCTTCCATACGCATTACTCCTTGAATAATTTCTTCGTCCGTAAGCGATTCCATTAAAGCTTCATTTCACTAGGATATTTCAGAATCTGCTCTATATTCATGGCATTTCTATAACCTAGATTAGAAATATCTTCCTCTAATCTTTGAATCCCTTCAACATCACCAGTTTCTTTTTCGAGAAGCATACCTTCTTCGAATCGAATTTTGCAATGTCGAAAACAATTTGCGACAGTTATGGCCTTCACATCAATATTCCAAAATATCATTAATAAAATTGATAGCATCCAGGACATTAATGTTTTCAGGATTTATTGCTCTCATCTCATAGTCTTCTAAGATGATAGAATAAAAACGAAGTCGATAATAAATCTTAAGTGTTCGAATAATTCCAGCTTATTTGTGACAATTGTTGAAACCATCATCTATTCGTTTAATTTAATTGTTTAATTTGAAAAATATAAATTACACAATAAAAATTATTCTATAAATTAATAAATATTAATTAATTAATAAATTAATAAAATATTCATTTATCGATAAATTAATAACCCATATAAGATAATAAATTTTCAGGTCCCAAAAATATTCATTTATAGAGATTTTAGTGTACTTTTAGATACGCTTCCGGTATTTCACAATCAAACATTTTATACCCATATATACTACGAAAATCTTACACGCTCTTACTTCCTTCATATAATAATTAGTAGATGGACAAAGTTGCCCTTATTCCCATTGCCATTCTACTCTCTTATTCATATCTTCAAGTCATATGAATTTTCAGAGCGAAGAAGTATAATTTTTTCTCTAGTCTTGGGATAAGTTTTTGTTTAAAAAAAAATAAAAACTGAACAACTCACCTAGTTTAGAATTTAATCAAATAAAGGAGGAATTGCTAGATAAACAAAGCTATATATCTACTCAGTTTATGTAATGATCATTATAGGTATGCTTCATTTAAGTAATGATTCTTTCAAACAATGGAAAAGTCAAGGGGAAGTTTACGGCCTCCAAAATGGGGTAAAAAAGGGATAATAATATTTGGCATAACCACTTTTGTCATAACTTGTCTAAATTAGGGGTATTAATGTAATTTCAGATGCTCTTTTGAGGGCGTATCGATAATTGAATTCATTTTTTGTTCCCTTAATACCCTTTTTGAAAAAGAAGAGGGGAAAAGTAAAAAAAATTAAATTTTACACTCTTTCATCATTACTCTTTATTTCCCAATGCTCAATCAGTTAGGATAAACTTGAGTCTGAAGCCACAAAATTAGTGCTTGAAGGCGAAGATATCTCGTTGGGTGGTGTGAGAGGCAGTCATGAGTTGAAACCCAGGATAACACCTGACCTGTCTTCGTCTTTTGGAAGGAGTCTGTCACACCTGGCTTGCCAAGTGTGTGGTTTAACTGGCTGACGAAGTTTGCAGGCTATTACGTCAGTTCGTGGTTTACCGCACATTCGGATAGCGGCTGCAGATTTCACGTTAAACAAAAATTAGGATAAACCTGCAACCCTAATATCAAAACTATACTTTTCATATACACTCTTCTAAATACTAATACTTTTCATATACACTATTTATACAATACTTTTCATATACACTATTTATACAATACTTTTCATATACGCTATTTATATCCTTCTTAGTTTTCATTGGTCATCAAATAGGTGTGTATTCCACTTTATATTTGCAATTGTGTTTAGGCGATCAATATTCAATTAGCTCTTTTTTTCTCTATCTCTCCTTCTTATCAGTGGGTTAATATCAAATGGCCAAAAAGGGTGATTTTTATGTTGTTTTTAAGGGGAGAAAGCAAGGTATCTCTCATGATAGGTGGGAGTGTGCACCACTAATAAATGGTTTCCGAGGAAACATCCACTATTGGTTTTCAACTCATGAAGAAGTCATGGATGCATTAATAAAATATAATCTTAAAGTAGCAATTGAGGAATCGTTTGGAAAAACATCTTAGGAAACACATGGGGTTTCAAATTGTAGTGGTTTTCAGATTGTATTTTTTTTTTAATTGTGTGGGGATGTTTCATGAGTAGTCTTGATTCAAATAGATTTATGCAACAATCTGAACCATCACAATTTTAATTTTTTGCATCGATTGATTAACCAATGCGCCGTTTGAAGTGTAAAAATAAATTGTTGCAACTCATGTGTTGTTTTTATTCCCTTATTTTGTTTCTTTTCCTTTTAACTTTTTAAGTTCACTTAGTCCAAATAACATGCATATTGAGTGCATTTGGTCAATTTTAATCAAATTATCTAATGTGGATAAATAAAAATATATGAATTCGTGTAATCAAAATTAAATATTTTTTAAAGTGTAAGTGTTTTCACATAAAATTATTCCATCGTCTTAGTTAGTTTCTTCACACCACCTAATTATTCTGTTGAAACATTTGATTAACCATACGCAAATTAAAAGAGACACAATATTACATTCTGTTGAATATCTTCAACCCCTGTGTCCATGCATGGTTGCTCTGCAGCTTCGATACATTCGAGGCAGAAGAAGAGAAAGATATAATTGAAGAAGAGAGAGAAGACGAAGAACAAGAATAGATAAAGAAGAAAAAGTAGTAAGTTGTATTATTATTGATGATTCAATTAGTACATTAGGTAGGATATTGTTAAGTCCATTTTAAGACTGTTTTAGAGTCTGTTTTAGGATGTCTTTTATGTATTTTTAATTATTTTGTACCGTGTTATGCGTTCTATTTCATGTTTTCAGGTCATAAGCGATTTAGGTGGGAAATGACGAATTGTAGATGAAATGAGCAGATTTGGAGGATGAAAATGCATAACCAAGCCCCAAACAATCAAGAAAATGAGTTCCGAGAAGAATGGAAGAAATCTGATGAAATCCAAACGAAAAGAGGTTCAGCGCCGCGGCTGAAGAAAGAAGCGCTGAAGCGCCAGAATTATTATCGTTGTTGACATCCAATTTTGACCAATCTTTTAGTCATTTCTTGCAATTTTAAGCATTTTAGGACACAACATTTTAATCACCATTTTTTGGCATTTTTATATATTTTTTACTTAACATTCTATGTTGTTTTATTTTTTGTAAATTGACATCATGTTTTTACTTTAATTAGGTATTAAACATTATATTATGTTATTATTGTTGCGCGATCATTTTATTTTACTAATTTTGCATCTCTTTAAATAAATAACTGACATCTCGTCTTTACTTTTAATCAGGCATTAAATATTTGCTAAATATTGTATTTTATTATTATTGCATCGGCATTTGCATTTTAATAATTTTGCATCTTTTTAAATAATTTTTCTTTTAATAATTAACCCGTTTTGCATTTCATCAAACCAGTCCAGTCCGAGGCACAATCTGAATCGATCGATCATGAAAACCAAAGCCCAAACTGAGACCCAAAATGAGACCCAATACACTTTTCATCTTTTCCCTCCAATACCCAATACCCAATACCCAATACCCAATACCCTAAACCTAAATACCCCCTATAAAAAAAAACCTATCTTCCCCTACCTTAAAAGATAACCCCTAGCCGCCCCTATCATCCCGACCCGGTAGTAACACACCTCATTGTTATTTTACCTCGGCCCTGTATCATAAACCTTGACCCAGCCAACCATCTGTCCGGAGTTGATGACCGGTGGGAGTTGCGTCGAAACCCACCAACTCCCGTCACCCCCAGATTCGAACCCCCCGTTTTGGTTGTCGGACTAACTTTGTTCTCTTGTTGTTTATTTTTGCCATTGTCGCCTCGCTGTTTGTCGGCGACTACTTGTCGGCTCTATTGTTGGTATATATATATATTACTTTGTTAATGAACGGATTTACTGATTCTGTTGGGTTTAGCCGAAATTTCAATTTTCCGGCGACCATCGATTGGCTTTGATTCTGGAATCTGTTCTTGTTTCTGTTGGGCTGATTTTTGTGTTACCTTTGGTAGCCGGCCGGAGTTTAACAACTCCGGTAACCTCTCGATTGGCTCTTTATTGGTATTTGTTATTTGCTTTTGTCTGTTCGACGGATTCTCTTTCGCTTTTGGTGACTGGCCGGAGTTTAAAACTCCGGCGACCTCCGTCGGTTTTGTTTCTGGGATCTCGCTGATTGGTTTTGGTTAGCGGACTGATTTTTTCCGGCGACTTACTGTTTATTTACTATTGCCCTGCTATTGTCCACTGCCATGACATTTTCGGAATATTTTGACATTTTTGTTAATTTGATGGCTCCTGGAACTCAGTCGATATGCTTGTTTAATCTGGTGTTGTTTCTGAAATTTTGTATTGGTTAATTGATTTGAACAAGATACTACATTTGGTTGGCCAATGAAAATGTTATCCGTCGATTTTTGAGGCCTCCACAATTGCAAAGACGGAAAATAAAATAAATGAAGCTTTCCAGGCAATGATGATTTCTTCCACTTACCGGATAACCAACATGCGTTGGCAGGGCGAATTCTCGCAGCCGCACTTGTTTAGGCTGTCCCACTTTATTTTTATATATCTGAGCCCTCTGTGTTTAAAACTATTATTGTTTTGGCGCAGATCTGAAGGTTTTATTTATTTTATTATTTCTAGCAATATTGGCCGATGAAGGAATCTCCGTCTGATTACCAAGGCCTCTCATGTGTAAAAGACGGATTTATTTTTGCTTTATTTATTAATTCTTGCTATTACTTTAAAATTATTTATTCTATTACTAACACTTTTACTAAGTGTGTATGCAGGTATCCGGAGATGCATTTCAAAAAGAATGTCTCGGAGTTTTATTTTATGTCGCATTTAATTTTAGCTTTATTATTCTGTATTGCATTTCATTGTAATTGTAAATTATGTAAAAATGCTTAGAATAGGTAGAATAAAAAGACAGTAAATAATTAACCTATGTTTGAACGGATAACCGCAAGTTAGCGGATCTTAAGGAATGTCTAACCCCTTCCCTTTAGGATAATAAAGAACTCTGATCCAGAATCTCATTAATTTCGCAGATCATTAAATGGAGATTAATTGCAATATTTTTATTTCAATAAATCAAGTGTCATAATTCACTTAATTAATTAGGTGGTGACTCCTCAAAATCAGCATTATTGCTCCATCCAGGGAACCGCGCCAAAGAACAACGTTGCGGACACCGTTCAGACCCCGAGGTAAAAAGCGGGCGCGTCAGAATGGCGACTCCGCTGGGGATAATCAGGTTCTTGACCATAGTAAACCTAGGTTTACTATTGCTTGGCTTTATTTGCTTTTATTTGTCTTAAATGCCTTAAAATTGCTTGCTTTAATTTTGTATGCTTAACTGTTTAAATTGCTATTTGCTTTCACTGCTTTCCTTAAATTGGCATTCCGCTCATATTTCTTCCACTCTGGAAAACTCACACTATCACACACTACATGCGAGGTGCGCTGGGTGCATCAGCAAAATTCTTTCTTCAAAATCCAAATTTAGGAGAGTTGGTAATATACGTGGAGTGTCCGGTCTAACCGGTGGCCGCGTAGCCTTCTCACTCGAGTTGTCCGCTCGAGAACCTTGCGTCTAGTAAGCCAAATCTTAGAAAGCTTAAGATAGAGCTATACCACTTTTTTTTTGTTAAGTCATGCATGCATAAACCTTAGGTGGGTTAATCCTTGGTATTAACGCCACAATTAGAAATCCACCAAACTTGTCGACGGGTTTCACAACCCAACGACCCATTAGCATACTATGTGTAGCGTGATGATGATAGACGGATCCAAGCCTGGTCATGACACACCGAAATTGGAAAAAGTGCACCGTCATTTGGTCGTCATCTCCAACAAAACATTACAGTTTAACGGCTTGGACCTATTTATCATAATCTCGCATATTTGGCGTTTAGGACGACCTCTGACATAAGAGAGGTCCCATGCATATTAGGCGCGCTTGATTTGCATGCTTTTGTTTACTATTGTTATCGCTAGCAATTCAGTACATATTATTTAATGCATTAATTACCCTTTTAACCCCTGTACATATCATGCTTATAATTCCGGCCACGAGCATTTGCATTTTTGCACTTTTTGTTGTCACATTGCAATCAGGACTTCTACTGCGTAAATCGCTCATGAACATCGCGATTTGGACTTTGTGAAGCATCAACCACCAGTCCGGTCGAACCATGCAGGGGAGTCTTTGACTATATTGTCACGCCCTTACATTTTATTATTCTTGTGGCTTGCCTACTCTCACCCATTTGTCATATTTTTGCAGGAAGACCGGCCTCGCAAATAGTCGAGGGCGGCCGGAAGAAAATAAAAAAAAAAAGGAAAGAAAAGGAAAAAAAAGGGTCATCACAAGAATGAGCTGGAGTTATGTTGACGAAAAGAAGTCAGCTTATACCAGATTCAACGAAGCATCGCTCGGAATCCTATATTTTGTATCTTTATACATATTTGCAAATTCAATTGATATGTCTAGTGTCGATTACATAATTCTCTATTATGCATTTTACAGCATAATTTCCCGAACTACGCGTGTCTGATTCTCACCATACGGTGTGATACGTAGGCAACTCATCTAGGGTTCGACACCACATAAAAAAAAAGGGAAAAAAGGGAGGAAAAAAAAGAAGGGGACATACTTGGTTCACCAATTCATTGCATTTATCCAATCACGGACGTTCATTATTGCATTTCAATCATTCTAGCACATACATTCATTCATGCATTTAATTCATTCTATCACAGCCATTCAATTTTTCATTACATTCCTTTACTTTGCATTAGTTTTATATTGAACAATCATTTGTTTTGCACAACTTTTACTTTTGCATTTCTTTCATGAATGAATTCTTTTTAAAATCATACGTTTTATAACATATCTGAACGAACTACGCACACCTGATTCTCGTCAAAGATGAGATATGTTGGCAGCCCTACTCGGGTTCGGTACCATTTATTCAAAAATGCAAAAAATATTTTATTCAAAAAACATTAAAAAAAATAAAAAATAAAAAATAAAAAGCTCTTTAAGTATCATTGTTTGACTTGGCTGATACCAACGCAGTTGGGAGTGTGCATAGGAAAGAACGAGTAATAATCGATATATGAGTTGACTTCGTGGTAAACCATAGATTCTTTTGGTACCTCTTATTCACCCGTAAATGACATTGTCTTGCATGCTTTCAAGATAAGAACGAAACCAACCTCATCGTTTCATGTGCATTGTGTGGTGAGTTTTAGAATAAGTTCAATTGCATTGCATTGTGATCTAGAACTTGGCCCGAATGTTTGTTGAGGAGAAATCCTGAGTAACACTCGGTGTAGGAAATGAACGTAGGCTTTCTTTGACCCGTTTAAGCCTTTTCAGCCTACCAAATAACATTATCCGTAGTACACCCCTTTTGAGCCTAAAGCCTATTCTTTTGACAACCGCATATTACACCTATACCATTTCTGAGTGCGTACGCACTATTCCTCTTTGGCGACCTCGTGGCGCTTTGGAAATGTGCAAGTGGCTGACAAAATTCTGCGTCGAAGTTTGTAAAGACAAAAATTATCAAAGTCCCAAAAGGGAAAAGAAAACACAAATGACGACTTCACAAAAGAAGAAATCAAAAGCCCCGGCATTATAAAAAAAAGGAATTAAATGAGAGAATAACTTTGGAAAAAGCGGGCTCCAAACGAAAGATTCAAAAGGAAGTCAGTACAGAAAAACTGGGGCAAAAAAAAACAGATCAGCATTAAAGCACACAAATATCAAGCACGAACGTAGTCCAACGCTCGAGGAAGGATTAGTCGCTTTTTACCCAAATGATATCCATCCCTTTCCCCAAGCCTACATTACAAGCCCGTGACAAGCCCTACATGATCTTATACTGAGGGTTCTCACATTAGTGGATACTTACATGACGGTCAAGTCTATGGTATCACAATTGCATGCATTGAACATCCTTTTGAGTGTGGCGCATTTCTGCGCGTCCCAAAATTCAAAATACTGGAATATATGTGAGAAATCAGACTTTCTTCAGTGAGGGCATTTGAAACGCGAGATTACGTGTAGTTCGAAACCTTGGCTGCAAGCAAGTGTGTCGATACTTAGGTGTCTGAGGTACCATTTGAAACTATAGGAATTACCCAGAAGTCAGTCTTGGTTAGACTGAAAGTGAATAACGGAATTCCTAAGCACAATACTAATTGTTGGTATCAATTGAAGTCAGAACGTGATGCTGTCTTTCAACTTTTCAAAAAAAAAATGCATATATAAAATCCTCATTTTTTGCATAACGAACTACGTCTTGACCTGATTTCCTCAGCGGGATACGTAGGCGGCCTAAGTCGGCTTCGGTCACACCATTAGAAATATTCCCATTGGCTCGCGTGCGACAAAATGCACTTGATTATTCCGAAAAGAGATATGAGCAATTTCCTCCAGAGCAAGTCCGTGCAGAGACTAGCATGCAGCAAGCATTCGCAGCATCCAGCAAGTCCGTGCAGGGCTACCTCAGTAATCAACAGCATTCAGCAAGCATTCACATCATCCAGCAAGTCCGTGCAGAGACTACATCAGCAATCGCAGAATTCAGCAAGCACACAACATTCAACACGTCCGTGCAAGGACGAAATCTCAGCATTTGCATCATCACATCAATACAACCGCCATCACGCTGCTTGTAAATTCAAGCATTATCATTTGCCTTAACATATCTTCATATCAGCAAAGGCGGGAGCACAACAATAAGCTCATGCGGGTTACAAACGCACAACGTCTATGCAATGACGTTATCTCAACCCGGGCGAGTCACAAAGCAGGTACGTCCATAAAATGACAATATTTCATTGTAGGTCTATGCAACGACTTCATCATGTTTCATTCATGCAACGACCAACATCTGCATCGCGTCTATGTAACGACGTTATTTCATGTAAGCCCATGCAACGGCTCCATCTATGTTTCGTCTATGCAACGACGAGCATCTGCATCGCGTCTATGCAACGACGTCATTTCATGTAAGCCTATGCAACGGCTTCATCCATGTTTCGTCCATACAAGACGATAACGCCCACACAAGACGTCATTTGCATTTTGTCCATACAAGACGACAACGGCCACACAAGGCGACATTTGCATTTCGTCCATATAAGACGAGAATGCCCACACAAGGCGTCATTTGCATTTCGTCTATACAAGAAGACAACGCCCACACAAGGCGTCATTTTCATTTCGTCCATACAAGACGATAACACCCACACAAGACGTCATTTGCATTTCGTCCATACAAGAAGACAACGCCCACACAAGGCGTCATTTGCATTTCTTTCATACAAGACGATAACGCCCACACAAGACGTCATTTGCATTTCATCCATACAAGACGACAACGCCCACACAAGGCGTCATTTGCATTTCGTCCATACAAGACGACAACCCCACACAAGGCGTCATTTGCATTTCGTCCATATAAGACGATAACGCCCACACAAGGCGTCATTTGTATTTCGTCCATACAAGACGACAACGCCCACACAAGACGTCAATTGCATTTCGTCCATACAAGACGATAACTCCCACACAAGGTGTCATTTGCATTTCGTCCATCTGAGCAGCAACGCCACACAAGGCGTCATTGCATTCGTCCATACAAGGCGATAACGTCCACACTGGCGTCATTTGCATTTCGTCCATACAAAGGCGACAACGCCCACAAGGCGTCATTTGCATTTCGTCCATACAAGACGATAACGCCACACATGGCGTCGTTGCATTTCGTCCATACTGAGGCGACAACGCTCATCTGGCGTCGTTGCATTTCGTCCACACAAGACGATAACGCCCTCACAAGGCAACATTTGCATTTCGTCCATACAAGAAGACAACGCCCTCACAAGACAACATTTGCATTTCGTCCATACAAGACGACAACGCCCATACAAGGCAACATTTGCATTTCGTCCATACAAGACGACAACGCCCATACAAGGCAACATTTGCATTTCGTCCATACAAGACGACAACGCCCATACAAGGCAACATTTGCATTTTGTCCATACAAGACGACAACGTCCATACAAGGCAACATTTGCATTTCGTCCATACAAGACGATAACGCCCACACAAGGCGTCATTTGCATTCCGTCCATACAAGACGACAACGCCCATACAAGGCGTCATTTGTATTTCGTCCATACAAGACGATAACGCCTACACTGTTATACCCCGTAGTTCTGACCCTACGTATGGAAACGTACGAAAGTATGTAAGACTTAAAATTTCCAGAAGAGCGAGGTTGTGAGTCGTTAGGACGGTTTTAGTCAACTTTGAGGAGGGTTATGACCCGATTCGTTGAGAGTTACTAAGTATTTTAAAGGCCTAGGGCGTAGTTCGTTGAGTCTTGATTCAACGCAACCAACCGTTAAATCGATAGGCGTCGGGTAGAAAGTTATGAGAGTTACAAGTTCAGCGATCGGCGGAAATGCGTTCGAGCAAAGCGGCAGCGCGCGCGTATGCGAGAACGCATGGCGCCTAAAAATCTTGAGGTCGCGAAGTTGCAGCGCCATGGCTCGCGCAGCGACGCGGCGCGAAAGTTCAGAAACTGCGGAAGTTTCAGCCGCCGGCCACGGTGCGCGTGGCGAGGCGGAAATTTGGGGAAAACTTAGAAAGTCGATTTTGTTTTAAAGAGACCATGGGAGGGTGACAAGTGTCCCCCATCTGATTTTCTGCTACATGCAATATATTGACCAAGACTTGGTCATTCTTCCCATCTTTCATCTTCACACTCTCTCTCTCTCTAAAATCGCCTCCTTCTCTCTAAGAAAACCCACGACAACTCTGACAGTTAAGAGCAAGAAAAGGAAGCTTGTGGTTAGCTTGTTGACCTTGTTGTGGTGGTGTTCTTGGCCAGGAAGCTAGCAATAGTTGGAATAAGTTTTGGCTAAAACTTTAAGGTAACATTTCTTCCTTTAGAATTAGTTCTAAGTGTTGCATGTTTAGAAGAAAGAACTTGTGGTAGTAAATAATGCTTCTAGAATCTTTGCATGTTAGAAATGTGGTTTGGGTATGAAAGAAATGGCTAAGAAGTGATTATGAGCATGTTGTAGCCTAAAAACTACCTTAGAATTGTTAAGTGATTTGTTGTAAACTTATGAGCGAGAATTTTTGGGTGTGAAATCCCTTTGAATTGTTGGATTGATTGAGCCTAAAATGTGGTGTTTTGGTGATAATTTCGGCCTTGAGAAAGGTGGCAAAGTGAGTAGAAACAAAGGAAATGCTTTGCCGATTTTTCTTAGAATTTAGTGACTTTGAACTTGGATTGTTCTACATTAAGATTAGAGGTTAATAAACGTATCATGACTATTATAGGTTGAAATATTACTTGCGGTAGTTTGGACTTGGCAAGTGGATTGACCAAAGAGGTATGTGAAGCTTTCCTATCTCTTGAGCATGAATAGATGAAACTATGTAGTGCGGTGAGCGTCTGAGGTGGTGTTCTTACTTGTTTTGAGTATAAAATGACTTTTCGTTTTAGAGCGTATAAGTCCTTGGTTAAGGAAAGGTATGATTTTTACTAAAGTATAGAGTTAATATAACAACTTTATGGGAAGTTGGTCTATTAGCTTCATAAAAGGTTAATGAGAAGGATTTACTCTAAGTAAGATAATTATATGAAGAGGCAAATTGATTTAAAGGCATCAATTGCCCAAAGGCTTTTATGTATAAAGAAGAGTCACTTTTGAAAGAGTTGAAGTATGTAGTACTTGGGTTAAACTCCCGGTGTTCTTTTAGTAAAGATATGGTTAAGTGCCTTAAGTAAACTAAAATGAGAGAGTATGTGAACAAGTCTAAAAAGAAGTTATAAGTTTTCTTAACTTATTATTATTATGATATGATGACAGTTTGAGATAGGGTAAGAGTATGTGCGAGGCAAGCCCAGATCGTCATACCACCTCCTTGATGTAAGAGTATATGCGAGGCGGCCCAAGATCGTCATACCATCCGCTTGGTGTAGAGTATATCGAGGGTAGATCAAGATCGTTATACCATCTGCACGATATAAGAGTATATCGAGGCAAGCCCCAAGATCGTTATACCATCTGCTCGGTGTAAGAGTATATCGAGTCTGACCCAGATCGTTATACCATCTGTTTGGGGTAAGAGTATATCGAGGAAAGTCCCCAAGATCGTTATACCACATTCCGTGGATTTGCTACCCACGATCGAGGAATACCTCATGCGAGTCCTTATGGGCTTATCGGGTGAAATAGTCCCGTGCCGCGGTGCAGTAGATCACGAGGAGTACCTCATGCGGGTCCACGGGACCCGTGCGGGTGAAATAGTCCCGAGTAGGATGGTTTCTTTTTGATACTACGGGCGAGGTACCTGTTTTGATCATGAGCCTCTATTTTATGCGATTATTATATATGTATATATCTTGTCACTCTCATTGTTAGTAAGGCACGATAAAAGGTATTTTATTGTCTTCCATGACTCACTTGCTTTTAGACTTATGATATCATATTACGATATTTTCCCGACTTTGCATATTTGGTACATATTGTGTCGACCCCCTTCCCAGAAGTGCGTTAAATCTGCGGTAAGGGTAGCGATTGAGGATCCTCGTTCTTAGGATCACTATTAGGTGTCGAAGCTCCATTCCTCGGAAGCTTATTTATTGGTATGGATATTCCACAGTGCTATAGGTATTTTGTACATCGAGGTATGGCGAACCACTGTCACGATTTATTATCTTTAAGTGCATGGCCACCTATATATTTTGGGCTATAAGAACCAGTCGTATTATAAATACTTTGTTTAAGTATGTTTATGGAAGGCAGCCTTATCGGCTGGCCAGTTATGTTTTACCCTTTTTATGAAGTTATGTGTTGTGTTATGTTCATTGCTATTCTCGACATATACGACGGTACCCAGTAAGTACTAGTCGCGGCCGAGGGTGGTCGTGACAAAAGTGGTATCGAGCGATTAGTCCTCGGAAAGTGTCCACAGACCGTGTCTAGTAGAGTCTTGATTATCGGTGTGTTGTGCACCACATCTATAATCAGGAGGCTGCAGGATATTTAGGATTGGTTTCCATTCTTTCACTCTAAGATCGTGCAATAGAGCTGAGTTATAGGTTGAATCTCCCCTGATGTTTTCCTTTATGTATCAGTTATGCCTCGCAAACAGCAGCGGCCCGAAGGGCAAAGCGGTGAGAGTCTTTGCTAGTGGGGCGCGGAGAGTCACGAGGCACGAGCCCGATCCTTACGAAGATGATGTTTAGGCGGCAAGTTCCACGTCTTCGCCCGGCCTCAGAGTTCGAGCGGCGGGCGCGGCTCACGCCGCGATGCGGAGCCCCGCTCGATCGAGCGTCTGAAGATTACGAGAGCAGATTCGATTCTTGACAGCATAGTGGCGGCGCGCCCGGCAAGCGGCGGCTAACCCTGGCCGACGGTTCTGGTCGGGATTTCTTGGGTTGTCACCACCGAGTTCTATGGTTCGAGATTTGATGAGGATCGCGGGAGTTTGTCGGCGATTCTGACGGACCATGCGAGTTCTTAGGGCATCGAGTGATGCATTATACTAGCTTCTTACGGTTCAGCGATATTGCGTTGAACTGTTTGAGTCATAGGTATTGTCGAGGGTGAGGATGCTCTTCCGGTGATTGGGAGGAGTTCACGAGGCGTTCTAGACCATTTCTTGCCCGGAGGTGAGGAGAGCCCGTGTAGATAGGTTCTTGACCTTGAGGCGGGGCGGGAGGACTATCGAAGTCTGACACAGGTTTGACTCCTTGGCGGATATGCACACACCATTGTAGGCGATATGGCGAGCGGGGTTCATAGATACGTGATGGGGCTGGGCCGTCACATGATTCTGCTTGCCCAGGGTGGCACTTGCCGAGGATGGATATTGCGGAGATGCGAGCATCTGCGCGAGATCGGGGCGAGGCGGGATCGGCTAGATTTGGGCGGCCCAGAGGCGGAGACATCGGGTTCTCAGGCGGTTCTCGGCGGGCGGCCTCGGCGGCGAAATAGGTCCACATTCCGGCCCGGCCTGAGTGCTCCTTCTCGATTTTACGGCGGGAGTCGATCAGCGAGGTTATTCGGGGCGGTCGGGGCTCGGGGCGTCGAGTTTTCGAGGCGAGGCGAACCCGGCGCTGTCGAGACCACCTACCTCGGTGCGTTCGATCACGGTAGGTCTCATCGGCGAGTGCGTATGGGTTCGAGATCATGTTACTCTTGTAGCGGCGAGGCCATCGAAGAAAGTTGTCCGTCGCTTGGCGGCGGGAGCGTGCAGTTCGTGGCGAAGTGCTTTGGATCTTCATCTTCGATGGTTAGGCGCCCGGAGGCGAGTACTTATGGGACAGCGGCGCGGCGAAGGTCGTGGTAGGGGTTCGATTCTAGCGGTCCTCGAACGCGTCTATCTTATGTCGATCGGTCAGCGGGACCGGGGCGTCGCGGATGTAAATCCGCAGTACATTATTGGTTTCTTCTTTGTGATGTATATGCTTTGATAGGTCCAGTTCTACCTTGTCCTACATATCTCCTCATATTGCCCGATTAGAATAGGGATAGAGCGAGTCCATAAGACCTTTTGAGGTGGCTACGCGATGGTGATTCGATGGTAGTGGCGAGTGTATAAGGCTTGTCTGTGACTATAGATAAGCCGTCGGACTCTGGCCGACTTGATAGAGTTGGATATGACGGACTTTGATGTGATTATGGGTATGGATTGGCTAGCATCTTGCTATGCCAATGTGGACTGTAGAGAGAGATTAGTTCGGTTCCAGTTTCCCGACGAGCCGGTTATCGAGTGGAAGGGGAATATTGCGTCGCCGAGAGGTAAGTTTATTTCTTACCTCAAGGCTAGGAAGATGGTGCGGAAAGGGTATATCTACCATATGGTTCGGGTATTCGACACTGAGGCTGAGTACCGGACCTTGATCGATTCGGTCGTTAGAGAGTTTCGGGCGTATTCCCGGATGAGCTTAGGGTATCCTCGAAAGGGAGATTGAGTTTTGCATTGATTTGGCGCGGATACTCGGCGATATCTATTCCGCCATACGAGGATGCTTTCTTAGTGAAGGAGTTGAAGGACCGGTGAAAGATTTCTTTGGAGAAAGGCTTTATTAGGCCAAGTGTTTCTCCTAGGAGCACGATGTTATTTGTAAAGAAGAAGGATGGGGCCAGCGTATGTGTATTGATTCTGACGGTGAACAAGGTAACTATCAAGAATAGATATCCACTCCCGGGATTGGCGATTTGTTTGACGATTCACGGGTGCAAAGTGTTTTCAAGATAGACCTACGATGCAGTTATCATCAGTCTGAGTTAGAGAGGTAGATATCCCAAAGCGCATTCGGGACCGGTATGGGCACTATGAGTTCGGTGATGTCTTTCCGGGTTGACAGCGCCCAGTGATATTCATGGATTTGATGAATAGGGTGTTGAGCCATTCTTGGATATGTTCGTTATAGTGTTTATTGATGATATCTTGGTGTATTCGCGCCTGAGCGGGAGCATCTGAATCATTTGAGGGCGGTATTAGAGTCCTCGAGGCCGGCGATTGTATGCCAAGTTCTCGAAGTCACGAGTTAGTGGCGTCGATGGCTTTCTTAGGGCATGTTATCGGGTAGATGGTATTGGGTTGTCTGACAAAGATTGAAGCGATCGAGACTTGGCCTAGACCAGCTACTGTAAGCAGTGCGCTTTTGGGCCTTGCGAGTTATTATCGGAGGTTTGTGGAGAAGTTTGCTTCTATTTGGCACCTTTGACTAAGGCGACTCGAGCGGCTATGTTCGGTGGACGGATACTTGTGAGAAAGTTTTGATTGCTAAAGGAGAAGTTGACAACCGCCCGATTCTTACTCTTCCGAGAGGGCTTAGATGGATATGTGGTTTTATTGTGGCGCGTCAGTGTCGGGCTTGGAGTGCGTCTTTGATGCGGCCACGGCAAGGTTGTAACTTATGCGTCGACAACTTAGGAAACATGAGAAGAACTATCCACACATGACTTGGAGGTGGCGTGATGATTCGTGCCTTAAAGATGCAGACATTATTTATATGGAGTTCGTATGGACATTTACCACGGACCACGAAGTCTCGGTATATCTTCACCAGAGGAGTGAACTTGCGACAAAGGCGGTGGTTGGAGCTACTTAAGGATTACGATGTTGATATTCTATACCACCGGGGAAGGCGATGTGGTGGCGGATGCCCTTAGTCGCGGTCGATGGGTAGTGCATGCGATGTTCGGCGCAGAAGAGGATATGGTCCGAGAGTTACATCGATTAGCGAGCCTTGGGGTTCGTTTGGTTGGTCGATAGTGAAATTCGGGTTCGAGAGGTTGCGAGTCTTCTATCATCGAGGAGGTAAGGCGGCGGTATGAGGATCCGATTTTGATGCGATCGAGATCGGCTCTCGGAAGGAGAAAGTCTATTTGAGTAGCGCTGATGGGGTGCTAAGATTCGGCGGTTGTGTGTTCCGATGTAGCGAGGACCGTCGGCCAGATTGCGGGAGGCACACGGTGCTCGTTATTCTATTCATCCGGTCGACTAAGATGTACCATGACCTCGGATCGTGTATTGGTGGGATGGCCTAAAGAGGGCGTTGCGGAGTTCGTAGCACGATGCGAATTGTCGTGAGTTAAGATTGAGCACGAGCTTGGAGGCTGTTGCGACCATTGATATTCGACTTGGAAGTGGGAGGTGATAAATATGGATTTTATTACGGGGCTACCTACCACTCGGAGGAAGCATGATTCCATTTGGGCGATTGTCGGCGGTGTGAAATCGGCCCATTTTCTTCGATCGAGCAGCGTTTTGGTGAGGACTATGCGTTATATATTAGAGAGATTGTGAGGCGCGAGTCGGTGTCGATTATATCAGATAGAGAGCGGTTCTCGGCTAACACGGAGGTCCTTTCGAAGGATTAGGGACCTGAGTGAGTCTCGATGCGGCGTTTCACCCTCGAGCGGACGGGCGGTAGCGCACTATCGGACACTCGAGGATATCTTTGCGGGCTTGTGTTATTGATTTGAGGTAGGCTGGGAGGATCATTTACCTCTCGTGGAGTTTGCTTATAACAATAGCTACCATTCCGGTATTCGGATGGCGCGCTTATGAGGCCTTATACGGGAGGAAGTGCAGTCACCGATAGGCTGGTTCGAGTGGGAGAAGTTGATTAGTCGGGCGGATTTAGTTCAGTGACGATGGATAAGGTGAAGCTTATCCGAGGCGTTGTTAGCGGCTCGAGTCGGCAAAAGTCGTATCACGGATCATCGGCGTCGACACTTGGAATTTGAGATAGATGATTGGGTTTTCCTAAAGGTATCGCCCGTGAAGGCGTGATGAGATTTGGAAAGAAAGGAAGCTTAGCCCAAGTACATTGGGCGTATCGATTGTCCGTAGGGTAGGCAAGGTTGCTATGAGTTAGATCTTCCGTCCGATTTGGAGGCGGTGCATCCGATTTTCATGTGTCCATGTTGCGGAAATGTATTGGAGATCCATCTAGAGTGCACGGTTCGGGATGTCCAGTATGAAGGAGTTATCGTATGAGAGAGTCCCATGGCGATACTCGATCGTCGAGTTAGGCGACTTGGACGAAAGAGCGTGGCTTGTCAAGGTCTATGGCGGAGCAACGGGGAGGAAATGGCGTGGGAAGCGAGAGGATGACATGATGAAGAAGTATCCTCACTTATTCCCTATACCTCCGGGTAACCTACTTTCTGCTTGTTAGTTTTGATTTAGCATTTACGCTTACGTATGTTGTGGCTCGTGGAGCTTCTTTATTCTGAATGAATAAGTTAAGGGTCTATGTCGATGTTGTGATTTGAGTAAGCCTAGAAGGAACATTCGGGACGAATGTTTCTAAGAGAGAATGTTATACCCGTAGTTCTGACCTACGTATGGAAGCGTGCGAAAGTATGTAAGACTTAAAATTTCAGAAGGGCGGGTTGTGAGTCGTTCGGACGGTTTTAGTCAACTTTGAGGAGGTTATGACCCGATTCGTTGAGAGTTACTAAGTATTTTAAAAGGCCTAGGGCGTAGTTCGTTGAGTCTTGATTCCAAGCGCAACCGTTAAATCGATAGGCGTCGGGTAGAAAGTTATGAGAGTTACAAGTTCGGTGCGATCGGTAATGCGTTCGAGCAAAGCGGCAGGGCGCGGCGCGTATGCGAGAACATGGCGCCTAAATCTTGAGAGGTCGCCCAGTTGCAGCCGCCATGGCGCATGTGCAGCGGCGCCGAAAGTTCGAAACTGCGGAAGTTTCAGCGTATGGCCGGGAAGCGAGACGAGGCGGGAAATTGCGGAAAAACTTAGAAGTCTGATTTTTGTTTTAAAAGAGACCATGGGAGGGTGACAAGTGTCCCCATCTGATTTTCTGCTACATGCAATATATTGACCAAGACTTGGTCATTCTTCCCATCTTTCATCTTACTCTCTCTCCCTCTCTAAAATCTGCTCATCCTGCTAAGAAAACCCAAAAAATCTGAAAGTTAAGAGCAAGAAAAGGAAGCTTGTGGTTAGCTTGTTGACATTGTTGTGGTGGTGTTCTTGGCAGGAAGCTAGCAATAGTTGGAATAAGTTTTGGCTAAAACTTTAAGGTAACATTTCTTCCTTTAGAATTAGTTCTAAGTGTTGCGTGTTTAGAAGAAAGAACTTGTGGTAGTAAATAATGCTTCTAGAATCTTTGCATGTTAGAAATGTGGTTTGGGTATGAAAGAAATGGCTAAGAAGTGATTATGAGCATGTTGTAGCCTAAAAACTACCTTAGAATTGTTAAGTGATTTGTTGTAAACTTATGAGGCAGAATTTTTGGGTGTGAAATCCCCTTTGAATTGTTGGATTGATTGAGCCTAAAATGTGGTGTTTTGGTGATAATTTGGCCTTGAGAAAGGTGGCAAAGTGAGTAGAAACAAAGGAAATCTGCCCGATTTTTCTTAGAATTTAGTGACTTTGAACTTGGATTGTTCTACATTAAGATTAGAGGTTAATAAACGTATCATGACTATTATAGGTTGAAATATTACTTGCGGTAGTTTGGACTTGGCAAGTGGATTGACCAAAGAGGTATGTGAAGCTTTCCTATCTCTTGAGCATGAATAGATGAAACTATGTAGTACGGTGAGCGTCAAGAATTGGTGTTCTTACTTGTTTTGAGTATAAAATGACTTTTCGTTTTAGAGCATTATAAGTCCTTGGTTAAGGAAAGGTATGATTTTTACTAAAGTATAGAGTTAATATAACAACTTTATGGGAAGTTGGTCTATTAGCTTCATAAAAGGTTAATGAGAAGGATTTACTCTAAGTAAGATAATTATATGAAGAGGCAAATTGATTTAAAGGCATCAATTGCCCAAAGGCTTTATGTATAAAGAAGAGTCACTTTTGAAAGAGTTGAAGTATGTAGTACTTGGGTTAAACTCGGTGTTCTTTTAGTAAAGATATGGTTAAGTGCCTTAAGTAAACTAAAATGAGAGAGTATGTGAACAAGTCTAAAAGAAGTTATAAGTTTTCTTAACTTATTATTATTATGATATGATGTGATTTGAGATAGGGTAAGAGTATGTCCGAGGCAAGCCCAAGATCGTCATACCACCTCCTTGATGTAAGAGTATATGCGAGGCGGCCAGCCCAGATCGTCATACCATCCGCTTGATGTAAGAGTATATCGAGGTAGATCAAGATCGTTATACCATCTGCACGATATAAGAGTATATCGAGGCAAGCCCCAGATCGTTATACCATCTGCTCAGGTGTAAGAGTATATCGAGTCTGACCCAGATCGTTATACCATCTGTTTGGGGTAAGAGTATATCGAGGAAAGTCCCAAGATCGTTATACCACATTAGTGGATTTGCTACCCACGATCACGAGGAATACCTCGCGAGTCCTTATGGGCTTATCTGGGTGAAATAGTCCCGTGCGGCGAGTCACGGTGCAGTCGTACCTACGGGTCCACGGGACCCGTGCGGGTGAAATAGTCCCGGGAGTAGGATGGTTTCTTTTTGATACTACGGGCGAGGTACCTGTTTTGATCATGAGCCTCTATTTTATGCGATTATTATATATGTATATATCTTGTCACTCTCATTGTTAGTAAGGCACTGATAAAAGGTATTTTATTGTCTTCCATGACTCGACTTGCTTTTAGACTTATGATATCATATTCTGATATTTTCCGACTTTGCATATTTGGTACATATTGTGTCTTGACCCCCTTCCCGGCTGCGTTAAATCTGCCAGGTAAGGGTGCGATTGAGGATCCTCGTTCTTAGGATCACTATTCCGGTGTCAGAAGCTCCATTCCTCTGGAAGCTTATTTATTGGTATGGATATTCCCTGGTGCTATAGGTATTTTGTACATCCAGGGGTATGGCGGCCCTGTCCACGGTTGTTATCTTTAAGTGCATGGCCACTATATATTTTGGGCTATAAGAACCGGTTGTATTATAAATACTTTGTTTAAGTATGTTTATGGAAAGCGGACCTTATCGGTGGCGATTATGTTTTACCCTTTTTATGAAGTTATGTGTTGTGTTATGTTCCGCTGCTATTCTCTGACATATACCTGACAGGGTACCCCAGTAGGGTACTAGTCGCGGCCCCGGGGTCGGGTCGTGACATACACAAGGCAACATTTGCATTTCATCCATACAAGACGATAACGCCCACACAAGGCGTCATTTGCATTTCGTCCATACAAGACGACAACGCCCATACAAGGCGTCATTTGCATTTCGTCCATACAAGACGACAACGCCCATACAAGGCGTCATTTGCATTTCGTCCATACAAGACGATAACGCCCATAAAAGGCGTCATTTGTATTTCATCCATACAAGACGACAACGCCCACACAAGGCGTCATCTGCATCTCGCCTATACAAGACGGCATATCATCACATCACTTCATTACATCTACAAACACCATGTCTTTTCCAGCACCACATCACCTGCAATCCAGTGTCAATCGTACTTCGACACTGGGACAAATTTTGAATTTGCATCGGTATTGTCTTTAATTTTACAGCATCACAGCAGCCCGGTGTCATCATGATTCGACACTGGGACAATTTTGAATCGGCGTCTGCCTGCTTTAATTTTCTAGCATCGCAGCAACCCAGTGTCATCATAATTCGACACTGAGACAAAATTTTGAATTTGCATCAGCTCTTGTCCATTCTTTTTCTTGATCTTTGTTTAATTCTGACGATGAGAACAAAATTGGCTACAAGTCAACGTCTTTGTCCGAAAACTCTTTCATCGTATTCGGTCAAAGAGGGACAACTGTTGATACCCAATTTTGACCCATCTTTTAGTCATTTCTTGTAATTTTAAGCATTTTAGGACACATCATTTTAATCACCATTTTTGGCATTTTTGTATATTTTTTACCTAACATTCTATGTTGTTTTATTTTTTGTAAATTGACATCATGTTTTTACTTTAATTAGGTATTAAACATTTTCAAATATTATGTTATTATTGTTGCGCGATCATTTTATTTTACTAATTTTGCATCTCTTTAAATAATTAACTGACATCCCGTCTTTACTTTTAATCAGGCATTAAATATTTGCTAAATATTGTATTTTATTATTATTGCATCGGCATTTGCATTTTAATAATTTTGCATCTTTTTAAATAATTTTTCTTTTAATAATAAACCCGTTTTGCATTTCATCAAACCAGTCCAGTCCGAGGCACAATCTGAATCAGTCCAATCCGCCGAAAACCAAAGCCCAAACTGAGACCCAAAATGAGGCCCAATACACTTTTCATCTTTTTCCTCCAATACCCAATACTCAATACCCAATACCCAAAACCCTACACCTAAATACCCCTATAAATAAAAACCTACCTTCCCATCCCTTAAAAGATAACCCCTAGCCGCCCATATCATCCTGACCAGCCGCAACACACCCTCATTGTTATTTTTACCTCAGCCGCCCCTATCATCAACCTTCAGCCAGCAACCCCACTGTCCCGCCGGAGTTGATGACCGGTGGGAGTTGCGTCGAAACCCACCAACTCCCATCACCCCCAGATTCGAACCCCCCGTTTTGGTTGTCGGACTAACTTTGTTCTCTTGTTGTTTATTTTTGCCATTGTCGCCTCGCTGTTTGCCGGTGACCACTCGTCGGCTCTATTGTTGGTATATATATATATTACTTTGTTAATGAACGGATTTACTGATTCTGTTGGGTTTAGCCGAAATTTCAATTTTCCGGCGACCATCGATTGGCTTTGATTCTGGAATCTGTTCTTGTTTCTGTTGGGCTGATTTTTGTGTGACCTTTGGTAGCCGGCCGGAGTTTAACAACTCCGGTAACCTCTCGATTGGCTCTTTATTGGTATCTGTTATTTGCTTTTGTCTGTTGGACGGATTCTCTTTCGCTTTTGGTGACTGGCCGGAGTTTAAAACTCCGGCGACCTCCGTCGGTTTTGTTTCTGGGATCTCGCTGATTGGTTTTGGTTAGCGGACTGATTTTTTTCGGCGACTTACTGTTTATTTACTATTGCCCTGCTATTGTCCACTGCCATGCCATTTTCGGAATATTTTGACATTTTTGTTAATTTGATGGCTCCTGGAACTCAGTCGATATGCTTGTTTAATCTGGTGTTGTTTCTGAAATTTTGTATTGGTTAATTGATTTGAACAAGATACTACATTTGGTTGGCTAATGAAAAAGTTATCCGTCGATTTTTGAGGCCTCCACAATTGTAAAGACGGAAAATAAAATAAATGATGCTTTCCGGGCAATGATGATTTCTTCCACTTACACCGGATAACCAACATGCGTTGGCAGGGCGAATTCGCGTGCACTTGTTTATTTGTCCCACTTTATTTTTTTTATATATGAGCCCTCTGTGTTTAAAACTATTACTGTTTTGGCGCAGATCTGAAGGTTTTATTTATTTTATTGTTTCTAGCAATATTGACCGATGAAGGAATCTCCGTCTGATTACCAAGGTCTCCCCTGTGCAAAAGACGGATTTATTTTTGCTTTATTTATTATTTTTTGCTATTACTTTAAAATTATTTATTCTATTACTAACACTTTTACTAAGTGTTTATGCAGGTATCCGGAGATGCATTTCAAAAAGAATGTCTCGGAGTTTTATTTTATGCCGCATTTAATTTTAGCTTTATTATTTTGTATTGCATTTCATTGTAATTGTAAATTATGTAAAAATGCTTAGAATAGGTAGAATAAAAAGGCAGTAAATAATTAACCTAGGTTTGAACGGATAACCGCAAGTTAGCGGATCTTAAGGAATGCCTAACCCCTTCCCTTTAGGATAATAAAGAACTCTGATCCAGAATCTCATTAATTTCGCAGATCATTAAATGGAGATTAATTGTAATATTTTTATTGCAATAAATCAAGTGTACTAATTCACTTAATTAATTAGGTGGCGACTCCTCAAAATCAACATTATTGCTCCATCCAGGGAACCGCGCCAAAGAACAACGTTGCAGACACCGTTCAGACCCCCTGTGCAAAAGACGGATTTATTTTTGCTTTATTTATTAATTCTTGCTATTACTTTAAAATTATTTATTCTATTACTAACACTTTTTACTAAGTGTTTATGCAGGTATCCGGAGATGCATTTCAAAAAGAATGTCTCGGAGTTTTATTTTATGCCGCATTTAATTTTAGCTTTATTATCCTGTATTGCATTTCATTGTAATTGTAAATTATGTAAAAAAGCTTAGAATAGGTAGAATAAAAAGGCAGTAAATAATTAACCTAGGTTTGAACGGATAACCGCAAGTTAGCGGATCTTAAGGAATGCCTAACCCCTTCCCTTTAGGATAATAAAGAACTCTAATGCAGAATCTCATTAATTTCGCAGATCATTAAATGAAGATTAACTGCAATATTTTTATTGCAATAAATCAAGTGTCCTAATTCACTTAATTAATTAGGTGGCGACTCCTCAAAATCGGCATTATTGCTCCATCCAGGGAACCGCGCCAAAAAACAACGTTGCGGACACCGTTCAGACCCTGAGGTAAAAAACGGGCGCGACAACCGTCGACGGCGCCGTGGCGCCAACCAGCAGGGTCGCAGCGCTGACGCAGAATTCCGAGAAAAAAAGTCAAATTTCATAAGGGTACAATGGTCCGAAATGAGGTTTTTTTAAAATATAAACCCTAGAAATTCTTATTCTAGAAGGATCATATTTTTAGAGGCGATGAACGGGGACAGAGAACAAGATTAGAGACATTTATTCAAGTTCTTTTTCTTTCCTTTATTTTATTTTCAGTTTATGTTGGATACTTATAAATTGGTTCTTAGCATGACAATGTCTATGAGCTAATTTCTTTATTAGGATTTTCCATCGAATCAACTTGAAACTTTTTTCATAAGTTAATGCATTATTAGTGATTTCTTCTTCATCTATTTAAGATCTATTCAATTTGTTATGATTGTATGATAATTAACTGATCAATAATTGTCATAACTTATATGATTTCGAATAGAGATCTGAAAAGGGAGATTTGAATATGCTATAGTTGATTAGACATAGGTTAAAATCGCGGACGAAAGTACCCCTATACTTGTGTCGTGTTTAAGATTATTGTTCGTAATCCTCCTGTGTGGTCAAATCTATCATAGAAATATAGAAGATTTCTGCATTAGGTTGAGTTTCTATATATCCTGACCAAAATATAGAACATCTACGTTAACCTACTATCTTAATAAGAAGAAAAATCATTAGTCTTGCATTAACAAGTGAAAGAGTGGATAGTTGAAGAGATTGAAAACCCTAATTTCCTTCATAACTGTTAAAAACCCAAAGTATCATCATTAGTTATTTCCTGCACTTTGTTTAGTTTTAAATTTTAGTTAAAAACCCAAACACATGAACGTTAACCAAATAGAAACCAAAGCTTAGATAAACGGTAATTGAAAAACCAGTCTCTGAAGACGATAACTCGGTCTTACAGACTTTATTACTTAAGTGATACGTACACTTGCGTAAGCACTCGCCGAAGCATTGTCAACTCCAGAAGCACCGCTCTGGAAGGAAGCTTTAGAAAGTGAGATAGAATCCATTCTGCATAACCACACCTGGGAGTTGGCAGAACTTCCCCCAGGACACAAACCGTTGGGTTGTAAGTGGATCCTTAAACGGAAGTTAAAGCCTTAAAGGCAGATGGTTCTATCGACAAGTACAAAACTAGGTTAATAGTCAAGGGTTATCACCAAAAGGAGGGCCTTGATTACTTCGACACCTACGCTCCGGTGTCAAGAATGACATCCATATGTATGTTCATAGCTATCGCCGTCTTGCGGGATCTTGAAATACATCAAATGGATGTTAAGACAGTCTTCCTAAATGGTGATTTGGAAGAAGAAATATATATGGATCAACCTGAGGGGTATGTGATTCCAGGACAAGAGACAAAAGTATGTCGGCTTGTTAAATCGTTGTACGGGCTGAAACAAGCCCCTAAACAATGGCACGAGAAATTTGATAGTACTCTACTATCAAAAGAATATGTCATTAATGGAGGTGACAAATGTGTCTACATGAAAGGAAATGTCAAATCCTTCGTCGTGATATGTTTATATGTAGATGACTTATTGATCACTGGAAGCAGGTCTGGAATAATCCTAGAGACTAAGAACATGTTAAAATAATGTTTTGACATGAAAGATATGAGCATTGCAGATGTCATCTTAGGGATCACGATCTCTAAGACATCTAATGGACTGGTCTTATCTCAATCTCACTACATCGAGAATGTACTGAAGAAATTTGGGATGTTCACAGTTCACCGGTATCAACACCATTGGATATAAGTAAAAAGCTTGACAAATATATGGGTAAGTTCGTACGCCAGGAGCGATATGCGCAGGTGATTGGTAGTCTGATGTATATCACGAACTGCACTCGACCTGATATCGCTCATGCAGTCAATAAATTGGCTAGGTTCACTCGAAATCCAAGTGAGGATCACTGGAAAGCGTTGAACAAGATACTACAGTTCCTAAAGTTCACGATACATTTCGGGTTACACTATCCAAGATATCCAGCGGTACTAGAGGGGTACATCGATGCAAACTAGATATCTGATAGCGACGACATCAAGTCCACCAGCGGATATATCTTTACAATCGGTGGTGGAGCTGTGTCTTGGAAATCCTCTAGGCAAACTCTTATTTTCCGATCCATGATGGAGTCGGAATTTATCACTTTAGATAAAGCGGGAGAAGAAGTTGAGTGGCTTCATGGTTTTCTAGAGGATGTCCCATGTTGGGATAAACCCGTGTCTTCTGTAATGATCCACTGTGATATTCAGTCGGCTCTAGAAAGTGCACGAAGTTCAATACGCAATATCTTTCAAGGCAAAGAAAAAGATCTACCTTGGCAACGAAGACGTCATTATACAACGGTAAGTCTCGTCATATTCGACGGAGACATGAGTCCTTTAGGCAGCTGATCACCCCGGGTATTATTTCCATTGATTACATAAAATCTAAGGAAAATATCGCAGATCCCTTGACGGAGGGAATACCCAAAGATCAGTTGTTCTGCCTGTCTAGGGGAATGGACTTAAAACCCAAACAATAAGAACCGATATAGTGGACACCCAACCTTACAGACTGGAGATCCCAGGAATAAGGTTCAATGGGAAAACTAAACTGTAAAGGTTCCATGAGCGCTGTGGTGGAAGCAAGAGCACTTCGGATAATGTGTCTTTCTTAAGAAACATAATTCAAGGTCGTTCCCGTGATAGATAAAAAGTGATACCTGTAAGAGGGGTAAAAGATAAGTTTCCAAACCTTTAATGATCCTCAAAAGTTGAGGTTAGGTTGGTGAAATTTTTAATAGTTCCTAACGCTTGTGTAGCGAGGTACTACAAGATACTTTGTAGGAAACCACCTATTTAAGTGCGAGGACAGGCCGCCTCAAATGAACGCACTTAAGAATCCAAGGGTGTCCACGGCCCACGATGGACAAAACACTAGAAAGATTGAATAGGAAAAGTGTTGTGTTGGTACCATTGTCTTGGCATATACTAAACACTGACGGTTCAAGACATCATGTTCACCGCGCAGTAAATATGTCCGATGGTATTCTACTATGGAATGTTCAAAGCTCCGGCTACCTATCCGGATGCAACATCGTTCCGCCAAGTGATTGCTAGAAAGGCACCATGTGCGTGCACCAAAATCTCTTCCAAGAGGGGTTGTTGGAAATATTTATTAAACGTGAAATAAAGTAAATCCTATTAATTATGAATCGAACAATTGGAGCCCCGCACGTAGGAAACCTTATTTCCACACACGTGCACATGTAGTGCCAAGGATCAAAATTTCCTTAATGGAAGAGATATTGGTACGTATACGAATTGTTTTGAGACGTAAGGTAATAGACGGTTATTGGCCAAATGACGAATGATTTCACGTTGGTAAATGAAGGAAGAAGTGTATAATTTGTAAAGATGAAATGAGTCAGAAATCACCAAAAAACCGAGAAGGGCTGCGGCTCCTCCAAGTAAGGGCCGCGGCGCCTCCCCGAAGTGTTGCGACTCTAATTGACATTTCAATTCCAGTAACTCACTGGAATTGAAGGGCCGATGCACCTCCTCGAAGGGCCGCGACTCTAATTGACGTTCTAGTTCCAGTGAGTTCTTTGGGCCCGGAAAGGCATGACTCGCCATCGCTTCAATCCGTTGGAGGTGAATTAAATATTGATTTTTGGGCTAACTTTGGAGTATTTACTCTCCATTATTTTGCTCATGAATTCAGCCATTACTTGGTTAAATTGTAACTCAAAATTCAAGGCATTAACATGACATTCATGGCAATTACTTAGCCATTTGGAAGGTTATCATCTACACACTATAAAATGAGACACAAGACTCATTTGGAAACACACTTGACATTCACTAAACAATTCTGAAATTGTCTTCCTCTCTTTCAATCACAAACACTCAAAGATCTTTCTTCCAAAGCAAACACTTGAGTTTCATTTGCTCATTTGTTTGATTGTTGTTTTATCTTAGGAGATAAGTTGTCATTACAACCGTTGAAATGATATACGGGGCAATATTATCTTAAGGATAGATCAAAAATTTGATCGAATCAGCAAACCCTCATATTTGATCATTTCCAGATTTCTTACTTACTTGTTATTATTGTATTCCCATTTTCTTGTCACTACATATATTTCTCGCGAAATGACCGTAGAATGAAGAATCTCAAGCCGTCTGACAAACTCTAGATTTGACTCAACAGGCAACGGTCAAAGTCAACAGTCAACAGTCAACAGTCAACTTTAACATTTTATACTTCTCTTTTGTTCGTTTTTTATCTCATCATATCATTAATGGAGTAGTTTAATATAAAGTTGGAAAATAGATTTGCAAAAGTATATGATTTACCATAAAAAGAGAAAAATCAATATATCCCGAAGAATTAGAATAAATATAGAACTATTATTGACTTTCCATAAACATTCGGAACCCTCCGCTATAAATAAAGAGAAACAACTGTTAGTGAGACAATTTGTATTTCATAACCTCACATATTAAACAATGGCAAAGCCTAGTATTTCAAAATCACTTTATGGCGTCCTTTTTATTGTGTTTCTTTTATCAGGTATTGACTTCTTCTTTTTTTTTTTTTTTTTTTGGGTGTAAAGGTATTTACTTTCACCCATTTATACTACATAGTAATAGTAGTATGAACAGACACGGATTCAGGATTTGAAGTTTTCGGATCGTCTTTAATCAATTTGGGTTTCGGGTCGGATTCTTCTTCTTTTCGAGCTTTGATTCGGGTTATTCGTCTTTTCCGATGAAACATTTATTTATAGCAATATACAAAAGAGAAAAACATAAAACTTTCAATAATATTACTAATATCATAAATATTAGAGAGAGTTTGTGTCTTTTTATTAATGAGAAGGAAGAGAGGGAAACTTCTATTTTTAACTTTAAGAAATAAAAAAGTCAAAAGATTAATAAATTAAATTAAGTCAACAACAATTATAGAAATGAGAAAAGAGAATATAAAGTTAATGGGAAATTGGAAATTGTTTTATATCCATTGTTTTGCCCAGTCACGTTGCTACTGCTCATTGTTGTCAATCCATATGAAGCGAGGAATCAAAACCTGTCATTCACTAGCAATTTGGTTAGTTTGTAGTGGGGGTGCCACTTTAAATATTTGTACATAACTTCTGTATATATACATATATATTATATATATATATAGGGTTTCCGATGAGGCTTGGGGGTGGCGTGTCACCCCCGACCCTTAATAGATCCTCCCCTGAGTATGAACCTTATGGCCAAAATTGATACTTTTTTCTTTTATTTTGTCACCTTTTTCGCTTTTTTTTTTTATCATTGATTGTAATCTGTGTCCAGCTAAATAATAGTATCAAGAATGAGAAAAACACCTGAAAAGGGATATAAACACACATAAGCACAGAAAAAACATTACAATCACGTTATTTAATATACTAGCTTCTTTTTTATCAGTTGCTACTTCACCACGTCATTTAACAAAATTGTTTGATGCATATATGCAGTTCAGGAGATAGGGGTTGAGGCGAAAGAATGTAACGAAGGGCTGCCGTGGGTGACGACAGAGTGCGAAGGAGAAAAGGCGGGCGGGCAATGCTGGAATGAATGTCAAAATAGACACGGTTTAAGTGTCAAAGCTAGCTGCAGGGACAGCGTCGCCTTACCCACTCAAATTTGCTGGTGTAGCTGGCCTTGTTAATTAATACCTAAAATAATACAACTCCCCTAGTTTAATGCTAGGTTCTCAAAGGATGTAGTTTAATATTAATATACTACTATTCTTAAAGGTTCATGTTTTAGTAATTTATAAGCAACAATATTAGTAATTCTCCATATTTCTTCAAGTAATAATATGGAGAACAGCGACTTACGAGTAGCTAGCAACTTATATTACTAATAATTCCGAACTCTCGCAACGTGTTACATTAAGAAGTCGTTTTGTTGATGGTATTAGGAACAATTAATCCCAACAAAAGATTCAATATAAGAAAATATAACCCGTTCAACCTATTCATTAACCTGCTTATTTGTTAATTAATCATCTTTTCCAACCTAATTTAGCCAATAAAAAAACTAAGCGGACTTGAGCTATTATATAACTCAAATTGACCCATGAGGTACTTTGTTAAAATCTTTTTTAATTTACTTGTTTGATATGTTATTATAGTTACCTTAAAGAAAACAAGGTTTAATTATTTCATTTGGTGATTAAATAAATTACTAAAAATAATTAAAACTTGATATGAAGTGGGCAGGATGTATTATGACTCATTGTCTAGCCCATCTTGATCAAGTTCATCTATGGCCATCTTGATCTAACTCATCTTAGCGCAAGTAACTTTAGGGAGAATTATTTATTAATTTAGCCCATTTTAACTTGTCAAATTCAACTTAACTCGACCATTTGACACCTATAATAATGAAACAATTAATTGCAACAAGAAAATCAACATATGACAATACAATGTTTGGTTGGTTGAATTAATAAGAAAAGATAATTGTCACGTAACTAGTGAAGTTTTTTGGAATAAAAAGTGTTGATGTTGGATGAGTGTTGTGACAACACGAAAAATTAGTCAGGATAACATTTCTTATAAATATAAGGATATTGCCTGCAGTGTTGTGACAACATCTCCGTAAACTATTTTGCATATTCTTCCGGCCAAAATATTGATTGTTAATGTGAGGTAAAAAATGACCTAGGCAAACTAACCAGGAAGTTGTGTTTAAAATGTGAGAAAAGAAGAAGTCAAGCTTGGAAGAAAATCGACGTGAAGATAAAGTCAATGTAGTTGAGGATTTCATGGAGGTTGAATCAGTTCAAGCTGCTACCTATTTTCTCTCAACTTCCGCAACCAACCAGTGAGAATTTCAAGGAAGTTCCACACTATAAATAGAGAAGGAACTTCAGAGTATCGACATCCAGATTACAAAGAAAAGAATCACCAAGAGAGCTCTCGGATATTCACTCTAGAAACTGGATCAAACACCACTGCCTAAAATAGTATAACAACATCTAGTCACACATTACTATTGTTGCCCAGATTCTAGATTAAGCTTATTGTTGAAACAATTGTAATGAAGATGTTGTACGTTTCTTTATAAATGTTTTGTCTTTAGGCTGAAGTCATATGCGACTTCGTTTTTTGTAATTTCTTTTTATTTTATATCTACAAATTTAAAAAGAATTCAATTGTAATTGTATATAATATATATATTACTTCGGTCATTGACCATCAAGGGCTATATTAATATATACCCTTTAAAATATAAACCTTGTGTCTTTTACTTTTTCCGTTGCATTTACTCTTTAAGATTTATCATTGTTTTATCTAGTGTTGCCTCAAGTGTTGACACAACACTGAAGACAACATAAAGGAACTGTTTAGCTTTTCAAGTTTTTTGAATCTTTATTTTTCTTACATTTATTTATTTATCCGTAGTCTCGGTCCTAACAAGTTTGTATCAAATCAAACACTTAACACAATAAGTGTTTGGTCACGTATCTAATGGCTATAGACTCAGCTATTCAAAATGTTGGTAGACTTCCGATTCTTGATGGAACAAATTATGCCTATTGAAAGATCCGACTACGTTGGCACATCAAATATATTGATGTTTGGGGCATGGAGATATGTCATCGAAGGATATGTTGTTCCCAAGTATCCATCAGATGAGGATGGTGATATTCTTACCAAACCCGAATCCGAGTGGACTGCGGAAGCAATCAATAATGTTAGCTTTAACCAAAAAGCCTTGAATACAATATTCGGATGGGTAGATCTGTACATGTTCAAACTCATTCATAATTGTACCTTAGCTAAAGACGCCTGGGATACCTAGCAAACTCATTGTGAGGGTACTTCGAGTGTGCAACGAATAAAGCTACGCATGCTTTTGGGCCAATATGAGCGCTTGAGGATGAAAGAATCTGAGGATATAAAGTCATATATTGAAAAGTTAATTGACATTGCAAATTAGTGTCAAGTGCTTGGTTCTCCTTTGACCAACACACAACTTGTGGACAAAGCCTTCATATCTCTTTCTGAAAGGTTTAACAAAAAAATTTGTTCTATTGAAGAGGCATATAATCTTGCCACGATGGATCTACATGCCTTGATGAGCATCTTTCAAACTTATGAGATGAACATCAAGAGCCAAAGAGATTTGTATAGGGACAAGACAATGACACTCCAAGGACAAACCTCGGAAACAAACATTGGAGGCGAGGATGAAAACCTTGATGAACTAGGTGATGGTGCAACTATTGCCTTACTCACTCGATAATTTAATTCAATGATGAGGAAGATCAACAATAATTGAAGTAAAGCTAAATATAAGCAGCACCAAAACCCACTCTTCAATAAACAGCCAGCAAGATCACCTTCAGGGCAAAGAAGTGATAATCCACTGAGAAAAACAAACTCAGACAATATCAATTTTAACCCCAAACAACTCGAGGGAGTGCAATATCATGCATGCTAGGGTTGGGGACATTATGCTAATGAGTGTGAAAACACCCATAGAAAAGTTGGTAAAAGTATGTGGGTGTCTCTCAGTGATGATGAAAACGAAGAAGAGGAAGGAGATCGAGAAGAAGAATCACAGGAGATGTTGACAGCAATGTTCGAACATTCACTGTCCGATAATGAAGATGTTGTTGACAATGCAGTTACAACATATGTGACAACATTGGATACAACATCTGAAATCCCAACAACATCGAAAAGGTATGTGTATTTTGACTATTCTGATGTTAATTGTTTTAGTGGTTTCATTTCTTCATGTGAATTGTAAACCTGGATCTCGTTGACTCTAAAGATGAAGTGATAAAGGAATTACAAGATCTTTGTAAAGCCTTATTTACAGAATCTGAGCAACTAGATTCAAAAGAAAAATCTTTGGCTCTTGAAAATAACAATCTTAATTACTTACAAATTAAAAAACTCTAAATTTATTGTGTTTCTTGTTTTCCAACATCAAGAAGGAAAACCAAGAAGAGAAGAAATTTGAGAAATTTTCTTTTCATAAAAATTGGCCTTTTTCTCGTCTCACCAAACCCAATTCGTCTGGGAGTTAGTAATTTTTTTCTACATCTTACTTTTAGAAGGTTGTTACTAGTTGGGTTTATATATAAATCCTAATGGAGCTAGTCAAATATAGTAATTTGAGTGAAAAACGGCAAGAGATGGCGAGATCAATAGAGGAAAAAAGTTAAATTAAGAGATACTAATTTCTTTGATATTCCTTTATCGAGATGTATCTAATAGGTAAGGAATATGAAGCTAGAACTCAAAACAATAACTTAGTCGAGATGCTCAGAATGATTACCGCCCGACTCGATGCGGTTGAGGTCTCCCGAAATACACCTAATCCAGTGAACACGGTTGATGTGAGGAGAATCCATCAGAATCTGATTCCTCAGGATATGAGACAAGTTGTTCGAACTCCTCAAGTCCAATAAGGTGAAGATCAGTTTAGAGATGATGAGGATGAATTTGAGAAAGCTTACCAAAAATGAACTAAATGAGGACACCGCGAGCTAAGGCTAAGGATGATAGTCCTGGTAGCATAAATATGAAGATCCCTACTTTTAAGAGGAAAAGAGATCCAGACTTGTACCTTGATTGGGAGAGGAAGGTGGTCGACATTCTAAATTATCACAACTACTCTGAAGGTAAGAAGATTAAACTTATTGTGATTGAATTTTCTAACTATGCTGCTAGTTGGTGGAAGAAATTTAGCAGAAATAGACTAAATAATGGAGAACCACCCATTGCGACATGTGATGACATGAGAAGGATTATGAGAAACTGTTTTGTGCCATCACACGTTCAAAGAGATCTGCAACAACACCTTCAAACTCTTAGACAAGGTTATATGTCTATATATGATTATTTTAAGACTATGAGTATGGCTATGATCCAAGCAAATTATAATGAGAAAGCTGATGTCACTATGACTAGGTTTCTTAATGGTTTAAATAGAGAAATAATTGATGTAGTAGAATTGCAACAATATGTTAATTTAGATGAGTTAGTAGAGTTGACCGTAAAAGTAGAAAAACATAACAAAATGAAGCAACAAGAAAGCTTATAGAGATATCTATCTATTACAACTCCAAGGAAGTCATGGTTAACACATGAGAGAGAAAAGATTGAGAAGAGTAAGGGAGTGCATGCTGATATTTTAAGAGAGAAAAATGAGAGGTTGTATTGTGTGAAGAGAATGAGATGTCAACCGGAAAAAAAAGTGAGCTTGAGAGGAAAGAAAATTGAGATGACCATGAAGTAGAAAATAAGAGGGATGGTTGTGAGATTGAGAGAGAAAAAGAAAAGAGTTTGAGTGAGGTTATTCCTTACTCTAACTCTAATATTTCTACTTCTTCTAGTTATTTTGACCATCTTGTAGGTACTCGTGAGAAAGTTTGCATTGAAGAACCATCATTGGATGAACTTAATACTGAGGTGGTCAAAATTATATATCATATGGGGCAAGCGTGTTGAGTGTATTTTGTATGCACTTTTGAGTCTTTTTTAGTTAGTATTTTACTCTTTTATTTTGTGTTTAGTATAGTATTAGGTGTATTTTTCCTTCATTTTGTGTCACAGTTGTTATAAAGGAGAAGATACTACTTTTGAGATGTAGTTGCACACTAAAAAGACCAAGAAATGAAGTCTAAGAAGTCCCGAAAAGTATACAAGAAATTAGACGAAGTCCGGACGGAAAAAAAGATGAAAAATCGCAAAATTCGAGAATGGGTCGCCACCGGCGCCGCGGCGCTGAAAGTACTGCATGCTCTGATTTGTTCTCAGGTTTTCCTGCACCGTGGCGCCAGCCTGCAGGGCGCCGATGCGGGATTTCTGATTTTTTGGCCGAATTTGACACGTTTTCAGGGTCCGAAAGAATAAATTTTATCAGCTATAAAACCCTAAAACCCTACTCATTATACCATACCTTATACCATATTACAAATCATACTTTTGGGAGGCAAGAATGAGGCTACAATTGGAGTCTCTTGTTCAAGTTCTTTTTCTTTCCTTTACTTTATTTCAGGTTATGTTGGATTGTAATTTAGTATTGACATGACAATGTTTAGGAACTAAATACTTTAGTAGGGTTTCCATCGAATCTTCTTGAAGCTCTTTCATATAGTTAATGCCTTAGTTATTGATTTCTTCTTCAGCGTATTAAGATCTATTCAATATTGTTATGACTGCTTGATAATTAACTAGATATTAATTATCATCATTTATATGATTTCGAATCAAAAGTCTGAAAGGTGAGATTTGAATATGCTGTAATTGTTTAGACATAGGTTAAAATCGTGGACGAAAGTACCCCGATACTTGTGTAGTTTTAAAGGTTATTGTTCTTAATCCTCCCGTGTAGTAAAATTTATCATAGAAATATAGAAGGTTTCTGCACAAGGTTGAGCTTTTGTATGTTCTAACCGGAATATAATGACAGATTAGTTAACCTGATATCCTAATAAGAAGAAGAATCATTAGCATTGCATTAACACGAGAAATAGTGGATAGTTGAGGAGATTGGAAGCCCTATTCCCTTCATAACTGTTATAAACCCAAAGTATTATAATATTTAGTTTATTTTCTGCACTTAGTCATAATTCGTAGTGATAATTCTCAAACTAAAAAAACGTCAACCAAATAGATACCATGGAATAGATAACCGATACTTAATAAACCAGTCTATGTGGATGATAACTCGGTCTTACATATCTTTATTACTTGAACGATACGTACACTTGCGTAAGCACTTAGAAATATCACAACAAGTTTTTGGCGTCGTTGTCGGGGACTGACATACTGTTAATATCGATTTATCTATTCTTATTTCTAATTTGGTTTTTATTTTCAGTATTTTTTATTTTTTGTTTTGCTTTAGTGTTGTTTGTCGTTATCTGTTTGATGTTTTTTATTAGTCTCAGGAACTTAGTTTATGCGAAGTAGGAGAGGAGCTGACATTACTATCCCTCTGAACCCTGAGATTGAGAGATTGTTCGAACGAGCAGAGAAAAAGAAAAGCGGTGATTCCTTGATAGGATATCGTGAGATAACTAGTGAATGATGAGTTCTGCTTTATCTTAAGATAAGTCCCTGCAGAAAGGAGCTTGGGGGGCTATGTGATGTCAACCATTACAGGGGTGCAGACTTGCATCAGGCTTCCAACTGTTGAAGCCAACAATTTTGAAATCAAATCAGCTATATTGCACATAGTTCAAAGCTCAGTTCAGTTTGGGGGATTACCGTCTGAAGATATACTCGGCTAATGGTGACCGGGCCGGACGGTAGCCACTACGGGTTTAGGTTCGGACGATTCTGGTCGGTTCACCGGACTACCGTGACAACCGGTCCGGTTCGTTCAGATTCGAGTTGGCGTCTGCGGTTAAGTCGAGCAGTCAACCGTCCGTTTCTTATTATTATTATTTTTTTAATTTTTTTTTTAAATTCTAGTATTTATTTTCTATAATATAAACTAAATTCAATTTAAATATGTAATATAATAATATAATATATAATTTAGTTGGATATATTAAAATTGAAACTTTAAAGTTAACTTTTTATTTTATAGTTTATAACTTTATACTTTATTATAGATTATAACTTTATACTTTATAGTTTATAACTTTATATTGTAAATTTGTAATTATAATTTTATTAATTTATTAGATTAGTAGATATAAGTCATATAACTTATAAGTAATATGATTAACAACTAAATAGATAGTAAAATTAAAATTAATGATAAGATGTAAACTTTTGAACTTTCATAACGTTAATAAGAGTACATAATGAAGTAATAATAATTTTATTTACATATTATGCATCCTTTTGCAAGTTCTTCGTAATCTATAGGTTGATTGAATTGGTTATGCTCCATAGCCTCTAAATCAGAGTATTAATTCGATCCCCGCTCCGCCTTCCAAAATATTGCCTATTTCTTCATCTTACGGAGAATTAACGTCTCACATCCTTGATTTCTTCTCTGCGATCTGATCCAATCCCCGCGGACTAACACTTCTAATGTGCTTCCACCCAATGAGTGGCGTGTGTCTCTATTTGATCTCGTGCTTGGCTAAATGCACTTTGAAGCCACCGTTGAGATCGACACATTAAGAACATCCGGGCCCGTATTTGCAAATGCAGGAATTGCCTTTTGTTATCCTGCCACCATTGTAAAGGGTCAAAATTTTCTTGACTCGTGACTTTTGCAAATAAAATTGCATCTCATCGCAGGATCGGCTTGTGGTTGGTTGTGTTGTAAAAGTGCTCCATATGTCTAAAGATTCTTCTTCATCGTCATCATCATTGAATCCTGCAGGTGTAGACCGTAACCCGAACTAGAAGGAATATTAGTAGCGAGTTGGTGTTATCATGTAATGTAGCATAATATTCATATAATGTTGTTAAATTAGTATCAAGTTTATTTATGCAATCAAATGAAGATGGAGTTTACATTCACCTATTTCCATATAAGTATATAAACTAAATATTAGATTATGACAATCTACCTTTTAATAGAAGGATTTAAGATGCACTAATACAATAAACATCGGGAATAGGAAAAAATATTTTTAAACTTTTCAAACATAAGCATGCTAAATCTGTATATTTCACATTTGATTTTAAACCATAAAGTAAATAGGAAATTTCAATATATGAGCTAAAGCATTACAAGCTGTTGGGTAATAAGATCACGAAAATTCAACGATTGCGATGTAAAATTTACGTAAAAATTTTAAAAGTTCACCAATTGATTTCAATGTTCGTCGGTTAACATATACATTACGTTCTTACAATGCGCATTTGCAACATGTGTTATGGGGTCTTTATACTTATAACATTCTTTTAAAAATAAATAAGTATAATTCCAGTGTAATAATCTCTTACGCATGAATTTAGGTCTCAAATTAAATTGTTTACATTTTCTTTAAATTCTATAATTCTATTTTTCCTATTATTACCTGAATAACTCCAATGACTCTTTTGACAAGTTTTATTTGGTGAAAATAAATCAAGACCACTTTTAACAATTAAATTATAAATATGACAAGCACAACGAACATGAAATATATCGAAGTGGTGGTTGTACTTCCGCTTTAAAAGATCTACTGATGTGATTATTAGATCGTTATCAAATGATACACAAAGTATTTTATTATAAAGATTATATTTTTGGGCATAAAAACAAATAGTTTAAACATATATTTTTCAAGATGACTTTGATCCTCGTCATGCAAAAAGCAATATCGTTTTCCATTTTAAAATTTTCATCAATCCAATGACAAGTAATTGTTAAATAATCATAACCGTTCAATGCGTGTCGATATGCAAGTAAAACTAACATGGCATGGAAGTTTAGCAAACAAATATTGCAAGAAAATAACATAATCATTATGAAGTCTAAAAATATCGGCTCTAGTAGTACTACGAGGAACACCTTTAAAAAGGATTATATACTCTTTGAATATATGTAATTAAATATGAAGAAGAAGCGAAAGAAAAAGGCAAACAACCTCAGACAATCATTTTTGCTAATTCAATGCGATCTTTTTGGATCGTACTTAGCCAACCAGGTTAATGGATTAGGTTGTTGTTGACGGGTTCTAAATCGATGACATTCCATCTTGTAGTATGATCGAATTTTATATGTCTAACTATAGTGCGTCCCGTCGCACACTTGTCTTATGTTTATAAGTTCTCCCACAAATATTACATTTAACTCTATCGGTACCAACTTTATCATAAAGAGCCACACTTTACTCCTTTTTTCTTGCTCACGGTTACGGTAAAGGAGGTCTACGACTACGACTACACTAGCGATACAACGTGTGAAGGAACACTAGTAGGTGTAGGAGGTTCTTGTTCTTGTTCTTCAAGTTCAACAATATTATCTAATTGAGCGTTATCACATTCATTATCTTGATTCCAAAATCTTCTTGCATTTGATCATAATCTATATTTTGATTAGATGATGAAGAACTACTGATTTTACCCGCTTGAACTAGATTTACGGTATGATCGCGCAATTCCTTAGTAAAGACATTATAAAATATTTAAATAATCAACAAATAAATATGACAATTTAATAAAATAATTAGAGAATGAAACGAGTGTACCAAACTTGATTGAATTGATAGAAACTTCAAGCTCGAAGTCTTGCGTCTTGCTACTTTGAATTTGAAAACTAATAATATTAATAACTTGAAAATTGATAATAAAGATGATTAAGAGTATGAGAATAAGAGAATTGAGAGAAATGTTGTGTGATAAAAATGAAGAAAATGTAGAGAATTTATAGATTTTTTAAAGGGTAAAAATGGAATTAAAATAAATAATTAAACAAAATAAAAAATAAAATAAAAAATAATAAAGCGACCAGCAGTCGAAATGAATTGGCCCATGCCCCAGCCCCCTCCCAAGCCCAACGGTGAAATGGCCAGTTGGCAATTTTTTATTTTTTTATTCTGGTCGGTCAGGTTAACCGTGCGGAACCGTTTTTCGTTCAAGGCCCTGCCGTCGGGCCTACGGGTTTTAAATAACCGTGCGGGTTGGGGTTGAGGCCAACCGACGGTATGCCTGCCGTCGGGTCGGGCCGGTTAAACTCGGTCAACCGGTCGGTTCGGTCAACCGGGACGGTTGTGTGTTTATCGAAGATCTCATTTGCATCTAGCAAATTTCCGGAGTTGTGTACAACTTTCAAATACAAAGTGTTCTTGATGACGCCCGTTCGGTTAAGACTCTTCTCTCTCGAGGATAGAGCAAAGTCTTGGTGAACTCATTCTGATGAACTCCATCACTACATGGCAAGACTTAGCCCAGAAGTTTCTTGTCAAGTTCTTTCCTCCAGCAAAGCTCAGAGGTGAGTTGAATAACTTCTATCAGCTAGAGAGAGAATCATTATATGATGCATGTGAGCGGTTTAAAGATTTGCAGAAAAAATGTCTGCATCATGGGATTAAGAAGTGGATGTTAGTCCACATATTTTATAATGGAATGTATGGTACAACTCGTACCATCATTGATGCTGCAGCAGGAGGTACGTTCATGAGAAAGAGTGTCAATGAGGCACATGATTTGCTAGAGGACATGACCACAAACAATCATCAGAGGGTCGATGAGAGAGCAATGAACAGTAGAAAAGTGGTTGAGATTCATGAACTAGATGCTATCACTGCATTGACTGCGCAGGTAGCCACTTTGACAAAATAGATGCAGCAGAGCACCATGGCAGTTAAAGCGGTTCAGACACCAGTGGGATGTAAAATCTGTGGGGGTCACCATACTTTTGATAGGTGTACAACAGTGGACCCGAATAATGTTCCCATGGAGCAGGTTCAAGCAGTGGGGAATTTTCAGAGACCCTACAATAATCCATTCTCCGACACATACAGTCCGGGGTAGAGAAATCACCCGAATTTTTCATGGAAGAATGAACAAGGGCAACAACCATAATTTCCGGCATCATCCTCACAGCCGTTCAAACCACCAGACCCACAGAGAAGCAGAATGAGTTGCAAGCAGCTTTATTGACCTTGACAAATTCCCAGACTCAGTTCATGACAAAAACCAGATCATCCATCAGGAATTTGGAGACGCATGTGGGATAACTAGCTAACATGCTGAACAACAAAGAACAAGGGACTCTCCCCAGCAATACTGTGGTGAACCTAAGAGAACAGTGACAAGCAATTAGCTTGAGAAGTGGGAAGTAGTTAGAGCAGAGTGCACCCAGACCAGTGGTTGAAAAAGAAAAGGATGTGGGGAAGACAGTTGAGGTAGAAAAGGAGGGGGTTACTGATGAACGCCATACTTTAGAGAAGGCTCCACCAGTAGTGATGAGGGAGTACACAGACAAAATTCCTTACCCTCAAAGACTGCAGAAGAAGGTTGTGGATAAGCAATTTTCGAAATTTTTGGAGGTATTTAAAAAACTGCACATTAACATTCCTTTCATTGAGGCCTTGGAGCAAATGTTAACGTATGTGAAGTTCATGAAAGATATCCTTTTTAAGAAGAGGAAACTGACAGATTATGAGACAGTGGTGCTGACAGAGGAGTGCAGTGTTATATTGCAAAAGAAACTTCCCCCAAAGTTGAATGATCCAGGGAATTTCACCTTACCTTGCACCATAGAGAATATTACATGTAAAAGGGCTTTATGTGATTTGGGGGCAAGTGTCAACCTGATTCCCCTCTGTGTTCAAAAGACTTGGTTAGGAAAAGCAAGGCCAACCACAGTTACCTTGCAACTAGCTGATCGCTCAGTTGTGTATCCCGAAGGAATAATTGAAGATGTGTTGGTACAAGTATGTAAATTCATCTTTTCTGCTAATTTCCTCATTTTAGACATGGATGAATATGAAAATATGACCATCATTCTTGGGAGACCATTTCTAGCCACAGGGAGGACACTTATTTATATTGAAAAGGAAGAGTTGAAGCTTAGAGTGCAAGATGAAGAGATGGCCTTCAAAGTGTTCAAGCCATCACCTGAACCTCAAGACACTGATAGATGCTTTGATGTTGGTGTAGTTGATAAAAAGGCTCCTCATGAAAGTTTCAAGGGTATTGATGCCCTTGATGGTAAGAATTTTGCACCCGTAAATGATGTTATGGATGAGAACAAGGGAAGGAACCCTCATGAAATAAGCCCTGTGAAAAAGAAAATGAGAGGGAGGAGGAAAATGGTGCTAAAGTGGATATGCGGAGGGGACACTCTACCCCCTTGATCTAGTAAGTAACATGCGTCCGGCTAAAAGACGTTAAAGACAACGCTACTTGGGAGGCAACCCAATGATTTTAATTATATTATTTAAATTTTGTTTTAGTTTATTTTATTTTGTCTTGAACAGACTCACGATATGGTATGTTAGTGTTTTTGGACGACAGATAAGCGGCCCGACTCAGGAGAAAAGGCGAAAAATCTTGGCGAGAAAATTGGCAGCAACACCGTGGCGCCAAAATGCAGGGCCACGGCGCTGAAACTTCAGAGAGCCAGATGTCGTGCGCTTTCCGGAATTTTTTCTCCCAGACCTCCGTTATGACCTCTGTGTTGTGTCAGTAAGTTGTCCCTTTACCTTTAGTCTTCTCACATTGGGGACAATATGTCGATTAAGTTTGGGGGGTGTCTTATTTTGTTTTATAATTCTGTTTTTGAGTCTTTTTGATTTGTCTTTGTGTTGTTTTATGTATTTTTGAGTCATAATTTTTTTTATGGATCATGCATGTTGTAGTTGCTAAAGATATTGAGTGGATAAAGTGGGATAATGTAATGAAATTAAAAGTGATAATCTGTGTGCTTAAGTTAGATATGCCAAAAATTCATGACATCTAATTACTTGAGATCTTTGTGCTTAGCCTATGTGTGTCAGTTATGGAAAGAAATGTTGAAAAATATCTAAACAATATGTTTGCTTGTTATTTGAGGCGAAAGAGTTAAGATATACATGTTTAGGGAGATGATTCAGACATTTCTTTGATAGCCATTCTGACCATTCATTACATATCCTGACATAAATTGTATCACTAGTCAGCCCCTTTGAGCCTAAAATAAGATCTTTTCTTGACACCATATGATTCATTTGTTGTGCCATAAGTAATAATGGAAAACTATTGGAATAAAAAGTGTTGAAAAAGAAACAAGAAGAGAGTGAAAAGTTTGATGCACCCCAATGAAAAATATGCAAAAGCCTAAGTTTGGGGGTGTCTGTTATTTATAATACATATCATTCTCTCAAAAGAAAAGAGGGGACAAATAGGTGTGAGACTAAAAATAAAGTCAAAAAGAATGAAAATGAGTTGAATGAAAAGTGCTTATGGTACGTAATTGAGTCTAAATGCCTACTTTTATCTACCCCAACCTAAGCCTACATTACAACCAGTGAAAGTCCTGATGATCTTTAATATGTATGTTTATGATTAGTGGAGAATAGCAAGTAAACAGGTCTATAGCGTTTTGAAAAAGATGGAATGAAATTGACATGCATAGGCTAGGTGTTTGCATTTTCAGTGACTGTGATCTAAGTGAATTTGCGAAATATCTAACTTGAAATTCTAGATTGCTGAAACATTCATGCTATATATGTTCTAACATATTATCCCAACTTTCATCCATAATGTTGAAGAAGTATTGCTATGACTACTTGATACATTTCATAGAGTCTTTGTTTTTGTTTTTATTTATTGTTTAGTGATTTACTCGAGGGCGAGTAAAATGTAAGTTTGGGGGTGTTTGTTAAGTGTATTTTGTATACACTTTTGAGTCCTTTTTAGTTAGTATTTTACTCTTTTATTTTGTGTTTAGTGTAGTGTTAGGTGTGTTTTTCCTTCATTTTGTGTCACAGCGGTTATAAAGGAGAAGATACCTCTTTTGAGATGGAATTGCACACTAAAAAGGCCAAGAAATGAAGTCTAAGAAGTCCCGAGAAGTATACAAGAAATTAGACGAAGTCCGGACGGAAAAAAAGATGAAAAATCGCAAAATTCGAGAACGGGCCGCCACCGACGTCGCGCTGAAAGTACTGCATGCTCTGATTTGTTCTCAGGTTTTCCGGCGCTACGCGGGATTTCTGATTTTTGGGCCGAATTTGACACGTTTTCAGGATCCGAAAGGACAACTTTTATCAGCTATAAAACCCTGTTCATTATACCATACCTTATACCATATTACAAATCATACTTTTGGGAGACAAGAAGGAGGCTACAATTGGAGACTCTTGTTCAAGTTCTTTTTCTTTCCTTTACTTTATTTCAGTTTATGTTGGATTGTAATTTAGTTCTTGACATGACAATGTTTAGGAGCTAAATACTTTAGTAGGGTTTCCATCGTATCTTCTTGAAGCCCTTTCATATAGTTAATGCATTAGTTATTGATTTATTCTTCAGTGTATTAAGATCTATTCAATATTGTTATGACTGCTTGATAATTAACTAGCTATTAATTGTCATCACTTATATGGTTTCGAATCAAAAGTCTGAAAGGTGAGATTTGAATATGTTGTAATTGTTTAGACATATGTTAAAATCGTAGACGAAGTACCCCGATACTTGTGTAGTTTTAAAGGTTATTGTTCTTAATCCTCCTGTGTGGTAAAACTTATCATAGAAATATAGAAGGTTTCTGCACAATGTTGAAATCTTGTAGTCCTAACCGGATTATAATGACAGATTAGTTAACCTGCTACCCTGATAAGAAGAAGAATCATTAGCATTGCATTAGCACGAAAAATAGTGGATAGTTGAGGAGATTGGAAGCTCTATTCCCTTCATAACTGTTATAAACCCAAAGTATTATAATCTTTAGTTTATTTTCTGCACTTAGTCATAATTCGTAGTGATAATTCTCAAACTAAAGAACGTCAATCAAATAGATATCATGGAATAGATAACCGGTACTTAATAAACCAGTCTATGTGAACGATAACTCGGTCTTACATATCTTTATTACTTGAACGATACGCATACTTGCGTAAGCACTTAGAAATATCACAACAAATCGCATGTTAATGAGAAGGATAAAGTTGTGAATCTAACACCAATGAATAAGAAAAAATGAGGTGATTATTCCTTTGCTACATAAGATCAAGTATGATATGCATAATTGGTTTATTCACATTTTTGGAATTCCTAGAACACCTAAGGTCTTTCTAAAGGTAATAAACTACACTTATTTTTTTATGTTGGTGACTTTATTAGTTATTGAGGATGATATTTTGCTATATAATAAGTCATTAACTATAACCTCTAAGTTAAAGTATGTATTCTCATTCATTGAAAAGAGGCATGATATTGGTGAGAGGAGGCTTGCGAATGAGTTAGATGATTATCCGTCTCTTATTCTAGTACCGAATGAGTTCTCTTATGATAACGAGCTCGAATTTTGTAGAGATTTTATTTTGAAATTTAAAAGTTCTTCCAACTTTCTTGAAAACTCAATTGCTTATGTAAATAGCTCGTATGAAGAAAAATCTGGGAAAAGTGTAATTGAGGATGCTTGGATATATCATAAAAGGTGTTCAATTTGATGCATGTTTTAGATATCTTGTGTCTAATTTGTCATGCCCACTGGAGTACTTTACTGATAGAACTGAATTGAAGAGGCATGTATCATTCCCTATGGCATCTAGACGTGATTTTTGTTGTGCTCTATAAGTAGGAAAATGTTCTATTGGGGTGATGATGTCCACATGTTTTATAAGGGTGTTTTATCCATGCTAGGTTTAATTGGATTAAGTGGACACATAGTCACTATCTTGTTTTGTTTCTACCATTGTTGCTTTTAATGGATATTATATACTACTGCATGTCTTCTTAATTTTGCGAGATTCAAATTCAAGGACGGATTTTTTTTTAAGAAGAGGGGAATGATAGCTTCCACGGTAACATACCTTCATTAAAGTTGATGGGCGTCAATTGAACATCAAGAAGATGATTATCGTGGAACAAGCGTTCAAGAATGAGCCCACGAAGATGTTTATCATGGAAGAAGTGTCCAAAGATGAGTCCAAAAGAAAGGGCCACATGGAGCCCAACAAGAACCCAAGAAATGGAGCTGAAAATTCAGCCCACAAAGCAATGAGAATCAAGCCCAAAAGGGCTGCATGTCACACCCCAATGTGTGGCTGGAATGGACTTGAGTTTGTCCAATAATTGGCTTAAGTGCTTGTTTGGTTGAGCTTATTTTAAGCTCATAAGTGTTTTTTTTAAATAAACACTTATTAAAATATTGAGAGGTGTTTGGTTGAGCTTATTTTAAAATAGGAGTAGAGCTTGTTTTAGAATAAGCACTTATTCCAAAAGTTTAAATTTTGGGCTTTTTGGAGTAGAGCTTCTTTTGGCTTTAATTTTTTTGTTTTTTGTACAAAATTATTTTTTTTATTGGCAACCAAATACCTAACAACTTTTTGATAAAAACTCTACTTGAAAAAGTTATACTCCTATAAGCTCTTTTTAATAAGTTGTACCAAAAGGAGCCGAAGTTTCACGTGAGGTTTAGGTTCAGAAAGGGGCTGTTTAGCTTTGAGTTTCTGGTGCAAATATGGGGCCTATTTGGGACGTGTGTTTTGGTCCAATTTTCCCTTATTTTGTTTGATAGTTTTTGGGAATAAGTGAAAATATTTTACATTGCTTTCCTAATTTAAAGTTTTCTGGGTAGGTTTTAGAATTTCTTATTTCCATAGAGTAGGATTCGAATACCATTCTATTTGGGATAGATTTCCCCTCTATATAGGGTGTATTTTGTTATTTTCATTAGACAACATCATTATTATTTGACAGTTTCTCTTCTTTACACTTTTGAGTATGGCTACTTTAAATTTATCTTGCAATCTTATAAGAACAATTCTTCTAAAAGGCAAGGGTAGCCAAGTTGGTGTAGCAGTAGAGCGCGGGACCGCAAGGTCACGAGTTCGATCTCCTGCATAAACCTTCTTGGTTGGCGCATCGCACGTAACTGCCAAGTGTGGTTAATCGGTGGCGTGGTTTTGCGGTATTGCGTCGATCAGGGTTTACTGTCTTGCTCGAAAGAGTAGCGGCTGCGGGTTCCTTCGTCAACAAAAAAAGATTAATTTGTGTTTGATATCTTTTGGTTCTTATTCGTAAATTAAAGAAGACAATTAGTCTTATACTAATATTGTCTCTAATTTCTTCGAAATAGGGGTCTAGAGATCACTTTTTGATATAAGTTATTGAATTGACTCTATTAGTATCGTAATTAGTCTTAATCTGCTAATTTTGAATACTACAATCAATTAGAATTCTTATCACTTAATCTTGAAATTTGAGAATTTTATTCTCGACTTTCGCATATCCTTAAATTTCGTCTTTAATCTTTGTATTTTCTCTTCCGCATTATTTTCTTATTTTTATTCAAGTAATCAGATTCTTATCATATAGGCATGAAAGTAATATGAATAGACGGCTAGAGGACTCGGGAGATTCGTAGTCGTAATATCAACCCTGTCAATCAGTAAACTGGATAACTTAAGAAGTTGAATCAATTGAAGAATACAACGTGATTGTTGTTGGGTTTGATTGGTGAATGGGAAATGATGGGATGAAAATTAAAGGGGGTATAAGGCTCTTTTGTCCCACATCGAAAAAGGAGAAGGAAAGAGAGGTGTATATATTACATTACACCTTCTCTAGTTGATAAAAGGGTTGAGAGGGCAAGGACCCCTCGCGCCGTCGTCGTCGCTCGCTCCGATTTGGATTTGGATTTGGATTTGGATTTGGATATCGACCCGACCCGACCCGTCTGGCTCTCCCTCTTTTTTTTTCGAATTTCCTCCAAATATTAGGTGACTATTCTGAATGGTTGCAAACATTCAGAATCAGTACCTCCAACCCTATAAATTCTTGATTATTCCAAGAATTTAATTGATTCATTTTCATTCTGAATCAAAGTCTTCAAGTCGAAAATATTTGTCTTCATTCTGTGTGATATCACATGCGTTGAGTGGTTATTGCTCCAGATTTGGAGTACTACTATTCGGTAAGATAATCGTTCTATCCGGGAGGCGATATTAGTTAACCTCGAGTCTTGTGAGGAATAATTTCCTTAAGGACACACTTTGAACTAAGTGGGCTCGATTACATTCTGAAATTATTTTCCAAAAACATATTCTGTTTTCGTTTATTGTTTCATTAATGTTATTTGTTTCACTAAGTGATTAACAGATTGTGTTGAAATATTATTTAACCAAATACAGATTATTTACCAACAATTGTTAGACAACTCATATCCCTAGATAGGTTTCATATCATTGATAATATAAAAAATTGTTCTTTCTTTGTCGAAGTTCATTATTTGTTTTCTTTTTATTTTAATTAGTTTAGAATTACAACTTACAGATTTCCTCTCTTGTATAGATAATTTGAATAGTTTAATTTAGCTAACGGTTAATCATATCTCCCTGAGAATACGATATCTGAACTTTAAATCATATATTACTTGTCGACCACATATACCACATATACTTGTGTGTGTTTGAAAGCAACAATTACTAATAACATAGAAAACCATTCAAGAGATGAGGTGAGATAATTAAAATCTAGTATATGTTGTGTGCTTCTGTTTTAAAGTTTCTATTCTTTTAACTGGTACAACCTATAAAAAATGTGATCTCGCCTATCACTAAGATGTTCTTTGATACAACAAATAAATTGAATAATGATTTTGTTTCACACAATGAATAAACTAAATGTAGAAAAAATTCAGGAAAGACAAGATTAAACGAAAATAAGCTAAATAAAATACTCCATTAATTAGGGGAAATAATCTTTCTAAAAATAACAATCAGGTCATGCACTTTATCCCTATATATGACTCACCGTTTTTTTTTATAATCGAGATTTTCAGGCTTGCGCCTGACTACTTTATTGGTATTACTCAGGCGTTCTCGAGGTAATGACACAGGTCCTTCAACACCATCATCAGGTAAATCGCGGGATGTCTTTCAGGTGGGTTTACGAGGCGTCTGGTGATCAATGAGACATGGTCAAATTCCCCAACAAACAGAGTACTTAAGAGTGTTTCCTCGTACTTGAGGAGAATCGAACTCACGTTGTTCATGACAAAGCGCCTTATAGCGTCCAAGCTTTACTACTGGACTATGTCCCGGAAGACACTCACCGTTCATTTTTAAAAGTGAGAAAACTCCAAAAGTTGGATGCCTGATATTCTAGCGTTGATATTATGTCATGAAGTGTCAGCTTCACCAGTACACCATAAACCCATAATAGGTAATTTTTCGGTTCTAATTTATGTGACACAATTTAATTAGACACAAGTTTAAGAAGAAAAAAAGCTTGATTATTAAAATTTGTGATACAAAACAAATTTTGCTTTTTTATGTGGTTGTGAATTATTTTATTAAGGGTAATAGAAACTTTAAAGTTAAATTGTTTCTATATAGAAATGTAACATTATTTTTTAGACAGATTAAATGGGAAAGTGTGTCACATAAATTGTGATAAAATGAGTACTCTCTACTTTCGTTTTTACTTGTCCATTATACTAAAAATAGATTTTCACTTTACTTATCAAATTTAACATATCAAGAGAAAAATAAGTTATTTTTCCTATTTTACTCTTGGGCCTTAGCATTAACTAATCATTGTAAATCATTTTCCAAATTTAGTAAAACTATACATCAATTTATATATGTATCATGATAAAATATGCACTTCATTTATTATTTTTTAAAGATTGTGTAAAGTTCATAGACAAGTAAAAGTGAACCGAAGAAATACTTCTTCCCTCCCATAAGAAGTATTATCTTAGCAAAAAAATACTAATATTAAGAAATCAATAATGAAATGTAAAGTTTATCAAAATACCCCTATTTCATAAAACTAGATTACTTTTTTCTCTTAATTAAAGTATGCATGAGTAGTAATTATTTATGTCTTAAAAAGAGAACTTGTCATTAAATAATTCTTGAATAGAGAATTTGTCAGTTTTTATTTAAGAATATAGTAGGGGAAAAGCAATAATTTATGTCTTGAATTTTTAAGATGACGACAAAATAATTTTTCTAAAGTAACACTTATTATGAGACAGATGGAGTAATATAGAGTGCTATTTTGTATACTATAACGACCAGGTTCAATGAACCTGTAAAAGGAATCTGTTGAAATAACAGCCGTCAATTCCATTTGCAGGTTGAGAATTCCTATAAATTAAAGAAGTTGCGATTGAGATGAAATGAAATTCAAACACAAAGGTATTTAGGGAAAAGAATGTTTTTTAATACACCTAGGACATGAATTCTATATGAACCAATGGATCGTGACAAGTCGTTACTGTTAGCAATGACTTCCTCTTTCATTACTTCATTCTTTCCATATCCACTTCAACGATGTAATTGTGGGATTTTTCATCATCAAACTCTCATATTCTCCAATCTCCACTATGAGCTAGCTCAGGTATTTTGCAATTGGTTATTTCATCAAAAGTTTATAAAACTTAACTTCTGTATATAAAGATGTTACCTGTTTGTTTATTAAATACATTGTGATATCCTTAAATATTTAATTCTTAATCTAATAAATCCTGAAAATTCATATAATTAGAAACTTGAATAATGGGTTAGTGTGCAATACATCAAATTAATAACCTGAACAAAAACTGAAACAACACTACAACAAATAAGCTCAAGGAGGGGGACTGATTTATACCAAAAAGGGCGACTTTAAAGTCGCCCTTTTTAATTTCACCAAAGGGGGCGACTTTAAAGTCGCCCTTTTTAATTTCACCAAAGGGGGCGACTTGAAAAGTCGCCCTTTTTGATATACCAAAGGAGGCGACTTGAAAAGTCGCTTTTTTTTATCCTCACCAAAGGGGACGACTTGAGAAGTCGCCCTTTTTTGTCTTTACCAAAGGAGGCGAGTATAAAAGTAACCCTTTTTGATTTATAAATATTTATTCTTTAGAAATTTATGTTTTTTATTTTAGTTTTTATTTATTCTTTTGCTTCAAAATTATCTTAAATATTCTTAGTTAGATGAAGTTTAATTTGTGTGAGATTTTTCATTAATAAAATGTTTTAACATTTTTTTATTATCATTATCTATAGTTTATTTAGTATTAATATATTTTGTATAGTATAAAGGAGGGAACTATCAACATTGATTGCTTATGAGAAATGATGCATGTTTACATCATTTGAAATTCTCCATGTATTGAGAAAAGTTTGATGAGAGAGATTCATACACATAATATACAAAATATATTAATTCAAAATAAACTATAGACAATAAAAATAAAAATAAATGTTATCCCTTTTCTAAAAAATGTTAAAACCTTTTATTAATGAAAATCTCACAAAAATTAAACTTTATTTAACTAATAATATTTAAGATAATTTTGAAGCGAAAGAATAAATAAAAACTAAACAAAAAACTTAATTTTTTAAAGAATAAATATTTATAAACCAAAGGGGGCGACTTGAAAAGTCGCCCTTTATGGTCCTCACCAAAGGGGCGACTAGAAAAGTCGTCATTTAAGGTCCTCACCAAAGGGGGCAACTAAAAAATTTGCCCTTTTTTGCCTCACCAAAAAGGGCGACTTTTCTAGTCGCCCCCTTTGATCTAAGAATTTAATTTTTGTATAAATATTGAAAAAAGTTTATTCATGGTTAATTAAAAAAAATTAAAGTTTAATTTTGCAATACACATGAATTGAAGTTATAAACTTGTACGTTTGGAGTTATGTTATTAAACAAAAATAAAGAAAACTTCATTTATCACAAATAATTCTATTAAATAGCATAATCAATAATTTAAATAAATAATATGTAATCTGCTATAACATATTGAATTATATTAATAATGTAAAAATTGGTATATAGACAATGTATGTATTTAAACTTTGCTCGTTGTTTCAATATCAATTAAGCACTTATTTGTTTTCATTCTTAATATGAATTTGATATCCGGAATATTCGGATCCGAATCCGATCCGAAATTATTTAAAAATTGCGGATATATGATTTTTCGGATATCCGAAATATTTGGATCTGAATCCGATCCGAAATTATCCAAAAATTATGGATATCCGGAATATTCGGATCTGAATCTGATCCGAAATTATTTAAAATTGCGGACATACGATTTTTTGGATATCTGAAATATTTGGATCCGAATCCGATCCGAAAATTGCGGATATCCAATTTTTTAGATATCCGAAATATTCAAATCTGAATCTGATAAAAAATTATTCAAAATTGTGAATATCCGAAAAATCGGATATCTGAAATATTCGAATCCGGTCCGAAATTATCCGAGAATTGCGGATATCCGAAATATTCGGATCCGAAATTATCCGAAAATTACGGATATCCGAAATATTTGGATCTGTATCCGCTTCGAAATTATCCGAAAATTGCGGATATCTAATTTTTTGGATATCTGAAATATACGGATCCGAATCCGATCCGAAATTATTCGAAAATTGCGGATATCCAATTTTTTTGGATATTTGAAATATTCGAATCCGAATCCGATCCGAAATTATCCAAAAATTGTAAGTGTAAAAAAATAGGCATCTTGTTAGAACCGAGCAAGGGATTTATGATTATGAGTTGCATAAATATAACAAGTATTGATGGCTGGTTTAGTGGTACAATGACATAGTTCCACAGAGGAGACCCGGGTTCGATTCGTGGCAGGGGATGTATGTGTGGCAATTAATATTGCATAACTAGTGGTGTAGTGGTAGTATAGTACAGTGTCATAGTTCAGACCATGGTTCGAATTCCAGTTGGTGCATTTATTTTTTTCTTTTTTTTGAAACATATCAAAAAGGGTGACTACAGTCAGTCGCTCATTTTAAGATATATCAAAAAGGGTGACTCGCCCTATTTGAACCACACCAAATAGGGGGACAAGGAAAATCGCCCTATTTGAACCACTTCAAATAGGGCGACAAAAGTCGCCCTTTTTTATTGATCTCAAAAAAGGCGACTGTAGTCGCCCTATTTGATCCTTACCAAAGAGGGCGATTTTCCTTGTCGCCCCCTTTGGTAAGGACCAAATAGGGCGAATACAGTCGTCATTTTTGAGATCCATCAAAAAGGGCGAGTGTAGTCGCCCTATTTGGCTCTTACTAAAGGAGGCGACTTGAAAAATCGCCCTTCTTGATCTAAGACAACGGACGTAATAAGACGAAGTTAAGGGCGACTAAAAATCGCCCCCTTTGATCTAAGAGAGCGATTTTCAAAGCAAAGAGGGCGACTTTGCTCGCCCTTTTAGAAGTGTTTTGTTGTAGTGCAAATAATTTCTTGGTTATTTTTATTAATGAAAGAGTATATGTATAATTTACAATTTTTCATAATAGAAAATATATTTCTATTCTAATTCTAAAACTCTATTCTAATAGTATAAGACTCCTATAATTATTGTAAGTATACAATACTAATTAATAAACAATATTACCTAAAACATATTCTTATATATGGTCTATATACATGGAATATACTAACTAGATATAGACAAAACTGTGATATACATTAAGTGTATATCACGGTATAACTGCTATATTTAACACACCCCACAGTCATAGCGGGCGGTCTCGTACGCTGAGATTGTCCCTAAAATCTTCAAATAGTACTGACGGAAGACCTTTGGTAAAGATGTCTGCAATTTGATACCTGGAAGGGACATGACAGACGTGTACTTGTCCACGAACTACCTTTTCGCGAACAAAGTGAATGTCCATTCGACTTTTCCATTGAGAGTGTGTAATGCCAAAAATAGGGGGATAGAGGCGTGGACAAGGAGGGCGCGAATTAAGTTTTTTATGATTCTAATTTTTCATTCGGCTTTCCATTTTGTGGAGAGGTACGTGGACATGAAAAAATGAAAAACAAGGTCGTGTTTGGCGCAAAACAGTTTGAATTGTTGATTATCGAATTCCATTCCATTTTCACATTAAAAACATTTGATATTCTTTTCAAATTGTGTCTTTATGAAAGCACTAAAGGACAAAAAAATATAATAGACTTGGGACTTATTACCAATTGGAAAAGTCCACAGAAAGTTGGAATAATTATCTAAAACAACACATAATATCTATGCCCGGTCGTGCTTAATATGGGAGAAGTTCATAAATCACTATGTATTATATCAAATGGCATTAAAGTATAAGTTTAATGTCATTTGATGGAGGATAAGATGCGGAAAGTGAGGTTGAGATGGTTTGGGCACGTGCAGAGAATAGACACAAATATTCCAGTGCGAAGGTGTAAGAGGTTGGCTATGGACGGGTTCAGGAGGGGTAAAGGTAGACCGAGAAAGTATTGGAGAGATGTGATTAGATGAGATATGGCTCAGGTGCAACTCACTGAGGACATGACCTTAGATAGGGAGTTATAGAGGACACATATTAGGGTAGAAGGGTAGTAAGTAGTCTAGCGTAGTCATACCTACGCTTGATAGTTATAGTAATATTATTGTAGGCTCGCATAGCCTAGCATACTGGTAGACACAATATTGCCTTATAGTCCCTTGACGTTTGATGTTGTTATGTGTATTTTGTTTGTCTTATTTACTTGCATTAGTTATTGCTTCTCTCTTGTTTTTTTTTCCAGAATTCGCTATGAGTACTTACTCATTTTGTTTGTCGTACTTTGCTTGAGCTTGTGCTTTGTCTTAAGCCGAGGGTCTCTCGAAAATAGTCACTCTACCTACCAATGTAGAGGTAAGGTATGTGTACACTCTACCCTCCCCAGACCCCACATTATGGGATTTCGCTGGGTATGTTGTTCCTTTTGATCGATTTCCAGTTGATTGCCTCAACCTATCGATTGAGTGTTGGCATTAAAGTACAGGTGGATGAAGAATAAAATGAAAATTCGACATGTTTCCCAAAAATGCAAGATTCATAAATAGGAGTAGTAGAGACATGTTTGCACTGAATGAATATATTTTTGCTAAGAGAGCGTAAAATAGAATCTCGCAGATGTCCTAATCTATTATGTCATAAAGAAGACGAAAGAGCTGCAATAGTTGATGGAGAGGAGGCTAGATGGCCGACGGTGGTGGTGATAGGATAGAGGTCCCCGGCGATGTCATATCTCATTATTCACATCCATGTCATAAGGTCCTTCACAAAAAAAGGATCAAATTCAAGAAAAATATTATTATCGGTTGTGAAATAACGCACATAGATTAGATTTTTGATAAAGTTTCGGGGCATGAATGATATTGTTTAAGACTAACGGTGGATGTGGCGTGGAGAGGGATGATTGTTTATAACCTCGAATGAGAATGCCTTATCCACTACCAACAATAATATTTTAATTTAAATTAATCATATTGAAATAAGACGAGAGAGTATCTGAGGATGTCGTCATATGAGATGTGGCGCCAATATCCATGTACCAACCATCATCTGGTGCATTGAAAGATATCGTGTTCACAACCGCCTCAATATCCGTCGGTACGTAGGTTGAAGGAGAAGATACATGTGCATTGTATGCCTGCTGCGGACGTGCACCGAGGATGCCTGGTTGAGGCGGTCGGGCAGAAGGTAGGGCCCAAGATGACGTCGAGAAGGGACATAGTGGAGAATCCCAAGTCGATAGGGCCCACGCAGCCCATGGTGAGTAGGCAGTCCACGACGAGGGTTGCTGCCACTGCTGCTAGCTGTCGGTCGGTGGGGGCTACCCTCTACCGCCACTGCTATTGTGTCCTATTCGGCCGCATCGACTTTGACTGGAATTTCGCCCTTTGTTGTTGGTCTGGGATTGTGAGCCACATTTTGCATCATTGGTTTGTCGGTTTTGTGGGGCAAAGGGCGAACCTCTTTGGTCGGTAATTGTGCCACCAGTGGTCACGAGGGCGACGTCAGCGGTGATCGAATGAGCCTCATAGAATGGAGACAATGACGTGCTTTGTTGAAAGATAGTAGCGACGCCGTCATAAGATTCATTCAAACCCGCAATGAGTTACATCACCAATCATTGATTGATGACCAGTGCGTCGATGTTGGAGAGTTGATCGGTAATCATCTTAAGCTCTTGATAATAGATCGACACATTAGGAAAATCGTCCTGCTGAATGTCCTTGAATTGATTTTCCAAATACAAGGCACGTTATGTCTTGTTATCGTGAAAGATGTTTTCCAATCTCTCCCAAGTTTATTGTGCAGTAGCGTTCGTTTCAATGATTGTATGCAATATATCATTTGAGATTGTGTCGTAGATCCATTGTAGAACAACTACATCTAGACGTGACCAAAGTTCGTCATCATGTTTCTCTAGGGTTTCGGCATTGGACTTTGATTTTGGAGGGATGATGTGATTGATGACTTTGTATACACGACAACGAATCTTAAACAGTTTAGACTTTTTTCACCTAAAGAGTTATGAGAATGAAGTTCTTGATGTTGTTGACTGCAAGAGAATGATGAAATTTAGGTTGTTCAACCATTGAAAATTGAGAAAGAATAGTAGAGGAGATCCCCACAGGGGTGGAAGATAGGAGAGGGAGTACGTCGGCAAAAGAGGGTGGCTACCGAGAGGGAAGAGGGGGGTAGGGGGCGGCCGGGAAGAATTGAGGGTTTGGATTTTGATACCATAAATGAATATGTTCCCTGAATTTTATTGATTATTGTGTACAATATATATAGTGTTACATAATTATTTAAATGACTACAAACTAGGTAACTAAATCTTCCTAAATACAATTGGAATATAAATTTACCTAATATAATAGATATACAAAATATGCTAATATTTTATTAATGATAATATACTAATATTCTATCAAAAACAATAAAATTCAATGAAGATTTGATTAATAAGAGACGTACACGTCATGAGCATCTCATATTACTATGTTCTATAGACTTGTAAGTAACTATTGAGAATGAAGAATTCTACAAAATGTTAATATTCCAATCCAAAATTTTCTTTTAGTTCAAAACGATTAATATGTAGAATGAAAACAAGTAACTGATGAGATTTGCACAGAAGTATTCACTTTAAATTTTAAAGAGAAGGTATAGCCCATAATGTTGTCCAGATTTAACAATCTGTACATTATAATATTATTAAGATGACAATCAAATTCATCTGTTCTCCTACTAATTCAATCTCAAATTTTGTCCGTCTTGAATTTTTTGGTATCCCAAAATATTATCCTGATTTGACAAGCAGTTCATTGAAATCTTAAACTGATACAACTATTCTGTGTTTGTCCAAAATGCTTTAATTTCTCGTCTGAGTCTGATCGTTTCTCATACTTTGTTTTGCTTTGCCTGATTATTCTTTGTCTTGGTAGGGTCTCCTGAAACAGTAGCTCTCTACAAGGTGGAAGTGAAGTGCATTATGCCTTCTGCAGGATCCTACATTGTGTGGGATTTTCACTGGGTATGTTGTTGTTGTTGACAAGGGCAGATGACAAGGACACACTGTATAATCTAGTTTTTTATTTATGTATAATTCTCTCATGTTTGGAATATATTTGTGAACTAATCGATCCTCTATGATAAGAAATTTTTTTTACCATCTAGATCAAATTATACTAAACTTAAAAATATTTTTATTTGAGTCGATCTTTTAGTTCGGTGAGAATTTTAATGGGTGCCTCCCATAGACACGTTGTTTATATGGTTTCTCTCGTCCCAATTTTATTTCGAACAATATATCATGAAAAATACTAAAGTTAGTATCAACATGAAACATTTTTTTTTTTGCTTTCCAATTTATAAGAAAAATGGATTTTTTTTTCTTTACGCAGGATAATGAGGAGTCTTTAACCATGAAGATAATTACATACAGTACATTTTCAACCTTGAGTTCATGCCAACAAAGTCATCTGAACACCAGAAAGTTTTTAAAACAAAGGAAAATCTCATCTGAACATGTGACTATGATCACAAGAAATGCTTCTCTTGAGGAAATTGAGGTCAATATAAGGAGCATTTATGCTAGTTGTTTTTTTGACCTTGAAGAACCAATCAATGGATTGGCTAAACGATCGAACTTGAAAGATTAGGTACCCATCACATATCCAAATAAAATAGTCGAGGTGTGTGTCAGTTAGTTTAGATACCATGCGGCCACCATTATAATTAAAACAAAAAGTAACTTGGAAGAATCATAGCAAAAGTGGCGGAGACAAAAAATTTATCAAGAATCGTCTACTATATATACATAAAAAATTGGTCTTATATAGTATGATATTCCGCGAACAGAATACAGAATAACCCCTTTTGATAGGGATGTCAATGGGGCGGGGCGGGGGAAGGGTATCCCATACCCGTACCCACCAACTAAAACACATCCCCACCCCCGCCCCACCACTCATCACGGGTAGTAATTCTTCCACCCGCCCCTGCCCCACTTACTTCACGCGGATACCTACTTACCCGTGGTGCCATTAATAAAATCTTTCAAATAATGTCTAGCGATTGTTTTAGTCCAAAATGAAAGTTATATAAGAAAAAGGAAAACAAAAGAATCTTTCCACTATTGTGTATCGAATATCAATTCTAAAAGCACAAAATATTATGAATATTAAAAAACAGTAAAGATGAAAATATTTAACAAAAAAAAGGAGAACAAAGAGAATAAGAAAAAGAAACGTGGTGCATTACGATGCGGGTTAGCTCAAGTCACATTTTAAATCAAGAAAGGGTCAAATAAATTCGTAAATAAACTAATAGATGATACGGATATGGGCGGTGCGGGTACGGTCGGTGTGGGTATGGTGCGGGTAGCGGGGCGGGGCGGGTGCGGGGCGGGTCTTATATGAAATTCACCCCCGCCCCACTACCCATGGCGGGTAGCACTTTTGATACCCATACCCGCCCCACCACCCACCAAACCATCCCCATACCCGCCCCAATTGGAGCGGGTGCGGGGCGGTACCCGCATTTACCCGCCCCACTGACATCCCTACCTTTTGACCCTCTATCTCCGCCATGCTCAGAAAGCATAGAGTTGATGAGTTCCTCCTGTAAACTTCATTGTTATTGTTTCAGATACTTCTTTCTTCTTTCCTCGTCGAATATAAGGATATTCACGTAGTTAATGAAAATTCACAGTACCTTGTAACTCCTCATGGTTTAATTTGCTTTTTCCCTTACTCCTTTAGTCCTTTATGCTTTTGTTTTTTACATTTATGTACTTCCATTAAGGTGAATCTGTGAGCTTGTGTTGTCTTGACTTTTCACTTCTTTAACGACATACAACATTAAGGAGAATTAAAAATTTATATTTGTTCCTGTTTGTAAACGTGTAGTGTCCAACAAAACATTGATATTAATGAGAAAAACTTCTCGAGAGAGATTAATATAATCTTACACTGTTACCCGTCGTTTATTCAAAAGAGATAATCTAATACATATCTTATTATAGATGTCAATATTCGCTTACGGCTTATCTATCACATCGATGAACCAAATGATTTGTTAGGAACGACTATGTTTATACTTTCATCAATAAGTAAAACAATTCCCCAAAAAAGGAGTTTTTCTTCGACTAATACAGTCATAAATTAATTTAGAAGTAAACAATTTTCCCTATGGTAACTTTGACATTTTGGAATTGATCGTCTTTTATAAATTACTTTTAGAAACCATAACAAAGTTAATCTTCCTTTTTTATTATAACTACTCAGTATGCTCTTTCAAATACCAAAACTGGCAGAACATTGGTAGTATCCAAACGGTGAGTAACAATTGTAGCGGCATTAAATTCACACCTAAAAGGGCTTCTGTTGGGACACCCAAGCCCAATCAATGTGGACCTAAGATCTAGTTCCTATTTGTGAAACTTACACAAATGACTATAATTTATAAATTTTAAATTGTTTCAATATTTACAGGGTGTAACTACTTTTTAGTTGTTACAACTCGCTGTATTCATAAAACAACATCGATGTATTTATAAAGCGGCCCCGCTGTATTCATGAATACAACGAGTAAAAATCTGCTATGTATTCAACTCAGTTGTATTCATTTGTAGTTACTTTTACGCTGTATTTAATTTATTATATTTAAAAATTGTATTCAAATTTACTTTATTTATTTATTTGTGTACAAAAAAATCTCCTTCAAAATACAATAAAAAACTTAATACAAGAAATAAAATACACCCCCTAATACTGAATTTTACACTAAAAATTTATGAATACACATTGAATACAAGAAATAAAATACATAACGAAAATTTAGATTTTACACTTGAAAAAACGAATACACTCTAAAATACACTGCAAATTCACTATATTCATTTGTATAAAAAAAGATCTCATTCGAAATATAGGCGAATAAAGTGTATGAATACACTAAAAAACTAAATACAAGAAATAAAATACATCCACAAACACTTAATTTTACATCAAAACTTTAACGAATACACTCAAATATGAATACAAAAAATAAAATATAGACGAAAAAGATGAATACACACAAAATCCGGCCAGATCTGAAAAAATACAAGAAACAAAGACCGAAAAACCTCCGTCAACGGCGACACAATTCCCAGCACTGTTGAGTGTATTTTATACACTCTTTTGAGTCCTTTTTAGTTAAGTATTTTTCCTTTTTCGTTTGTGTTTAGTATAGTAATAGGTTTGTTTTTCTTTCTTTTGAGTCACAACGGTCTTAAAGGAGAAATGTCACTTTTGAGGATGAAATGAGTGTAATTGAGACGAAAATTGTACAAGCACAACTCAAGGAATGAAGCCTAAGAAGTGCCAAAAAAAAATAGAGGAAATTTGGAAATTATGGACAAAAAGAAGAGAGGCACCGCGGCGCCTGGCCAATCAGAACAACGGTGCTGAAGAACCGCGGTCAAGAGAATTAGGGTCACGTCGTAAAATTTCCAGAAAGTCCGAAATTGAATCACCGTCGAAGGCACCGCGGGGCCATATTTTTCAGTAGTTGCCAGCGATTTTCAGCCAATTAGCACCGCGGTGCCGACGCGAATATTTTAGGCTTCTGGGCCGAATTTCAGTAAGGGTAAAAGGGTCTGAAGCAAGATTTTTCTCATATATAAATACCCTAAACCATGTCATATTCTATATCATACTTTGGAGAGGACAACGACGGTTACAAGCTACACAATTGGAGACTCTTGTTCAAGTTCTTTTCTTTCCTTTATTTTAATTTCAGTTTATGTTGGATTGTAAATTAGTTTTTGACATGATAATGTTTAGGAGCTAATTACTTTAGTAGGGTTTTCCGTCGAATTTTCTTGAAACTCTTCCATACAGTTAATGCATAGTTATTGATTTTTTTTTCCAGCATATTAAGATCTATTAAATATTGTCATGATTGCTTGATAATTAACTGGTCATTAATTGTCATAACTTATATGATTTTGAATCAAAAGTCTGAAAGGTGAGATTTGAATATGATGTAATTGTCTATACATAGGTTAAAATCATGGACGAAAGTACCCCGATACTTGTGCAGTATTTAAGGTTATTGTTCTTAATCCTCTTGTGTGGTAAAATATATCATAGAAATATAGAAGATTTATGCTCAAGGTTGAGATCTTGTATGTCCTAACAGGAATATATGACAAAATAGTTAACCTGCTATCTTAATAAGAAGAAGAATCATTAGCATTGCATTAACACGTGAAAGAGTTGATAGTTGAGTAGATTGAAAGCCCTATTTACTTCGTAACTGTTTAAAACCCAAAGTATTGTCAATCCTAGTTTAATTTCTGCACTTAGTTATAATTCTTAGTTTTAAATCTCAAACGAAAGAACGTCAACCAAATAGATACCATAGAATAGATAACCGGTACTTGACAAACCAGTCTCTGTGGACGATAAACTCGGTCTTACAGATCTTTATTACTTGAACGATACGTACACTTGCATAAACACTTAGAAATATCGCAACAAACACCGCTGTAGATGTCTCAAATGATAATTTCCCTTCTTGTTCCCTATGAACACTAAAGATAGAGGGTGTCGGTGGCCAAATGCTGATTGTGCTCAGTTTTAGAGCCAATTTGTTGGTTTGGAAGCCAACTTTGATGCATTTTGTTGAAGTTATTAGTGGCTGATTATAGTTGTTAGGAGTTATTAGTGTTGTTAGTTTGTTAGTTGAGGGGCATTATAGTCATTTCCCGTTGAGGGGTATTTGTGTCTTTTCCCATTTCCCTTATTCTGTTCGTTATGTTCATATAGTGAACATTCTGTTTTGCTTCTTCTCTATCAGTGATAATAAGAGAAAAAACATAAGCTCTGGTTTGGAGCCCAAATTGTTTCTTCTTTATCTTCCCTTCGATTCATGGTCAATTAACATGGTATCAAAGCCATAGGGAAGATCTGAAGTTACATCACAGGAAGAACAGGACAGAAAGCGCAGGAACAAAATCGATTCAATCTGAGATCCAAAGTTTTGATTTAATCGGGTCTAAATTGAGGTGATTCTAGCTCATGCAATACCTATCGGTTACAGATCGAGGTAAATTCAGTTCATGCAATACATTCTCGTTACAGTTCTGTTGAAATCGAGGTGACCGGTGCCGTCGCTGTTGTTGTTCGATTCAATTACAACTAACCTGCTGCAAATCCATCTATCTATGGAAAATATTTCACCGAACATACAAGTTATTACAAATGAAGCTTCAAATATGAGTTTAAATGTAATGGACCACAACCATCCGTTATATTTGAGTTCATCAGACACGCCTGGAGCTGTACATGTCGAAATACAGCTTACAAGAATGGAGAATTATACACTATGGAGTCGCGCGATGCAATTGAGTCTGCTAACTAAGAACAAAATTGGTTTTATTGATGGAACAGTGAGAAATGACATGTACGAAGGAAATATGATGAAGCAATGGGATCGTTGCAACGCAATGGTGATTTCGTGGATTATGAAGAATGTCAGCCGAGATCTGTTGAGTGGAATACTGTACAGATCTACTGCTCTTGCAGTTTGGCAAGATTTAAAGGAGCGATTCGATAAGGTTAACTTGTCAAGGGTGTATCAATTGAAGAAGGAGCTTGCTATGCTCCAACAAGGAGTGTCACCTGTAGCCAGCTACTACTCTAAGATGAAAGATCTATGGGATGAGATTGATTCAATAATACCTCCACCGGCATGTGAATGTGACAGTCCTAGAGCCTACATCGAACATCTGGCCAGCCAGAGGTTACTAGAGTTTTTGATGGGGCTAAATGATGGCTACAATCAAGCACGAAGCCACATTCTACTATTAACACCTACTCCTAGTGTCAACCAAGCGTATGCTATGATTGCGCAAGATGAGAGTCAAAAATCGATTACTGGAAGATTTGGAGGCAATGACTCGGCAGATTCTATGGTGATGTATGGAAAATCGACTTATCACAAACAAAGGAAGCAAAACTACATAAGTTTCTGTGACTACTGCCAAATGAAGGGGCACACTAGAGAAAATTGTCGTAAATTGTTGCTGTTCTGTGATTATTGCAAGAAACAAGGGCACATTGCAGAGAAGTGCTACAGATTGGTTGGGTATTCTGCAGATAATAAAGAAAGGAAGAAGGTAAATGTGGCAGTAACAGGGATTCATGCTGATGAACTATCCAAGGATCAACAGGTTCATTTTCAGGGTCGAATATCTGAGTCACAGGTGGAAGAGGACAGCAGGACAACAGTTGCTGCCAAGGTTCATATGGCAGGTAACATTGCAACTCCTAAGCCTGCACATTGGATAGTTGATTCAGGGGCTACTGACCACATGGTCAGTAGCACAACCATGATTGAAAAAGAAGATAAAAGAGGCCTAGGTCAGGTACTGATTGCAGCGGTGGTGTTCTTTGAGATCACAAACAGAAACGAGAAGCTTAAGAATGGTGATGTTATTGAACATGTGTTATGTGTTCCGCTTTCAAGTTTAACCTCATCGGTTTGAAGCTAACCGAGAATTGAATCGTTGTGCAATTTTCTTCCCCGATTTCTTTGTCTTTGCAGGATCTATTCTTGGGAAGGTCGAGGAGGCGGTAAAGAGGTTGATGGCTATACATATTTGAGTCGGAAGGAGTTATGGAGAATCGATCGAGCACGTCGCTATATCAATCGCAGTGACCAAACCGAGTTAGAAAGCGAGTTATGGCATAGAAGAATGGGCGTGTGCCATTGAGTATGCTTAGAAAGTTAGTGTCTTTAAGAATAAATCGAATTTTCAATAAGTCATTGTGAAGTGTGTCCTGGCTAGACAAACAAGAAAGGTATTCCTTAATAGCAATAAGAGTACCGATTTTGCTTTCCAGCTTTTACACTTAGATGTATGGGGACCATATAAGGTGTCATCTTACAATAATATGAGGTATTTTCTCACTGTCGTGGATGATTATACTAGATGGACATGGGTTTTTTTGCGTATGAAATCTGATGTAGTTACTATGCTTAAGAAGTTGTTTGTACTGATAAAAAATCAGTTTGACCTCACTGTCAAGGGAGTTAGAACAGATAATGGAACAAAATTTCTGAATTCTGCCTGTTCTGAGTTGTTTGATCAGTTGGGAATTATACATCAAAAGTCTTGTCCATATTCTCCACAACAAAATGGGGTAGTTGAAAGGAAACATAGGCACATATTGGAAATAGCTAGGGCCATCAAGATACAAAGTCAATTACCAGATGAATTCTGGGGTGATTGCATTGAATCTGCTGTTTATGTGATTAATAGAGTACCTACTGTTACACTAAAAGGTATTACACCATATGAGCAGTTATTTGGGAAGGCACCATCCCTGTCCCATTTAAAGGTGATAGGGTGCCTTTGCTATGCTTCCAACTTGGTAAGGAAAGACAAGTTTGAACCTAGAGCCATTAAGGCTGTTTTACTTGGGTATGTTGTTCATAGAAAGGGGTACAAGTTACTGGATTTGACTACTGGAGCAGTGTTCATCAGCAGGGATGTGACATTTCATGAAGCAATATTCCCTTATAAGCAGTTTCCAGAGAGTGGGAGTTCAACAACACCTTCTCCAAATTGTAATTCTGACTTATATATTGATGATGAGCAGGTACTTCCTTGCATTGTGCCAACAGAAAGAAAGCAGTCTGCAATTCCTAATATTCATGCTTCTGTGTCCAATGCTCCTATGATTGCTGAGCCTGTTCCTATTCATGCTTCTGTGTCCAATGCTCCCATGATTGCTGAGCCTGTTCCTGTTCCTGTGTCTTCTGTTCCTATGCTTGCTGAACCTGTTCACTCTGAAGACACAGTAGATTCAGCAAGGGATTCAGAAGTTGAAGATGCAGATACCACAGTAATGAGAAGAAGGTCTACCAGAGAGAGGAAAACACCAATATGGTTGAATGATTTTGTCCACCCAACTAACAAATCTGGGTGTGCATATCCAATGTCAGATGTGATGAGCTATAGTGGGTTGGCTGCTTCTTACAATTGCTTCCTGGCTAAGATTTCAGCTGACCATGAGCCAAATTCCTTTCATGAAGCAGTCAAGGATCATAGATGGGTTGAAGCTATGCATTTGGAGATTAAAGCTCTAGAAGACAACAAAACTTGGGAGATTGTGGATTTGTCTAAGGATAAAAGACCCATTGGTTGCAAGTGGGTATTTAAAATCAAGTATAAAGCCACTGGGGAGGTGGAAAGGTTTAAAGCAAGACTCGTAGCCAAAGGATACAGTCAGAAAGAAGGCATTGACTACCATGAAACCTTTTCCCCTGTGGTCAAGATGGTAACAGTGAGGAGTGTCATCTCTGTAGCAGTAGCCAAAGGCTGGATAATTCAGCAAATGGATGTGTTCAATGCATTCTTACAAGGGGATCTTAATGAAGAGGTGTATATGAGTGTGACACCCTATTTTCAACCGGAGTCGGAAACGGGATTACTGCTACATGGTTGGATTCCTAAATTGCATTTTAAAGGAGTCGCCACCTAATTATTATAGTGAATTAGGACACTAAAAATGTAGCATAAAAATACTACGGATGATCTCCATTTTAAAGGTCTGCGAAAGCTATGTGAGATTCTAGGTAAGGGTTCTTTATTATCCTAAAGGGAAGGGGTTAGGCATCCTAAAGGATCCACTAACTTGCGGTTGTCCGTTCAAACTTAGGTTAGTATTATTTTAAAAAAAAAGTATATTTAGGAGGATATGGGTTAAAAGATGTTTACAAATAATTTTTTTAAAAGATATGTAAGTATATATATTTTCCATAGAATTGTATGAAGTTTATTTGTAAAATGCAAGGAAAATATTCTAAAGAGGTTTATCATAAAAATGCAAAAATAAAAAAGATGGTTTACTAAAAGTACGTATCATATGTAAATTTTAATCTTTGTAAAGGGTATACAAATGGGTAGAAGGATTTTCCTCTTTTGCACTCGGTAATAAAAAAATAGATCTTTGTTATAGAAAAAATAGATTTGTCATTTTATGAAGTTTAATAAGAATTTGGAACTCATTTATTTTTATGATATTAATGAAAAGGCTAAGTTATTTTTGAAAAAGTTTTGAAAATGCATAACGGCCTAAAGATAGATTAAACTAGCGACACATTTTATTATTTAACTACCCACCTTTAATAATTCTAGGCCTAACCATTCTAAGCATTTTCGATAATTGTATAAGGTTAGACAACAAAAATACAAATAAAAGTAAAGTGACAGAGTTAAAGAAAGGAGATAAAATGACTAGGGCAGGTGAAGTTATTATCCTGCCCTATTAGTTTCGAAGGTCCCGAGATCGGAGGATGCAAGGAATGTAGACGCGGGTCTTCGTTTGACGAGGGATGCTAGGAGTCTCATAGTAAGACTCTCCGTTGTTCCCAATGCATTTCATGTAAAATAAAAGAAAAAGAGGAATTAGTGTATGCTTAAAACAACATCCATGCAAAACTCGAATATAGAGGAAGGGAAGAAAACAAAATATTTAATTTTTGACAATCAAATGTAACAGGCCCAGACAGTGAACAAGTGAACTTAATAAAAGGGCTTCAAGGTACACGTGGGTCAGATGATGCAGGCAAGCCCGATACTTTAAACATTAGATTATAAACAAACTTAAACCCAGTGCATCATGAGCCTAGCAAGATGTAATCCACATAAATATATGAATCCATGATCAGTGACACAGGGACGGAGACATCAAACAAAACATTCCACCCCATATTAAACAGTTACCATTTTATCCAATACATTGTACCAAGTTCAGAACTAACATTTACATATAGCAGTTTTCTTATTATACCCTGCCTTGCACTCCAATAGGCAGAGAGTGGACACGACTTAATAGGTTTTAAACTAGGCCTGCTAGAAAATACACACAAAAGATCACTGCTTGACTGATTATATCTAGACATGGGTTTTGGAGAAAAATATAGCATTGTATAACTAATTCGAACCAGTAATCACATTGATCCAAACATGGTTATCATCACATATTATGCTAGACAGTTCCAGAACTTTATTAGCCTAATCTAATAGAATTAGGACACTGCATAACCTGTGCAACCTAGATTTAGCTAAAATACATTACAACTCTCATGCTAAAACAACTCAAGATCACATATGCAGGTTACATATGGCTAAACAGACCTTAAACTAAGTTCTCAAGTCAACTAGATAGTTTACGAATGAATAGGATCTGCCCTGAACTAACACAAAAGATATTTATTTATCTTTTTACCAAATATTCAACCAATGATGTTTACAGCCAATTTAAACATGCCAAACCAGTCCCTGGACAGTTTAACCATCAATACCATGACTTATTGTAGTCATACTTAAATAACCAAATTCAAACTAACAAGACACACTTAAACCACAAATAATCATACAAAACAGCCATAAAAACTAACAATGATTTAAACTAGTCGAGCATACTAATCCGTGGTCTAACCTATTAACAATCATTATTATAAACTCTAATAGTGATTCATATCCAACTGGACATACTTAATAACCTATTAAAAGATCTTAATAGTCACAATTTAACCAAAACAACAACTAGAGTGCTTATCAAACATACAAAGGCATCATACAAGTCATATTAAGTAACTTTAAATGAGAAATAAAAATGGAATTGTGTTTACCTTCTACGGGTGGCGAACCGAGACGTGTTTCGACTTGTCGATTCCGCCCGGAGATGTTTCTATGCTATGCGATAAAAGGTGTGAGAGCTTCGAGATGTTGCATGTTTCTAATTCGGACTAATAATGATAAAACCAAAGTTTCCTTTCTGATTTTTATGGCTTTTCGAAGTAGTAAAAATAAGGTTTTCGGTTCTTGATGTTGGAAAACAGAATGATCCTTTGAAAGTAAAAAAAAGTGAGTTTTGTTCTGGGCTTTTTAGAAGCTCCAAATTCGATCTTGCGTTCAAAAAAAAAAAGACCCCTAAACACAAACTTACATGGATGTATTTATAGCCACAAATTGAGGGGTTTCAATTTGAAATTCCAATTGGAAAGAAAAGGAGAAAACTCTGAGATTAGAGTTGTTGGGGCGGATATTAGTGTGAGTGAGCATAAGGCATCGGGTCTTCGCGTTGTTCTCTTTTCAGAGGTCTAAATCGACCTCTGCATGAGCTATCAAAGCTCTGCAATCGACTGTCGTGAGGGGACAGAGAAAGTGATGTGTGACAATGCATCGGGGGCGTGGTTTAACCGGTGGGTCGAGGTGTGGGGGTGACGGTGAAGGGCGACGGTGGTGTGGCTTGTCCTATGGTCCGTCAGGTGTGGTGGAGATGGGGTTTGTCTGGTGGGTAAAGGGGCGTGTGTGAGAGAAATGGCGGATGATGAAGAAGTGAGTTGGGAATTGGGCTCGGATAATGGGCTGCTGGTTTGGATTAAAAGAGTTGTGGGCCGGACGAAAATGTTGGGGTTTATTTAGGTGTTGGGCTGAGGGGGATGAATTGGTCTAAGGAAATTTAAGTTGTTTTATTGTTGGGCTGGTTTAAAAATAAATGGGGAGTTGGGCTGCTGGAAATTAAGGGGAAATTGGGTAGAAAATTAGGTGTTTTATTGTTGGGAGATTAATAGATAATTAGTCCAAATCTCCCAGTTAATTAAAATATGCTTCCTTCAACTTAATTAATTAAAAATGCACACGCATAAAATACGATACAAAAGATTTAATACATGTATTTAATTTTGAATATAATATTTATAAAAAATGATTAATTTAGTAATCGAAGAACATATTAAGAGAAAATCGATCACCAATAACGACAACGAGATATTAAAATTATTTTGCTTATATTTTAATTATAAAAAATGTAATACTCGATATTGTAAAATTATGCGATAATTAGTGAAGAATATTAAAACTACTTATTCTTGACGATTTTCAAGACTGAGAAGCATAGTAAAATTAATTGGAGATAAAAAGACGATCTAAATGAAATGTTAAGTAAAGATGGGACAAAATTGGGTGTCAACAGCTTGTCCCTCTTTGTATGGAGATGATGGAAGAATCTTCGGACAAAGACGTTGACTTAAAGCCAATTTAGTCTCGATCCTTAGAATTAAAAACGTTGGGCGATTAAGACGAGGCTGACACAAAATTCAAAATTTTGTCCCAGTGTCGAGTTATGACGACACTGGGCTACCATGGTGATGCTGAAAAAATTAAAGCAGGGCGGATGCTGATTTAAAAATTTGTCCCAGTGTCGAATTATGATGACACTGGGTTCTGTGACGCTAGAAAATTAAAACCAAAGCGGGAGCAGATTTAAAATTTGTCCCAGTGTCGAATTATGATGACACTAGGTTCTGTGATAATAAAAAAAAAACTAAGCCAAGGATAACGCAGATTTAAAAATTATTCCAGTGTCGAATCATGATGACACTGGGGTCATTGGTGTTGCAAGATGCTGGGGGAGAGCGGATCGACGTTCGAGGTACAAATTGCTTCGGTTCGCCGTAAGAGGTAGTTCCACGTTGTGCTCTTGTTCCTGTATGCTAAGACTTAAACAAACGGTTAGTGCATAACTGTTAAGGCAAAATGATAACGCATGAATTTATAAGCAATATAACTGTGCGAGTAGAAAATGCTATCCTACGAAAATGCGATGCCTGCTGCAAATGTTGTGATTTCTCCCTTGCACAGACGTGTTGCGATTGTGAACGTGGATATGTTGTCCTTGCTCCAACTGCCCCTGTAGACTAAAGCTCAAGAAAGAGTTAGTGCATAACTGCTAAGACAGAGTAATAAAACATGAACAAGAATGCAATTTTTAGAGTAGAGAAAGTGTCCTTGCGTAGATGTGATATGCTCATGACGTCGTTTTCGGACGTGGCGTCGTTTTCGGACTTGGCGTCGTTTTCGGACTTGGCGTCGTTTTCGGACGTGGCGTCGTTTTCGGACGTGGAGTCATTTTCGGACTCGGAGTCGTTTTCGGACTCGACGTCGTTTTTGGACGTGGTGTCGTTTTCGGACTTAGCGTCGTTTTTGGACGTGGCGTCGTTTTCGGACTTGGCGTCGTTTTCGGACGTGGCGTCGTTTTCGGACATGGCGTCGTTTTCGGATGTGGCGTCGTTTTCGGACGTGGAGTCGTTTTCGGACTCGGAGTCATTTTCGGACTCGGCGTACTTGGCGTCGTTTTCGGACTTGGCGTCGTTTTCGGACTTGGAGTCGTTTTCGGACTTGGCGTCGTTTTCGGACGTGGCGTCGTTTTCGGACGTGGAGTCATTTTCGGACTCGGAGTCGTTTTCGGACTCGACGTCGTTTTTGGACGTGGTGTCGTTTTCGGACTGGGCGTCGTTTTCGGACTTGGCGTCGTTTTCGGACGTGGCGTCGTTACCAGGGATCAACCCACCTAAGATAAATGCATGCATGACTTAAAAATAAAGGGTGGTATAGCTCTATCCTAAGTTTCTAAGATTTGGCTTCACTAGACACAAGGTTCCCGAGCGGACTACTCGAGTGAGAAGGCTACGCGGCCACCGGTTGGACCGGGTTCTCCGCGTCTATTACCAACTCTCCTAAATTTGGTTTTTGAAGAAAAAATTTTGCTGATGCACCAAGCGCACCTCGCATGTAGTGTGTGATTTGTGTGAATTTTCCAGAGTGGAAGAAATATGAGCGGAATGTCAATTTAAGGAAAGCGGTAACAAATAGCAGTTTAATACAATATGCAAATATTTATATGTAAAGCAGAATAATTTAGACAAAACATAAAAGCAAATAAGTATAAAACATAAAGGAAACAATTTAAGCAAAATAAAGAAAATAAAGCACAATAAATTAACCTATGTTTGTTGTGGTTAAGAACCTAAAATCCCCAGCGGAGTCGCCATGCTGTGACACCCTATTTTCAACCGGAGTCGGAAACGGGATTACTGCTACATGGTTGGATTCCTAAATTGCATTTTAAAGGAGTCGCCACCTAATTATTATAGTGAATTAGGAAACTAAAAATGTAGCATAAAAATACTACGGATGATCTCCATTTTAAAGGTCTGCGAAAGCTATGTGAGATTCTAGGTAAGGGTTCTTTATTATCCTAAAGGGAAGGGGTTAGGCATCCTAAAGGATCCGCTAACTTGCGGTTGTCCGTTCAAACTTAGGTTAGTATTATTTAAAAAAAAATGTATATTTAGGAGGATATGGGTTAAAAGATGTTTACAAATAATTTTTTTAAAAGATATGTAAGTATATATATTTTCCATAGAATTGTATGAAGTTTATTTGTAAAATGCAAGGAAAATATTCTAAAGAGGTTTATCATAAAAATGCAAAAATAAAAAAGATGGTTTACTAAAAGTACGTATCATATGTAAATTTTAATCTTTGTAAAGAGTATACAAATGGGTAGAAGGATTTTCCTCTTTTGCACTCGGTAATAAAAAAATAGATCTTTGTTATAGAAAAAATAGATTTGTCATTTTATGAAGTTTAATAAGAATTTGGAACTCATTTATTTTTATGATATTAATGAAAAGGCTAAGTTATTTTTGAAAAAGTTTTGAAAATGCATAACGGCCTAAAGATAGATTAAACTAGCGACACATTTTATTATTTAACTACCCACCTTTAATAATTCTAGGCCTAACCATTCTAAGCATTTTCGATAATTGTATAAGGTTAGACAACAAAAATACAAATAAAAGTAAAGTGACAGAGTTAAAGAAAGGAGATAAAATGACTAGGGCAGGTGAAGATATTATCCTGCCCTATTAGTTTCGAAGGTCCCGAGATCGGAGGATGCAAGGAATGTAGACGCGGGTCTTCGTTTGACGAGGGATGCTAGGAGTCTCATAGTAAGACTCTCCGTTGTTCCCAATGCATTTCATGTAAAATAAAAGAAAAAGAGGAATTAGTGTATGCTTAAAACAACATCCATGCAAAACTCGAATATAGAGGAAGGGAAGAAAACAAAATATTTAATTTTTGACAATCAAATGTAACAGGCCCAGACAGTGAACAAGTGAACTTAATAAAAGGGCTTCAAGGTACACGTGGGTCAGATGATGCAGGCAAGCCCGATATTTTAAACATTAGATTATAAACAAACTTAAACCCAGTGCATCATGAGCCTAGCAAGATGTAATCCACATAAATATATGAATCCATGATCAGTGACACAGGGACGGAGACATCAAACAAAACATTCCACCCCATATTAAACAGTTACCATTTTATCCAATACATTGTACCAAGTTCAGAACTAACATTTACATATAGCAGTTTTCTTATTATACCCTGCCTTGCACTCCAATAGGCAGAGAGTGGACACGACTTAATAGGTTTTAAACTAGGCCTGCTAGAAAATACACACAAAAGACCACTGCTTGACTGATTATATCTAGACATGAGTTTTGGAGAAAAATATAGCATTGTATAACTAATTCGAACCAGTAATCACATTGATCCAAACATGGTTATCATCACATATTATGCTAGACAGTTCCAGAACTTTATTAGCCTAATCTAATAGAATTAGGACACTGCATAACCTGTGCAACCTAGATTTAGCTAAAATACATTACAACTCTCATGCTAAAACAACTCAAGATCACATATGCAGGTTACATATGGCTAAACAGACCTTAAACTAAGTTCTCAAGTCAACTAGATAGTTTACGAATGAATAGGATCTGCCCTGAACTAACACAAAAGATATTTATTTATCTTTTTACCAAATATTCAACCAATGATGTTTACAGCCAATTTAAACATGCCAAACCAGTCCCTGGACAGTTTAACCATCAATACCATGACTTATTGTAGTCATACTTAAATAACCAAATTCAAACTAACAAGACACACTTAAACCACAAATAATCATACAAAACAGCCATAAAAACTAACAATGATTTAAACTAGTCGAGCATACTAATCCGTGGTCTAACCTATTAACAATCATTATTATAAACTCTAATAGTGATTCATATCCAACTGGACATACTTAATAACCTATTAAAAGATCTTAATAGTCACAATTTAACCAAAACAACAACTAGACAGGCTTATCAAACATACAAAGGCATCATACAAGTCATATTAAGTAACTTTAAATGAGAAATAAAAATGGAATTGTGTTTACCTTCTACGGGTGGCGAACCGAGACGTGTTTCGACTTGTCGATTCCGCCCGGAGATGTTTCTATGCTATGCGATAAAAGGTGTGAGAGCTTCGAGATGTCATACATTCTAATTCGGACTAATAATGATAAAACCAAAGTTTCCTTTCTGATTTTTATGGCTTTTCGAAGTAGTAAAAATAAGGTTTTCGGTTCTTGATGTTGGAAAACAGAATGATCCTTTGAAAGTAAAAAAAAAATGAGTTTTGTTCTGGGCTTTTTAGAAGCTCCAAATTCGATCTTGCGTTCAAAAAAAAAAAAAAGACCCTTAAACACAAACTTACATGGATGTATTTATAGCCACAAATTGAGGGGTTTCAATTTGAAATTCCAATTGGAAAGAAAAGGAGAAAACTCTGAGATTAGAGTTGTTGGGCGGATATTAGTGTGAGTTAGCATAAGGGCGGGTCTTGGCGTTGTTCTCTTCGAGGTCTAAATCGACCTCTGCATTAGCTATCAAAGCTCTGCAATCGATCGGCGTGAGGGACGAGAAAGTGATGTGTGACAATGCATCGGGCGTGGTTTAACCGGTGGTCGAGTGTGGGGGTGACGGTGAAGAGGCGACGCGGTGGTGTGGCTTGTCTATGGTCCGTCAGGTGTGGTGGAGATGGGGTTTGTCTGGTGGGTAAAGGGGCGTGTGTGAGAGAAATGGCGGATGATGAAGAAGTGAGTTGGGAATTGGGCTCGGATAATGGGCTGCTGGTTTGGATTAAAAGAGTTGTGGGCCGGACGAAAATGTTGGGGTTTATTTAGGTGTTGGGCTGAGGGGGATGAATTGGTCTAAGGAAATTTAAGTTGTTTTATTGTTGGGCTGGTTTAAAAATAAATGGGAGTTGAAACTTTGGAAATTAAGGAAATTGGGTAGAAAATTAGGTGTTTTATTGTTGGGAGATTAATAGATAATTAGTCCAAATCTCCCAGTTAATTAAAATATGCTTCCTTCAACTTAATTAATTAAAAATGCACACGCATAAAATACGATACAAAAGATTTAATACATGTATTTAATTTTGAATATAATATTTATAAAAAATGATTAATTTAGTAATCGAAGAACATATTAAGAGAAAATCGATCACCAATAACGACGACGAGATATTAAAATTATTTTGCTTATATTTTAATTATAAAAAATGTAATACTCGATATTGTAAAATTATGCGATAATTAGTGAAGAATATTAAAACTACTTATTCTTGACGATTTTCAAGACTGAGAAGCATAGTAAAATTAATTGGAGATAAAAAGACGATCTAAATGAAATGTTAAGTAAAGATGGGACAAAATTGGGTGTCAACAATGAGTTTGCCGCAAGGGATTGAACACAAACAAGGAAAGGTATGTCGACTGCTCAAGTCCTTGTATGGACTCAAGCAGGCATCTCGACAGTGGAACATCAAATTGATTGCTGTTTTGGTTTCATCTGGTTTTGTCCAAAGCAAGTTTGACTATTCTTTACTCATTAGAAGAAATGGAGACAAGATTGCCGTGGTCCTGATTTATGTAGATGACCTTCTGTTAACTGGGAATGATAAAGAGACTATTGACGAGACAAAGAGCATACTACAGCACCACTTCAAGATTAAGGATCTTGGAGAGTTACGATATTTTCTGGGTTTTGAGTTTGCTAGGAGCAGAGAAGGAATGGTAATGCATCAGAGGAAGTACTCATTGGAGCTAATTGAAGATATGGGCTTCACAGGATCGAAACATGTCTCTTCACCAATGGAAGCTAACTTGAAATTTACTTCCACTGCTTATGATACTCATCTCCAGAAAATGATGCATACACAAGTCGAGAAGGCTGGATCAGATGATCAGTTGCTGCAGAATCCAGGGGAATATCAGAGGCTGATTGGCAGATTACTCTATTTAACCAACACCAGGCCAGATATTGCCTTTCCAGTTCAGTGCCTAAGTCAGTTCTTGCAGGCTCCAAAACGATCTCACTTACTGGCAGCTGAAAGAGTGGTACGATACATCAAAGAGGCCCCAGGTATGGGAGTGTTTATTGCAGCAGAAGAAACCTGCACACTGTCGGCATATTGCGATGCGGATTGGGCTTCGTGTCCAAATACCAGAAGGTCAGTCTCGGGGTACCTAGTCTACTTTGGATCTTCTCTTATCTCCGAAGTCGAAGCAACAAAGCCGTTTAGCGTAGTTCCGCAGGTGTATATAAGTCTCGCATCGAGTGGCTGAAATTGTTTGGATTACGTGGCTGTTTTGAACTAGATGTGTCATACAATTGCTCGTTTACCTCGCGGCGACAAAGAAGTCGATTCAAATTGCCAATAATCCGATTTTCACAAAAGGACTAAACATATCGAGATTGATTGTCATTTCATTCGGGAGAAGATTCACCAGATGATCTCCACTCGACACGTTAAGGCGGATCGACTGCCGATATTCTTACTAAGGCTCTTCTACCTGGACATCATTCGCATCTTGCTTGCAAGCTTGGTTTGAAGAACTTATTCTTACCTCCTCGCTTGAGGGGGGGGTGTTGAAGTTATTAGTGGCTGATTATAGTTGTTAGGAGTTATTAGTGTTGTTAGTTTGTTAGTTGAGGGGCATTATAGTCATTTCCCGTTGAGGGGTATTTGTGTCTTTTCCCATTTCCCTTATTCTGTTCGTTATGTTCATATAGTGAACATTCTGTTTTGCTTCTTCTCTATCAGTGATAATAAGAGAAAAAACAGAAGCTCTGGTTTGGAGCCCAAATTGTTTCTTCTTTATCTTCCCTTCGATTCATGGTCAATTAACACATTTGATCGACTTTCGATATATGATAGTTATTTTGAAACTTAACAAAGATGGTTTCAACCAAGCTCACTTTAGCTTGCATCAAACTTCATTTATCTGGTCAGATATTTTTGTACAGTCGGGAATTGAATAGAGGCAGTAGGTTCAATTTCTATCTTTGGAAAAAATTACAACAAATAATTAAGAAAGTAGCCACAAGTACACAACTTCAAATCTAGTAGGAGGCGTTGACGGTTTGTGGTGGCCTAGCATATCGATTTAGAATTGTATTTATTGGCGAGCAGTAGTGTCCGACAGTGATGGAAGTCATAGTATACTTTGGGGTTGGCCTTTTCGGCGGGCAGTGGTGTCCGAGTATACTTTGGATTTCGGCGGAGCTCCGATGACGATGTCAATAATGGTGAGAACGCGCCAGATCTGATGGCAATGAGTTTCACCGGAGCTCCGTCCGACGTCGGCGGAGGGAGAAAAGCATGTCAAACCCTAGTCTTAAGATTCCCAGTCAAGAATAAAAATAATAAGAAATAGAGTATTCTACTTTAAATATAGAATATAGCTATGATAGGTAATTTAAATACACAGTATAGTTATGCTATGTAATGTATTTAAACAGTAGTTACTAAAGGTAAAAATATCCTAGAGTTAACTATGGGATGTAATTATTCGTTTCAAGTTTTTGCGCGGATTGACCCTCATTTTTTTTCGTGGATTGTCCTTCGGGCTGATTTTTATTTTTTGCCTCTCAATTCGCTAGTCTTTAAATTTTCTCCTTATTTTTCATTTAATGAAAATTTATGGTCCAAATTATCCTTCGTGGATTGTCCTTCGCGGATTGACCCTCTCATTCTCTATGTAGGTTTCTATGAATCTATGCCTATTCTCCATGTAGTTATATAGAAATTATGCCTTAAGACACAGTTCTGTAAGATAACTTAAATTTCGGCATAACTATGTTAGGCAATGCATATTCTACAGAACTACGCCTTAAGGCATAATTTTTATCCGCAAATAGGCATAGTTTTTATGAAATATTTGTCTTGCGAATTATTGTCATTATGTCGGGCTTCAAACCCAAAATTCGATTTTTGTTTTGTTTTTCAATGTCGGGGAATTTTCAGCCATTTTAAAGTACTGAAGGGCAAAAATTAATGACCAGCGATTTGAGGGGCAAAAAATAAAGACCACCCCGAATAGGGGCATTTCTACGAATCACACATTGCCCTTCATATGCATTGGTCTGTAATTTTTTCCCCTCAAATCGTTGGTCTATAATTTTTGCCCTTTCTTCTCATTTAATGATAATTTGTGGGCTAAAGTATCCTTATTCGTTGGTCTATGAAACTAGATATTCTGGATTCCCATCAAAGTTAAAAAAACAAATTCTCAAGGTAAGGTTTCATAGAAATTACGTCAATTTGGGCAAAGTTATATAGAAAATATGTCTTGTCCGACATAGTGCTGTAGAAATTAAGTTATCCGATATAAGTTGTGTAGTAACTAATTCTCAAGGCAAGGTTTCATAGAAAATATGCCATGTCCGGAAAAGCTACATAGAAACTATGTCTTGTCTGACATAAGTTCTGGAGAAATGAAATTATGTCGAATAACTTAATTTCTATAAAACTATACCGGCAAGGCATAATTTATATGTAATCTTGCCTGAATTTGAATAGTTTCTATCAAACATTGCCTTGCGAAATTTGATCATAGTATTTTTTTTTTATGTCAGATGTATTTTCTGTCACACTTTTATTACTTAAAGTGTTGAAGGACAAAAATTAAAGACATGCGATTTAAGGAGCAAAAATAAGACCACCCCAAAATAGGGGTATTAGTGTGAACTGCCTTTTCCTTTTCTAAGTTTTCTTTTCTTTGTATTTAACCCGACTACCTTTTTAATTTCTCATTTTGTGTCCATTTTTTAATTAATTAACAAGTAGGATACGTCGACTGACTTCTTAAACTTGTCAGTTGATGTGCGATTTATACACACACTAAACACAAGTGCACGTATCGTTACAAGTAATATAGTCTAGAAGACCGAATATCGTCCTCGGGGACTGGTTTTCAAGTATCGATTATCTATGCTTTAGTTTCTAATTGGTTAACTTTAATTGGTTTGGAATTCTTGACTAATAATGCAGAAAATAAACTAATTATGAAAATACTTTGATTTAAATCAGTTATGACGGAGAATTAGGGCTTCCAAGATCATCAACTATCCACTCTATTCAATCCTTAATACAATTAGACTGACTTCTTCTTCTATGTTAAGATAGCAGGTTAACTAGACCATTTTATACTCTTGTTAAGGTAATATAAACACTCAACCTCAATGGAGAACCCTTCTATCTTTTGATGACAAGATTGACTACAAAGGAGGATTAAGAGCAATAACCTATTAAGCTACACAAGTATCGGGGTACTTTCGTCCACGATTTAAACCTATGTTTATTCAACTATAGCATATTCAGAATCTCCCCTTTCGGATTTCGATTCGAAATCATATATGTGATGATAACTAGTGATCAATTAATTACCAAACAATCAAACCAATTATTGAATAAATCTTAAGCAAGTGAAGAAGAAATCAACTAATGTATTAATTCATGAATAAGAGTTTCAAGAGAATCACAAGGAAATCCCTAAATAAGTAATTAGTTCCTAGCCACAGTCACGCTAAGAACTAATACAATCTCCATACATGAACTGAAATAAACAAAACAAAAAGAAAGAAAAGAAAATACTTGAAAACCCTCCAAAATCTTCGCCTCCTAGAGTTGTGTTGTATGTACAATGGATTCAATCAATAATGAGCAGGGTTTTAGGGATTATATAGGTTTTGTAGGTAGGAAAAATTATCCCTTTTGGACTCTGAAAACGTGTCAAATTCGGCCCAAAATGTCAAAAAATCCCGCGTCGGCGCTGTGGCCCTACAGTCCGACGCCACGGCGTCTGAAAATCAGAGAGTTTTCGGAAATTTCAGTGGTCGGCGTCGCGGCGCTGCTGCAGGCGCCGCGACGCTTGAGGCGTTGTTTTCCTGATTTTTTTTGCTTCGACGTCCTTTTTTCCGTCCGGACTTCGTCTGATCTCCTCTATACTTTCCGGAACTTCTTAGACTTCATTTCTTGGCCCTTTTTTGTGCAATTTCATCTCATTTATGCTCATTTCATCGCCTTTTTGTCATTTCTCCATTTCTGATCGCTGTGACACAAAAAAAAAGGAAAACAACCCTATTACTATACTAAACATAAATGAAATGAGTAAAATACTAACTAAAAATGACTCAAAAGGTGTATATAAAATACACCGATCATCAGTAAAGTTTTTTTTTCAGAGACTCAAATTGTGGTTTGTTCGATTGAGTATATGAACACATGATAAATATTTTTGTTAGACACTTTGGATGCAAAAATTGAAAAACTTTTGCACGTGTTCTCAAGAGTCAATTATGTAGACAAATTTATCACTTAAAATATCTCTCCTTCTTTAATTATACGTGTTAACCTCAATAAGTTGTAAAACCTTAGACATGTTCCAATTGATGCCAATGTGCATAATCAAAGGAGAAATCATATTTTATGTGAATAATTTATCTACGTAATAGACTTATGGGTGTTAGCGATATTTTGAATGCTCACGCAAGCGTACGCAAGTAATATAGTCTGATAAGACCGAATATCGTCCTAAGAGTTCGACCCAATGCTTTATATTTGTCCTAGTTGATCCTGATTCGACATTAGAAGTATATTGATTTTTCCCCAATAATCGAATACTTTTGTCTATAAATACTGCATATTTGATTCCATCCATAAATCTATTTTCTTCCCTATGAGTTATAGTATCAATAAGAATGCTAGTTCTTACTGTTCATATATTATGATATGAATATACCACATCAATTCGTTATGTATGGATGATGAGATTCCATTGATACAAAGCCAATTCCAATAGACTTATTTGAGGGTCCCATTGGCGTGCATCCAGTAGGAATTGAACCTATGAATTCGCCAATTATGAGTTGGGCGCTTTCGTAAATTATGAGATTTTAAAATCTTTTTGCCTTCGAAAGAAGATAAAGAAGATATTAATCGTAGAGAAAATGGAATTTCCACAATAAATGTAAATCCCTCTGATATCATTTGAGAATACAAACTCTTGTTGCACCCCAAAAATGTATTTTTGTTAGAATCATTAGTAGAAATAAGAAAATGATTTTGTTGATACAATCGAGTAATTAAACGTTTCACAATTAGGAAACTAAATTGATTGTTATAACCTGAATTTTCCAACAAAATCGACCTATTTCTATTTAAACCATAAGTACCGTTCATCTATTTTATGTTATCTATTTGGCAATCGATAATTGAGTTTGGTTTTTGTTTAACTACTAGAATAATTGCAAGAATTACTGAACTATTTAAGTTGTAATCAGTTATAAATGAATTAGGGCTTCCAAAATCCTCGACTATCCACTCTATTCAATCCTTAATGCAACTAGAATAACTTCTTCTTCTACGTTAAGATAGCGGTTAACTAAACTGTCTTATATTCCGGTTAGGACATATAATCACTCAACCTCAGTGCAGAACCCTTCTATATTTCTATGATAGATTTACCACATAGGAGGATTAAGAACAGTAACCTAATGCTACACAAGTATCGGGGTACTGTCGTCCGCGATTTTAACCTATGTCTAGTCAATTACAGCATATCCAAATCTCTCTTCTCGATTCTTGATTCGAAATCATATATATTATGATAATTAGTGATCAATTAATTATGAAACATTCATACCAATTATTGACTAAATCTTAATCAAGTGAAGAAGAAATCAAACTACTGCATTAATTCATGAATAGAAGTTTCAAGCGATTCATAAGGGAAGCCCTAATAAAGTGTTTAGCTCCTAGCCATATTCACGCTAAGAACTAACACAAAATCCATACATAAACTGAATTCAAAAGAAAGAAAAATTACTACGAACTAAGTCTCCAATTGTAGCCTCAATTCTTGCCCTGAGTTGTATTGTGTGATAGAATGAACCCATCTCATAGCATTAATCCCTATGGCTTAAATATGTTCCAAATTTCGTGCCCTATGGACCAATCTGCCCTTAGCCAATTCTTCTTCGGAACTGAGATTTTCCACACCGGCATCGCGGTGCCGAAACTCCTTCACCTTCTCAGCAAATATGGCACCGCAGTTCTGCATAGTGGCACCGCGATGCTGAAAGTCCTGTGGCTTCTCAGTAAATATGGCACCGCATTTCTGTATATTGGCACCGCGGTGCTGAAATCCTTCGTCCTGATGTGTCAACTTTCGTCATTTTTGCTTCGGGAGCACCTTTTCTGTCCAATTCTCGCTCATTTTCGCCATTTTGACTTTTGGAACCGCTGTGACTCAAAAGGAAGAAAAACAAACCTAATACTATACTAAACACAACAGAAACGAGTAAAATACTAACTAAAATGACTCAAAAGGCGTATACAAAATACGCCTAACAATGAGCTAAATGTATTTAATAGAAATACTTTACGGTGAATCTAGGTGCGCAATTAAGACATGTCATAATTTTAATGTATAAATAAAATTTATAAACAAATTTAAGAATTACCGATGTATCTAGCCTAATTAAGAAGATATGTGTCCCACTTTTAAGTAATATTCGTAATATATCGTTCTGGAAATACTGGTACCTAGATATTTTACTTGTCCGACAGAGAAATAAATGTTTGTAAATGATCATATTGACCAGATCCCCCAACCAAGAGTCTTTTAGCATCATAAATTTATACACACTCCCCACTTGTATCATCGCATTATCTGACATTCTGACTTACTCTTTTTTATTTTTCTTTATCTATTTATTGTTTAAGTGAGCCAGCACAGGTATTAAAAAAAAATTCGCTGCATCCGACCAACTTCAACTGACTTACTTTTTTAATTTACTAGTCAACTTGACAAGTTTTCACCACAATAATACAAAATTAGAATCTAGCAGTAGTCATTTAGGACAGGAATAACATCTGATACTTAAGGATATGGATTGATTGAAATAATGAGTCACCACTAATATCAACACATTTGAGATCGCCAAATGCTCGGGAGTTAGTCTATTCAATTCTTTTCCTTCTCTTTGTGTCAAATCCCATAAGCAACCCATTTCTCTCTTCTTTTTTTTTTGATAATCGAGATTTCCAGACTTGCGCCGGACTATAAGCAACTCATCTCTCTTTGGGGGGAGTTAGGGTACGATATGATTCAATTTTTTCATATTTAGTCAAAAATCAACTTTTTTAGGGAATATATACTGTATAAAGTAGGAATAACAAGTTCATAAGTGTTATTTTACTTCTCTACACCCTCCAACACACTTCATCTCATTTTCATCCCCATACCCCCGACCTCCATTACCCTCACACTTCTACCCCCAACACACCCCTATAATATATTTATCTAAATTATATATATAAATATGTCGTGTACATCAAATAAATGAAAGGGCTCTCCCTATTTAAATTTAAGTCCTCATGAATTTCACTCAAAAACAGCCAAAAAAAATCTAACTTTGTTCTCGTTTCGTTGAATAAAGAAAAAAAGAAGATGAATTTCACTCTCTTGAAGGTGAGTCTGTTAGTGCCTTCAAAAATGTGTTTATTTCTCAAGTAGTTTTCTAAGTAGTTCTCAGAACTGCTTCTGATAATCGCAGGGTGTTTGGCTTATAATTATAGAAGTCTTACGAAATGTAAACAATTTCTTGTTTGGCCAACATTTATGCAAATTTACTAGAATATTCTTTTTAATAGATTTAAAACTATTTAAAATATTCTTTTCTATCATATGTTTCTAAAAATTAGTATATAAAAAAAAATATTTAATTGCAACATTTAATCAAAAAATAATATTATATTGTACATAAGAAATGTAACGACAATATGATAGTCAATGACTCAAATATGTCCAAACCTACCTCCCGCTCTACCCACACCTACCCCCACCCCATCCTCAAATTTCTATGTCATATTTTTTTTACTTTTATAAAAAATATGAATTTTTTCTTCCCCTTACCCCTCCGCCCTACCCCCCAACCCCACTCAATCCTCGAATTTCTAGTACATAATTTGTCGAACTTTTATAAACAAATGAATGAAAATATAAAACAAAATCTTACCCCCCCGCCCTACCCCTACCCCCGACCCCACCCCATTGTCTTACCCCATCCTCAAATTTCTATTTCATATTTTTTGTTACTTGTATAAAAAAAATTATTAAAAAAATATGAATTATTTTCTTACCCCACCCCGCCCTACCCCCACCCCACCCCATTGCCCTACCCATCCTCAAATTTCTATTTCATATTTTTTGTTACTTTTATAAAAAAAATTATTAAAAAATATGATTTTTTTCTTACCCCCGCCCTACCTCCACCCCCATTGCACTACTCATCCTCAAATTTCTATTTCATATTTTTTTGTTACTTTTATAAAAAAATATATAAATTTTTTTCTTACCCCCGCCCTATCCCTATCCCTACCCCCACCCCACCCACCCTATTGCCCTACCCATCCGCAAATTTTTATTTCATATTTTTTGTTATTTTTATAAAAAAATGATTTTTTTTCTTACCCCCGTCCTACCCCCCTACCCCCACCCTACCCCTATACCCAAAATTCTATTTTATATTGAGATATTATATAAGATTAAAAGGAATTTTGTGGAAAAAAAATGATAAATTGGTTCAAAAAAATTCAATGAATGAGCAAAAGCCTCCGTAAGACCAAATTGAGTTTTTCTTCTTCCCATCTAAAAACACTTTTTGACTTCTGAAAAAGTGTTTCTACTTCTGGAAAGAGGGTGTTTGGCCAAAGAAGAAACATAAACACTTTCAGAAGCTTGGTCAAACACTACCGAGCGATAAATAGGTAGATTCAGAATTTATTACTATTATTTATTATTCTACTGACAAATCATCTTTGACAAGTCCAAGCTGTATTTGCTACTTAAATATTCGCAGTTTCGTTTTGCGAGAAAAAGAAAAAAGGATAAATGTGTAAATATATATATTAATTTTGTGATTTAGAATAGATATATTCTTTGTTTAAAAAGGGATGCATATATACCCATAGATTTTTTTAAAATCATTTAGTTGATTTTTTAATTTTTTAAAAAATGTCACATGGTAATTTTTTTCGGATGCGTCGTGTCTGATTCATTTTTAAAAAGGAATATTTATTTGTTCTAACTATCTTATCTCTAAGAGGTATTTATTGTTAATAACTACTATCTAATTTATTACTTTCTCCGTTCCAATTTATATGATATAGTTTGACTGGACACGGAATTTAAAAATAAAAGAAGACTTTTGAATCATGTGGTCTAAAATAGTCAAAGATATTTATGTAATTATAGATCATCTTGTTAAGCGTAAAAGGTAAAATTTAATGTTAAATTGTTGTCAAATAAGAAAATGTGTCATTCTTTTTTGGACTGACTAAAAAAAAGTGTGTCGTATAAATTAGGACAGAGGGAGTAATATTTAGTAGCTACAATGATTTTCCAATTCACACATCATAGTTATACCAAATACATAAAGTTATTCCATTGAATCAAGCTTCTTTCTCACCTCTCTCTTTATCCCCATACTCCTAGGGGTGTACAAAACCGGACCGGATCGGAAAATCGGACCGGAACCGGACCGGATCGGTGGATTCCGGTCCCCGGTCCGTCAAAATGGTGGATTCCGGTTTTCCGGTCCGGTCCGGGTAAAAATCGGAATTTTCCGGTCCGAACCGAAATGGACCGGGGGTTTTTTTTTTAAAAAATTAAATTTTCAATATTGAAATTGACATTCCCGGACACATTACCATGAAATTTGAACGTTGAAATCTATTGTATATCGCGAGATATTTAGCTTTGAAAATAGAAAAAACGTAACAATTTGGGGGAAAATTCAAATTGAGCGGGGAAAAAGACGTTTTTCAGAAAATTGGCCTGGCTGCGGTTTGACCACCCCCGTATCGAAAAAATACGCGAAATAAAAAAAAATAGGTGAAACGGACGTTCGAGCGCAAAGTTATGATCATATAAAGTTTGATCAATTTACAACTACTTTACTTTTTCTCTCCCTATCTATAATTTATGTCGATACTTCAGGAATGTCCAAATTCCAAATAGAAAATAGAAAATATAAATGTGGTGTGTAACTTTAATTAATGAGTAGTTCGAGTTCAGTATCTGAACCAAGTACATTTGGTGGTTTTCTTTAAGTTAGTCATATTAATGAAATAAAGTATATTGAAGGATAAGGAAAAAAACAAACATATTTAATGAGATTGATAAACGAAGACATTGTTAAAAATTTATAATTTATAAATTGCATTTAACAAAAAAAAAAAAAAAAAAAAACGGTCCAAAATCGGGACCGGGCCGGAATATTCCGATCCGGTCCTCGATCCGGAAAATTTCCGAATTTCGGTTCCGGTCCATTCCGGTTCCGGTCCGGTCCGATTCTGGACCGGTGAACACCCCTTCATACTCCTCTTTATCATCCTCTCTCTCCACCGAATCCCTAGCCCCCAAATCCGAAAACCCTAATTTCCACACTCTCTCTTATCTCGACCTCAATATTCACCATGGCTAAGAATCAAAAAATCTGAGCTTTCGAATTCACACACCACCAAGTTGAAGAACAACAAGAATTAAACAAGAACCTGAAGTTGAACCAGAAGAATACGAAAATGATGTCGCAGAACACAGTTACACCCTCGTAGTTTAGTATTTCGTCGTGTCGTCAATTAATACCGAAATCCCAAGAAGATGTATGACCTTACAAAAGGATAATGAAGGTTTACTACATGTTTATGGAAGCACCAGAGTGAGTGGAAGTTAAACGAATCGAAGAAAGTACGTTTTGATGAAATCGGGAAATTGTGCATGTTGACAGGGAGTTTGACGGACCATCAAAGTGCAAGTTGGAATCGTCAATTTGTCTGAATTTTTTAGTTCTCAGGGCTGGATTGACGGTCCAAGTTGAAGGACCATCAAACATTTGACGGTCGTAAGTATGTGGTGGTGCAAAATTTTTGACGAGTTTATATTGGTTATTCTCAATTTGCAACTCATTTCTTCTCAACACCAAACCCTACCACTCCCTAGACCCTCTCTAACTTACCGCAGATGTTACACCCCATAATTCCAGGACATGAATAAGAGAATAGGTGCGAGAACACAATACTTGAAAATTGGTACGAAAGAAAGAATTGTTTTCCGAAGGAAAAATCTTCCGAACCTCGGAAAAGAGAAATGTTTGTTAATGAGAATTAGGTTCTCGAATTTGTTATTTAAGACTTTTAAGAGTTTATCGGAATCATGGAATTTTATTTTGAGAATTGGATACGTGGGGCCACCCGAGAGATTTTACATTTTTGTGGGCCCACGAGGTTTCCGATATTTTGGCCAATTATGAAAATTTCGGGAAACGAAATATTTTAGACCAACGGGAAGGCGACACGTGTCACCCTCTACATGGGCTTGTTGGATGAATAATAATGGACCAAGTCAAAGGGGTCAACTTAGCATGAGATAATTGACCACATCCTAGCCATCCATTTGTGTTGATCTAAACCATTGGATGTAGTATATATCCATTACTAGTGCAAGACAATTCTACACTTAGAATTAAATCAAGAACTTGTAGCTCTTGTTGATGTTGCTCTCGGCTTGAGGCATAATCCACATAAAAAAAAATTAATTGTTGTCCATAATTCACAAGACTTTAACCCAAGGTTCCTAGGGGTATTGTAAGGATATCTCAATAGAAAGATCCCGGAAAAACGACGTTTTCACGTTAGTCGCAAGGCGAAAACCTAAGGTGTTCTTCAACTTTGAAGATGGAACTTGAAGAGGAGTTCTTCATGAGCTTCTAAGGAGTGCTTGGAGCGGATTAGAACATAAGAAGAGGAGCTAAAAGTTGCTAAGGATCGACTTTTACGCTTGGACATTATTAGGGCTTTTTGAGGTAAAATATTCATCTTCTTAATGTAATTGAAGATTACATGTTATAGTAGCTAAGAAATGAGCATGTGGCATATAGAAAGAAGTTTGAAAAGATTTGGATCATGTCAACATGTTAAAACCGAAAATGGACAAGTTAGCCATTTATGTTGTAATCAATTTGGTCGATAGTTACAATCGTCGCATGTTAAGGAAGAAAGGATTTATAGTTGTTGTAATTATTATTATGTATATAACATGTTGGAATAACAACTTGGTTTGAAAAAGGAAATTGAAAGAGAATTGATATTGTTATAGATAGTGTTATTGCCGAGAATGTGCCTTCAGGAATGGACAGTTTTATATTGATTGTGGGGCAGAATTTTACACGTCCTATTAGGCGTGTAATCCCGTTTGTATTTGCTGAATTGTTGGACCTTAAATATGGCGTTTAGTTATTGATTTTCGGGCCTTGAAAAAGGTGGAAAAGTACGTAGAAACAAAGGAAGTGCTGCCCAATTTTCCGTAGAATAAGAGACCTTACACTTAGTATGATTCTACGTTAAAAAGTGAGGAGTTGATAGACATGTTATGATTAATATAGGTTGAAGTACTACGAGTAGCGTAATCTACTTAAAGGATGGAATAGCAATCAAGGTTGAAGTACTTTGGAGCATTTTTGCTACTTGTCGATAATCGTCGCGAGGTATGTGAACCTCTTCCTCCTTTTGGCATGATTCTATGTATGAAATATACATGTGGTGTTATTTCATGATTCCTTCTACTCTTAGAAGTTAAGAGGTATGTATGTTGATTTACTCTATGTAAAATTTATGTCTAAGTTATCATAAGTTCTTACCAAGTCTTATGGGGGATGTTGGTAAGAGTCGTTAGGAAGTATTTGGAGTCGAGTTGACATTGCTAATTTACTGCACGAATGAGAATAAGTATCGAACAAGCCATTGCAGCGTTAATAAAAGAAAATGTATCGACAATCAATTATATTAAAATGAGTAGAATTCTCCATCTGCATAGAAACTAAGATAATACAAAATTGTATTACATTTTCTAGATCATGGCTGCTTTAATAAGATCGTTATAAACGAGTATAACCTATTCACAACGCATAAAAGTATATGTTACTTAATTTAAAGAGTTTACGTTATGAAGTTTTAAGACTATGAAACTCGATATTCTAAGTTAAAGAGACTTGATATTCTAAGTTAAGAAACTTGATTTCTTAAAGTTAAGAGACTTGAAGTATTTTGAAAGCTATGTAACTTGATTTGAAAGTATAAGTCTCTTGGTTATAAAAAGAATGAATTTGTCTAAGACATAAAGAGTTATAACGGTTTTATGGGAAGTTAGTTATGACGGCTTTATGAAAGGTTAAAGATGTCTTAGTTTCTAAAGCATAAAGTTAGTATAACGGCTTTATGGGAAGTTGGTTATAACAACTTTATGGAAGGTTAAACGAATGGTTTTCTCTAGTAATGTAAACAAAGAAATGACTTGAAATAAAGAAGGGCAATTTGATTTAAAGGTATCAATTGCTTAAAGTTTTAAAGTAAGGGTCACTTGATTTAGAAGCCTAGAAATGTATTTCTAAAAATGTAGTGACTTGTTTGAAATGTAGACATGTCTTGATACTACGGGTGTTAGTATCTTGGGGTTTTATATGAAAATGAGTTTTTTGAAAAGAATGGAAGTACGTAATACTTTGGGTTAAATTCCCGAATTTTTATGTGAAACGAAAAGTGTCTTGAGTTTATAAAATGAAATTCATTTTTGTATGATAATGAAATTCTAAAGATTTTATGAACTTTCCTATGCTTTCTTGTGATAGCCTTGAGTGCAAGTATTATATGTTTACGCTGTCGTGACTCTCAGTTGGAGGGCCGGCTGTCTTGTTGTGAATTTACTTGGACGCATCGGCGGTGACGAGGCTTCCACGTATGTTTCATTGTGATCGATCCTTGGATATGCTTATACGATGTAGGATTCCGGCATGCGACCGACGCGTTAGATTCGGATTGTTTTATTACTCCTGGATATGCTTATACGATGTGGGATTCCGGCACGCGACCGAGGCGGGTTAGATTCGAGATTGTTTTATTTCTCCATGGACACGCTTTATACGATGTGGGATTCCGGCACGCGACCGTGTGGATATTGTTATTTCATGGACTAGCTCTCCATGAGGTTTACTGATGCGAGATGGTCCGGTAGTTAGCTTCGTACTTGCCGGCCGGGTCGACGCAGGATGGTCAGTAGTTGGCTTTGACTTGCCCCGCGTCGGTTCGGCACGATTTGGTACCAGAGACTCTGGTAGATAGCTTTCGTATTGCCCGGTCATATCTCGCGACGGCAGCTCGTCCGTAGTTAGCTTTCGTACTTGCCCGGCGATTGTTGACGCAGTGGATCCGTAGTTGGTTTTCGTACTTGCCGCCGGTTTATGACGCAGTTGGATCTCGTGGTTTGCTTTCCTACTGCCCGCATAATTTTTATGCACAGTGGGACACGTGTTCATGTATACTTATTGATGTAATATTATATCATGGATCGCTGATGGCGGCGGATTCCACGGCGTGATTGATATTATGGGCGTGATACCCACGGTTGTATGTGAGTAATGACTTGAGGCACGCGTCACGACTTGACATGAATGCTTATATATTGTAATCGTAGTTTGGTTATCATACATGTCTTCTGCTTTATATAATCGTTATGGTTTCATTACGCATTTTCGATTTCACATACTTGGTACATATTTCAGATCGATCTCCTTCGGCCGCGTTACATGCCGCAGTTGAGGTTCATAACTGGCGATCCTCATTCTTGAGATCACCGCTCGATTCTTGAAAGCTCACTTTCTCCGAAGGCTTTGTCGTACGATTCCACGAGGTTGTAGATTTATGTACATTCAGGGGTATGGCGGGGCCCTGTCCCGTCACAGTTGTTACGTCAAAAATTCTTAGAGGTCTGTAGTCATATCTTGTGAATTGGGTTGTGTAAAGAAAAAAAAGAGGTAACTGATTTTTGGGTTACGTGTATATTTTTGGAAGGTGGCCTTATCGGCTAGCCTGTTATTTTTTTCTGTTGAGATGTTTGTATGTTCCGCTACTATTCTCTGATGTATACCTGTAAAGGGTGCCCAGGTAGGGCACCAGTCGCGGGCCCGGGGTCGGGTCGTGACAGCAGCACCCTAAGTCGAAATCAAAGATAAATTATGCATGGGTAATGTGTGTGTTATGGATTAAGAAGAATATGGTCTGAAGGAGTATGAAATTGAATCACATAAGACTTTTCGTATAGGAAAAACTTAAAGAATCGTTTATGCATAAAATGGTCGAAGAACACCTACATGACCTTTCCGTGGAGATTATATTTGGAGAATCACGGGATCAAATTAAGCATCCCTTGTAACGAATCTAAGAACCCGAGGTGTTCGAAGTTGTCGATAAGATACCTACATGAATTTCTCTATAGAATTTGGATTCAATATTAATATCAACTTTTATGTGATATAGATGATCATCCGTAAGAGGAGTGGGGACTTGTAGAAAAATGATAGTGATGACGACCAGGTATATTAAGGCATACTCTTTCATTCTTTTGACATGACTGATGAGTAAGTGTAACCATAATGACGTCATTTCAAGAGGAAATCCACTCTTAAAGTTTAAGCTTGGAATTACTTTTGTATCATATTGTTATGATCTATAACTCCTTTTGTTCTGCTTTGGAAGTATTTTCTCGACTTGATAGTCATGTGAATCTCATGCCTTCGTATGACCTTTGTTCACTCTTAGTCTAATCCATCGATATAGATTCAGTCACATAACAATAATCGGAGGATAACGATCCTGAGTCACTCCGATTGGATGCATAAGGCTCTTCAAAGTCAGTCATTGCATTGCACTTATATATATGTAGCTATTTTCTTATTGAGTCGTGCTATAATCGACTAGATACAACACCTATTGTGCATACCACTACAGTTGGTTTTAATATTACTGAGTCTCACATCTGGGCCGGGATAGACTTATTTTAAAGTCACGTGACATTTTCTAATTAAAAAATAAGTTAAATGATTTTAAAAAAATATATTTCGTCAATAAAAAAGGGTACATTTGCACCCTTTGTGTAATCATAGAGGTATATATATGTAGGAGTTTACGTCGGATTCGTACACGCAGCGAAATTTGAAAATTTATGTTTCAAACCCGACGACGGTCGAACTGCAATATGATATGTAATGAAAAATACCAAACACAAAGTAAATGTAAAACTTCGAACGAAGACTTACATTTTATAATAATCAGTCAAGCAGTTGATTCTCGATGCTTTGTGTAGTCCGAGGGTGCACACACAAACGTCCCTTGATTTGTAAGTTCTGTAAACTGTGATGTAATTTGCTAAGTCATGAATGTTAGGGATTCTGACAGAGCTTTAGAAGAGATTTACCTCTCTTAGGTTTAGTGTATATGAAATGGAAGGGTAAGCCCTCTATTTATAATTGTAAACATAAGCTTTAGGGTTTCCGTGGGCTGGGCCCAACAGAGAATCGGACTGGATCGAATTTGGACGGCTAGAACATGTACAGGCACCGCGGTGCTGCCCAGTGTTCTTGGCACCGCGGTCCTGTCCTATTTTCTGCCCCCTTTCCCATTTCTAATGTCTCGGTTATCAACCGAACATAAATGTATCTCCTTTTAATTACATCCTTCAATCGACGGAATATTTGACTTAGTGTTACCCTTCAGGCCTTTACATATCGTCACTAATTGCATTAGGATCTTCACGGAACTCCTAGACTGCGCCGGAAGACGAACCCAATATATAAAGTTTAGCTACACAAAAATATGTGAACTGAACCTATATGTGAGAAGATAAAATCATTTCATTCATGACACACTCAATCAAGCTTAGGATCTGTCAAGTGTCTATCCAAATGGCTTGATTATTATAACTCATCTACATTAGTTGACAACAGGACCATGTCACAGACATGTCCATTGCATTGGCCAATGACTTAGTCAACATAATACCATATGAGCCTCTGAGTGTTCCCTCGAATATATATATTCAAGGAATGAATCCTAATATTGGCTCACATACCACCTTTAATCTACTTCGTAATGTACCCAAAATAAACCGCGTCTCAATATATAAGGCATTTGAGCTTAGGACAAGATCAAAGTACATTACTCAAAAAACAAGGTGATATTGACCTCAAGTCTAAGGACTTCTATCTCCCACATGTCGATGACATTATAGACGTATAACAAATAGCGCATCAGCAGGGTATACCAATACTTCAACAAGTATCCATGTGTCCATCACGAGTTGCTATAACTCGTAGCAAGTGAGACATACTACATCCCCTAAGGATATGATGCAAACCACATGTCGACGTATCACATATCATCGATATCCCAATCTCGATGATCATTAGTCGAGGTAATTCAAGAGTTACGTTATAACATTAATTCTCACATCATTAATAAACACGTAAACTCTAGGGATGCACTTATGGAATATTATAAACAATCAATTGATAATTCAACAAATGCAAATGTCATAATATTAATCATTATTAATATAAATATGAATGTGTATAAAGTACATTGTGTCTTAATATAGATTGTCTCTAGGACATACATATACTTTTAATATATGCCTATTTTTAATGAGGGATATATCTACTCTAAATCACAAAGTTAAGAGATATTATTTACACCTTTTTCGAGAAAAAATAAAGTTAATTGTTGAACTTTGATGGCGAATTAAAATAATTTGCCAAATGGAGATGAAGGCAATGAATCTATTAAAATTTTCTCGAATTCCATTGTAGAAAAGACCTTTAAGAAAAATGAATAAATAGTATTTTTGGCTTCTCAGTTATGATAAATTCTAATTATAATTCTAATTTTTATGATAATATTTAATCTTTAATTAATTAAAATATATAATTTTCATCCCTTTATATAGGAAATATATTATATCTGGACTACTTTTAAAAGTATATTATCCTTAAATATAAAATAATTATACTAACTTAACATAAGAAATAGATAATTAAATGATAAAATGGGTATACTTTATAAATATTTAAAAGGAACTAGAGTGCATATTTCATGTAATTGATGACTAAATGTGCATAATCAAATATCACACCATTATAATTATAATTTATTACTAATAATTAATGGACTAAAAATGATATTAGCCCTTAGAAAACAGACTAACGTTTTCAACTTTTGGACTAAGACCTCATTTGTTTGCACTTATTGAAGGTCTGAATATGAATATTTTAGATTTTAGGTCATTAAATTCATTTATTTATATTAAAATATAAACACTTGTTTGGTCTGAATAGGTCTTAATCATTAAAATCTTGAACAGAGTCTTAACATCAGTAAAAGATATTTCATATGGATAATTTTTACCGTCACTCTATCCACAACCGCCAGCTTCACCCCCACCCCACTCTCACCCCATCACTGCCCCCATCCACCCACTCTCCACCCCTTACTCCACCACCTCTGCCATCACAACCACCACTGACAACCACCACCAAATCATTACTGTCGGTCGCTACCACACTTACCACCTTCATCATTATAATCATATCAATAGCCATCCTTGTCGTCACCACCCCTACCCTCCACAACCACCCCACCCCTCCAACCCCACCACTGCACACCTACCACCACTAACCACTCTACCATCACTATAAAGCATCTCCACCATCATTAGCGTACATAAATATTTCATTTGTTTATCAAATAATAATTTTATTTTCTTAGATTTATATTTATTTTTTAATATTTAATTAATTTTTTATTTGAATTTTATATTTATTATGTTTAAATAAATATATTATGCACATTCAGATGTTGTAAACTAAACCTTCTTAATCGTTCAGTGTTCAGATCTGTCACGCCCGAACCCCGGGCCCGCGACCGGTACCCTACCTGGGCACCCATGTACCCGTACAACACATGTAACTCGCGAAAACTAAATAACAATCCTTTTTTTTCCAAAGGCAAAGCCGACAAGGCTGCCATATATAACACCCGAATAAGACTACAACCGTACAACAATATAAATACAACTCACGCAAGTCCAACACACATATGAATATAGACCTCTAAGAGTTTGACAACAACTATGACGGGAAAAGGACCCGTCGTACCCTGAAATACACAACAGTCTAAACCAATCGTACCAATGGTAAGCTCCGAAACAAGGAAGCTACCTCAACAGCTGAACAAGATCCCACACACGCGGATCACCCAACTGCGAACCTAAATTTGCGGGCATGAATGCACCCCCCCGAAGGGGGTCAGTACAACAAATACTAAGTATGGAACGGAAATAAAGTACAGTATTAAAATCATGGCTGACCAAGAAATGACAGGGACAAGTAAAATAATCAAATACCAGATCCAACCGTGTCATATAAAATAAGAGCCAATCAGATTTGTATCATCGTATCAATCGCATTATCAGACTTCGCCATGGATGCCTACTCATAGAATCATCATGTTTATACACGTATAGATAACGTATCATACTCCGTACCTATAACCTGTCCCGTCCCATATTGGGACTCGGTCCTCATACTCTGTATCTAACATGTCCCGACCCATATTGGGACTCGGTGTAAGGTCGTATAAGGTATAACATGTCCCGACCCATTCTGAGACTCGATGTGAAGTCATATAAGGTATAACTTGTTCCGGCCCTTTCTGGATCTCGGTGTAAAGTCATATAAGTCATGTAAGGTATAATATGTCCCGGCCCATTCTGGGTCTCGGTGTAAAGTCATATAAGGTATAACATTTCCCGACCCTTTCTGGGTCTCGGTGTAAAGTCATATAAGGTATAACATGTCCCGGCCATTTCTGGATCTCGGTGTAGAGTCATATAAGGTATAACATGTCCCGACCCTTTCTGGGTCTCGGTGTAAAGTCATATAAGGTATAACATGTTCCGGCCCTTTCTGGGTCTCGGTGTAAAGTCATATAAGTCGTATAACATGTCCCGGCCCATTATGGGACTCAATGTGGTCATCTTCCACACATATGCACCTATAATGTGTCCCGACCCATTAGGGGACTCGGTGTATTCATGACTATCCATATAATCCTCATGTGTGTACATGCAACGTGTCCCGACCCACCATGGGACTTGGTGTATCAATGCAACCATATGACATTTTAAACCATCTCTTGACTTTCCATAAAACCGTTATAACAAACTTCTCATAAAGCCATTATAACAAACTTTCATTTTAGAAACTAAAGCACTACCACATCTTTGTTTTTAAACAAACCAAGGCACTATCACCTCTTTCCTTTTAATAAAACCAAGACATTATCATGTGATGTAACATTAGGAAATGAACCCAAAGTACTATGTACATCTAATCTTATAAAAAAGAATCATATCATGCCATATAAGGGAGTTGAACCCAAAATTACTATGTACATCTATTCTTTCCTTTATAAAACCCCAAGATACTAGCACTTGTAGCATCAAGACAATCTCACTATTAAAAACAAGTTACTTACACTTTTAAACTCAATTAACTTATTCTTTTCAAATCAAGTAACCTATACCTTTAAATCAAGTTACTTCTTCTTTCCCAAAATCAAGTCATTTATACTTCATATAAATCAAGTCTCTTATACTTCATCTAATCAAATCTCATATATTTTCAAGTAAGGTCTCATATACCTTCAAGTAAAGTCTCATATACTTTCAACTAAGTCTCATAACTTTCAAATAAATTTAGTCTCATGACTTTCAAATAAATCAAGTCTCATTAGTGTTGTAACTTAGCAAGATCAACTCGAACTAAACACTCTTACCAACATCTCCCATAAGACTTGGTAAGGACTTAGGAATAATTTAGACATGCCTTTAGCATAGAATCAATAACATAAATACCTTAATAACGAGGCAAGTATACTTCAAGAAACAAGTCATGTATACTCCAATAATCAATCATGCCGATAGAAGGAAGAAGTTCACATACCTCGTTGACGACTAACCAACACGAAAAGTAGAATACGCCCCAATGTACTTCAACCTTGTCGGCTATTCCACATGCCAAGTAGAATATGCCACACGTAGTACTTCAACCTAAAATGACAATATCACTTCTATCAACTTCAAGCTTCCAAGTGTAAGACTTATACCAAATAATGACCCTCTTATTCTACGGGAATTTGGGCTGCACTTCCTTTGTTTCTACGTACTTTTCCACATTTTCAAGGCCCAAATTCAACAACAACCAAGCCACAATTAAGGGCACAACGAGCATTTAACCAAAGGGGATCACACACATACCTTATGTGAAAAATTCAGCCCCTTAACTTAAATAAACAGTTCACAACCAAAGCAACACCAAAGGGGATTACACGCCAACTTGACGTGTAAAATTCTGCCCACAACGATATAAAAGCAGTCTATAAAACAGTCCATAAATAGCCAACATTAAGGGACAATGTGAAGCCTTTTTCACCCTTTTTCCTTAGGAATTTCATTAGTCATTTTCCCACATTAAACATGCAAAATGAGGGCTGAATTTCTAGAATTCCAACGCCCTAAAACAACCCCTAAAAACTGTATAATAACGTCCAACAGTTTTATAGATTCCACGACCAATAACTACAATCCGATAACTCTTTCCTTAATTCATTTTATTCCAATTCAAGTTCCAACACTTCCATATATGACATATCAACTTATCAACAACCATATTACCTGATTTTAACATGCGACAAGTGTGGATAACAACAACAATATAACCAACGAAACCAATGGCACAAAACTGCCTCCAATCGGCCAACAACACATCTATCACATACACCTCTTATTTTCCATTTCTTCCTTAACATAAGTTCATCCCTTAAACATAACAATAAGTAATATCCAATTACTTAAATTTAAGAAGAACTATTACTTCATTTTTGTGCCCAAAATCGTCCAAAATAGCCCCTACTATATTGGTCTGCAATTTTTGTTTCGCTCCACTTCTTCAAGTTCCAATCACATATACGTGACCCCTATGAGCTTATAACCAACTTTACTTCACGTTTCGCTTCCAAAAAGTCGACGGAACCCTAGGGTCTCAAACCTCATTTTCGGCCAACACCATGATCTTTGCTCATGGAATAATATCTTGGCTTAACACTTGGTTTAGGGATCTTAATCTTGTATTAGTGAACTAAGCTTGGAAGAATTATGAAATTTTGCTCTTGAAATCTTGGCCAAAACCGAGAGAGGGAGAGAGATATAGAACTTGTGATATATGAAAATATGTTAAGTGTTGGCTAAGTCTTGCAAGCCCTTGTATGTATAATATCTAGCCAAGTGTCCAAGACAAGCCAAGTCTTGACAAGTGGAGTGGGCCCCAAGTGGGCCACTTGTCTCAAAAATATCTAAAAGTCCAAGTCAAGGCAAGACAAGGGGGGTGTGACACGTGTCGCCCTCCGATTGGTCCAAAATTATTTATTCCCAAAAATATTCTATACTTGGCCAAAATATCTCAAAATCTTTTGGGCCCCACAAAATCGTAAAATTTCATGTGGGCCCCACATCACCAAGTCCGAGACTTCAAAATCCAAACCTTCATAACTATATACTAATCCCATATACCAATTTTGGGAATCAAATTCCAATTCGTTAACTTTTTCCTTCACAAAATCTCCGAACTTTTTCCTTAAGAAAAGTATTTATACTTTCTTCCCACGTTCAAGTCTTACTTCCTTACCTACGTTCTCAAATACATGTCTTGGAAATACGGGGTGTAACATCCTTTTCCCCTTAGAAACATTCGTCCTGAATGTTCATAATAGGTTTAAGTTCAACAAATTTCGGCATAGTCTCCTTTAACCACACCCACAAAATCAAATATGCCATACATGGCCTCAATATATCACACATGCATATACATCAATCGAAAGTCAAACGAGGATCAAATCTAGAGTGTGTGTATCATCACAATTAACTCTCATTTATGGTCTAAAAGGATTCTTTTTTCGTACCTTCATTATCCATAACTATAAACACTTCAATTCTTTTTACACTTGTTCGTTCCTTTTCTTACTTGTCATACTCTTCTCGTACTTCCAAACTTATTCTAGTATATGTACATAATCTCACATATCGCTCTTGTTTCCAATCCTTGGAGTTACTATATCCAAACTTTATCATTATACTTAGATTCAATTTCATTTACCTTTATCATTCTTGTCATAATCCTTTCTTCTACTCGTCATTTAAACGAAAAAACAAAAACATTCTTGCCTTGATACTAGATCACACAGTTCCATTTATACTCATTACTGCTTTCATATTCTTTAGCCCTTTTTCGACTGTTTCATAGTTCCCGTCCTCAATTACCCCCAACACAATTGTTATCCAAAGGTTATCTAAAATTATAACATGTTGCACATCATCATATACCAACTATACAACAATTTCACCAACCTGGATACGAAGTCCATACATTCCTGTCTGGGCCACTGTTGCCCTTTCTCGTAGCTGCAATCATAATAATACGTTAGGAAGGGATTATCCTAACAACACAGCTCTATCGGACGATCTCAGAGTGAGAAGAAGGGAAACCAATCCTAAATATCCTGTAGCCTCCTGTTTATTAGTGTGGTGCACAACACACAGATAACCAGGACTCTACTAGACACGGTCTGTAGACATTTCGAGGACTAACTGCTCTAATATCACTCTGTCACGCCCCGAACCCCGGGCCCTCGACTAGTACCCTACCTGGCACCCATTTACCCGTACAACACATGTAACTCGCAGAAGCTAAATAACACTTTTTTTTTCCAAAGGCAAAGCCGACAAGGCTGCCATATATAACACCCGAATAGGACTACAATAGTACAACAATATAATTACAACTCACGCAAGTCTAGCCCACATATGAATACACACCTCTAAGAGTTTGACAACAACTATGACGGGATAAGGCCCCGCCGTACCCTGAAATACACAACAGTCTAAACCAACCGTACCAATGGTAAGCTCCGGAACAAGGAAGCTACCTCAACAGCTGAACAAGATATCACACACGCGGATCACCTAACTGCGAACCTAAACATGCGGGCATGAACGCAACCCCCCGAAGGAGGTCAATACAACAAGTACTAAGTATGGAACGGAAATAAAGTACAGTATTAAAATCATGGCTGGCCAAGAAATGACAGGGACAAGTAAAATAATCAAATACCAGATCCAACCGTGTCATATAAAATAAGAGTCAATTGTACCTTGTATCACTGTACCCCTGTACCAATGTACTATTGTACTCGCCTCATGGATGCCTACTCATAGAATCATCATGTTCATACACGTATAAATAACGTATCATACTCCGTACCTATAACCTGTCTCGTCCCATATTGGGACTCGGTCCTCATACTCTGTATCTAACATGTCCCGGCCCATATTGGGACTCGATATAAGGTCGTATAAGGTATAACATGTCCCGACCCATTCTAGGACTCGATGTGAAGTCATATAAGGTATAACATGTCCCGACCCTTTCTGGGTCTCGGTGTAAAGTCATATAAGTCATGTAAGGTATAACATGTTCCGGCCCATTTTGGGTCTCGGTGTAAAGTCATATAAGGTATAACATGTCCCGGCCCTTTCTGGGTCTCGGTGTAAAGTCATATAAGGTATAACATGTCCCGGCCCTTTCTGGATCTCGGTGTAAAGTCATATAAGGTATAACATGTCCCGACCCTTTCTGGGTCTCGGTATAAAGCCATATAAGGTATAACATGTCCCGGCCCTTTCTGGGTCTCGGTATAAAATCATATAAGTCGTATAACATGTCCCGACCCATTATGGGACTCAGTGTGGTCATCTTCCTAACATATGCACCTATAACGTGTCCCGGCCCATTAGGGGACTCGGTGTATTCATGACTATCCATATAATCCTCATGTGTGTACATGCAACGTGTCCCGGCCCACCATGGGACTCGGTGTATCAATGCAACCATATGACATTTTAAACCATCTCTTGACTTTCCATAAAACTGTTATAACAAACTTCTCATAAAGTCATTATAACAAACTTTCATTTTAGAAACAAAAGCACTACCACATATTTCTTTTTAAACAAACCAAGGCACTATCACCTCTTTCCTTTTAATAAAACCAAGGCATTATCATGTGATGTAACATTAGGGAAACGAATCCAAAGTACTATGTACATCTAATCTTATAAAAAAGAATCATATCATGCCATATAAGAGAGTTGAACCCAAAATTACTATGTACATCTATTCTTTCCTTTATAAAACCCCAAGATACTAGCACTTGTAGCATCAAGGCAATCTCACTATTAAAAACAAGTTACTTACACTTTTAAACTCAACTAACTTATTCTTTTCAAATCAAGTAACCTATACCTTTAAATCAAGTTACTTCTTCTTTCCCAAAATCAAGTCATTTATACTTCATATAAATCAAGTCTCTTATACTTCATCTAATCAAATCTCATATATTTTCCAGTAAAGTCTCATATACCTTCAAGTAAAGTCTCATATACTTTCAACTAAGTCTCATAACTTTCAAATAAATCTAGTCTCATGACTTTCAAATAAATCAAGTTTCATTAGTGTTGTAACTTAGCAAGATCAACTCGAACTAAACACTCTTACCAATATCTCCCATAAGACTTGGTAAGGACTTAGGAATAATTTAGACATGCCTTTAGCATAGAATCAATAACATGAATACTCTAATAACGAGGCAAGTATACTTCAAGAAATAAGTCATGTATACTCCAATAATCAATCATGCCGATAGAAGGAAGAAGTTCACATACCTCGTTGACGACTAACCAACGCGAAAAGTAGAATACGCCCCAATGTACTTCAACCTTGTCGGCTATTCCACATGCCAAGTAGAATATTCCACACGTAGTACTTCAACCTAAAATGACAATATCACTTCTATCAACTTCAAGCTTCCAAGTGTAAGACTTATACCAAATAATGACCCTCTTATTCTACGGGAATTTGGGCTGCACTTCCTTTGTTTCTACGTACTTTTCCACATTTTTCAAGGCCCAAATTCAACAACAACCAAGCCACAATTAAGGGCACAACCAGCAGTTAACCAAGGGGGATCACACACATACCTTACGTGTAAAATTCAGCCCCTTAACTTAAATAAACATTTCACAACCAAAGCAACAACCAAAGGGGATTACACGCCAACTTGACGTGTAAAATTCTGCCCCACAACGATATAAAAGCGATCATAAAATACCCATAAATAACCAACATTAAGGGTACAATGTGAAGCCTTTTTCACCCTTTTTCCTTAGGAATTTCATTAGTCATTTTCCCACATTAAACATGCAAAATGAGGGCTGAATTTCTAGAATTCCAACGCCCTAAAACAGCCCCTAAAAACTGTATAATAACGTCCAACAGTTTTATAGATTCCACGGCCAATAACTACTATCCGATAACTCTTTCCTTAATTCATTTTATTCCAATTCAAGTTCCAACACTTCCATAAATGACATATCAACTTATCAACAACCATATTACCTCATTTTAACATGCGACAAGTGTGGATAACAACAACAATATAACCAACGAAACCAATGGCACAAAACTGCCTCCAATCGGCCAACAACACATCTATCACATACACCTCTTATTTTCCATTTCTTCCTTAACATAAGTTCATCCCTTAAACATAACAATAAGTAATATTCAATTACTTAATTTAAGAAGAACTATTACTTCATTTTTGTGCCCAAAATCGTCCAAAATAGCCCCTACTATATTGGTCTGCTGTTTTTGTTTCGCTCCACTTCTTCAAGTTCCAATCACATATACGTGACCCCTGTGAGCTTATAACCAACTTTACTTCACGTTTCGCTTCCAAAAAGTCGACGGAACCCTAGGGTCTCAAACCTCATTTTCGGCCAACACCATTATCTTTGCTCATGGAATAATATCTTGGCTTAACACTTGGTTTAGGGACCTTAATCTTGTATTAGTGAACTAAGCTTGGAAGAATTATGAAATTTTGCTCTTGAAATCTTGGCCAAAACCGAGAGAGGGAGAGAGATATAGAACTTGTGATATATGAAAATATGTTAAGTGTTGGCTAAGTCTTGCAAGCCCTTGTATATATAATATCTAGCCAAGTGTCCAAGACAAGCCAAGTCTTGACAAGTGGAGTGGGCCCCAAGTGGGCCACTTGTCTCAAAAATATCTAAAAGTCCAAGTCAAGGCAAGACAAGGGGTGTGACACGTGTCGCCCTCCGATTGGTCCAAAATTATTTCTTCCCAAAAACATTCTATACTTGGCCAAAATATCTCAAAATCTTGTGGGCCCCACAAAATCGTAAAATTTCATGTGGTCCCCACATGACCAAATCCGAGACTTAAAAATCCAAACCTTCATAATCATATACTAATCCAATATACCAATTTTGGGAATCAAATTCCAAGTCGTTAACTTTTTCCTTCACAAAATCTCCGAACTTTTTCCTTAAGAAAAAGTATTTATACTTTCTTCCCACGTTCAAGTCTTACTTCCTTACCTACGTTCTCAAATACATGTCTTGGAACTACGGGGTGTAACAAGATCTAGATGCAACGTTCTTAATCATTCAGATGTCTTAATCTTAAAGCAAATTAGGCCTAAGTGTTTGATTAACATGTATTTTTTATAAGTAAAGAAGATTGTGGATATGTAATCTATTTCTCTCAAATTATATTTGTTTTGAAGTTTTTGGTCTAGCCTACATATTTGGTCCACCTGACAATATGGCGGGTTAGGGTGGGTTAGGGCGGGACAAGCTTTGACCTACTAAAATTTTGACCCGCCCTACCCTGTCCCATTTAGCTTTGTTAAAAAAATCCTCCTCGCCTGCATCGCCCGCCTAAGCCCCCGCCCGCCCAATTTATGTAAGCTTTTATTTTTTTTCTTTGTTTTCACTTTGCAACATGGTATTCCATACAATTTACTTTCACAGTTTGCTAAGCTTCATATAGTAATACACATAATAGCTATTTCATTTAAAACACGAAAGTCAGATTTCAATTTGGGTGCATATTTTAAAAACAATGGCTAATGAATCATTGTTTACATGAACTATATTGATATATTGACTATGCATATTTTCCACATAATTTTATTATTATTTTATTTTCTTTAATTGTTTATTCCATCGTATTCTCAAAACCAAACCATCACTGTAAATGCAAAATATGACAAATTAAATTACAACTTAACCACCCATTCATTGTCTCGCCATCTTCTTCTCAAATAAAAACATCACAAAATCGCTATTATAAAGGCAAATGTGAAATCAATCGAAAAAACCAAGCTCCATCTGAATAATTAGCCCAAAATAAATCACTAAATACCGTCCACAAATTCTTTCTAAACCTTTGACGAACTGTGCTCCAAAGAAGTGACAACCTACCGAATTCCAATGTTTAGTACAATTTGTAATATGTATCAAAGTCTCATAATAAAAATAATTTCCAGCATGAAAACTTTGCCCTACTACCTGGCCTGCCCTATTACAATTTTCTTAAAATGAATTTTGACCTGCTCTGCCCTGTCCCGCCACGTTTGAGTACTCCCCTGCCTCGTTAAGCCCCTAACCTGCCCCGCCATGCTTTTGGCCTGCCCCATTGCCACTCCTACCCACCCTCTTCATCCCTACCTCTCTCGAATTTTCTATTTAATATATTTTATTTTACTTTTATAAAAAAATATAAAAAATGAAAAATTTGGTGTGGTTTTGGGCCGGGGGGGGGGGGGGGGCAAATTACATACATACCCACTTTGTTAAACAAGACTAAGAACCTTTTAAGTTAAGGTGATCACTAGGATACCTAAGTGAAGTTCCTTATTGAATATGGATTAGATATTGATATCGGCCCTTTGTTTGTTATCGATAATTAATCGTGAAGAGTACGTGTATGCCGTGGCGGAGCCACATGCATACAAGGGGTGTCGACCCACACCCATTCGCCAAAAAATTATATTGTGTAGCTGGGTAAATATATATTATTTATGTATGTATATTATATATTGGCTCCCCTTTGAGTTCTCCGTGAGCTTACTTCTTTATATTTTGACACTACTTAGTAAATATTTTGGATTTTCCATTGTTTGTATGGTTTGTGTGGAAGAATATACATATGATACGAGCCCTATGGACGGTCTTTGGTGAATGCATAGGTGCATAAAAAGGGTTGGCTATGGATGGTTTGAGTGCACACATAGTCCAACCCAAAAAGTGTTAAACAGTGGGTCCAGCCGTGTGGCCCATGTACCGTGTGAGGCCCTTTCCCTTTCCTTGTGTATTTGGTAAATATTAGATTTAGGTTTGTACCTTAATTAGGAGTGTAATATTACCATAATTGTAAAGTTAGTCTTCAAATTGAATAGAGATTTCTAGGTAGAATACGAAGAGGATCTTCCTTGTAACTTGTATATATATGTCTTTCATTAATAAGAATAATCGAGGGATTACTTTTTACATTCTTTCATGGTATCAAGAGTCTAGGTTCTCTTTACCCTGCTTCCGCTCCTCAAAATTTCTTCTTCTTTATCGAAATTTTGCCCTAAAATTCTCGATTTTATTGTGGGTTTCTTCTTTCAGAAAAACCGAGTTTCTTCTCTTCCAAAAACCTTTCTCACAAATTTCCTTCTCTGAATATTGCTATTTCCTATGGCTGATAAGAACACTTTTCATCCTGCCCTATCGGTTTCTAACATCAAGAGCGTCATCCCTATTGTTCTTGATCTTGAAAACGTCCAATATGGGACGTGGGAGGAATTATTCAAGATTCATGCTAAAGCACATAAAGTTTTTCACCACATCATCCCTCCTCCTCCTTCAAAGGAGGGTGATAAGGCGTCTACATCTAATTTTCCCACTCAAGAAGCAGACCCAGAATTATGGGACATGCTTGATTCCAAGGTTATTTAGTGGATTTATGCCACTATCTCCTTGGATCTCTTACAGACGATTATGGAACCCAACTCTACAGCTATGACGGCGTGGAACCGTTTGCGTGACATACTTCAAGATAAACAGTCATTCTAGAATTATTATTCTTGAGCAGGAATTTTCGCAAGTGGCTATGACAAATTTTCCCAACGTCTGTTCTTATTGCCAACGCCTCAAGGACTTGGTGGATCAACTTCGCAACGTGGGTTCTCCTGTTTCTAACAGTCGTCTGGTTCTTCAGATGGTTGCAGGCCTGTCAGAGACCTATAATGGTGTTGCTTCAGTTATTCGACAGAGTAGCACCTTGCCGGAGTTCTATCAGGCCCGTTCCATTCTTAGAAGAAGTTGGCTTGGCTAAGAAAGCAGCGATTGAGAGTAGTCATATCGGTATGGTGACTGCTTCCAATTTTTCTCCTTCCAATCCAGCAACCGTGACCCAAAGTCACAACAACGGAGGTGGTAAGAAAGGCCAGAATAAGAAGAATAATGACAAGAATTATGGCGGTAACAACCGACAACAAAGAATCGTGGAGCCCACAGGCCTCGATGGGTCCCAAAGATTTCACACATGGCTCAACCTCATAGCGGCTCCACCTTACACACATGCGCGCCAAGATCCGCCAGATACTCGCCTGCCCAGCCTTTCTCCCACCCGCACTGGTTCGACAACAGATGAGCGCCTCAAGAAGATAGTATACTTGGGCCTCGCCCCCATCAGGCTCACCACGCAGTGGGACATACTCAGACCGACATTGAAGCAGCGATGCACACACTTGGCTTGACTCAACCGGACCCTAATTGGTACATGGACACCGGCGCCACTACCCACATGACATCCGATCAAGGTACTCTCTCGTCTTATTCCAATTTGAGCACTAATCGTGGTATAACTGTTGGTAATAATAATTATATTTCAATTAAGGGTTATGGTCATAAAACCTTGTCCCCTCTTCATCCACCACTTGTCCTGAAAAATGCCCTTCATGCCCCAAAATCAATTAAAAATTTAGAATCTGTCCGTAAATTCACAACTGATAACTGGTTTCTATTAATTTTGATCCATTTGGATTTTCTGTGAAGGATTTCAAGACGGGGAGTCATCTCATGAGGTGTAACAGTGGGGGAGACCTATATCCAATCACACAAAGTCCAAGCGTCTCGCGTCAAGCTATGTCATCCACCTTTGCAGCTCTTGCTCCTTCCTGGTGGCATGCTCGTCTAGATCATCCGGGGTCGTCTATTTTATCTTCTTTAGATATACATAAGTTTATTTCTTGTAAGGGTACGCGTAGTACTTCAATTTGTCAATCATGTGCTTTGAGAAAGATTATTAAATTACCATTTGTAGCTTCAAATTCGAATACTTCTAGGCCATTTGAAATTATTCATAGCTACCGATCTCCTAAATATTCTTCTCTCTAAAGGCTTGACATATTCATCCCCTCTAAAGTGTTATACAATAAGACTCTGTAATACACTCATCTTAGGGTCATCAGATGCTTATGTTATCCACTGTTTTCATCCACTACAATCAACAAACTTCAGACACGTTCTACTCGTGTATTTTTGGGTTTTCCGTCAAATCACTGTAGTTATAAATGTTTTGATTTGTCCTCTAAATGAATCATCATTAGTCGTCATTTTCTCTCTGATGAATCCCAATTTCCCATATCTAAAGTAGAAAAACCCGTGTCTAGTTCCTATGATTTTTTGGATGATGTTATCTCCCCCTATGTTCTCCCACATTTTTCAGGTTTGCCAGAAAATACGCAGGTTTCCCAAAACCCGCCCTCAGCGTCGCGGCGCCAAAACTCCTGCGAGCCCTGCAGTACTTCTGGCGCCGCGGCGCCTTCGACGGTACTTCCAGATATTTTCAAAAATTCCCAAAATTCACCCAATCCAGCCCAGAGTCATGGTCCAGTCACTCGTAGTCAAATGTGTGTTTTTAAACCAAAAAGACATTTCAATTTAAATTCAAATGTTCTTAAATCTCCATTACCTCGTAATCTTGTATCTGCTTTAAATGACCCTAATTGGAAAATTGTCATGACCGAGGAATATAATGCTCTTATTGATAATAAGACGTGGGAGTTGGTGCTTCGTCCATCTGGTGTTAATATTATTCGGTATATGTGGATTTTTGCTCATAAGGAAAATTATGACGGTTCGTTTGCAAGGCATAAGACTCGTCTTGTAGGTGATGGTAAAATTCAGCATTGGTGTAGATTGTGGTGAGACGTTTAGCCCGGTGGTCAAGCCGGCTACCATTCATATTGTGCTCATCTTGGCTCTTTCGAAATCATGGTCCATTCATCAGCTAAATGTGAAGAATATTTTTCTACATGATGATCTCAATGAGACATTGTATATGTATCAACCCTTGGGGTTTAAGGATACTAGATATCATAATTATGTATGTTTATTGAGGAGGTCTTTATATGTGCTTAAGCAGTCTCCACGGGCTTGGTATAAGAGATTTGCTGACTATGTTTCGACTATGGATTTCTCTCACAGCAGGTCTGATAATTATTTATTTATATACCGCCGGGGATCTTTCATGGCTTATATACTATTATATGTTGATGATATTATCTTGACTGCCTCTTCTGATACTTTGCGCAAGTCTATTATGACAATGCTCAGTTCTGAGTTTGTCATGAAGGACTTGGGTCATTTGAGTTACTTTTTGGAGATTGTTGTAACTCGTCATGTAGGTGGATTGTTCTTATCACAGAGAAAGTATGCAGCAGAGATCATTGAGAGGGCTGGGATGTCATCCTGTAAGTCCACTTCTACTCCAGTTGATACTAAACTCAAGTTGGGTGCTGCAGCTGGCTCTCCGTATGAGGATCCGACCAGCTATCGTAGTCTTGCAGGCGCCCTTCAGTATCTGACGTTCACGCGACCAGACATTACATATGTCGTACAATGCATGATCCCAGAGTTGAACATATGAATGCACTCAAACGCATTCTTAGGTACATTCAAGGAACACTTAAGTATAGTTGCATTTGTATCCTTCGTCGACGTCTACATTGGTCTCCTATACTGATGCTGATTGGGGTGGTTGTCCTGACACCAGATGGTTTACGTCTGGATATTGTATGTTTTTTGGTAACAACTTGGTCTCATGGTCTGTCAAACGTCAATCTACGCTTTCACGTTCAAGTGCAGAGGCCGAGTATCGAGAGGTAGCTAATGTGGTCTCTGAATCATTGAAGTGGCCTTTATGATACATTCTTTCAAAAAGATGTGAGCCTTATAGATGGTCCACTTTACTACACATAATTAGCGTCACCCTTATTCCTCTTGTTACTTCTTGTCGCTTGTGTGTTATGTTTCTTCTATGGCCTTTATGTCTTGTGACTAACAGAAGGTAAGCATGAAGAATGACTTATAACACTCTTAGAGCCCTATTACAGATAGAACATAACGATTTAATCAGAATGCTGCAAAGGGGCCCAAGTGACCTAAGATACGGTAAGACGATCTAAGTAATTCCGTAAGTTGATTTATATCCTTCCAGCATGGTTGTTATTGTATTTCATTTGTGTCCCTCACTGCTTTATATATATTTATGTCTGCCTTACGTACACAATATATTATTTTCGTACTGTCGTCCCTTTTACCGAGGGTGCTGCGTATCATGTTGTAGGTTAAGGTAGCCTGTTTGACGAGCCTTCACAGTAGGCCGGGTTGGTATTCAACGATGGATCGATAAGATTTCATAGCTTCCGGAGTGCAGCCGAGTCAAGAAGTCATTTTTTCATGATCATGTACAGATCTTATGGGTAAGACGAAGCCCTCTCCCGACCCTATTACAAACGTTATACTCCTAGAGGCTTGTAGACCTATGTCATATGTATAATATGTGTTATGGCGTTGGTGTTGACGTACCAACTCATATATGTGGAAGCAACCACTAATACTTGCATTAGGATAGGATGTCTACATCACACCCTTTGAGGTCCCTGGACCTTGCTAACGCGGGATGCTTTATGTACCGCACCGGGTTACCCCTTTTTATATACATATTAATCTTTTGAGTTGTTGTATGTCGATGGCATTATAGCCTTCTTATTCCAGGTTATCGTATGTTACGACTTTGTCGGCCTCATATGTTGTTGTTATGTCAGGATATGTGGTTATAGGTTGGTTCGCTCGATCAAGTCAGGCACCGGGTGTCGGTCTCGCCTCCCCAGGTTTGGGGCGTGACACACTAGTACCTCTATCTACCCCAATTAGTAATATTAGTTAAATTTAAGTATCAGGAGTTTGATAAAAAAAATTATAAGGACCAAAAGGCCCACTTTTGACAAACGTAAAGAATTAAAACTGCGAAGTTAATAGTAAAAAGACTATTTTAAGTTTACTATCAAAGATAAGGAACCATTTATTTTCATTTTCTCATGAAAAGTTAGCCCATGAAAATATATCAGTTGTTATTTCATTAAATCACGCCGAGAAAACAACATACAAGCTGTCGTGTAATAATATCACACAACTACATAAACTACACCATTACATAGTCCATGTTTTATGTTTCTTTCTTCATGTTTTCATCTTTTTACTATGTATACGTTTTTCTTTTGTTGAAAGAATACGACCCTTACATGGATTCAAGCCTCAAATCACGGTTAACAATTATCGTCAAGCAACATATGTTGGTATAATAATCTGTACTTGGCTAAATAATGATTCAAAACAATATGTTAATCACTTAGTGAAACATATAACATTAAAGAAACAATAAACGAAAATGTTTTGGAAAAATAATTTCAGAATGTAATCGAGCCCACTTAGTTCAAAGTGTGTCCTTAAGGAAATTATTCCCCTCACAGTACTCGAGGTTAACGGAATATCGCCTCCCAGGATAGAACGATTATCTTACCATAATAGTAGTACTCCAAATTCCGGTAGCAACGAACCACTCAACGGCAGTATATCACACAGAATGAAATTTTCGAGTTGAAGAGCAACTTCAGAATTTCAGAATTGATTAGAATATGAATTTGTTGTCTATAAATTCTTGAAATAATCAAGAATTTATAGGGTTAGAGGTACTGATTCTGAATGGTTGCAACCATTCAGAATAGTCACCTAATTTTGGAGGAAAATTCGAAAAAGAGAGGGAGAGCCGGACGGGTCGCGGTCGTTTGGATTTGTTTTTAATTAAATAATTAATTAATTTAATTAAAGAAACGTTTGTCCAAAAAGATTATCAATCAATCGTTTGCCAAATCCAAAGCCAAAGCCGAAGCCGAGCCGAGCGAGCGACGACGACGGCGCGAGGGGTCCTTGCCCTCTCAACCCTTTTAGCAGCTCGAGAAGGTGTAATGTAATATATACACATCTCTTTCCTTCTCTTTTTTCAATGTGGGACAAAAGAGCCTTTTACCCTCTTTAATTTTCATCCCATCATTTCTCATTCACCAATATCAAAACCCAACAACATATACCTTGCATGATGCATTATAAGCCGTGTTTGAATAGTCTTTTTTTAAAAAACTTTTTTCCCTCCCTCTTTGTTGGAAGAGATGAGCTAATGACCAATAGAGGGAAATGAAAATAGAGAAAACTTTTGGCATTTGAACCTTGTACCATTTTATAGATTAACTTATTTTCCTGCCCTAGTTTATATTTGCCCATTTCAATTATCAACCTTGTCATCAAGATAGATTAGGTCATCGGTATAACAGAAAGAGAATCAGTTCAAATAGAGGCACAACAACAACAAATAAAGGAGTTCAATTGATTTTTTCTTGATGAAAAACTATACTGCATAAATAAGATAAAATAATATTGTATATATATTTTAATTAAAATCTCAAAGGTCGAAATTAAATTTATTTAATAAGTATTCTATCTACAGTTAAAGAAAGACAAGATGTTAACCATGGACCTAATGGTACAAAGGAGTCATAAAGTTATTTATTTCTGGGTACTTTTTCCACATTCAATATTTTGAATTTGTCGGGTGCTTTCCATAACTACCTTTATTTATTACTTTTGCTCTAAATTGCAATAATAGATTCAAGAAAAGAACCGAATTACTCACTTCTACATATAAGGAGGGGGGGGGGGGGGGGTATCCGAGCAATTTTTTAATAAGAAAAATCTCGTCCACATCACCTTCTACATAGAAATTTTGTTTAATAAGAATATTTAGACACTATAACACAATTAAAGTGTTCAATTATCATGCTGTTTTTGTTTATTATCAACAGGTTAAGTATTTTTAGCGTAATAAAAATCTTGGCTAATAGCCTGTTTGGCCAAATTTATTTTATCCCAAAAGTATTTATTTTTCTTCAAAAGTACTTATTTTTTAAAAATTGAGGTGTTTGACCAAAATTTTCGGAGAAAATAAGTGTTTTTGAGGAGTAGCAGAAACAATTTTCAGAAGTAAGTACTTTTTTGAAAAGTATTTTTGAGAAAAATACACTTACCCCCTATTTGGATGGTTGTTTCTGGTGGTTCATTATTTTATTGTTTCTATGAAACCATGTTTGTTTTCATTGTTCTTAAAATTATGTTGTATGGTGTTGTAAACCCGTTGTAATTTTGTGATTAAATAACCACGAAAAAACTCAGTTTTTAGAACCACGAATAATGATTTTTGCATGATTTTGTATTTCATTTTCTCATTATACCCTACCCCACCCCACCCCACCCACCTCTATCACACCCAAACCAACTCAACACCCAACCCTCCCACCCCTACCCCCACCCTAACACCCAACCCCACTAACATCCACCAACCCACCACCACAACCACTCACCCCCCTCCATCACACCTACACCCACTAACCCCCACTTTCTACCACTCACCCCCACACTACCACTCACCACCCCACCACCACCCACCCCCCTCCCACCATCACTCACCCCACCTCACCCCACCACCACAATCACCCACCCCCTTAATCACACTCAAACCCACCGACTCCCACACTTTACCACCCACCCTCACACTACCACCCACGACCCTACCACCACTACTAGCGCCCCCATCCCTCCACCACACACGACCCGTCACCACCACCCACCCTCACCAACCCCCACCACCATAACCATCTACCCCCTCTATCACACCCACACTACCACCACCCATGACCCATCACCCCTACCGTGCCCCACCATATACCACACACGACCCTCACCACTACCCACCCCCACTAACCCACACCATCCCCGTCTGTCACCTACTTATTTTTTAAAGTTTTTATTTTATTCTTTATTTTAATTTTATTAATATATAAAAATTAGTATGTAATTAAGGGTTAAGGGTATTTTAGTAAACTTACATATTATTATACAATATCTTACAGTCAAATCAAATAATAAAAATATCATTAAGTCAAAACAAATGATACAATCTATCTAAATAGTGTGTTCATTAATACAACACCATACCATATTGTACATTAATGAATCACGTGAAACAACCATCCAAACGGTGGGTTAGAAGCATTTTTTAAACGTTTGGTCAAACACTAATTGCTTCTCAAAAGTATTTTTCAAATTAATTGGCCAAACACAAAATATTTCTCACAAAAACTACTTTTTTGAAATGTACTTTTGAAAAAAAAACACTTTTCAAAATAAGTAAATTTTAGAAGTTTGGCCAAACATGCTATAACATAAATTATTATTGAACTTTCAAATCAGGTTTTAATTTATGTTTAGGAGTCCCAATTACTCCCTCAAGTCTCAGAATACTTCTTGTCCTTACTAAAAGTATTAGTCTTAAAATACTTGTCATTTTAGAAGTTTAAGATAAAATATATATTTTTTCATTTTATCCATGGTAGTAATTGAAGGTGTTCAAATAAGATCGAAAAATCGATCAGAACTGGTAAACCGAGCCAAACCTACTTAATAAACCGAAAACCAACTTGGTTTGACTTGATTTTAGTTTTAAATTTTAAGAAACCGATAACATTTAGTTTGATTTGATGGTAAACCAATAAAACCCGAATAAAACCAAACCAAACCAATACGTATATATCTATATATATATTATTCATTACAAGTCTAATACAAATTAAAAATATTAGAAAGAAATGTCTAGCCCATTCCCCCTAGCCATTTAAGTTTAAGGTAAAATTAAAAAGTTGTTTAAGGTAAAATAGGATTTCTCCCTCATTTAGTTTTACAGTTCTCTCATTGTTTTTCTCTCAAACCCTTTGCGACTTTACTCTCATTGCTGACGGAAAAGAAACTCATTCTTCTGCCTCATTTACCCTCGCACAATCAAAAATCAAATTAAAATTTTGTAAAGTTTCAATTGAATTCAAGAGGCTTTAATCACAATAAGTTTTTCCTCCCCTTTCTTTTTTTGGTTAGTTTTTGTGTAATTTGTGTGTCTTTGAAGTTTTACTTGAATGAATTGCTTCACTGAGGGGTTGTGTAATATCAAAATGCTATATGTAGGAAGGTAATTGGAATAATGAAAAGTAGATGTTATATTTATGTAATTCATACCCTTGTGGTTCGGCCTTTTCCTGGATTCCACGCATAGCGGGAGCTTAGTGCACCAGACTGTCTTTTTTATATCTATAACCATATGCTTATACATGAATAAAGTTAATGAATTAATTAAGAAGATTTTTAAATTTGGATGGATCGTTCAAAGCCGTATTTAGTTACCCTTTGATTCAAAGCTTCGTTGCATTATAAAATACATTCTTAAACCCGCAAAATCCATTAAAACCGAACCAAATCAATAAAATCGACAAAATTGAAAGCGGTAGAGTTTATACTATAATAGTTTGGTTTGGATATTTAAAATTTTGACTTAATTGGTTTGGTTTGATTTTAATCTAAAATCAAGTCAAATCGGACCATGAACACCCCTAGTAGTAATTGTTCTTGAAGACTACAAACATCTCAATTATGACAACATAAATACAGTTAATATTCAATAAAAATAGAGTTATCTTAAAATATAAACAAGATAAAATAGTCAAACATTGCTCTTAATTAGCTAGCGTTTGACTATAGATTTTGAAACAGGTTCTGAAAATATATCTTCAAATATCTATTTGGCCATAAATTTTGGAGCAGATTTTGTAAATCTATCTATAAAAAATTTCAAATTCCAAAAATTGATCTGGGTTCTTGGGACTTCCACTCACAAAACTTCAAATATTTTCAAAGTCAAATGCATGTCCAAACATAACTTCAAGTTCCAAAAGTCAACTTCAAAAACTCAAAATTTTCAAGTTTCAACTTCAAAATCTATGCTAAATGGGAGCTTAATATTTTCTTAAGATGCGTGTAAATGAAAAATACGACAAGTATTTTGAGACGGAAAGGGTACTTTTTGAAGGACCGATATACACGGTCTTAATACCGTATATATCATGGTCCGAATTTGTCTCCATAAATTATAGAATTATTGTACATGTGGAATTATAGTATTAGTCTTATATTAGGAAAAACTAGTAGAAGCTATTAGAATTAGAGTAGGAAAATGTAGAGTTATTTTCCATATTTAGGAATTATGTATTTGTATATATACCTATCTTTATTAATAAAAATAATCAAGGGATTATTTCTTTCATGGTATCCAGTCTAGGAAAAACTTTTCCTTCTCCAAATATTTCTTATTCCACTGCCCGACGTGAATAGTGGTCGACGACCATACTCCCACCTCCCACCTCCCTTCAAATATTTCTTTCAAACCCTAATTCTTCACTTGTTCTTTCATTATGTCTACCTCAAAGACCACATTTCACCCAGCCCTTACAGTCTCCAACATCAAGAATCACATCTCTATTGTTCTTTAAATGAAAAACATCCAATAAGCGACGTGGGCAATATTATTTAAGGTTCAGGCACACTCACATCAAGTCATTTATCACATCATCCCATTGGTAACAGGCAAGGAGAAGATGTCTACCCCCGAGGATGACCCTGTGTTATGGATAACCCTTGATGCTACCGTTCTCCAGTGGATTTATTCCACTATCTCTACAGATCTCTTGCAGAAGATTATTGAACCCGATGGCATGGCGATGGAAATTTGGAATAGGGTGCGTGATATATTTTAAGATAACGAAAATTTCCGTGTTTTCTCTCTTGAGCGGGAATTTTCCCATGTCAACATGGAGGATTTTCCGAATGTATCAACCTATTGTAAAATACTGAAGGAATTGGCGGATCAACTCAAAAATGTTAGTGCGTCTGTCACCAATGATCGTCTTGTTCTTCAGATGGTTGCAGGCCTATAATAGCGTTGGGATGCTTCTTCGTCAAAGTAATCCTTTCCCACCATTCTACCAGGTCCGTTCCATGCTCACATTAGAAGAGGCCGGCTTGGCTAAAAAAGGCGGCTACCAGAGCAAATTTTATCATGATGATGGCCACGTCAGACGACCCTCACTCGTTCTTAGATAATTCTAGCCAAAACTGTAATAATAGTGGCGGCAAAAACAATCAAAATCGTAAAAATGGTGGCAAGAATCGCGACAATGGCGGTGGTGGTGGCGGTGATCAGAACAGTGGCGGTGGCAGTAGCGGTGGTCGAAACAATGGGTCGCTAAACCACTAGCCGCAGCCTTGGGCCAACTGGTTGTGGGGCTGGGTCAGTGGCCTAATAGTCCTATCCCACCTTATCTAGCCAACTTTTAGAATTTTCAGAGGCCTTGTTTTCTGAATTCTCAGGTCAAGCAACAGCCTACTTGGGCCTCGGCCTGAGTAGGCCTTCGCTGCTGCGGGCCCAGTGGCAGTTCCGACACCCACAGATATCGAGTGTGCGATACATATACTTGTATTAAATCCCCCTAATGCAAATTGTTATATGGACATCAGTGCCACTTCTTACATGACATCCGTACCAGGTACTCTCTCGTCTTATTTCAATTTGAGCAACAATCGTTGTATAATTATTGGTATGGTCATTCAATTCCGATTCGTGGTTATGGTCACACAAATTTGTCTCCCCCACATCCACCTCTAATTTAAAAAATGTTCTTCATGCCCTTCACTTAATTAAGAATTTGGTGTCAGTCCAAATATTCACCACTGATAATTGAGTTTATGTTAATTTTGACCCTTTTGGATTTTCTGTGAAAGATTTCAAGATGGGGATACCTCTAATTAGATGTAATAGTAGGGGAGAGATTTATCCAATCATCACCACCACTATTTCCACCAATCAAGCCACAACTTTAACGTTTATCGCTCTTGTTCCTTCTTTGTGGCATGCACGTTTGAGTTATCTGGGGTCGTCTATTATTTATTTTCTGCAAAATAATAATTTTATTGATTGTAAGAGTACGCTTAGTACTCCAATTTTTCTTTCTTTTCCATTAGGGAAACATGTTAGATTATCGTTTGTAGCCTTCACTTATATTAGTTTGATGCCTTTTGACATTATTAATAGTGATTTATGAACATCTCATGTTTTAAGTTCTTTGGGTCATCGTTATTATGTTTTATTCTTGGATGATTATTCTAATTTTTTGTGGACCTTTCATTTATCTAAAAAGTCTCAAGTTTTTTCAACCTTCTTAAAGTTTAGAGCATTCATCAGTACCCAATTTGAACGGAAAATTAAAAACATTCAATGTGATAATGGAAGAGAATGTGATAATGAGCCATTTCGAGATTTTTGTGACACTAATGGAATATCTTTTAGGTTTTCTTGTCCACATACGTCCTCACAAAATAGGAAGGCCGAAAGAAAAATTCGTAGCATTAATAATATTTTCCGAACTTTGCTAGCCCATGCTTCATTACCTCATTCTTTTTGGCATTATGTATTACAAATGGCTACATATCTCCTTAACATTCTCCCTAACAAAGGTTTAGCATAGCAATCCCACTTAAAAGTTTTACAATAAAGATCCATCGCATTTTCATCTTAGGGTGTCCAAGTGTTTATGTTATCCGCTTTTCCCGTCTACTACAATTAGCAAACTTCAAGCCGGTTCTACCACTTGTGTGTATTTGTGTTATCCATCTAATCATCGTTGTTATAAATATTTTGATTTATCCTCTAACAAAATCATAATTAGTCGTCATGTTATTTTTTATGAAACCCAATTTCCATTTGCTAAATTGTGTAGTTACATGTCTAGTTCGTATAATATTTTGGATGATGAGATCTCACCGTATATTATCCACCATTTATCCGACATGTCCCATGACCCAAATATGCCAGCAGGCCCACTTCCTGTTGGCCCATATATGACCGATCCAGCGTTGTCTCGGCCAGCAGGCCCACTGCCTGCTGGCCAAAGTGGTCTCGACATTGTTCTCGTGTCTCGGCCCAGTCCCAGTATTAGTACTATTCTGGAGTCACGGCCCAATGCAAGTTTTGATCCAGATTCTGTTTCTCGACCCGTTGTTAGGCCAACAAGCCCATTGCCTGCTGGCCAGTCCACTGCCAACCCGATAATTACCCAAAAACCATCCAATTCTATCTTGATTCAAGGACCCGTTACTCGTAGCCAACGAGGTATTTTTAAACCAAAATGACTTTTCAATCTTAATTCTAATGTCATTAGATCTCTTCTACTACGTAACCCAGTGTCTGCACTTCATGACCCGAATTGGAAAATGGTCATGTATGACGAATATAATACTCTTATTGAAAATAAGACTTGGGAGTTGGTGCCCCGTCCGCATAGTGTTAATATTATTCGGTCTATGTGGCTCATAACAAAAATCCGAACGGTTATTTTGAGAGACATAAGACCCGTCTTGTAGGTGATGGTAAAACACAACAGGTTGGCATGGATTGTGGAGAGACATTTAGTCTGGTGGTCAAACCGACAACCATTCGCGTTGTGCTTAGTCTAGCTCTCTCGAAAGCATGGCTCATTCATCAGCTGTATGTGAAAAATGATTTCTTACACAGTGAACTTAAGGAGACAGTTTAGATGCATCAACCCTTGGGTTTTAAGGACTCCAAGTATCCCTACCATGTTTGTTTGCTGAGGAAGTCCTTGTATGAGCTTACGCAGGCCACACGGGTGTGGTATAAGAGGTTTGTAGATTATGTGTCCACTACTGGGTTTTCTCACAACAGGTCTGATCATTCTTTATTCATCTATCGTCGTGGTACTTCTCTAGCATACATGTCACGCCCTTTTTCGACCGCAACATATTTAACTCCTTCTTAGAAATGTTTAGTAAATAAAAATAAAAAATATGCTAAAAGGTGCTAAAAGAGTGTAAAGAGTGTTAAAGGGTTCACGGAGTCGCCACCTAATTAGTTTGGGTGAATTAGGACACCTAAATATCAACTAGGTAAAGTCAACACTAACTCCATTTAATGGTCTGATGAACTATGTGAGATTCTGGGCAAGACTTCTTTATTAATCTAGAGGGAAGGGGTTAGACATCCTCTAAGATCCGCTAACTTGTGGTTGTCCGTTCAAACCTAGGTTATTATTATGTAAAGAAAATGCATGTTTAAAATAGGCCTAGCATGTAAAAGGTCTAATTTTGCAAGTGCTAATAAGAGTACGAAAAATAAATTTTCCTATATGAATGCTAATAAGAAAGTTTTTCTTGTGTTAGGAAATCGGTAGAAAATAATACTTCAACTACGTGAAGAGTTATGCAAGCGAAAATTATTAGGTTGTTTAATGTAACTTAAGCAATGTATGGCAAAATTTAACTTAAGGAGGAAGTAAATCTCTAATGTCAAACTACTTACTAATCTGATGATTCAAGGTCTAACTATTCTAAGTGTTATGCTAATTAATGTAACGTTAAACAATTAATTTACAACAAATAATGGGGGCGGGATATGAATCTAATAATAGACTCAAGGGATGGCGATGCTATTCGCCAGTTGCTTGGAATTTCTGACGAGGATAGAGAGATGCAGTAGATGTAGATGCGAGTCTTCAACTGATAAGAGGCGTGATGAGTCTCGTATTGATACTCTTCATTTGTTGTAGCTCGTGATGAGTCTCGCCATGAGGCTCTTCATTCGGCTCCGATGCATTTCATGTAAAAAATATAAGAAAAGATAAGGATTAGTACATGTCCATAATTTAACAACCCAGCAGATAAGTATTTGGCAAAAATCAACTCATAGGAATTATGCTTACCGTAATTGAGCAACCGAGATCGGTACATAGCAAATGTAACGAGAAACAGACAAAATGGGCTTAAACAGAAATTCATAGGCCCAAACAAGTAGTGTAGTGGCGAGAATGCAAGCTTATGAATCTTGACCAAACTATTATGATTATGTGTAGGCTACATGATAATTTATACTATGTGGGCTGGGCCAAACGACATATCCAAAACATGAATATTACAAAGACATATCCAAGCATACATTTAGTCTACCTAAACTGGGCAGGCATACTAGTTAATTAGAATAAATGCACTGATTCAGATTCAAATTCAGAACGAGCCTACAATATCGATGCACCTGACAGACAGTACATGGCCTCAACAGACCCAAATACTGAGTATTTCATATCCAGAGATGTGCAAACCCAGGTTCAGGCTTTTAGACATGCAAAGTGTGATATATACAGAGATATTCAGAGTTAGGACAAAGTCAAACTTATCATTTGCAAACAGTGGAAGAAACCTAACTGTAACTGTGAGACCTCAAGATGAATAGGTTCATCGGACCTAGCATTTCTAGACTCAATATGGACATCACAGTGGACTAAAGGGCTACTGAGTCCTGGACACAGTGCTAAAGCAGTCTTATGAGAACTAATTATATCATCGTAAAACTAGCAGAAGGGCAGCAAAACTAATGCAATATTTAAGACCATTTTCTATTAGACTTGGCATAGGAATACATGTACATCTATTAAAGCAGAGTGTAGATTGAATTACTTTTCTAGCATGCAACAAATGTATGAGATTAACATTAGGGCCATAAAACAGTAAGGGTACATTCAAACCTAGACAAGTGACCTATCCCCAATAAAACATCAGTCAACTACTGTTTTGACTCACTTGTCGCCCTAGGTAAGCTTTTAAACAAATCTTAGAAAACTTTTGGGAATTCAAACATGTATAACATGGCATTTCCAGATTGTCTATCCAGTTATCATCTGACTACTTGCCTTTACAGCCAATTTAGATAGATTTCAGTGACATAGAGTGTGTTACATGGATTAATGCTAACTAGACATAGAAGGGGCAACTTAGAGAAAACAGATATTCATAGCTCCAATTATCCAGGTTCTTTTATGAGTACGAATAGGCTATTTCCAGATTGGTATCATAACATGTAAAGGGTTGTTTTGCTATGCAGCAGGAATATGGCTTTACGATGAACACATACGAATCATGTACTTCATCCATCATATCGTCATCCCTCAACCGGGTGCATAAATAATGATCTGAGGACCCCTAGAACATCCTTACTGAGAATGGCTAGCAAACAGGGCGCACATATAAAAGAAACAACATATGAGAAACACAACCAGGTCTTTAACAACATGTTGTCGCATCTCAATCACACAGTTATAACTAAGCAGATTATATACTAATCTGATTGGTTCGGACGACAGGTAACATCCATCAAATATGCTTCATAAAATAACTTGACATGTGTAAATAACCATTAAATTATACCCAACACATTTAATAAGCACATCATCAACATATAAATCACAAAGTATAAAACGTATGGAGAATCGAAGGGCGATGAGTTTACCTTCTCCGGACAGCGAACCGAGGTAGCGTATCAAGTCGTCGATTCACTCGGAGAATGCGATTACAAAGGGCTGAGGTTTCGATTATTGATGTTTAGACTACTGTTTCTTCAATATCTACCGAGGTTGAAGGCTGCTAAATGCATGTGTAAGAATAGGTTTCGATTATTGCTGTTTGAAGATGCAAATCGATGCACATTCCTTTTTTGGATGCTCAAGACTGCCCCCTTTGCTGTGTAAATCGTTTTATTTATAGTCATCATTTAGGATTTTAATTTATGGAAAATCTTTTAGTACTGATTTGGTACGATTTTAGTGCCATTTGGGTATTGATTTGGTTCAATTTTATGGTAAGAATAGGGGTGTCGATTTATAGTGATATGGTAGTTGATTCATGAGGATCTTGGGAGGGATTTTAGGGATGGAAATTTGGTTTGGTTATGGCAAGTTGACGAAGCAGAGGGGTTTAGGGTTCGTTTGTTAGATCTTTTTTTAGGTTTGTTTTTAGGCGATGGGGATGAAGTAAAGGTTTGCTCCGCTGAGGTTTGGGCCGCGTGTTGAATAAAAGAAAAGGGTATTGGGCTAGTTAGTTGGGTAGATTTTAGGTATTAATTTTAATTGTTTATTAAATGAGGTTTAAGTTATTATTAAATTATTTTAAATGACTTTAGGTGCTTTATTAGTTTTAGTTTGGGTTTAAATTATAAAGAATCGTTTTAAAATTATAGATGCGGACGTGCTATTTAATTAGTGCTTACTGTTTTTATAATGCGATGTCGTTATTAAAATCTTATTTATTATGCATAGTTTATCATTATTTAAAATTATTATGCGGTGTTAAGTTAATTTGATGGGGGTTTAAATTACAAATAATAATTATGAAATTGCTTTGGGTATTAATAAATGCGGATGCGATATTTAAGGATGCTTAGGGCATTTATAGTAATGTGGTGCCATTATTAAATTGTTCATTTATGCATATATTAATGTTTTATTGTTGCATTTTATTATTAAAATTATTTTGAAAAATTAGTGTAATTTTATAGTTAATGATTGGACGAGAGAGTCAAAATTGGGTGTCAACAATACATTCCGTTATATGTGGATGATATAATTTTGACTGCCTCCTCTGATAATTTGCTCAAGTCTATCATGTCATTTCTCAGTTCAGAATTTGCTATGAAAGACTTGGGATCCTTGAGTTATTTTTTGGGTATAGATGTCACTCGTCATGCAGGTGGTCTATTTTTATCACAAAAGAAGTATGCAACTGAGATTATTGAGAGAGTTGCATGTCATATTGTAAGTCATCTTCTACTCTGGTGGATACCAACCCGAAGATGAGTGCTACTTCTAACACAACATATGAGGATCCCACCCACTATAGTAGTCTTTCGGGGGCTATTCAGTATCTTACTTTTACGAGACTAGATATTACTTATGCAGTATAACATGTGTGTTTATTTATGCATGATCTGTGGATTGAGCACATGAATGTGCTCAAACGCATTGTACGATACATACATGGCACACTTGATTATGGATTGCATGTATATGACTGATGCTGATTGGGGTGGATGTCCATATACCAGACGTTCAAAATCTGGTTATTGTATGTTTCTTGGGGATAACTTGGTCACTTGGTCGACAAAACGCTAGGCTACTTTATCGCGATCCAGTGCGGAGGTTGAGTTTCGAGGGATAGCCAACGTGGTGTCTGAGTCATGTTGGCTGCGTAATATTCTATTAGTGCTACACTTTCCTATTTAGAAAGCTACATTGGTCTAATGTGATAATATTAGTGTAGTCTATCTCTCTGGACGGTCCAACATCAGCACACAAAACATATCGAGGTGGATATACACTTTGTTCGAGAAAAGGTAGATCATGGATAAGTATGTGTCCTCCATGTCCCTTCGCGATAGCAAATTGCAGACATCTTTACTAAGGATCTTCCTTGGTTCTATTTGAAGATTTTAGGGATAGTCTCAGCGTATGACAACCGCCTGTTATGACTGCGGGGGTGTGAAAGACCGATATACACAGCCTTAATACTGTGTATATCATGGTCCAAATTTGTCTTTATAAATTGTAGAATTATTGTACAATTGTAATTATGATATTAGTCTTGTATTAGGAAAAACTATTAGAATTAGAGTAGGAAAAGATAGAGTTATTTTTTCATATTTAGAAATTATGTATTTGTATGTATACCACTCTTTATTAATTAAAAATAATGATGAGATTATTTCTTTCACTTTTTTCCCACAAAAGTTGGAGACTTAAATCGTTATTGAAATTTAGAACATTATAAAAGGTTTTAATTATAATTTGGAGGAATGGAATGCCAATCATATTTTTACCAAAGTTTATTTTGGAAGAGTGTCAATCATATTTTTCCAAAGTCAGAGATTACTTTTCTAGAACATATCTCTTTTTTTTTTTTGAAAGAATCCGCATTCGCCACTTTTCGAAATGAAGACAGCAGAACCCCTCCGACGCAATACCGCAAACCACGCCGGCCGTTAACTACACTTAAGCCCAGCTACATGCGCCAACCAAGATTTATGCAGGATCGAACTCGCGACCATTCCGCGCTTCATCACATAATTAATCTCTGCCACTTGCGGGTATTCTAGAACATATCTCTTAATCCACAGTAGGCTGCTTAATTAGATTATTTAAATCTAGATCTTTAATATCCGTAACTCTTGCTGTAAATTCAGCTTAAGCAAGTCCCAGTTTATAGACTCTGCTTACAAAAAAAAAAGGTCACCAATCTTCTCTGTAGTCTGTTCAGACTTCAGACACATAAAAGCAGAGCAGACAGCTCAACAACAACTTGTAAGCCCATTTCAGCATCTTCTAATATCTTCATTTTAGATTACTCTAAACTCTAAAGTGAAAAAAAAGAAAAGGAAAAGGAACTATACAGTAGAGTTTCCATTAAAAGAAAAGAAAAGTAACTTAGTCTGTTAGATCTGTTATCTCATTTGCATTTTCTTGTTTTAGTGTTACAGGTAGAGAAATAGAGCAAGGGAGAGTTGAAGATGAGGAACTTGTTGTGGTGGTGTTTAATGGTGGTGCAAATGTTATTCCTATTGGATTTTTCCAATGGCGAGAGCCCATATAGATTCTATAACTGGAATATTACTTATGGTGATATCTATCCTCTTGGTGTCAAGCAACAGGTACCTTTTTTTTGCATATTATTTTTAGGATAGTAACTGTTAATGTTTGTGCCATGTGACCAATGTGCAGAAATGCAAAGTAACCCGGTGTATAATAGACTTTTGTGGTCAGATATTATCCTGGAGCTAGTGCGCATAGCAGGAGGAGCTGGTAGCTTAGTGCACCGGGCGTGTTTTTTTTTTTACTTTCAATATTCTTTTAATCTTTTTTATGTTTTGAATGACTACTTTCATTTGCTCTCTTTTTTTTCCTCCTATTTTTTGGTTGTCAAAATCAAGAAGTGCTTTGGATTTACAAATATGTGCATTTGTTTTTGTAAACATTATATTATAGAAACAATTGTATTCCTACCCATAATTAGAATATTTCCATATATTGTGTAAATATAATTATGATAAGACTAAGATTTCTCTTTTGTATAGGCTTAGGATTCCTATTGTATAAGAGATGAATATTGTACTCTATATATACTTTGATATTATTGAGAAGACTCCCTAAGGGAGATTAATATCATCTTACATGGTATCAAGAACCTAACACAAAATCCTAAATTTTTTCTTTGTGTGAGCCGCCGCCGCCGACCAGCCCCCCGGGCAGTTCCGTCGCGGTTCCTCCCCCCTTCTCCTCCCGAAATTCTTGATTTTTCTTTTTCTTTTCTCTGTTCTCTAAATGGATACTCAGAATTACGCTTCTGATTCTGACGCATCTACCTCCACAAATCTCACCACCACGTCGTCATCCTCTTTTCATTCCGCCCTCACTGTTACCAATATCAAGAATTATATTCTCATTCTTCTTGATTAAGAAAACAGTCAGTATTCACCTTGGGTTGAACTGTTCCATAATCATGCAAAACAGTCAGCCCCTTCTTCTCCATATCCAACAAATCACTCCGTCTTGGAGCCTCCCACCATCCCCACTCACCAAATGGAAAAACGTGCAAAACATGGAATCTTCAAACCCAAAGTCCAATTTAACTTGTCTGCCCAAACCATTCCACCAATTCCCAAGAACCTTATATTGGCTAAACAAGATCCTAATTGGAATGCGGCTATGTCTGAGGAATTCAATGTTTTAACTAAACATCACACATGGGATCTAGTACCTAGACCTGAGGTGGCGAATGTGATTCGTTGTCTGTGGCTATTTCGTCACAAATTCAGAGACAGTGGAGATCTTAAGAGGTATAAGACACGACTTGTGGCTAATGGCACAAATCAGCAGGAGGGTATTGATTGTGGTGAGACCTTCAGCCCGGTTGTCAAACTGGCTACCATCCGCACAATTTTGAGCATTGCCATGGACAAACACTGGCCGATCCATCAGCTTGATGTGAAGAATGCATTCTTACATGGAGATCTGAGAGAAACAGTCTACATGCATCGCCCGCCGTGGTTCACCCATCCAAAGCTTTCACTATGCGCTGCCTCAGTAAGTCACTATATGGCTCAAACAGCCCCCGCGTGGTATGATCGCTTTGCCAGGTATATCTTGCAGATTGAGTTTGTATGCAGCAAGAGTGATACATCACTCTTCATTTTTCATCGAGGTAGTAGTACTGCTTACTTATTACTTTACGTGGATGATATTGTTCTTACTGCCTCCTCCGATGGATTGAAAAATGAGATTATTACCTTGCTTAAGTCCGAATTTGCAATGACTGATTTGGGGAAGTTCGAAGCATTGGGGATATCGTGACTGTGTCCACAATCACATGCCTCGTGTCGTAAGTACGCAGAGAGATCGTGTCGAGGCTAAGATGGCGAGTGCGGTTTCACCTACTCCAGTTGATTCGAAATCTAAGCTCAGTGCCATGGATGGTGCTCCAGTCTCTGATCCTACTCTGTATAGGAGCCTTGCAGGTGCACTCCAATATCTCAACTTCACCAGGCCAGGCATAGCTTATGTTGTTCAGCAGATGTGCTTATTCATGCATGCCCCCAGAGAGTCTCATTTCACTGCTCTTAAGCGTATCATTCGATACATTAAGGGCACTCTTGATTATGGTTTTCACCTATACCACTCTGCACCAAACAAGTTGCTTTCATATACGGATGCAGATTGGGTAGGGTGAACGGACACGCGACGCTCCACCTCCGGCTTTTGTGTTTTTTTAGGGGATAATTTGATTTCTTGATCTGCCAAGAGACAGACTACCCTATCTCGCTCTAGTGCCGAGACTGAGTACAGAGGCATTGCAAATGTAGTAGTTGAGATTTGTTGCCTCAGAAATTTACTGTTAGAACTTCAGTGTCCTTTGCGTCAGGCATCAATTGTGTACTGTGATAACATCTCTGCCATCTATATGTCCCATAATCCGGCTCAACATCAGCGAACCAAGCACATTGAGATAGACCTACACTTTGTTCGTGAGAAAGTTACACTAGGCCATATCAGAGTGTTACATGTTTCATCATCCTATCAGTATGCTTGGTAGTCGATGAAGCTACTGCTAAGGCTATGAATAGGTCAGTATATCATTCTCTTAGGACATGACTCAGGGACAGAGCAAATGCAGATATATTTACAAAAGGACTTTCCAGACAGTTATTTCTTGACTTCAGATCCAGTCTCAGAGTCCGGTCTCCTCCCGCTCCGATTGAGGGGGGTGTAAACATGTATATTATAGAAACAATTGTATCCCTACCCATAATTAGAATATTTCCATATATTGTGTAAATATAATTATGGTAAGACTAGGATTCCTATTGTATAAGGGATGAATATTGTACTCTATATATACTTTGATATTAATGAGAAGACTCCCTAAAAGAGATTAATATCATCTTACGGTTTTTACTCTTATGTGTGGAGATTTCTGTGTATTTCAGGGGATTTTGATAAATGGGCAGTTCCCAGGACCTCCAATTGAAAGTGTTACCAATGACAACGTGATTGTCAATGTTTTTAACAGTCTGGATGAACCTTTTCTCTTGTCCTGGTGAGATTCGAATGAGCATTTTACTTTTGTGTGAACTGCTTTTATATGTGTATTTGGTAACTTTAGCCTGGAATCTTTTTAAGTTACATGTAGAAAACCAGGACAATAATGTGCTATAGCAGTGTCTGAGTTGTTTTAATGTTGCTGTAATATTAGATATGTTGATCTTGTTATATCACGCTCCCTCCGTCCCTATATATCTGACACCGTTAGACACAACACAAAGTTTAAGAAGAAAGAAGACTTTTGAAATTTGTGGTCTGAAACAAATCTTAGATACTTGTTTGGCTATAAATTATTTCATTTAAGGGTAAAAGAGAAATTAAAGTTAAGTTGTTTCTAATTATAGAAATATAACATTCTTTTCGGTACGAGCTAAAAAGGAAAGTGTACCACATAAATTGGGACATAAGGAGTATTATATTGTTGTGTCGACCAATTTTGAGTTTTCTGCATAGGATATTTTAATCATGAAGAAATGGCTTTCACTTTCAGAAATAACAACTAGATCTGGAACTCCTTAAAGTTATTCATATGCAGATGAAAGTCTTGAATAACATATTCATCATTCTCTAAGCAATTTGGAACTGTTTGATTGTTTTATCACTTTGTATTTAAGCCTTATTATATATTTCATGTTTGTCATCTGCTTGGATATATATTGAATAAAACCTCAATAAACACCTGAAGTTCCAGCATATATAGCTAATAAAAATACGAAAAAAATGACCATTGGGCAGGAATGGAATTCAACAGAGGAGAAACTCATGGCAAGACGGAGTTTATGGGACTAACTGTCCGATCCCACCAGGCCAGAATTTCACATATATCCTACAAGTTAAGGACCAGATTGGCAGTTTCTTCTATTTCCCCTCACTCGCTATGCACAAAGCTGCTGGAGGTTATGGTGGGATTAAAATAGATAGCCGTCCGTTGATTCCTGTTCCTTTTCCTTCACCTGCTGGAGAATACACCATATTGGTTGGTGACTGGTTCAAGCAAAATCACACTGTGAGTAGCGTATCAAAATCAATTCTTAAGACATTTTATGGTTTCGTCGACTAATTCTGAATCTTATTGCAAATATCACAGGATCTTAAGGCGATTCTAGATGGAGGAAATGATCTTCCCTTCCCTGATGGCCTTCTAATGAACGGTCGTGGATCAAATGGTTTAACTTTCACAGTCGATCAAGGTGATCAATCTATTTATTGCAGCAACTCTTACAAAGTTAAAACTGCATTTCTTGCTTTTATGTTGTACAGAATTCTCCCCATAAATTTTCTTTGGGCTTTTTTCAACTTTGGCCCATCGGGCGAAAGTAATTACGGGCACTAGCCAACATATACAAAATCTATACACTGATTATGTATATTATATGTATATCATATGTATATTTATATTTGATATACTAAACATATACATTTTCCGGCTATTATTTTTTGAGCGGTCTAAAATGATAATTATTCCATTTTCTTTCTTCTTTCCAGGCAGGACTTACAGATTCAGGATTTCAAATGTTGGCCTCACAACAGCAATAAATTTTAGAATTCAGGGGCACAAGATGGTGTTAGTTGAAGCGGAAGGGACTCACACCTTGCAGAACACTTATGAGTCACTTGATATCCATTTGGGTCAGTCCTATTCTGTATTGGTCACAATGGACCAACCGGGGCAGGACTATTACATTGTCACCTCAACACGGTTCACTTCACCAGTACTAACAACAACAACAATTCTTCACTACAGCAACTCAGCAGGAAGTGTTTCTGGTCCTGCCCCAGGTGGCCCAACAATTGAGATTGATTGGTCTCTCAATCAAGCGCGATCTATTAGGTAGACTGTGAATCTTTTTGGTGAAATGGAAACCAGGAACTGCCTGCATTCTTGTTCGTTTTTGGGATTTTTTTTTAACCCGATTACGGGCGCTAGCCAAAATATACAGAAAATATGCACTGATATATGTATATTACGTGTATGATATTGTATACAATATGTCTATTATATCCATATTTATACTTTAATATACAAAATCTATTCATTTGTTGGCTATTGTTCTTTGATCGGTCCAAAAATGTTACTTTTCCCTTAATTATAAGCCACTTTTGAGTGCAGGCAAAATTTGACAGCAAGTGGTCCAAGGCCTAATCCGCAAGGTTCTTATCACTATGGATTGGTTAACACCACGCGGACTATTAGACTGACAAGTTCTGCTCCAATGATCAATGGTAAACAGAGGTTTGCAGTCAACAGTGTGTCGTTCATTCCAGCAGACACACCGCTCAAACTAGCAGACTACTTCAAGATTCCAGGGGTCTTCAACCTTGGTAGCATCTCAGACAACCCCAGTGGAGGTGGTGGTTACCTCCAAACCTCTGTCATGGCTGCTGATTTCAGAGCCTACGTCGAAGTTGTGTTCGAGAATCCAGAAGATATTGTCCAGTCATGGCACATTGATGGTCATATTTTCTTTGTTGTCGGGTAAGTTTGTTAAACTTCAACTAATAAGGAAAAGAAATGAAACTAAAACGGACAAAACTGTTGAAGTAATGCCTGATGAAGGTTCATATACAATTCCATCAGGTCGCCTAAATGAACTGTCCATGAAAAGTGAGATTAGTAACATGAAAAATAAGGCAGTTAACCTGTACATCCTATGCCTTTAGTTTGTTAACTCTGACTGGATGAACAGGATGGATGGTGGGCAATGGTCGCCAGCAAGCAGATTGAACTACAACTTGAGAGATGGAATTTCGCGTTGTACTATTCAGGTAGTATTTCCCAACTAAACTTTTCAAGTCCAAGATTGACAAAGTTCATCAGCTTCCTTATATGTTGTGTTTTAACATTGCTTTTCCTTAAAATGTGGTGATCAACAGGTTTATCCAAGGTCATGGACAGCACTATACATGCCATTGGACAATGTGGGAATGTGGAACATCAGATCAGAGAACTGGGCTCGCCAGTACTTAGGCCAGCAATTCTACCTTCGCGTTTATTCACCTGCGAATTCATGGAGAGATGAGTATCCTATTCCAAAAGGTGCTCTTCTCTGTGGCCGTGCATCGGGTCGCAGGACTCGCCCACTCTAATTAAGGAACGAGCCATCAGCTTTAGCCAGTCACGAAAGGGTGACTGATCCTATTTGTTAGTATGATGAGAGCTGTGACAAACAATTCTAAAGGGGAAGTAGCAGAAGCTGCTCTTCTTGAGCACTTCTCTTTTTCTTGCTTACCAATTTAGAATGTTCTCTCATTTCATTTTGAGGATTACTTTTCAGATTCTTGGTTGCAGCATGAGAAGAAATGTAATCTGTATTCATTAAGTTCATTTTGTAAAACTCAATTCATGAAGTGATTCCAATATTCATCCATTCTTGATTATCCATTTCCATGCTTCATACTGGCACGGCATAATTAGTCCATAATAAATATCTGACTCTGCCATGTATTAGCTCTATCCATTTTAGCTCAACTCATGTCAGTCCATCTAAAAATTAGTCTGATATTTATCCCAAACTGACCTCAAATTGACCTGCCCAAATGCAGCTCAACTCGCCCTTTTGACACCCCTACTTCAAAGTAGTGCTGCTCCGCTCGATTATCTCTAGTTTGATATACGACTGAATTAATCTTTCATTATTGTGATGAAACAAAAGGATGTGGTGAAGCGGATGGGGCTGCTCCTCCCTTAGCCAGATGTCTCGGGTTCGATTCCTGGGTATGAAAAAATAATTGGTAGGGAGCGCTTCCCCCCGAATGAGGCTCTACGCGACGCGAATTCGGATATAGTCGGTGCTCCATTGTGGGTACCGTACATCGGGTGGAAAATAAAAAAATCGCTAAAAGGCAATAATACAATAACAAAATTAGAATTTCTTTTGTTTTAGTTACTGATACAAGAGCTTTCATTTCTGACTTTTAGAAATGAAATACTATTACTTTTGAGATGGAGGCTCGCTTCTGGTGTCCTGTGTGATAAGAGGTGCCACAAAGACATAAAAGAAAAGTTTTACATAGTAGTGGTTAGACCGGCTCTATGGTATGGGGCAGAGTGTTGGCCAATCAAGAACTCTCATGTCCAGAAGATGAAAGTTGCGGAAATAATGATGTTGAGATGGATGTGTGGGCTAACTAGGAGAGATATGGTCAGGAACGAAGAGATTCGGGACAGGGTGGGAGTGGCCTCCGTGACAGACAAGATGTGGGAGGCGAGACTGAGATGATTTGGACATGTCTAGAAGAGAGACACATACACTCCAATGAGGAGCTGTGAGAGGTTGGCGATGAAGGGTTGGAAGAGAGGTAGAGGTCGACCGAAGAAGTATTGGTGAGAGGTGATGAGGCAGGATATAGCAAGTCTGCAATTTACCGAGGACATGAACCATAGATAGGAGGGTGTGGAGGTTGATGATTAGGGTAGAAGTCTAGTGATAGGAGTAGTATTATCTTACTTTCTTGTTGGATAAGTATTATTTTCGTCATTCTCTTGTATTTTTATTACAGTATTCACATATTTCTTATCCTTAATTTTCTGTTACTACTTGTTGTCTCTTCTGTTTTAATTTTCTTGCTATCCGGATTTTGTTTCTGCTTTACTTGAGACGGAAGTCTATCAGAAACAATCTCTACCTGTCAAGATAGATGTAAGTTTTGCGTACACTCTATCTCCCCATACCCCACTCATAGAATTACACTGAGTATGTTGTTGTTTTCATTTTAATTTCATCTCTTCATTTTAATATACTCGTCCGTTTCAATTTATGTTAATTTATTTTATTTTGAACCAATTTAAATAAGAATAACTCCTTTCTTAATTTAAAAATAATTTAATTTAAAGTTTTTATTTTACCCTCAATAAGTTTTTATAATTATAAATATTATGACATATTTAAAATCGTAAAATATAGAAATGGTGTAGACACACAAATGATAGATATAGATATAAATTTCGAGTTAATAAAGTCGGCAGGTTTAGTGAAGTGAGGGAAGCAATAAGCATAGTAAGAGAGGTGTTCGTAGGAAAGGGTGACACCTTGAATTACAGCGTACGCTACTCAAACTTCTATGCAGATCTTAGACCAATAATCAATCATCAACCATAATTTTCCTGACACCGACACTATGCTATTCGCATCTAAGCAAAAAAGAGACCAAATAAAGCATATAGTAAAGCAAATATTTCTTTTATAAGAAAAAAGTAAAGTAGGGAGCGGGCTTTCTTCATACTTCGTTCTTAAGACAACTACTCTTCAAAGTAGAGTCTCTTCACTGAGTGCAGATTATTACACAAATATGGAAAAAGGGTGGAACTCTTGGTTTCCTTTAATGGCGGTGGTGATGATGTTTCTTCATGTAAATGTCATCAATGGGGAAGACCCTTATAGGTTCTACACTTGGAATGTTACATATGGTGATATTTACCCTCTTGGTGTCAAACAACAAGTACCAAAGATTTAACTTTATCTTAGTAAAGTTGTTTGTTTAACTTTCTTCTCCTACAGAAGAATTTTGGTGCTGGTACTAACAGCTTTATATATATATATATATATATATATATATATATATATATTGTGTTTGAAAATGGCAGGGGATATTAATAAGTGGGCAATTTCCAGGACCGAGTATTGAGTGTGTGACCAATGACAACTTGATTATCAATGTGTTCAACAGTTTGGATGAGCCTTTTCTCATTTCTTGGTAATTACTCTTCTTTGGTGTTCCTATATATTTTTTCCATTATGATTTTGCTGATTGATTTGTTTACCCTTTCTTATTATAGTATGAAATTTAGGTTTTTTCTCTTTTGGTAGTAATAATTACTTTGTGTTGAGGGCTGCACTTTTATGTATACAACATTGTGTTGTCTTTATGTATAATATTATTGGCTCTGTAAATGGAGGTCTCTTCTTCTGTAAATTCTTGGAAACAATATGTAAATGGAGGTCTTTCTTTTTTTATATATAAATTTTTAAATTGTCAAAGGATATGCTATCTTATGTCCTGTGTACCCTCTTTAAGTTGATTAATATTTACAGATAAGCTTGTCTAGAAAATGATTTCTGCATCTTCATTAATTTGAACAAAGATTTCCTAATTGGCTATCTATTTCACTTGTAAATGGGATATCATTATATTATGAGAGTATAAGGTGATAGCTATTTGTTGAGGATATGTTTTAGACTTGTTAAAGAACTTCTAATATTATACTATGTATATAATATAGTACCATGATCCCATAGTTTTCCACCATATTGGTCTGATAGTATGTGCTATCAATTTTTCCTGTTGAATTAACATTCATGGAATGATGCCAATTCAGGAATGGCGTCGAGCAGAGGAGAAATTCATGGCAAGATGGAGTCTACGGTACTAATTGTCCCATTCCACCAGGCAGTAACTTCACTTATGTTCTCCAAGTCAAAGATCAGATTGGTAGTTTCTACTACTTCCCTTCCCTTGCTTTCCACAAAGCAGCAGGAGGATTCGGTAGCATAAATATCGCCAGCCGCCCCAGGATTCCAGTTCCTTTTCCTCCTCCTGCTGGAGAGTTCTCCGTACTGACTGGAGATTGGTTCAAACAAAACCACAGTGTGAGCCTATGCACTTCCAATATCTACATCATATCATTAAGTTTAGTCTCTGAGGGAATTCATTTTCTGATAATCATTGTGCTTATTTGCAATTTATAGGACCTCAAAGCAATCTTGGACAGTGGGCGTGATCTTCCCTTTCCTGACGGGCTTCTTATAAATGGACGCGGATCAAATGGTTATACGTTCACCCTGGATCAAGGTCACCCTTTAAGTCCTGTCAATTCTTTTTGGCTGTGTACTTCTCTTTCTGTTAATTTGATATATATATATATTATATATATATCCTTTTTTGGGGGGGGCTTCGTTTATTTTTGGTCTGTCGGCCGAAATGAATTGTGGGCACTAGCCAAATAATACGAAACCTGTACACTGATTATGCATATTATATGTATATAATATGTATATTTTATATGATAATGTATATTATATGTATATTTTGCGTATACAATATATATATTATTTGTATATTTATACTTAATATACAAAACCTATACATTTGTTGGCTATTATTCTTTTGAGTGGTCTAAAATGTAATTATCCCCTTTTTATCGGGTTCCAGGCAAGACTTATAGATTCAGGATATCAAATGTGGGGCTCACGACTTCCGTAAATTTCAGAATCCAGGGGCATAAGATGATGGTAGTTGAAGTAGAAGGGACTCACACTGTGCAAAATACATATGATTCCCTAGATATCCATTTGGGACAGTCCTACTCTGTATTGTTAACAACAGATCAATCTGCACATGATTACTATATAGTTGTCTCGACTCGTTTCACATCCCAGATTCTCACAGCTACGTCTACTCTTCGTTATAGTAACTCAGCAGGAAGTGTTTTTGGTCCTCCTCCCGGTGGACCAACAACCGAAATCGATTGGTCTCTCAATCAGGCCCGATCTCTCAGGTGAGTCTCTCTTTACTTGATATCAATGATAGCAACGTAGGGATAATTGCATTTTGGACAGCCCAAAGGAATAATAGCTAACAAATCTATATGGTTTGTATATACGTATACATATACATTTCATATACATGTTGTATACAAAATATACATATAATATACATAATCAGTTTATAGGTCTTGTTTATTTTGGCTGGTGGTGCCAGTAATTTATTTGGGCTGACGGGCCAAAAGTGAAAAAATACTCATCTTGCTGCAAAGTACTAAATAAGCTTCCATTTTGAATTGCTAGATGAACAAAGTTCCTAACTCATTAGGACATGTAAACTGCTGTTTTGTTCCATTAGTTCCCAATCATATACTATGCAAACTTTTGGTTTCCTTGGTTGTTTAATGCCTCAAGTCATAGTAAGAGATATTTTACTGCTTGTATGATAACAGGCGTAATCTATCAGCTAGTGGACCGAGACCCAACCCACAGGGTTCCTACCACTATGGATTGATCAACACCACGCGCACAATTAGGCTCGCGAACTCAGCTCCAATCATCAATGGGAAGCAAAGATATGCTATCAACAGTGTGTCATTTATTCCAGCAGATACTCCTCTTAAACTTGCTGATCACTTCAATATTCCCGGGGTCGTTTCCCTTGGAAGCATTCCAGATAGCCCTACCGGTGGTGGTGCTTACCTTCAGACATCCGTTATGGCTGCTGATTTTCGAGCTTATACTGAAGTTATTTTCGAGAATTTAGAAGACAGTGTGCAGTCTTATCACATTGATGGACACCATTTTTTCGTTGTAGGGTGAGTTTCTAAAGTTTCAAGATTCTAGCCTTTGACAATCTCAAATTGCTGAATAAAAAAAGCTATTCCAATTTAAAAATTAATGTCAAATTCTTCATAACAGGATGGGTGGAGGAGAGTGGACTCCTGCAAGCAGATTAACATACAATTTAAGAGACACGATTTCACGTTCAACTGTTCAGGTAACTTACACTAACTTCAAATTCATATATCTTGTGGACTTATTGCTGAATGTGAACACTCAGTTTGCTTGCAAAAGTTTGTTCGGAACAAATCAGTTTCCCGCGGCCTCTCGAACTTTACCCCGAGTTCTCCCTTTGGTATTCGAGCCCAATTCTATCGAGGGTAGAGAGGCCCAATGGACTCCGCATATACTAGGCCCAATAAACATTCAACCACTTTTAATGCCCCACTTGGTTACAAGTAGAAGCGAATTCAAGATTTAAACTTTATGGGCTCAACCCATTGTATTTTAAAAGTTATTTATTCATGTCTACTATTTATTACAATATAAATTTATGCTCCGCGTCGAAATTAGGGGTTCTGTTGAACCCTCACCTTCAATGCTATATACGCCCCTGGTTACAAGCCCATGTTACCTGATCCGACTTTGAGGAAGACAATATTTGATGCCTTTTTTTTTTATTATCTATTATTGATAGGTGTACCCAAAGTCTTGGAGTGCACTTTACATGCCCTTAGACAATGTGGGAATGTGGAATATAAGGTCTCAAAACTGGGCTCGCCAATATTTAGGACAACAGTTTTATCTGCGAGTTTATTCGCCAGCAAATTCGTGGAGAGATGAATTGTCAATTCCCAGCAATGCCCTTCGTTGTGGAAGAGCAGCAAACAGATGAACTCTGCAGAACTGTTACATGAACGGTTGCTAGTATTACATTTAAATATAGGGCCTTTCTGCATATAATAATGCAGTTAGACTCTGTTTCTCTTTTATATTTATTGTTTTGGGTTTAAGTAGTTGTTACTAATGTGCTCATTGAAATAATAATCCAATTCTTGATTTTATTCACTTATCTTTGGTTTCATGTCATTTTACCTTTCACACTTAAATTGGATATTTTTTTTTGTTTTCAATTGTTTGGTTGGAGCCTGAAAATAGTTTTACTTGCTCCTTCCCAAAAAAATGACGGGGTTGAGCAAAATTTTGAGTATGAATTCTGAACAGTAAAAAAATCAGCTTATTGAGTTCTTTCGTGTATATAGACATTATTTCATCTCTTATGAATTCTGAACAGTAAAAAAATCAGCTTATTGAGTTCTTTCGTGTATATAGACATTATTTCATCTCTACCTCATAATTAGAATATATTTCATATATTGTGTAAATATAATTATGTTAAGACTAGGATTCCTCTTTTTTATAGGCTTAGGATTCCTATTGTATAAGGAATGAATATTGTACTATATATATACTTTGATATTAATGAGAAAACTCCTCAAGAGAGATTAATATCATCTTACATGGTATCAAGAGCCTAAAACTAAAACCCTAGAATTTTTCTCTACAGCTGCCGTCGGCCCCCCTCCTCCTCGGGCATCTCGCCGCGGTGCTCCTCCCCTCCCCTCCCAAAATTCTTGGTTTTTCTTCTTCCTTCCTCTCTTCTCTAAATGGATACTCATGATTCTTCTAATAATTCTGACGCTTCTACCTCCACAAATCTCACCACCAAGTCGTCACCCTTTTTTCATCCCGCACTAACTGTTACAAACATCAAGTACCATATTCTCATCCTTCTTGATCAGGAAAACAATCAGTATTCTCCTTGGGTTGAACTGTTTCACAATTATGCATGTCTCTACAACGTGCTTGATCATATTGATGACACCATTCCGCTCCCTCCGGAGGTTGATGATTCTACCTGGCGGCGTCAAACAATGGATATATGGTAGTATTTCTCAGGATCTACTTCTTACTATCATGAAATCTGACTCCACAACCTGTGACTTGTGGAATCGTTTGGAGCAAAAAATTTCAGGACAATAAGCACACCCGTGCTGTGTATTTAGAGGAGCAATTTAACAATACACGTCTTGAAAACTTTTCCAATGTGACTGAGTACTGCAAACAGTTAAATCTCCTAACAGATCAACTTGCTGCTGTCGACTCGCCTGTTATTGACACCAAACTGGTGTTACAGTTGATTGTTGGTCTCCCTAAAGACGAATATGATACATTGGCCACCATGATTCAACAGGCGGATCCGTTACCCAGCTTTAACAAAGCTCGCTCGCAATTGTTGCTTGAAGAGACTCGACGTGCTAAGCAGGATGAGCACAATCATAAGTCGTTAGCTGTCGAAACACGTCCTCAAGATCCAACGCCGCCAGAAAACTCTCAACCGCAGCAGGGACGCGACGAAAAGGGCGACAAGGGCCGCGACAAAGGGGGTCGTGGTCGTGGAAAAGGTCGCGCATGCAGTAACCAGCAGAATAACAACAACAGGCCCACATAATCACCGCGCGCCACCGCACTCTGATAACGCCATGCGCGCCGCAGATCAACACCAAAGAACCCTACAACCAGTTCTCCCACCACGGTTTGTTGGCCCGCTCCAAATTTCTGAAGTTCGAACCGCAACAAGCCCACTTTATGCACGACCAGTTCCAGCAGCCATCATCCAACATGACGCCCACTGAGTTGGGTCAGGCCTTCAGCAGTCTCAACATGCAACAGCCTGACAACAACTGGTACATAGACTCCGGAGCCACTTCTCACCTCACCCGGTCTGCAGGTAATATTCCCAAACTATTTGGTTTAAAGAATTCTCAATTTGTGACAGTTGGTAGTGGCCACCGCATTCCAGTAAAGAGTTATGGTACATCCTACACACCACCTCCTAATCCATTCCCCCTTCAAAATACCCTATATGCCCCACATATGATTAAGAATCTAATCTCTATCCGTAAATTCACTCGTAATAATTCTGTCTGTGTTGATTTTGACCCTTTTGATTTCACTGTGAAGGATATTCATACGGGGACACCTCTTACGAGATGCAATAGCACGGTGGATATTTATCCATTCACTCCCACTTCCGCTGCCAGATCTAGCTCTCCCGTCTCTTTAGCGAAAATTTCTTCTTTAACATGACATAATAGGTTTGGTCATCCAGGATCCCCACTTTTTAATTTTCTTAGAGACAATAATCTCATTACTTGTAATGGGAAGCTTGCCCAAAACTGTGTTTCTTGTTCTTTAGGCAAACATACTCGTCTTCCGTTTAACTCATCTACTAGTGTTACTTTTGCACCTTTTGATATTATACATGCCGATTTATGGACATCACCTGTTGTTAGTTCTCTCGGTCATAAATACTATCTTATCCTACCTGATGATTTTTCTCACTTTGTTTGGTTGTATCCTCTCAAATTTAAATCGGAAGTGTTTGCCAAATTTCTTGAGTTTCGAACATTCATTCAAACACAGTTTGAAAAAGGTATAAAATCTTTTCAGTGCGATAATGGTCGTGAATTCAACAACTCTATGTTTCACCATTTTTGTACTAATAATGACATGGTTTTTCGCTTCTCCTGACCCCACACCTCTCCTCAAAACTGTAAAGTTGAAAGAATCATCCGCACCATTAACAATATGATTCGCACTCTATTGATTCATGCCTTCCTACCTCCGTCCTTCTGGGTCTATGCTGCTAAAATGTCAGAATACGTTCTCAATATTCTCCCAACCAGCACTCTTCACAATATGACACCTACCGAAATTCTCTATCATAGAGTCTCATCTTATGATCGTCTCCGGATATTCGATTGTCTATGCCATCCTAACCTTGCCTCTACTGCCCCTCACAAACTAGTTCCTCGGTCCACTCGCCGAACCATAGGAGATATCTATGTTATGACTTGTCCACTTGTCAAATTCATATACCTCATCACGTCACATTCGACGAGACCACATTCCCGTTTTCGAATCTTAAAAAGTTCCAAAAACCGGATTACTCTTTTCTTGACGAGCCTGTCATCTCTCCCATTATTCTTGAACAACTCACCTCTGTCCCGCACTGCGACCCAGTGATGGGCGCCGCAGCGCCAGATTTCCAGAGAACACTGTCCGTCGAGAGCGCCGCGACGCCGCCGACAACTTCGCCCCTCCTTCCCCTTTCCCGACAATAGCTTCTGTTTCGGATACCATCACTCAGACTCCGCAACCCACAAATGTCACCACTCACCCAATGGAAACTCGTGCCAAGCATGGAATCTTCAAACCCAAAGTCCAATTTAACTTGTCTGCCCAAACCATTTCTCCAATTCCAAAGAATCCTATATTGACCAAACAAGACCCTAATTGAAATGTGGCTATGTCTGAGGAATTCAATGCTTTAACTAAACATCACACATGTGATCTAGTACCTAGACTTAAGTGAGTGAATGTAATTCGTTGTCTGAGGCTATTTCGTCACAAATTTAGAGACAGTGGAGATCTTGAGAGGTATAAGGCACGACTTGTGGCCAATGACACAAATCAACAAGAGGGCATTGATTGTGGTGAGACCTTCAGCCCGGTTGTCAAACCGGTTACCATTCGCACATTTTTTAGCATTACCATGGGAAAACACTGGCTGATCCATCAGCTTGATGTGAAGAATGCATTCTTACATGGTGATCTGAGAGAGACAGTCTACATGCATCAGTCGCCAGGGTTCACTCATCCAACAGTTCTTCACTATGTGTGTCATCTCCGTAAGTCAATATATGGCCTGAAACAGGCCCCCCGTGCGTGGTATGATCGTTTTGCCATGTATATCTTGCAGATTGGGTTTGTATACAGTAAGAGTGATACATCACTCTTCATTTTTCATCGAGGTAGTAACACTGCTTACTTATTACTTTACGTGGATGATATTGTTCTTACTGCCTCCTCCGACGGGTTGAAAAATGAGATTATTGCCTTGCTTAAGTCCGAATTTGCAATGACTGATTTGGGGAAGCTCAGTTATTTTTTAGGGATATCAGTGATCAGGTCTGCCAACCACATGTTCTTTTGTCAGCGTAAGTATGCAGATGAGATCGTGTACAGGGCTAAGATGGCGAATTGCAAAGTCTCATCTACTTCAGTTAATTCGAAATCTAAGCTCAGTGCTATGGATGGTGCTCCAGTCTCCGACCCTACTCTGTATAGGAGCCTTGCAGGTGCACTTCAATACCTCACATTTACAAGGTCAGACACTGCTTATGTTGTTCAGCAAGTATGCATATTACCCCCAGGGAGTCTCATTTCACTGCTCTTAACCGTATCATCCGATACATTAAGGGCACATTTGATTATGATTTGCACCTATACCCCTCTGCACCAAACATGTTGCTCTCTTATACGGATGCATATTGGGCAGAGTGTCCGGACATGCGACGCTCCACCTCCGGTTTTTGTGTATTTTTAGGGGATAATCTTATTTTTTGGTCTGCCAAGCGACAGGCTACCCTATCTCGTTCCAGTGCCGAAACTGAGTACAAAGGCGTTGCAAATGTGGTAGCTAAGATTTGTTGGCTCAAAAATTTACTGTTAGAACTTCAGTGTCCTTTGCATCAGGCATCTATTATGTACTGTGATAACATCTCTACCATCTATCTTTCTCATAATCCAGTTCAACATCATCGAACCAAACACATTGAGATAGATCTACATTTCGTTCGTGAGAAAGTTGCGCTAGGCCATGTCAGAGTGTTACATGTCCCGTCATCCTATCAGTATGCAGACATATTTACCAAAGGACTTCTCAGACAGTTATTTCTTGACTTCAGATCCAGTCTCAGCGTCCGGTCTCCTTCCGCTCCGACTGAGGGGGTGTGTAAACGTGCATATAGACATTATTCCATCCCTACCCCATAATTATAATATATTCCATATATTGTGTAAATATAATTATGGTAAGACTAGAATTTCTCTTTTGTATATGCTTAGAATTCCTATTGTATAAGGGATGAATATTGTACTCTATATATACTTTGATATTAATGAAAAGATTTCCCAAAAAAAATTAATATCATCTTTGAATAAATTATTGTACATATTATTTAGGTTTCTTAACAAAAATGCAGAATTGTGGCTAAAGCTATGGAGTTCCTCGACGAATTGACTATGCAAATTTAGGGGCTTTAGTGTTACGAATCACTTAATATGGATGTCAATTTAATGGAATTCTGCTTGTACATGCATGTAATAAATATTTAATTTAAGAACTCTTGGATGTCTCTTACACCCTATAAAAGAAACGTTCTCCACGATATACAAACTTGAAAGAATTAAGTCTTATTTCCATTTTTAATTGCTTCTGTTAGAATATTATCATTAATATTATTTGGTAGAATATTATTATTAATGTAGTATCATTTTATGTATGGTAAGTAGTAAAATAATTATTAGGAAGATTATTAGGAATTATTGATTAGAAAGATTAGTAGGGATTAATATTAATTAGGAAGATTAGAGGCTTGATTTCCTCTAATCATTAATTATATATTGTGTATATATTTTGCCCTATATGGAAGAATACATTGAGAAAAATATTTTCAAAGTCTTACATGGTATCAAAAGTTTAAGGAAAAAGATCCACAATATTTTCTCCAATTTCGATCCTCCTCTTCTTGTTGGCCGATTTTTTCTCTCTTCCATTTTCTTTCTTTAGTTTTATTCTTCATCCCTCCATTAGTGGGCAACTTTCATCCCAACCAACTATGTCTGAGTCAAAATCATCTTTTCATCTTGCCCTTACTGTCTCGAATATCAAAACACGTGTTTCCATCAAACTGGAAATGGAAACCGTTCATTATGCCACTTGAGCGGAATTATTCAAAATATGTTGTCGTGTTCACAAAGTTCTTCATCATATAATTCCTCCAAAAGATGGAGAAGGGAAGGAATTAACCACTGATGCAGACAAAGAATTGTGGGATACACTTGATGCCACAGTCCTTGGTTGAATTTATGCAACAATCTCAACTGACTTATTGCATACCATAATGGAGCCGGATTCAACAGCCACGGCGACGTGGGAACTCTTGCGGGATATCTTTCAAGATAACCAAAAATCTCGCTCTGTTACATTAGAGCAGGAATTCTCCACCATTGACATGGCGGATTTTCCTAATGTTTCTTCATATTGCCAACACCTCAAAGTGTTGGCAGATCGATTAAGAAACGTTGGCTCACCGGTTACTAATAACCGGTTAGTCTTGTAATTGATTGCCGGTCTCATTGAGGCGTATAGCGGTGTGGGAACTCTAATCCGTCAAGTAATTCTCTACTAAAATTTTATCAAGCAAGATCTATGCTTGTATTTTGAAGTGTCGGGCTTGGTGAAAAAGGCTTCAACTACTTCAAATCGCGGAAATAACAAAGATGGAGGCCACCAAAATTCTGATGGCGACGGAAATGGCGGCACCATCAACTCCGGTGGCGCGCAAAGAAGACGCCGACAGAATCGTGGCGTAGCGACAATGCCCTCGAACTGGCTCGCAGGTCTCGCCGCACCGCCACCAACCTCAACAGAACTTGGGCGACAAATTAACGCCCACTGGCTAGTCCCAGCAAGCCCAATATTTTCAGCATTAGGACCAACCATTCAGACAGGCCCAGCAGGCCCATTTTGCTGGGTCTGTTTCGGCAGGCAGTGGAATAAGGCCCCAGCCGACCCAGTGGCAAGAGGCTCTCTCAGCAGAGGCTCACCCCACGGATATTGAGTCCGTCATGCACACCCCTGGGCTTAACCCACCAGATTCAAATTGGTATATGGATTCCGGAGCGACGTCCCATATGACGTCCTCCCAAAGTAATCTCTCATCCTATTTTAATTTGAGCAATGATAATGGAATAATGGTCGGAAATGACCATTCAATTCCAATAAAAGAGTATGGTTCTAGCAAATTGTCACCACCAACCCCACCACTTTTTGTTAGGCATATTTTATATACATTTTGAGTCATTTTTAGTTGGTATTTTAATCGTTTTTGTTGTGTTTAGTATAGTATTAGGTTTTTTTTCTTTTTCTTTTGAGTCACAACGGTTCAAAAATGCAAAATGGCGAAAATGAGCGGAAAATGGGCATAAAAGGAGGAATCCGACGCAGAAAAGGACAGAAATTGACAACCAGGATGAAAGCTATGCAGCGCCACGACACCGAACAACAGGGCCGCGGCGCCGGAACTGCTGAGAGGCCACAGGAATTATGGCGCCGCGGCGCCAGTCTGCATGGTCGAGGCGCCGACGCGAAAATTTCAGTTCCGAAGTTAATTTGGCCAAGGGCAAAAGGGTCCATACGGCACGAAATTTGCAACATACTTGAGCCCTAGGGTTTGCTATAAAAGAGAAGGAGGCTGACCTAAAGGAGCATCTTGTACATATTCTAAAAACCCTATTCTACACCACACAACACCGTTCAGATAGGAATCAAGGCAGAAGATTGGAGACCTGTTCAGTTATTTTCTTTCATTTTCTTTGTTTTTAATTCAGTTCATGTATGGATATTAAATTAGCTCTTAGCATGTCTATGGCTATGAGCTAATTTTTTTATTAGGGCTTTCCTTTAGAATCACTTGAAAGTCTTATTCATGAATTAATGCATTAGTTAATTTCTTCTTCACTTAGATTAAGATCTATTCAATAATTGATTTGAATGCTTGATAGTTAATTGATCACTAATTATCATAACTCATATGATTTCGAATCAAGAACCGAGATGAGAGATTTGGATATGTTGTAATTGAATAGACATAGGTTAAAATCGCGGACGAAAGTATCCCGATACTTGTGTAGCATAATATGTTACAGTTCTTAATCCTCCTATGTAGTAAATCCTATCATAGAAATATAGAAGGGTTCTGCACTGGAGTTGAGTGATTATACATAACCGGAATATAAGACAGTCTAGTTAACCGCTATCTTAACGTAGAAGGAGAAGTCATTCTAGATGTATTAAAGATTGAATAGAGTGGATAGTCGAGGATTTTGGAAGCCCTAATTCATTCATAACTGATCACAACTTAAATAGTTTAGTTAATTCTTGCAATTACTCTAGTAGTTAAACAAAAACCAAACTCAATTATCGATCGCCAAATAGATACCAAAAAATAGATGAACGATAATTAGAAATCAGTCTCTGAGGACGATATTCGATCTTACAGACTATACTACTTGAGACGATACGTACACTTGCGTTGAGCAGTTGCAAATCGCCTGACACTTGTTTTAAAGAATGTCATTCATGCTCCTAAATTAATCAAAAACTTGGTATCTGTTAGAAAGTTTACTACGGATAATTGGGTATCTGTTCATTTTGACCCTTTTGGATTTTTCGTGCATGATTTTCAGACAGGAAAGCTTCTCATGAGATGTGATAGCAATGTGGAGCTCTATCCAATAAATCCACCAACTCAACAGTCCAAGTTTCAATCCACTTTTGAAGCCTTGACACCATCTTTATGACACCAACGTTTGGGACATCCGAGAAAGGTTGTTTTGGCATCTCTTAAATAAAATAAGGTTATTTCTTGTACCCAAACACGGACTCTAAATAAGTGTCATTCTTGTGCACTTGGTAAACATGTTAAATTTTCATTTATTTCTTCTACTACATGCACCCTTATGCCATTTGATTTACATTGTGATATTTGGACATCACCCATTTTGAGTTATTCTGGTCATATATATTATTTGCTCATACTATATGACTACTCTAATTACTTGTGGACATTTCCTTTGTCGAAAAAATCACAAGTATTTTATACTTTTCTCACATTTAGAGCAATCATCCGAACTCAATTTGAACGTGATATAAAAAATATTCAATGTTACAATGGGAGGGAGTTTGACAACAAACAGTTTTTGAATTTTTTCAAAATAAATGGTCTAAATTTTTGTTTGTCTTGTCCTCGCACTTCATCACAAAATGAGAAGGAGGAACGCAAAATTAGAACCATACACAATATTGTTAGAACATCTTTTGTTCATGCTTCACTTCTCCCCTTATTTTGGCATCATGCACTCTGAATGATTACTTACCTGTTGAATATCATTACTCATAAAAAACATGTCTTACCAAGCTCAACTAAAAATTCTTTATTTACGAGAGCCCTTCTATCATCATTTAATAGTGTTTGGTTGTATTTGCTACCCCCTCTTTCTATCCACCACAATCACAAAACTCCAAACCCGGTTTACTTCGTGTGTTTTCTTGGGATATCCTACTAATCATTGCGGTTACCAATGTTACGACATTTATTCCAAAAGAATAATTATAATTCGTCACGTATTTTTTTATGAAACGATTTTTCATTTGATAAGATACATGAAACAGAGACTCATACCTATGATTTTGTGGATGATGACAAGATTTCGTATCTAACACATTTTTTTCCACAGCTCGGTACCCACAGGGAGTGCCGAAAATTCAAATTTAGGCCCCTAGGCCAGAGAACATAGGCCCAGCCGCGTGACAATTCATCACAACAGACTGGGCCTTCGGCTCTTGGGCCTAGTCACTCTTACTCAATTTCACAAGCCCCTCAGCCACAACCAACGGGAAATTTGGGCCACCTACCAGCTTAAGGCCCAATCCCAAATTCCCCACCCTCGTTCATTGGTGTACAACCCACTGACTTGGGCCACCCATCGGCTACAACACCAGTCATGAATTCCTCACTCTCGGCCAGTGGCGTCCAGTCCACTGGCCACACAAATCGTCCGGTGACCCGTAGCCAACATGAAATTGTCAAATCCAATACCAAATATAGTCTTCACTCCCAGGTCTCGAACTCACTTTTCCCTCGTAACACAGTGTCTTCTCTAAAGGACCCAAATTGGAAAATGGTCATGGATGATGAATATCATGCTCTAATTAAAAATATGATGTGGGACTTAGTACCTCATCCATCTAATGCTAATATAATTGGGTCTATGTGGATTTTCAGCCATAATAAAAAATCTGATGGAACTTTTAAATGGCATAAGGGCCATCTTGTAGGTGATGGGAAGACACAACAGGTTGGTGTAGATTGCAGGGAGACGTTCAGTCCAGTGGTCAAATCGACAACTATCAGAACAGTTTAAGCATGTCTCTCTCAAAAGGTTGGCATGTTCATCAATTGGATGTCAAAAACGCATTCCCCCATGGACACCTCAATGAAACTATCTACATGCACCAACCGTTGGGCTACAGAGATCCTAAATATCTCAATCATGTGTGTTTACTCAACAAATCATTATATGGCCTGAAGCAGGCCCCAGGGCTTGGTATAATCGGTTTGCAGATTTTGTGTCACACATGGATGTTTCTCACAGTTGTTCTGATAATTCTCTGTTTATTTATCTCCAGGATAATCGTATTGATTATCTTCTTTTATATGTGTATGATATTATCCGAACAACATCTTCAGACTCTCTTCGCAACAATATCATGTCACAACTTAGTTCCGACTTTACTATGAAAGATCTTGGTCCACTACACTACTTTCTAGAAATTGTTATGATACGACATGTGGGTGGCTTATTTCTCTCCCAGAAGAAGTATGCATCGGAGATTGTGGAATGAGTTGGATTGTCTTTTTGCAAACCTTCGACAACTCCGGTAGACATGAAGACTAAATTGGGTGCCACTTCAAGAAAATCATTTGTCGATCCAACACTATACCACAACCTAGTAGGAGCATTGCAGTATCACACGTTCACCAGGCCTCATATTACTTATGCAGTGTAACAAGTGTGTCTATTCATGCATAATCCAATGGAGGAATATATGCATGCTCTAAAACTCATTGTGCGATGTATTCAGGGCACTCTGAAGTATGAATTACATCCATACCCATCCTACATTTCCAACCTTGTCACTTACACGTATACAGACTGGGCAGATTTTCTAGACACCAGACGCTCCACCTTCGGATATTGTGTCTTTCTCCGTGACAATTTAATCTCATGGTCCTCAAAAGACAAGCCACAGTATCACGCTCAAGTGCTGTAGCAGAATACCGTGTTGTTGTCAACATTGTGTGTAAATATTGTTGGATTAGAAATATGTTACTTGAGCTTCATTGCCCTATTTCAACAGCCACCCTAGTATACTGAAATAATGTTAGTGTTATTTATCTCTCAGGAAACCCAATCAATCATCAACGCACTAAATATATTGAGTTAGATATTCATTTTATTCGTGAGAAGGTGACTCACGGACAAGTGTGAGTGGTATATATCCCCACACGTCATCAAATCACATATATTTTCACAAAAGAATTTCTGTTGGTATTAGTTGAAGATTTTCGGGACAATCTCAACATTCGTTGTCCTCCGGCTTCGACTGCGGGAGAGTGTTAGAATATTATCATTAATATTATTTGGTAGAATGTTACTATTGATATTATTAATGCAGTATCATTTTATGTCTGGTAAGTAGTAAAATAATTATTAGGAAGATTATTAGGGATTATTGATTAGGAAAATTAGTAGGGATTGATATTAATTAGGAAGATTAGAGGCTTGATTTTCTCTAATCATTAATTGCATATTGTGTATATATTTTGCCCTATATGGAAGAATACATTGAGGAAAATATTTTCAAAGTCTTACAACTTCCTCTTTATATTATGTTCTTTTACTTTTATTTCACTACTATTTTTTAAAAAACTGTGTAAAAGGCTACCATGACAAATTGATAAGTAAACATACTATTAAGAATTACTATTTTCTCACTGAAAAATGTTCAGTGGTTATTCTTACAGATATTTTGATTGAATCAATGAGAAAAGAAAAAATATTAGTGTCTTTACACGGAAAAATTAGGAAATTTTTCAACATTTTAATGGGAGCATGCTTTCCACCATGAGTTTTCCTAGTGAGCTGGTTCGGTGGAAATGAGATGAAAAATCATATTTTATAACATAAATTTTTCACTGATTGTCGATGGTAAAAACCTTTGTTTCTAGTAGTGTCAAGTACCGTGGGAGTAATACAATTGTTAATAGTCACTCTATTCAAAATTTATCTAAAACAAGAATTGATTGACAGTTTTAGTTTCATTTTGGCTCTACTTATCTCTTGAGTTAATTTGGTGTTGCTTCTGACTCTTTTAGAACTGGAGAAATAATGAACTAAAGATTCCTATTCGAGAGTGTAAAGAATGGATCTTGGGTTTAACTCAACCCCAAAAGCTAGCTTGTAGGGTAATGATTGTCCAAGTCCATATAATGAATCTATGTTCTCATTTCATATCTGATGTGAGGCTCTTCTTTATATGGTATAAGAGCCAGACTCATTCCAATTCTTTGTTCACCGATGTTGGACCTCCAAATTATATTATCCACGTTCCAATTAATAAGATCTAAGCGTGCGGAAGAGTGTTAAAAGTCTCACATCGAATATGGAATGGGAACATGAATTCCTTATATAGACTTGGACACTCCTCACCCTACAAGCTAACTTTTGGGGTTGAGTTAGACACAATATCAATTCTTTAGAGAGAAAAATATAAATCTATCGATTGGGAGATCAGTGATGCCATATGGACTTTAAAGAGGTGTGGACATGTCACTTCATGTAATTAGAAGCACAAAAAAACAACATATATTAGTAAAACCTTGTTATGGACCACGATCGACTGCAAAGAATGGATTTTGGGTCTAAATCAACCAAAAAGCTAGCTTATAGGGTGAGGATTGTCCAAGTCCATATAAAGAGTCTATGTTCCCATTCAATTTCAGATGTGAGACTCTTAACACTTTTCTGCACGCCCAGACCCTATTAACTGAAGCGTGAATGACATAATTTGGGGACCCAACATCGGTGAACATCGAATCGGAATGAGCCTGACTCTGATATCATGCAAAGAATTGATCTCGAACATAGAGTCAGACCCATTCTAATTATATGTTCACTGATGTTGGGTCCCCAAATTATGTCGTCCACGCTCCAGTTAACGGGGTCTGGGCATGCGGGGAGTGTTAAGAGTCCCACATCGGAAATGGAATGAGAACATGAACTCCTTATATGAACTTGGACAATCCTCACCCTACAAACTAGCTTTTGGGGTTGCATTAGGCCCAAGATCCATTCTTTACACCGACCAACTAGATCTAACTTTCTAATTTAAATATGATAAATTAGGTCCATTTTCTCCGAAGTGATATTTTATGTACCCTGCTTAATAAATTCTCGTTATGCTATCGTCAAAAAGTATGTTAGGATCTACTCTTATCTAAAATAAATTACGACATAATATGCAACTTTTTCGATAGTCAATTTTTATTTTATTTTTTTGCATTTACTTACTTCCATTTAATTAATACTCCATTGTTTCACACTACAAAAAAAAAGGCCTACCGTGACGGTTAAAAACCGTCTCGAAAGGGGTTTTGTGACGGTTTTTCTAAGTGTCACGGTAGGTAATGTCACAAATTTGTAACGGTTGTTGTGACGGTTATAAACCGTCACAAAATGTGATGTTTGACTTTGACTTTTGCCTCATATTTTTAAATTTTCTCGAGAAATTTATTAATTAAATAATATTTTTTGGCGGAAAATTTTAAATAAAATTAATTTAAATTGGCGGAAATTTTTTAATAAATTGGCGGGGAAATTATTTTTGGCGATTTTTTTTTAATATTTTAATTTTAATTTATTAAATAAAAATAAATTAGAATTGTAAGCATATTATAACCAAAATGTTACCCGCATAATGAAATTATTCTAATACATTAAATCGAAACATTACAAATTGTTTTACAAAACAACTAATGTTATCATCAAATACAATAAAAAAAACATAATATGAGAATCCGAGCCAATGGAAACTTGTGCGATTCCAGTAAATCTTCATCTCTGTAGAATCCCACTTTGCTATGCCATATTGTTCGAATGTTCCTCGCAAAGTGTAAAACAAAGGAAGTTAGAAAAATAAATAAATGCGAGTAAAACCTTCAGATCCGTATAAAACAATAGGAGTTTTAATTACGGAAGGCCCAGACTTATTAAACTAATTAAGAGATATTTAAACTAGACAGACAGATATTTAAATAAGATATATATTTAACAAGATTATAACGAAAGCAAAAATCATATAAAGAGGGAGTGAAGAGAACTTAGCGGTATTTCGCTTTTATTTTTTTCTTTTCTGCGCAGGCTTTAAGTTTGGGATGCGTCTCCGGGTACCTGCAAAAACACTTAGTAACAGAGTTAGTAAATAATAAATAAATGCGAGTAAAACCTCACTGATGCTAGGGGCTTCCTTTTCTGGCCATATAAAATAATAGGAATTTTAATTACGGAAGGCTCAGATTTATACTTTTTGTAAAAGACATTCCAATCATGTCGTGGTTGTGAACTAGTGACTCGTCAGTCATTTTAGTCGTCTTACCAACACATGTTGGTTTCCCGTAGAAGTGTGAAAGAATTCATAAGTCTCATCATCGCCTTTTTTCGAAGGAAAGTAAACCGAGGGACAACCTTTCCGGAAGGGTCATAGCCTCAAAATAAATTATTCCCATCGGCCTAAGTGTAATATCATGTTTGTTGACACCCAATTTTGTCCCTCCCTTTCAATTATTTATCATGAAATTAAACTTTTTCTTTTAACACCGCAAAATAATTGTAACAATAATAACACATAATAAATAAGAAATTTAAATAATGGTGTCGCATGTATAAAACATTAAGCATTCCTTAAATATCGTATTAACATTTGTTAATTTAATAATACTCAAAATAATTTTATAAATGTTATTTACAATTCAAACCCCATTTTTTCTTTTATTAAAATAAAATACATCCTTAATTTCTACCCAAATAAAATCCCACCCAATATATCAGCCCAAACAAAATTAGCTCCTTAAAATCTGAAGCCCAAAAAAATACACCCTCCCTTTTGTTAATCCCACAGCCCAACTAAATCTTTAAACCTTTTGTCCACCTCCCAAAGCCCAATCATATTCCCATCTTCTTTAATCCCACAACCCTAAAATAAAACAAAAAAAAGAGCATACAACCAGCGTCCAAACCTGTCGTCGCCGGCTTCACCACACCCACCGCTAATCTCGCCAAGAAATCTGGTATCCCATCGTTCTCGCTCCATACCAATACCAGAAATCATCTTCTTTTGGTAAGAACTATCAAGAAACTCACCAAAATCTTCCGAAATCCCCCGAATCAAACTTGTCATATCAAACATTACCAAAATCGAAGTCTCAATTATGGTAAGATATCATACCCAAGACCTCTCCAGAATCAGTACCAAAAGCATAGCGAATATACCCAAAATCGCACTAAAATTCGTTCAAACTTATCAAAAACCAGACCCTCGAAATCAGCCCTAAAAGCTGTCCTAAACTTACCATAAATCGAAGCCTAACTAGGAACTACAAATACCAACGTTTGGACATGCAATAACAGACAACAATCGTCGAGAAAACACCCACATCGGTTCGAAAGAAAAATACCCTCTTCTCTGTTCAATTTTGCTTCATTTACTTTCTCGCCCAGCAGTCACTAGAACTCTTCCTCGACGATTCGAAGGTACGTTCGCCGTCGCCTCAGATTTGCCGCACACAAAAGGTAAATTTATCAACCTTTTGCTTCAAATCCTGTCTGTTATTTGCGTGCGATTGAGCGTATATTAAATGATACTCATGGCTTCTCAGGCATGTCAAACTGATTGCTAAGTTTGCGTAGTTTCTATGAGTTGTTATCAATATTTGTGAATGCGACTATTAATAAAGTTCAGGTCTGCATCAGTTGTGCGTCTGTGTATATGAATCAGCCACTGTTTTAGTCGCTGAGCACGTCGATTGAGAATCGATGTCAATCTAGGGTTGATAAGATAATACGCGAATTTCCTAATTATGCTATGTGTCTGAAGACCGCTATTGTGGTTGTATTATGGTCGATTATTGTAAGGTGTATCAAGAAGGACAATTTGCTATGGATAATCAGGGTTGGCTTTAAAATTGTATGATTAAGCTTAGGGTACACTCAGATCTTAAGAAAGCATGATTATGATTCATTAATTTGTTATGGTGTCTTGATACTAAATCTCAGCTAGAAGGAGGTTAAATAGATCGGTATTGAACCAGGGGAAACATGGGGTTCCCTAGGATGGACATATGGAGTGAGGTAAGATAAATACCTTTTCCCTTCTACTCGAAGTTCAGGATAAATCAGTTTCCTTATCAGTCCATAGATAACCAAATATGTATCGTGGACCTTCTAAAAAAACGGTCCAAATATCTTAAAATGATTCTCGTCGTTGCTGAAAAACTGATGTTGTGTATTATTTCCTGTTCAACTTTTTTTTCAAACCTGATTCTGATGCCCCCATTCACTTCCGGCCGCTTTTCATTTTGATCAAATCTTTGAATTCGCCAGTTTTGAGTTACTGAATATAGTCTACATAGATGCAAGATCATTGGACTATTTTGGCATTCCTGTAGACCACCTAGAGTCTCCTTAAGCTAATTTTACGTTTGACTATGAAAAGAGTATGCATAACGACCAAATTAGTAGACCTAGATTTCTAGGATAATATCCAACCCTCATGTGTTTAAAGTATGACCCCCTTTGACCTATACATAGCTAAAAACATGTAGTGTGAAGTTTGCCCTCGATGTATTTTTAGAGATTTTGCTCTTTCTTGATATGGCTATGGGCAATGGGATACTGAATGTAATACTTGATAGCATGTCATCTAGCGTAAGACCATGTATGTCACATATCAGTTTTTTGTTTGTCTGCATTATTTCTGAACTTGCCAAGTGAATAACAACCTTAAAGACCACTTCTTTGGCGCTCTCTGTTAATTTTACAGTGATTCTAGTCAGATTCATATCTTAATAGTATGCTATTAAGGCAAAGTGAAAATCTATGCTAAAGTATACTTTTTAGGATAGTTTATTTTATATTCGGTCATTTTCAGTGTCATGTGCCGAGTTTTGTGCACCAGCTGAAGTATTCCAGAAGGCCTACTGAATAATATTGGCAAATGGTGTTATCTGTTCGTATTTTAATTGGATGATAAGTGTTTTGTCTATTTTTCTCCTTTAGCCATCCTAAGTACACACTGGTCTCGACACAATTGTAACGGGTTGTTCCAGGCCCAAACTATCTTTTTTTTTACCTCCGTGCTAGATGGCCTATAAATATATTCGGGTTAAGCCCATCTGACTTATTTCTTGCTTACTAACATATCGATGGGCCCCTACTGCTAATCATGGTATACCCGTGCAAGCTTAAATCATGTGTTAAATTTTATATCGAATGCTTATTTATTATGGTGGAAAGTTTGGATGTGTGCTAATCCTTTTCCTCTCTTTTTCTTTTACATGAAATTAATGCATGGGGAGAGCAACAAAGAGTCTCATTGCGAGACTCGCCATGAACTCCACACCGCGTCTACTTTCCTACTCCAGAAGTTTCAATACAAATAAGGCGTGACGACATTGTTGTCCAATCGCCATCCCTATTCTCTTCTCATCCTTTATTTATTTATTCATTTATTTATTTGTTGTAATTCTATTATCTAACTTTGTAATTAATAGGATACTAACTCTATTAGTCTTTGAACACATTGGGGGTAGTTTAAAAGATAAATTCATTCCTTGTTTATTTATTCTAGGTTCATCACATAGATCTAAATTTAGAGACAATTTAACCATTCTTTACCCATGTTATATAATTAAGACATTATTTCTACTTAATTCCTAAATAAGTTAATTTTCTCATAAATTCGTTCGTCAATATCATGTCATTTTTTTTACATTTCATACACCATGTCATACATATGTTAGGCAAGTTCGATTTTCCAAATAAACATATATACTTTTAAGTAAGTCAATATTATATTTTGTAAGCTATGTCAGCCTATTTTATGTTGTGTAGATATACATTTCATGCTAACACAACATCTACTTTGTCACTAAAGTATTTTATAGTATTTTTACAGTATCTTAGAAATGCATATTTTTATTCAAAAAAAATAAAATATAACTTTACATTTTATTAACGAGTCTCATAACTTTTTTATGCATTTTTACTTTTGTACATTATTCACATCTTTTACTCAAAATATTTCTTTGTACATTTGTAATCTAGGTTTGAACGGACAACCGTAAGTTAGCGGATTATAAAGGATGCCTAAACTTTTCCCTTTAGGATAATAATGAACTCTTACCCAAAATCTTATTAAGTTTCACAGACCATTAAATGGAGTTAATGTTGACTTTAATCGGTTAGCCTTTAGGTGTCCTAATTCACCAAATTAATTAGGTGGCGACTCCCCTAACATCTACATTTTTTTTTTTTTTTTTTGGAGGGATAACCATTCCGTCCCGCATTCAAGCCTGAGAGTTCAAAATCGGGTGCGACAATGTTCAAATCCGTATTTATACCAAACCGAAGGGACACAACCTCAATTTCAATGGCCTAAGTGTAGTATCATGTTCAAATCAATGATTATACCAAAATCGAAGGGACGCGACCTCAATTTCAATGGCCTAAGTATAGTATTGTTCAAATCAATAGAATTTTTATCAAGTGTAGCGATCTGTTTTGCCTTAGAAACTGTAGCGAGTCGCTTCAAAATCCGAATAAACCTACTCAAATGTGGCCGTAAAGCGAGAGTTGTTTGGCTTAAAATGCAAGAACAAATGATTTAAAAACAGAGCAACATGGGATCGAGAACACAATGTAAAACCAAGTGTAGTATCTGCTCAAATCAAGAAATTTCGTATATTGCAATTGCCAAATAAATTCTAAAACAATAATTTTTGATCAAGAAATCGGCAAAGAATCGGGCTAAAAATACAAAGCAGAAAAGGTCAAAAATCCAGAACAAACAACCAAAATATAGCAAAGAAATGGCCAAAACCGAGCAAAAATGGCCCAAAATCAGTAGCAGAATGAAAAACCATCCATCATATCATTTACCTCAAATCACCAAATGCAGCAATCTGTTTCACCATCCCAAAATGTAGCTATTGTTCTTTTATAGCAACAACTTGTGGCAAAGTTCCAAAATGGATAGAAACCATTCATAGGTATAGCGTCTGTTTTTAATGATGAAGTGTAGCAATTGAATGAATGTAGTAACCTCCTTTCGGAGTATAACATTTCAAACCAACAGCTAAACGTGGTAGTAAAACATTCCCAACATGGTGTAAATGGCCAAGATTACAACAGATGTTTGCGGCGAACACAACAACACAATAAATAGTTCAATAGTGCAGTAATCAGCCCAGTATTGCAACAATTGGTCCCAGAAGGAAAAAAGAACAAAAAAACAAAGAAGCAGACGTTACACATTCATCTCTGGCTGAAGTCGCTCTGCCAGATCTAGTCTGTTGCGAGCACCGTGTATCATAAATAGCCCAATAAAACTAATTTTCAAGTGGAAGCAATATACACTAAGGTAACTGGAAATGATCTCAATGCAAGTGACATAACTTAATCTAAGAGATTTCAACAGCATTATCCCTTTGTAAAAAAGGTCTTTTTTTTGTGCATGGGAGGGGGAGAGAGGACAAGAACAAGAGATGGTAATTCAATCCAATCAATACTCCTCTAGCGATTTAAGCATAAGTCAATGACATGTTATTGTTTTTCGATGTTTAGCATGCTACTTAATGAAATAGTCAATTCCATATAATAATAACTGAAGAGACAATGACATCAATAAGACCCAACTCTTTTCCTTCTTCAGAAGTTATGGTTTTGGATGACTGTTCAATATTTAGACAAAGCTTCAACATCTTTTGTCACGCCCCGAACTCCGGGCCCGTGACTGGTGCCCTACCTGAGCACCCTTCTACCTAACTGACACAAGTAAACCGCGGAACTAAATAACATCTCATTTTTTTTAAACCGAGCATGCCAGGGCAAAGCCGACAAGGCTGCCATATAATATACATAATCAAAAGGCACTACACTGTACCCGAGTCCAATCCCACATATGAATACATACCTCTAAGAGTTTTACTAAAATATGACGGGACAAGGCCCCGCCGTACCCATAATCGCATAAAAGCCTGCATCAAGGATCTATACCAAAATGATAAACTCACGAGTATTGAAGCTATCCAAAACTCGAGCGGTCCTACACTGCAGATCACCAAATCAGTACCTAAACTCGCGGCGTAACGCACTTCGGGCGAGGTCGACGGGAATGTACCAAGTATGTGAAATCAAAATATCGTAATGAAATCATAACGATATACAAAGCAGAGACATGTATGATAGCCAAACTACAAGAAACAATACATAAGCCATATCAAGTCGGGATGTACGCCTCAAAGTCACTACTCAAATATAACTATGGGTCTCACGCCATAATATCAACCATGCGTGGAATCCTTCCTCACCGCCGATACCATGATATAATATAACACCAATAAGCATACGAACACCAAGTCCCACATGTGTCCTAAAATCAGACGGGCAGTAGGAAAACGAACCACCGATCAAGATGCATCATAAAATCGACGGGGCAAGTACGAAAGCCAACTACGAGATCCAACTGCGTCAACAATCGATCCGGCAAGTACAAAGCTAACTACCGCATCACTGTCGTCACGAGATATGGCCGGGCAAGTGCGAAGCTATCTACCGAGCCTCATCGTACCAAATCGCGTAATAGAACCGACGGGGCAAGTAAAAGCTATCTACCGGACCGTCCTACGACAACATCGATCGGCAAGTACGAAAGCTCTCTACCAGACCATCCTGCGTCACTAAATCTCATGGAGGGCTAGTCCATGGAATAACAATATCCAACATGGTCGCATGCCCCGGAATCCCACATCGTATAAGCATGTCCATGGGGTAGTACAAACAAATTCGGGAATCTAACCCGCCTCCTGGTCGCATTCCCCGGAATCCCACATCGTATAAGCATGTCCAAAGAGTAATAAAAACAATCCGGGAATCTAACCCGCATCCTGGTCGCATGTCCCGGAATCCCACATCGTATAAGCATGTCCAAGGATCAATCATAATGGAAGCATACCCGTGGAATTCCACATCACTGTCGGTACGTCCAAGTAAACTCACAACAAGACAGTCGACCCTCCAATTGAGAGTCGCGACAGCGTAAAAATATAATACTTGCACTCAAAGGCTATCACAAGCAAACATAGGCAAGTTCATAAAATCCTTAGACTTTCATTATCATACAAAAATGAATTTCATTTAATAAAGTCGAGGCACTTTCGTTTTATATAAAAATTCGGGATTTTAACCCTAAGTACTACGTACTTTCATTCTTTTCAAAAGACTCCTTTTTATATAAAACCCCAAGATACTAACACCCGTAGTATCAAGGCATGTCTATTTTTCAAATTAAGTTACTACACCTTTAAAAATTCATTTCAAGACTTTGAAACCAAGTAACTTCAATTTTCACAATCTAGGCAACTCATGCCTATCAATCAAAATAGACAACTCTCCTAACCTTCCATAAAGGCGTTATAACTAACTTCCCATAAAGACGTTATAACCCTTTATGGTTTTAGACAAATTCATTCTTTTTATAACCAAGAGACTTATACTTTTAAAACCAAGTATCATATACTTTCAAATCAAGTTTCTTAACTTTCAAAATACTTCAAGTCTCTTAACTTTAGAAATCAAGTTTCTTAACTTTAGAAATCAAGTAGCTTCTACTTTTAAATCTCAAGTAACTCACACCTTTAGAACAAGTTACTTCTCTTTAAATCATGTCACTTCTCTTCTTTTAAATCAATTAAGTAAATCACTCCTTTGTAAAGTCATTATAACAACCTTTAGGTTTTGGAATTAAGGCACTAGCCAAAAGATTTGGAAACCACTTCCTTTTCAAGACTCTATGTACTTTAAGTAAAATACTTTCACTTTTGAAAATCCACACTTCATTAAGGGAATGGATTATAACAACTTCCAATTTAAACATCCAAAGTACAATCAAGAAAGTATATATAACAACTTCTATATTAGGCAATCCAGGTACAATCAAAGAATGGATCATTTAAGGAGTAGGACTTACTTACTTTATTATAAGGAATCATGCTAGAAGAAGAGGAGATGGTTCACATACCTTTTCGGCTTAATCCACAAGCTAAGTCGAATACGCCGCACGTAGAATTGTCAACCTATAATGGCCACAACACGACTATCAACTTCTAGTTTCTAACGTAAAATAATACTAAGTATACGGTCTCTTATTCTACGGAAAATCGGGCAGCACCTCCTTTGTTTCTACGTACTTTTCCACCTTTTTCAAGGCCCAATAATCAATAACCAACATGCCACATTTAAGGCTCAATACATCAACCAATCAAAGGGGATTACACGTCTTACAATACGTGTAAAATTCTGTCCCACAATTAATACCAACTAGTTCCATATTCAAAGCCATTCTCGGTTAACTTGTACAACAACAAAAATCCTTTCCAATTCTTTTCAATCCAAGTTCTTAGGTATAACATGTTATATAGTCATACACAACTTCAACAACTACAATTCCTTCTTTATATAACATGCGACGACTAAACTAATAACCAAATTGAATTGTAATCTTAAGGGCTAAACATGCTAGTTTCGGATTAGGGTTCCAATATCCAATACACTTATCAAACTTCATAATATATACCTCATACTTGCTAATAACCATAACTACAACAATAAGTAATCTTTAATTACTAAAACGACAAGATTGTTACCTTGATAAGCCCTTATAAATTCCAAGATTCAAAGTCGCTCCTTAGCAATTCTTAGCTCCTTTCCTTTACGCTCCAATCCGCTATTTTAAGACCTTAGAAGTTCACAACCAACTTCTCTTCCATTTCCAATCCAAAACTATGAAAATGACTTAGGTTTTCGCCTTGCGACTAACGTGAAAACGTCGTTTTTCCGAGATCTTTCTATTGAGATATCCTTACAATACCCTTAGGGACCTTGGGTTAAAGTCTTGTGAATAATGAACCACAATAGCAAAATTTTTGTGTGGCTAAATGGACAAAGCCGAGAGCTCACTCTAGCTCTTCAAAGTTCTCTAATTTTTTTTCGAAGTGTTGAAGACTTGGTCTTGCACTAGTGTGTATATATAAAACAATGGAGGGCTTGGATTACAACATATGTGTGGCTAGGATGAAGATTACTTAATTATCTATACAAGTGGCAAGTTGACTAAGTCAAAAATCTCAAGCTTGCAAGACTTGATAATCTACAATGGTCAATGACCAAAACACCCTTGTCTTAATTCGAGCAAGCCATGTGGGGGGGGGGGGGGGGGTGACACGTGTCTCCCTCCCATTCGTCCATAAAATTTCGTAACCCTCGTGGCCCCACAAAACGTAAAATTTCTCGGGTGGGCCCCACGTGACCAAATCCGTAAAAATAAATTTCCATAATGATAATAAGTTTCATACTCTTCAAATAATGAATTTTGAGAATCCAATTCTCACCAACGAACATTTTTCCTTTCCGACGTTCGGAAGGTTTTCCTTCGGAAAAACAATTCTTCTTTTCGTACCAATTTTCAAGTCTTGATTCCTTACGTACATTCTCTTAAACATGTCCTGCAATTACGGGGTGTAACATCTTTATGCTACCATCTAAACTATAAAGACTGATTGCATAGTGTATGTTTCAAAAATGACACTTACCATCAACATGTCAACCGCCTTTGAGGTCCCAACTAACCTTGAAAGCCTTTGGGTGCCTAAAAACACATATTCGAGTTTCTCAATAGAAAGCTACTTCAAATGGAAAGACGCCAAATTGTAAACATAAAGGAAATATACCTCCACATCCGGGAATAACTCCAAGCCTCAGCTCAGGTAAACCAAGATCAGATTTTGCGGTGGCAATCCTAGCACTACACCCCTACACAATTTAATTCAGAAAAACAGTTATATGAAATTTTGAGAACAATGAAGGACTAAATTAAATGAAAACATTAGAGCAGAGAGAACAAACCATAGTCAATTCCAAGCCACCTCCAAGAGCAAATCCTTGAATTGCAGCAACAGAAGGCTTCTTCCCATCTATATATGATCACCAAATTTTTTATTAGGTAATGAAACAACATAACAACAAACTACATTTGAACTTCCAAAAAGTTATTGTCAAAGAACATAAAAAGTTATGAACATACTTTCCATTTTGTTAACCACGAGACCAATCGACGCGTCAGGTAGAAGTGATATATCACCTGAAAGTTTTAAAGGAAAAAGCTTGTTAGATTACACTAGGGAAATTAATCAATAAGGAAAATGTGAGCTAAAAATTACCATGCTTATGAACATTCTCCATAACACTGATGTCCAAACCTCCACAAAATCTACCATCCGCACCTATTAATATACGAGGACGACAAAGTTTAAAATGAAAGTGTTAATAGCACAAAGCCATTTCGATTAAAATAGCAAAAAAAAAACAGTCAACAATAACAATGAAATGCTCACAACGAAATTAGAAACTCAGAACCTTGAGCTCGACAACAATGGCAGTCACAATGCATTACTAAAATAGTTGGGGATAAATCGAGATCAAATAATTAGTGTAGAATGAAGAGGAGACTGTGACGAATCTATTGGTACCACTTTCAAGCTCGCCTTTGCCGAAACACGTCGGAAACTCAGATCGAGATTTGCGAAAACTCAATCTGAAATTTGACCCAAAATAACTTGAATCGAAGTAAGAGGGTAGGTGCAAAGTATATATCTAAGGTAGATGAACACCAAGACACCACTCTCAACCTTCGAGTCGGCCGGAGTTAGCCGGAAAGTACAAATCGTCGTCGGGGGTAAAAATGTTCAGATTTTTGTGGGCTAAAATCGACGGGATTTGGGGTTGAATCGAAGGTCGAGACTGGTATAGACTTGAAGCTGGTGTTGAGACGAGTCTAATGAATGTGTTCTCGGTGGTACGCCGCCGGAGTTGGCCAAAAAATGCAAAACTCCGACGAAGTTACTGTAGCGGCGCGAAAATCGTCATTCTATCAGAAGCTTCACGTTTTGGAAGTTAAAGGATGGCTGCACTGTGTTTGGTTTTTGTGGAGAAGGAGTAAAGAAATGTAGTTTTTAGGTATATTGGGTTTAGAAATAAAATGGGCCGGGTCGGGTATAAATTATTTTAAAAAAAAATTAAATTCGTATTTTCAAAACCATCACAAAAACATGTGACGGTTGAAATAACCGTCACACAGCTGTCACAAAGCTAATAAAACGTCACACATCTGTCACGAACGCCCATTGATCAGAAAGTCAATGCTAAAACCGTCATAACGTGTGACGGTACCGTCACAGTAGGTCCTTTTTTTGTAGTGTCAATTTACCGGTTTTAGTTTGATTAGATACGAAGTTTTAAGTAAGCAAATGGCAATTTTGAGTCCTTAATCTTAAACAAAAGATAGTCTAATGTACAAAACTGTTCTTGTATTATATATATGATTTTAAATATGTATGTATGATGTTTGAATTAAAGAGTTATTAAATATAAAATACATTTATTAATTAAAATTGACATCAATACTTATACACCTTATTATTCAACCAAATTAATTAACGCTATTGAACACCCAAAGTTGATGAATTGAGTACTTTTAAGTGAAACTTCCTAGCCTTGTTGATGAAAAAAGAGTACTAATATTCGAAGTTAATCTTGTCTAAATATATTTACAAAAATAATGATAATCCAAACATTCGTTTAAACTTTAAAGAACAGACATATAATAAAGACGGATGGCCCAATTGCCATGCCATTACACAGTGGCAACATTAATTTTTGCGGGTGTCGGTAGTACTGCTGGATCAGCGTTGACGGAGTTTCGATCTAAAGAAATATGGGGTCATTTGGCCGGGAATAAGTTATACCGAAATTACTTATTTCTATCTTTTTATAGGGATAAAAATAATATTACAATCCCCATAAAACTAATTTCCTAAAATAGTTGTAGTTGTATGTACCTCAAGTTTATCTCAATCAAATATAGAATAAATTCATTTTAAATCTAATCTTATTATTAAATATCTCTTATTGTACCATACGAGCCCTAAGAGTTCAAATAATGAGTATACATTGAAGTGTAAATAATTTTATGTCATTTTCACGTATTGTAGCTAGGTAGTATATTTTATATTCAAATTTCAGATTTTTCATTTTAAAAACGCTTAGCCGTAGTTATAATTTGAATATCTAATGGTGAACTAATAAATTCTTTACACTACTGTATATAAAACTTAAATTCAAGAAATAAAGACCGTAGAGATAGTCTATATGGCAATGTAATCCTTTTGACTAATTCTATTGGTTCATTTATTGTTCCCGCCAGTTCCCCAACGGTTCAAACGCGTCAAATACACCATGCATGCTGCTTTATGCACATTGATAACATTAAATGGCTTCAACTGACTAATAATAATATCCCAAACTTGTCAACAATATGGCTGATCGAGTAAGGCTATATAAGCTCATAAACTCTGAGTGAGCAAGAGAACAAGTAATTAATTATATATATATATCTATATAAGAACCTTTGTGATCATAGTCATGGGTTCTTCTACTCAATATAAGTGGGTTGTAGGGTTACTTCTTATCTTGAGCATTTTCTTGGAACTGAGTGCCATCGCATTTGGTGATGACAAACTTGAAGAGGCGAGGTGGGGTAATGATAATGGCTGTAGATTCGGTAGGAGAGGTTGTGGTGGACGTGGAGGATGGGGCGAACGCGGTGGATATGGAGGACGAGGTGGACGTGGTCCAGGTTTTGGTGGTGGTAGAGGTGCCGGAGGAGGGTTTGGTGGTGGAGCTGGTGGAGGAGGAGGTCTTGGGGGAGGATCAGGAGGTGGACTAGGTGGAGGAGGAGGTCTTGGGGGAGGATCAGGAGGTGGACTAGGTGGAGGAGGAGGTCTTGGGGGAGGAGCAGGAGGTGGACTAGGTGGAGGAGGAGGAGTTGGTGGTGGAGCAGGTGGTGGTGTTGGTGGTGGAGCTGGTGGCGGCGTTGGTGGTGGTGCAGGTGGAGGTGGTGGATTCGGCGGTGGTGGAGGAGGAGGTGTCGGTGGAGGGTCAGGTCATGGTGGTGGATTTGGAGCTGGAGGCGGTGTAGGAGGTGGTGCTGGAGGTGGAATTGGTGGTGGAGCTGGTGGAGGTGGAGGAGGTGGTGGTGGGGGAGGTGTAGGAGGTGGTTCTGGACATGGTGGAGGATTTGGAGCCGGGGGTGGTGTTGGAGGAGGTGCTGTAGGAGGAGGTGGTGGCGGAGGAGGTGGTGGTGGAGGAGGAGGCGGTGGTCTTGGTGGAGGATCAGGCCATGGAGGTGGTTTTGGTGCAGGTGGTGGAGTTGGAGGCGGGGGTGCCGGAGGAGTAGGAGGAGGAGGCGGATTTGGAGGTGGTGGTGGAGGTGGAGTAGGAGGAGGATCAGGTCATGGTGGTGGTTTTGGTGCGGGTGGAGGTATCGGTGGTGGGGCCGGTGGAGGATTAGGAGGAGGAAAAGGAATAGGAGGTGGAGGTGGACATGGTGGAGGAATTGGAGTTGGAATTGGAATTGGCATAGGAGTTGGTGTTGGTGGTGGAGCTGGCCATGGTGTTGGCGTTGGTAGTGGATCCGGTGGTGATGGCAATGGGCGATGATGAATCTCGTAGCCTCATAGCTACACTTCGGCTGTACTAAGATGCATATGTGATTTTATTAAACAAATGAGTTCGTATGTTTGGCTTTTGTATGCATTGTATTTCCTCAATTTCCAATGTATTATCCTTATATTGATTAAGAAAAGAAACTATATATGAAGCTCAAGCAACTTTTTCTTTTTGAGTCCAAATCCCTTGTGTGTGTTCTTCTGGATGGTTTAATAAACAATAATCATCAACACTTCGAGTACGTTGTCTATCCTGTGGGACGTGTTTCCTTTCCCTTCATCTTTCTCTATGTAGTGTTTTTTTTTATCACCTCAAAATATCAATTAAAAGCTTTAGGTATAATCATGTTATCCCCTCCATATATTCTTTGGAATTTAAAGTTTAGTTAAATCCATTTTGCAAGTAACACATGTTTTTGTACGTAGAAGCGAGTATATAGTTAAGAGCATTGTTTAGTTAATGGTGTTAAGCTGCTTCTTCTCATATGATGTTCCTTAGTATTTTGCATAGGGACGGAACATCAATTTTTTTGACAAGAACAATATTAAGGTGTTGCTCCTGCTATATGTTTGATTGAGCTAGATCAGTCTTTAGCAGGACTGAGAAGCAAGGCGTAGCGCTCCTCCTTTATAATTTTTGAAGGTTAATTTACAAAATAGGGGTCAATGTCAAACCTCCATAAAAAAAATGAAGGATTGATCTACCGGCACCTTTTAGATTTTGGTAGAATAGTATAAATGAAGTGGAGAGTCAATTATTTTGTAGACGCTATGTTATATGTCATACTCTTTCAGTCCCAATTACCCAATTTATAGAAAGATATTTGATTTGACATGAAGTTTAAGAAAGAAAGTAAGATTTTTGAAATTGTGGTCTAAAAAGAATCATAAATATTTATGTGGCTATAAATCATTTCATTAAGGGTAAAATAAGTATTTTAAAATAAATTATTACTTATAAATATACAAAAGTGTCATTTCTTTTGGACTAACTAATAAGTAAAGAGTTTCATATAAATTGAGACGAATGGAGTACAACAATTAAGTAATATTGAACCAAAATATTATTACTATTATCCAAATAAAAAACACAAATAATATGTTAATGTTGGATTTGGTGTTGTGACATTTTTTCCAACATATCATTTTTAGTACTAAGTTAAAATCAGAAATGTTGGAACAAATGTCTTGACATTCGGATCAATATTCTGTAAAACAGTTTTGCCTTACTTCACGGAACTGATGCAAATTTTGTGGGATTTTCACCACGATGGTAAAGTGACTCGGCAATGAGTTTTGGAGCTGATGAAAAACGTGGAAAGACCAAGTCAGCTTGGGGAACAAGTCCAAGAAGTTAGAGGATCTTGCTCCATAATCTTCTCCAACAAACTTTATTGGCTGCCCACCTTTCCCTCAACCTCTACAACGATTCAATGAGATTTTCAAGGAAGACCCTCAAGAAAGTCGTTGTACCGAGTGTTCGAAAGAACATTCCAACCAGAACCTGTTACCCAGAGGTCCAGGTTTGGGTCAAAAGTTCTTGCTTGTAAAAGAAGTGATACAGATGATATGGACTTCGAACTATCTTCCGAGGACACAGAAGAAGAAACCCCAGTTGCTGCTCACCAAGGTGAACCACAGATCTTTGATCCTCAACCCGAGACCTCAGTCTCTATTCCTCAATGTGAGTCTGATGATGAGGAGATTCCTGACGACACTCCCTTGAAACGGTTCTTTCTCATAGGAATTCCCCAGCATGTCAGACCTGATGCTGCCCAGAATGTTGCCAAAAATGCCACAACATCTCAAGCAACATTCCAATAGACCTCAGAAGAGACTTCAACACAATCCTCCTCCAGCAAAACTGAATCAGATTCTGACCACGAGGTATCTATTTTCTCAGAAAACTTATATTCTAAAGCTAGCTCTGATAATTGGAACTGGTACAGAAATTGAATCATTAGGTCTGAAAAAATACTAGACATTGCCTCTTGCTCAAAATATGGCTTGAAGAGTTTTTAAAGGAAAGACAACTCCTAGGATCTGATACAAACAAAGGACCATATGTTGATAAAATAGTCATGTTGTTTTATGTTAATTTAGAATCTGTTGTAGAAGATACCAACTCAAAGGAATTTGATAAAGTATCTCTGTAACATAATGTATTCTTTCGCACCTACTGTTATAAGCCAATGTGTGGGATTAAATGATGATGAGAATGATAGAGAAACAGACCCTGTAGTGGACGATAGAGATGAATTAATTAAATACCTCACAGGAGATATAATGCATAAGTGGATCTCTAGATGTCCAACTTCAAAACTGACAGCTCTGTTTGCCACTCTACACAAAATTTCTATACACAATTGACTTTCTTCTATGAATGAGTCAATTGTAACTACAGAATAAGCCACACTGATGTACAAAATTGGTAAAGATTTGAGAGTTGATCTGGGCAGAATAATCTTCCATCAAGTTGTTCACTTGGCACAAAAAAATCAACTTCAATCCTACCTTTTCCCTTTTTGATATACAAAATCCTTACTACACAAGGCTTTCAACCTAAGAAGGAGAACATATTAGGGGGAAATCCATAGCTGTACACAGTCAATAAAGTAGTTTTGAAAAGCAGAGACAGATTCATTGATCTACCCTGGAAATGAAAGGAAGTAGTATAGATGTTGGAAGAAATGTCACCAACATTTCTGGCAACACTAAATCAGGAAAGTATCCAATGACAACTGAATGACTTGTGAATCAAATTACAATAATCAATCACCAAATTTATGAGGTTGATACTATGAGAGAGGCCCTGGTTCAAGCACGAGTCCATCTCATGTTACTGCTTTCTTCACAAAAAGGGGAGATAATGTTGCTGCTGCTGGTGAAGATGTTGTTGTTGCTCGTGAAGCTGGGGAGACAGAGAAAATATTGATGTATGAGGAGTTGAAGAAGAAGGATAGAGACTGATGTTGATGCAGAGCTGAAGTCTTGCAAAAGTAGAAAGCGGCTGGAAGCTACTACTGATGAATGACATACAAGGGAGATTTGCTATAATAAATCTATGGCTGCTGCTATTGTTGAAATGTGGAATGATGGTTACTGTTTGTTTTGATATTTGGGATGTAATTAACAATGATCTCACAATTGTTTTTTGTTTTGGATGATGTGGTTAAATGACTGTTTGTGTATTTCTCTAATCCTACATGTATGGTATATATATGTGTTGTTTATATATGTTGTGTTTATATGTCATCACATGTTAAGTGGGAGCATTATTGTAATCATAGATGTTGGGACAACATCTATGACATTGCCGTAAGTCACTTGCATAGAATAAATTAGGTTTTGTGAAGAAAGGCAAAAAGAAGAGAATGTTAACGTTGGGTTTGATGTTGTGACATTTTTCCCAACATATCATTTTTAGTACTAAGTTAAAATCAGAAATATTGGAACAAATGTCTTGACATTCAGACCAATATTCTGTAAAACAGTTTTGTCTTACTTCACGGAACTGATGCAAATCTTGTGGGATTTTTACCACGATGGTAAACTGACTTGGTAAGGAGTTTTGGAGCTGATGAAAAACGTGGGAAGACCAAGTCAAAGTCATTGCTAAGCTTGAGGAACAAGTCTGAGAAGTTAGAGGATCTTGCTCCATAATCATCTCCAACAAACCTTATCGGCTGCCCACCTTTCCCTCAACCTCTACAACGATTCAATGAACTTTTCAAGGAAGACCCTCTACTATCTCGTGTCTGGTACTGCATGGTTCCTAAATAGAGAGGTTGCATCAGTGAATCGATATCCAGAAAAAGTTAGAAAAAATATCAAAAGAGTTCTCCGATATACGTCAGAAAATTGGATCACAAGTGTTGTCTGAGCGTGTCGACAACATTCTGTCCAACATTATAATTGTTGCCCAGATTCTAGATTTGTTCTTTATTGAAGCAATTGTAATGAGATGTTGTCTATGTCTATTTAGTTAGAATTTTTCAGGCAGAAGTCATCTGAGAGTTCAACTTTATAATTCCTTTTGTATTATCTTGTAATATTGTAAAAGAATGAATTTATTCAATTGTATGTAAATATATACAATACTTTCGGTCACTGACCATCATAGGGTATATTATCAATATAATATATTTAAATATTAAACTTCTCTGTTCTTTATTTTTTTCGCTGTATTTACTCTTAAAATTTTATGTTTTATCGAAGTGTTGTCACTTGTGACAGACGACATTATCGCTGACATTAGTAAAATGTATTAGCATTCAATTTTATTTTACTTTCAATTTATTTCGTTCCATAGTATACCCCGGAACCTAATATAATACATCATCTACTAGCCTTTACAAACACACAAATCAATCTGGAAAACAAACTTGAACTCAAAACATACTACTCCAATTCAGTAATGTAAAATGGTAATATTACACTGAATAACAACGTAATGAATTGCCAAATCAAAGTGAATGGTCTCAAAAGTTGCATATCCCCGTGCAAGTCTAAAGTTTCCAGTGCCACCAACCACAGCCACTTCTCTTACTCTCTCAAACTGAGGACTAGCACCTTGTATTTCCAAAGTACTCCCTTTAAATTCTTCATTGGTGAATATAATTGATATTAGCACATGAGAAATTTTGCCATCCAATGCAGAAGTAACATATATGCCTTGAGCTCTAGCAATTTCTGCCGAGTTCTTATCAAAGGCTTCTGTTATTGGATCATCAGTAACAAAAACTGAACCAAACTTAGCAAAACTAAGGGGACCATCTTGATGGCCAGTTATTTGTAGCACAGTGGCATTTGGACCACCGGACCAATCTTGAAAATATAGTGTCATGTTTGTTTCTTTTAGCTGGCCAAGTTCAGCCTTTGAGCTAATGAAAATTGTTAGAAGCAAAATGAGGGATAGCTTGATTGAATTTGATGCCATGGGCAATAAGATGTTGGGTGTGTTACTCTTGATTCTTGTTTTTCTTTTGTGTTTTGATCTTGGTGAATTGAATAGATATTTATGCAAATCGGCGAGAACGTGGGGGTGGGGGGGGGGGGGGGGTATTTTGGAGTTTTTTGTATTCTATCTATTTCATTTTATGTGAAATTTCTTTTTGAGTCTATTTCTAAAAGAATGTTTTTAAAAAAAAAAAATTGAAAACAGGATAACTTAATTAGAATGTTCATTTTACGTTTAATGATTTTTTTTATAGGTACACAAATATTATGGCGTGTTCAAAATCATATGTTTTAAAACACTTAATAATTTATGACATATTTAAGATTATTCCAATGATCTTCGTCATTTTTTTCTAAACTTCGTGCTCGTCAAATATATTCATATAAATTGAAAATGGATGTAGTATTTTATTCCGACTTTGAAAAGGTTTTGTGTGAGTAGGTGATCATAAGACTGAAACTTCTAATTTAAAGATTGTGTTAACATCTCAATGATAATAACTAAGAAAGTAAGTGACAATATAGAATGGTATATGATGCGTATTTTCTTCTTTTTCCACAAACTTTGTTGTGGTAAGCGAAAATACCTATATAGGTTCGATACTCTCTTTTGTTTTAAGTGGAAAATCCTGTTTGAAGTCATTCAGCCTTGTTTTCTTTTCACAAATCATTTCTTTCTGTTTTTAGTAATTTATGTTTGGTGCAATATCATTAAATTGAATAGTACTCCTTTAAATGTTAAATATATGTAAATTGTTAGATCAATTGATGATAATTTGAAATAATTTCTGTATTCATTGAACACCAAGGCACAAACAGCTGTGGAAATATATGGTATGAGAGATGATTGTAAACGTGTATATAGAAATTATTTCATCCCTACTTCATAATTAGAATATATTTCATATATTGTGTAAATATAATTATGGTAAGACTAAGATTCCTCTTTTGTATAGGCTTAGGATTCATATTGTATAAGGAATGAATATTGTACTGTATATATACTTTGATATTAATGAGAAGACTTCCCAAGAGAGATTAATATCATCTTACATGGTATCAGAGCCTAAAACAAAAACCCTAGAATTTTTTTCCACAGCTGTCGCCGCCCCCCACCCCCCCTCATCGGGCATCTCGCCGCGGCGCTCCTCCCCTCCCAAAATTCTTGATTTTTCTTCTTCATTCCTCTCTTCTCTAAATGGATACTCAGGATTCTTCCAATAATTCTGACGCTTCTACCTCCACAAATCCCACCACCAAGTCGTCACCCTCTTTTCGTCCCGCCCTAACTGTTACAAACATCAAGACACATATCCCCATCCTTCTTGATCAGGAAAACAGTCAGTATTCTCTTTGGGTTGAACTGTTTCGCAATCATGCATATCTCTACAACGTGCTTGATCATATTGATGACATCATTCCGCGCCCTCCGGAGGTTGATGATTCTACCTGGCGTCGTCTCGACGCCGGCGTCAAACAAAGGATATATGATAGTATTTCTCAGGATCTACTTCTTACTATCATGAAATCTGACTCCACAGCCCGTGACTTGTGGAATCGTTTGGAGGAAATTTTTCAGGACAATAAGCACACCCGTGATGTGTATTTAGATGAGCAATTTAACAATAAACGTCTTAAATACTTTTCCAATGTAACTGAGTACTGCAAACAGTTAAAGCTCTTGACGGTTCAACTTGTTGTTGTCGACTCGCCTGTTACTAACACCAAACTGGACAGTTGGTTAATGGCCTCCCTAAAGGCGAATATGATACATTGGCCACCATGATTCAACAGGCAGATCTGTTACCCAGCTTTAACAAAGCTCGCTCGCAGTTGTTGCTCGAAGAGACTCGACGTGCTAAGCAGGATGAGCACAATCAGAAGGCATTAGCTGTCGAAACGCGCCCTCAAGATCCAACGCCACTAGAAAACTCTCAACCGCAGCAGAGACGCGGTGGAAAAGGCGGTGTCGCGCCCTTTTCCGGCCGCGGCATTTTTTTCTAGAAAAAAAAAAAAAACTCCTGCTCAAAATGCAAAAGGTTAGAAAATAAAAATAAAATGCTAAAAAAAGTTTAAGAGGCTTTAAAGGTTTTAAAATTGCAAAAGATGTTTAAAAGCTTAAAAAGTGCTAAAGGTGCAAAATGCTAAGAAGTGCTAAAAGGCTAAGGGTTCGCGGAGTCGCCACCTAATTAGTTTGGGTGAATTAGGACACCTAAATGTTTAACTAGTTTAAAGTAAAACATTAACTCCATTTTAATGGTCTGCTAAACTTAGTGAGATTCTGGGTAAGGGTTCTTTATTAATCTAGAGGGAAGGGGTTAGGCACCCTCTAAGATCCGCTAACTTGCGGTTGTCCTGCCAAACCTAGGGTAATTATTATATTTTTAGAAATGCAAAGTAAAAGATCTTCCTGCTAAAAAAATGTTAAAATGTTTACAGGTGCTTAAGTCTAAAAGGGCAAAAGGTGCTATATGTGAAAGAATGCTAAGAGGTGCTAAAATATTAAGGGTTAAAGACGCTTAACAAAAGTGCTAGCAATTTGAAAGTGCTGAGTGTAAACAAAGTAGTGCTAGGGTGCTTAAATATTAAAGGTGCTTAAGAGTGCTAAAAGTGCAAAAGAGGTACTAGAAATTGCTAAGGTGTTAAAAGTGCAAAAAATGCTAAGAGAGGTGCTAAAAATACAACCCTGCTTGAAATAAAAGGTGTTAGAAAAATAAAAGTGTTAAATGTTAAAAGAATACTAAAATTTAAAGGGTGTTTAAAATGCTAATAGGGTGTTAGGGTGCTAGTAATGCTAAGGTGCAAAAACGCTAAAATGCTAAATGTTAAAGGGTAAAAGAATGCTAAAAGTAGTGCTAAATGCTAAAATGCTAAAGGTATTAAACGCCAAGGGGTGATTCAAAGTGCTAAAAGGGCTAGGAATGCTAAAGAATGCTAAGAGAATGCTTTATGGACTAATTATGTGTATCTTGATAGCTAAATTAATCTTGCCTAACTTTGTGTACAATATTATATAAGAAATGTTTTAAGATGATTTTGGGAGTTTCAGAGAAAATCTGTTTATGGATTTTGACAAATTGTTGGTTTTTATGATGCAAGTCAGATTACTTATTTTTGCAGATTTTAAACATGCTTAATAGTCCTAAAAGACAAATAAGGTAGAAGTGCGTTTCTAAGTTTAAATTACCTTCCCATCTCATATGTTCAAAGGCTAATTGCTAGAAGTTCTCCTATTAATTACAAAATTAAATAATAAATTACAATAAACAAATAAAGGCATAAGAATGAGACAAGAAAGTTAAGAGAGTGAAGGGATTGGAGCGGATGACTCAGTCTGTTGTTTTCTAGGAGTTTAGGCGGGAATGCGACAGCGGATGCGGGTTGCCATTTGAAATGGCTTTGCGATGAGTCTCGTAGTGAGACTTTTTATTTTGCTCCGTCATGCCATGTAAAAATAAAGAAAGATAAGGATTAGAAGATATTAATAATAATAATAAAAAAAAACAAGTATAGAACCACCAGGCCCACGAGTATGCAGTGAGGAGAAAGTTGTGCAGGGAATTAAAACATAATCGAGACTTATCAAATATACAATGCATAAAGCAAACGTTGATAAAGACTTAAACACAGTATACCACCAACAGTTTTAAACATGCATAGCCCTAAGTTGAAACTACTTATGTTTTGGTAAAGCAACACGAAGCACAGAGGGGGAAAAGAAGGACAAGTCCAGCAAATTAAATTAAGAACCCAAAAGAGGACATATAAGCCCAAAAGAGTGCATACTCAGGCTTGTCAAAATACCAACCCATAATTATAATTTGCAGATTATTTAAGAGAATGTGAATAAGAAGAGAGACCCAATAGATTTATGGAGGTGCTGGACAGTGAGATACCACATGTGTTATGAATGCACTGGCCAGATTGCAAACAGCGGGCAGAGACAGAAATAAGAAGCAAAAACAGGCCAAAGACATAAAATACGATATACATGTTAATATACTAAACATATGGGTAATTCAGTTGTTATTCAGTTGAGAGTAAAGATGCCAATCCAGTTACTGACCCCCTATATGTATGTCCAAACATATCCTTGCCATTTAAAATATCTAGAACCTGTCCGATCTGCGCTTAGATATACATTGCAACGAGTGCTCACGAAGATTCATTTTATATGACGTATATGGGAGGTTACATTTCGGATCTCTGTGAAGTTTAGGTATGCATGACTTAGGCTAACATGTAAGTTTGAATCTCATAAATAGACCACTAAATCAGTGTTTAATGACATCAGATTTGCAAGACATTGAGACTAGAATGGGAAATAAAAGCTGCTATGGAGGTGTCTTCACATGGCCTGGGCAGACAACCAAATGTTAGAAACAAGCTGATTTTAGGCTAGTTCGAAATGCTATTCGGGTAATGTTTGACCCAAACACACTTAAGGCAAAGTTATAAGGGTTTTACCAAACAAATGAAAAGAATACGATCAGCGAACTTCACTTAACGCGTATGAGCGATCGTGACACCCGCTGATTTGGACAAAATCGGCATAGGGATAAACAAGCGATGTCAAGATGGCGTTTCTTACATATATAGGCTGTCGGTTATGCCATTATAAGTTAGATGACTACATATTTTAAGTGTATTTTTCTTAGTACATTAGCATCACGAGTAAGGGGCGGATGGAGTTAAGCGGCGACCAGCGTTACGATATACAAACCCGGAACCGACTAACATCTGAGAAAGCAAGCCTCCAAAGTATAATAGAGATTTAACTCAGGATGGTATATTTATTTACGGGCCAATTAAGGTTTACAAACATGATGTCGCTTAACACTTAATAACAAAACAAACACACATTAGGCTTTTAACTTAAGTATTCCCAGACTAACATGTGATCAATCCAGATATAAACCGAAGCCAGCGAAACCGATTCAGATTCATATAATAACACTAACCATCATAGCCAACAAATATAGCCTGAGAACACGAATTAGCATAAAGGGGCGAGATTCGAAAGGGATGATAGATTTACCTTCTCGTGCGCAGAAGCAGCGTATCAAGTGTCGGTCCAATCGACGGGTTTTGGGGTTTTGCGATGCGAATGAAGGGTCGACTGTCTCAATTTCTGACTCTGTGTGTGTCTTTAACTGCTGCTAAGGGTTATTCGCTGCTGCTCTCGTAAAGAAAACGATTGCTACTGACCTACTGTGCTCGACCCCTCTCCGTCGATGCCTTGACTGAGTTCTATTGCATGTGTTTATGTAGCCCCTCTTCGGGTTCTATGTTTGGTATGCATTTAAGGCTGAGATTTCTATGCCTATTCTTGCTCTGAATTCGCACGATTCGTACTTGATATGCTAAGATTTCGTATTGATTCTTACCCTTTTATTTTGGACGAATCTGGGTGTTTAATGATTCGTTAAGGTAAGGTTGGATATGGTAGGGGATCGTTGGCTGGGTGTGTGTGGGTAAGGAAGGTGTCGCCGGATTTTCAGCCGAAAATCCGGCGAGAATATCGGGGTTGGGTGAAGGCGGCGATTGAAGGCTTAGGGTTTCGTTCGTTTTTTGTGTGGACGACCAGAGTGAGGGAGCTGGGCTGAGGGTAAGTAAAAGGGGTGAGTTGGGCGTGGGCTTGCGGGTTGGGCTGCGGGTCGCGGGTCGTGGGTTTTGGGCCAGGGCGTGGGGCGAATGGGCTGGTAAGGGGTAGTGTTATAATTTAGGTAGGGAGTGGGCTGGGTTGGTTAATTAGGCTAGTTAGTTATTAATTAGTTTTAGGCTTTTAATTAATTAGTTTTTTTTAGGAGTTAATTAGTGATAAATTAAATTAACAAATGTGATCACATTATTTAGGTGCTCCATTAATCTAATTGTTATCGAAATAAATGCGGGCGTGCTATTTAATTAATGCTCAATACTTTAGACCGCGGCGCTATTATTTAAAATCTTATTATTGTGCATTATTGCGAAGTTAAATTAAAACTGAATAGAGTTTAGATTAAATTATTTAAATGCTAAATGCAAGTATGATATTTAAGAATTGTTTAAAGCTTTTACAAATGCGACGCTATCAAATGCATGTATTAGATTAAAATTGATTTTAAATTACAAATGATTACTAATAAATGCGGCTATGCTACCTGACACGACGTCATTGCTAAATTACTTATTTTATGTATTTATTAATGACGACAGGGCTTAAAATTAGTTAATGCGGGCGCGGGACTCTAAGTGCTAAAAACTCTACGTAAGATGCGATGCCATTATTAAATATTTATGCCTGTATTTAATGTTTTACTCGCTGCATTTTATTATAAAAATCCTAAAAATTATTTTACAAAATTAGTGTAATTTTATAGTTAATGGTGGGCGGGAGGGTCAAAATTGGGTGTCAGCGGATGTCCTCTTTGTATGGAGATGATGGAAGAATCTTGGACAAAGCGTTGACTCATGCCAATTTTGTCTCGATCTTCGATTGCAAAAATCTTTGGCGGTAGACAAAGGCGCAAAAATCAAAAAGCGTCCCGATGTCGAGTTATGGCGACCTTTGGGTTACCGTGGTCTAAACACGGGCGGGCTAGCGGGCTTAAAGATGTCGATGTCGAGTTATGATGACATGGTTATGGTCTAAAGTAAAGAAAATAAGCGGCTTGAACACGGGGTGTCTTCTGCTATGGCTTGTGGTCTTTGGGTTACGGTGGAAGCGAGTGGGCCGGCGGCAGGCGGCTTACGCCAATCGTTGGGAAGGTTGGCCCCAGCAGTTGCCGGTTATTGTAAGAGAAAATCCACGTTGTGCTCCTGCTGCTGCGTGCTAAGACTTGAACAAGCGGTTAGTGCATGCTTCTAAGGCAAAATAATTTTAAAAACAATGTAGCGTGAATAGAAAAGGTTATCTGCAAAGCGCGATGCTGTTGTGTTGATGCGATTTTGCGAATCTTTGTGATTTTCGTCCTTGCGGGCGTGTTGCGATTGTGAGCAGCGGGTATGTTGTCGCTGCTGCAATTGTCACTGTGTACTAAAGCTCGAAAGAGTTAGTGCGTAAGCTGCTAAAACGAATAATAAAGCATGCGTAAGAAATGCAATTTCGGGAGTATAGAAATCGTCCCTGCGTGATATGCTGATGATGGCGTCGTTTTCGGACTTGTTGTCTTGATAAGCGTCATTGCTTGGGCGATATTCTTCTTTGGCGTCGTTGCGTAGACTTCTTTGTCTTGATAACGTCATTATGCGGGCGTATTCTTCTTTGGCGTCGTTGCATGGACTTGCTGATTACGTCGTTGTTTGGACGTGTTGCTGCTGGCGTCGTTGCATGGACTTGCTGATTACGTCGTTGTTTGGACGTGTTGCTGCTGGCGTCGTTGCATGGACTTGCTGATTACGTCGTTATGCGGGCGTGTTCTTTCTTGGCGTCGTTGCGTGGACTTCGATTACGTCGTTATGCGGGCGTGTTCTTCTTTGGCGTCGTTGCATGGACTTGCGGTGCTGATTACGTCGTTGTTTGGACGTATTGCTGCTGGCGTCGTTGCGTGGACTTGCTGATCACGTCGTTATGCGGGCGTGTTCTTCTTTGGCGTCGTTGCGTGGTGTCTTGATAACGTCGTATTCTTCTTTGGCGTCGTTGCGTGGACTTCGATCACGTCGTTATGCGGGCGATATTCTTCTTTGGCGTCGTTGCGTGGACTTCTTGATCACGTCGTTATGCGGGCGATGTTCTTTCTTTGGCGTCGTTGCGTGGACTTCGATCACGTCGTTATGCGGGCGATGTTCTTCTTTGGCGTCGTTGCGTGGACTTGTTGATCACGTCGTTATGCGGGCGATGTTCTTCTTTGGCGTCGTTGCGTGGACTTCGATCACGTCGTTATGCGGGCGTGTTCTTCTTTGGCGTCGTTGCGTGGACTTCTTGATCACGTCGTTATGCGGGCGTGTTCTTCTTTGGCGTCGTTGCGTAGACTTGTTGTGCTGATAACGTCGTTGCACTGGGCGTGTTCTTCTTTGCTCGCAGTAGAATAAATGCTCGCGCAAGCTAAGCGAAAGCGTTAGTGTATACCTGTTTAAACAAAATGATAAATATATATGAGAAGTGCAATTTTATGGATAGAGATGTCATCCCTGAGATGTTGTCTTTTGCGGACATCTTTGAGCGTTGCGGTGGCAATTCTTGTGTGCGATCGTGGGTTGCCAATTTGACTTTATGCAGGGATTGTGGCTAGGTTTTGTTGCGGAACTCTGAACTTTGGTTGCCGATTATTGATGCCCCTTTCTGCTGCTGCTGCTTCTGATGCGGACTTTGAATTTTGAGATTTTTTGTCATATCTTCTGCCTCTGCTGTTTCTTCTTACGAAGAAACTTCTTGCCGTATTTTACGCCGGCTATTGCGTTTCTTGTACATTAATATGAAAAGACTGCGCTCGAAAATTTTGTGAGTTTTTGGGGTCGATTCATGTTGACTTTCTTTGCCTTGTTCCTTGATATCTGCGTGCCTGGCTTGTTTGGACTTGTAACCGCATGCAGTTTCCTCTGTCCCAGTTTTGAAAAGATTATACGGCTTTAAATGGGTCTCGATGTAGTTGCTTGTAGGCTATGTGTATTCTTGTCATTTTCAAGCAAAGGAAAGTTTCCTAATGGTGTGGCCGGCCGATTTAGGCGCCTACGTATCCTCGTGAGGAATCGGGTCGAGCGTAGTTCATTATAGCGAATATTGGGTAAAATTAAATTTCTAGGTGTGGGGCCAAGGCGAGGCGGCGCTACGTATCCACTAAGGGAATCAGTCGAGCGTAGTTCATTACAATGACGAAAGAAAACATTATTAAAGCTTAAAAATGAGTTTATAAATTATTACGCTTTGAAATAAATCGTTTTCCTATCCGTGCTCTGGCGGACCAAGACGAGTGCAAATCCAATCAATATGCCTTCATGCTCGCCGTGGATGGCCGGGTCTTCATGCTCTGCTATCTCCCTCTTACGCCTGCGTGGTGCGTGCTCGGATAAATGACCGATTCGAGCGGAATGGGCATAAGCGAAGTGTATTCCTCATCTAAAGTTATCAGTGCACATTGGCGTGGCCGTGGTTTGGCAAGGGTTATCATGCACATTTGGGCGGGATCCTTTAGCCGAATTACCCTTCTGCGATCGGTGCCTCGATTACGTCCCGAGGAGTGGCAACCTTCGATGTCATGTCTGGGCTATTGGGTGATACGCGCAGCTTGTTCTCATCATACCATCTTGGGATAGGGTCGGGATCCTTCCCGAATCGGTTGGATTAGGCCTGCGACTCATGACCTTTCATATATTTGAGGTATGGGTTCGGTAGTGGGTGCGCACTTTGGGTGGTTTTCCTTCGTAATTCTTACTTGCTCTGAGTGCGTTGGGTGCTCTATACTGGCGGGTTTGATGGGTGGATCTATGCGGGCGGGATAAGCGTGCTTGTGAAGTGTTATATATAGCCGTGTGTGGTAGTTGTGGTAGTATGATGGGTTTTGGTATGTTATGAATGCTTGGGTTTGCGTTCGTGTACAAACATGGAAGGGAAAGCTGTCTCTTTCTTCCTCTGAAGTACTCCGTGTCCCCTGATCAATCGCCACATTAGTTGCCTGTATGCCGCGATTTGTAATCCTACCGGTTTAATACCTTCTTCTACGGTCGCCCATTCTAATAACTCCGCAAATTCCGCCCGATGGCGCTTATCATCCGCTCATAGTAGGTGGCATCCTTCAAAGATTGTGCGAATAATGGTCATCTCACTCTCCACCACGGGTGGTTGCACTTTCAGCGCCTCAACGCCACCTCATGGCGTATTCTCCGAATGTTTCGTAGTCTTCTTCTCCAACTTCATTAAGTAACACGCCCACAACGGTTTACGTGTTGAACTGAACCGCTTCCACAAAATCTTGGGCGATGCATTCCGGTATGCCATTTCGCGGATCTTGGGCCGTATACCAATCTAGTGCCTCACGGCCAAGCTCGAATGAACAACTTCATAATGGCCGGGTTCTTCCCTACCCCGATTAGCTTGTCGCAATATGACCTCGGTGTGCACGGGGTTCCTTTTCCATCAAATAGTTCAAACTGCACCTTGTACCCATGGCGGTTCCACGTCGGATGCGTGCAAAGATCCTCGTAGTCTAGTCGCCGTGACCTTTGTCCGATCGCGTGCCCCGAACCGCTTCTTTTCGGACTATGAATTTCTTTGGCCACGTCCTCGTCCATTTTGGCTCGGACTTCCTCTCCATCTCTTCATAATGATCCCTTTCGTGAAGCACGGACGGTAAAAGGCTGGGTTTCGCGTAAGTCACCGGTTGTTGCTCATTTGGTTATGGGTGTGGTGCGTGGGTATTGGTTGGCTGGCGATTAGGGCTGATTATGGTGAAATGCGGGGCCGAGGTATATGGGTAGTAGGAGGGTCATTTGAAGGTGGGGTTGAGGTTGGGCGGCGGGCGGTTTGTTCGGTGGTGGTGGCCTTTGTGGAGAGTTCGGGAGATATGTGGTGGTGGAGGTCGATCCAGGATGGTTTGTGAAGTAGTGGCCCTTTGATCCGCATAGGTATTCAAGCTAATGGATAGGTTGGTCGATTCCGTAGCCTCTCCATCTCAACTGCATATCGCCAATTTGTTGCGGCAATATGCAATACATTCTTCCCGATGGTGATATTCCTCCTTCAAGGTTCTGTTACCGACAGAATAATTTCCAAACCATTTCGCTCAGACGCCCCCGAGCCAGTCATATCCTCGTTTCGTGCCTTGGACCTGGTGAAGTGTGGATGCTACGACATTGTTGAGTCAAATACGAACCGACCTTTGGGGAAGATGATAAATCTTTCTAAAAATGCAACAAACGGTGTTAGCATAAAACACATAATTTGCAGGCATGTAGCAGATATATCACACATAGTACATTCAAACGTTTCCTAACATGCAAAGGGGACCTCTTTATGCCAGAGGTAAGCCTAAACGTCACTTATGCGGGATTATGACGGATTTGTCCAAGTCGTCCAACTATAATGCCTTTGTTGGAAATGGCGACCAAATGACGGTGCACTTTTCCCAATTTCAGCATGTCATGATTGGGTTTGGATTTGTCTGTCAATGTCACGCTACACATAATATGCTGGTTGGTCGTTGGGTTGAGAAACCCGTCGACAGGTTTGGTGTCTTCCTAATTGTGGTGTCGATGCCAAGGACCGTCCCACCTAAGGTAAATGCATGCATGCCCTAAAATAAAGGGTGGTATAGCTCTATCTTAAGTTTTCTAAGACTTGGCTTTACTAGACGCAAGGTTCCCGAGCGGACAACTCGAGTGAGAAGGCTACGCGGCTGATCAGACGAACCGATCTAACTCCGCGCAGGCGCCAACTCTCTTAAAATTTGGGTATTTGAAGAAATTTGCGGGTGCGCGAAGCACACCAGCGCGTGAGTGTGTGATTGTGTGAATTTTCCAGAGTGGAAGAAATATGAGCGGAATGCCAGTTTAAGGAAAACAGTAAAGCAGGTAGCAAAAAATAACAAAATACAATACACAAAAATTAAATGAAAAATAATTGCCAAATAATTATCCTAGGTCTGTTGTGGTTAAGAACCTAAAATCCCCAGCAGAGTCGCCATTTCTGTCGCGCCCTTTTCCGGCCGCGGCATTTTTTTCTAGAAAAAAAAAAAAAACTCCTGCTCAAAATGCAAAAGGTTAGAAAATAAAAATAAAATGCTAAAAAAAGTTTAAGAGGCTTTAAAGGTTTTAAAATTGCAAATGATGTTTAAAAGCTTAAAAAGTGCTAAAGGTGCAAAATGCTAAGAAGTGCTAAAAGGCTAAGGGTTCGCGGAGTCGCCACCTAATTAGTTTGGGTGAATTAGGACACCTAAATGTTTAACTAGTTTAAAGTAAAACATTAACTCCATTTTAATGGTCTGCTAAACTTAGTGAGATTCTGGGTAAGGGTTCTTTATTAATCTAGAGGGAAGGGGTTAGGCACCCTCTAAGATCCGCTAACTTGCGGTTGTCCTGCCAAACCTAGGGTAATTATTATATTTTTTAAAAATGCAAAGTAAAAGATCTTCCTGCTAAAAAAAATGTTAAAATGTTTACAGGTGCTTAAGTCTAAAAGGGCAAAAGGTGCTATATGTGAAAGAATGCTAAGAGGTGCTAAAATATTAAGGGTTAAAGACGCTTAACAAAAGTGCTAGCAATTTGAAAGTGCTGAATGTAAACAAAGTAGTGCTAGGGTGCTTAACTATTAAAGGTGCTTAAGAGTGCTAAAAGTGCAAAAGAGGTACTAGAAATTGCTAAGGTGTTAAAAGTGCAAAAATGCTAAGAGAGGTGCTAAAAATACAACCCTGCTTGAATAAAAAGGTGTTAGAAAAATAAAAGTGTTAAATGTTAAAAGAATACTAAAATTTAAAGGGTGTTTAAAATGCTAATAGGGTGTTAGGGTGCTAGTAATGCTAAGGTGCTAAAAACGCTAAAATGCTAAATGTTAAAGGGTAAAAGAATGCTAAAAGTAGTGCTAAATGCTAAAATGCTAAAGGTATTAAACGCCAAGGGGTGATTCAAAGTGCTAAAAGGGCTAGGAATGCTAAAGAATGCTAAGAGAATGCTTTATGGACTAATTATGTGTATCTTGATAGCTAAATTAATCTTGCCTAACTGCGTACAATATTATATAAGAAATGTTTTAAGATGATTTTGGGAGTTTGGAGAAAATCTGTTTATGGATTTTGACAAATTGTTGGTTTTTATGATGCAAGTCAGATTACTTATTTTTGCAGATTTTAAACATGCTTAATAGTCCTAAAAGACAAATAAGGTAGAAGTGCGTTTCTAAGTTTAAATTACCTTCCCATCTCATATGTTCAAAGGCTAATTGCTAGAAGTTCTCCTATTAATTACAAAATTAAATAATAAATTACAATAAACAAATAAAGGCATAAGAATGAGACAAGAAAGTTAAGAGAGTGAAGGGATTGGAGCGGATGACTCCGTCCTATTTGTTTTCTAGGAGTTTCTGAAGCGGGAATGCGAACGCGGATGCGGGTTGCCATTTGAAATGGCTTGCGATGAGTCTCGCCGTGAGACTTTTTATTTTGCTCCGATGCATGCCATGTAAAAATAAAGAAAGATAAGGATTAGAAGATATTAATAATAATAATAAAAAAAAACAAGTATAGAACCACCAGGCCCACGAGTATGCAGTGAGGAGAAAGTTGTGCAGGGAATTAAAACATAATCGAGACTTATCAAATATACAATGCATAAAGCAAACGTTGATAAAGACTTAAACACAGTATACCACCAACAGTTTTAAACATGCATAGCCCTAAGTTGAAACTACTTATGTTTTGGTAAAGCAACACGAAGCACAGAGGGGGAAAAGAAGGACAAGTCCAGCAAATTAAATTAAGAACCCAAAAGAGGACATATAAGCCCAAAAGAGTGCATACTCAGGCTTGTCAAAATACCAACCCATAATTATAATTTGCAGATTATTTAAGAGAATGTGAATAAGAAGAGAGACCCAATAGATTTATGGAGGTGCTGGACAGTGAGATACCACATGTGTTATGAATGCACCGCGATTGCAAACAATGAGCGAGACGAAATAAGAAGCAAAACAGCCAAAGACATAAAATACGATATACATGTTAATATACTAAACATATGGGTAATTCATTGTTATTCAATGAGAGTAAAGATGCGATCGATTCTTGACATATGTATGTCCAAACATATCCTTGCCATTTAAAATATCTAGAACATGTCCGATGCGCACTTAGATATACATTGCAACGAGTGCTCACAGAAGATTCATTTTATATGACGTATATGGGGAGGTTCTGTTTTCAGATCTCTGTGAAGTTTCGGTATGCACACATGACTTAGGCTAACATGTAAGTTTGAATCTCATAAATAGACCACTAAATCAGTGTTTAATGACATCAGATTTGCAAGACATTGAGACTAGAATGGGAAATAAAAGCTGCTATGGAGGTGTCTTCACATGGCCTGGGCAGACAACCAAATGTTAGAAACAAGCTGATTTTAGACTAGTTCAGGAAATGCTATTCCAGGTAATGTTTTGACCCAAACACACTTAAGGCAAAGTTATAAGGGTTTTACCAAACAAATGAAAAGAATACGATCAACGAACTCACTTAACGCGTATGAACAGTCATCGACACCCACCAGATTTGGACAAAATCAGCATAGGGATAAACAAACAGTAATCAAGATGACGTTTCTTACATATATAGGCCTGTCCAGATTTATGCCATTATAAGTTAGATGACCTACATATTTTAAGTGTATTTTTCTTAGTACATTAGCATCACGAAGTAAGGACGCGGATGGAGTTACCGACGACGACCAACATTCTGATATACAAACCAGCAACCGACTAACATACAATGAGAAAGCAAGCCTCCAAAGTATAATAGAGATTTAACTCAGGATGGTGTATTTATTTACGGGCCAATTAAGGTTTACAAACATGATGTCGCTTAACACTTAATAACAAAACAAACACACATTAGGCTTTTAACTTAAGTATTCCCAGACTAACATGTGATCAATCCAGATATAAACCGAAGCCAGCGAAACCGATTCAGATTCATATAATAACACTAACCATCATAGCCAACAAATATAGCACAGAACACACGAATTAGCATAAAGGGACGAGATTCGAAAGGGATGATAGATTTACCTTCTCCGGCGGCGAACCGAGGCAGCGTATCAAGTGTCGGTCCAATCGACGGGTTTTGGGGTTTTGCGATGCGAATGAAGGGTCGACTGTCTCAATTTCTGACTCTGTGTGTGTCTTTAACTGCTGCTAAGGGTTATTCGCTGCTGCTCTCGTAAAGAAAACGATTGCTACTGACCTACTGTGCTCGACCCCTCTCCGTCGATGCCTTGACTGAGTTCTATTGCATGTGTTTATGTAGCCCCTCTTCGGGTTCTATGTTTGGTATGCATTTAGGGCTGAGATTTCTATGCCTATTCTTGCTCTGAATTCGCACGATTCGTACTTGATATGCTAAGATTTCGTATTGATTCTTACCCTTTTATTTTGGACGAATCTGGGTGTTTAATGATTCGTTAAGGTAAGGTTGGATATGGTAGGGGATCGTTGGCTGGGTGTGTGTGGGTAAGGAAGGTGTCGCCGGATTTTCAGCCGAAAATCCGGCGAGAATATCGGGGTTGGGTGAAGGCGGCGATTGAAGGCTTAGGGTTTCGTTCGTTTTTTGTGGGACGACCAGTGAGGAGGCTGAGGAGTAAGTAAAAGGGTGAGTTGGCGTGGCTTGCGGGTTGAAGTGCGGTCGCGTCGTGGGTTTTGGGCGGGCGTGGGGCGAATGAAGGTAAGGGTAGTGTTATAATTTAGGTAGGAGTGAGTGGGTTGGTTAATTAGGCTAGTTAGTTATTAATTAGTTTTAGGCTTTTAATTAATTAGTTTTTTTTAGGAGTTAATTAGTGATAAATTAAATTAACAAATGTGATCACATTATTTAGGTTCTCCATTAATCTAATTGTTATCGAAATAAATGCGCGTATATTTAATTAATGCTCAATACTTTGCATCATGGCGCTATTATTTAAAAAATCTTATTATTGTGCATTATTGCGAAGTTAAATTAAAACTGAATAGAGTTTAGATTAAATTATTTAAATGCTAAATGCAAGTATGATATTTAAGAATTGTTTAAAGCTTTTACAAATGCGACGCTATCAAATGCATGTATTAGATTAAAATTGATTTTAAATTACAAATGATTACTAATAAATGCGGCTATGCTACCTGACACGACGTCATTGCTAAATTACTTATTTTATGTATTTATTAATGACGACAGGGCTTAAAATTAGTTAATGCGCGCGGACTCTAAGTGCTAAAACTCTACGTAAGACGCGATGCCATTATTAAATATTTATGCTCGTATTTAATGTTTTACTCACGATTTTATTATAAAAATCCTAAAAATTATTTTACAAAATTAGTGTAATTTTATAGTTAATGGCCGGACGAGGGTCAAAATCGTGTCAACAGATGTCCCTCAGTATGGAGATGATGGAAGAATCTTCTGACAAAGACGCTGACTCATAGCCAATTTTGTCTCGATCTTCGTAATTGCAAAATGCCGGGCGTAGACAAGGCCGACGCAAAAATCAAAACCGCCCCAAAGGTCGAGTTATGACGACATCGGGTTACCATGGTCTAAACACTGCGGGCTAACGCGGCTTAAAGATGTCCCAGGTCGAGTTATGATGACATCGTTATGGTGCAAAAGTAAAAGAAAATAACCGCTTGAACACGGGTGTATCGCTATGGCTTGTGGGTGCCGGGTTCTACGGTGGAGCGAGTGGACCGACGCTGAGGTCGCCGCCGCCAATCGTTGGGAAGGTTGGCCCCCAACATTGCCCCGGTTGTGAAGAGAAAATCCACGTTGTGCTCTCGCCACGCATGCTAAGACTTGAACAAACGGTTAGTGCATAATCGCTAAGGCAAAATAATTTTAAAAACAATGTAATCGTGAATAGAAAAGGTTATCCCGCAAAACGCGATGCTCGCTGTGTTGATGCGATTTTGCGAACGCCGTGATTTTCGCCCGCACGCACGTGTTGCGATTGTGAACGCGGGTATGTTGTCCTTGCCGCAATTGTCCCCGTGTACTAAAGCTCAAGAAAGAGTTAGTGCATAATCGCTAAGACGTAATAATAAAGCATGCGTAAGAAATGCAATTTCGAGTATAGAAATCGCCCTGCGTGATATGTCACGATGGCGCGTTGCCGACTTGTTGCGGCTTTGACGTCATTGCCGCCGGGCGCCGTTCACTTGCCGTGGCCGATAACGCCATTGTCCGGACGTATTCCGGGCGCCGCTGCATGGACTTGCCGACACGCCGTTGTTCGACGTGTTCCGCCGCGCCGTTGCATGGACTTGCCGACACGCCGTTGTTTGGACGTGTTCGCCGGGCGCCGTTGCATGGACTTGCCGACACGCCGTTGTCCGACGCGTGCCGCCGGCGCCGCTGGCGTGACTTGCCGATTACGCCGTTGTCCGGACGTGTTCCGCCGGGCGCCGTTGCATGGACTTGCGGCCGATAACGCCGTTGTTTGGACGTATTCTTCGCCGCGGGCGCGTGGACTTGCCGATTACGCCGTTGTGCGGACGTGTTCTTTCGCCGCCGCTGCTGGATCGCGGCCGATAACGCCGTATTGCCGCCGGGCGCCGCTGCGTGGACTTGCCGATCACGCCGTTGTTCGGACGTGTTCCGCCGGGCGCCGCTGCGTGACTTGCCGATCACGCCGTTGTCCGGACGTGTTGCCGCCGGGCGTCGTTGCGTGGACTTGCTGATCACGTCGTTGTCTGGACGTGTTGCTGCTGGCGTCGTTGCGTGGACTTGCTGATCACGTCGTTGTGTGGACGTGTTCTTCCGGGCGCCGTTGCGTGGACTTGCCGATCACGCCGTTATTCGGACGATTGCCGCCGGGCGCCGCTGCGTGGACTTGTTGATCACGCCGTTGTCCGGACGTGTCGCCGCGGCGCCGCGTAGACTTGTTGCGGCCGATAACGCCGTTGCTGGACGATGTTGCTGCTCCTGTAGAATAAATGCTCCTGCAAGCTAAGCTTGAGAAAACGTTAGTGTATACCTGTTTAAACAAAATGATAAATATATATGAGAAGTGCAATTTTATGGATAGAGATGTCATCCCTGAGATGTTGTCTTTGCACGGACATGCTGAACGTTGCAGCTGACGAATTGCTGTGTGCGATGCGTGGGTTGCCAATTTGACTTTATGCCCGAGTTGACGCGCTAGGTTTTGTTGCGGAACTCTGAACTTTGGTTGCCGATTATTGATGCCCCTTTCTGCTGCTGCTGCTTCTGATGCGGACTTTGAATTTTGAGATTTTTTGTCATATCTTCTGCCTCTGCTGTTTCTTCTTACGAAGAAACTTCTTGCCGTATTTTACGCTTGCTATCAGATTTCTCGCTTCATAATATGAAAAGACCAGCGCTCAAAGAAAATTGTGGGCGTTTTTTGGGGGGGGGGTCGATTCATATTTGACTTTGCTGCCTTGTTCCTTGATATCTGCGTGCCTGGCTTGTTTGGACTTGTAACCCCGTCGTTTCCTACACCGCCCCGCTTTGAAAAGCGGTGTCCGCCTAAAATGGGTCTCAATGTAGTTGCTTGTAGGCTATGTGTATTCTTGTCATTTTCCAAGCAAAGGGAAAGTTTCCTAATGGTGTGACCGAAGCCGATTTAGGCCGCCTACGTATCCCCATGAGGGAATCAGGTCGAACGTAGTTCATTACAAGCGAATATTGGGTAAAATTAAATTTCTAGGTGTGGGACCGAAGCCGAGACGGCCGCCTACGTATCCACTAAGGGAATCAGGTCGAACGTAGTTCATTACAAGCGAAGCGAAAGAAAACATTATTAAAGCTTAAAAATGAGTTTATAAATTATTCTGCTGAAATAAATCGTTTTTTCCTATCCAGGCTCTAGGCGGACCAAGACAGGGGTGCAAATCCAATCAATATGCCTTCATGCTCTGCTTCGTGGATGGCTGGGTCTTCATGCTCTGCTATCTCCCTCTTCTGGCTTCTGCGTGGTGCATGCTCGGATAAATGACTGATTCGAGGGCGGAATGGGCATAGGCAGGGGAGTGTATTCCTCATCTAAAGTTATCAGGTGCACATTGACGTGGCCGTGGTTTGGCAAGGGGTTATCATGCACATTTGGGGCAGGATCCTTTAGCTGAATTACCCCTTCTCTGATCAGTGCCTCGATTCTCGCCCCCGGCGGAGTGGCAACCTTCGGTCATGTCCCGGGCTATCGAGTGATACGCGCCGCTTGTTCTCATCATACCATCTTGGGATAGGTCGTGATCCTTCCCGAATCGGCTGGATTAGGCTGCAGCCGCAACCTTCATATATTTGAGGTATGGGTTCAATGGGTGCGCACTTTGGGTGGTTTTCCTTCGTAATTCTTACTTGCTCTGGTGCATGGGTGCTCTATTCGCGGGCGGTTTGATGGGTGGATCTATGCGCGGGATAAACGGTGCTGTGAAGTGTTGTATATAGGCTGTGTGTGGTAGTTGTGGTAGTATGATGGGTTTTGGTATGTTATGAATGCTTCGGGTTTGCGTTCGTGTACAAACATGGAAGGGGAAACTGTCTCTTTCTTCCTCTGTGAAGTACTCCCAAGTGTCCCTGACTGAATCGCCCTATTAGTTGCCTGTAATGCTGCCAGATTTGTAATCCTACCAGTTTTAATACCTTCTTCTACGAAGTCGCCCATTCTAATAACTTCCGCAAATTCCGCCCACGACGCTTATCATCCGCTCATGAGGTGGCATCCTTCAAAGATTGTACGAATAATGTGGTCATCTCACTCTCCACCACGGGTGGTTGCACTTCGCTTCTCAACGCCACCTCATGGCGTATTCTCCAATGTTTCGTAGTCTTCTTCTCCAACTTCATTAAGTAGAACTCGCCCACAACGGTTTCGTGTTCAACCTGAACCGCCCACAAAATCTTGGGCCAATGCATTCCAATATGCCATTTCCGCGGATCTTGGCCGGTATACCAATCTAGTGCCTCACGGCCAAGCTCCGAATGAACAACTTCATAATGACCGGGTTCTTCCTACCCCGATTAGCTTGTCGCAATATGACCTCGTGTGCACGGGGTTCCTTTTCCATCAAATAGTTCAAACTTCGCACCTTGTACCCCATGGCGCTCCATCGCCGGATGCGTGCAAAGATCCTCGTAGTCTAGTCCTTCGTGACCTTTGTCCGATCGCATGCCCCGAACCGCTTCTTTCGACTATGAATTTCTTTGGCCACGCCCTCGCCCATTTTGGCTCGGACTTCCTCCATCTCTTCATAATGATCCCTTCGGCGCACGGACGGTAAAAAGGCTGGTTTCGCTGCGTAAGTCACCGTCGGTTGTTCACGGGCCGTAATGGGTGTGGCGCGTGGGTATTGGTTGGCCCGCGATTAGGGCTGATTATGGTGAAGTAAGCAGCGGGGCCGAGGTATACGGGTAGTGAGGGTCATTTGAAGGTGGGGTTGAGGGTTGGGCGGCGGGCGGTTTGTTCGGGATCGTGGCCTTTGTGGAGAGTTCGGGAGATATGTGCGTGGAGGTCGATCCGATGGTTTGTGAAGTAGTGGCCCTTTGATCTGGCATAGGGGTATTCAAGCTAATGGATAGGTTGGTCAGATTCCGTAGCCTCTCCATCTCAACCTGCATATCAGCAATTTGTTGCAGCAGCTGTGCAATACATTCTTCCTGACTGGTGATATTCCTCCCTTCTGAAGGTTCTGTTTCGCTGACAGGAATAATTCCCAAACCATTTGGCTCAGACGCCCGAGCCGCCATATCATCATTTCTTGCCTGGACTCGTGAAGTGTGGATGCTCGGACATTGTTGAGTCAAATACGAACCGAATTTCTGGGAGGATGATAAATTTTCTTCTAAAAAATGCAACAAACGGTGTTAGCATAAAACACATAATTTGCAGGCATGTAGCAGATATATCACACATAGTACATTCAAACGTTTCCTAACATGCAAAGGGGACCTCTTTATGCCAGAGGTAAGCCTAAACGTCACTTATGCGGGATTATGACGGATTTGTCCAAGTCGTCCAACTATAATGCCTTTGTTGGAAATGGCGACCAAATGACGGTGCACTTTTCCCAATTTCAGCATGTCATGATTGGGTTTGGATTTGTCTGTCAATGTCACGCTACACATAATATCTTTGGTTGGTCGTTGGGTCGAGAAACCCGTCGATGTGCTCGTGTCTTCCTAATTGTGGTGTCGATGCCAAGGACCGTCCCACCTAAGGTAAATGCATGCATGCCCTAAAATAAAGGGTGGTATAGCTCTATCTTAAGTTTTCTAAGACTTGGCTTTACTAGACGCAAGGTTCCCGAGCGGACAACTCGAGTGAGAAGGCTACGCGGCTGATCAGACGAACCGATCTAACTCCGCGCAGGCGCCAACTCTCTTAAAATTTGGGTATTTGAAGAAATTTGCGTGCGCCGGCACACCAAATACGTGAGTGTGTGATTGTGTGAATTTTCCAGAGTGGAAGAAATATGAGCGGAATGCCAGTTTAAGGAAAACAGTAAAGCAGGTAGCAAAAAATAACAAAATACAATACACAAAAATTAAATGAAAAATAATTGCCAAATAATTATCCTAGGTCTGTTGTGGTTAAGAACCTAAAATCCCCAGCAGAGTCGCCATTTCTGTCGCGCCCTTTTCCGGCCGCGGCATTTTTTTCTAGAAAAAAAAAAAAACTCCTGCTCAAAATGCAAAAGGTTAGAAAATAAAAATAAAATGCTAAAAAAAGTTTAAGAGGCTTTAAAGGTTTTAAAATTGCAAATGATGTTTAAAAGCTTAAAAAGTGCTAAAGGTGCAAAATGCTAAGAAGTGCTAAAAGGCTAAGGGTTCATGAGTCGCCACCTAATTAATTTGGGTGAATTAGGACACCTAAATGTTTAACTAGTTTAAAGTAAAACATTAACTCCATTTGATTGGTCTGCTTAACGTAGTGAGATTAGGTAGGGTTCTTTATTAATCTAGAGGGAAGGGGTTAGGCACCCTCTAAGATCCGCTAACTTGCGGTTGTCCTGCCAAACCTAGGGTAATTATTATATTTTTTAAAAAATGCAAAGTAAAAGATCTTCCTGCTAAAAAAAATGTTAAAGTGTTTACAGGTGCTTAAGTCTAAAAGGGCAAAAGGTGCTATATGTGAAAGAATGCTAAGAGGTGCTGAAATATTAAGGGTTAAAGACGCTTAACAAAAGTGCTAGCAATTTGAAAGTGCTGAGTGTAAACAAAGTAGTGCTAGGGTGCTTAAATATTAAAGGTGCTTAAGAGTGCTAAAAGTGCAAAAGAGGTACTAGAAATTGCTAAGGTGTTAAAAGTGCAAAAATGCTAAGAGAGGTGCTAAAAATACAACCCTGCTTGAATAAAAAGGTGTTAGAAAAATAAAAGTGTTAAATGTTAAAAGAATACTAAAATTTAAAGGGTGTTTAAAATGCTAATAGGGTGTTAGGGTGCTAGTAATGCTAAGGTGCTAAAAACGCTAAAATGCTAAATGTTAAAGGGTAAAAGAATGCTAAAAGTAGTGCTAAATGCTAAAATGCTAAAGGTATTAAACGCCAAGGGGTGATTCAAAGTGCTAAAAGGGCTAGGAATGCTAAAGAATGCTAAGAGAATGCTTTATGGACTAATTATGTGTATCTTGATAGCTAAATTAATCTTGCCTAGCCTGCGTACAATATTATATAAGAAATGTTTTAAGATGATTTTGGGAGTTTCAGAGAAAATCTGTTTATGGATTTTGACAAATTGTTGGTTTTTATGATGCAAGTCAGATTACTTATTTTTGCAGATTTTAAACATGCTTAATAGTCCTAAAAGACAAATAAGGTAGAAGTGCGTTTCTAAGTTTAAATTACCTTCCCATCTCATATGTTCAAAGGCTAATTGCTAGAAGTTCTCCTATTAATTACAAAATTAAATAATAAATTACAATAAACAAATAAAGGCATAAGAATGAGACAAGAAAGTTAAGAGAGTGAAGGGATTGGAGCGGATGACTCCGTCCTATTTGTTTTCTAGGAGTTTCTGAAGCGGGAATGCGAACGCGGATGCGGGTTGCCATTTGAAATGGCTTGCGATGAGTCTCGCCGTGAGACTTTTTATTTTGCTCCGATGCATGCCATGTAAAAATAAAGAAAGATAAGGATTAGAAGATATTAATAATAATAAAAAAAAAAAAAACAAGTATAGAACCACCAGGCCCACGAGTATGCAGTGAGGAGAAAGTTGTGCAGGGAATTAAAACATAATCGAGACTTATCAAATATACAATGCATAAAGCAAACGTTGATAAAGACTTAAACACAATATACCACCAACAGTTTTAAACATGCATAGCCCTAAGTTGAAACTACTTATGTTTTGGTAAAGCAACACGAAGCACAGAGGGGGAAAAGAAGGACAAGTCCAGCAAATTAAATTAAGAACCCAAAAGAGGACATATAAGCCCAAAAGAGTGCATACTCAGGCTTGTCAAAATACCAACCCATAATTATAATTTGCAGATTATTTAAGAGAATGTGAATAAGAAGAGAGACCCAATAGATTTATGGAGGTGCTGGACAGTGAGATACCACATGTGTTATGAATGCACTGGCCAGATTGCAAACAGTGGGCAGAGACAGAAATAAGAAGCAAAAACAGGCCAAAGACATAAAATACGATATACATGTTAATATACTAAACATATGGGTAATTCAGTTGTTATTCAGTTGAGAGTAAAGATGCCAATCCAGTTACTGACCCCCTATATGTATGTCCAAACATATCCTTGCCATTTAAAATATCTAGAACCTGTCCGATGCGCACTTAGATATACATTGCAACGAGTGCTCACAGAAGATTCATTTTATATGACGTATATGGGGAGGTTCTGTTTTCAGATCTCTGTGAAGTTTCGGTATGCACACATGACTTAGGCTAACATGTAAGTTTGAATCTCATAAATAGACCACTAAATCAGTGTTTAATGACATCAGATTTGCAAGACATTGAGACTAGAATGGGAAATAAAAGCTGCTATGGAGGTGTCTTCACACGGCAAGGCATAACCAAATGTTAGAAACAAGTCGATTTTAGACTAGTTCAGAAATGCTATTCCGTAATGTTTGACCCAAACACACTTAAGGCAAAGTTATAAGGGTTTTACCAAACAAATGAAAAGAATACGATCAACGAACTCACTTAACGCTGTATGAGCGATATCGACACCCACCAGATTTGGACAAAATCAGCATAGGGATAAACAAACAGTAATCAAGATGACGTTTCTTACATATATAGGCCTGTCCAGATTTATGCCATTATAAGTTAGATGACCTACATATTTTAAGTGTATTTTTCTTAGTACATTAGCATCACGGGCAAGGACGCGGATGGAGTTACCGACGACCAACATTCCGATATACAAACCAGCAACCGACTAACATACAATGAGAAAGCAAGCCTCCAAAGTATAATAGAGATTTAACTCAGGATGGTGTATTTATTTACGGGCCAATTAAGGTTTACAAACATGATGTCGCTTAACACTTAATAACAAAACAAACACACATTAGGCTTTTAACTTAAGTATTCCCAGACTAACATGTGATCAATCCAGATATAAACCGAAGCCAGCGAAACCGATTCAGATTCATATAATAACACTAACCATCATAGCCAACAAATATAGCACAGAACACACGAATTAGCATAAAGGGACGAGATTCGAAAGGGATGATAGATTTACCTTCTCCGGCGGCGAACCGAGGCAGCGTATCAAGTGTCGGTCCAATCGACGGGTTTTGGGGTTTTGCGATGCGAATGAAAGGTCGACTGTCTCAATTTCTGACTCTGTGTGTGTCTTTAATCGCCGCTAGGGTTATTCGCTGCTGCTCTCGTAAAGAAAACGATCACATCGACTCCATCGTGCTCGACCCCTCTCCGTCGATGCCTTGACTGAGTTCTATTGCATGTGTTTATGTAGCCCCTCTTCGGGTTCTATGTTTGGTATGCATTTAGGGCTGAGATTTCTATGCCTATTCTTGCTCCGACCGCACGATTCGTACTTGATATGCTAAGATTTCAGATTGATTCTTACCCTTTTATTTTGGACGAATCTGGTGTTTAATGATTCGTTAAGGTAAGGTTGGATATGGTAGGGGATCGTTGGTCGGGTGTGTGCGGTAAGGAAGGTGTCGCCGATTTTCACCAAAATCCGCGAATATCGAGGTCAGCGGCGGCGATTGAAGGCTTAGGGGTTCGTTCGTTTTTGTGGACGCTGACCGCAGTGAGGAGAGGGTAAGTAAAAGGGGTGAGTTGGGCGTGGGCTTGCGGGTTGGGCTGCGGGTCGCGGGTCGTGGGTTTTGGGCCAGGGCGTGGGGCGAATGGGCTGGTAAGGGGTAGTGTTATAATTTAGGTAGGGAGTGGGCTGGGTTGGTTAATTAGGCTAGTTAGTTATTAATTAGTTTTAGGCTTTTAATTAATTAGTTTTTTTTAGGAGTTAATTAGTGATAAATTAAATTAACAAATGTGATCACATTATTTAGGTGCTCCATTAATCTAATTGTTATCGAAATAAATGCGGGCGTGCTATTTAATTAATGCTCAATACTTTAGACCGCGGCGCTATTATTTAAAATCTTATTATTGTGCATTATTGCGAAGTTAAATTAAAACTGAATAGAGTTTAGATTAAATTATTTAAATGCTAAATGCAAGTATGATATTTAAGAATTGTTTAAAGCTTTTACAAATGCGACGCTATCAAATGCATGTATTAGATTAAAATTGATTTTAAATTACAAATGATTACTAATAAATGCGGCTATGCTACCTGACACGACGTCATTGCTAAATTACTTATTTTATGTATTTATTAATGACGACAGGGCTTAAAATTAGTTAATGCGGGCGCGGGACTCTAAGTGCTAAAAACTCTACGTAAGATGCGATGCCATTATTAAATATTTATGCCTGTATTTAATGTTTTACTCGCTGCATTTTATTATAAAAATCCTAAAAATTATTTTACAAAATTAGTGTAATTTTATAGTTAATGGCTGGACGGGAGGGTCAAAATTGGGTGTCAACAGGCGGCAAGGGCCGCAATAGAGGAGGTCGTGGTCGTGGAAAGCGCGGACAATGTAACTAGCGGCGAACAACAGGCCCGCAGACCGCCGCGGCGCCCAACAAGATACGATGGCGCCCCAACAAGACTCAGATAGCGCCGCAGCTCCAAAGACCAAGAAACCTACAACCAGTTCTCCCACCACGGTTTGTTGGGCCCTGTTATAGCCCATCGGCAAGTCCAGTACCCGTAGCAAGCCCATTTCATGCATGGCCAGTTCCAGGAACCATCATCCAGCATGACACCCACTGAGTTGGGTCAGACCTTCAGCAGTCTCAACATGCAACATCCTGACCACAACTGGTACATGGACTCCGGAGCCACTTCTCACCTCACCCGGTCTGCATGTAATATTCTCAAACTGTTAAGTATTCTCAATTTGTGAGAGTTGGTAGTGGCCACCGCATTTCAGTAAAGGGTTATGGAACATCCTACACATCACCTCCTAATCCATTCCCCCTTCAAAATACCCTATATGCCCCACATATGATTAATAATCTAATATCTATCCGCAAATTCACTCGTAATAATTTTGTCTCTATTGATTTTGACCCTTTTGGTTTCACTGTGAAGGATCTTCATACGGGGACACCTCTTACGAGATGCAATAGCACGGGGGATCTTTATCCATTCACTCCCACCTCCGCTGCCATATCTAGCTCTCCCGTCTCTTTAGCGACAATTTCTTCTTCAACATGGCATAATAGGTTTGGTCATCCAGGAGCCCCAGTTTTTAATTTTCTTAGAGGAAATAATTTCATTACTTGTAATGGGAAGCTTGCCCAAAACTGTGTTTCTTGTTCTTTAGGCAAACATACTCGTCTTCTGTTTAACTCATCTACTAGTGTTACTTTTGCACCCTTTGATATTATACATTCCGATTTATGGACATCATCTGTTGCTAGTTCTCTCGGTTATAAATATTATCTTATCCTACTAGATGATTTTACTCACTTTGTTTGGTTGTATCCTCTCAAATTTAAATCGGAAGTGTTTGCCAAATTTCTTGAATTTCGAACATTCATTCAAACACGGTTTGAAAAATGTATAAAATCTTTTCAGTGCGATAATGGTCGTGAATTCAACATCTCTATGTTTCACCGTTTTTGTACTAATAATGGCATCGTTTTTCGCTTCTCCTGCCCCCAGACCTCCACTCAAAACGGTAAAGCTAAAAGAATCATCCGCGCCATTAACAATATGATTCGCACTATTGATTCATGTCTCCATACCTCCGTCCTTCTGGGTCTATGCTGCTAAAATGTCAGAATACGTTCTCAATATTCTCCCAACCAGCACTCTTCACAATATGACCCCTACTGAAATCCTCTATCATAGAGTCTCATCTTATGATCATCTCCGAATATTCGGTTGTCTTTGCTATCCTAACCCTGCCTCTACTTTCCCTCACAAACTATATCTTCGGTCCACTCCATGTGTCTACCTAGGATTCCCGCCGAACCATAGGGGCTATCTATGCTATGACTTGTCCACTCGTCATATTCACATAACTCGTCACGTCACATTCGACAAGACCACATTCCCGTTTTTGAATCTTAAAAAGTTCCAACAAACGGATTACTCTTTTCTTGACGAGCCTGCCATCTCTCCCATTATTCTTGAAAAACTCACCTTTATCCCGTCGTCAGCGCCGCGGCCAGATTTACAGAGAACACTGTCCGTCGACAGTGCTGAATCGCCGCGGCGCCAAATTTCAAGAGAAGACTGTCAATCGAGCGTCGCGGCGCCTCCGACAGCTTCGCGCCCCTTCTTTCCCTTACCCGACAATGCCTTCTATTTCGGATACCACCACTCAGACTCCGCAGCCCACAAATGTCCCCACTCACCCAATGGAAACTCGTGTCAAGTATGGAATCTTCAAACCCAAAGTCCAATTTAACTTGTCTGCCCAAATAATTTCTCCAATTCCCAAGAACCCTATATTGGCCAAACAACACCCTAATTGGAATGCGGCTATGTCTAAGGAATTTAATGCTTTAACTAAACAGCACACATGAGATCTAGTACCTAGACCTGAGGGGGTGAATGTGATTCGTTGTCTGTGGCTATTTCATCACAAATTCAGAGACAATGGAGATCTTGAGAGGTATAAGGCACGACTTGTGGCCAATGTCACAAATCAGCAGGAGGACATTGATTGTGGTGAGACCTTCAGCCCGTTTGTCAAACCGCTTACCATTCGCACAATTTTGAGCATTGTCATGAGCAAACACTGGCCGATCCATCAGCTTGATGTGAAGAATGCATTATTACATGGGGATCTGAGAGAGACAGTCTACATGCATTAGCCGCTAGGGTTCACTCATCCAGCAGTTCCTCACTATGTGTGTCGTCTCTGTAAGTCTCTATATGGCCTGAAACAGGCCCCCCGTGTGTGGTATGATCGTTTTGTCAGGTATATCTTGCAGATTGAGTTTGTATGCAGCAAGAGTGATACATCACTCTTCATTTTTCATCGAGGTAGTAGCACTGCTTACTTATTACTTTACGTGGATGATATTGTTCTTACTGCCTCCTTCGACGGGTTGAAAAATGAAATTATTGTCTTGCTTAAGTCTGAATTTGCAATGACTGATTTGGGGAAACTGAGTTATTTTTTGGGGATATCAGTTACCAGGTCTGCCAACCACATGTTCTTGTGTTAGCGTAAGTATGCAGAGGAGATCGTGTACATGACTAAGATGACGAATTGCAAAGTTTCACCTACTCCAGTTTATTCGAAATCTAAGCTCAGTGCTTTGGATGGTGCTCCAGTCTCCGACCCAACTCTGTATAGGAGTCTTGCAGGTGCACTTCAATACCTCACATTTACAAGATCATACATTGCTTATGATGTTCAGCAAGTATGCCTATTCATGCAGGCCCCTAGAGAGTCTCATTTCACTGCTCTTAAGCGTATCATCCGATACATTAAGGGCACAGTTGATTATGATTTGCACCTATACCCCTCTGCACCAAACATGTTGCTCTCTTATACGGATGCAGATTGGGCAGGGTGTGCGGACATGCGACGCTCCACCTCTGGTTTTTGTGTATTTTTAGGGGATAATCTTATTTTTTGGTCTGCCAAGAGACAGGCTACCCTATCTCGTTCCAGTGCCGAGGCTGAGTATAGAGGCGTTGCAAATGTGGTAGCTGAGATTTGTTGGCTCAGAAATTTACTGTTAGAACTTCAGTGTCCTTCGCGTCAGACATCTATTGTGTACTGTGATAACATCTCTGTCATCTATCTTTCTCATAATCCGGTTCAACATCAGCGAACAAAGCACATTGAGATAGATCTGCACCTCGTTCGTGAGAAAGTTGCGCTAGGCCATGTCAGAGTGTTACATGTTCCGTCATCCTATCAGTATGCAGACATATTTACCAAAGGACTTTCCAGACAGTTATTTCTTAACTTCAGATCCAGTCTCAGCGTCCTCCGTCCGGCCTCCTCCCGCTCCGACTGAGGGGGTGTGTAAACGTGTATATAGACATTATTTCATCCCTACCCCATAATTAGAATATATTTCATATATTGTGTAAATATAATTATGGTAAGACTAGAATTCCTCTTTTGTATAGACTTAGGATTCCTATTGTATAAGAGATGAATATTATACTCTATATATACTTTGATATTAATTAGAAGACTCTTCAAAGGAGGTTAATATCATCTTACAATACAATGATACATGAGTTGTTCAGTGTAAATGGCTTTGCTTTGGAAGATTCGACCCCTAGTTCTCTAGTCACCAATGATATCAACTTTTTAGTAGTTTCATACTAACCAAATGGTTTGCCCATTAAAGGAAATTTGCAAGGGAGTAGTCAGCTACGTTACACGGATTCCTTTATGGATAAGTATGGATCGCAAAATTAACTCATAAAAATATAATTTATTCATCCCGCTCATTTATTAGCTTAGTTATTTTGACCATTCAACAACAATAACATACCCAGTGAAATCTCACATCGTGAGATTTGGAGATGGTAGGATGTATACAGATCTTACCTCCATCTTGATAGGTAGAGCGACTGTTTTCGAGAGATCCTTGTCTAAAGACAAGTTCAAATTTAATCTAATCCACCTATTTGACATTCTTAGCTATATATAAGGGTGTGAGCAAGAATTCAGTACGAGTATATTTTTACTAATCCTTTAGTGTATTTTAAAGGATTTGCACAAAGTACTCACATCTAGAGGTGATAAATTTAGCCCATGAAAATATAACCCGTCCAAGTTTGAGCGAATTTTTGACCCGCCTATTTATTAGTTTAGTCCATCTCTGCCCAACTCATTCTATAGCCCATCTAAAATGCGAAATTGCAACTTTCATTTTGAAAAGGCTTCACTTAACAGTGGCCTCAACTATATATTTCATGTCTTTCAAGCTCAGATTGAGAGGAAAACAAATACATTACTTTATTGTGAGTAAACTTATTAGTAAACACTGAAGTAGTATTAGGCTTTTAGTGCCTATTTGACCAAGTTTATAAAAAACATTCTGAATATATATTCATGTGAAACTAAATACAAGCCCAAGCTTTTGCTTTTAGCACATTCAATATTAAGACAGAGTCTGAAACTCAGGGCCTTAAGTTTAGAGTGTTGGAAATATAAGACAGACTCTTGATAATATCATAGGACACAAAGAGTATGTAAGAGGGAGAAAGACATTATGTTTCAATCATATCATTCTTAAAACTCCATTCTTACATAATATCCTTATAAATGGGGTTTATATAGCTACAAAAGGATAACTAGACATAAAGTAACTAAATGCTTTCACACACTCTCATAATGAACTTGATCATCTCGGAAACACAAAATAATGCACGTAATAACATAAAGTCTATGCATCTAATCACATAGATATCCTAAAAGTCACATAGATAACAGCAAAGTGCATGAACTTATGATATTCAAAAAAACAAAAAAACATAGAGGTGATACTTTTTTACAAGAATATATCCTGTGGTTAACATAAACATGCTACTTCCCTATCCAAAGTTTTTCCTCCTGGAATTGTCATATTCAATCAGCAACTTTCAGATTGGAACCCTTAAGAGATAACGAGAATTACTGCGAAATATCTGAAAGTTTAAGGATAAAAGTTGCGAACTCATTTTTGTGGAGACCTCGTGTGAAATCTTCTATATATAAAAACTGTAATTTGTAGACAACGGAATCATACATCAAGACTAGGAGTTCGTTACAAAAGGGTCACATACAGCTGGAATGATACAAACGAGTGCATCTATGTGGAGAAAGATCGATAAAGGCTCTCAAGACAAAGGTGTTTTCTGGTATAAAAACAAACTCTGAAAGATGAATACCAAAACTTACTTTGAATAGGTTAAAATGTTCAGCCCGAGTCGTGGTAAGCATTTTGAATTGAGATTCAAACCTTAAATGCTAAATGTTCAAACCTTATAACTGAAAATACTTGCCACGACTCATGCTAGAATATTTAACATATCCCAAGTAAAAAGTTCTGGTATTCACCTTTTAGAGCATGTTTCTATACCAGAAAATACCTTTATCTTGAGATCCTTTATCGATCTTTCTCCTCATAGATGCACTCATTTGAATCCCTCCAACATTGATAGTATTCGATCCTAGTAATGGCTTGATCGATTTTTGCCTCCATTGCGTAGTTTACATTTGTACCCAATCAGATGAATCATTACTAATATATTACAAGTCAAGCCAGTACTTGTTCCAGAGCAACGTGATACATCACAAAAGCAGCTGGAATAATACCTGCATCTGAAATGTAGATTTATTTGGATAAGAAAATTTATTGGTTTATGAAGAGTGAAAATTGTTTCTAAAATTTCTCTCCTGACCGCATGCTTTGTTATGGAATTAGTCCATTAAGCTATTTGAAAGAAAACGCAAAAGAACTGTTAAGACTGAAGCACTTGTAGTATTTTTAGTTCCCTGTTTGTACTTGAATTTGAATTGATTATAGCAGCACCCTTCATCAATTACTGAAATGAAAAGAGTAACGCATAATTCATTGCTTATATACTAAGGTCGGGGCGTCACCCTAGAGAGAAATACTCATTACTATCTTACTTGTTCACGTTTCTCCTCATGTTATGTCGTCCCAGTGGCTCCGAGTTAATGTTACTGAACCTTTTTTTGCTTGTAATGCTAATTGCTCTTTTTAATGATGCCAAAAAGAGAAGAAATACTTGAGAAGGAATTGAGATTGTGATGAAGGAGGAAGTTAAGGGGATAAAATCTTGTTGCTATTCTAAATATGTTGTTATTCTTTAAAGATTGGTCTGTTTCACAGGGGAACAAGTGGGTAATCTGAGGACCAGGGGACTATCAATTCTGAGTTTGTCATCATCAAATAGGGGGAAATCGATAAACTACGTTACATTGTATGTTTTAATGATTTTCCAAATTGTCGAAGAACGAGAGAGACATGGTCTGCTATCTATTCTCTCAGTACATCATACAGTCAATAGTAACAGCTATAAAGTTGCACTGTTCATTACCACAAGTATAGCAGCACTGCTGCGGCATGCTCGAGGTCAAACAAGGGGATGAGTAATTCCTATCTCATCTCACATGCTTCCCAATATATATACAACACGTTTCAATGTTTTACTCATCACTTGAAAACCAAGAATCACATTAAATTATAGCTGCCACAAGATTCTCTAAGTGTTCAAAAACAAAGTTGTCCACAAACTGAAGGATCAGATCCCGACAACTGAAGATGTCCATGTCCTTTAATTTGTTTTGATCTTTTGTCTTTTGTTCTTTATTGTAATCCTACACTACTTTATAGAAGTGTTATGGTAGAATAGATTTCAACCTTTGTTGGTTTGTCTTCTTAGCTTAGCTTTACAATAGAGGTATTGTGAAGAGGCTTATAATATATGTATGGTAAGAGGTGAGGGATTAAGAGTTTAATTTCTATGTTGCAATAGGTTGTAATTTGAAGTTGCTCAGTTAGTGAAGTTGGAAATCCTACTCGGTAGGTCGTGATTTTTAATTCTTGAGTAAGGAGTTTTTCACTTAAATATCTTATGTTATTTTACTTCTTTGTTTGATGGAACAAATAGAGACATGGTTCTCTATACTGTTTGGTGGATCTTAGTTTCTATCACTAGTAAAATAGATTTTATTTACTAGTCCACTTTCTTAATAAATCAAGAGAAATTTAGTTACCTATTTTTTAAAAAGTTTTTTACTCTTATCATTAACTAATTATTTTTCAAACAAATTGAAGTATTAGTAATCAAATTAAAATTTATAAAGTAGCTTTAGTAAAAATAATTTAACAAAAAAATATATTTGTGGTTCGGTCCTTCTCCGAGTTCTATGGATAGCGAAATCTTAGTGCAGTTTACTGTTTTTTTTAATTAATGTTTTTTTAAGGAGATGGACAAGTAAAAGGGAAAGGAGGGATTAGTAGTTACTCTGTTTTCAATGAGAAGTTTCGGACGACGTGACTTTTCGATTAAAACAACAAATACAGCTTCTTTTTTCCATAATAAACACATCAAAGAATCACCAAATCAAACACCAACATTAGTAAATAAAACAAGAATGAACATATCCAAATATCTGGTAAATAAAAGATACTTTAGTAGATATTTGGTGAACAAGAAATACCTCAAAATTCAAAAGATGCCATCTTTTAACCTTATGAAAGCTGGGTGTTCCTCTCAGCTCTCACATTCTCTGTTCTTCTCACAAAATAGAGAAAGAGAGGCTTTTTTTGAATGTTTTTCACTTCTTGGTTTCAGAAAATAATGGTGTATATAATGCCTTATTTGTGGAACCCAGTGCCCATTTTCCTCTCCAATCTCCATGCATTTTTTTTATATCCCTCTTCACGGCCTACGCCAAATTATTTCTATAGATAGTAGTACCGGTCTCTCAACACTACTATTAGGATCTGAGAACAAAGCAATTGGTATCACTGATCGGTGTATTTTATATACACTTTTTAAGTTGTTTTTAGTTAGTCATTTGTCTCTTTTTGTACAAATAAGTGTCGTATTAGGATAGATTTTCTTTCTTTTGAGTCAAGTTGGTTAAAATGACCCAATGGCGGAAAATGAGCTAAAAGAAGGCAAAAAGTGGAGGTTCCAGAGCCTAAAAGACGAGAAAGTGGCGAACGAGGCAGAAACACGGACCAGCGCCGCGCCATCAGCAGACAGTCCGCGGCGCGCCAATATCCGTGGCGTCGCAGTTGCAGCCCCGCGCGCCCCTGCACAGAGAGCGTGGCCGCGACGCCAAATCATCCGAAGTATCGCAGACTTCCGGCCGGCGCCGAGCATGGCCGCTACGACGCGGAAAATCGAGTTTAATGACGATTTTCCGCGGACTGAAGGAAAAGTTAGGCGGTTTGAGCCTATAAAAGGAGAACCCTGCACGCTTTTAAGGTTCACTTTCGCACAACACAAGGCTTCGATTGAAGATGGAGACCATAATTTAGTAACTTTCTTTTCTTTTCTTTCTTTATTTCGCTTTTTATGATGAGCATTGAATTAGTTCTTCATGTAAATGGCTAGAACTAATTCCATTATAGGCTTTCCATGTTAAATCACTAGAAACTTATGTTATGAATTGATGCGTGGTTATGGTTATTCTTCTTGTTGAGATTTATCCAATAATTGCTTTGAATGCTTGGTAATTAATTGATCACTAATTATCATTACTTATATGATTTCTAATCAAACTTGAAAGGAGGAGGTTGTGAATATCTTTGTAAGTTGGGTAGACATATTTTGGATTGAGGATGAAAATACCTCAATTACTTGTAGCGTTAACGAGAGGTCTAAACACTCCAATTTTACGCACGGCGCGTGGCTAACTAGGTTTTGGTCTTAATCCTCCTATGTAGTCATCCTTATCACCGAAAGGTAAAAATGAGCAATCCGGGTTGAGTGTTTATATAGCCTTAACGGAGTATAAAGCGATTTAGTAAACTCCGCTAGCTCCAAAAGAAGAAGAACCATAATTCATCAGCATTAATAAGTAACATGGCGGATAGTTGAGACGTGGAAGCCATATTCCCATCACTACTGAAGTAAACATATAGTTAATTAGCCTTTATAATTGTTAGTTATAAACAACAAAATCAATATCGGTTACCAAATAGATACCAAAAGATAGATAATTGATACTTGAACACTAATCCTTGTGGACGATATTCGGTCTTACCAAGACTATATTACTTGTCACGATAACGTGCACTTGCGTTAAAGTGTGTGCATCTTTTCGCGCATCAAGTTTTTGGCGCCGTTGTCGGGGATTAGGCATAGTTCAATATCAAGCTATCTATTTTTAATTTCTAATTTGGTTTTTTTTTTTTTTTTTTACGTTTTTTTTAGTTTTCGGTAAAAATCAGGGTTCCGTGATCTGTTTGTCTGTTTTTTGATCTGTTTCAGAAATCGCCACGGGCGAGAAGAGGCGTACACTCTTGTTCCCTTCAATCCGTAGATTGAGAAAACCAGAACCGAATGAAAGAACATGGATTGAAACCTTAGTTGAGATGGACGGTGTCCAGAACAACAATATGATGAGAGAAGGGTTAGGTGAAAATCAACCTAACCCAGGAATGCCTCGGCGAGTACCTATGGATGTCGAGGAAAGAGTTCAAGTCCAGGCAGAAAGAAGCTTGGGAGACTACGTGCTACCGAGGGTGAACGGAGCACAGACATGTATTAGGCTCCCAACAATAGGAGCAAACAACTTTGAGATCAAACCGCGATTCTAGGCATGGTGCGTAACACGCGCAATTTGGAGGACTGCCATCAGAGGATCCACATATGCACATAGCTAATTTCTTGGAGCTATGTGCAACTTTCAGATATAACGACGTTACTGATGATGTCGTCAGATTGAGGCTCTTTCCCTTCTCACTCAGGGATAGAGCAAAAGTATGGTTAAATTCCCTGCCAGCTGATTCGATTTTTACATGACAAGAGCTGGCACAAAAATTTCTAGCCAAATTCTTTCCCCCATGCAAAGCAGCAAAATTGAGAGGGGAGCTGAATAACTTCTACCAAGCAGATGGAGAGTCACTATACGAAGCTTGGGAGAGGTTCAAAGATTTGCATAGAAAGTGCCCACACCACTGTATTGAGTTGTGGAACTTGGTCCACATCTTCTATAACGGGCTCAGCGGAACAACCAGAACCATTATAGATGCAGCAGCAGGTGGTACATTCATGAGGAAAACAACCCACGACGCTCACGAATTATTAGAAGATATGGCCACCAACAACCATGTCACAGAAGAGAGATCAATGAGTGGTAGGAGAACAGTGGGAGTTCACGAGATAGATGTCATTGCTGCCTTGAATGCCCAAGTGGCCCTTTTGACGAAACAATTAAAGAACATACAAGACGATGAATGCAGCAGATGCCAAAGAGTCGTGAAATATGCGCGCCCACATACATTCGATAGGTGTCCTTCAGCTGATCCTAATAATGTGTCAATCGAGCAGGCAGAGTGTCAGGCCGTGGGTAATTATCAGAGGCCACAGAACAACCCATACTCCAACACATATAATCCAGGGTGGAGGAATCACCCAAATTTCTCATGGAGAGGAGACGGGCAACAGAATCAATATAGGGGCGATGCATCAAAACCAAGCAGAACCAAAATCAGCACTCTTCACTCAGCCTCACCTTCTCAACAATTTAATACACCGTCCCAGCGAAAAGCCGACGAGCCGAGAGCGACTTTGTTGGCACTCACCAATGCCTGCACTCCGCCAGGATGTGCTAGATCCTCGTTCAGAACTTGGAAACACAAGTGGTCACTAGCAAAGCAAGCAAACAAGAAAGTTACACGGTACACTGCCAAGCAACACAGCGGTAAATCCGAGGGAGCAATGCCAGGCAATACAATTGAGAAGTGGCAAACAATTGGAGCAGCGATCACCTCGCGAAGAGTTGAGCAAAGCGGCGAGATAGAAAAGAGAAGGTGGTTGAATCTCGCCAAGAGTAGAAAACCTGCAGAAGGAGTATACAGAGAAGATCCCATTCCCACAGAGATTGCAATGAAGGCAGTTGATAAACAATTCTCTAAATTTTTGGAGACATTCAGAAAGCTGCATATCAACATACCTTTTATAGAAGCGTTGGAGCAGATGCCCTCCTATTTCAAATTCATGAAGGAGATCTTGGGGAAGAAGAAGAAACTGGCAGAGTACGAGATGGTAGAACTAACGGAGGAGTGCAGTGCTATCTTACAGAAGAAGTTGCCCCCTAAACTAAAAGACCCAGGGAGCTTTACACTACCTTGCACAGTTGGCAGGGTGACATGCAACAGGGCTCTGTGCGATTTAGGGGCAAGTATAAATCTGACGCAAGTTCCTTATTATTCTAAGGTATGAGAGGTTACTAAGTTCATATATTTCATTTCATTGATCAGATAGGGTTTTAACCTCTGTCCGTTTACCTTGAGGGAAGCTCATTCTCTCCCTTTTATTTCAATCGCACCATATGGGAATACTCTTACCACCGTGTATGGTCCCGTCCAACGTGATTTTAACTTGCCTGGAAATAATTTCAACCTTGAGTTGAATAAAAGCACTTGTTGTCCTTCTTGAAAGTCTTTCGGTATCAACTTCTTGTCGTGTCATGCTTTCGTTCGTTCCTTGTAGATCTTTGCATTCTCATAGCATTTGTGCTGAATTCCTCTAACTCGTTTAGCTGTAGTAGCCTCCTCTGTCCTGCTGCCGTGGCGTCCATGTTTAACTTCTTCATTGCCCAATACGCTCTGTGTTCCAACTCTACTGGCAAATGACATGCTTTACCAAAAACTAATTTATAAGGTGACCTCCCAATTGGTGTTTTGAATCTTTGTCCGGTATGCCCATAATACGTCATCCATTTGATAGACCGATCTTCCTCGAGCCGTTCAACGTCTTTTCCAATATGCTCTTTACAGATTTGACACTTCGCCGCCCATTAGCTTGAGGTGGTAGGCGGTTGTAGTGCGATGGTAGACTCCATATCGGAAAGCAACGAATTGTTGCTTGTTGCAAAAGTGACTTCGCCGTCACGATGATGGCTCTTGAGTGCCGAACCTTGTGAAAATATTCTTTTGAAGGAATTTTTGAACGATCTTGTCGTTTTCTTTTGCCACCGCTTCTACCCATTTGGACACATAGTCTATCGCCGTAAGGATCTATTGATTTCCAAAGGATCGCGGGACTGGTCCAATGAAATCTATTACCCACACATCATTGAGTTCCACTTCCAATATCCTCGCGAAGGCATCTCGTTTGCCTTGAGATGTTCCTGTTCTCCGCAACTATCACATTTCTTCACAAAGGTATGGGCATCCTTAAAAAGTGTTGGCCAATAGAATCCGCATTGCAGTACCTTTGCCGCTGTTCTTGATGCCCCAAAGTGTCCACCACATGATAGGGTATGGCAATGGGTGAGAACTTGGTGCATCTCTTCCTCCGGTATACATCGCCTGATGACTTGGTCGGCACAGCGTTTATATAGCATAGGTTCCTCCCAATAGTAATGCTTTACTTCCGAGTAAAACCTCTTCACTTGCTGTCTTGTCAATTCTGGGGGTAGTACATTAGCTGCAAGAAAGTTAACAAAATCAGCGTACCAAGGTAAATTAGAACTCATACTTACTTGAAACAGTTGTTCGTCTGGAAAGTGATCATTTATTTGCACATCCTCGTGTTACTCGCTCTGTGTTCTCAGGTCTTGACAAGTGGTCTGCAACTGAATTCTCTGTTCCTTTCTTATCACGAATCTCCACGTCAAATTCTTGTAGTAGCAGGACCCATCTAATAAGGCGAGGTTTTGCATCCTTCTTTGTCATAAAGTACTTTATGGCAGAGTGGTCAGTGTATACTATCACCTTATTCCCAATCAAGTATGGCCTGAATTTCTCAAATGTATATACTATTGCTAGTAGCTCCTTTTAGGTAGTTGCATAATTTAACTGTGCGTCATTTAGAGTTTTACTAGCATAGTAAATAGATCTAAATACCTTGTCGATTCTCTGTCCAAGCACTGCTCCTATCGTGATAATCGCCATACGCACATTAGTTCAAATGGGAGCTCCCAGTTTGGTGCAATGACTATGGGTGCTGAAATGAGCTTTCCTTGAGCGTCTGAAATGCGGATAAGCATTCTTTATTGAAGTCGAAGGCAACCCCCGTCATTTTGCAATGTGGAAAGGGGCTTTGAGACATTTGAGAAATCCTTGATGAATCTTCTATAGAAACCTGCATGTCCAAGGAAACTTCTGACTCCTTTTGTTGATACTGGAGGTGGTAGATTTTCGATCACTGAAATCTTTGCTTTGTCCACCTCAATACCTTGGCTTGATATTTTGTGTCCCAAGACAATTCCCTCTGTTACCATGAAGTGACACTTCTCCCAGTTTAGCACAAGGTTAGACTCTTCACACCGGCTTAACACTGCTTCTAGGTGCTTTAAACACTCATCGAACGATGCTCCAAAGACCGAAAAGTCATCCATAAAGATCTCTATAGTCCTCTCCACCATGTCTGAGAAAATTGCCATCATACACCTCTGAAAGGTTGCAGGTGCATTGCAAAGTCCGAATGACATCCTTCTAAATGCAAATGTACCAAAAGGACAAGTAAATGTTGTATTTTCCTGATCTTCTGGTGCTATTGCAACTGTGATACCGAGTATCCATCCAAAAAGCAGTAGTAGTTATGCCCTGCAAGTCTGTCCAACATTTGATCTAGAAATGGCAACGGGAAATGGTCTTTTCTGGTTGCCTTGTTCAACTTGCGATAGTCAATGCAGATTCGCCATCCAAATGATCGTCTGAAGGAATGAGTTCGTTCCTTTCGTTGGTCACCACTGTCATTCCACCCTTTTTAGGCACCACTTGTACTGGACTCACCCATGTACTATCATATATAGGGTAAATTACTCCTGCATCGAGCCATTTTAGGATTTCCTTTCTGACTATCTCTTTCATGTTTGGGTTTAGTCGCCTTTGGCTTCGATGGATGGTCCGCTTCTCTCATCTAGACGGATCTTATGCATTACCGCTGACGGACTTATCCCTTTTATGTTCGCTAATGTCCATCCGATTGCCCGCTTGTGATTCTTCAAGATTTTAGCGGTTTATCAATCTCTTGGTGGATAGGTGGCGTGAAATGATCACCGTAAGGTTTTCTCTTCACCTAGGTATTGGTATTGTAGATGATTGGGTAGGGTTTTTAACTCTAACTCGAGCCTTCTCGTGGATGGTAATGATCTTTCCGCATCCGTCCAAGCTCTTCATACTTCCTCGTATCCCATTTTCCATAAACATTCATCCAATTTGCATACTCCATCGATCTGGATCGCTTTCTACTATCATCATCCCATTGGTCGATTTCTTCAAGCGTATCATCATGTCCGAACTCCTTGGTGACATTGCTTCTTCGATAAGATCAATGGTCGAGCGATTATCCATGGCATCCGAAAAGTTCCGCTTGAAAGTCATTAAAACTCACCTCTTCTTCATCTACTCGAAGCTTCAACTCCCCTTTGTGAACATCAGTGAGAGCTTGTCCTGTGGCTAAGAAGCGGTGCGCCAAGTATGATGGGGATTCCATCGTTATCTTGTATGTCTAAGATAACGGTCGGCGGGAAAGATGAACTTGTCCACCTTCACTAATACATCTTCGATGACTCCTCTAGGATGAACTATTGAGTCACTAACCGCAGTGATGTTTGTAGGTTTGACTTCTCCCATTCCTAGTTTGCGAAAACTAGATAAGGCGTCGGATTTATGCGCCGCTCCCAAGTCGCACAATGCTTTCTGACATTCAAACTTTCCAATGGTGCATGGGATGGTGAAGCTCCCTGGATCTTGTAACTTCTGAGGTAGTTGTCTCTGTAGGATGACACTACATTCCTCAGTCAACATCACTGTTTTGTAGTCCTCTATCCTCCTCTTTTTGCTAAGCAGATCCTTCATGAACTTGACGTAGCTCGGCATTTGCTCTAATGCTTCAGCAAACGGGATATTGAGTTGCAATTGTTTGAGGACCTCCACAAATCTAGAGAATTGCTTGTCAAGAGTACATGTTTTTAACTTCTGGGGATATGGTATTATCACCTGGGGTGCAGTTGCTACAGCTTCTGCCGAATTCTCGATTTACAGGTTACGCTCGCGGCCTGCTTTCAGCCGCGGCCACTCTCCCTGCTGTCTCGATCTTGGCGCCGCGTCTCGCCATCGGCGCCACGGCGCTGCTGCTGCTGCGAACTTTCTATCTCCCCTGATTCGGCATCCTTCACGTCAATTGCATGACATTGTGTTTCCTCATTGCCTACCCCAGGTGCAGATTGCTCTTCTTGTGTTTCGTTGTTGAATATGATCGCGAGTTCTGCTATTTGCGTTTCCAACTTCTTCATGGCCATTCTCGTTTCGTCCATCTGATTTTGGTACCTCGTGAAACTGAGTATAGCTTCTCGTAATTCCTCCCTGTCTTCCTCTATGGTTGGATCTCTATCATATTGACAGTAAAAATCCATATCTAAAGGGTTCCTGAGATGAATCAAAACCAACAACAAATCACGGCACGCTTGTTTGTACAAAAGAAAAGAAAATAAAATAAACAATGTAAAGAAATAAAAATAAAATCGTCAAAGTAAAATAAAATAAAAACCAAATTAGAAATTAAAAATAGATAAATTTGATATTGAACTATGCCTAATCCCCGACAACGGCGCCAAAAACTTGATGCGCGAAAAGATGCACACACTTTAACGCAAGTGCACGTTATCGTGACAAGTAATATAGTCCTGGTAAGACCGAATATCGTCCACAAGGATTAGGGTTCAAGTACCAACTATCTATCTTTTGGTATCTATTTGGTAAATTGATATTTGATTTTTGTTGTTTATAACTAAGAATTATAAAGACTAATTTATCTAATGAGTTTACTTCAGTTGTGATGGGAATAGGGCTTCCATGTCTCCTCAACTATCCGCTTATGTTAATTATTAATGCAACGAATTATGGTCTTCTTCTCTCGGAGCTAGCAGGTTTACGAAATCGTTTTATATTCCCGTTAAGGATATATAAACACTCGACTGATATTGCACCTTACCTTTCGGTGATAAGGATAACTCTATAGGAGGATTAAGAACAAAAACCTAGTTAACCGTCGCACTACGCATAAAATTAGGGTTGTTAAGCCTCTCATTAACGCTACATAAATAATTGAGGTATTTTCATCCCCAACCCAAATATGTCTACCCAACTTACAACATATTCACAATCTCCTCCTTTCGAAGTTTGATTAGAAATCATATAAGGATAATTAGTTGTCAATTAATTACCAAGCATTCAAAGCAATTATTGGATAAATCTCTCAAAGAAGAATAATAACCATAAACATGCATTAATTCATAACATAAGTTTCTAGTGAATCAACATGGAAAGCCCTATAATAGAATTAGTTCCTAGCCATTGACATGTGAGAACTAATTCAAAGTTCATCATACAAAACCGAAATAAAGAAAAGAAAAGGAAAAGAAAGTACTAAATTATGGTCTCGATCTCCAAGCAAGAAAACCTTGTGTTGTGCAGAAGGAACCCTTAAAATCTGCCTAGGGTTCTCCTTTTATAATTTGAAAACCGCCCTTAACTTTTCCTCGCAGCTGGCCCGTAAAATCGTCAAAACCTCGATTTTTCAGCGTCGGCGCCATGCGGCCACGCTATCGGCGCCAGGCTGAGAACTCCGTGGCACCGGGTGATTTGGCGTCGCGGCCACGCTCTCTCTGTAGGCGCCGCGGCAACTCTAGCCTTTCTGATGATTAGACGCCGCGGCCCTGCACCTGTTGACATGAGCGCGCGTACTGGGACTCTGCGACCTCTACGGATATTGGCGCGCCGCGCTTCAGCTGCGAGGCGCGCGGCTGGTCTGGGTTTCAGCCTCGTTCGCCACTTTCTCTGTTTTTAGCTCTGGAACCTCCTCTTTTGCCCTCTTTTACCTCCTTTTCCGCCATTTGACCATTTTAATCACTTTGACTCAAAAGAAAGAAAATCTATCCTAATACGACACTTATTTATACAAAAAAGGGACAAAAGATTAACTAAAAACGACTCAAAAATGTATATAAAATACACCGATCACCTTTCTTGCACAACACAAGGCTTCTTGGATTGAAGATTGGAGACCATAATTTAGTAACTTTCTTTTCTTTTCTTTTCTTTTTTTCAGTTTTTATGATGAACATTGAATTAGTTCTTGTCATGTCAATGGCTAGGAACTAATTCCATTATAGGGCTTTCCATGTTAAATCACTAGAAACTTATGTTATGAATTGATGCATGGTTATGGTTATTCTTCTTGAGATTTATCCAATAATTGCTTTGAATGCTTGGTAATTAATTGATCACTAATTATCATTACTTATATGATTTCTAATCAAATTTCGAAAGGAGGAGGTTGTGAATATGCTGTAAGTTGGGTAGACATATTTTGGATTGGGATGAAAATACCTCAATTACTTGTGTAGCGTTAACGAGAGGTCTAAACACCTAATTTTACGCATGGCGCGTGACGGTTAACTAGGTTTTGGTCTTAATCCTCTATGTAGTCATCCTTATCACCGAAAGGTAGAAAGGAGCAATCTTGGGTTGAGTGTTTATATAGCCTTAACGGGAGTATAAAACGATTTAGTAAACCTGCTAGCTCCAAAAGAAGAAGAACCATAATTCATTGCATTAATAAGTAACATAAGCGGATAGTTGAGGAGACGTGGAAGCCCTATTCCCATCACTACTGAAGTAAACATATAGTTAATTAGCCTTTATAATTGTTAGTTATAAACAACAAAATCAATATCGGTTACCAAATAGATACCAAAAGATAGATAATTGGTACTTGAACACTAATCCTTGTGGACGATATTCGGTCTTACCAAGACTATATTACTTGTCACGATAACGTGCACTTGCGTTAAAGTGTGTGCATCTTTTCGCGCATCAATCACCTACAAGGTTCTATCTCAAAAGAGAGCAAAATGCTTCAACCAAAATTCGAACCCACGCTGCAAGCCTTCAGTTGAATTATAAGTTCACATTTTTGTTATCCAACTATGCACCGGGGACTCTATGCACTTATAATTTATGAGTAGCATCATAAGGAGGACCCTTCGAAGTAAAAAATACCATTTGTACATAAGTGGTGTGAGTAAAATTTACCCCGCCTGCCTATGAAGAACTTCAAGTCTATCGGAAAAGGATGTGGTGTCGATTACAAGGAAATGAGGAAATTAACAACAAATTACAACCTGAAATGGAAAATAACGAAAGGTTGGTTGAGTCGATTGATATTCAATCTATCCTTAAGACAATATTGTCCCGTATTAATCTCTTAACGGCTATTGACAATTGTCTTCCAAGATAAAACAACCACAAACACTTGAGCAAAGGATAACTCAAGAGTTTACTATAAAAGAAGAACCTTTGAGTGTATGAAGGATTACAAGAGACGGAAGAATACTTTCTAAATTGTTGAGTGTCAAGTGTGTTTTGCAAATGAGCCAAATGCATCATTTTATAGTGTTGGAAGATGACCTTCCAAGTAGCCTTGAATTGCCATGAATTAGACTTGATTGTAGAGTTACAATTCAGACAAATAATGGCTGAATACATGAGCAACATAATGGAGAGTTAATACTCCAAAGTCAGTCAAAAAATCACCTTAAATTCGCTTCCAACGTTCTGAAATTGTCGCAGCGCCGCGGCGCCGAGATAGTTCTTGCGGCGTCGCGGCCCGTTTCCGACTAGTTTCGACATTCACACTTTGTGTAATTCTTCCTTCATTTACTAACGTGAAACCAACGCCATTTGGCCAATAACCGTCTCATCATTTCATGTCCCGAACATACCGTATATGTACCAATATCTCTTTCACTAAGGAAATTTGTGATTTTTGACACAACGTGTGTACGTGTGTGGAAATAAGATTTCCGACGTGTGGGATCCTACATATTCGAGTTATAAATAATACGATTAACTAAATTCACGTCCAATAAATAAATTTCCAACAAGTGGTTGGTCATTTTCAAATTTCAATGTGATGTATAAGTGGTTGGTCATTTTTTTCGTTCACGTGAAAGAAAAAATGAATTCTTTCTTATCTTATTTTGTTCTTGTACTACTTATAATTTAGTTCACGTGAAAGAAAAAATGAATCATTTCTTATTTTATTTAGCTCTTGTACTATTTAATTAATTTATTTATGGCAGATCGGATCTTGACAAACAGATAAGGTTAGAGCTATTTAAGAAGTACGTACAGAATTAGTCTGATTTTTTTTTAAATATTTTAGCTAGTATTCACTCCGACCCAATTTAAGTATTTTAATTTGACTTAACATGAAGTTAAAAAATTATAGGGAGAATTTTTAATTTGTGATTCTAAAATTAAAAATATGTGTAATGTATTAAAATATCTTTTAATGTTGACAATTGATATATATGTTTGAATTATGAACTTATTAAATATAAATAACAAAAGTAAAACAGGATGGAAGGAGTATTAAAGAGACCATATATATGTTGTGCTTTTGATTTCAACACTTACCAAATCTCAGATATAAAGAGGCAATAAAAAGTTCAAACTTATGGACCACTGAGCATTCGATTTATAAACCAATTAAATCAGAGCAAATTTTTACATTTTACATTATGCACCAAAATCAAAATCTAATAAATGATTTGATTATGTAAATATTTTTTAACAGGTAAATTTCTTGATAAAAATTAAGTTATAGATAGTCTATTGAAAATAATAACTAATCTATTAATCCCTCCATCTCAATTTAAGTATCTTACTTTTTGATATGTCCTAAAAAGAGTGTATTTTTCTATATTTAGTAAATTTTCAATTTCAAGTCAATTTTTTTTTTTTAAAATCTTATTAATGAAAGACATATATATACAAGTTATAATATGATAATCATATTTCAACTTTATATCTAAATTCTTATTCTATATGAAGAATAACTATACACTTATGATAATATTATAATTCTAATTAAGGTACAAAACTATATACCAAATATACAAAATTACTGTTCACGGATGAACAGTGGACTGGGCGCTGGGCCTATTTTAACACACACCAGATCATGTGAGAGGCGATTTTCGTCTGTTGAGACTAAAATCTTCAAAAGAAGCGAGGAAGCCCTTTATAAAGATGTCTGCAATCTGATATCTGGAAGGGACATAGAAGACGCGTACTTGTCATTTAGCTACCTTCTGTCGAACAAAGTGAATATTCATCTCAATGTGTTTCGTACGCTGGTGCTGAACTGGATTCCCAGAAAGGTAGATGACACTTATATTATCACAATAAATCAAGACATCATTTTCAATAGGACAATGCAGCTCTAACAGTAGATTTCGTAACCAACATAATTCAGAAACCACATTGGCTACCCCTCTATACTCGGTCTCTGCACTTGAACGTGAAGGTGTGGATTGAAGTTTGGCAGACCATGAGACCAAGTTATTACCTAAAAACATCACGCATAGCGGACGTGGGCAAATGCGGTGTCAGGACAACCACCTCAATCAGCATCTGTATAGGAGACTAGTGTAGATGTCGACGAAGGATACAAATGCAAACCATACTCAAGTGTTCCCTGAATCTACCTAAGAATGTGTTTGAGCGCATTCATATGTTCAACTCTAGGATCTTGCATAAACAAATATACATGTTGTACGTCATATGTAATATCAGGTCGCGTGAACGTCAGATACTGAAGGGCGCTTGCAAGACTACGATAGCGTGTCGGATCCTCATAGGGAAAGCCAGCTGTAGCACCTAACTTGGGTTTAGTATCAACTGGAGTAGAAGTGGACTTACAGGATGACATCTCATCCCTCTCAATGATCTCTGCTGCATACTTCCTCTGTGATAATAACAATCCACATGCATGACGAGTTACAACAATTCCCCAAAAGTAACTCAATGGGTCGAAGTCCTTCATGGCAAACTCAGAACTGAGCATTGTCATAATAGACTTGCGCAAAGTCTCAGAAGAGGCAGCCAAGATAATATCATCAACATATAAAAGTATATAATCCATGGAAGATCCTCGACGATATATGAATAATGAATTATCAGACCTGCTGTGAGAGAAATCCATAGTCGAAACATAATCAGCAAACCTTTTATACCAAGCCCGTGGAGACTACTTAAGCCTATACAAAGACTTCCTCAATAGACATACATGATTAGAATATCTAGTATCCCTAAACTCCAAGGGTTGATGCATATACATTGTCTCATGAAGATCACCATGTAGGAAAACATTATTCACATCTAGCTGATGAATGTGCCATAATTACCAAAGAGTCAAGCTGAGCACAGTACGAATAGTCTTCGGCTTGACCACTGGGCTAAAAGTCCCACCACAATTCACACCAACATGCTGAGTCTTACCATCACCTACAAGACGAACCTTATTCCTTGCAAACAAATCATCATAATTCTCTTTATGAACAAAAATCCACATAGATCGAATAATATTAACACCAGATGGATGGGGCACCAAATCTCACGTCTTATTATCAATAAGAGCATTATATTCATCGGTCATGACAAAATTCCAATTAGGTTCATTTAAGGAAGACACATGATTACGAGGTAAAGGTGATTTAAGAACATTAGAATTCAAATTAAAATATCGTTTTGGTTTAAAAATACCCCGTTGACGGTGAGTGATTGGACCTTGACTCTGGGCTGGATTGTGTAAATTTTGGGAAGTTTGTGAAGTGTCGAAAATTACCGTCAGAGGCACCGAGGCGCAGGGAGAAAGGGTCGCGGCGCTGGAAGAACTGGAACGCTCTCTGAAGTTTTGGCACCGCGGCGCTTCCCCTAAGGACCGCGACGCTAATGACGGGTTTAAAACTGTTTGGTCACTGAAAGGCAGGTGTCGCAGCGCCTCCCCTAAGGGCCACAAATCATAAGAACTAGACATGAGTTTTTCTACTTTAGAAAAGGTAAATTGGGATTCATCAAAGAGAACATGACGACTAATGATGATTCGTTTAGTGGACAAATCAAAATATTTATAATCACGGTGATTTGACGGATAGCCCAAAAATACACACGGGGTAGAACGTGTCTGAAGTTTTTTTATTGTGGTGGATGAAAACATTGGATAACATAAGCAACCAAAGACCCTAAGATGAGAATACATATGAGTCTTTTTGTATAAAACTTGAAGAGGGGAGAAATTAAGTAGATCGGTAGCCTTTTGTAGCGCATGATGCCAAAACAATGGAGGGACGGAAGAATGAACCAAAAAAAGTCCGAATAATGTTATTAATGGTACACATTTTTTGTTTAGCTTTTCCATTTTGTGAAGACGTATGAGGACAAGAAAAACGAAAATTTATCCTATTTTGAGCACAAAACTCCATAAACTCCCCATTATCATACTCTTTACCATTATCACATTGGATGTTCTTTATTTCCCGTTCGAATTGAGTTCTTATGAAAGTTCTAAATTTTACGAAGATGGAAAAAATTTGTGATTTTTTCGCAATTGGAAACGTCCATAAAAATCTAGAGTAATCATCCAAGAATAAAATATAATATCGATGATCCATAAAACTGAGAACCGGAGATGTCCATAAATCGCTATGAATAATGTCAAATGACATTGAAGTATTAGAATTCAAGGCTACGAATAGTAACTTAATAATATTCCCTAAAGAACAAGATTGACAATTCGGAGTTACTACGCGTACCCTTACAAGCAATAAACTTATTTTTATCTAAAACAGATAAAATGGACGATCTTGGATGACATATACGAGCATGACACAAGGAAGGAGCAAGAGCTGCAAAAGTGGATGACATAACTTGACGCGAGATGCTGAGACTCGGTGTGATTGGAAAAAAATCCTCCCTACTGTCACACCTCATGAGAGGACTCTCCGTCTTGAAATCCTTCACAGAAAATCCAAAAGGATCAAAATCAATAGAGAACCAATTATCAGTGATGAATTTACGGACATAAATCAAAATTTTAATCAATTTTGAGGCATGAAGGGTATGTTTCAGGACAAGTGGTGGATGAGGAGGGGAAAACGTTTTATTACCATAACCCTTTATTGGAATGGAACTGTCATTACCAACAATTATACCACGATTACTGCTCAAATTGGAATAAGATGAGAGATTACCTTGGTCGGATGTCATGTGGCCATTGCGTGGTGGGCCTGAGGGGGCGAGGCCCAAGTATCTTTGGGATCATGGGCCGCTCATACTGGTCCGAACCACAGGTCGACACAGGAAGAAGGTGGGCCGCGACGCTTGCACTAGCTGATACTGAGGCATCGCGACGCTGTAATGATGAGATGCGACGCTGTAAGGCTGAGCTGCGGCACTGGGACCCACTACCACTGTCCAGGGGGCCCCTGTGGGCCCCAGAACTACTGCTGCTACTAACGGTTGCCCTCGTTGTTGCCGCCGCAATTCTTGCCATTATTCTTCTGATTTTGGCCCTTCTTACCACCCCCGTTGTTGTGATTTTGGGTCACGTTTACTGGATTGGAAGGAGAAAAATTGGAAGCAGTCATCATGACGACAAGACTGGCCCCAATCGCCACTTTCTTAGCCAATCCGGCTTCTTCCAAAGTAAGCATAGAACGGGCTTGATAAAATCCTGGCAGGGGGTTACTCTGACGAATAACCGAAGCAACACCGGTATAGGCCTCTGACAGGCCTGCAACCATCTGAAGAACTAGACGACTATTAGAAATAGAAGAACCCGCGCTGCTGAGTTGGTCTGCCAAGTCCTTGAGGCGTTTGCAATAAGAAGAAATTTTTGAAATGTCACCATAGCCACCTGTGAAAATTCCTGCTCAAGGATAACAATTCTAGAATGACTGTTATCTTGGAATATGTCTCGCAATCGATTCCACACTGCCATAGTTGTGTAGTTGGGTTCCATAATCATCTGTAAAAGATCCAAGGAAATAGTGGAATAAATTCACTGAAGATTCTTGGCATCAAGCATGACCCATAATTTTGGATCTGCTTCTTAGTGGGCACTACCGTCGTAGAAGTAGACGCCTTATCACCCTCCTTTGGAGGAGTTGGAGGAATGATGTGGTGGAGGACTTTATGTGCCAAAGCATGAATCTTAAATAATTTCGCTCACGTCCTGTTATACCTCGTATTTTAAGGCAAGAATTTGAGAACGTGATTAAGAGAATAAGATTCGAGCATTGAAAATAAAGTATATTTACATATGCTAATACGGTAATTAGTATACAAAAGGATGAAATTCCGGAATAATCTTGAATACAACAAATGTGGAAATGAGGATTAATACTAGTAATGGATTTTTTTTCCAATGGGGATTATGGACTAAGTATCGTGTAAAAATATAATGAGGGCATCGACATTTTCAGATTTTATATATGATGGGTTATGTGGGAGATTAATTTATTAATTGTGGGATTAATTCTAGTGGAGGGAAGAATAATAAGTGGGACAAACTATGGGAATTTGTGCCCTCCCTCACGTTTTTTAGCCCACATGCATAGGCTCATGCTCACTTATACCTATGTTACTCTCACTCCCTCCCCCTAATTCAAACAACACCCCTCTCTCTCTCATCCTCCATTCTCTCTTCTTCCAAAAACAGATTTTCTATTCTCCTCCATAGCTAAGTAAAGCTTTAATCAACTCCCTTCTCCAAGATTAAGTTCTCTACAAAGTTCTATGTCATGTTAAACTCCCAAACCAGTGGGTTTCCGTAACATGCTGGCCGAATTCTAGCCCACGAAACTTTAAGCTTTGGAGATGAATATTTTGGAAGAAGAACATGTAAGTAAGATGGATTTAAGCCCATAAAGAATGTATGCATGTCATTGGAAGTTGTAGAAATGGTGCGAAAATTAGAGCAGTGAAGCCGAGACCACTAGGGACTGTTTTGGCTAAGTTAAGGTAAGAATTCTTCTTCTATAGAGTAATTGGAAGTTAAATAATGATGTAGTTAAGAGATTAACTTGTGTTAAAGGAATTGGAAGTAAGAAAATGCATATGGTTGTTATTGATATTGTTGTTACCGATTTTTGGGATATTTTTAAGTACATTGGGTTTGATTGTTGTTGTTGTTATCATTGTCACTAACTGCGTGTTAAAATTGAAGGAAACCTTGATATTTAAGTTGTAATTGGTTATATGAAAGTGTTGAAACATGAATTGGAATTTAAGGAATTATGAAGAGAGTTTTGGTATTATGTTGTTGTGGCCGAGACCTTCCCAAAATCGTGGGTATTGTTGTGTCGAATTTAAGGACTGTCTTGTTGAGTTATAATGCTGAAATTATAAGCTATGAACATGCATATACATTGTTGTAAGTGCGGATATATGTCCTAAAGGAATTAAGGTATGAAAAGGTTGAACATTGCACTATCGTTGTTGTTGGAATATCTCTCGTTGTTATTGGAATATAGACTGTTTTTAAGGGTTTGTTTTAATATGGTTAAAGGGGCTGGATTAACGTGAGAAATAGGTGTGTTGATCACCTTGGTTGTTGTGGTTATTGTCTTCCATGAACGTAAAAATAAAGAACGTACAACAATGACGTATATAGAAGTATACAGGAATGATTTGGTTATGACCTTGAGACGTGTCTTATTATTGATGTTGTTGGCCATGTTTGTGAGTTGTGGATGTGTATATAAGTAGGGGAAGTGGTGCCCAATTTTATATAACAAGAGAGTCATCATTCGATAACATATTAAGTATGCTAGTAATCATAGAGTTGACAGACGTGTTACTATTGTTATAGGTAGAGGTGCTAATCGAGACGAGTTTTAATTATTGAGTTGGTTAGTTCGACAATAAGGTATGTGAAACTATCATTTCTTCTTTTGGCATAATTTATATAAAATGAGTGTACGGCGGACGTACATGATTTCATTGAATCCTAATTTCTAGTGATATTTGATATGATAGTTGCCTTGATTTTACAAGTGATAGTTCATTCTATTATTCCATTGAGAGTCAAATAATTATTTAAATTGTATAAGGTTACTCATGATATTCTATTTGTGCTTGATGTAATTATATTATTTCACCGAGTCCCACATTGGGTCGGATACGGTATGTATATATATGATGATCTTACCGAGCCTCAGAATGGGCCGGGTATGACATATGTCGACAGGAATCCACAGATATGATTATTTCACCGAGTTCCACGATGGAATGGGTACGGTATGTGCGTAGTGGATAGGTATCCACAGATATATATGTGTGGACAGACATCCACAGTTATGACTTCATTCACCGAGTCCCGGAATGGGCCGGGTACGATATATGTGGACAAGTATCCACGAATATAGTATATTATATAGACATGTATGACTCTCATTTCATAAGGCACAGGAGCATTGGTATATTTGATTATTATACTTGTCTCATGTTATCTTTTGGCCAATATGATCTCCTTTCTGATTTCATATTTTATATACTCGACATTATTTCATCGACCCCCTTTTCTGAAATTGCGTTTCATACCCGCAGTGCAGTATTGATTTGGTGATCCTCCAGCTTAGGACTTCCGCTTAGCTATTTGGAGAGCTCTATTGTTTCGGAGCTTAGTTATTTTGGTACAGATCCTTGCTATAGTCTTATGCATATTCAGGGGTACGACGGGGCCCTGTCCCGTCATCTTTCACTGTTATACTCTTAGAGGTCTGTAGACATGTGTGGTAGACACGTGTGGGTTGTGGTTCGTTTTGGATATTTCCGTGTATAGTGGTAGCCTTGTCGGCTTGCCTATTTTGTTATGACTGACTAGCCGTGACTCCTCAAGAGACATGTTCATTTTAATATATAGCGTTATGAGTCAGAAACTTACTTTTACAAGATTTTATATTATCCTTGGTATCAGTCTGATTATATGTGGCAGGTCAGTATAAGGGTGTCCAATTAGGGCACCGAGTCGCGGCCCGTCGGGTCGGGTCGTGACACGTCCCATATTGGACGTTTTTCTATGTCAAGAACGATAGGGATGCCGCTCTCGATATTAGAAACTGTGAGGGCAGGATGAAAAGTGATCTTATCAGCCATAGGGAATAGAACAATAAGATTCAGAGAAGGAAATTTGTGTGAAAGGATTTTTAAGCAGAGAAGGGTCGCGGCGTGAGGGAAAAAAGCCGAGAGGGCCGCGGCTGTGCACTGAACAAAAATTGAGAGAGAGAATTTGAGGAGCGGAAGCAGGGTAAAGAGAACCTAGACTCTTGATACCATGAAAGAAATAATCTCTTGATTATTCTTATTAATGAAAGACATACATATACAAGTTACAATAGGAGAATCTAATTCCAACTTTACATCTAAATCTCTATTCTATACGAAGAATAACTATACACTTATGGTAATATTACAATTTTAATTAAGGTACAAAATTATATACCAAATATACAAAGTTACTGTTCACGGATGAACAGTGGACTGGGCCCGCGAACTGGGCCGCGGACTATTTTAACATTATTCAATGCCTGGTGTGCAATACCACTTTCAGACTCGATTAGTTCGGATTCATGCTAAAAAGTCTCACTCATGCTATTTCATTCTTAGAGCTTAAAACCAAAACCTCTATTAAGAATAAATGAAAGTAATTTTAACTATAAGGTTTTGGCCATTGAAAGAATAACCAGAGTCAGTATGAAACATATAATAAAATGAGAAATATATGAGGTCGCATAGTCGAGTGCACCAAAATTGGTGAGAGAACTAAAAGGGGCTAAAGAAGCACATATTCTGCACTTTGCCTCGCTCAATGGTATGAAATCTGTTGGATCTCCATGCTCTCAGTCATCTAGGTCCCAAGTTGAAGTACCCAACTGAACATTTCATTTGACTAGATATTTTAGTCTTGTACATATATTTTATTTAGCAAAGCCTAGTTTTTAAGTGATTAAATTCTAGTTCAGAGGCCCATTGTATATAAGGCCTATTAGGTGTATTATTTTGTAATCAGTTTATTTTTTCACCTACTTGAGAATGAAAATATCTTTTCTCTCTATTTCTCTCTCTCTCTCTCAACACAAACCCTACTTTAAATGACACGTGTTTCACGTTGGTAAATGAAAGAAGAAATGTGCGATATGTAAAAGATGAAACGAGTCGAAAATTGCCGCGGAGCCGTGAAGGGCCGCGACGCTTGAGTGGCAGTTTAGTCACTGGAGCCGCGACGCTTCGGAGGCAGAATGGTCGACGGAAGATGGAAAGTTTCTGACTTTTGGATTGGTGTTGGAGCATTGATCCTCCATTACTTGGCACTTGAATTCAACCATTATTTGGCTGAATAATAACTCTCCATAAGTGTCATTACATGGTCATTGATTGTCATTAATTGGCTAGATAAGAGGGCATCTTACATACACTATAAATTGAGGCCCTTGGCTCAATTGTAGAACACAACTCACTCTTGTATAGTTCAGATTTTTCTGAACTTCTTCCTCTCTAGCATATCTTTCAAACACTCAAAGGTTCTTCTTGAGAAACACTTGAGTTTTCTTTGCTCATTTGTTTGATGTTGTTTTATCTTGGAAGACAGTTGCCATCAACGTAAAAGGATATATACCGGGCAATAATGTCTTCAGGACAAAGTGCTAACACTCGACTCAACACAGTTGTAACAAGTACAAATTTAGTGTCTCTTGGTTTCAGATTATCAAGATCAGGGAGATTGTTGCAATTGAAACGAAGATCCAAGACGGAGTCAAAACAGAAGATCAAGGCCACAAAACTCATTGTTGTTGTCACAACTCATGTTAGGCTTCAAGTCTGTTGTATTGTAATTGTTTATCCTTTCGAAGTACAAGTAATAGTTGTTAAATATACATACAATATACAAAGTTGTATATTGTATGTATATTATACGATCAGTCCGGAACGAAGCCCACATGCCCAATCAGTCTTGATCGAGACTCAGCCCATCTGAGACGTAGCCCATCTCGGCTTTTAGTAATTGTATATTTGATATATTATTGTAGTAGTGTACCATAATTGTATAATTAGTCTCCATATAGAATAGAGTTTTAGATGTAGAATAGAAAAATGATTTTTTTATTGTAACTTGTATATATGTCTTTTATCAATAAAATAATCAAGAGATTAATTCTTTCAGTAGTTGTTGTATACTATATATTCCCGTATATCCATTGAGTAGATAACAATTTTTGCTATGATCTTAATGAGTATCCGTACTTTGGCTGCACTGTTTGATTTTATGTATTCATTAGTTCCATAAAATATTATTTAAACATGTGTGAAGTTTCAACTTTTATGTCGTGGATGTGGATCACTCTGTACTTGATACTTATAAACATGTGCAATTAAGGTACAAAATTATATATCAAATATACAAAATCACTGTTCACGGATGAACAGTGGACTGGACCGCGAACTATTTTAACATTATTCAATGCCTGGTGTGCAATACCACTTTCAGACTCGATTAGTTCGGATTCATGCTAAAAAGTCTCACTCAGGCTATTTCATTCTTAGAGTTTAAAGACAAAACCTCTAGTTAAGAATAAATGAAAGTAATTTTAACTATAAGGTTTTGGCCATTGAAAGAATAACCAGAGTTAGTATGAAACATATAATAAAATGAGAAATATATGTGAGGTCGCATAGTCGAGTGCACCAAAATTGGTGAGAGAACTAAAAGGGGCTAAAGAAGCACATATTCTGCACTTTGCCTCGCTCAATGGTATGAAATCTGTTAGATCTCAATGCTCTCAGTCATCTAGGTCCCAAGTTGAAGTACCCAACTGAACATTTCATTTGACTAGATATTTTAGTCTTGTACATATATTTTATTTAGCAAAGCCTAGTTTTTAAGTGATTAAATTCTAGTTAAGAGGGAATCGAAAAGAACACGTGTCATTTTAGGCTTTTATTATGTCCCTCTATTTTTCTAGAGCATCGTTTTTGCTTTCTTTGAAGTCGAGAAAGAGATCACGAGAGAATTGTAAACTCAAACTCTCTATTTGATTATAATAAAATCTGCCGCGTCAAAGTGAACGTAGCTCTCGCATTGAGGGTGAACCACTATAAATTTGTGTGTGTTATTTGTTCTTCGGTGATCTGATTAGGTAGGATTAGAAACTCCAATCCAAACAAGATCTAAACAAAAAAATCCTTCAAACTTCAACTTTAAATCTCAATTCTTCGTATTTCAGTTGTCTTTCCTAAGGTTGGCATCATATCCAAAAGGTATTTCTCCGGACAGTTTAATATATTTTTCTTTTACTGATAGATTTAGCACACTAACCTTTTTATTGAACTTGATTTTGTAGCAAGTACTAAATTCTCTATAATACAATAGCAAGTATTAAATTCTCTATAATACTATGACTTATATAGTAGCAAGTACTAAAGACACAGATGACCACGAACACATGTTTGTGTGAAATTTGTGGAAAAGAATTTCGGAGGGATCAAAATATGCAACCTCATAGAAGAGAGCATAATTTACCTTGCGAGCTAAAGCAAAGGAATGATAAATAAAGTTTTTACTCTTCTTCATCTTGTGAAAAACAAATGAAGAGACTGATCGAAACTGAAAAGGGAAAAAATCAGCAAATCATCACTAACAAATTCATTGATTTCAAAGATGAAGGAAAAACATGAAGGAGGTCAAGTCATTAAACTTAGTCATTTTGATCAACATGGCTGCAAGTGGACTGGGTTTCCATTCACTAGATAGAGCAGATCACCGAGATTTCATAATCCGCTGCCGAATTTATTTCAATTCCAAGAGCTGGGATAAAATCGATATATAGAACATCATGATATCTCGATCTTTCTTGTTTCACAATCAAGCTGATCAAATCTCTCTCCACTACACCAACTTTAGAAATCTCTCTCTATATATATATAAAGTCGGGAAAGAAAAAGTTGATGTAACAACTTTTAATGACCAACAATTTAATTTATCTTTTTTTCTATTGACTAATACATTATTTTGTCAACAGATACAAGCTCTTTCATTTAAAATTCATGTAGTTAGGCAGTACTTTTAATCCACAAATAAAAGACAGTACTTAGTATAGTTATTCTTCATATAGAATAGGAATTTAGATGTAAAATAGGAATAAGATTCTCCTATTGTAACTTATATATGTATATGTCTTTCATTAATATTAATAAGAATAATCAAGGGATTATTTCTTTCATGGTATCAAGAGTCTAGGTTCGTTCTCTGAATCTTATTGTTCTATTCCCTATGACCGATAAGAACACTTTTCATCCTGCCTCTCACAATTTCTAATATCAAGAGCGTCATTCCTATCGTTCTTACATAGAAAAACGTCCAATATGGGACGTGTCACAACCCGACGGGCAACGACCCGGTTCCCTAATTGGACACCCTTATACTGACCTGCCACATATAATCAGACTGATATCAAGGACACTGTAAAATCTTGTAAAAATAAGTTGCTGACTCATAACGCTATATATCAAAATGAACCTGTCTCCTGAGGAGTCACAGCTAGTCAGTCATAACAAAATTGGCAAGCCGACAAGGCTGTCACTATACACGGAAATATCCAAAACGAACCACAACCCACACGTGTCTACCACACATGTCTACAGACCTCTAAGAGTATAACAGTGAAAGATGACGGGACAGGGCTCCGCCGTACCCCTGAATATGCATAAGTCTATAGCAAGGATATGTACCAAAATAACTAAGCTCCGGAACAATGGAGCTCTCCAAATAACATATAATGACATTGGCACTCTTCTTTGTCAAAGCGATCATCTCCCACCATTGTACTAGGCACGTTCCATGCTCACCTTAGAAGAAGAAGGATTGCCTAAAAAGGCGGCTAACTGAGCAAATTATGCCATGATGGTGGCCACATATCATGTATAGTCTTTTACACTCAGTCATAGCGGTTGTCGTACGCTGAGACTGTTTAAAATCTTGAACAACACTAAGGGAAGACCCTAAGTAAAGATGTTAGCAATTTTGTACTATGAAGGGACATGTAAGACACGTACTTGTTCACGAGCTACCTTTTTGCAAACAAAGTGAATATCCATCTCAATATGTTTAGTGCGCTGATGTTGGACCGGATTCCCAGAGAGATAGACCGCACTAACATTATCGCAATAGACCAAGGTAGCTTTCTGAATAGGAAAGTGAAGTTATAATAGGAGATTACACAACCAACATGACTCAGACACCACATTGGCTACCCCTCGATATTCGGCCTCCGTACTGGATTGCGATAAAGTAGTCTGGCGTTTAGCCGGCCAAGAGACCAAGTTATCACCAAGATACATACAATAACCAGATATTGAACGTCTGGTATATAGACATCCACCACAATCAACATATGTATAAGACACGAGAGTAGATACGGAGGATGGATATAAGTGCAAACAATAATCAAGAGTGCCCTGAATGTAACGCACAATGCGTTTAAGAGCATGCATGTGCTTGTCCCTCGAATCATGCATAAATAAATACATCTGCCGCACTACATAAGTAATACCGAGCCTCGTGAAAGTAAGTTATTGAAGGGCCCCTGCAAGCCTGCGATAGTGGTAGGTATCCTCATAAGGTATGTTAGAATTAGCACTCAGTTTCGGTTTGGTATAAACCGGAGTAGGAGAGGACTTACAGGATGACATGTCAGCCTGTTTAATAATCTCAGCAGCATATTTTCTCTCGGATAGAAATAGACCACCTGCATGACGAGTGACAACTATACCCAAAAAATAACTTCACGGCCTCAAAACTTTCATAGACACGATAGACTTGCGCAATTTATCAGAAGAGGCAGTCGATATAATAACATCTACATATAACATAATGTATGTCAGAGAAGTACCACGACAATAGATGAACAAAGAATGATGAGACATGTTGTGAGAAAACTCAATAGTAGACACATAATCTGCAAACCTTTTATACCAACCCCGATGGGCCTGTTTTAACTCATACAAGGACTTCTTCAGCAAACAGACATGGTTAGGATGATCGGGATTCCTGAAACTCAACGGTTGATGCATGTAAATTATTTCCTGAGATCACCGTGTAAGAAAACATTTTTCACATCCATCTAGTGAATGGGTCATGCTTTTGAGAGAGCGAGACTGAGAACATTGCGAATGGTTTCCAGTTTGACCACCGGACTAAATGTCTCTCCACAATTCACACCAAACCTATTGAGTTTTGTCATCACCTACAAGAAGGATCTTATGCCTCTCAAAACAACCATAATTTTTTTCCTTATGAGTTAAAATCCATATAGAACGAATAAGATTGACATCAGGAGAACGGGGCACCAACTCCACATCTTATTTTCAATAAGAGCATTAAATTCATCATCGTCAGTTTCTGATTTGGGCCATGAAAGACAGGCATTGGGTTATGTGGTAGGGATGATTTAGTGACATTAGAATTGAGATTAAAATGTCATTTTAGTTTAAAAATATCTCGTTGGCTATAAGTGACGGGCCCTTGACTCAAAATAGAAGTGGGTTTGACCTGGGTCTGTGTAGGGATGTCACGGGATTAGCCAGCAAGCAGTGGGTATGCTGGTCGATGGACTGGACTGAAGGAAGACTGGTCGAAGATGTAGAAACTGGGTCAATATGTAGTGGGCCTGCTGGCTGAGATGCTGGACCGGGAGGGACATTTAATGGGCTAGCAGGCAGTGGGCCTACTGGTTGAGAAACATAATCTGAGACTGATTAATTGGGTCAGCAGGCAGTGGGCCTGCTGGCCGATTTGGGTCATGGGTTTGTTAGACTAAATGGTGGACCACATACGTTGAGAGCCCATCATTCAAAAATTATAAAAATTAGACATGAAATTACATAATTTAGCAAACGAAAATTGAGTTTCATCAAATAACATGATGACTAATTATGATTTTATTAGAAGATAAATCAAAATATTTATAACCATGATGATTAAATGGATAATCAAAAAACACACAAGCGGTAGACCGGGATTGAAGTTTGTTAATTGTAGAGGATGGGAATAGAGAATAGCCCAAACACCCAAACACCCTAAGATGGTAATACGAAGGATCTTTATGATAATTTTTTTTAGTGGAGATTTGTATGCTAATCCTTTGCTAGGGAGTATGCTAAGAAGGTAAGTAGTCATTTGTAATGCATGTGTCAAAAGGAAGGTGGTAATGAAGCATGTGCTAGTAAAATCCGAATAATATTATTAATTATACGAATTTTTCTTTCGGCTTTTCCATTTTGTGAGGACAAGAAAATCGAAAAGATATTCCATTAGCGTTACAAATTCTCGAAACGGGCCCATTATCAAATTCCCTTCCATTATCACATTGGATGTTTTTAATTTTCCGTTAAATTTGGGTACGGATGAAGGCTTTAAACGATAAAAATGTGGAAAACTTGAGACTTTTTAGACAATGGAAAAATTCACAAAAAATTAAAATAATCATCCAAAAATAACATATAATAATGATGGCTCAAAACGGGAGATGTCCACAAATCACTATGAATAATATCAAATGACATCAAAGTACTAGAAATAGAGGCTACAAACGGTAATCTAACATATTTCCCAAGCGGACAAGAATGACAAACATTAGTACTACGCGTACTATTACAATCAATAAAATTATTATTTTTAAGAGAAGAAAGAACATACGCTCCCGGATGACCCAAACACGCATGTCATAAGGAAGGTGCTAAAGCGGAAAACATTGACGGTGTGGCTTGATTAGTGGTAGTGATAGGATAGAGCTCACCCCGACTATTACATCTCACTAGAGGTATACCGTCGTGAAATCCTTTACAGAAAATTCAAAAGGGTCAAAGTCAACAGAGACTCAATTATTAGTTGTAAATTTTTGAACATACACCAAAATTTTAATAAGGAGCATGAAGACATTTTTCAAGGCTAAAGGCGGGTTCGTGGGAGATAAATTTGTGTGACTATAATCACGAATCAGAATTGAATTACCATTACCAACAATTATATCACGATTTTTAATCAAATTAAAATAAGACGAAAGATTACCTGGTGCAGACGTCATATAAGAGGTAGCACTGGTGTCCATGTACCAATTTACATCCGGGGGATCTAATTCAAGTATATGCATCGCTGCCTCGATATTTGTGTATGTCTGGATTGATGTTGGGCCCTTAATAGTGAAGGCATGCTGAGGTCGAGACCCAAGCAGGCCAGCTTGCTGCCACGGCCCAGTTGGTTACTACATGTTTTAACCGTTGTGCCTCTGCTAGCCGACGACCCAAGCTAATGAAGGAACTGGGCAGGGGGCCAACATGAGCCACTGCCCCGTTGGCCCAAGGCCACTACCCAGTGGCCCAAGTCTGCCAAGGGTTCAGTGGCCCGGTCCCCTGCTAACTGACACTGTTGTCGGTCCGTCCACCACTACCGCCGCCTTTGGCGCCGCGGTCACCACCCTTGCCACCGCCACATTGACCACAATGATTGTTTCCACGATTTTGACCCTTTTTACTACCCCCGTTAGTACCATTTTGACCATAATTTTTTGAGTATGATTGAGAGTCATTAGTTTCACGGGATGTGGCCACCATCATGGCAGAATTTGCTCAGTTAGCCGCCTTTTTAGGCAATCCTTCTTCTTCTAAGGTGATCATAGTGGGAGATGATCGCTTTGAAAAAGAAGAGTGACAATGTCATTATATGTCTCGGAGATGCCTGCAACCATCTGAAGAACGAACGATCATTAGTGATGGGCATGCCAACATTTTTTAGTTGATCCGATAACTCTTTGAGTCGTTGACAATAGGTTGAGACGTTCAAAAAATCCTCCATATTAATGTGGGAGAATTCCTGCTTGGGGTCACATCACGGGAATTTTTGTTGTCTTGGAAGATATCACGCAACATGTTCCAAGCATCCATTATTGTGGCATTAGGCTCGATAATTAGGGCTGCACAAAATTCAGTCCGGACCGACCCTGTTCAGATTGGACCAGACCGATAAATTCGGTCCGGTCTTCGGTTCTAATTTTCTGAAAATTCGGTCCTCGATCCGGTCCGAGTCGGTCCGGTCCGGTTTTATCCTGTTGGCTGCACAAAATTCGGTTTGAACCAAAAAAAGGACCGGACCGACCCTGTTCAGACCGGACCGATAAATTTGGTCCTAATTTTTTGAAAATTCAGTCTTCGGTCCGGTCCGATTTTACCCTGTTGTGCAGGCCTATCGATAATAGTCTGTAAGAGGTTCATAGAGATGATGGAATAAATCCATTGGAGCACCGTAGCATCAAGAGTTTTCCACAACTCTATTTCATCATTAAGTACATTCTCCTTGCCTTTCTCTAGTGTGATGATGTGACGGAGGACCCTATTAGACTACGTGAATTTTAAATAATTATGCACATGTCGCGTATTGGACGTTTCTCATCTCAAGAAAGATAGGGATGTTGTTCTTGATATTGGAGATTGCAAGGGCATGATGAAAAGTATTCTTTGAGGTAGACATAATGAAAAAACAAGAGGAGAATTAAGGATTCGGGAAAAAAATATGAAGGGATGAGTAGTCGGCCGGTGGCCAAGGTTCGGAATCCGAGAGGGCGGTGGAAGAGAGGATATTTGAGAAAGAAAAGTTTGACCTAGACTGCTGATACCATGAAAGAGAATAATCCCTTGATTATTTTCATTTATGAAAATATTTATATACATGATATATAATATGTAATTATATCATTCGTCCCCACCTGAAAAAACTATTAATCTAGGAGTTACCCAACCATGACTGATGAGTTCAAAAGATATACTGTGTTAAAGAAATAGTTGACAGGATCTGTGATGTTTCTTTGAATAATGATGTGAAAATTCGAGACTTTATAAATGTAATCAAAGCCATATTGGTTGCTTATTTAAATTGGGATGATGATATGATTGTGTCAGGCATGGTAGTGATGATTCAGATGATGATGATTTAACATACATAAAAACCCCAACAGAGGTTAGTTCACATGGAAGGCCACCAACTAACAGATATAGAGGGGGATGTGAAAACATCTTTAGGCGAAGGGGTTGACTAGGGTATAGCGCTAGAACTATCCTAATACCAATAGAGATAATTTTAGTAGAGGTGATAATAATGGTGGTACAAGTACAAGAAGACATACACGAGAGAGTGCAAGAATTGGAACTAATGTCAATGGAAACAATGTCAATGGAGGTGATAATAATGGTGGTACGATAATGCCAATGAAGTTGATGCAAAATAGGATGATAATAATGGTGGTAATAGGGGAGGTAAGAGTAGTCGTAGAAGCACAAGACGTGGCGGTATATGAGGTGGTAGAAGTAGTGACAGGAATAATAGAAGTAGTCGAAGTGGGGATATTGAAACTGACCAACTAGTGGTGCAAGGACAATTGGAGTCAAACTAATAGTGCAAGTCGTTGTGTAATTTTTTATTGCCAATCTTATGATCTTTCAAACCAAGTGTAATTAAATTTGTAGTTGAATTTTGACTCTCAAAAGTGTGTAATTGTTATTGTACTAGATGATGCATCATATACGATGACATTAATGATATGGGTACCAAAATTGTGAGAAATATCTTTTTCTTTTCAAAATTGGAGAGACCTTTTTAAAAAATTATTCACTTTAACTATGGTTATGATACTTGTTAGTGTAATAAAATCTTGACCATTAAAAATTAAATAGGACACATGTCTCTCATCTAAATGTGCAATTTACGAAATGAAGAGAAAGAGTAATGGAGATGAGTCGGATCCTAAATTATTCAACTTGACGTCTACTTGTAGTACCAAAGTTTTTATGTATATGCAAGTATTATAGTGTAGTGATTGCGTATAAAGAGATGTTGTGCCAAATATGGTAGCAGTCACTAGTTCAATTGAAAAGACATTGAGATTGATTAAGTTTGAACACATTTTTAATTGGGTTTGTTGAAAGACATTCATCTACTGCCCATGCATGGCAGCTTCTGTAACATCGATACGCTCGAGGAAGGTGATGCAATCGAAGAAGAGAAGAAGTATGTAAATGAAGCATGCAGATGAAGAGACAGTGCATGAGCAGAAAACAGAATGAAGAAGAGAGAAAGATTGTAATTTGTATTATTGATTATAATGTATTTGTACATTAGGTAGTCTATTTATAGGTATAATACATAGTTATAGAGACTTTAAAGATGGTTAGTTAGTTGAGTAACTTCTATAACAACCTCTAACTACTTTATAACTTCTCTTAACTAACCTATAACTAAATTTGTATTCTCCGCAGCCCCCTTCAAGCTGTGTACTGAGAAAACATTCAGTAATCCTAGTTTGGAGCATAAATATTGATGTTGGATTCGATTTAAGCCTTTGGTAAGTATGTCAGCAGATTGATGTGTAGTATTGATGTATTTTGTTCTGATTGTTCCCTTTTGAATCTTTTCTCTTATGAAGTGTAGATCTATTTCTATATGTTTTGTTCTTTCGTAAAACACTAGGTTAGCTGCAATTTGCATGGCTGATTTATTGTCTGTGTAAACAGTTATTGGTAGCTTGATTTGAACTCTAATTTCTTTTAGCATGCCCAAAATCCATGTTAGTTTTGCTACAGTTTCTGCTAAGCTTATGTATTCAGCTTCAACAGAACTTTTAGAAATTGTAGGTTGCTTCTTTGATTTCCATAAAATGAGTGATTCTCCAATCTTGATCATGTATCCAGTTATTGACTTCTTTGTGTGAGGACATGCATCCCAATCTGCATCACAATAAGCAGTTATTAGTTCTTGAGAATGACTAGATAGTAATATATCTTGTCCTGGTTGATTTTTGATGTACTTGACTATTCTGGTTGTTGCATCCAGATGTGATTTCTTGGGTTGTTGTAGAAACTGACTTAGTGTTTGTACACTATATGCAATGTCTGGTCTTCAGTTAAGTAGAGCAATTTCCCTAGCAGCCTTTGCTAAGAACTGACATCTTGTATCACTTCATCTTTTGATTTTGTTTTCTCCTTACCTGTGTGTTTTTGTGACTGAGTGTATTAATATATTTTCTTGTAGTTAACTTCAGACTGCAGTCAATAGGAGTATTTATAGTCTTAGCTGCAGATAAACCAAGTTCTGATATTAGTTCTAATGCATACTTCCTTTGATGCACTAGTATTCCCTTTTCTGATCTTGCAAACTCAATGCCTAGGAAATATTTTAACTCTCCCAGATCTTTCATCTTAAATGCCTGATATAGTTCCTGCTTGGTTTCATTGACTTGTTCCAAGTGATCCCCAGTGATAAGCATATCATCTACATAAACTAGTATCAATGTTTTTTTTCCTGATAAACAGTGAATGATCATATTGTGGCTGCTTGAACTTCATTTTCTTCAGAGCTTCTGTAAGTTTGAAATTCCATTGTTTTGGTGCTTATTTAAGCTCATACAAGGATTTAATCAGTCTACAAGCTTGTTGTCTACCCCCCTGACTGGTGAATCCTTATGGCAAGTCCATATAAATTTCATCATGTAAGTCAACTTGCAAGAAATCATTATAGACATCAATTTGATGTATATGTCATTTTCTGATTGCAGCCAGAGAGAGAATGTATCTGACAGTGACCATTTTCACAACTGGTGAAAATGTTTCTTGGTAGTCTATTCCATCTCTTTGACTGTACCCTTTTGCTACTAGTATAACTTTCAATCTTTCAACCTCTCTTGTTGCCTTATAATTGATTTTGTATACCCACTTACATCCTATTGGATGTTTGCCTTCTGGTAATGGTACTATGTCCCATGTATGATTCTCTTCTAGTGCCTTTATTTCTGCTTCCATGACTTCTACTCATCTTGGGTCTTTTGCAGCTTCGGTGTAATTCTTTGGTTCTGTCACTGATGAAAAAACTGCGATATAGTCTTTGTATTTAGGTGAAATTGAGGTGTATGATATGAAGTTAGCTATGGAATGAGGGATATTGTTTGTCTGATTAGTAACAAAATATTTCAACCAAATAGGAGGTTGCTTAGATCTACTGGACTTTCTGGTAGGTATATCAGTGTTAGTTTGACTTTGTATTTGTGTTGTGACTGTTTGGTTTGAGTTTCTTCATGTGGTTAGTATTTGACCTGATACTCCTTGATCTGCACTGTGATTGTTAGTAGTAGGTACATATATTTGTAAAGTAGTATTGTAATCTGAATTATCATACCTACAGACTTGATCATTCAGCTGAAATGTGTTTTTCTGGTGTTTCTTCTTTAAAAGGAAATTCAGTTTCCCTGAAAGAAACATCTCTACTAATAAAAAATGACTTACTTTACAGATCATATAAAATATAACCTTTATGTGTTTCTGAGTACCCCATCATAACACAAGTTTTAACTCTAGATTGTAACTTATCAGAAACAGTTAGATCATTAGCATATCATAAATATCCTAGCACTCTTAGATGGCTCATATTTGGTTTTCTTTTGTGAAGTTTTTCAAAGGGTGTTATACCAGATGCTCCTACAGGTAACCTGTTTATTAAGTACGCAACAGTTTGAACACACAGCCCCCAAAATTTCAAGGGAATATTAGCCTGAAACCTGATTGCTCTAGTTACCTCTAATATGTACCTATATTTTCTTTCAGCCACACCATTCTGTTGAGGGGTGTAGGGACATGATTTTTGATGAATGATCCCTTGATCTAGAAAACTATTCTTACAAAGATCATTCACAAACTCAGTCCCATTATCAGTTCTTATAGTCTTGAATATTTTATTAAACTTATTCTGGACATAGACTATAAATTTTTTAATGCACAGGTACACACAAATTTTAATTTGAGTAAATAGATCCAGGTCATCTTTGTATAATCATCAACTATGCTTAGAAAGTACTTGTAGCCATTATAGGTTGGTGTGTTATAGGGACCCCACACATCAATATGTAGAAGCTCAAAGCTAGAAATTTTTATTAATGCTCACTGGAAATGAAAGTCTACATTGTTTGGCACATGGAAAAATATTACACTTGTTTATAGTACTTGCTATAACATCATGCTTAGCTCTAATTGGTCTACTTAGTACTGTACTAGAGGTATGTCCACATCTTTTATGCCATAGTACTATATCTTCTTCTGATACTGAAGTAGGAATATGATCTTTATTTTCTGTCACATTTAGTCCTATTCTGGCTTGATCACTAGAAGTCTTGATGGTTTCTGGTTTTCTAACATGTAAAGGTCAACTTGTACTCTACCAATCTCTTTCACCTTTCCACTATAGAGATCCTGAAATACACAAAAATCAAGAAGAAAAATAGCTCCATATTGTAACTCTTTGGTTAATTGAGACACATACATCAAATTATACTTGAACTGTGGCAGATAAAACACATTCTTAAGTTACTTTTATCAGAAATAGTACTAGAACCAGTATGTGTGATCGGTGTATTTTATATACACTATTTGAGTCATTTCTAGTTAGTCTTTTGCCCATTTTTGTACAAATATGTGTCGTCTTAGGATAGATTTTCTTTCTTTTGAGTCATAATGGTTTAAAGTGGCACATTGGCGAAAATGAGCAAAAATAGGGTAGAAACAGAGGTTCCAGAGCTCAAAAAGCTAGAAAGTCGACGATCCAGCGAAAAAGGTGGCCGCGCTACCAAACCAAAAGATACGCCACGACGCCCAAAGTACTGAGTCGCAGAGTTTTGTGCCATACGAGGCGGAAATTCTGCCAAATCCGAATGGGAATGGGCCAAGGCCAAGAAGGAAAAGTTTGGGAACGTTTTTGAGGCTATAAAAAGGACCTTCCTAGGTCAGAATAGGGGTTCCCACTTTTGTCAATTCATCACACACTTGGAGATCAAGATTGGAGACTACTTTTGTGTAATTTCTTTGTTCTTTGTTTTTTTTCTTTGTAGTTTATGTTGGATATTAGTTTAGTTTTTGGCATGTCCATGGCTAGGAACTAACTTAATTTAGGGCTTTTCATATCGAATCACTTGAAACGCATTCTTATGAATTAATGCATGTTTTGGTTTCTTCTTATCATTGTAGAGATTTATTCAATATTTGTCTTGATTGCTTGGTAATTAATTGATCACTAATTATCATAATCTATATGATTTCTAATCGAAGTCAAAAAGGAGATTGTGAATATGCTATAGTTGAATAAACATAGGTTAAATCGTGGACGAAAGTACCCCGATACTTGTGTAGCTTAATAGGTTATTGCTCTTGATCCTCCTTTATAGTCAATTTTGTCACCGAAAGGTAGAAGGGTTCTATATTGGGGTTGAGTGTTTATATTACCTTAACAGGAGTATAAAACGGCTTAGTTAACCTGCTGTCTCAAAATAGAAGAAGAACCATAATTAATTGCATTAACAAGTAAGATGAGCGGATAGTCGAAGAGATTTGGAAGCCCTATTTCCACCATATCTGAAGTAAAATAAAGTAATTTAGTTAGCTTCTATAATTATAGTTATAAACAATTCATCAATCATCGGTTACCAAATAGATACCATAGAATAGAGTTTGATAATTGGACACTAATCCTTGAGGACGATAACTCGGTCTTCTAGACTATATTACTTGTCACGACACGTGCACTTGCGTTTAGTGTGTGCATAAATCGCGCATCAAGTTTTTGGCGCCGTTGCCGGAGATTGGCGTAGTTCAATATCATTCTATCTATTCCTAATTTCTAATTTGGTTTTTTTTTTATTACTATATTTTTTGCTTTTATTCGTGAAATCGTGCGCCGTGATCCGTTTGTTGATTTTGATCTGTTGCAGGCATCTAGTTTATGCGAAGGAGAAGAGGAGCAGATACACTTTTTCTCTTCAACCCGGAGATTGAAAAGACTTGCAAGCAGAACAGGAGAAACAGACGGATTTTAGCCTTAATAGCAATGGGGGGCTTGCAGAACAACAATGAGATGAACGAAGGGTTAGGCGATAATCAACCTAACCAAAGGATGCCCCGGAGGTTACCAATGGATGTAGAAGAAAGGGTCCGGGTCCAAGCTGAGAGAAGCTTGGGAGATTATGTGATGCCAAGGGTGAATGAAGCACAAACTTGCATCAGACTCCCAGTAATAGGAGCAAATAATTTCGAAATCAAGCCTGCAATCCTAAGTATGGTGCAGAATATTGTTCAATTCGGAGGGTTGCCATCGGAAGATCCTCATATGCACATAGTGAACTTCTTGGAATTGTGTGCAACTTTCAAGTACAATGGTGTTACTGACGCCGCCATCCGATTGATGATCTTTCCCTTCTCACTCAGGGATAGAGCAAAAGTTTGGTTGAATTCTCTGCCTACAGATTCTATATTCACATGGCAGGAGTTGGCACATAAGTTCTTAGCAAAGTTCTTTCCACCGTCCAAAGCCGCTAAGCTGAGAGGGGAGTTGAACAATTTTTACCAAGCTGATGGAGAGTCACTCTATGAGGCTTGGGAGAGATTTAAAGATTTGCAGAGGAAGTGTCCACATCACAGCATTGAGCTGTGGAATTTGGTCCATATTTTCTACAATGGGCTAAGCGGGACCACAAGAACTATCATTGACGCCGCTGCAGGTGGAACTTTCATGAGGAAGACAACACATGAGGCCCATGACTTGCTAGAAGACATGGCCACCAATAATCATGTAACAGAGGACACATGGGTGAGTGGAAGAAGAGCAATAGGAGTTCATGAGATTGATGCCATCACAGCGTTAAATGCACAAGTTGCTCTCTTGACCAAGCAACTGCAATGTAACACGGTCGGTGAATGCGATTCAAATCTTTGTTGAGTTGTGAGATGTGTGGAGGTCCTCATACCTTTGATAGGTGCCCATCAGCAGACCCCAACAACATCTCTATCGAGCAAGCAGAATGCCAAGCAGTGGGGAATTACCAAAGGCCCCAGAACAACCCCTATTCAAATACCTACAATCCAGGGTGGAGGAATCACCCTAACTTTTCATGGAGGGGTGATCAAGGGCAGCAGAACCAGTTTCGAGGCCAATATCAAAATCAGCAACCATTCACTCAGGCCTCATCTTCACAACAATTCAGTGCACCTGCTCAACAAGAAAAGCCAGATGAGTTGAGAGCAGCCCTGTTGACACTCACCAACTCACAGACCCAGTTCATGGCAGAGACAAGATCCTCTATCAGGAATTTGGAGACGCAGGTGGGACAACTAGCAAAGATGGCAAACAACAGGCCACAGGGCACTCTTCCTAGTAATACAGAGATGAACCCCAGAGAACAGTGCCAAGCGGTGCAGCTGAGAAATGGAAAGCAGCTAGAACAGCCTACACCCCAGCCTGTGGTAGAACAGAGAGTAGATGCAGAGAAGGAGGGGGTTACTGAAGACCGCCCTATGTTAGAGAAAGTTCCAACAGTCCCAGTGAGGGAATACATTGAGAGGATTCCTTACCCGCAGAGGTTGCAAAGGAAAGCGGTTGATAAGCAATTCTCCAAGTTCTTGGAGGTATTCAGAAAGCTACACATTAACATTCCGTTTATTGAGGCATTGGATCAAATGCCTACTTATTTTAAATTTATGAAGGAAATTCTTGGGAAGAAGAAGAAGTTGGCTGAGTATGAGACAGTGGCATTGACAGAGGAATGCAGTGCCATCTTGCAAAAGAAATTGCCCCCCAAACTCAAGGATCCAGGGAGCTTCACATTGTCTTGCACAGTTGGCAGGGTGACATGTAATAGGGCCCTTTGTGATTTGGGGGCTAGCATAAATCTTATGCCCTTGTCCGTTTTCAAGGGTTTGGGGTTGGGTGAGGCCAAACCAACCACTGTGAGCTTGCAGTTGGCAGATATGACAGTGGTGCATCTCAGGGGAACGATTGAAGATGTCTTAGTTAAGGTGGGCAAATTCTTCTTTCCTGTGGACTTCCTCATCCTTGATATGGAAGAAGATGATGAGATTCTCATCGTATTGGGAAGACCATTCTTAGCAACCGGGAGAGCCCTGATTGATGTGCAGAAGGGCGAGCTGACACTCAGAGTGGAGAATGAAGAGATGGTGTTCAAGGTGTTTAAACACATCATTGAACCCCCAGTCATAAGCAAGTATTTTACAGTCAGCATTGTCAGCACATCGGTTGAGCCAGCACAAGCCAAAGCAAGGGAAATAAGTCCGCCAAAATAGGTGAGCAACGCTAAACCTCCTCTTGAGAAAAAGGAGAAAAAGAAAAACAGAAGGCGGAAGCGAAAAAATGTTGATGAAATGGATAGGCTGTGGGGTTAATTTACCCCATGCCTCTTGATAAGGAACTTGCGTCCGGCTAAAAGACGTTAAACACAGCGCTACTTGGGAGACAACCCAAGGTTATTTTATTTAATTTAATGCAATTTAGTTTTACTTAGAACAATCTCACGGAAGGTATTGTTTGCATGTTGTGATGACAGGTACAGGGCCAAAAATTTGGAGGACGAAAACGGAAAAATCAAAAGAAAAAAAATCGGCTCAGCGCCAGTGAAGTGGCGGAGAAGTGCGAAGAAGCGCGAAAGTTACGCCACGGCGCGATTCAGGCCGCGACGCCAAAAGTCCAGAAGATCTCTGAAGTTTGGGCAGCGGCGCAGCGACGGAAAATCTGAAAAAAATAAAAGAGCCCTAGAAACGATTTCCCTCTTCCATTCTGTCGAGATTTCTGACGTTATCTGCCATGCATTATCCACCGTCACCACTTTAAATCAAGTCTGTAAGTTGTCCCATTTTTCTTTTATTTTTTTAGTCTTGCACACATTGAGGACAATGTGTTATTTAAGTTTGGGGGAGTGTCTTATTATTTTTGAGTCTTTTTTATTTGTTTTGTGTATTTTTGAGTATTCTTTTAGTCATAATTTTTTTTTAAAGATCATGCATGCTGTAGTTACTGGAACGCCTAGTGAAGTAAGGTTGAATAATGTAATGGAATTAGAAGCAACCATCTAAACACTTAGGTTAAATATGCCAAAAATTCATGAAATCGGACTATTTGGGGTATCTTGCTTGATTTGTGCATTGTTAATGATTAAAACTATGTGTCTGCTTGCTTGCTATTTAAGGCGAAATAGTTTGGATATGCATGTTAGGGAGATGACTCAGACATTTCTTTGTTAGCCCTTTCTTACCATTTTTGTCTATCTCTAACATTCAAATTATATCCCTAGTCAGTCCTTTTGAGCCTAAAAATAAGACCTTTCTTTGACACCCTATAATTATATTTGTACCATAAGTGAAAAATTGAGGTGATTGGAATATAAAGTGTTGAAAAAGAAACAAAAGAGAGTGAACAATTTTGATGCACCCCAAATGAAAAAGTAATAATAAATAGGCAAAAGCCTAAGTTTGAAGTCTTGCTATTCATAATACACTTCATTCTCTCAAAACAAAAGAGGGGAAAGATAGGTATGAAGTGAAGAAGAAAATCAAAAGAAAAGGGAAGAGTTGAAAGAAAAAGAGCTTATGGTATGTAAGTTGAGCCTAAAAGCCTATTTTTACCTACCCATGCCTAAGCCTACATTACAACCCTGAAAAGCCCTGAAGATCTCTTATATGTGTATCCATGATTAGTGGAGAATAGCAAGTAAACATGCCATAGGATTTTGAAATTGACATGCATAATTATGTATTCTTACTTCCATTGAGCATGATTAAAGTGAATTTGCGAAATATCTAACTTGATGTGTTTAGAATGCTAAAAATCCATGCTATATGTTCCTGCATATTATTCTGCTAACCTTCATGCTTTTCTAAGTGACAATTGTGCAGCAAAATGATCAGCGTCTTGAGTCATTCTACTTTTTTTTCTCGTGTCTTTATTTATTTCTTTTGATCTTTGCTCGAGGGCGAACAAAGGTTAAGTTTGGGGGTATTTGATCGGTCCTTTTTATAGCCTCAAAAACGTTCCCAAACTTTTCCTTCTTGGCCTTGGCCCATTCCCTGATAAACAGTGAATGACCATATTGTGGCTGCTTGAACTTCATTTTCTTCAGAGCTTCTGTAAGTTTGAAATTCCATTGTGTTGGTGCTTATTTAAGCTCATACAAGGATTTAATCAGTCTACAAGTTTGTTGTCTACCCCCCTGACTGGTGAATCCTTGTGGCAAGTCCATATAAATTTCATCATGTAAGTCAACTTGCAAGAAATCATTATAGACATCAATTTGATGTATATGTCATTTTCTGATTGCAGCCAGAGAGAGAATGTATCTGACAGTGACCATTTTCACAACTGGTGAAAATGTTTCTTGGTAGTCTATTCCTTCTCTTTGACTGTACCCTTTTGCTACTAGTATAACTTTCAATCTTTCAACCTCTCTTGTTGCCTTATACTTGATTTTGTATACCCATTTACATCCTATTGGATGTTTGCCTTCTGGTAATGGTACTATGTCCCATGTATGATTCTCTTCTAGTGCCTTTATTTCTGCTTCCATGACTTCTACTCATCTTGGGTCTTTTGCAGCTTCGGTGTAATTCTTTGGTTCTGTCACTGATGAAAAAACTGCGATATAGTCTTTGTATTTAGGTGATATTGAGGTGTATGATATGAAGTTAGCTATGGAATGCGGGATATTGTTTGTCTGATTAGTAACAAAATCTTTCAACCAAATATGAGGTTGCTTAGATCTACTGGACTTTCTGGTAGGTATATCAGTGTTAGTTTGACTTTGTATTTTTGTTGTGACTGTTTGGTTTGAGTTTCTTCATGTGGTTAGTATTTGACCTGATACTCCTTGATCTGCACTGTGATTGTTAGTAGTAGGTACATATATTTGTAAAGTAGTATTGTAATCTGAATTATCATACCTACAGACTTGATCATTCAGCTGAAATATGTGTCTTTCTGGTGTTTCTTCTTTAAAAGGAAATTCAGTTTCCCTGAAAGAAACATCTCTACTAATAAAAAATAACTTACTTTACAGATCATATAAAATATAACCTTTATGTGTTTCTGAGTACCCCATCATAACACAAGTTTTAACTCTAGATTGTAACTTATCAGAAACAGTTAGATCATTAGCATATCATAAATATCCTAGCACTCTTAGATGGCTCATATTTGGTTTTCTTCTGTGAAGTTTTTCAAAGGGTGTTATACCAGATGCTCCTACAGGTAACCTGTTTATTAAGTACGCAACAGTTTGAACACACAGCCCCCAAAATTTCAAGGGAATATTAGCCTGAAACCTGATTGCTCTAGTTACCTCTAATATGTACCTATATTTTCTTTCAGCCACACCATTCTGTTGAGGGGTGTAGGGACATGATTTTTGATGAATGATCCCTTGATCTAGAAAACTATTCTTACAAAGATCATTCACAAACTCAGTCCCATTATCAGTTCTTATAGTCTTGAATATTTTATTAAACTTATTCTGGACATAGACTATAAATTTCTTAATGCACAGGTACACACAAATTTTAATTTGAGTAAATAGATCCAGGTCATCTTTGTATAATCATCAACTATGCTTAGAAAGTACTTGTAGCCATTATAGGTTGGTGTGTTATAGGGACCCCACACATTAATATATAGAAGCTCAAAGCTAGAAATTTTTATTAATGCTCACTGGAAATGAAAGTCTACATTGTTTGGCACATGAAAAAATATTACACTTGTTTATAGTACTTGCTATAACATCATGCTTATCTCTAATTAGTCTACTTAGTACTGTACTAGAGGTATGTCCACATCTTTTATGCCATAGTACTATATCTTCTTCTGATACTGAAGTAGGAATATGATCTTTATTTTCTGTCACATTTAGTCATATTCTGGCTTGATCACTAGAAGTCTTGATGGTTTCTGGTTTTCTAACATGTAAAGGTCAACTTGTACTCTACCAATCTCTTTTACCTTTCCACTATAGAGATCCTGAAATACACAAAAATCAAGAAGAAAAATAACTGCATATTGTAACTCTTTGGTTAATTGAGACACATACATCAAATTATACTTGAACTATGGCAGATAAAACACATTCTTAAGTTACTTTTATCAGAAATAGTACTAGAACCAGTATGTGTGATCGGTGTATTTTATATACACTATTTGAGTCATTTTTAGTTAGTCTTTTGTCCATTTTTGTACAAATATGTGTCGTCTTAGGATAGATTTTCTTTCTTTTGAGTCATAATGGTTTAATGTGGCACATTGGCGAAAATGAGCGAAAAGAGGACAGAAACAGAGGTTCCAGAGCTCAAAAAGCTAGAAAGTCGACGATCGAGCGAAAGCGAGGCGGCGCGGCCTCCAACCAGCGAGATCGAGCGCCACGGCACCCAAAATACTGAGTCGCAGAGTTTAGCGCGCGGCGCCGATTGCGAACCCGCAGGCGGAATTCTGCCAAATACGAATGGGAATGGGCCAAGGCCAGGAAGGAAACCTTCTGACTATTCATTACCTATCCTGACATAAATTGTATCACTAGTCAGCCCCTTTGAGCCTAAAATAAGATCTTTCTTTGACACCCTATGATTCCCTATTTGTGTCATAAGTGATAATTGAAAGTTAGTGGGATGAAAAGTGTTGAAAAAGAAAAAAAAAAAGAGAATTGAAAAATTTGATGCACCCCAATGAAAAATATGCAAAAGCCTAAGTTTGGGGGTGCTTGTTATTTATAATGTATCTCATTCTCTCAAAAGAAAAGAGGGGGAAAATGGGTATGAGAATAAAAGGAAATCAAAAAGAAGGAAAAAGAGTTGAATGCAAAATGCTTATGGTACGTAATTGAGCCTAAATGCCTATTTTTACCTACCCCTGCCTAAGCTACATTACAACCCTTGAAAGTCCTGATGATCTTTAATGTGTATATCTATGATTAGTGGAGAATAACAAGTAAACAGGTCTATAACATTTGGGAAAGATGGAATGAAATTGACATGCATATGTTATGTGTTTGTATTTTCATTGAACATGATCTAAGTGAATTTGCGAAATATCTAACTTGAAATTCTAGATTGCTGATTATTCATGCTATATATGTTCTAACATATTATCTCATCTTTCATCCATGAATTTGAAGAAGCATTGCTATAACTACTTGATTCATTTCATAGAGTCTTTGTTCGTTTTGTTTTGTCTTTGTTTAGTGTTTTACTTGAGGACGAGCAAAGTTTAAGTTTGAGGGTATTTGTTAGGTGTATTTTATATACACTTTTTGAGTCATTTTTAGTTAGTATTTTATTCATTTCATTTATGTTTAGTATAATATTAGGTGTGTTTTTCCTTTCTTTTGTGTCACAGCGGTCAAAAATGGAGAAATGACGAAAAAGAAATTAAATGAGCATAATTGAGATGGAATTGCACACTAAAAGGGCCAATAAATAAAGTCTAAGAAGTCTCGGAAAGTATAGAAGAGATCAGACGAAGTCCGGACGAAGAATCGGAATTGTCAGTGCGCCTCGGCGCGTGGCGCCGCCAACTCCACGACGCTGCCAGGCGCCACGGCCAATGTTCTGCGAAGTCGATTTTTCGCCGTGGCGCCGAGTCTGAACCACGCGCCGACGCGGGATTTTTGACATTTTGGGCCGAATTTGACACATTTTCAGAGTCCAAAAGGGATAATTTTTCCTACCTACAAAACCTATATAATCCCTAAAACCCTGCTCATTAATGAGACCATCCTATATACCTCCTTAGACCTTATTCTACGATCCATCATTCCACCATCTTGTAAATATTTCATAACACCATTCAAGGAGACAAGACAACTTTGGAGGCTTTTCAGTATTATTTTCTTTTCTTCTTTTCTTTATGTTGGTTTGTATTAGTTCTTAAGCATGTCTATGGCTAGGAGCTAAACTTTAATTAGGGCTTTCCATTCGAATCACTTGAACCTCGTTTTATGATTTAATGCATGATTTTGGTTTCTTCTTTATATAGTGGAGATTTATTCAATAATTGCTTTGATTGTTTGGTAATTAATTGATCACTAATTATCATCACATATATGATTTCTAATCGAGATTCGAAAGGTGAGATTGTGATATGCTATAGTTGAATAAACATAGGTTAAAATCGTGGACGAAAGTACCCCGATACTTGTGTAGTTTAATAGGTTATTGTTCTTAATCCTCCTTTATGGTAAATTCTATCATCGAAAGATAGAAGGGTTCTGCATCGGGGTTGAGTGTTTATATATCCTAACCGGAATATAAAACGGCTTAGTTAACCTGATATCTCAATATAGAAGAAGAACCTTTATTATTGCATTAAAGATTAAAGTGAGCGGATAGTTAAGGATATTGGAAGTCCTATTTCCATCACAACTGATTTAAATCAAAGTATTTTCATAATTAGTTTATTTCCTGCATTAGTTTTGATTATTAGTCTAAAAACCCAACCCAATTTACGTTGACCAAATAGACACCATAGAATAGATAACCGGTACTTGAAAATCAGTCTCTGAGGACGATATTCGGTATTACCCAGACTATATTACTTGTCACGATACGTGCACTTGCGTTAAGAGTGTGGATAAATCGCTAACATACGTACACTTGCGTAAGCACTTAGAAATATCGTAACACTGTGCTCCCCTATTTGAAATCTCCTCGCAGAAAACGTGCTTTCAGACGCTGTTGATGACGCTTGAATGTTCAACACATCTCGGGTCATCTTAGATAGTGTTGGAAAAGTCTTTTCATTCTCCCTCCAGTATTTTAGCAAGTCTTCACGCCCCTCTTCATTTTCAATTGTTTTGTACGGTACAACACCCTGCAAAACAAAAATATCAAACTCGCTAATTTTGTTAGAAATATTACCACTAAACATTTTATGTCTGAGACTTTCAATACTAGCCGCAGAAACAACATGTCGTTTTTTAGGTTGTGTTGAAGAAGAAGAAGAAGATGGCATGGAAGCCGGTTGGTTGCTAGCACTTTCTTGTTGGTAATGCGTATATACTTTTTTACATTCATCTGGTATGCTAGACAACACTTCTTCTCTACTTTTTTCAATAGGTGGTGGGTCATTTGGATTTTTAGGAGATGGAGGTGGAAGTTTATCTATGCAATTATAAATAGTTTCAATAAGTGCTTTACAATCGTCTATTTTAATAGCCAGATTTAATACAACACTAATAATATAAATTGGGGGAATAGGAATAAAATATTTTTTCATATTTAGATTTTTTTTTAATAGGTGCCTTATAAGCTGGTTTATCCATATATTCACTAAGTAATATAAATATTAGAGCTATATAAAATAATATTGATGAAATAGTAGGATAATAAATACCGGAAAATTCTTTAGTAGCTACATAAAATTTCTCTAAAAATGTAATAAGTTCAAAAATTGTATCTCAATCGGAATCTATAAGCATATCAGTAGGATTTGGATTACGGACGTTAAAAAATTGGGTTATAGGTCTTCTATACTCATAAGCAACATGTAGTTGGTTGTATAAAGAATTTCATCTAGTGCATACTTCTTCGGGAATTTTTTTGTATGGTAGTTGACAATCGTGACACGTTTTTTTATATTTTTTTATTCGTTGTATTCTATTATTTTTTAAAATATAGTTTATAGAAAATTGTATTTTTTTCAAGAATGTCTTCAAAAAGTGATATAACATCCTTTACAACTAAGTTATAAATATGACATGCACATTTTATATGAAAATGATCAGGAAAAGATGGAGTTAAGACATTTTTTAATAATCTAACAGCATAAATATTAGAAGATGCGTTATCTAATGTAATAGTCATGATTTTATCAGTTATGCCATAATAATCGCAAACTGAAAAAATATTATCTGAAATAAAAAGTCCAGTGTGCCTACTATCAATATATCTATATGCTAAAATACGTTTTTGCATAGAAAATTTATAGTCTATCCAATGGCATGTTATAGCTAAATAAGCATGGTCGTTAGTACTACGGCCTATATCAGACGTAATAGATACTTTGTCAGAAAAAATGATATAATGAATAACGTAATTATTGTTAATATTCGTGTGCAAATTTAAAAATGTCTCTCCTAACAGTTGATCGAGGAAAATTGTTATAATCATGATTTTACATTTCTCTTATATAATGAATAAAATCAGGAGATTCACAAAATGAAAAAGGCAACATCTCCACTGCAACTAATTTTGATAATGCTTCCCTATTTATTTATCGTATTTAGGGCCTACAATTGCCCCGTCATAGGGTCAATTTAATCCTGTACCTGGTCCGGGACAGTATGTGAACATTGTCCCGACTGCGAGGGCATTGACCACCCGCCTTTTTAGCGTTATATTTCTCTCACATATCTTTGTGAAATCTATTCAAATGCATAGTTAAACTTCTCGTCCCGCTCTGCCATTTTCCCATTTTAAATTAATAAATATTTTTACAAATTGTGCATCTAACAACTTCATTTTGTACGTCCCTATAAAAAAATCCCATACATCTGATTTTAATTTTCGTTGGGATGGGTCTCGTCTCATACTAGGGGGAATAGGAGGCGGTTCAGTTTGAGGTGCACTAGTGGGTGTGTCATCTAGATTTGTGGGTGTGTCATCTAGATTATCTTCTAAATTAAAATCTTGTTGAGTTCCAGAAAATAGCTCCTCGTCTAAATCTAATGGTACTTGAGGAAATAATTCAGTATCAATAAACTCGTCCTGTCTAGGAGGAATAGGATGACTGTAAGACTCGCCTCATACTCCCTACTAGAAGGGCGACTTTACCCTTAAACATACCTCTTAATCCTTCCATTTTAATTATGCAAATAAATAATTAAAGATAATGAAATTAAGTGCGCTAAATAAATTGAAAAAATAATAATAATTTAATGAAGGAACGAATGTACTCAACGCCGACGCAACGTCAATGTGTAATCGAGAGATTGAAAATTGAAACTTTGCTCGATGGATGATCTTCAAGCTAGTTGTCAACTTCACTCCCAAATGAATAAATAAAATTGAATATTTAGTAGACAATGTAGAGAGAATGAGATATTATTAGAGAGATTGTAGGAAGATTTGTGAGAAAGAATGAAGAGAAAATTGGGTATTTATAATTGAAATAAATGGGTTAAAGTGTAAATATAATAACTTAGGGATTAAAAATAAATATTAAGGGGGTAGGGGTGGAGGTGAGGGATTTTGCTGCAGACAACTACCAAATCGCAATTAGTCGTCTGCAACGAACAAATGGTCCGATGGGAAGGGTCTGGTCGGGAAAATTTTCGACCCCGTACCAAAATCAATATCGAATATTGATATTCAATTTCGGTACCGATTCAGGCGGGGTCGGGTAGCCCCGCCCCATTGAACAACCCTACTTTAGGCTGCTAGAGTTTGAAAATAAAAACAGGAATTGTATTAAAGAGCTGTATATTTAACCATGAGATTTGTGGTGCACAGGGTCAAGCTACTAAAGGCAACTACCTGTTGACTTTTCTTTCGGGGCATGAATAATGGAATATGGACCCATTGATGTGGAAAAATTGTAGAGTATTCCAAGAAAGAACGGGCCCGTTTACATTAATTAGGTATTGATGATTATAATATACAGTATTATGTTATGGATAGATGATATATAGCCAAGCCAAAGGACTACAACTTCTCCATATTTCACCCAAAATAGAACACCAAAGTTCGTTTCAATATTTTATTTCATGTGCTTTAGAGCAAGTACTAGGAGGATATATATTAGGCGTTCGATGGAATCACCACAAGAAATGAAGATTTTTCGCGACGACCTCAGAAAAGAAAGAAGAAGGGAATCAAAGGTACGTACCACATAATTCAAAAAGATACATATAGATATTGATGCGGCTCAATCTGAATACATGGTTAGCTGTATGATTAGCTATGTGATTTTGGATTGAGCCGCGTCAATATCTCTCTTCCTATTTCGAGGTAGTTTATATATATCTTCTTCCTTCTCAATGGTGATTCTTGCTTTGGTAATTAAGTATGTCGAGCTTTATTTAATTACTCGTGGTAGTTGTTTTACTTGTTTCATTTGTCCCCGGCCTCTTGGCCATCTTTATTTTTCACGCGTTAATTATATATTTGAGCTTTTAGGATCTCTTGAACGAAGGTCAATCAAGTGTTTTCTTCTGTTAATATCTATACATATCTCACTTTTAGCCCTTTCCTTTATGTGGGCATATCCCTTCACCTCCATATTCTCATAATTGACTAGTGGCAACTGGCAAGCCAACACTGATTGCAAAGGCGTGCCCTTTATGGCTTTAGAATTTAGTTCTTTTCAGTTATTAAATTTTAAGTTAATATAATCTATAAATATTTAATGAATTTATTAAGATAAATATAAAATTTTAACTAAAGCTATTAAATTAGACCGAACACACATAATCTACACTTTGCCTTCGCCCTTGTCGCCAATATAATTTCATTGTATATATATCTTATTCCAGAAGTAAAGGATGAACGCTAAGGCGCGCTGGCATGTGTAGTGTGAGTTCGACCTCCAGCAATTACTTGTTTGGGGGTTGAGTTTTGTGTCATCGATTAGTTGTCCGCTTTAATGGAGCACATCCCGCGATTTACCTTGGTGATAGCGATGAGGGATCGGGTCTATCATCTCCAGGACGTCTAGATAATACTAGTGAAATAGTCAGACGCAAGCCTGAATGTCTGAATTATCAAAAAAAAAAAAACATGATATAACGGCACATAAAATTGATGACGTAAACATATTTTAATAGGAGTATAAGTTAAATCTTTTATTTATTTGTGGAGAGGAGTGAAAGGGCAGGTAGATTTCCTTTGCAAAAATTATTTGGATATCATTTTTCCAACTTATTGCGATAATATAATACTGTATCTGTATATATCATTTTGGTTGGATTCTCCTTCTGGCACAATGTTTATGTAGTATCTCATTTTGTTTGAACACGACTATTGAAATAGAAGTTTGACATCTATAACTTTATGGGTGATTCGAATTTTTGAGAGTAAAATATTTTAATTTTAGTTATAAAATTATACATGAAATATTTAAAAAATTTAAAATAAAATTTATGTATTTAAAAATTATCTAAAATACTATAAGTCACATTAATAATTAATAATTCAAATATTTATAAAATATATGAAAAAAGATGCGATTAAAAAATATTTAACTCTCAAAATTTAAGTGGCACCACGTAAATTGGAACGGGTAGTATATGGAATGCTAATTACGTACAGGTCTAAAACTAGAGACACAATATATGACGTTAATGAAGCATCATCGACGCATCATCTTTTGCCATGAAATAAATTTGGGTTTAATTTCCAGGATCTGGCATGATTAAAATATGCTTCTACGTGTTTTAATTCCATTAAATAATACTCCATTTGTCACGATTACAAAAATTCCAAATCAAAAGTCCCACTGAGAGATACGTCTGGATTTGGAGACAATCAATGTGTCTAGTATTCACGTTTTTCTATTTCCTTTTCCAGACTTCTTTTTACATGGAAATAGGCTCCACGGTACAGTTAGGGGAGCTAGGTAGGCACTAGCGGTTCATACGAGTTCTCTCGGTGAAAAATTATAGTGTATATATAAGGTTAAAATATTCTTTTATTTATATATAGTAGATATTGAATCTGTATAATAGTATAATTCTCCTTGGTTTGAGGCTTCTCATTAATGTAATATTTATAATGACTTACAAACCTAATTGGAGAACGATCTCTACTTTATATAATTACATTAGAATAATAATTACAGAATATATGGAAAATATTAATATATTCTCTATCACACCCCCTCAGTCGGAGCGGGAGGAGGTCAGACACTGATACTGGATCTAAAGTCAAAGAACAGATGCCGAGGAAGTCTCTTAGTAAATATATTTGTGTACTAATATGAAGAAGGAACATGTAACACCTTAACATGACTCATGACAGTCTTTTCATGAACAAAATGAATATACATCTCAATATGTTTGATTCGCTGAATCTGGACCGGGTTATGAGACAAGTAAATAGCGCCACTTTTCTTTATGTAGCAGGGAAAGGAGCTGAAAGCCACTCTCCTGTTAAGGAGAGACGTGAAAGCCACTTGCTTGACTATAAGCAAGGAAAGGAGCGAAGCAACTTGAACCTTGGTTCGTGAATTTTCCAGTTTGAATTCCTACATTTAGTATTTAGTAGTTTCATTCGACAACAAAAATTCATGCTTTTGTTCCCGAAGGTGTTCCTTGCATGCTGAAGTGAAAGGGTTATCCGCTCATAATGATTGTAGAGTCTCTCGGGGTTGAAGGTCACATAGTAGTCACATCAAGTCCTCCCCCTCTTACTCAGAATAGCTAGCGAGAGGAATACTACTGATTATCTATGAAAGAAGGCTTTGTTGAATGAAAAAAATATTATCTTCAGGATAGAGAGCCCCCCGCCTGCCTTTTCGCGCTAGTGCGCTCATCCGCTGCTTGTTGCGCAACGACTTTCACGCTAGTGCGCAAAAGCGTTGCGCAAGTAGACAAGAGATGTCTTACGTAAGGGACAATGAAACTCTAGAAGAATGTTTCTGAGCCAACAGATCTCGGCAACAACGTTCGCAACGCTTCTATATTCTGTTTCTGCACTCGAACAGGATAGCGTGACTTGTCGTTTGACAGACCACGAGATAAGATTATCACCTAAAAATACACAGATGTCGGAGTAGATTGGCGTGTCCGAAGCCGCCCAATCGGCGTCAGATACGATATATCACCGACGTGCGGATGGATAAAGATGTAATCCGTAGTCAAGAGTACCCTTAACGTACTGAATGATACATTTAAGAGCGGTAAAGTGAGGCTCCCTGGGAGCATGCATGAACAAACACACCTACTGAACGACATAGGCAATATCGGGCCTAGTGAAGGTAAGATACTGAAGTGCACCAACAAGACTCCTCTAAAGAGAAGGATCGAGCACATGATCCCCATCATCAGTACTGAGTTTTGACTTCGAGTCGACTGGAGTGTGCATGATCTTGCAGTTTGTCATTTTATCCCTGTACATAATTTCTTCGGCATACTTACGTTGGCATAGGAACATTGCATTTTCGGATCTGATCATTGAAATCCTCAAAAATAACTCAACTTATTTAAGTCTGTCATAGAAAATTCGAATTTGAGCAGGGTAATGATTTCGTGTTTCAACACATCAGATGAGGCAGTAAGAACAATATCATCCACATAGAGCAAAATATATGCAGTGTCATTACCTCTATGAAAAATAAAAAGAGAATTATCACGTTTGCTGTACGAACCCGATCTACATTATGTAAGTGGCAAAGCGCTCTTATCAAGCCCTGGGGGCTTGTTTCAAGCCATAGAGTGATTTTCGAAGACGACAAACATACTGAGGAGCATCTGGATGCACAAAGCCAAATAGTTGATGCTTATAGATAGTTTCTTTCAAATCCCCATTTAAGAACGCATTTTTCACATCAAGTTGATGAATCGGCCAGTTCTTTTCCATAGCTATGCTCAAAATATTGTGAATAGTGGTTGGTTTAACCACTGGACTGAAGGTATCACCATAATCAACTCCCTCTTGTTCGTGTCATTTGCCACAAGTCTCGCCTTATGGCGTGCAAACGCACCACTATCTCTGAATTTGTGATGATATAGCCACATGCAACAAATCACATTCACCCCCTTTGATCTCGTGCGATGTGAAGTGAGCGCATTAAATTCCTCACGCATGACCGTATTTCAATTCGGGTCAAGCTTGATTAATTTTGGGTTTTTAGTTATAGATAGGATAGTCTGAGTGGATAGGTTAAAGTGTACTTTCGGTTTGAAAATCTCGTGCTGAGCACGAATTTCCATATGATGAGTTGGATCATGGGCAGTGGGTTGGTGGGCAGTAAATTAGATTTTTCATATATTTATTTCTTCATATTTTTTAACCTCCTAAATGAAAATTTTGGCTCCGCCACTAAATACAATGTAATATAATACTTAAGTTGATTTGAATATGTATGATTGAATTAATAAGTGATTTACTTCATTCAAGCTTGACCATAAATCATTTATAAGGGGGTGAAAATGAAGTAAATATCTGAGAGAGGAACAGAATCAAAAGAACTCCCAAGAAGATATTTTGAGATACTAGGCTTGGCCATTGTAATACTTCCTCCAATTTAAAAAAGTGTTTACTTAGACTTTTCTTTCGGATCAAAATGAGTGTTCACTTATCTAATCAAGTTCTTTTGGATTAAAATGAGTGTTACTTATCTAATCAAGTAAGAATTAATTTTATTTTTTCAGATTTATCTTTATTAAGTGTTAGGTGATCAAACTTCAATACTTATTAAATTAGGGATAATTTAGTTAAATTATCTATTTTTTAAAAGTAAGTATTTTCTTAAAAGGTATGTAAAGTGGACACTCTTTTTTGAACGGGCGGGAGCAGTAAGTATTTTTAAGTTATGAAAAAGTGCAATTCTTTCTGTTAATCTGTAGGGGGGTTAGCCAGTGTTGATGGAAATTGTTCAGTTTTATATTTATTGTATATCTTGACGAATGATGATCCTTATTCTGATTGCTTTACATCAGATTTTCTCGGTTTATGGTTTACTATTTACTATTTACTATTTACTGCTTACTGCTTACTGCTGGTGACCATATAAATTATACTCTCTCCCATTCTTTACTTGCCGTCCTTATTAAAAGTAGATTATCCAAAATAGTTGTCATTTTAAAAAATCAAAATATAATTAACTATTTTCCACATTTATCCTTACTCAATTAATGTGGAGAAAGAAAAAGAGAATAATATTAAATTGAGATTAAAGAATAAATAAGAATAATTTAGTCATGTTAAATAGTGTCCGAATTTAGACATCTTAGGACACAACGCTGTGGGCCTTATCCGTGAACAGTGTTCCAGATTTGTATATTTGGTATATATTAGAATTAGCATTGTACCTTAATTACTATTATAATATTATCATAATTGTATAGTTAGTCTCCTTATAAAATAGGGTTTTAGATGTAAAGTAGGAATAAGATTCTCCTATTGTAACTTGTATATATATGTCTTCAATCAATAAGAATAATCAAGGGATTAATTTTTTCGTGGTATCAAGAATCTAGGTTCTCTTGACCTTGCTTTCGCTCCTAAAAAATCCCTCTCTTTTTCTCGGATTTTTCTGCTCCAGCCGAGGCCCTTCCTCTCGGTTGTTCAACCAGCGCCGCAGCTCTTTTCTTCCAAAAATCCTCTCTCCCAAATTTCCTTCTTCGAATCTTCGTATTTTATTCACCATGACTGATAAAAACACGTTTCATCCTGCCCTCACAGTTTCCAACATCAAGAGCAGTCTTCCTATCGTTCTTGATCTAGAGAACATCCAATATGAAACGTGAACAGAATTATTCAAGATTCATGCTATGGCACACAAAGTTCTTCACCACATCATCCTTCCCACTACTCCTACGGGGGTGATACGACGTCTACGTCTACAACGGTTGTGCCCACCAAAGCAGCAGATCCCGACTTATGGGGTATGCTTGATGTCAAGGTTCTCTAGTGGATTTATGCCACTATCTCCTTGGATCTTTTACAGACGATTATGAAACCTAACTCCACAGCTATGACGACGTGGAATCGATTGTGTGACATCTTCCAAGATAACGGTCATTCTCGCATTGTTATCCTTGAGCAGGAATTTTCACAAGTTTCTATGGCGAATTTTCCAAACGTTTCTTCTTATTGCAAACGTCTCAAGGACTTGGCAGACCAACTTCACAACGTGGGTTCTCCTGTTTTTAATAGTCGTCTAGTTCTTCAGATGGTTGTCGGTCTATCCGAGGCCTATACAGGGTTACTTCGGTTATTCGTCAAAGTAACCCCCTGCAGGAGTTCTATCAAGCCCGCTTCATGCTTACTTTGGAAGAAGCGGGTTTGACTAAAAGGGCATCGATCGGAGCAAATACCGTCACCATGATGACTGTTTCCAATTTTCCCTTTCCAATCCAACCAACGTGACCCAAAATCACAACAACGGGGGTGGTAAGAAGGGCCAAACTCGGAAGAATAATGGCAAAAATCGCGGAGGCAACAACGGAGGCAAACCGACAAAGCCTGGGGCCTACGAGGTCCTCGACAGGCGATGGTCCCAGCCTCACAGCGCCGCGGCTCGCATGATGGCGCGGCGCCTCAAGATCGCGGTCAAGCGTCGCGGCGCAACTTCTTCCTGTGTCGACTCGTGGTTCGGACCAGACGGGCATCCCGGTAGTCCAAGATACTTGGCATCGCCTCGAGCCCACCATGCAATGGGCCCCACTCAGACCGACATTAAAGCAGCGATGCACACTCTTGACTTGACTCAACCGAACCCTAATTGGACATGGACACAGGTGCCACTACCCACATGACATCCGACCAAGGTAATCTCTCGTCTTATTCCAATTTGAGCAGTAATCGTGGTATAATTGTTGGTAATGACAGTTCTATTCCAATAAAAGGTTATGGTAATAAAAATTTGTCCCCTCCTCATCCACCACTTGTCCTGAAAAATACCCTCCATGCCTCAAAATTGATTAAAATTTTGGTGTATGTCCGTGAATTCACCACTGATAATTGGGTCTCTATTGCTTTTGATCCTTTTGAGTTTTCTGTGAAGGATTTCAAGATGGGGAGTCCTCTCATGAGGTGTGACAGTAGGGGAGATCTTCATCCAATCACACCGAGTCTCAGCATCTCGCGTCAAGCTATGCCATCTACTTTTGCATCTCTTGCTCTTTCCTTGTGACATGCTCGTCTAGGTCATCCAGGGTCGTCAATTTTATATGTTTTAGATAAAAATAAGTTTATTTCTTGTAAGGGTACGCGTAGTACTCCAAATTGTCAATCTTGTTCTTTAGGAAAAAAATTTAAGTTACCATTTGTAGCCTCGAATTCTAATACTTCAATGTCATTTGACATTATTCATAGCGATTTATGGACATCTCCGGTTCTCAGTTCTATGGGTCATCGATATTATGTTTTATTCATGAATGATTACTCTAAGTTTTATGGACGTTTCCAATTGCGAAAAAATCACAAGTTTTTCCATCTTCGTAAAATTTAAAACTTTCATAAGAACTCAATTCGAACGGAAAATAAAGAACATACAATGTGATAATGGTAAAGAGTATGACAATTAGAGTTGTTAGCGGTCCGGATACTCTCGATAATTATCTGATAACCGGACCGGTAAACCCGAACAGATACTCGGATCGAAAAGTTAACGATCAGGATACGAGTATCAAAAAATTACCCGGACCGATATGAGCCTGACGTGAACCCAGAACACCCACGATCCCCACCCTCAAAGAAACCCTAATTATATTTAATTACAATATTCCCTAATGTTGGACTATTTTACATGTTTTAAATTTGTGACGTATACTTTATGTTTTAATTTGAAGCATTGACATATAAAATATAGGTAGGGAGAGAAGAAAGTAAAGTAGTTGTAAATTAGTGAAACTTTAAATGGTCATAACTCTGCGCTCGGACATCCGTTTGACCTAATAGTTTTTTGATTTTACGTATGTTTTTTAGGCGGGGCCGGACCAACTGTCGTAAGGAGTTTTGGAGCAGCCAATTTCTCAAAAAACGTCCTTCTTGGCAATCAATTTTAATTTTCCCCCAATTGTTACGTTTTTTCCCTTTTCAAAGCTAAATATCTCGCGATATACAATAGATTTCAACGTTCAAATTTTGTGGTAATGTGTCCGAGAATGTCAATTTCAATATTGGAAATTTAATTTTTTTTTTTAAAAAAAAAAAAAAATCATGGCCCCGGACCCAACCCGAAGAAATCTTATCGGTCCGGACCGATAAGGTTTCGGTCCGGTCCCGGATCTCGTCCCAGGACCGAAACCTTATCGGTCCGGTCTCGGTCCGGGACTTATAACCTTAACGGTTCAGTCCGGATATGTCGATACCCGGACCGGACCGATAACAACCCTAATGACAATGGGGAGTTTAGGAAGATTTGTGCTCAAAATGGGATAAATTTTCATTTTTATTGTCCTCATACGTCTTCACAAAATGAGAAAGTTGAACGAAAAATTTGTACCATTAATAACATTATTCAGACTTTATTAGTTCATTCTTCCGTCCCTCCATTTTTTTGCATCATGCGCTACAAATGGATACCGATCTACTTAATATTATTCCCTCTAAAGGTTTGACATATTTCTCCCCTCTTTGTTAGCGATTTTCCACAGGCTTAACGGAAGTGTACGTATCGTCCACAAGTAATATAGTCTTGGTAAGGTCGAATATCGTCCTCAGAGACTGGTTATCAAGTACCGGTTATCTAAACTTTGGTTTCTATTTGACAATCGATAAATTGTTTGGATTTTTTTAAAAAAGAATTAAAACTAAGTGCAGAAAATAAACTAAAGATGAAAATACTTTGGTTTAAATCAGTTATGATGGAGAATTAGGGCTTCCAAGATCCTCAACTATCCACGCTATTCAATCCTTAATACAACTAGACTGACTTCTTCTTCTACGTTAAGATAGCGGCTAACTAGACTATCTTATATTCCTGTTAGGATATATAATCACTCAACCCCAGTGCATAACCCTTCTATATTTCTATGATAGGATTACCGCATAGGAGGATTAAGAACATTAACCTATAATGCTACACAAGTATCGGGGTACTTTCGTCCGCGATTTTAACCTATGTCTATTCAATTACAACATATCCAAATCTCTCCTTTCGGTTCTCGATTCGAAATCATATTGATTATGATAATTAATGGCCAGTTAACTATCAAACATTCATACCAATATTGAATAAATCTTAATCAAGTGAAGAAGAAATCAAACTACTGTATTAATTCATGAAAACGAATTTCAAGCGATTCAAAAAGACAACCCTAATTAAGTAATTAGCTCCTAAACATTGTCATGTCAAGAACTAATACAAACCAACATAAAAACTTATTAGCGATTTTCCACACGCTTAACGCAAGTGTACGTATCATTCACAAGTAATATAGTCTTGCTAAGACCGAATATCGTTCTCAGAGACTGGTTATCAAGTACCGGTTATCTAAACTTTGGTTTCTATTTGGCAATCGATAAATTGTTTGGATTTTTTATCTAAGAATTAAAACTAAGTGCAGAAAATAAACTAAAGATGAAAATACTTTGGTTTAAATCAGTTATGATGGAGAATTAGGGCTTCCAAGATCCTCAACTATCCACTCTATTCAATCATTAATACAATTAGACTGACTTCTTCTTCTACGCTAAGATAGCGGCTAACTAGAATGTCTTATATTTCGGTTAGGATATATAATCACTCAACCCCAGTGCAGAACCCTTCTATATTTCTATGATAGGATTTACCGCATAAGAGGATTAAGAACAGTAACCTATAATGCTACACAAGTATCGGGGTACTTTCGTCCGCGATTTTAACCTATGTCTATTCAATTACATCATATCCAAATCTCTCCTTTCGGTTCTTGATTCGAAATCATATTGATTATGATAATTAATGGCCAGTTAACTATCAAACATTCATACCAATATTGAATAAATGTTAATCCAGTGAAGAAGAAATCAAACTACTGCATTAATTAATGAAAACGAGTTTCAAGCGATTCAAAAGGACAATCCTAATTAAGTAATTAGCTCCTAAACATTGTCATGTCAAGAACTAATACAAATCAACATAAACTGAAATAAATAAAAAGAAAGAACAAGAACTTGAACCAAGGTTGTCTCCAATCTTGTGTTGTAGCCTCCTCCTTAGCCTCCCCGAAGTGGAATAGAGAATATGTACAAGATGGAAGATGGAAGATTGTAGAATGAAGGATGTCCCTCTATGTCAGGGTTTTAGGGATTATATAGTTGGGAAAAGTTGCCCTTTTGGACCCTGATAACGTGTAAAATTCTGCCCAGAATCGAAAAAATCCCGCGTCGGCGCCGCGGCCCTGCAGGCTGGCGCCACGACGACGAAGATACTGCAACATTTCAGACTTTCAGGGGAATTATCTTAGGGCGTTGATTTTCGGCTTTCATGTTCTTCGTCCTTTTTTCGTCCGGACTTCGTCTGATATTCTTCTATACTTTCCGGGATTTCTTAGGCTTCATATCTTGGCCCTTTTAGTGTGCAATTCCACTTCAATTAAGCTCATTTCATCTTATTTTTACCCTTTCTCCATTTTGGACCACTGTGACTCAAAAGAAAGAAAAACGATCATAATACTATACTAAACACAAACGAAATGAGTAAAATACTAACTAAAAATGACTCAAAATGTGTATACAAAATACGCCTAACACTCTTCAATTTTTATACAATAAGACTCCTATGTATTCTCAAAATGTGTTTTTAGGTTATCCGTCAAATCACCGTTGTTATAAATGTTTTGATTTATCCTCTAAACGAATCATCATTAGTCGTCATGTTCTTTTTTATGAAACTCAATTTTCATTTTCTAAAGTAGAAAACCCGTGCCTAGTGCTTATGACTTTTTGGATGATGATGTCTCTCACTATGTTCTCCATCATTTTTCAGATTTTTTAGAAAATACGCCGTCAGCGTCGCGGCGCCTTCCATCCAGTGAACAATCAATTTTAAATCTGTCATTAGCGCTGCATCCCTTAGAGGAAGCGCCGCATCGCCAAAACTTCAGAGAGCTCTGCAGTTCTTCAAGCGTCGTGACCCTTGCTCCCTGCGCTGCGGCGCCTCCGACGGAAATTTCTGACACTTCAGCCCAGAGTCAAGGTCCAATCACTCGAAGTCAATGAGGTATTTTTAAACAAAAAAGACATTTTAATTTAAATTCTAATGTTCTTAAATCACCATTACCCCGTAATCCTGTGTCTGCCCTAAATGACCCTAATTGGAAAATTGTCATGACCGATGAATATAATGCTCTTATTGATAATAAGACGTGTGAGTTGGTGCCCCGTCCATATGGTGTTAATATTATTCGGTCTATGTGGATTTTTGCTCATAAAGAGAATTCTGATGGTTCTTTTGCAAGGCATAAGACTTGTCTTGTAGGTGATGGTAAGACTCGGCAGGTTGGTATGGATTGTGGTGAGACATTTAGCCCGGTGGTCAAGCCGACTACTATTCGTACTGTGCTCAGCTTGGCTCTTTCGATCATGGCTCATTCATCAGGTAGATGTGAAGAATGATTTCGTACATGGTGATCTTCATGAGATAGTGTATATGCATCAGCCCTTGGGGTTTAGGGATACTATATATCCTAATCATGTCTGTTTATTGATGAAGTCCTTGTATGAGCTTAAGTAGTCTCTACGGGCATGGTATAAGAGGTTTGTTGACTATGTTTCGACTATGAGTTTCTCTCGCAGCAGGTCTGATAAATCATTATTCATATACCGTCAAGGATCTTTCATGGCTTATGTTCTATTATATGTTGATGATATTATCTTGACTGTCTCTTCTGATGCTTTGCGAAAGTCTATTATGACAATGCTCAGTTCTGAGTTTGCCATGAAGGACTTGGGCCCATTGAGTTACTTTTTACGGATTGCTATAACTCGTCATGCATGTGGATTGTTCTTATCATAGATGAAGTATGCAACAGAGATCATTGAGAGGGTTGGGATGTCATCATGTAAGTCCACTTCTACTCCAGTTGATACTAAGCCCAAGTTGGGTGCTGCAGCTGGCTCTCCCTATGAGGATTGTAACGCCCCATTTTAAACCGGAGTCGAAAAACGGGAGTACTACATATGGTTGATTCCTAAATGCATTTTAAGGAGTCGCCACCTAATTATTATAGTGAATTAGGACACTTGATTTATTGCAATAAATACTGCAATTAATGATCTCCATTTAAAGGTCTGTGAAACTATGAGAGATTCTAGGTAAGGGTTCTTTATTATCCTAAAGGGAAGGGGTTAGGCATCCTAAATGATCCGCTAACTTGCGGTTGTCCGTTCAAACTTAGGTTTAATATTATTGTGCTAACATGTAATCTATAATTCTAAAAGTGTTTTAATTATTAAACTAACCAAGAGATATTTAAACTAGGCATGCAAATATTTAAAATAGATACATATTTAACAAGATGGTAATAACAGCAAATAATCATAGAAGATGTAATGAGAAGAAATTAACAACATTTCGCTTTTATTTTATTTTTTATGCGAATGCTTTAACTTTGAGGTGCGCCTCCGGATACCTGCAAAGACACTTAGTGGAAGAGTTAATAAATAATAAATAAAAGCAAATAATCATAAAAGGTGTAATGAAGAGAAATTAGCAACATTTCGCTTTTATCTTATGCGAATGTTTTAACTCTGAGGTGCGCCTCCAGGTACGCGAATGCTTTAACTTTGAGGTGCGCCTCCGGATACCTACAAAGACACTTGGTAGAAGAGTTAGTCAATAATTAATAAATTACCAAACAGACACAATGCATGTATATATATATAGATATATATGTAGAAGATAATGTAAAAATATATTTTTTATATAGTGTGGGCTCAGCTAGTGTTATGCCAAGGATACTAAGACATGAGAAGCCAATATCGTCACGGTGGCGGTCGACTCGCCTCCTGGTGAACGATACTATGCATTCTCGTCCAATCTTTTCACTTTCCTCCTTGCCCACATATTCCGTCTCGCTTACCATGGAGGCCTCCAGATCGACGGATAAATCCTTCTTTGGCCAGTGTAGCATCAAGTTCAAAATCAATAAAATGCCAAGTGTAGTATCTTGTTCAAAATCAGTAAATACCAAGTGTAGTATTTTTGTTCAAAATCAGTAAATACCAAGTGTAGTATTTTGTTCAAAATCAGTAAATACCAAGTGTAGTATCTTGTTCAAAATCAGTTTATACGAGTAATAGACTTCGTTTGGAGCGACCAGACAACAATATATTAGCCAAATCATAGCAACAGTAGGATGGCTGAAATACTCAGCAGAAATGGTCTCACGTGTAGTATCTGTTCTCGTGAGGTTGCAGCAGCAGGCAACCTCAAACTTGGAAGTAGCATAGTAGAGATGAGTTCGCTCAATGTGCAACAGCTTATCAGCCCAAATGGCATCCCAGAGACGCAACATTTCAGCATAAACATGTAATAAAGCAATATCAAACCGAGTGAAGCGAGTGCGGGAATGTCGAATACTAGTAACTCATCTCACGGTGGATGACAATATAAGTCGGCGTGTAGCAATCCCAAATTGCAGCAACTTATCTCAATAGACAACAGCATAATGGCTCTAAATGCAGCAACAATAGGTGGTAATTCTTTGCGATAAATACGACTGAAAATGATCTATAAATACACCAGTAATTCATCCCAAAAATGGGTATTAAAGTGCAAGATGGGCATTAAAGCAGCTGCATGGGGATAAAAGCAGGAAGCGGGAGGTATGAAGACAACATCAATGGCATCAAAACACTACATCGATGGGCGTTAAAGCGCGCGTCGGTGGGCATTAAAAGAAGCGGCAAGGCGTAAGAAACGAGGCGGGGTATAGACAAAGATCAATGGGCATTAAACACTACATCAGTGGGCATTAAAGGGCAGCATCAGTGGGTCGCACAAACCATCGAAAACAGTAGCAAATCCGGCAGGGTCACCGGAAAAAGTTCAAAAAAATCAGAATAGTCCAACATTCAACAGTACGTAACAGATCCAAAGCATGATATAGGCCGCCGGAGTTTGAAGAACTCCGGCAAGATTCAAAAATAAGGAAATCAGTCAAAATAAAAACATGCCAATAAATCTAAAAGATATAACCAAACCATGCTGTGAGGGCGGCGGCATCACTTCCACGGCGAAGTCGCCGGAGCGACGCCACCGCAGTGGTCTGGATGTGGGACAGTGGTTTGACGGGTGAGGGATTAGAGAAGAGATAATGGCGATGGCGACGGGAAAGGTGAGGGTGGTTCGCCGACGGTGAAGATGGTTCGCCGGTGATGGCGGAGTTGACAGTGGTGAGGTTCGCAGTGTGTGTGCATGCGTGTGGGTGAAGGAGACGACTGAGTGCCTGAGTGTAATAATAGGTCCCCGTCGAGAGAGTGTCATTTCTTTGAAGTTATGTGAAATTTGGGTCAACCACGCCAGTAGGGTATTATGGGGTAAGTTTTATAGGGTGAGATTGGGTTTAGGGTTTAGGGGTATTGGGCTTTGGGTATTAATTAGGGTATTAGTGTTTAGGAGTTAATTTAGGTGTATTAATTAATTAGTGGTAAATTAAATAAATTGTGATTAAATTATCTAGGTGTTCTATTAATCTACTTGTTATAATAACAAATGCGGGCGTGTTATTTAATTAGTGTTTAATGTTTATAAAGTGATGTCATTATTAAGACTCATTAAATAAAAATTAGGACTTCTTAATTCTTTTGTGAATGCTATTGTTAAAATGCGTGTGTTAGATTATTATTTTATGTATTTATTATTTATTATTAAATTATTTATTTATGCTGTATTAATGTTTTATTGTTGCATTTTATTATAAAAATCATAGAGAGTTATTTTTACAAAATTAGTGTAATTTTATAGTTAATGACTGGACGGGAGGGTCAAAATTGGGTGTCAACAGTTGTCCCTCTTTGTATGGAGATGATGGAAGAATCTTCGGACAAAGACGTTGACTCATAGCCAATTTTGTCTCGACCCTCAGAATTAGAAATGTTGGGCAATTAGGCAAGGCTGACGCGGACTCAAAATTGTCCCAGTGTCGAGTTATGACGACGCTGGGCTACCATGGTCAAGACACCAAGGCGGGCTAACGCGGACTCAAAAACTGTCCCAGTGTCGAGTTATGATGACACTGGGCTATGGTGCAAAAAGAAGAGAAATAAAAATAACTGGCTTGAACCTGGGGTGTACTGCTATGGCTTATGGTGCTGTGGAATGATGATGTGGAACGAGCGGACCGACGCTTGAGGCCGCTTCTGCCATTCATTGGGAAGGTTGGCCCCCCAACAAATTGCCCCGGTTCGCTGAAAGAGAAAATCCACGTTATGCTCCATCTTGTGCAGTTCCTGTAGATTGAAGCTAAGATAGAAGCATTAGTGCATAACTGTCAAAACAAAATAATGTAAGAATGTAAATTTTGTGTTGTGGTTGTAGTCAAATCGTATATGGAATGATGTGATGATACGCCGTCTTGTATAGACGCAGATGACGCCATGGCGGAATCGCTCAGATGGACGAAAAATGTAAATGTTCGTCGTTGTATAGACGAGATGCAAATGACGCCTTGTATGGGCGCTGTCGTCGTTGTATAGACGAAATGCAAATGTTCGTCGTTGTATAGACGAAATGCAAATGTCAAATAGATGTAATGAATGCAAATGACGCCTTGTATGGGCGCTGTCGTCGTTGTATAGACGAAATGCAAATGACGCCTTCTAAGGTTTAGATAAAAAATTATTCTATATGTGGAGTTGTGTCGTAATTCATGCGTAATCAAAACTAGATGAAACAATTAAAGTGTAAATGATGTAGCCTGTGGTTTTTGCAATATGTATTTGATGTAGACTTGTTGCAGTTTGACTTTGTGAGCGAATTTGTTGTATTGGAATGTTGCTATTGGCGTCGTTTTCGGACTTGGCGTCGTTTTGGACTTGTCGTCGTTTTTGGATTTGTTGTGTTGATGACGTCGTTGTGTTCTTTGCACGCTTGCACTAAAGCTCAAGAAAGAGTTAGTGCATAACCGCTAAGACAGAATAATAATAAAGCATAAAATGAGAAAAATGCAATTTTGAACAGAGAAAATCGTCCTGCGTAGATGTGATATGTTGATGATGGGGTTGTTTTGGTCTTGGCGTGGTTTTCGGACTTAGCGTCGTTTTCGGACTCAGAGTCGTTTTCGGACTCGAGTCGCTTTGACCGGCGTCGTTTTTGGGCGTGGTGTCGCTTTCGACTTAGCGTCGTTTTGGACGTGGCGTCGTTTCGGACTTAGCGTCGTTTTGGACGTGGCGTCGTTTTGGACGCGAGTCGTTTCGACTCGAGTCGTTTTGGACTCGGCGTCGTTTTTTTTGGGCGTGGTGTCGCTTTCGGACTTAGCGTCGTTTTTGACGTGGCGTCGTTTTGACGCGAGTCGCCGACCGAGTCGCTTTGACTCAACGTCGTTTTGGGCGTGGTGTCGCTTTCGGACTTAGCGTCGTTTCGGACGTGGCGTCGTTTCGGACGCGAGTCGTTTCGACCGAGTCGTTTCCGACTCGGCGTCGTTTTGGGCGTGGTGTCGCTTTCGGACTTAGCGCCGTTTCGGACGTGGCGTCGCTTTGGACGAAATGCGATGTTCGTCGTTGTATGGGCGAAATGCAGATGTTAAATCGTTGTATGGGCGAAACGCAGATGTTAAATGCGTTGCATGGACGAAATGCAGATGTTCGTCGTCGTTGTATGGACGAAAACGCAGATGTTACGTTGTATGGACGAAATGCAGATGTTCGTCGTTGTATGGACGAAATGCAGATGTTCGTCGTTGTATGGACGAAATGCAGATGTTCGTCGTTGTATGGACGAAATGCAGATGTTCGTCGTTGTGTGGACGAAATGTAGATGTTCGTCGTTGTGTGGACGAAATGTAGATGTTCGTCGTTGTGTGGACGAAATGCAGATGTTCGTCGTTGTGTGGACGAAATGCAGATGTTCGTCGTTGTGTGGACGAAATGCCGATGTTCGTCGTTGTATGGACGATATGCAGACGTTCGTCGTTGTATGGACGAGATGCAGACGTTCGTCGTTGTATGGACGAGATGCAGACGTTCGTCGTTGTATGGACGAGATGCAGATGTTCGTCGTTGTATGGACGAAATGTAGATGTTCGTCGTTGTATGGACGAAATGTAGATGTTGTATTGGAAAGTTATTGTCCTCCTTGTTCCTGTTGACCTGCAAAATTCACTCAAAGAAAATTGTTAGTTCAGGGAGGGGGGTCGGCCGATTTGTGTTGGCTCTTGATATTTGCATGCGTTGTCTTGTCTGGACCATGTAACCCCTGTCTGATTTCGAGTCTCGGTCGAAAACATTTGTTGAAAATATTCTATCTTGAGAAAATATACTAGTAGGAAATTATGTTGATTTTTGCACATCCTTATCCGAAATCGGCGGTATATTCTCCCATACTCTCGGTGCTCCGCTGCCGTCAGGCTTTCTTTTAAAATTTTGTCCCAGTTTTGGGACATGGAACCCTTCGCGTAAATTGACCATGTCCATTGATGTCATTTGTAGTAAAGTCCTTAAAATTGTCCCAGTTTATGTCGATCTTTCAAGCATATGGGATCATATTTGTCAATGTCCTTTCGTGGCGAAGTCCTTAAAAATTGTCCCAGTTTTGACTGACGAAACTGAGTCGGATATATGTCGTCGCCTGGACATAATGCTGATAACGTCGTTGTCTGGACGTGTTGCTGCTGTTCCTGTAGAATAAATGTTCCTGCAAGCTAAGCTTGAGAAAAGTTAGTGTATAACTGTTAAAACAGCCTGATAAATATTTGAGAAAGACAATTATGTGGGTAGAGATGTCGTCCCTGAGATGTTTCCTTGTAACTGACGAATTGCCGTGATGCCTTTGTTGTGATGTATTTGTGAACCATGTGGATTGTCATGATGTCTTTGTCGTGCGTTTGTGCACTGCATGAGTTGCAATTTGACTCTAGGCCCGAGCCGACGCTTATAATTTGTTGCGGGATTTGAACTCGATTGTTGATGTTTATGCCGTCACGCTTCAAGAATTTTGTTGTATTTTACGCCGCTAGTATGCAGAACTTGTTGTACCTTCTGCTTAATATGAAGGACCTGCGCTCAAAGAAAATTTGTGAGTTTTGGGGGGGGGTCGATTCGTATTTGACTTTGCCGCTTGTCCTCGACATCTGCGTGTCAGTGCATTTGGACTTGCAATCCTCGCAGTTTCCTACATTGTCCCGCTTTTGAAAAAGGTGTCATCGCTTCTTTCTTTCTGAGACCCCTGCTTTGCCTATAGGAACCAAGACAGGTTCCGACTCGTTCCGCTCAGATGCCCTTGAATCGGTCGTGTCGCTGGACCGTGCCTTTGATCTTGTGAAGTATTGATGCTCTGCCATTGCTTAGTCAAATACAAATCGACCTTTGGGGAAGATGATAAATCTTTCTAAAAAATGCGACAAATGGTGTTAGCATAAAGCACATAATTTGCGGGTATGTAGCCGATATATTGCACATAGCACATTCAAACGTTTCCTAACATGCAGGGGGCCTCTTTATGCCAGAGGTAAGCCTAAACGTCACTCATGCGAGATTATGACGGATTTGTCCAAGTCGTCCAACTATAATGCCTTTGTTGAAAATGACGACCAAATGACGGTGCACTTTTTCCAATTTCAGCATGACATGATTAGGTTAGGATTTGTCTATCATTGCCACACTACACATAATATGCTGATTGGTCGTTGGGTCGTGAAAAACCCGTCGACAAGTTTGGTGTTTTCCTAATTGTGGTGTCGATGCCAAGGACCGACTCACCTAAGGTAAATGCATGCATACCCTAAAATAAGGGTGGTATAGCTCTATCTTAAGTTTCTAAGATTTGGCTTTTCTAGACGCAAGGTTCCCGAGCGGACAACTCGAGTGAGAAGGCTACGCGACCACCGGTTGGACCGGATTCTCCGCGCAAAATACCAACTCTCTTAAATGTGGGTGTTTGAAAGAAATTTGCAGGTGCGCAAAGCACACCCGCGTGTTGTGTGTGATAGTGTGAATTTTCCATAAGGGAAGAAGTATGAGCGAAATGTCAATTTAAGGAAAGCAGTAACAAATAGCAGTTAAAACAATATGCAGATGTTTATATGTAAAGCAAAATAGTTTAGGCAAAACATAAAAGCAAATAAGTGTGAAACACAAAATAAGCAAATTAAGCAAAATAAATAAAAAATAAAGAAAGAAAAATAGTGAAGCACAATAATTAACCTATGTTTGTTATGGTTAAGAACCTGTCTATCCCCAGCAGAGTCGCCATCTGTAACACCCCATTTTAAATCGGAGTTGAAAACGGGAGTACTACATATGGTTGATTCCTAAATGCATTTTAAGGAGTCGCCACCTAATTATTATAGTGAATTAGGACACTTGATTTATTGCAATAAATACTGCAATTAATGATCTCCATTTAAAGGTCTGTGAAACTATGAGAGATTCTAGGTAAGGGTTCTTTATTATCCTAAAGGGAAGGGGTTAGGCATCCTAAAGGATCCGTTAACTCATGTTGTGCGTTCAAACTTAGGTTTAATATTATTGTGCTAACATGTAATCTATAATTCTAAAAGTGTTTTAATTATTAAACTAACCAAGAGATATTTAAACTAGGCATGCAAATATTTAAAATAGATACATATTTAACAAGATGGTAATAACAGCAAATAATCATAGAAGATGTAATGAGAAGAAATTAACAACATTTCGCTTTATTTTATTTTTATGCGAATGCTTTAACTTTGAGGTGCGCCTCCGGATACCTGCAAAGACACTTAGTGGAAGAGTTAATAAATAATAAATAAAAGCAAATAATCATAAAAGGTGTAATGAAGAGAAATTAGCAACATTTCGCTTTTATCTTATGCGAATGTTTTAACTCTGAGGTGCGCCTCCAGGTACGCGAATGCTTTAACTTTGAGGTGCGCCTCCGGATACCTACAAAGACACTTGGTAGAAGAGTTAGTCAATAATTAATAAATTACCAAACAGACACAATGCATGTATATATATATAGATATATATGTAGAAGATAATGTAAAAATATATTTTTTATATAGTGTGGGCTCAGCTAGTGTTATGCCAAGGATACTAAGACATGAGAAGCCAATATCGTCACGGTGGCGGTCGACTCGCCTCCTGGTGAACGATACTATGCATTCTCGTCCAATCTTTTCACTTTCCTCCTTGCCCACATATTCCGTCTCGCTTACCATGGAGGCCTCCAGATCGACGGATAAATCCTTCTTTGGCCAGTGTAGCATCAAGTTCAAAATCAATAAAATGCCAAGTGTAGTATCTTGTTCAAAATCAGTAAATACCAAGTGTAGTATTTTTGTTCAAAATCAGTAAATACCAAGTGTAGTATTTTGTTCAAAATCAGTAAATACCAAGTGTAGTATCTTGTTCAAAATCGGTTTATACGAGTAATAGACTTCGTTTGGAGCGACCGAGACAACAATATATTAGCCAAATCATAGCAACAGTAGGATGGCTGAAATACTCAGCAGAAATGGTCTCACGTGTAGTATCTGTTCTCGTGAGGTTGCAGCAGCAGGCAACCTCAAACTTGGAAGTAGCATAGTAGAGATGAGTTCGCTCAATGTGCAACAGCTTATCAGCCCAAATGGCATCCCAGAGACGCAACATTTCAGCATAAACATGTAATAAAGCAATATCAAACCAGAGTGAGCAGGGAGCTGCGGGCATGTCAGATACTAGTAACTCATCTCACAGTGGATGACAATATAAGTCGAGCGTGTAGCAATCCCAAATTGCAGCAACTTATCTCAATAGACAACAGCATAATGGCTCTAAATGCAGCAACAATAGGTGGTAATTCTTTGCGATAAATACGACTGGAAATGATCTATAAATACACCAGTAATTCATCCCAAAAATGGGTATTAAAGTGTAACAGCAGTGGGCATTAAAACAGAGCTGCATGGGGGATAAAAACAGGGAAGCAGGAGGTATAGAAGACAACATCAATGGGCATTAAAACACTACATCAGTGGGCATTAAAGGGCAGCATCAGTGGGCATTAAAAGAGAGCGACAAGGGCGTAAGAAACGAGAGCGGGGTATAGAAAAGATCAATGGGCATTAAACACTACATCAGTGGGCATTAAAGGGCAGCATCAGTGGGTCGCACAAACCATCGAAAACAGTAGCAAATCCGGGCAGGGTCACCGGAAAAAGTTCAAAAAAATCAGAATAGTCCAACATTCAACAGTACGTAACAGATCCAAAGCATGATATAGGCCGCCGGAGTTTGAAGAACTCCGGCAAGATTCAAAAATAAGGAAATCAGTCAAAATAAAAACATGCCAATAAATCTAAAAGATATAACCAAACCATGCTGTGAGGGCGGCGGCATCACTTCCACGGCGAAGTCGCCGGAGCGACGCCACCGCAGTGGTCTGGATGTGGGACAGTGGTTTGACGGGTGAGGGATTAGAGAAGAGATAATGGCGATGGCGACGGGAAAGGTGAGGGTGGTTCGCCGACGGTGAAGATGGTTCGCCGGTGATGGCGGAGTTGACAGTGGTGAGGTTCGCAGTGTGTGTGCATGCGTGTGGGTGAAGGAGACGACTGAGTGCCTGAGTGTAATAATAGGTCCCAGTCCGAGAGTGTCATCTTTGAAGTTATGTGAAAGTGGGTCAATACGCCCAGAGTAGGGTATTATGGGGTAGGTTTTATAGGGTGAGATTGGGTTTAGGGTTTAGGGGTATTGGGCTTTGGGTATTAATTAGGGTATTAGTGTTTAGGAGTTAATTTAGGTGTATTAATTAATTAGTGGTAAATTAAATAAATTGTGATTAAATTATCTAGGTGTTCTATTAATCTACTTGTTATAATAACAAATGCGGGCGTGTTATTTAATTAGTGTTTAATGTTTATAAAGTGATGTCATTATTAAGACTCATTAAATAAAAATTAGGACTTCTTAATTCTTTTGTGAATGCTATTGTTAAAATGCGTGTGTTAGATTATTATTTTATGTATTTATTATTTATTATTAAATTATTTATTTATGCCTGTATTAATGTTTTATTGTTGCATTTTATTATAAAAATCATAGAGAGTTATTTTTACAAAATTAGTGTAATTTTATAGTTAATGACTGGACGGGAGGGTCAAAATTGGGTGTCAACAAGGATTCGACCCACTATCGTAGTCTTGCAGGCGCCCTTCAGTAACTGACGTTCATGCGACCTGATATTACATATGTCGTACAACATTTGTGTTTGTTTATGCATGATCCCAGCGTTGAACATATGAATGCGCTCAAACGATTCTTAGGTACATTCAGGGAACACTTGTGTATGGCTTACATTTGTATCCTTCGTCGACGTCTACACTAATCTCCTATACAGATGTTGATTGGGGTGGTTGTCCTGATACCAGACGGTCTACGTCTGGCTATTGCATGTTTTTAGGTAACAACTTGGTCTCGTGGTTTGCTAAGCTTCAATCCACGCTTTCACGTTCAAGTGCAGAGGCCGAGTATAGAGGGGTAGCCAATGTGGTTTCCGAGTCATGTTGGTTACGTAATCTACTGTTAGAGCTCTATTGTCCTATTGAAAAGGCTACATTGGTGTATTGTGATAATATAAGTGTCATCAACCTTTCTGGTAATCGATTCGGCAAAGACCAGTACTAAACACATAGAGATGGATATTCACTTTGTTCGAGAGAAGGTAGCTAAAGGACAAGTACGTGTCTGTCATGTCCCTTCCAGTTATCAGATTGCATGCATCTTTACAAAGGGTCTTCCCTCAGTAATTTTGAAGATTTTAGAGCAGATCTCGATATGAAGATCGCCACATGATCAGCGAGTGTGTTAAACAGTGTTCGAAAATACCCTTCATCGCCGCGGCCCTTGTCCGTGAACAGTGTTCCGAATTTTTATATTTGGTATATACTAGAATTAGGCTTGTACCTTAATTATTATTGTAATATTACCATAATTGTATAATTAGTCTCCTTATAGAATAGGGTTTTAGATGTAAAGTAGGAATATGATTCTCCTAGTGTAACTTATATATATATGCCTTCAATCAATAAGAATAATCAAGGAATTAATTCTTTCTGAGTTAAATTATCATTTCAGTAATATTTTCTTAAGGGACATCAAAAAAAAATGAGAAGTAAAATGGACTATCGAATCTTTGTTTTACTCACAACTTCTCTCGATTTATGGTCTATCATTTAATGTTGGAGAGCATTTCATTGCACTAGTCACTAGCTACTACTATTTATTTATTAAGATATTAGTTTGGTGTAGTTTTTTACGAAATTTAACTTTCAATTCAACAACATTGTGTTTTTTTCTACATTTTAAAGTCCAAGTACAGAATAACATCCTTTAAAGATATAACTAAGTGGTCACATGTTTTGCGATTAATAGCTTTAGGAGAACTTGTAAGCATGGGTAGGTGCATCTATGAATTTTTGGTGACATTATTTTAGCCAAGTTTACAAAGAGTGCATCCTCAATCGACTTTTATATCTGGAGATAGGACCGACTCCGGATAAAAATATTCCTGTAATCCACAACTATCTTGCTGGGTGCTTCTGTTAGTGGTTTCCCTGACCCCGGGATAAAAAACCAACGTTGCAACCATTGTACCAATTCAAGGAAAAATAATCTGTAGATGAATAATGGCTTGTACCATGCTGGCTCTGTTAGATAGTTGTCTCCACGGCATGCGCTTTTCACAATTGATCTCTCACACTTTTGCACTGGCAATATTGGAGCTACACACATTTAAACCTGGTACCAATCACAACATTTGACAAGTAGAGGGGAATATATAACTACAGGACGCGTTGAAGATATAACTAAATAAATAAAAGTGTTTATCGACTTTGATAAAAGTTTGGCATCTGAATCAAAAGTACTTAACTTACATCTCTTATGACTTGATCTACTTTCAATTTGCCTTCGATTGTGAGAAATTTGCATTTAGTCAGCTCAGATTCGATTAGTCCTGGAGTGACAATTGTAGTCCCAAGTTCTACCCGCAACGTCTCGAAGAAACTAATCATTGCAGCTTTACTTGCGTGTACGTAGTAACTGTAAATTATACTTATAAGCAACATGAGAAAAATGTATATCAAAGTTATAGCCAGATTAATATATACATTATAAAAGTTGAGTCTGGGTGCAGCTACAAGCCCAACTATAGAACTGACTGCTATCATGTTTGTTGGAAATTTACTAATGTGGAATTAAGTTTATCCTATTATTGATGACTCGAGCAATTGGGGCCCCGCACGTCGGAAACGTCGTTTTCACACATGTGCACTCATAGTGACAAGTATCGTAAATTTCGTTAGTGAAAGAGATATTGGTACGTAAATAAATGTTTGAGACATTGAATAATGGTCAGTTATTGGCAAAATAACAAGTGTTCCACGTCGGTAAACGAAGGAAGGATTGTGCAAAGTGTAAGATGTGGTGTCTTTGTAGTTGAGGCGCCGAGCCGCGACGCTTCACTAGCAGTAAGTGCGACGGAAGTCCAAAAATTTGGCTGATTATGGAGATGTTTTGGAGTATTAAAATGACAGACTTTCCATCCATAAATCAGTCATTATTTGGCTGTATTAATTGGTGAATTAAAGGGTCATTATATGGCATTTAAATGGTCATTACATGGGCACTTGAAGAGGCCACTCTTAAACTACTATAAATTAAGGTCTTTGGCTCAATTCTACACACACTTTTCAAGAACAACAAATCTAAAATTCTTGTGGCAACTCCTCTCCTCTTAGCAATCTTTTGTTATTTATTTTTCTTCGCTAGAATCACTTGTACAGGGCAATCTTGTCTTAAATACAGAGTGTCATCACTCGACTCAGCACAATTGTAACACTTCCAGATTTATTGTCTTTTGATTTCAGGTTATCAAGATTCAAAGAATTTTTCTGCAATTGGTACAAAGATTCAAGACAGATTCAAGAACTCAAAAAGCTTGTTGTTGCCACAATTCTTATTTTCTACAAGCATGTTGCTATTGTAATCTTTATTGTTTATTCTTTCGAAGCACTTGTAATAGTTATTTACTATTCATGTAATGCTTTATTTCCAACAATGTTGCCCTTGGTCTCCTTCAAAAGGTGAATGGCAAAATGTGTTGTATAAACTGCGCACCAGAAATTTATGTCCGGTATAAAATACGCCGAATTAGTGTCTAGTTTTGATTTATAAAATGTTCGTAATCCAATAATGAAAAGAAAAGATTATGGAATTTAATTTACCATTGAAGGTGCAGCATTGGTGACCTCTACAAGGTCATCAAATATGTATACGGGCATGCATGAAAGCATTGGTCACCAGATGATCCACTACAAAATTATAAACAAAATCATTTAAATCTACACTTAAAACATAATTGACATAATTTCTTTAATTACATAAAAATATAAGATCGTTTGCTGTTTAATTTTATTAATTTTCTTCACTTACATCTACCAAAGTTGCTTATGGCTTATTCAATTAATCGTTGGCAATCTTCAACTTTGGAAACATCAGCATGGACAGGAATAACATGTGGAGATCCAAGCGAATAGGCCATGTCTGCTACTTGCTCAAGACTCGCGCCTTCTATCCGCAAGCACTAGGCGTACACCTTTTTTAGCATATTCATAGGCTAAGTGCTTCAATTACATAACAAACTCAAATTAATAAACAAGGATTGCATATTAGAATTATACAAGGACCTATTCCTTTGATGATTATTAATCTGGTACAGAGTTAGTAATATATATATATATATATTGATTTCTTTACTTATTAGTGTAGTTAAAATGGTGTCAAACGAATGTATTAGGCTGAATTTGGGCGGATCAAAATGAACTGGGTTAAAAAACAAGGTAAGTGCCCAAATTCAATCAAACATATCCATTTGACACCTCTCATTTTAACTATTGAGAGGTAAAGAAATCAAAATAACATGAGTTAACAAATAGGCAATACATCCGAAGAGTGTTACTTGAGCTGAGATGGATTGTATTAAATTGATTAAATAATGAATCATAGTCCAATCAATCTAATTTTTATTAAATTTTAATGTATTTATTTAAGAGAAAAGGGCTATATGTATTCGAAATTGAGCAGACATACCTTTCTTTAGTAGTCTAATTAGCTCATATATATCCCTTACCATTCATTAGTCAGTCAAAATATGCTCTTAATTTAACTGTCTAAGTGACCTGATTAACTGATTAATAAGTGAAAAGGGGTCAAATATGCCCTTAAAATATGCTAAATTTAGCAGATATGCTTCCGTTAATAGTTTAACATTGCTTTGACATATACAAATTTAACATTTCTTTTCTATTACTGGTGTTTATGTAACAAATCAAAATAGGCAATGTACTTATTAAGGATATGTTTGACCCTTTTTTGCTTATTAATCAATTAATTAGGTTAAATGAGTACTTCAATTAAGTTAAAGGGCATATTTTAGACCAACTATTAAACATTAACGGCATGTAAGAACTAAACATTTAATGAAGGGTGTATCTGTTCAATTTCGAATCTTTTTAAGGGCATATTTGGACGTTACCTAATAAACATTTTTTTATTTATAAATTATATATAATAAATCAACAAAAAAATATTTTAATAAAATTTCTCATAACTTAATCTGAACTACAAAATTAGCCCTAATCGACCCATCAAAAAGTTGTGCTAGTTGTGCAGAACTGCGTGAGTATAAATAGGTAAGGTATTAAATGGAGGATTAATTTTAGACTAGTTGGACAGTTTGATTACAATTTTATGGACTAATTTTGTATTAGAATATATTTGACTTGATTATGTAAGTATATTTTTACACAACAACGCATAGATGTTGAACTCATCTAGTAAAATATTGGCTGTTTTAGGGAATCGAAAATATGTAGAGACATTAGGTACAAACCTTGCCAATACCATAAGAGTCACATGTGATGACAACAATTTTGTCAGCAACGTCTTCACTAAATACAGAACGGAAGATGAAGTGAAGAAACTTGAGAAATAGATATAATGGCATGAAGAGAATGAGTGCTGTTGTGGACATATGAGGTAAATAAGTGTCCAAATTTTGTTTGAATCAAATCCAAGAGAAACTCCATTGGTTCGGAGTTTTTTGCAGCAATAAGCCTTCTTTCTTGCATGAGTGGAGCCGATACAGTTGGTTAAAAAAGGGCAAAGGACATGGCAACAGAAAAATACACAATCTTTGCGTGAAATGAAACTGACATGTACTGTTTTTATTATGCTTTGTTTAGAAAGAAAGGAACGCCAGAGAGGGAACGTTCCCAAAATTTTGGCAACGTTTTTCAAGTGTGGCCTAAAATTAGTGCGGTCTTAGACCAAATTTGTTGTAGTTAACGAGTGTAATACAAACCAAGTGCAAATTTTGTCTCCTCGGCTTTCTTTCCTTCCAAATCAAGAAAACAAATATGCAAGTGTACTAAGATAAATGGCAATCAGTTCCCTTCAGTCATCAACAATCTCAAGTAAGTTACAAGAGTTTGCACCATTAAAATGTATCTGCCCAAAAACACATTTTCTTCTGTTTTATCTCAATTGTCAGCCTCTTCAATTCACCTAGTTACACTACAAAATAAAAAGATAGAAACCACTTCCAGTTCCATGTGCATCTATGAATTTTGGTGACATTGTTTTAGTTAAGTGCAGTTTACAATGAGTCTGATCGTCAATCCACTTTTATATGTGGAGATAGGACGGGCTCTGGATAAACATATTCCTGTAATCCAGTCACGTCCAGAATTACCTTGCTAGGTGCCTCTGTTACCAGTTTCCCTGGCCCCGGGATCAAGAACCAACGTTTGAACCATTCAACCAATTTAGGGAAGAAAATTCGGTAGTAGAATAATATCTCGAACCATGCTGGCTTTGTTAGATAGTTGTCTCCGCTGCATGCACTTCTCACAATTGATCTTGCACACTTTTGTACTGGCAAAATCGGGGTCACGCTCATTTCAACCTGGTAGCAATCACAACAAATTCGATGTTACTGCTGTCTTATTTGACAAATATGAGAGAACAAATAACTGGAAAATGATGGATAAAGTACACATTTCAAACTTTTTGATGAAGTGATCACACAATTCAACGGACAGACATTACTTGGTCTACTTCCAACTTGCCTTCCGTGGTTAGGAATTTGCCTTTGGTCAACTCAGATACAACTAATCCAGGAGTGACAATTGTAATCCCAATTTGTGTCCCAAGCTCTACCCGCAACGTCTCGAAGAAACTAATCATTGCAGGTTTACTTGCCTGTAGTAAACTAAATTATATTCAAACTCGACTAGGCATGAGAAAAATGTATTCAAAGTCATAGGTAGATTAACATACACAATACAAACTGATTCTGGCTGCATTCAAATAACCAGCTGATGAAGTGATTGCTATGATTTTGCCCTTAGTTTCCTTCAAGTGGGGAATGGCAAAGTGTGTAGTATATAACTGCGGCCCAGAAATTTATGTCCTGAGTGTAAAATATGCCAAATTAATCTGAATTTGATTTCGAAGATGTTCATAAACTGAACAAATTCGGAGATATTTACACACTGTGCAACGATGAGATGCCCAATTAGCTTTTCTCAAGAGAAAAAGAGAATATGGTTACCATTGCAGGTGCAGCGTTGGTGACTTCTATAAGGTCCTCAAACATGTACAGGGGCGTCACAGCAGAATTGGTCACCAGATGATCCACTACAGGATAATTATAAACAAAATCGTTTATACTTGAACATAGTTGCCACAATTCTTCTACATATAAAACAAGATCATTCGCGGTTTAATTTATTGTAATTTTCTACACTTACATCTACCAAAGTTGTTTATGGCTTCTTCGTTTAATCGGCTAATCGCTGACAATCTTTAACTTTGAAAACATCAGCATGCACAGGAATAACATCTGGTGCTCCAACCCAATAGGTCATGTCTGCTACATGCTCAAGACTCTCGCGCCTTCTTGCCGCAAGAACTAGACGTGCACCTTTTTTAGCATATTCATAGGCTAAGTGCTTCAATTACAGAACAAACTCAAATTAATCAACCAAGGTTTGCACATAAAAACTTAAAAAGGGACCTATTTCCTCTAATAATTATCAATGTAGTAATTAAAGATTTACACTGTGTCATATAAACGGTTAGTGTAAAGGTTTTCTTTACCTATCAATGTAGTTAAAATTATCAATATAGTTAAAAGTAAAAACTAGAGGTGTAAAATGGATGGTTTTAATGGGTGATCTTACTGACCCGGCTTTCCCTATGGGTAAAGCTTCAAGACCAAAAGTCAAAAGTTTAGCCCATGATGCAAAACTTGTTGAAAATTTGGCGCTATGTATCATCTTATAGACTTCATTGGCAAGAATTAACCCTACTTTGATATGTTGGCATTGAACAACCATTCAGACGTGTTTTTGGCTATTAAATTGGTACTCCATAACCTAATAAATGTCCACTAAAATAGGGACTGAAATTTCTAAACCCCTCTCTCTATTCCCAAAATATCCATGAATGGCCTACCAGTATATTTGATCAATAGGTTTTACAGGTTTGTTACTGCGAACATTTTTGTTCGACTTTTCGAAATTCGATGAAAAGCATTCACGTTTTGAAGAAATTTAGAAGATTCGGGGTCGATGGTGAAATACGATTCAATTTTGAGGGTTATTAAATACTCAACTTTTGAACAATGTGTTTCTAATATTATAAAGTACCATGTATACATTCTGATATACATTCAGAAATTTAGAAACTCGATGGGTAGAAGAATATTTGGTAAACTAGTGTTTTAAAAGAAGTTTGAGTGAGTATACATTCTGAAAGTCGAGGGGAAAGAGTACTTTGGAGAAGGTTATTAACGACTCGGATGTGTTTGTTAGGCCGGCTGCTGGATATGTACATGATTTTTTCAAGAATTGGTCATGTGTATGAGGCGTTGGATGGAATTTAGGGAGGGGATGGTGTTTTGTGGAACACAATGGTTTCTAGGTTGGTGAGGAATTGTTGTTTAAGGAGAGTATGCTGGGTTTTTTTGGTGATATGCAATGGAATATTGATACATTGTTTGGTTGTTACGATTGGGTATCTCAGTCAAGGTCAAACTTGTCTTAAAAATGTGATTAACTAAAATTGGGACTGAATTATAATTTTTAAAACTTATAATCTTTTACAAAATACACAAAAGCTCATACACATTATATAAAAACTTCTTCCAACCCATACACATTATACAAAAATTAATTTTATTTTAAAAAAAAACCAGTTCCCTCGTCGTCTCTGTCTCTCATCTCCGTTGTTGCTCGTTCCTCTCTCTCCATTGCTGCTCGTTCCTCTCTCTTCATTGTTGTTGTTGTTGCTCATTTCTCTCTCTCTCCATTGCTGCTGCTTCTCTATTCATTCTCAGGTAAACTTTTTTTTTCCACTTGGTTCAAAAGTTAGGGTTTTGAAATCAGAGTGTGAAAATGATGATTTTGGTTAGAGAAGATGAAGAAGAGCATGCATTTTTTTTAATGTTGTTTGTTTTTTTGTAGTTTCGTGTATTTGTTAAACTTGTTGGGGTTTTGAGTTTGTAAATAGTAGTTGTGGTTGTGAAATTATGGTTTTTGGTGCTGTTTTTATTATTCTCCTTGTTGTTTCGAAAAAAAGACTTGCAATTTTGTTGATGTTTTCCAACAACTGAGGTTATCTGTTGCAGCAAATTCAGCACTTGTTTGACAGTTGCAAACATCTGTTGAGGTTGTATGGTTTGGTGTATTTTGTTTAAGTTGTGAGTGAGATTTGTGATGGTTGTGTGTTTGTAGTGAAATATAGATGTTTTGTAGTTAAATTTAGATGTTTTTGTTGTTGTTGTTGTTGTCATACTATGGTTTAGGAAAAGTTTTGATTTTATTCAACAGCTGCTGGATAAAATCAAAATAATTGTTGAGGTTTTTGTAGCATCTGAAGTAGTTGTTGTAGCATATTAACAAGCTGTTGTAAAAAATTAAAACAGTTGTTAAGTTGTTGCTACTATTTTTCTACTTCCAACAGATTAAGATTCTGCTGCAAGAAGTAATCAGTTGTTGCAACAGATTAATAATATGTTAATATGTTGCAACAACTGATTATTTGTTGCAACATATTATTAATTTGTTGCAACAACTGATTACTTATTGCAACATATTCCTTTTCCCTTTTTACTTTGAATGTTGCACTAACCAATTAAAACTATTTTTCTATCTCCTGTGTGTAGATAAAATGACTCCAGTTAAAATAAAATGAGAGAAACCAACTGAGGGAGAAAGTAGTAAAAGAGCTAAGGTGCAAACACCATTAGATGAACTTGTGACTGCTATTTGTCAATTAGCAGACGAGGAAAGAGTTAGTAAAACTGGGGCTTTAGAAAGAGAGGAAACTCACGACACCTTTGTTGGGCATGAAGAATAAAGTGATAAAAATGAACAAAGTGAAGAAACTAGAGAAGAAAGTGAAAAAGATGATGAAAAATCTACTGAAGGAGATGAAGAAGAAGTAAGTGAAGAAGAAGAAGAAGAAGAAGAAGAAGGAGATGAAGGGGATGAAGGAGCTGAAGGGGATGAATGAGATGAAGAAGATGCAGAAACTGAAAATGGTAAAGAAGAAGAAGAAGAAGAATCAACAGATTAGACCTTGGTCGAGTTAAGAAGAAAAATGAAATATAATGTGGATGTCAATCTTGTTGAGTCTTCTAGTATTGCCATAGATCTCAATAAACCTTCGATTGAGGAGGTCGTCAAGAGTTCAGCATTGAAAAGTACGGCGTGACGATACCGCTGAATGAAAATAAGGATTTGTCCGGTGATTTTGTGGTTAGATCAACCATGGGAAAGAGCTTTGACACCTTTAGGGGTATTCTCCGACAGCAGGGGTTGGAGAATTTCTTTAAGGTTAGCTGCTTTGGGTTCTATTTAGATTTGCCTGAAGATACCAGTGCCCGATTTCAAATGACAATGGTTTCTGAGCTTTTGAAGCGTAAGATTATTTGTAATAGAAATGATGAGATTTGGATCAATTACTGTGGCATGCCGGTTTTCTTTGACATGAAAGAGTTTGTCATAGTTACCGGATTGAGATGTTATCCTTGTGAGCCTCTTCCTACTGTTGTATTAACGACCACCGGCCCTTGACGCCTGAGGCGCAAGAAAGCAAAGGGTTCCAAAGCTAAGAATGATGTCTCTTTGGTAAACTTAATGGGAAAGAGCTACATTCAAAAGAAATTGTTGAAAGACTTGGAGTCCAAAACTTTCTCAAAAAAGCACAAGGAGGCACTGTGCTTAGTTTGGTTTGTGCACAGTGTTCTCTGGGCAAGGGACGTAAACAACAACATACCGCTTGGATTGGTTAAACTTGTTGAGGACTATGATGCCTTCAACAACTATGCCTGGGGTTTTCAAAGCTTTAGCTTGACTGTTGAATATTTGATGAAGGATTTGAAGCCAACGGGGAAGATACAAAACCTATATGGCTTCCCATGGGCTTTCATGGTAAATTTTCTTTAATGTTTTACTTTTTTTTATTTCAATCACTATTTTGATTTTTGATGACATCTTTTTTTTTCTAGGCTTGGGCATTTGAAGTCATTCCTCACCTCAGGCATCAAGTCAAGAAATACTCCAAAGAAATTACCTATCCAAGAATTCTTAGATGGCTCACTGCCAGGAACAACACAAAATTGAGTGTTGACATTTTCAACCCCCTAAGGAAGTTGTAAGCATTAGAACACAACAGATGACTAGGTGTTGCAACAACTTTTATAATCTGCTGCAACAACACATCCATCTGTTGTAACAAGTTATGCATCTGTTGGACATTGTCCAACAGATAATTAACCTGTTGCAACAAGTTACCCAACAAATGAATCTGTTATAACATGCAACTAGTTTTTTTACAATAGATGAGTGACCTGCTGCAACAAGTTACCCATCTGTTAGAAAATGTCCAACAGATGATAAACCTGCTGTAACAAGTTGACAATATATTGGACAATTTCCAATAAGTACCACAACTGTTGCAACATATAACTTTATTTGCTAATTTGATAATTTCTGAATCTGTTACAGTAAATTTTTACAATAAGTACAATAATCTGTTACACTAAATTACTAATATGTTGTACAATATCCAACAGATGAGCAACCTGATGCAACAAATTATCCATCTGTTGGAAATTTTCCAACGGATGAGATACCTGCTGCAACAAGTTACCCATCTGTTGGACATTACCCAACAGATGATAAACCTGTTGTAACAAGTTGACAATCTGTTGGACAATTTCCAACAAGTACCACATCTGTTGCAACATATCACTTTATTTGCTAATTTGATAACTTCTGAATCTGTTACAATAAATTTTTACAACAAGTACAATAATCTGTTGCAATAAATTATTAATCTGTTGTACAATATCTAACAGATGAGCAACCTGCTGTAAAAAATTACCCATCTATTGGAAATTTTTTAACAGATGAGATACCTGTTGCAACAAGTTACCTATCTGTTGGATATTACCCAACAGATGTGTAATCTTTTGCAACAACATGATAACTTGTTTTAAATAAATTTTGATTTTTATGATTTAGCACTATTATGATATATCTACTTTTGTTGTAGGTTGTGAACCCATGGCTTGTCCCAACAATAAGAGAGTCGGAGATGCCATGTCTTGTCACGCTGTGCCCGTAGAATGCGTATGCGACAGTTGATTGATGGGTTCAAAGGGGAATTGGCTGGAGTAACAACCATCACTAGAGTTGATGATGTTGTAGCTGGTGGTGGTGGTCATGTTGCTATTGGTGCTGGTGGTGATGTTGTTGTTTATGTTGGTGGTGTTGTTCAGCATGTTGATGTTGGTGGTGTTGTTCAGCATGTTGATGTTGGTGGTGGTGGTGTTGGTGATGATGTCCCAGCAAGTATTGCTGGGGAAAAATTAAGAGATGATGATGCTAATATTGATGGATTTACTCCAGTTCCTGGATTGAGTGATTTTTCCGAGTTTGGTGGTAATTTTAGTGGTGGTGGATTGAGTGGTAGAAGATTTGTTGATGTTGGTGCCGGTACTTCTAAGGTGCCCTCATGTTCTTGTGAGTGCACCACTTGCAAGGACAAAATGGATAATTTGATTAGAAAGGTGGAAGAATTGGCGCAGCCCCAAGAAGCCACAAATACTTCTATACAGAGGTTGATATCCAAGAGAGGTATCAAACCATCAAAGAATCTTTCCTCACCTTATACTCCTGTTCATGCTCGGAGAAGGGGCAAAGCAATTGCCAAGGCATTTGCATCAGTTAGATCAAGAAGATCTATTGTTACTCCCAGTAAGTCAATTGAGACTCCTTTTCTTGATGTTAGGCCAAAAGTGCTAAAGAAGGTGAATATTTTCAAGCCTGTACATGCCCAAAGAAAGAAAAAGGTTGAGACTGCAATCAAGTCCAAAAAGAGTGGGAGAACCTTGTACTCAATGCATGAATTTGGAGCAACAAACTTCAAGGCTCTGACAAGCATGGAAGTTTGGTGGGAGGATTGGGTAAGTTTCAACACTTGTATATATCTATCTAATTCAGTATGTTGTTGCAACAAGTAGATAATCTGTTGCAACAAGTTAACTAGTTGTTGCAATAAGTAGATAATCTGTTGTACCAAGTTACTAATTGTTTTACTACTTTTACTTTAGTATGTAGATGAAGTCCTGCTTCTAATGCGTATGAGGCAAATCAATTTCCCTGAGTACTATGATTCCACTGACATAATCGCGGACCTCAACTTTTACAACAACATGTCCAAAACTCTACAAGTACAAGATCTTCTTTGCAGATCGACTGTTGCAACTGAACTGTGGCCGATGAAGCTGAACTTGTAGTTGGCAATTTGATGGGCCAATAACTTATTACCCAAGTTGACAAATTTTGATATTTTTTTTCCATTAAGGGAACAAAGATGGTTGGCGAGTCGATGAACTTCATACGTCTCTCATGAAATTTCTCAGTAAACCTCATGTTTATGGAATCAAATAGAGCAGTAATGGAAAATCTCTTTCAACATTGAACATTGAGTTCACCGACTCAGCAACGTTTGTCGTCATAAAATCATACCTGACAAAATAAACATATTAGTAATGGAACATGTGGCTGAGGCTCAGCTGTGTCAAAAATCACAACAAGTACAATATCTGCCGCAACAAGTTATCTATTAGTTGCAGCTGATACGTTACTTGTTGGAAACAGAAATGTGAAAATACCTAGTTTCGGGGCAGAATGCAATGCTCCATCTGTGGAATCCAGCACGTTCAAGATGTTCGGCGGCCCCAGGAACCAAATCTCTGATTTTATTGAAATGGTCATTGAAGACATCAATATTGTACGCTTTTTCTGCTTTATAAAATTGAGATACGACCGCCCCATTGTGAAAGGTGGTTCTCAGATTTTCCCCTAGGTGCCTCATGCAAAAACCATAATGACATGTAGGGAAGACAATTGAAACCGCCTTTTTGATACTTGAATGTCTATCAGAAATTATGCACAACTCAGGGGTATCCTCTATATAGCTTCTCATTTGTTCAAAAAAATATTTGTACAAAACATCACACTCCTTGTCCACTACACAAAATGCCACTGGAAAAATATGATTCTCCGCATCTTGTGCAACTGCTGACAACAACACTTCTTTGTACTTGCTCCTCAAGAATGTCCCATCTATGATTTTTTTCATTTGCGCAAAACCAAGCATCCAAGCCTTATAGGCTACAAAAAAATACTTGAACTTTCCATTTTAATCAACCTTCAATGTCGTCTTACTTCCTGGATTTACAGAACGAAGCATATAACAGTACGCATCAAACACCGCATACCCGTGCTCATGTGTCTCCTTTATCAAAGCCTTTGCAATCTCCATGTCCTTCCAGAACTTCCAATAACTTACCTTACAACCCAAATCTATACGGATTGATTGACTCATATCTTTTGTAGATGGACCTTTACCGTAAGAAAACTTATCTTTGAAGTATTCACCAATGACTTTCGCAGTAGCGTGTGAATTATGGCTCGTAATGTGCTCAGAACCACATGTGTGATGCTTTATGTAGGTTCTAATACAAAATCTGTCAGAACTTAAAAGCTTCACAGCCCTCAGCCACCACTTGCACTCCGGATGTACACATCTAAAGCAATACACAATATATGAATTAATCATCTTCTTGATTCTAAAATCTTTCTTCAAGCAAGCAATTTTCAACCAAGTGGCTAGTTCTTCCTTGTCCTTGAATGACATTCTTTTATAAAAACTTGTTTCATCATTGTCACGCCCTTTTTCGACCGCGACATTTTTTAATAAACTCCTGCTTAAATAACAAAAGTTAGAAAATAAAATAAAAGCTAAAATGCAAAAGAATGCTAAAATGTGCTAGAATATTAAAGTGCTAAAAAGTGCTAAAAATGCAAAAGAGGTGCTAGAAATGCTAAGGTGCTAAGGTTTAAAAGGTGCTAAATGGTGCTAAAGAATGCTAAAATGAGCTAAAGCTTAAAAAAGGGTTGCTAGAATGCTAAGAAATGCTAAGGGTTCGCGGAGTCGCCACCTAATTAATTGGGTGAATTAGGACACCTAAATGTCAACTAGTTTAAAGTAAAACATTAACTCCATTTTAACGGTCTGCTAAACTTAATGAGATTCTGGGTAAGGGTTCTTTATTAATCTAGAGGGAAGGGGTTAGGCACCCTCTAAGATCTGCTAACTTGCGGTTGTCCTGCCAAACCTAGGGTAATTATTATGTTTAAAAAATGCATGTTTCTTGAAAAATATAAAAAGATGCTTCAACATATTTTATAAAGAAGGCATGTTGGTAAAAATGCTATAAAGTTTTAAAGTGTACCTTTATATTGTTTTAGGGTGCAAAGTCTATTTATGGACTATAGATATGCCTTTATTTGCGAAATCAAAGAAATGGTGCATTAGTTTTAGGTATGCATTTTTAACAATTAGGCAAAAGATTAATTATGAATGATAAGTCTAAGATAAATAATTAGAAGTGCATTTAATTTTAAATTACCTTCCCACCTTTTATGTTCAAAGACTAATTAAATTAGCTTTCCTATTAATTACAAGTTTAAGTAGTAAAATTGCAATAAACAAATAAGGCGTAAAATGCGGCAACCAAATTTAAAGAGTAGGAGGAGTTGAGACGGATGACAACGTCATCTTGTCCTATTTTTTGTTTAAGGATTTACAGGCGGGAATACGAATGCGGATGCATATAGACGCGGGTTGCCATTTGAAGTAGCTCGTGATGAATCTCGTAGTGAGACTTTTTGCTCCGATGCATTTCATGTAAAAAAAAAGAGATAAGGATTAGAATCAACTCAAATAATATTCGATACAAATCATTAAATGTCAAACATGCACCTATGTGCATAATAAATTCCAATCACAGTGACTCTAGCAAAACAACCCAAACCAACTTACCTGACTGTAACAACGGGTTTCGGTAAGTCGTTAGTTAAAGCCAAATTCACACAGAGATAGGAATTACTATACAAACATAGTAAAAATGTGTACAATACACTGGAGAGAACCTGCCATAGGCCTTTGTATATATCATATGTATACTAGATAAATATATATATTTTGATAGCTAATTGACTAAATGCGAGTTGAAAGTAGTGCATGTTAGGGGGGCAAGAAGACTGGGTACTAGCATTTTACATACTCAGTAATTTTAGGAGAAAATGGAGTATACGTTAACATACGTCAAAATATAAAAAAAAAAGAACACAAAATAAGTGATTTAACTGAAAGCGCAAGACAATTCGAATGAATGATTCATATGTGTTCAGACCCCTTCTGGGCAAACAGCAAACATACATAATAGCTCAAGAAGAGGGAGTTACATATTATCAAGGAAGCATTTTACACACAGGCAATCAAATAGTTGGTATAGCTGAACATACACCAGTAATAATTGTATATATGCATGACCATTTAAGTTAAAGTTAGGCAGGTGTAGTCACCTTTATACTATGCACCAGCCCCATATCCCTCATATATAGAGAAATCATATAATTAGCCTAATAGATATAGAGGGCATACAGGGTAATCAAGATGCCGGACTCATTTGAGCGAGATCGATTAGTCAGAGGTGCATTTCTTGCAGATTACTATACGAGCCGAGTTGAAAATGCAACTTGCTATCGGAAAGAGAATAGTCATGTTTATATAGACTCTTCTAAGAACTATAATGAAATGAATACATGCTCTTTATACCATAACGAGCGGTTCTGAGCGGTGTATATCTCGGCTTAGAGACCAATATAGGTAGATAACTAATAAAGGCGAAGAAGCGGCGTCGGTATCTTTGAGGACCATCACGTATGATCAAAGGGTAATGCAAATAATGAGATAGGTGGGCATGTTTCAATCTAATTCCAGTGACACACATGTCTTATTTCTTGACATGGAGTCAGTTGAAAATATGCTAATTAGAACTAAGTATCGATTTAAGCCATGAATAAGAAACACTAGCGATGAAGCGGAGACAAAATGGGCGAAGCTAAGAGGTGGATTCCTCTCTAACCACACGAAGCGGTATAGACACTCTCGCGGGGCAAACACAATAGCAATACTCCCATAATTCCTTATACACAAATGACATTACGAGCAGATCCGTGGGTATTGGCGGCCAAATCTTTATAATATTCGTTTGATCGGGAGGCATTTAAATAGGTTAACATGGTGAGCCTCCCATGCGTAAATCGAGGCGAAGCAGATAAGCTATGATTAAGTGAAGCGATGTCGACATTAAACCGGAATTTCGACCACGCCTGGCGATTAAAAGCATTGGCATTATTGTGAGCATGTTACTCAAAGCAGTTGCGAAGTGTAAATTGCATAATAAAGCGAAAAGGCAGGTTTACCTCCGGACAGCGACGAGCGGCGTATCAAGTCGTCGGTCATTTCGGCGGATTTCGGGTTTCGCGATGCGAATAGAAGGCGAAGTTTATGGTCTTTGGGTTCTTTCTTTGGAACTAAAGGAAAGGGATCAAACTTGCTATATTTCGCGATCTTAAGTGCAGGTGACTACTTCGCTTCTGCGAGTCCCGCCTTGATGTTACTGCTGTTGGCCGAGCACTGCCACGTGCTCTGCCCTGCTCGCTCTTCGAATGAGCTCTACTGTGCTCTCCCCCCCTGTTTCTATGCTATGGATATGCTGCCCTCTCTGGACTATCGATGCTATCCCTATCGCTTCTACTGTCTATTGCATGTCGTTATATAGCCCTCGTTGGGTTCTAATGTTGGTAAGCAATTAGGGTTGAGATTCTTATGCCTGATTCGATGAGATTTGTGATGATTTGTAAGTGATTCGATAAGGCAAACGATTTGAAGGATTTGGGTGATGGATATGGTAAGAAGGGCTGGCTTCGTGCGCGTGGGTAAAGGGAAAGGAAGGTCGCCGGATTTTCCTCCCTGAAAATCCGGCGAGAATATCGGATTTTCGAAGGCGGCGATGGAAACGTTTAGGGTTATCTCTTGTGCTCTGTTAGGGACGATGGGAAGAGTATGAAGAGTGGGCTGAGAGTGGGACAGGATAAAGGGCAGGCCAGCGGGTGTTGGGCTTGTGGGTACTGGGCCGCGGGTTGTTTTAATTGGGCTGGGCGAATGGGCTGGTAAGGTTAATTAGGTATTTAACTAAGTGTTAGTTTTAGGAGTTAATTAATTAGTTTTAGGCTTTTAATTAGTTAGTTAGTGGTAAAAATTAATTGATTAAATTATTTAAAATAAATGCGGACGTGCTATTTAATTAGTGCTTAATATTTTAAAATGCGGCGCTATTATTTAAAATCTTATTATTATGCATTATTGCGAAGTTAGATTAGATTATTTAAATGCTAAATGCAAGTATGATTTTTTAAGAATTGTTTTAAAACTTTTTATAAATGCGACGCTATTAAAATGCATGTATTAGATTAAAATTGATTTTAAATTATAAATGACTATGACATTCTCTTGCGTATTAATAAATGCGGCTATGCTACTTGACACGACGTCATTGTTAAATTATTTATTTATGTACTTATTATTAATTAAGAATAATGACAGGACTTAAATTTAATTAATGCGGGCGCGGGACTCTAAGTGCTTAAAACTCTACGTAAGACACGATGCCATTATTAAAATGTTTATTTATGCCTGTATTTATGTTTTATCGCTGCATTTTATTATAAAAATCCTAAAAAATTATTTTACAAAATTAGTGTAATTTTATAGCTAATGACTGGACGGGAGGGTCAAAATTGGGTGTCAACAATCATCTTGAACATGGCTAGACTGTATTGATTGTGTAGTGCCCAATGTATTGCTCGCAACTTCGGGTATATGAATCGGGTCAGCCCCACTTCCATTATCTGGGATATCCACATCCACCCCATCTAATTCATTATTTAACACATCTTGTTGGTCTTGAGATAAATTGTAGTTCTCTACCGGGCTTTCAACAACGTATACCCTTAAAATGGGCCTAGCTACATCATTCAAATAAGCACGCAAACGAACCTGATCAGTTATCTTAAATGGCAAGACCCTATGATTTTTAAAAAAGTTGTGCATGTAAGTGATAGCAAGATCTTTTGGTTCACAAGTTAATTCGCAATAGGTGATGATTAGGTTCACAAAATCATCGAACATAACATCTCTTTGGACAGTCATCACTATCGTCTCTAACGTGTCACTACCCTTCCATCGCCAACTATATCGATTGTTCTTCTCGATCCATTCACTATGTCAATCAACCCCTATTGTTATTGAGTCCCCCATTAGTGGTGTTCGAGGTACCTGAAGATATTTTGTTTAACAAAAAATTGGTCATGAGAGTACATACCAATCTATAACAAAATAAAACAGCTGCAGCAGTTGTTCCAATAGATTATTGACTTGTTGGAACAAGTGGACTACTTGTTGCAACAAGTAATAAAATTGTTGCAACAAGTCACTAATCTGTTGGAGTCAGCTTCAGCTTTTTTGGAGTAATGTTTCAGACTGTTGAAGATGTTCAACAAATTATCGAGTTGTTGCAACAAGTGTATTACTTGTTGCAACAAGTAGTACACTTGTTACAGCAAGTCAATAATCTGTTGGAAGCAACTTCAATTTTTTGGGTTCTGTTTCAGACAAAAACTGAAGCTGACTCCAACAGATAGTTGAGTTGTTGCAACAAGTGGAACACCTGTTGCAACAACTGTACAACTTGTTGCAGCAAGTCAATAATCTGTTGGAAGCAACTTTAGTTTTTTGGGTTACGTTTCAGACAAAAATGAAGCCGACTCCAACAGATAGTTGAGTTGTTGCAACAACTATACAACTTGTTGCAGCAAGTCAATAATCTGTTGGAAGCGACTTTAGTTTTTTGGATTCTGTTTCAGACAAAAACTAAAGCTGACTCCAACAGATCGTTGAGTTGTTGCAATAAGTGGAATACCTGTTGCAACAACTCACTCAGTTGTTGCAGGTTATTTATTTAACAATTACAACAACTTCATAATCTGTTATAGAAGTTGCAACAACCACATTATATGTTGCAACAACTACAACAACTACTGTAAGTTGTTGAAAAATCAGTAGATTTATACCCAGGTGAAAAATTGAAATAAAACAGCATTGTTGTACTTACCAAATGAGCGGAAAACACTTATGAAGTAATTGTCAGTGCTACACCAACAAAATCTAGTCAAAAAATTACAAAATCGGGTGGTCACATTTTTTTCTTTATTGAGCAACAATGGCGGACGAAGAAGAAGAAGAAAGCAGAACAATGAAATGAGTTATGAAGTAATTCTCAGTGCTACACGAATGAAATTCAGTCAAAAAGTTGCAAAATCATGTGGTCTTGTTTTTTTCTTTCTTGAGCAAAATCCAGTCAAGACGACGAAGAAGAAGAAACGAGCAGCAGAATAAGAAGAAGAAACGAAGCAAAAAATAAGAACAAAAATGGTGAAAACGGCGCAGGCAAACAAAAAATTTGTCGCGTTTTTTTGGCTCTGTAGGGTTTATATGTGTTGGGTCAAAGTGTTAAAAATAAAACTTGGGGGCAAAGTGTAAAAAATAAAGCTTGGGGTCAAAGTGTTAAAAATATAACTTTGGGGTGAGTCAAAACTCTCTAATCACTAATCCAAAGTTTATCACCCCTACTCAATTAAAAAAATTAGAGTTACCCCAACTCAATTTTAAAACTTATTTGTCACCTATAATTAAAAGGCCCGAGTATGTTCTTACTGGTTTGATTTCTCTGAATTTTGAAAGAAAGAACTTCTAAGAATACAATGTACACATTCTGAAATAGATTTTGTAAATTAATAGATATAAATCTTCTGAATTAGTAACAAATATACATTCAGTTATACATGTTATTAGTAATATGTATACATTCAGATAGCCTGGCACAATGTGCCGCATTCTCCTCGCTCTCCCGGTACATATTGTGAAGGATTAGACAAAATTTTGATATACATATTTTGAAAGATTGATGCCAGTAAAATCATCTTCAATAATGTATACAAATAATAAGAATGTATAAAGTGTAGCGCATACATAAAGTACTGGTTTATGTATATCGAAATACATCATATTCATACGAGGTGCATCACAAAATATATACAATATAATAATATCGCATATAAAAAGGTGCTATTGCTTTGTATTCCGCTTGTTATTATTACAATACTATTAATTTTATGTCTGCCTAATATAGCATGATTTTAGGGAGGAAAATATTGTGCTTAGCATGATTTTAGGGGATGGATACAAGATTGACTACACAATGCCATTATTTTTAGGCCCGCTTTTGGTAAACACATTTTAGGTTAAAAGGATGCCAATTTTATGTCGGACTTGTACCTACATGTCAATTCTCCAAACTTCTTTTGCTTATGGGCCAAGCAACAAGTGGCAAGTAGAGTGAAAAGTTCAATACCACCCGATCCTCCGGGGCATAGTCCAGTGGTAAAGTCTGGGCGCTATAAAGCGCTCTGACATGAACAGCGTGGATTCGATTCTCCGCAGGCGCGAAGAAATTCTGCATGTTGGGGAATTTGATTTTGTCTCATTGATCAGTTGTACGCTCCCAGAAACTAGCCACTGGAGCACATCCCGCGATTTACTGGTGATGTTGTTGAAGGACCGGTGCCATCACCTCGAGGACGTCTGCGTAATACCAGTGAAGTAGTCAGACGCAAGCCTGAAAACCTCGACTATAAAAAAAGAAGAAGTTCAATACTACCTACCTCTAAGGTCATTCTTGTAAATCACCCGTCAAAATAAATTAAGTTAATAAATGAGCGACCCGCCCAAAGATTATTGGGCTGAAATAGAATGGATCAAAATGAGCTAATTAATGATGAATCATAGCTCAACCGATCTTATAATGTGTTTGATTACCAAACAAGACCAATAAAAAGGTCTATGTACTATGACTATTGTCACGCCCTATTTCGGCCGCGATATTTATTTTTTAAACTCCTGCTTAAATAAAAGGTTAGAAAATAAAAAATAAATGCTAAAGAATGTTTAAAATGTTAAAAGTGCTTAAAAGTGCTAAAAGTGCAAAAAGAGGTGCTAGAAATGCTAAGGGTTCGCGGAGTCGCCACCTAATTAATTGGGTGAATTAGGACACCAAAATGTCAACTAGGTTAAAGTCAACACTAACTCCATTTTTATGGTCTGCTAAACTTAATGAGATTCTGGGTAAGGGTTCTTTATTAATCTAGAGGGAAGGGGTTAGGCACCCTCTAAGATCCGCTAACTTACGGTTGTCCTGCCAAATCTAGGGTAATTATTATGCTAAATAATGCATGTCTTGAAAAGTTTTTAATAAAAGATATATGCAAGTATAAAACACATTTTTTAAGAATGCAAGATTTGTTTATTGTGTACGAAGTTAGCTTTGATTAAAAGAAAACATATTCATAAAGTAATTAGGGGTGAAATCATTTTTTCTTGTAGTGCTTAGCTAAATATAGGAGTAATAATGCAAAAGTAGAATATACGGGGGTTTTCATACGGAGCCTAACGATCTTGGGACCTAAATATCTTTTGCTATGTCAATGCTAAAGTGTTACTCCTTCTGAATCATGGCCTCCTACAGGTTTATGAAAATGTTATTATTGAGGGGGTTAGCGTGATTTGAGCAATGCGAGACAAAATAATTACCTTAAGGAGAGTGGGGTTTCTAGTATCCAATTACTTGCTAATCTATTGATTCAAGATTTAATTATCCTAAGTATTCTACTAATTAATGTAGCGTTAGATAATCAATTTACAACAAAATAAATAAAGCAGAATAAAGAATAAATAAAGATGACTCGAGGGAATGGCGATGTCATTCCGCATAACAGAAATTTCGACACGGAGAGGTGCGATTGCGGACATGGGCATGTCTTACGTGTGATAAGAGCGTGATGAGTCTCGGATCGAGACTCTTCCTTGGCTCCCATGCATTGCAGTTCCTGTAAAATAAGAAAGAAATCAGGATTAGTGTATGTCTCAACTATTTGACTCATAGAAAAAGATCTACACACACATGACCCATACTTATACACAACCAGTACATAGGGATGCATAAATCAGTGAACAAACTAAAATCAACAGCTGCAATAGCCAGCCAACAGAGCCAGCAGTCCACGAAATATAGTGAGATTGACATTCTTAGATCGCGATATGTATGAGTATTACAATCGATGCATCTGATGGGGGTAGATCGCAATTCCTTTTCAACATGTATTATAGTAGTAACGAGAAGTGCAAGCAATCGGCGATTACGATGGGCGATTAAGCCAAACCAAGCAAATGTTCGTCAAACAGGGAATATAGAATGATCGTGCAAATAGGACCGTGGCTTAAAATATAGGCGAGATGGATAAGAATCGGATATCAAACATACGCATTTCCACTTGTTTGAAAGCATTGGGTAAGCATTTTGAGATGAAATAGAGACATATATGCCACTTTTTACTGGTTTAAACAATCAGCAGATTGATCGGAGAAGCATTCACTTTAGAAAATAATGGGTGATTTAGTAAGCATGCTAGACCATTAACAATCAAATAAGCCATTCCGAATAATATTTAAGAGCTCATTTGCAAGCGTATGGTAAGACCCGAATATGTATTGCAGGGGAGGTCAACTCCCACACAGACCTGATAGGCATATGTTCATAGAAGGGACTTATCTAGGCTAACACAGATTTCCTTAAGGCAGCGGCTATAAGGGTTGAGTCAAGTACATATATTGGCAATATACTCAGGTAATCTCACAGTAGTACATACATAAATCATCTTTGAAACCAACAAGGACAAACACGATATTCTCTCCGATTCCTTATTATAATTTTTTAGCCACCTACCGGCGTATTTATAGTGAATCTTTTCTGATATTCATTCAATTATGAAGGTGTTTGAGCATGCTATGACAGACATTTATTTGGCGCAAACCGTGATCGAGACAAACACCGATTAATCACAACTAATCTCAGTGATTTAAACAAATATTAAGATAGTGAGGCGAGATAACACGATGGCGGACATGAACTTGGCGGTGCTTGCTAAGCAGACTAAGCGTCAAGTATACATACCAGACGGGATTACGAATAAACAACACGCATATACATAATGCAAAAATAAGGAAAGAGTAGTAATGGGCGTAGCGGAGAATGGACCAACGTATGTTTAACACACAAATTACACCGTGCGAGCAACAAACATCATACAAAAACCATAAAAATACAGACTTAAACAGAAAGTTTGGGAAACGTGATGAGTTTTACCTTCTCCGGACAGCGACCCGGGGCAGCTTATCAAGTCGTCGGTCCAATCGACGGGTTTTGGGTTTGCGATGCGAATGAAAGGGCGAGGTTCGTTTGCTGATTTATGGCTGAAATTGAAATAAGGGGGATTCGAATTACCTATTCTTGAGATGCTAGTGGCCTAGTCTGAGTCCACAATTCCGATGCTGTCGATTCTCCCAGTGAGCTATGCCTCACTCTGCTCGGGTTTGTGCTCGACCCATGCTCTGGACTCCCTGTCTCTGCTCTGCTCTGTGTCCGTATCTCCTCTGCCTTCGACTGATGCCTTTGCATGTTCTTATATAGCCTAACTCTAGGTTCTAAGTTTGGTAAGTAAGTAAAGGCTGATTCTTGTGCTTGATTCGACGAGATTTCGTATTGATTGGCTAAGATCGTGAAGGATATTTGGTTATGGTAAGAAATCGTTGGCTTCGTTTGCATGGGTAAGGAAGGCTCCCGGATTCTCTGGCGAGAATCTCGGGGTGTGCTGGCGTTGCGATGGGGAGGGGAAGGCGCGAGGTGCGGCGGTTGGTTTGTTTTTTAGGGTTGCTGGTTTTTTAGAGGGTGAGGCCTTTGAGGGAGACGAGGGAAAGGGGCTGATAAGGGAAAAGAAGTTGGGGCGGGCTGTGTATACAAGGCGTGGGTAATTGTTTTAATTAGGGGGTAGTGGGCTGCGGGTCGCGGGCATTGGGCCAAAGAAGCTGGGCTGGTTTTAATTAGTTTAAGGTAGTTAGTTTAATTAGGTAGTGTTTAATTATTTAATTAGGGGTAAATTGTTTAAATAGGTATTAATAAATTGTGCTTAAATTAATTAGGTGCTTTATTAACTTAATTAGTGCTTAATATTTTAGAATGCGGCGCTATTTATTTAATCTTATTATTGTGCATTATTGCGAAGTTAAATTAAACTTTAATTGAGTTTAGATTAAATTATTTAAATGCTAAATGCAAGTATGATATTTAAGAATTGTTTAAAGCTTTCTATAAATGCGACTCTATTAAATGCATGTATTAGATTAAAATTGATTTTAAATTACAAATGATTATGAAATTCTCTTGCGTATTAATAAATGCGTCTATGCTATTTGACACGACGTCATTGCTAAATTATGTATTTATTAATTATTTAAGAATTACGACAGAGCTTGAAATTAATTAATGCGGGCGCGAGACTCTAAATGCTTAATACTCTACGTAGAAAATGCGAAGTTATTATTAAATAATTTATTTATGCATGTATTAATATTTTATTGTTGCATTTTATTATAAGAAATCATAAAAATTATTTTGCAAAATTAGTGTAATTTTATAGCTAATGACTGGACGGGAGGGTCAAAATTGGGTGTCAACAACTTGTCCCTCTTTGTATGGAGATGATGGAAGAATCTTCGGACAAAGACGTTGACTCATGTGATTTTGTCTCGATCTTGAGTGCAAAAAAAAAATGTTGGGCGGTAGACAAAGTGTATGAAAAATCAAAATTTGTCCAAGTGTCGAGTTATGGCGACCTTTGGGCTACCAATCTAAACACGGCGGGCTACGCGGACTCAAAAGCGTCGATGTCGAGTTATGATGACCTTTGGGTTATGGTGCAAAAAGTAAAATAAAATAAGCGGGCTTGAACGGGGGTGTCTGCTATGGCTTATGGTCTTTGGGTTACATGGTGATGTGGAAGCGAGTGGGCCAAGCCTGGAGGCGCTACGCCGTTCGTTGGGAAGGTTGACCCTCGACAAATTGCCGGTTATTTGTAAGAAAATCACGTTGTGCTCACTGCTGCGTACTAAGACTTGAACAAGCGGTTAGTGCATGCTGTTAAGGCAAAATGATGATGCGTAATTTTAAAAACAATGTAGCGTGAGTAGAAAAGGTTATCACTGCAAAAATGTGATGCTGCTTTGTGTTGATGCGATGTTGCGAATCTTTGTGATTTTCGTCCTTGCACGCAGGCGTGTTGCGATTGTGAGCAGCGGATATGTTGTCACTGCTTTGATCGTCCACAGTAGACTAAAGCTCGAAAGAGTTAGTGCATGCGCTAAGGCGAATAATAAAGCATGAGTAAGAAATGCAATTTCGAGAGTATAAAAATCGTCCCTGCGTGGGTGTGATGTGTTGATGATGGCGTCGTTTTTGGATTTGTTGTCTTGATAAGCGTCATTTGCTTTCGGGCGATATTCTTCTTTGGCGTCGTTGCGTAGACTTCTTTGTCTTGATAACGTCATTACTGGGCGTATTCTTTCTGGCGTCGTTGCGTGGACTTGTTGTCTTGTCGCGTCATTGCACGGGCGTATTCTTCTTTGGCGTCGTTGCGTGGACTTCTTTGTCTTGTCGCGTCGTTATGCGGGCGTATTCTTCTTGGCGTCGTTGCGTGGACATAATGTTGATCGCGTCGTTATGCGGGCGTGTTCTTCTTTGGCGTCGTTTTGGACTTCTTTGTGTTGATAACGTCATTGCACGGGCGTATTCTGCTTCTGCCGTCGTTGCGTGGACTTCTTGATCCGCGTCGTTATGCGGGCGTGTTCTTCTTTGGCGTCGTTGCGTGGACTTCTTTGTCTTGATAACGTCGTTATGCGGGCGTATTCTTTGCTAAGCGTCGTTGCGTGGACTTCTTTGTCTTGATAACGTCATTGCACGGGCGTATTCTTCTTGGCGTCGTTGCGTGGACTTCTTGATCACGTCGTTATGCGGGCGTGTTATTCTTTGGCGTCGTTGCGTGGACTTCTTTGTCTTGTCGCGTCGTTATGCGGGCGTATTCTTTGCTTGGCGTCGTTGCGTGGACTTCTTGATCGTATCGTTATGCGGGCGTGTTCTTTGCCGGCGTCGTTGCGTGGACTTGCGATCACGTCGTCGTGCGGGCGATGTTCTTCTTTGGCGTCGTTGCGTGGACTTCGATCACGTCGTTATGCGGGCGATGTTCTTTCTTTGGCGTCGTTGCGTGGACTTCGATCGCGTCGTTGCACTGGGCGTGTTCTTCTTTGGCGTCGTTGCGTGGACTTGCTGATCACGTCGTTGTCTGGACGTATTGCTGCTGGCGTCGTTGCGTGGACTTGCTGTTCTGATAACGTCGTTGCCTGGACGTGTTGTTGCTGGCGTCATTGCGTAGACTTCTTTGTCTTTGATAACGTCGTTGCACTGGGCGTGTTCTTCTGCTGCTCTCGCGTAGAATAAATGCTCCTGCAAGCTAAGCTTGAGAAAACGTTAGTGTATACCTGTTTAAAAATGATAAGTACATATGAGAAGTGCAATTTTATGGGTAGAGATATCGTCCCTGATATGCGAGATAGTGCGAGGTGTTGTCCTTTGCGGACGTGCTAAACAGCGCAAATGATGAATTGTCATGATGCCTTTGTTGTGTGCGATCGTGGGTTGCCAATTTGACTTTATGCAGAGTTGATCGCTAGGTTTTGTTGCGAAACTACGAACTTTGGTATTGATTGTTGATGCCCTTTCTGCTGCTGCTTTGCTTTGCTGCGGACTTTGGATTGTTGTCATCCTCTGCCTTTCTTTTTTCTTTGTACGCTATCTGAAGAAACCTCTGCGTATTTTACGCTTGGTTATTGCACTTTCGATTACATTAATATGAAAAGACTGCGCTCGAAGAAAAATTTGTGAGTTTTGGGGGGTCGATTCGTATCGACCAGCCTTGTCCGCCCGATATCAGGTATTACGGCTTTGTTTGGACTTACAACCACATGCAGTTTCCTATATGGTCCCAGTTTTGAAAAGGGTGTCTGGCCTAAAATGGGTCTCGATGTAGTTGCTTGTAGGCTATGTGTATTCTCGGAACGAAGGGAAAGTTTCCTAATGGTGTGACCGAAGCCGATTTAGGCCGCCTACGTATCCCCATGAGGGAATCAGGTCATGACGTAGTTCATTACAAGCAAATTTTTGGGTGAAATTAAAATTTCTAAATGTGGGACCAGTAGGTGGCGCTACGTATCACTTGAGGAATCAGTCGGACGTAGTTCATTCAAGCAAAACAAAGAAAACATTATTAAAGCTTAAATATGAGTTTTTAAAAAATATTACGCTAAACTAAATTGCTTTTCTAATCCAAGACTCTGGCGGACCAAGCGAAGCGAAGTCGGCAATACGCCTTCGTACTGCGTCGTGGATGGTTGGGTCTTCGTGTTCTGCTATCGGCATCTCCTGCTTTTGGCCTGCGTGGTGCGTGCTCGGATAAATGGCGTCGATGGCGGAATGGGCATAGGCGAAGTGTATTCCTCATCTAAGGTTATCAGTGCGCGTTAGCGTGGTCATGGTTTGGCAAAGGGTTATCATGCGTTTGGGGCGGGATTTTTAGGTGAATTACCCGCCTGCGATCGGCGCCTCGATTACGTCACGAGGAGTGGCAACGCCGGTGTCATGTCACGGGCTATCGGGTGATCTGCGCGGTAACATTCTCGTCATACCATGCTTGGGATAGGGTCGGGAATCGCCGTGGAATCGGTTGGATTAGGCTGCACTCATGACCTTTCATATATTTGAGGTATGGGTTCGGCTAGTGGGGTGCGAACTTTGGGTGGTTTCCCTTCAAAATTCTTATTTGCTCTGGGTGCATTGGGTGCTTTATTTTGTTGGCGGGCTTGATGGGTGGATCTATGCGGGGCAGGATAAACGGACGCTTGGGAAGCGTTATATATAGGTTGTGTGTGGTAGTTGTGGTAGTATGATGGGTTTTGGTATGTTATGAATGCTTCGGGTTTACGTTCCTGTATGAACATGGAAGGGGAAACTGTCTCTTTCTTCCTTGAAGTACCCCCGATCGTCCCTGACTGAATCGCCTTATTGGTTACTGCCAATCTTTGCGGTCGTAATCTGCGGTTTAATACCTTAACCTGAAGTCGCCCATTCGACAACCTCTGCAAAATTCCGCCCGATGGCGCTTATCATCCGCTCGTAGTAGGTTGCGTCCTTCAAAGATTATGCGAATAGTGTGGTCGTCTCACTCTCTCGCGTGGGTGGTTGTACTTTCTTTGCCTCTGGCGCGCTCATGGCGTACTCGCGAAAGTCTCGTAGACTTCTTTTCCAACCATTAAATAGATTACATCCCTGACGGTTTACGTGTTGAACTGAACGCTCGCGAAATCTTGGGCGATGCATTCCGGTTGTGCCATTTCCGCGGATCTTGGTGGTATACCAATCTAGTGCCTCGCCGTCAAGCTCGAATGAACAACTTCATAATGGCCAGTTGGGTTCTTCCTACCAGATTAGCTTGTGATATGACCTCGGTGTCTGCGGGGTTCCCTTTCCCATCAAATAGTTCAAACTTGGCCTTGTACCCATGGCGGCTCGCGTCGGATGCGTACAAAGATCCTCGTAGTCTGAGTCGCCCGTGACCTTTGTCCGATCGCGTACCGACCTTCTTTCGGACTATGAATTTCTTTGGCCACGTCCTCGTCCATTTGGCTCGAACTTCCTCTCTATCTCCTCGTAATGATCCACTTGGTGAAGCAGGGGGCGGTAAAAAGGCGGGTTTCATTGCGTAAGTTAGTATGCAGGTTGTTTCTTTGAAAGTGGTAATGGGCATGGTGCGTGGGTATTGGTTGGCCTGACGATTAGGGCTGATTGTGGTGAAGTAAGTAGGCGGGGGCTGAGGTGCATGGATAGCAGGAGGATCATTTTGAGGATTGACTGGGCGAGGGACTGTTTGATCGGTGACTGGTAGCCTTTGTGGGGAGTTCTGGGAGATATGTGGTGGTGGAGGTCGATCTGGGATGGTTTGTGAGGCAGTGGCCCTTTGATCTGGCATAGGGGTATTCAAAGCGATGGATAGGTTGGTCGATTAGTAGCCTCTCCATCTCAACTTGCATATCGGCAATTTGTTGTAGCGATTGTGCAATACATTCTTCTGACGGTGACATTCCTCGCTACGAAGGTTACATTTATTTGGCGAGAATAATTCCCAAACCATTTGGCTCGAGCGCCGAGCAGTCATATCATCATTCTTGCCTTGGACACTGGTAAAGTGTGGATGCTCAGGCATTGTTGAGTCAAATCTGAACCGACCTTTGGGAAGATGATAAATCTTTCTAAAAAATGCAACAAGCGGTGTTAGCATAAAGAACATAATTTGCGGTATGTAGCGGATATATTGCACATGACGTTAAATACGTTTCCTAATATGCAGGGGACCTCTTTATGCGGTAAGCCTAAGCGTCACGTATGCGAGTCATGATGGATTTGTCAGAGCCGTCAAGCTGTAATGCTTTTGTTGGAAATGGCGACCAAATAACGGTGCACTTTTTCCAATTTCACATGACATGATTAGGTTTGGATTTGTCTATCAACTGCCTTCCACGTAATATCTTTGGTTGGTCGTTGGTGAGAAACCCGTCGACAAGTTTGGTGTCTTCCTAATTGTGGTGTCGATGCCAAGACAGAGCTACCTAAGGTAAATCATCATGCCACTAAAATAAGGGTGGTATAGCTCATCTTAAGTTTCTAAGATTTGGCTTTTCTAGGCCTTGAGTTCAGGCGGACAACTCGAGTGAAGGCTCTGCGGTGATCAGAACCGATCTAACTCATGTGGCGTGACTCTCCTAAAAATTTGGATATTTTTGAAAGAAATTTCTTGGTCTTGAAGCACACAATAGCGTGAGTGTGTGATAGTGTGAATTTTCCAGAATGGAAGAAATATGAGCGGAATGCCAGTTTAAGGAAAGCAGTAAAGCATGTAGCAATTAAAATAAATAAACAAAAATACAGCACACAAAATTAAATGCAAAAAGTAATGCCAAATAATAACCCTAGGTTTGTTGTGGTTAAGAACATAAAATCCCCAGTGAAGTCGCCATTTCTGTCACGCCCTTTTTCGGCCGCGACATTTATTTTCTAAACTCCTGCTTAAATAGTAGGTTAGAAAATAAAAAATAAATGCTAAAGAATGTTTAAAATGTTAAAAGTGCTTAAAAGTGCTAAAAGTGCAAAAAGAGGTGCTAGAAATGCTAAGGGTTCGCGGAGTCGCCACCTAATTAATTGGGTGAATTAGGACACCTAAATGTCAACTAGGTTAAAGTCAACACTAACTCCATTTTTATGGTCTTCTAAACTTAATGAGATTCTGGGTAAGGGTTCTTTATTAATCTAGAGGGAAGGGGTTAGGCACCCTCTAAGATCCGCTAACTTGCGGTTGTCCTGCCAAATCTAGGGTAATTATTATGCTAAATAATGCATGTCTTGAAAAGTTTTTAATAAAAGATATATGCAAGTATAAAACACATTTTTTAAGAATGCAAGATTTGTTTATTGTGTACGAAGTTAGCTTTGATTAAAAGAAAACATATTCATAAAGTAATTAGGGGTGAAATCATTTTTTCTTGTAGTGCTTAGCTAAATATAGGAGTAATAATGCAAAAGTAGAATATACGGGGGTTTTCATACGGAGCCTAACGATCTTGGGACCTAAATATCTTTTGCTATGTCAATGCTAAAGTGTTACTCCTTCTGAATCATGGCCTCCTACAGGTTTATGAAAATGTTATTATTGAGGGGGTTAGCGTGATTTGAGCAATGCGAGACAAAATAATTACCTTAAGGAGAGTGGGGTTTCTAGTATCCAATTACTTGCTAATCTATTGATTCAAGATTTAATTATCCTAAGTATTCTACTAATTAATGTAGCGTTAGATAATCAATTTACAATAAAATAAATAAAGCAGAATAAAGAATAAATAAAGATGACTCGAGGGAATGGCGATGTCATTCCGCTTATAGCTTGAAATTTCTGACACTGAGTGGGTGCAATTGCGGACATGGGCATGTGCTTCGTGTGATAAGAGGCGTGATGAGTCTCGTATCGAGACTCTTCCTTTGCTCCCATGCATTGCAGTTCATGTAAAATAAGAAAGAAATAAGGATTAGTGTATGTCTCAACTATTTGAATCATAGAAAAAGATCTACACACACATGACCCATACTTATACACAACCGATGCATAGGGATCGTAAATCGTCGGTGAACAAACTAAAACCAACAGTGCGATAGCCACCAACAGAGCAATGATCCACGAAATATAGTGAGATTGACATTCTTAGATCGCGATATGTATGAGTATTACAATCGGATGCATCTGATGAGGGTAGATCGCGATTCCTTTTCAACATGTATTATAGTAGTAACGAAGTGCAAGCAATCGACGGCACACGATGGGCGATTAAGCCAAACCAAGCAAATGTTCGTCCAAAGCAGGAATATTGAATGATCGTGCAAATAGGACCGTGGCTTAAAATATAGGCGAGAGATGGATAAGAATCGGATATCAAACATACGCATTTCCACTTGTTTGAAAGCGATGGGTAAGCATTTTTGAGATGAAATAGAGACATATATGCCCCTTTTTCTGGTTTAAACAATCGGTAGATTGATCGGAGAAGCATTCACTTTAGAAAATAATGGGTGATTTAGTAAGCATGCTAGACCATAACAATCAAATAAGCCATTCCGAATAATATTTAAGCGAGCTCAATTGCAAGCGTATGGTAAGACCCGAATATGTATTGTAGGGAGGTCAACTCCATGACTGATAGGCATATGTTCATAGAAGGGACTTATCTAGGCTAACACAGATTTCCTTAAGGCGTGCTATAAGGGTTGAGTCGAATGCGTATATTGGCAATATACTCGGGTAATCTCACGATGACATACATAAATCATCTTTGAAACCAACGAGGACAAACACAATATTCTCTCGATTCCTTATTACAATTTTTAGCCACCTGCAGATATTTATAGTGAATCTTTTTCTGATATTCATTCAATTATGAAGGTGTTTGAACATGCTATGACAGAGACATTTATTTGCGCAAAGCGTGATCGAGACAAACACGATTAATCACTTAACTAATCTCAACCGATTTAAACAAATATTAAGATAGTGAGGCGAATAACACGATGGCGGACATGAACTTGGTGGTGCTTGCTAAGCAGACTAAGCGTCAAAGTATACATACCGAGCGAGATTACGGACAACAACACGTATATACATAATGCAAAAATAAGGAAAGAGTAGTAATGGGCGTAGCGGCGAGAATGGACCAACATATGTTTAACACACAAATTACACGGCGTGCGGCAACAAACATCATACAAAAACCATAAAAATACTGACTTAAGCGAAAGTTTGGTAAAAGTGATGAGTTTTACCTTCCTGACGACCGAGGCGAACTTATCAAGTCGTCGATCCAATCGACGGGTTTTGGGTTTGCGATGCGAATGAAAGGGCGAGGTTCGTTTGCTGATTTATGGCTGGAATTGAAATAAGGGGGATTCAAATTACCTATTCTTGAGATGCTAGTGGCCTAGGTACTGAGTCCCCTAATTCCCGATGCCTGTCGATTCTCCCCGACTGAGCTATGCCCTCATCTGCTCACAGGTCTGTGCTCGACCCATGCTCTGGACTCCCTGTCTCTGCTCTGCTCTGTGTCCGTATCTCCTCTGCCTTCGACTGATGCCTTTGCATGTTCTTATATAGCCTAACTCTAGGTTCTAAGTTTGGTAAGTAAGTAAAGGCTGATTCTTGTGCTTGATTCGACGAGATTTCGTATTGATTGGCTAAGATCGTGAAGGATATTTGGTTATGGTAAGAAATCGTTGGCTTCGTTTGCATGGGTAAGGAAGGCTCCCGGATTCTCTGGCGAGAATCTCGGGGTGTGCTGGCGTTGCGATGGGGAGGGGAAGGCGCGAGGTGCGGCGGTTGGTTTGTTTTTTAGGGTTGCTGGTTTTTGAGAGGGTGAGGCCTTTGAGTGAGACGAGGGAAATGGGCTGATAAGGGAAAAGAAGTTGGGGCGGGCTGTGTATACAAGGCGTGGGTAATTGTTTTAATTAGGGGTAGTGAAATTTTTGTCGCGGGCATTGGGTGTGAAATTTGCGAATTGGGCGTTGGGCCGAAAAATGTGGTTTAATTAGTTTAAGGTAGTTAGTTTAATTAGGTAGTGTTTAATTATTTAATTAGGGGTAAATTGTTTAAATAGGTATTAATAAATTGTGCTTAAATTAATTAGGTGCTTTATTAACTTAATTAGTGCTTAATATTTTAGAATGCGGCGCTATTTATTTAATCTTATTATTGTGCATTATTGCGAAGTTAAATTAAACTTTAATTGAGTTTAGATTAAATTATTTAAATGCTAAATGCAAGTATGATATTTAAGAATTGTTTAAAGCTTTTTATAAATGCGACTCTATTAAATGCATGTATTAGATTAAAATTGATTTTAAATTACAAATGATTATGAAATTCTCTTGCGTATTAATAAATGCGGCTATGCTATTTGACACGACGTCATTGCTAAATTATGTATTTTATGTATTTATTAATTATTTAAGAATTACGACAGAGCTTGAAATTAATTAATGCGGGCGCGAGACTCTAAATGCTTAATACTCTACGTAGAAAATGCGAAGTTATTATTAAATAATTTATTTATGCATGTATTAATATTTTATTGTTGCATTTTATTATAAGAAATCATAAAAAATATTTTGCAAAATTAGTGTAATTTTATAGCTAATGACTGGACGGGAGGGTCAAAATTGGGTGTCAACAACTATATATAAAATACCAAACAAATTCTAAAACATATTTTGACAATTTCTCATAAATTAATTCGGACTAATACATCAAATAAGCTCAACTTTTAAATGAGCTTAATTGGACAAATTAAAATGCGCTAAATTATTAAATATGTGGGTTAATTTTGAGCGGGTTGAACATATCATCTTTTCTTTGTACTAGTTTTATCACCCCTAATTAAAAAATTAAAAAAACTTGATAATGTAACTACGGCAACACATATATTTTAAACTTAGCTAGGGATGAGAAGATGTATAGAAATGTTGGGTACAAACCTCACACAATGCCAAAAGAGGCACATGTGATGAGAACAACTTTGCCAGCAACATTTTCTCTAAATATGTAATTGATAAAGAGATAGTGGCATTAATATGTCTACCCGGTATAATTTTTCGATGAAGGGTGTTCGGTTGAACACCTTTGCTGGGCTGTAGCTTCGCCACTGTGAGGTTCTATCGAACACAACCTCACTATCTCTCAAGATAGAGATAAGGTGTGTGTACACTAACCTCATGAGACTCACTCATGCGATTACACCAGATATATTATTGTTGTTAAATTTTCAAGGAGAAATTAAGAATGAAAGATAATTACATGATATAACTACATTTATAAGGTGACTGATTATTGTTTAGTGTAAACACTTTTTTATAAAAAAATACTTTATAATTATTTTACTATTTTACTATCCATATTTTCTCTTCTTTTTATCCACAGGGAAATTTCTCCTGGATCGCTGTCACATCAACATAGCCCAAAAAAAGAAAAGAGAAAATTGTGGTGTAAACAGATCACTCACTTCCCCTCCTCCACAAATCCAAATTTGTCAATTATCCATTTTCATATCATCTCTATCTCCCTTATTAACCAAAAACCCCTCACTTCATATTAACCCCTTCAAAATCTCACAAAATCAACAACAACCAAAGAACATGATTATAAATCTCCCTTCCTCCTCTCCTTCTTGTTCTCTCTCACAATTAATTAATTCAAAACCACACATTTCAAGATTCCAACTCAAGACCAAAACACACATCTCAAAATCTCTATCTTCTTCACTTATTCATTCCAAGAATCAATTTTTACATGAAAAGAACACAACCCCACTTGCTAGAAGTAACAACTTCAAGAGTTATGCCATTCCTGGACTTGATTTTAGTGGTTTTGAGAGTACACAATCAGTTCTTGAAGCAGTTGGTGTATTAACAGCTATTATTGTAGTTCATGAAAGTGGTCACTTTCTTGCTGCTTATCTTCAAGGTATTCATGTAAGTAAATTTGCTGTTGGTTTTGGTCCAATATTAGCTAAATTTAATGCTAAAAATGTAGAGTATTCACTTAGAGCATTCCCTCTTGGTGGGTTTGTGGGGTTCCCTGATAATGATCCTGATAGTGATATTCCACCAGATGATAAAAATTTACTTAAAAATAGACCTATATTTGATAGGGTGATTGTTATCTCAGCTGGGGTGATAGCAAATATAATATTTGCTTATGTGATAATATTTACACAAGTGTTGTTAGTTGGTTTGCCTGTTCAAGAATCCTTTCCTGGGGTTCTTGTACCTGATGTTAGGCCTTTTTCAGCTGCATCTAGAGATGGTTTGCTTCCTGGTGATGTTATTTTAGGTGTTAATGGAATTGACTTAGGGAAAAGTGGGCCTGGGCCTAGTTTGGTATCTGAGGTTGTTGATGTCATCAAGAAAAGTCCTAAGAGAAATGTATTGTTGAAAATAGGAAGAGGTGAAGGGAGTGTTGATGTTAGAGTTACCCCCGATGAGAATTCGGATGGGACGGGTAGGATTGGAGTTCAACTGTCGCCGAATTTCAAGATTTCGAAAGTTCAGCCTAAGAATATACTCGAGGCGTTTAGCTTCTCCGGAAGAGAATTTTGGGGTCTTACGTATAATGTTTTAGACAGCTTGAAACAGACGTTTATGAACTTCTCGCAAACGGCTAGTAAGGTATCGGGTCCTGTTGCTATTATAGCTGTTGGTGCGGAAGTTGCAAAGTCGAATGTTGATGGCCTTTATCAATTTGCTGCTGTTCTGAATATCAACCTTGCTGTAATAAATCTCCTTCCTTTGCCGGCTTTAGATGGGGGTACTTTGGCGTTGATACTCGTGGAAGCAGCTAGAGGTGGAAAAAAACTTCCTTTAGAAGTAGAGCAAGGGATTATGTCATCTGGAATCATGTTTGTGATCATTGTTGGACTGGTCCTCCTTGTCCGTGATACTCTCAACCTTGATTTTATCAGGGATTTGTTATAAACAGTTGTTCATAATCTGAAAGATTGATATTAAGAAATTTACAGACAACTTGAACATAGCTCTTCCTTCCAAGACAAACGTTGCAAGGTACTTGGTTTCTCCTTGATTTCAATTTGTTTCAGATACATGGATATTCCCGAACAGTTATGTTGGTATCACTAGCTCAAAGGAGAAACACCTTGCTCGTTTGACTATACAGTGTATATGGAAATTTATACAAGTACAATGTGGTTACTTTAATATTCATACTGTTTCCATGGAAGCTGAGGAAAGGAGGAAGGAACTGGTCTAAAACTTGGCGTACTTGTGATAAAATTTGGTTATAGGTTTCCCTTTTGTCTAAAAACCTATTTTAACACAAAGTTGGCTTCTCTTGTTTCTCTTTCCTTGAATTGCGTAGTGTATCATTGTATTTGTCTCAAGCTCTCAATTATTATAGATGATACAGATTTGGCTTCTTCCTCTTCTCTTCTCTTGGACTGGTTCATTATGTAGGCAGGTCCATTTTGTGAAAAGTGTTGTATTTTCTTGTAGTCTGTGTGTTCTATATTGTACTTTCTACACTCTGATGATACATGATGAGTCTTATTCTCCGGTAATCATCAAGTTAAGAATGTTAGCTGGATACATGGTTGTTACTGCAGTTAAGTCATGTGTATTTTATAATTCGGAAACGAAAAGGAGTTGTATAGAGGGGCTCACAACCAAAAGATGCACGAGCGAAGTTGCCAAACTAAGGATTGGAACTGTTCAGGATAGAGTTACTTTTTATTTACAGGGTTAGTTGGCAAGAGCTATAGCAGATGCAGTTGATTCGGAAACATACGTCAGGACGGTTGGGAGGGGGGGGGGGGTAACATCAAGCCAATGGTCCTGCTCCACTCCGTTATAAGGTTAGTATGCCAAGTAGCTTCAAATTTTGCTGTGCCAATGCACAAATCAAGCACACAATGACTGCATAAAACTTTGATCTCTATTGTTTTATGGTTCTGACAATTTAACGAGATAACTAATGTTATTAGAGTATTCCCTCTACCTCAGCCCATGGCTGAATTTGGAGAAGACTACAAAAGTCAATCCATCTAGGTTTCAGTATGAGTCCAAAGGTTGATTCCGTAACTCTTTAAAGTAATCCATGACTTGTGGTCAAATTACGTGAATCCTCTAGTTTCAAAAAAAAAAAATACGTGAATCCTCTATCTCTATTTCTAGACCAACAATATTATATTTGCATTTTCAAAAATTTCTCTTAAATATGTGTGGCTTCTCCCATTTCGCACGCATATAACATTGTTGGTCCTGAAAGAGTGTTATAGAACTTGCAGTTCAGTCTTAAGGTATATTCCTATTACATAGCAAACACTCGTGCGATATCTTCATTTCAACCATACTATTCTTATACAATCCTAGAAATCTACTCAGCTGAAGTTTACTTGCAGTAGTTCGAACTTCAGGACTTCAATTCTTACAGTTTAAACATTAGACTATGTCATGAAGTTCAGTTTTGTCAATTTAAACTTCAGGCTAGTGTCACTATCGTCACTTTTGATCATTTCCTGAATCTTAATTTAAAGAGTAATCACATTTTAGTATTTTTTTTATTTATCATATTGGAATATTATAGACATGGTTGTATAGTTCATCATTAGTGCATGCAGACACTTCGGGCTAGCTTAGTATATTCATATTTGTAGAATTGTGTAATTCTCCTTGTTGGGAGGATTCTCATTAATGCAATATATATAGATGTTTACAATTACAAACCTAATTGTATGATAATATCTAGTTTACATAATTACATCAAAATAATAATTACAGAATATATGGAGAATATTAATATATTCTGTATCACAACCTCTCAGTTGGAGCGGGAGGAGGCTGGACGCTGGAAATGAATCTGAAGTCAAGGAACAACTGTCGAGGAAGTTCTTTAGTAAATATATGTGTGTACTGATAGGCAGAAGGAACATGTAACACCCGAACATGACTCATGTCAACCTTCTCATGAACAAAATAAATATCCATTTCAATATGTTTGGTTTTCTGATGTTGAATCGGGTTATGAGACAAATACACAGTAGATACGTTGTCACAATAGATAATAGATGCCTTACGTAAGGGACAATGAAGCTCTAGAAGGAGGTTTCTGAGCCAACAAGTTTCGGCAACAACGTTCACAACACCTTTATATTCTGGGAAAGTGTGGCTTGCCGTTTTGCAGATCACGAAATGAGGTTATCACCCAAAAATACACAATAGCTGGAAGTATATCAATGTGTGTCAGGACAGTCTCCTCAATCGGCGTCCGTGTATGATACCAGCCTGGTCGGTGCAGATGTATAAAGATGTAATATAGTCAAGGGTACCCTTAACATATCAAATGATACGTTTAAGATCGGTAAAGTGAGACTCCCTGGGAGCATGCATGAGCAAGCACACATTTTGAATAACATAGGTAATATCGGGCCCAGTGAAGGTAAAATACTAAAGTGCACCAGCGAGACTCCTATAAAGAGAAGGATCACGCACCGGATTCCCATCATTGACACTGAGCTTCGACTTCGAGTCGACTAGAGTAGGCATGGTCTTGCAGTTTGCCATTTTAGTCATGTAAACAATCTCTTTGGCATACTTACGCTGACACAGGATCATTGCATTCACGGATCTAGTCACAGAAACTCCCAAGAAATAACTCAACTTACCCAAGTCCGTCATGACAAATTCTGATTTGAGCAAGGTAATGATCTCGTTTTTTAGCATATCAGAGGAGACAGTCAGGACAATGTCATTCACATAGAGCAAAAGGTTTGTAGTGTCATTACCTCGATGAAAAATAAAAAGTGAATTATCACTTTGCTGCACACGAATCCAATCTGCATGATGTAGGTGACAACTCGCTCATATCAAACCTGAGGGGCTTGTTTCAAGTCATAGAGTGACTTGCGAAGACGACAAACATACTGAAGAGCCGAGGGATGCGTAAAGTCAAGTGGTTGATGCATATGGACGGTTTCTTTCAAATCTTCATGTAAAAATGCATTTTTCACATTAAGTTGATGAATCAACCAGTTCTTCCCCATAGTAATGCTCAAAACGTACGAATAGTAGTAGGTTTAACCACTGAAGGTCTCACCACAATCAACTCCCTCTTATTGTCCCGTGCCATTTGTCATAAGTCTCGCCTTATGGCGTTCAAGCTCATTACTCTATGAATTTATGACGATATTGTCACATACAACCCGAGGTATTCGATCATAGATTCGGTCAGTCACCATTCCCCGTGGGCTATCGTTAGAAAGATAGTGGAAAAGTTTCAGTCAATTAGCTCAATCATAAATTGAAAAAAACCGATGAGTGGGATAGAAAGCAGATTCTCCACCGGACATAGCAAATCAGATCCCGAATCATATTCAACCCCTCTGGTTTTGGGATAAGATCTAAAGTGTGATGTTTAATGAGCGCATCAAATTCATCACGCATGGTCGCATTCCAATTTGGGTCAAGTTTAGCTAATTTTGAGTTTTTAGGTAGAGGTGAAATAGTTTGAGTGAATAGGTTAAAGTGGACTTTCGGTTTGAAAATATGTGCTGGACACAAATTTTAATGCGGTGTGTAGGAATAGGGGTCGGGGGTAGTGGGTGTTGGGGTAGTGACGGGGGCAGTGGGTGTGGGGCAATGGGGCAGTGACAGGGGCAGATGGTGGTCGACGGGTTCAGGGGGTTGTAGGGCAGTGGGTTGGTGACGAGGGTAGTGGGTTGGGGGTGGTCGACGGAAGTAGGGGGTTGGTCGACGGGATAGCTGGCAGATGCGGTGAGCATTGAGCCGGAATACTAGCTCCATGTATTGCGTTTCTAATGAGAGGGGAAGTGTATGGATCGTCAAGGAAGCTAAAATCAGTGATTTGAAATTTTCGGTTGTTTGCAAATGGGAAAACGTTCTCCTTGAATGTGACATGGCGAGATACTAGGATTTTATTTGTGGACAAATTATAGCATAAGTATCCTCTATGATTCGACGAGAAACCTAAGAAAATGCAACGAGTAGTCCTACGTGCTAATTTGTGAGGGGTTGTGGAGTTGAGATTCGAGTAGTATAGACAACCAAAAAATCGAAGGTGATCATAAGAAGAGATCCTATGAAAGAGAATTTTGGTTGGAGTTTTTATTTTGAAGAGTTCGTATTAGTAATATATTAAGAAGGTAAGCTGTCATGTGCAATGCGTAGACCCAAAAGGAAGGGAGGATGGAAGCATGTAAGAGCATAATGTAGATCTTATTGTTGATGTTGCGCAGAATTCTTTTGGCTTTACCATTTTGAGGCGAGGTATGGTGGCAAGAAAATCGAAACACTATGTCGTTTTCCACATAAAATGTATGAAAGGGAAAGTTGTCAAACTCACGGTCGTTATCACATTGAAACGTTTTGATGGTTTTCTCAAATTAGGTTTTCATATGATTGAAATGCAAGAAAAGTTGAGTAAACTTGAGACTTATATTTTAGAGGATAAACCCAAAGAAAATGAGAGAAATCATCCAAAAGTACCAAATAATATTTGTGACCCAGTTTGCTAGTAATATGAGATGTCCGTAAATCCGCATGAATAATATCAACAGGAGAAAAATTTACACTCAATTTAGATTGAAAATAAAGTCTAACATGCTTTTCTATAGGACAAGAGTAACAAGCGTGGGTAAATTTTCCTTTATTACATTGAATGAAATTCTGACTTCTAAGAAAATTAAAAATTGGTGCTCCCGGGTGCCCGAGTATATTGTGCCAAGTTGAAGGAGATATTGCAGCTAGAGAGGTTGGTGGATTGACACTTGCAGCGGAATTGGATGAGAAAAGATATAGATCCCCATCACTATTGCATCTCATAAGAGTTGTCTCCGTACGTAGGTCCTTCACAGAAAAACCAAAAGGGTCAAAGTCAAACTCAATAGATACGGAATTGTCGCTAGCTAATTTTCTACCAGAGATTAAGTTTTTAATGATGTTAGGAGCATATAGGAAAAATTTTAGGGTAAAGAGGTGATTGCGTTTGAGTGGTGCCATAGCCTTGAATTGGAATGCGATTGTCATTGCCGATCAAAATAAATTGAGGACTGTTCAAATTAAATAGTTGAGGGAGATTACCAGAGTCACGGGTGAGGTGAGGTGGAATATGGCACATGTATCCATGTACCATGTGTCGTCGAGTTGTTGGAGATTTATATTTATAGTGTTATAGGCCCATTTCGATGCAGTGAGGGTCGTAAGGCATTTGTTTGCTCTTTATTCTTTATTGGGCCATAGAAGTGGACCTAGTCGGCGGCAAGTGTGGTGTGGGCCAGGAGCAGGCCCCAGTATACTCGGTGTCAGACTCGGGTGTTGGGTCGGGGCGCTTGGGTAAGGGCAAGGGGGAGGACCAAGTTCCGGGATTGGCCACGATATTGGGCTGACCCACGGATATGGGGAGTGGGCGTGTCGTGGCTGTCCACCGAAATTGAACCGTCCCCCTTGGCCCCTTCCTCTGTCGCCGCGTCCGTTATCGCGATCTCGACCTCGGCCACCGCGCTGATTTTGGTGTTCTGCGTGTTGCGGTGATTCGACAGTGCATTAACTACTAATATCTTCTGATTATGTTCGTTTTGTTTGGCACGTCTAGTCTTCTCCAATAGTAATTGTGATAGGGCTTTGTTGAAACTAGGGAGGGGATCATCATATTGGATTGTCGACGTAAGTGTGTCGTACCCACCCTTTAGCAAACCATTAATTAGTTGCAGAACCATATTTGTTTCTGAAATCAGATTGCCAACATTAGATAATTGGTTTGCAACTAACTTCAATTTTTTACAATAGGCGGACATATTAGTAAAATTCTCAAGGCTGGTGTTATTAAATTGCTCCTCCAGACACACGGCATGTGTGTGTTTGTTGTTTTGAAAGAATTTCTCTAGTCTTGTCGATAATTCGTGAGCTGAAGCATATGTCTTCATAATAGTATGAAGTAGATCTTTGGATACAGTGTCATATATCCATTGTTTGACGATTACATCTAGCCACTTCGACGTCGGGTTTACGTCGGGTGGACGAGGCGTGGTGGCATCGATGTGATCAAGGACGTTGTATGCACAAGCATGTAATATTTGTGACCCTTTGCTAGTAATGGAAGATGTCCATAAATCTGTATGAATAATATCAAAAGGAGAAAGAGTTACACTCAATGAAGATTGAAAAGAAAGTCTAACATGCTTTCCTAAAGGACAAGATTAGCAAGCGTGAGTAAATTTCTCTTTATTACATTGAATAAAATTATGACTTCTAATTAATGCAATATATATAAAATTTTGTATAACTAATATCTTCACATATATACGGAATCTTTATATTATTTTATGTGTGACAGAATATAGAATACAAGAATGTGAATTAACAACATCATAATAACGCTATTTCCTTTGGCTCAAGTTCAATTGGTCCTTTCAGTTTTTCTTTCAGATTAGCATCCCCTGTGTATATTTGGGTCTGAATATTTCTGTTCTACGTTGGATACTTATCCATCCTCCACAAACCTTCTTGGCCCCTTATCATAATCGTGTTTTCTTCTCTTATAGTTGATGTGTGTGAGACCTGCTGTGACATAGAGATAGAGGCGTATGTTGTATTGTCTAGCAGTGACAAAGGTAAAAAATTATATAAGGACTATAATGTCAAAATTAAGATTTGAATTTTTTATCAACATTAATTTTTGAACATCCTTTACCACTATATTAAAAAAAATTATATCAAGAAAATTTGACAGTTTATATATAACAAAATTATTTCTTTATACGGCATAAATTTTCGACAAAAGGAATTTAATTAAACCCCTTATGCAAGAGATTTTATAATGGTGGTCGGCGTCCTTTTCTTAGATGACTTCAATTTAGGCCAGCTTGTTCTGGCCCAGGCCCATATAGAAAGACGACTCTTTTTTTTGTCAGGATATACAAATACATCCTGTTTTGACACTGTCGTTTAACCTGTACTTGTTTTCTAAAATATTTTGCATATATACGTCAAACATATGGTGTCTGAAGTTAGACTTGATAAAACTAAACTTCTGACAAAATACATATGAGTAAAGTTCATCTTTTTCTGCCTGGCTAAAAATTGTTGGTCTTCAATCATTTTTGTAAACGTGTATATTATAGAAATAATTGTATTTCTACCCATAATTAGAATATTTTCATATATTTTGTAAATATAATTATGGTAAGACTAGGATTCCTCTTTTGTATAGGCTTAGGATTCCTATTGTATAAGGGATGAATATTGTACTATATATATACTTTGATATTAATGAGAAGACTCCCTAAGGGAGATTAATATCATCTTACATGGTATCACGAGCTTAAAAGAAAAACCCTAGATTTTTTTCTTGAGTTACCGCCCCCGCCCCCCCCTCCCCCCTCTCGGTTGCCGCGGCGCCTCCCTCCTCCCTCCAAATTTCTAGGTTTTTATTCTTCTTTCCTCTCTTCTCTAAATGGATGATCAGGATTCTCCCACTGTTCCTGACGCTTCTACCTCCACAAATCCCACCACCAAGTCGTCACCCTCTTTTCATCCCACCCTAACTGTTTCCAACATCAAGAACCATATCTCCATCCTTCTTGATCAAGAAAACAGTCAGTATTCTCATTGGGTTGAACTGTTCCGCAATAATGCATGTCTCTACAATGTGCTTGATCATATTGATGACACCATTCCGCGTCCTCCGGAGGTTGATGATTCTACTTGGCGTCATCTAGACGCCGGCGTCAAAAAATGGATATATGATATTATTTCTCATGATCTACTTCTTACTATCATAAAATCTGACTCCACCGCCCATGACTTGTGGAACCGTTTGGAGGAAATTTTTCAGGACAATAAGCACACTCGTGCTGTGTATTTAGAGGAGAAATTTAACAATACACGTCTTGAAAACTTTGCCTATGTGATCGAGCATCGCAAGCGCTAAAGCTCCCGACGATCAACTCATTGCCGACTACTCGCATCGACACCAAACCGTGTTACAATTGATTGCTGGCCTCCCTAAAGGCGAATATGATACATTGGCCACCATTATTCAACAGGCAGATCCGTTACCCAACTTTAACAAAGCTTGCTCGCAGTTGTTGCTCGAAGAGACTAGACGTGCTAAGCAGGATGAGCACAATCAGAAGGCGTTAGCTGTCGAAACACGCCCTCAAGATCCAACGTCGCCAGAAAACTCTCAACCGCAGCAGGGACGCGGTGGAAAGGCCGCGCAGGCGAGGTCGTGGTCGTGGAAAGTGGTCGCGACAGAACCAAAGATCAACAACAACAGTGGCTCGCAGACCGCTCAACGTCGCGTGACCCAATAAGACCGTCTGACGCCGTGCGCCGCCGCCATTCGATCAAAGAACCCTTCCACCGCTTCTCTCACCACGGTGTTGGGCCCTCGCCCACTTCTGAAGTCCGGACCGCAAAGAAGCCCACTTCACGCACGGCCGCCCAAGAAATTTCATCCAAAGATGACATCCACTGAGTTACGTCAGGCCTTCAGCAGTCTCAAAATGAAACAGCCTGACAACAACTGGTACATGGACTCCGGAGCCACTTCTCACCTCACCCGGACTGCAGGTAATATTCTCAAACTGTTTGGTTTAAAGCATCCTCAATTTGTGACAGTTGGTAGTGGCCACCGCATTCCAGTAAAGGGTTTTGGTACATCATACACACCACCTTCTAATCCATTCCCCCTTCAAAATACCCTATATGCCCCACATGTAATTAAGAATCTAATAACTATACGCAAATTCACTTGTAACAATTATGTGTCTGTTGATTTTGACCCTTTTGGTTTCACTATGAAGGATCTTCATACGGGCACACCTATTACGAGATACAATAGCACGGGGTATCAATCCATTCACTCCCATCTCCGCTGCCAGATATAGCTCCCCCGTCTCTCTAGCGGCAATTTCTTCCTCAACATGGCATAATAGGTTTGGTCATCCAGGAGCCCCGGTTTTTAATTTTCTTAGAGGCAATAATTTCATTACTTGTAATGGGAAGCTTGCCCAAAATTGTGTTTCTTGTTCTTTAGGCAAACATATTCGTCTTCCGTTTAAATCATCTACTAGTGTTACTTTTGCACCTTTTGATATTATACATGTTGATTTATGGACATCACCTGTTGCTACTTCTCTCGGTCATAAATACTATCTTATCTTACTAGATGATTTTTCTCACTTTGTTTGGTTGTATCCTCTCAAATTTAAATCGGAAGTATTTGTCAAATTTCTTGAGTTTCGAACATTCATTTACACACAATTTGAAAAAGATATAAAATCTTTTCAGTGCGATAATGATCGTGAATTCAACAACTCTATGTTTCACCATTTTTGTACAAATAATGACATGGTTTTTCGCTTCTCCTGGCCCCACACCTCCCCTCAAAACGGTAAAGCTGAAAGAATCATCCGCGTCATTAACAATATGATTCGCACTCTATTGATTCATGTCTCCCTACCTCCGTCCTTCTGGGTCTATGCTGCTAAAATGTCAGAATATGTTCTTAATAATCTCCCAACTAGCACTCTTCACAATATGACCTCTACCGAAATCCTCTATCATAGAGTCCCCTCTTATGATCATCTCCGGATATTTGATTGTCTATGCTATCCTAACCTTGCCTCTATTGTCCCTTACAAACTAGCCCCCCGGTCCACTCCATGTGTCTACCTAGGCTTCCTGCCAAATCATAGGGGCTATCTATGTTATGACTTTTCCACTCGTTAGATCCACATCTCTCGTCACGTCACATTCGATGAGACCACATTCTCGTTTTCGAATCTTAAATAGTTCCAAAAACAGGATTACTCTTTTCTTGACGATCTTGCCATCTCTCCTATCATCCTTAGTCAGCTAGAACATAACACTGCCGCAGAAACAATGGCCTTGGCGGTACAAAACTCCCGCAACAGTGCGGTCTTTGAGTGCCGCGCCAAAACTTCGTAGAGGTCCGCACCCTCCAAATGTCGTGACTTTGATCATGGCGCCACAAAGACTCCGGACGCAGATTTCTTCCAAAGATCACCCTGACCACGGAACCGCGGTGGCTCCTCCAGCGTCAGCCCCTCCTTCTCCATATCCAACAAATACCTCCGCCTTGGAGCCTTTCACTATCCCCACTCACCAAATGGAAACTCGTGCAAATCATGGAATCTTCAAACTCAAAGTTCAATTTAACTTGTCTGCCCAAACCATTTCACCAATTCCCAAAAACCATATATTGGCCAAACAAGACCCTAATTGGAATGCGGCTATGTCTGAAGAATTTAATGCTTTAACTAAACAACACACATGAGAACTAGTACCTAGGCCTGAGGGGGTGAATGTGATTCGTTGTCTGTGGCTCTTTCGTCACAAATTCAGAGACAGTGGAGACTTGAGAGGTATAAAACACGACTAGTGGCTAATGGCACAAATCAGCAGGAGGACATTGATTGTGGTGAGACCTTCAGTCCGGTTGTCAAACCAGCTACCATCCGCACAGTTTTGAGCATTGCCATGGGCAAACACTGGCCGATCCATCAGCTTGATGTGAAAAATGCATTCTTACATGGAGATTTGAGAGAGACAGTCTACATGCATCAGCCGCCAGGGTTCACCCATCCAGTAGTTCCTCACTATGTGTGCCATCTCCGTAAATCACTATATGGCCTGAAACAGGCCCCCCGTGCGTGGTATGATCGCTTTGTCAGGTATATCTTGCAGATTGAGTTTGTATGCAGCAAGAGTGATACATCACTATTCATTTTTCATCGAGGTAGTAGCACTGCTTACTTATTACTTTACATGGATAATATCGTTCTTACTGCCTCCTCCGACAGATTGAAACATGAGATTATTGTCTTGCTTAAGTCATAATTTGCAATGACTTATTTGGGGAAGCTGAGTTACGTTTTGGGGATATCAGTGACCAGGTATACCAATCACATGTTCTTGTGTCAGCGTAAGTATGCAGGGGAGATTGTGTACAGGGCTAAGATGGTGAACTGCAAAGTTTAACCTACTCCAGTTGATTCGAAATCTAAGCTCAATGCTATGGATGGTGCTCCGGTCTCCGATCCTACTCTGTATAGGAGCCTTGCAGGTGCACTTCAGTATCTCACATTCACAAGGCCAGACATTGCTTATGTTGTTCATGTCACGATCCGACCCGACGGGCCGCGATCCGGTGCCCTAATTGGACATTCTTATACTGACCTGTCACATGTAATCAACCAAGACTAAGGAAAACATAGGAATCTGTATCATATACTGTGGACTCATAATGTCACATAACAAAGGGATCATGTCCCCTGAACTGTCATAGCAAATCCTCAAAACAAAATAGGCAAGCCGACAAGGCTGCCACTATATACGGGAACATCCCAAAATAAAGTACAACAGTACAACTGACCAAAACATGTCTACAATCCACACATGTCCAACCCACATGTCTGCTGCACTCAAGAGTTTAACAATGAAGCGGGACGACAGGCCCCGCTGCACTTCTAAATATGTATGAGTCTATAATAGAAGATCTGTACCAAAACGACTAGGCTCCAGAACAATGGAGCTCTCCAACAACTGAGTGAAAATCCTAGACTGGAGGATCATCAAACTGAGTACATGTACATGCGGGCATGAAACGCGATTTCCAGGAAAGAGGTCGATTGAAATAATGTCGAGTATGTAAAACATGAAGTACTGTAAAAAAGATCATAACTGGCCAAAAGATAATATGAGACAAGTATAATAATCAAGATAATCAATGTAACTATGTCTTATGAAATTAGAGTCTTACATGTCCATATAATATATCATATCTGTGGATACCTGTCCACATATACCGTACCCGGTCCATTCTGGGACTTGGTGAATAAAGTCATATCCGTGGATGCCTGTCCACATATATCATATCCGTGGATACCTGTCCACCGCACACATACCATACCCGACCCATCTAGGGACTCGGTGAAATAATCATATCCGTGGATTCCTGTCCACATATATCGTACCTGGCCCATTTTGGGACTCTGTAACATCATCATATATATATATGCATACCGTACCCGACCCAATGTGGGACTTGGTGAAATAACATAATCACATCAAGCACGAATAGAATATCATGAGTAACCTTATACAATTTAAATTATCATTTGACTCTCCATGGAATAAATAGAATGAACTATCACTTGTAAAATCAAGGCAATTATCATATCAAATATCACTAGGAATTAGGATTCAATGGAATCATGTATTTCCGCCGTACACTCATTTTATATAAATCATGCCAATAGAAAAAAGGATAGTTTCACATACCTTATAGTCGAACTAACCATCTCAATATTTAGAATACGTTTCAATTAGCACTTCAACCTATAATAATAATAACATGCCCGTCAATTCTATTATTACTAGTATACTATATATGTATCGAAAATGACTCTCTTGTTATATAAAATTGGGCAGCACTTCCCCTATTTATATATACATCCACAACTCACAAACAAGGTCAACGACATCAATAATAAGACACGTCTCAAGGTCATAAGCAAATCAGTCTCATATAATTCTATATACACCATCGTTATACATTCTTTCTCTTTACCTTCATGTAATACAACAACCACAACAACCAAGGTGATTAATACACTTATTTCTCATGTTAATCCATCCTCTTAATCCATATTAAAACAAACTTTAAAAACAGTCCACACTTCTAGAAATCAACGAGAGTTCAACAACGACAACGAGAGATACAACAATGACAACGAGAGTGCAATGTGAAGCTTTTCTACACCTTTCTATACCTTTATTCCTTTAGGACATACATTAGCAATTACCACAATGTACATGCATATTTGTAACTAAAATTTCCAGCATTCTAACTCAACAAAACAACCCCTAAACTCGACACAACAATGTCCAGTAATTTCAAGATGGTCTCGGCCAACAACCATAATTACATAACCCTTTTCATAATTTCTTAAAATTCAATTCACCTTTCAATACTTTCATATAAACCATTTCAACTTTAAATATTGAGATTTCCTTCAATCTTTAACATGCAATTAGTGACGATAATAACAACGACAACAATTGAATCCAATGTAATAAAAAATAGTTCCAAATCGGCACCAACAATTCCAACAACAACTACATGCATTTTCTTACTTCCATTTTCTCTTAACTCAAGTTCATCTCTTAACTACAACATCATTTAACTTCCAATTACTTTATAAGAAGAATTCTTACCTTAGTTAGCCAAAACAGTCCCTCTAAGTCACGACACCACTGCTCCTATTTTTGCACCATTTTTACTCCATTTCACCACTTCTTCAACTTACAATGACATGCATGCATTCCTCATGCTTAAATCCATCTTACTTACATGTTTTTCTTCCAAAATAGTTCATCTCCAAATCTTGAAGTTGTTGGGCAAATTCAGACACTGATTTTCAAAGAACGCTTAGGAGCTTACCATGGCTTAAAATTGTAGAAGGATTTAATCTTGAAAGGGGGAGTTAGTTGGTCTTGAACTTAGCTATGGAGGTTAATAAAAATCTGTTTTAGAAGAGATTGGATGGAGGGATGAGGAAGAGGGCTGATTTTCGAAAATGGAGGGGAGAGAAATAAGAGGGGAGATATATTGATATAAGGGCTAACAAAAGAAAGTCTTGCATGCTTGGCACAAGTTCCCCCAAATCCACTAAAATAAATCCCACAAATAATAAATCAATCTCCCATACTTAATAATCTTAGACCCCTTCTTATTTTATATCCTGAAATTTTTGATAAGTCCTCATTTTCTACGACAATATTTTTATAACACGACACTAATCCATAACCTCATTGGGAAATTTCAACTATAAGTATTAATTCTCATCGTCACACTTGCAGTATTCAAGGTTATTCCGGAATTACATTCTTTCGTATACTAATTTTCGATACCCGAATCTAAATTTCTTAAAATACGTTCTCAAATTATTGTATCAAAAGTACGAGGTGTAACATCCTTCCCCCCTTAGAAACATTCGTCCTCGAATGTTCATAGTATGTCTCATGCTATAAAAATTTCGGCATAGTCTCTTCTATAACTACACCTACCAACATATACTCAGCAAATCCAAAGATGCCTCACAGGGCCACAATATATCACATGCATTATTCACTAATCAATATAGTAAAGTAAGGAATGAATTACCTGTAGGCATAGGGAACAAGTGAGGATACTTCTTCTTTATTTCATCTTCTGCTTCCCAAGTCATCTCTTCCCTATTATTGTTTCACCATAATACTTTGACAGAAGACACATCATTTGTACGTAACCTTCTAACCTGATGATCAAGTATAGTTATGGGGCTCTCCTCATAAGATAACTCCTATGTCACCTGAACATCATCTACATGAAATACTCTAGAAGGATCACCAATACACTTACGCAACATTGATACATGAAAGACTGGATGTATCACTTCCAAATCCGATGGTAAGTCCAACTCATAGGCAACCTTGCCTACCCTACGATAATCTGATAAAACCCAATGTATCTCGGGCTAAGCTTCCCCTTCTTACCGAATATCATTACACCCTTCATGGGCGACACCTTCAGGAATACTCAATCACAAATCTGAAACTCTAAGTGTCGACGTCGATTATCTGCATAGGACTTCTATCGACTCTGGGCTGCCAACAATCTCTCCTGAATAAGTTTCACTTTATCAACAACTTGCTGAATTATGTCTGGGCCGATTAACTTAGTCTCGCCTACGTCAAACCAACCAATTGGTGACCTGCACTTCCTCCCATATAAGGCCTCATACGGTGTCATCTGGATACTAGAATGATAGCTATTATTATAAGCAAACTCAATAAGTGGTAAATGATCATCCCAGCTACCTCTAAAGTCAATAATGCAGGCTCTCAACATATCCTCGTTGTTCGAATAGACGCTCGACCGCCATCACCGAGGATGAAATGGTGTGCTAAGACTCACTTGTGTTCCCAATCCCTTCTGGAATGATCTTCAAAAGTTAGCTGTAAACTGAGTTGCTCTGTCCGATATGATAGATGTGGGAACCCCATGAAGTCTCACTATCTCCCTGATGTACAATCTCGCATAGTCTTCAGCTGAGTAAGTAGTCCTGACTGAAAGAAAATGGGCTGATTTTGTCAGCCTATCCACAATAACCCATATAGAGTCATACTTCCGCTGAGTGCGAGGTAAGCCTGTAATGAAGTCCATATTAATCACTTCCCATTTCCAAGTGGGATCTCCATATCCTGCAATAATCCACCAGGCTTCTGATACTCGACCTTAACCTGTTGACAAACTGGGCACTGAGCAACAAACTCCGCTATGTTCCTTTTCATGCCATCCCACCAATATAAGCATCTAAGGTCATGATACATCTTCGTTGACCCTGGATGAATAAAATAACGGGCATTGTGTGCCTCTTTCATAACCTGCCGTCGTAGCCTGCAATATCAGGTACACACAATCTGCCGCTATACCGTAGCACCCCATCCAGTTCAACCTCAAATAGGGTATTCTCCTTTCGAAGAGCAGCATCTCTATACTGTGCCAGAATAGAGTCATCATACTGATCTCTCTTTACTTATTCAATGATAGAGAAGTCGGCAACTCCTCGAACAACAACTCCACTATCTCTAGAATCAGCCAAACGGACTCCAAGGCTGGTTAGCTGGTGTATCTCACGAACCATCTCCTTTCTGTCTGGCTGCACATCCATCAATCTACCCATAGATCTACGGCTAAGAGCATCTGCCACAACATTTGCTTTTCTGGGATGGTATAAAATATCAACATCATAATCCTTTAGTAACTCTAGCCACCGTCTCTGTCATAATTCAACTCCTTATGTTTAAAGATATATTGGAGACTCTTGTGATCCGTATAAATGTCAACATGAACACCATATAAATAATGTCTCCATATCTTCAAAGCATGAATCACTGCCGCTAACTATAAATTATGAGTAGGATAATTATTCTCGTGCTTCCTGAGCTGTCGGGAGGCATAAGCTATAACTCTGCCATGCTGCATTAACACACAACCTAATCCAATACCTGAAGCATCACAATAAATAACATAACCATCTGGTCCCTCAGGAAGAGTCAGAACTGGAGTTGTAGTTAACTTGTCTTTCAACAACTGGAAGTTTTGCTCACAAGCATCCGTCCATTGGAACTTAGCTGTCTTCTGAGTTAGACTTATTAAAGGCGCTGAAATCGAGGCAAACTGCTCTACGAACCTCCTGTAATATCCAACTAACTCCAAAAAACTGCGTACCTCAGTAGGGGTCGTAGGTCTGGGCCAAGTTTTCACTGCCTCAATCTTCTGTGTATCTACTCGAATACCATCCGCTCTGATAATATGCCCAAGAATGCTATCGAAGTCAACCAAAATTCACACTTAGAATATTTGGCATACAACTTCTGGTGCTGGAGCACCCTCAGTACCTTCCTCAAATGGTCCGCATGCTCCTCTTCTGAACGCGAATAAACCAGAATATCATCAATGAATACAATAACGAACATATCCAAGAATGACTTGAACACCCGGTTCATCAAATTCATAAATACCTTTGGAGCATCGTCACCAAAAGACGCCACTCAACTCATAATGTCTCAGACGGGTCTGACGTTGTCTTAGGAATATCTGCTTCCTTTACCGGCACCTGATGATAACCTGACCGCAAGTCTATCTTCGAAAAATACTTAGCACCCTGCAACTGGTCAAATAAATCATCAATCTCGGGGAAGGGATACATGTTCTTTATTGTTACCTTATTCAACTACCTATAGTCAATACACATCTGCAGCGATCCATCTTTCTTCCTCACAAACAATACTGGTGCTCCCAAAAATGATGTACTAGGCCTGATGAAGCCTTTTTCCAACAAGTCTCTTGGCTGCTCCTTTAATTCCTCCAGCTCCGCAGGTGCCATTCTATAAGGAGGGATAGATATGGGTCGGGTATCTGGTAGCACATCTATACTGAACTCTATCTCCCGTTCTGGAGGAAGACCTGGAAGATCATCTGGGAATACATCTGGGAAATCATTAACTACCGGGACTGACTGAAGAGCCGGTACCCCCCTTCCATATCATGCACTCGAACCAAGTGGTAAATATACCCTTTTCTAACCATCTTCCTTGCCTTGAGGTATGAAATAAATTTACCCCTCGGCGATGTTGTATTCCCTTTCCACTCTATATTTGGTTCGCCTGCAAACTGAAATGGAACCATCTTTTCTCTACAATCGACGTTAGCATAACAAGAAGCCAACCAATTCATACACTTAATAACATCAAATTCAGTCATGTCTAACTCTACCAAATCTGCTATGGTACGACGACTATATATAACTGATCGCGATTTATCCACACGCTTAACGCAAGTGTACGTATCGTTACAAGTAATATAGTCTAGGTAAGACCGAATATCGTCCACAGAGACTGGTTTTCAAGTACCGATTATCTATGCTTTAGTTTCTATTTGGTGAACGTTAATTTGTTGGATTTTTAGACTAATAATTAAAACTAATGCAGGAAATAAACTAAGGATGAAAATACTTTGATTTAAATCAGTTATGATGGAGAATTAGGGCTTTCAAGATCATCAACTATCCACTATATTCAATCCCTAATGCAACTAGAATGACTTCTTCTTCTTCTATGTTAAGATAACAGGTTAACTAGACCGTTTAATATTCTGGTTAGGATATATAAATACTCAACCCCAGTGCAGAACCCTTCTATATTTCTATGATAGGATGTACTACATAGGAGGATTAAGAACAGTTGTCACGCCCTTTTTCGACCGCGACTTTATTCTAGCGAATCTCCTGCTTAATAAGATGTTAGAAAATAAATAATAAATGCTAAAGTGCAAAAAGTGTTAAATGTTTTAACAAGGTGCAAAATGCTAAAGGGTGCTTAAAAGTGCAAAAAATGCTAAGGTGCTAATATGCTAAGGGTGCTAAAGGTGCAAAAGGATTGCTAGGGTTCGCGGAGTCGCCACCTAATTAGTTTGGGTGAATTAGGACACCTAAATGTCAACTTAGGTTAAAGTCAACACTAACTCCATTCTTTATGGTCTGCTAAACTTAGTGAGATTCTGGGTAAGGGTTCTTTATTAATCTAGAGGGAAGGGGTTAGGCACCCTCTAAGATCCGCTAACTTGCGGTTGTCCTGCCAAACCTAGGGTTAATTATTGTGCTAAAATGAAATACATATTTTAAAAAAAAGTATTTAAGTAAAAGCATTGCAAGCTAAAAATATGTTTTTGACAAAAGTGTAATACTTATTTAGTTTTTGGAAAAAGGCTTGCATTTATACGGTGCTTAAATAACATGCTGTATATGACATGCAAAGATCTATTATGACTAAAGTATACAGAGCTGTATATGAGATGCCATAAACATTGGCTAAAACAATTAGTTTTGTATATGCATGCTATAAGGGTTTCATTTAAAAAGAAATGGATTTTTCATGTTAGAATTTTGGCAAGAATGAATGATGTTTGGCTACTTTAAAATTATGATATTATTGTTAAGCGATTTAACCATGACTTAAGTAAGCTAGAGTAATTAGCTTGAGGGGAGCGAATTCTATGGTTTAAAGGGAAGCATTCTATTGGTAGCATAATGTTAGTGAATTAATTTACAGCACACAAAGAGGGGCAAGATAGGAATTAAAATGAAAGACTCTAAGGAGGGGCGGCGGCCTTCGCCGGGTAGCTGGAAATTCCAAACACATATGCGGATGCGGAGGACACATAGATGCAAGTCTGCACTCTTTGTAAGGACAGGTTGAGTCTCATATTAAGACTCGCCATTTGCTCCCATGTATTGTCGTTCATGCAAAGAAAGGAAAAGATAAAGATTAGCATCCATCCAAATAATATCAGACATAGATAATTAAGCGCTAAATATCACAGATGTCCAAACTTCACCTACTAATAAGTAATCATTCAGCATAAGGATCGATATATAAAACATGTATGCCATACGAAACAGCAGCGAGCAACAAACAACCGACAAGGAGGACTGAGTAAAATGGACTGGACCTAACGCATTCATGGGTCAAACAGATAGTGCAGAGGCAGAAATGGATATTTGCGGGCCTCAGTTTCAGCTATTAAGACAAGATTTTTCCCTTTAAAACTCAAACAATTTTCACAGGCATGCTGCAGTCAAGGAGGACAATCAGTCAATATATCTCAACATTAGAGGCAGTGATAGATTGTTCCCTGATAGAAGAATGAATAGCCTTTGGCATAAACTGGCAACCAACTAATTTAGAGGGCAGGGCTTCATCCATATTGTGTAGATAAGGCATTGTATCATTTTAACTTAGGCAACTTGATCCGCTTCGATTCAAACTATCCAATTGGACTGATTCCTTGCAATAGGCTTAACATGATACCTAAGTGACTTAAACTGGTCAGTTCATGCCAAACAGGCCGGCCTTCTAACAGATCAGATGCATATTAAACAAGTTTCATAAATACAGGGACTATTGGGAGGATGTTCGACAGGGCAAAACACGCAAGATTCAGAAAATTCCCTCAAATAGGCAATTGAAACCTCATGCCATATACAGAGACACATTAACATATTAGCTTAAGATGAGATGTCAAGAAGCAGTTATCCGGGAGGACACACACTAGTTTGCAGATCAACAAAAGAAGAAGACTTTGTATTCATGTATTAAGTATGTTGGATCATTTCCTGGCTAGTAATGATTTAATCTAACATGCTTTAACACAAAAACACTTGTGCAATCCAATATGGTTAAAATAGACGACAACTAGCATACTATTCAACTCAGGAAGCCATTTAGATAGATAAACTGATCCTCAAACTAATAAGATAAGGACTGACACAGTGTGTTGGGGCATGACCAGTTGATCAAACATGCATCAAACGAATTGGTTATCATCAGTCCCTTTGCAAACACATATTTAAGCAGCATGAAAAGCTTGTATATTAAATATCAATCCTAATCGATAACTTAGAAAAATCAGAGTCTTGCTGAGACAAATTAAACTATGTCGAACACTTATATAACAATATTAACAAATTTGTCAAGAAGTATATAACAGAAACACATGAATTCACATAAGGAACCGAAATTCGACAGGAAAGCGGGTTTACCTTCTCCGGGCAGCGAACCGGGGCAGCGTACTAAGTCGTCGGTCCACTCGACGGGTTTTGCGATGCGAATAAAAGGGCAAGGTTTGTTTGCTGATTTTTTGGCTGGAATTGAAATAAGGGGACTCGAACTACCTATTCTTGCGATGCTAATGGTCTAGGTGCTGAGCCCCTAACTCCCGATGCCCTGCTGCTTTCGATTCTTGCTATTGGACTCCTCTGAGCCCTGCCCTACTGTGCTCTTCGATGTTCTCCTGACTGAGCTCTTAGACTGCTATATTCTTTATGCCTTTGCTGGGTATTCGACAGTGAGGAAGGTGCTGGGTTTCCTTCCCAGGTGGGTTCTTAGCTTCTTTGCTAAGGGAGGGTGTCAAATCGATGATGTGGGTCTCCTCAACCACATGTATGCGTGCTCAATCGATGCTCGTGTCTTCTCACCGAGCTCTCCTTCAATGCCTGTGCGTATGCGTTATATAGCCTAACTCTAGGTTCTAAGTTTGGTAAGCAATCGGTCTTATCTTTGGTGCCGTTTGAGTCGATTTTGTATGATTTTGCGCGATGTAACAGGTAAGGTAAGGAAATTGCTGAGGGATTTGAAGGATATTTTGCTGGTTTTGAAGTGATTCGATAATGTAAACGATTTGAAGGATTTGGGTGATGGATATGGTAAGGAAAAGCTGGCTGGGGTGCGTGGATAAAGGAAAGCCCCGGATTCTCCGGCGAGAAATTCGGGTATGGCGGCGACTGAAGCTTCTGCTAGGGTTGCGTTTTAGGTTTTCTTAAGGGCTGTCGATGATGGGAGAAGAGGGAGGAAAGGGCTGAGGGAAATAGGTTGGGCGTGGGCTTCCGGATCGGGCAAGGGGAAATAAGGGGTGTGTGCGCTGATTGGGCGTGGGCCGGAGTAAAGGAAAACTGGGCCTGGGGCGATATAAGGGTTAGTTGGGCTGCGTTTTAAAGTGTGGTATTTTAATTAGGTATTAATTTTAAGTGGGTCATTAGTTATTTAATTAGTGTTAGTTTTAGGTGCTATTTAATTAATTAGTAGTAAATTAAATCAATAAATTGTGCTTAGATTATTTAGGTGCTTTGTTAAAATTATTACAAGAATAAAATGGGCGTGCTATTTAATTAGTGCTTGAGTTTAAATTATTATAAAGAAATAAAGACGGACGTGCTATTTAATTAATGCTTAATACTTTAGAATGCGGCGCTATTATTTAAAATCTTATTATTGTGCATTATTGCGAAGTTAAATTAAAATTGAATTGAGTTTAGATTAAATTATTTAAATGCTAAATGCAAGTATGATATTTAAGAATTGTTTAAAGTTTTTACTCAAAATGCGGTGATATTATTTAAAATCTTATTTATTGTGCATTATTATTTAATTAAAATAAGTTATGAAATTGCTTTGCGTATTAATAAATGCGACTATGCTACTTGACACGACGTCTTTGCTAAATTATTTATTTTATGTATTTGTTTATTTTATTATCATTTAAGAATTATGACAGGACTTAAAATTAATTAATGCGGGCGCGAGACTCTAAGTGCTTAATACTCTACGTAAAATGCGGTGTTATTATTAAATTGATTATCTATGTCTGTATTTAATGTTTTATCGCTGTATTTTATTATAAAAAATCATAAAAATTATTTTTACAAAATTAGTCTAATTTTATAGCTAATGACTAGACGGGAGGGTCAAAATTGGGTGTCAACAACAGTAACCTATTATGCTACACAAGTATCGGGGTACTTTCGTCCACGATTTTAACCCGTGTTTATTCAACTATAGCATATTCAAATCTCCCCTTTCGGATTTCGATTCGAAATCATATAAGTGATGATAACTAGTGATCAGTTAATTACCAAGCAATCAAAACAACTATTGAATAAATCTTAACTATATGAAGAAGAAACCAAATTAATGCATTAAGTCATGAATAAGAGTTTCAAGCGATTCAATAGGAAAATCCCTAACAAAGTAACTAGCTCCTAGCCATAGTCACGCTAAGAACTAATACAATCTCCAACATGAACTGAAATAAAACAAAGAAAAAGAGAAAGAAAATACTTAGAACTAGCCTCTAAGTCTTCTAGCCTCCAAGAGTTGTGTTGTGGAGTATTTACAAGATGGAAGATGGTAGAATGGTGGTATGAAGAATTCATAGAATCAACAGGGTTTAGGGATTATATAGGTAGGAAAAGTTGTCCTCTTGGGCCCTGAAAAACGTTTCAAATTCGGCCCAGAAACTCCAAAATCCCGCGTCGACGTCGCGGCCCCGCAGGCTGGCGCCACGGTGCCGAAACTCTTGCGACGAATCCAACTTTCAGCATTTTAAGCGTCGTGGCGCTGCTGGAAGGCGCCGCGGCGCCTGAGGCGTTAATCTGCCAGTTTTTCGGTTCGGTGTCCTGTTTACGTCTGGACTTCGTCTGATTTTTTCTATACTTCCCGGGACTTCTTAGACTTCATTTCTTGGCCCTTTTAGTGCGCAATTCCACCTCAAATAGGCTCATTTCCTTTTCTTTTCGTCATTTCTCCATTTTTTGACCGCTGTGACTCAAAAGGAAGAAAAACTACCCTGACACGATACATATTTACATAAAAATGGGCAAAATTCTAACTAAAAATGACTCTAAAAGTGTATATAAAATATACCGATCAAATACCCCCAAACTTAACCTTTGCTCACCCTCGAGTAAAGATCCAAAAATAGAAACAAAGACACGAAAGGAAAAAAAAAGACTCAAAGACATGATCAGCCTGCTGCACAATCGTCACTAGAAAAGCATGAAGGTTAGTAGGATAATATGCAGGAACATGTATAACATGGATTTTTAGCATTCTAAACTCTCAAGTCAGATATTTCGCAAATTCATTACAATCATGCTTGATGGAAGTGAGAGTACCTAACATATGCATGTCAATTTCAAAATTCTATGGCATGTTCACTTGCTATTCTCCACTAATCATAGATACACATACTAGAGATCTTCAGGACTTTTCAGGGTTGTAATGTGGGCTTAGGCAGGGGTAGGTAAAAATAGGCATTTAGGCTCAAATTACGTACCATAAGCTCTTTTTCTTTTAACTCATTTTCCTTCTTTTTGTTTTCCTTTTTAATCTCATCCCTATCTTTTCCCTCTTTTGTTTTGAGAGAGTGAGGTGCATTATGAATAATAGACACCCCCAAACTTAGGCTTTTGTCTATTTTTCATTGGGGTGCGTCAATTTTTCACTCTCTTTTTGTTTTTTTCTTCAACACTTTCATTCCAAGAGTCTTTAATTTTTTTTCTTATGGCACAAACAAGGAATTATAGGGTCCAAGAAAGATCTTATTTTAGGCTCAAAGGGGCTAACTAGTGATAAATTTTATTGTCAGGGATAGACAATCCCAAAATAAAGTACAACATGGAATTTTATGGCACAAACATGGAATTATAGGGTGTCCCAAAATAAAGTACAACAGTACAACTGACCAAAACATGTCTACAATCCACACATGTCCAACCCACACATGTCTACAGACCTCTAAGAGTTTAACAGTAAAATAGGACGGGACAGGACCCCGCCGTACCCCTAAATATGCATGAGTCTATAATAGAAGATTTTTACCAAAATGACTAGGCTCCGGAACAATGGAGCTCTCCAACAGCTGAGTGGAAATCCTAGACTGAAAGATCTTCAAACTGAGTACTTGTACCTGCGGGCATGAAACGCAGCCCCCCGAGGAAAGGGAGTTAGTACGAAATATTGTACTGAGTATGTAAAACATAAAGTACTGTAAAGAAGATCATAACTGGCCAGAAGATAACATGAGACAAGTATAATAATCAAGATATCAATATAACTGTGTCTTATGAAATGAGAGTCTTATATGTCCATATAATATATCATATCCGTGGATACCTGTCCACATATATCGTACCCGACCCATTCTGGGACTCGGTGAATAAAGTCATATCCGCGGATACCTGTCCATTGCGCACATACCGTACCCGGTGTCACACCCCATTTTAACCGGAGTCGAAATGGTGTAGGACATATGGTTGATTCCTATAATGTATTTAAGGAGTCGCCACCTAATTAATCTAGTGAATTAGGACACTTCTAAATATAGCATAAAATGCTACAAATGATCTCCATTTTTAAAGGTCTGCGAAAATTATGAAATTCCGGGTATGAGTTTTTTATTATCCTAAAGGGAAGGGGTTAGACATCCTATAAGATCCGCTAACTTACGGTTGTCTGTTCAAACTTAGGTTGGTATTATTGTGCTAAATGTATTATGCAATTCTAAAGGGTGTTCTAACTAAGAAACTATTTAGAACTAGACATGCAAACATTTAAAATAGATATATGTTTAACAAGATTGTAATGAAAGAAAATAATCATATAAAGAGGGAGTGAAGAGAACTTAGCGGTATTTCGCTTTAATTTTATTTTTCTGCGCAGGCTTTAACTTTGGGATGTGCCTCTGGGTACCTGCAAAAGACACTTAGTAAAAGAATTACTAAATAATAAAATAAATTATCAAATAAACACAACGTATGTATATATATATATATGTAAAAGATATATTTTTATATAGTGTGGGCTCAGCTAGTGTTATGCCAAGGATACTAAGACATGAGAAGCAAATATCGCTTCGGCTGCGGTCGACTCACCTCCCGATGAACGATACTATGCATTCTCGTCTAATCTTTTCAATTTCCTCATCACCCACATATTCCGTCTCGCTTACCATGGAGACCTCCAGATCGACGGATAAATCCTTCTTTGGCCAACAAATGTAGTATCTTGTTCAAATCAGTAACCAACAGTGTAGTATTTATCTAAATCAGTTTAATAAAAATATGATGGGAAAAATTGTCCAAAACAGTCTCGAAATCAGACCACAAAGCGATCAAAGCAACCCAGATTTTTAAGCCAAAACACAGTCCGAAACAGTCCAAAAATCAGACCAAAATGGGTTTGAAAAAAATCAGTCCAAAATAGCCCAGAAATTAGACCACAAAGTGTCGCAAAGCAGCCCAAATTTTTAAGCCAAAACACAGTCTGAAAATCAGACCAAAACAGGTCTGAAAATCAGTCCAAAACAACCCAGTTCTTAAGCCAAAATAGTCGCAAAACAGCCCAACAAAATCTGGAGCTACGGGGATCCAAATTCAGCCATGTCAGTTCCCAATCGAATACTAAGATGAGAGGAACATGCTGTCCAAAAATCAACCCAATCAGACAAGGAACAAGCAAGAATCGACCAAAGAAGTTGGCTGCTCTCTATGAATTTTCTCAATTTCTTTGTTTGGTTCACCTACGAAAATCCGAAGCTACATGTATCCAAACCCACTTATGTCAGTTCCCAATGAAAGGATAAGATGAGGGGAACACGGTGTCCAAATATTAGCCCATCGGACAAGAAACAAAGTGAGAATCGACTAAAGAAGTTGGCTACGCTCTATGAAGTTTCTGCATTCTTTCTCTATATTTTGTTGGAGATGCGGGAGTTTTGGGGGGCTGATTTTAAGAGATAAAGGTGGTGAAAATGGTGGATTTTGGGGGTATTGATGGAGATGAACGTGTGAGATTTATTGGTCTTCTTGAGGAAGATGAAGTGTAAATAAAAAAGAATGCAAGTGAGAATATCTAGAGGTGGCAGACTGAAGGGTTGTGGTCAGAGAAAAAATGGGATTTGAAAAATAGAGGAGTAGTAAATAGGGGTGTGCAGCTGAAGTTTTCTTTTAGAATGGGGGAAATAGTTTCATTTATAGTGGTATTTATGTTTAGGGTTTAGGTTTAGGGTTTAGGTTTGGTTTGGGGGGGGGGGGAATGAAAAGTGGGTTTGATTTTGAAATTTGAAATGGGTTAGTAAAAAATATAATTGAGCTTGGAGAAGAGGAGTTTAATTTCGGAAGTGTTTTTGGAGTTGAAAATTAAAATAAAATTGGGTTTAAATTGAAATAAAACTGAAAATAAAAACAAAGATTGGGCGCTCTTTTATTGCAAAATTTAAAAAATCTGAATCAAAATTGAGTGTCAACACCCGGCCCATCGTGGGACTCGGTGAAATAACCATATCCGTGGATGCCTGTCCACATATATCGTACCCGACCCATTCTGGGACTCGGTAACATCATATATATATATATATATATATATATATATATATATATATATATATATATATACATACCGTATCCGGCCCAATGTGGGACTCGGTGAAATAACATAATCACATCAAGCACGAATAGAATATCATGAGTAACCTTATACAATTTAAATCATCATTTGACTATCCATGGAATAAATAGAATGAACTATCACTTGTAAAATCAAGACAATTATCATATCAAATATCACTATGAATTAGGATTCAATGGAATCATGTACGTCCGTCGTACACTCATTTTATATAAATCATGCCAAAAGAAGAAATGATAGTTTCACATACCTTATAGTCGAACTAACCAACTCAATATTTAGAGTACGTCTCAATTAGCACTTCAACATATAATAATAACATGTCCGTCAATTTTATGATTACTAGTATACTATATATGTATCGAATGACGACTCTCTTGTTATATAAAATTGGAAAGAACTTCCCCTATTTATATATACATCCACAACTCACAAACAAGGTCAACAACATCAATAATAAGACACGTCTCAAAGTCATAACCAAATCAGTTCCATATACTTCTATATACGCCATCGTTATACATTCTTTCTTTTTACCTTCAAGTAATACAATAACCACAACAACCACAACAACCACAACAACCAAAGTGATTAATACACCTATTTCTCATGTTAATCCAGCCCCTTAATCCATATTAAAACAACCTTTAAAATAGTCCACACTTCTAGCAATCAACGAGAGTTCAACAACGACAACGAGAGATACAACAATGACAACGAGAGTGCAATGTGAAGCTTTTCTACACCTTTCTATACATTTATTCCTTTAGGACATATATTAGAAATTACCACAATGTACATGCATATTTGTAACTAAAATTTCCAGCATTCTAACTCAACAAAACAACCCCTAAACTCGACAAAACAATGTCCAATAATTTCTGGAAGGTCTCGGCCAACAACCATAATTTCATAACCCTTTTCATAATTCCTTAAAATCCAATTCACCTTTCAATACTTTCATATAAACCATTTCAACTTTAAATATCAAGATTTCCTTCAATCTTTAACATGCAATTAGTGACGATAATAACAACGACCACAATTGAATCAAATGTAATAAAAAATAGTCTCAAATCGGCACCAACAATTCCAACAACAACTACATGCATTTTCTTACTTCCATTTCCTCTTAACTCAAGTTCATCTCTTAACTACAACATCATTTAACTTCCAATTACTTTATAAGAAGAATAATTCTTACCTTAGTTAGCCAAAACAGTCCCTCTAAGTCACGGCACCACTGCTCCTATTTTTGCACCATATTTACTCCATTTCACCACTTATTCAGCTTGCAATGACATGCATGCATTTATCATGCTTAAATCCATCTTACTTACATGTTTTTCTTCCAAAATAGTTCATCTCCAAAGCTTGAAGTTGTTGGGGCAGATCTAGGTCCAGATTACCGATTTTCAGCATTGTTTTAGGAGCTTACCATGGTGTAGAAATTGTAGAAGGATTTAATCTTGAAAGGGGGAGTTAGTTGGTCTTGAACTTAGCTATGGAGGTCAATAAAAATCTGTTTTAGAAGAGAGAGGATGGAGGATGGAGGGATGAGGGAGAAGGATGATTTTCAAAAATGGAGGGGAGAGAAATGAGAGGGGAGATATATTGATATAAGGGCTAACAAAAGAAAGTCTTGCATGCTTGGCACAAGTTCCCCAAATCCACTTATTATCATCTCTACTAAAATAAATCCCACAGATAATAAATCAATCTCCCATACTTAATAATCTTAGACCCCTCCTTATTTTATATCCTGAAATTTTCGATAAGTCCTCCTTTTCGACGATGATATTTTTATAACACGACACTAATCCATAACCTCATAGGGAAATTTCAACTACTAGTATTAATTCCCATCGTCACACTTGTAGTATTCAAGATTATTCCGGGATTACATTCTTTCGTATACTAATTTCCGATACCCAAATCTTAAATTCTTAATTACGTTCTCAAATTATTGTCTCAAAAGTACGAGGTGTAACAGTTCAGCAGGTATGCCTATTCATGCATGACCCCATTGAGTCTCATTTCACTGCTCTTAAGCGTATCATTCGATACATTAAGGGTACACTTGATTATGGTTTGCACCTATACCCCTCTGCACCAAACATGTTGCTCTCTTATACGGATGCAGATTGGGCAGGGTGTCCGGACACGCGATGCTCCACTTCCAGTTTTTGTGTATTTGAGGGGATAATCTGATTTCTTAGTCCGGCTTACGGACTACCTATCTCGATCGATCAGAAATTTGAGTATAGAGGCGTTGCAAATGTGGTAGCTGAGATTTTTTGGCTCAGAAATTTACTGTTAGAACTTCAGTATCCTTTGCGTCAGGCATTTATTGTGTATTGTGATAACATCTCTGTCATCTATCTTTCTCATAATCCGGTTCAACATCAGCGAACCAAGCATATTGAGATAGACCTACACTTCGTTCGTGAGAAAGTTGCGCTAGGCCATGTCAGAGTGTTACATGTTCGATCATCCTATCAGTATGCAGACATATTTACCAAATGACTTTCCAGACAGTTATTTCTTGACTTCAGATCATGTCTCAGCGTCCGGTCTCTTCCCGCTACGACTGAGGGAGTGTGTAAACGTGTATATTATAGAAACAATTGTATCCCTACCCATAATTAGAATATTTTCATATATTGTGTAAATATAATTATGGTAAGACTAGGATTCCTCTTTTGTATAGGCTTAGGATTCCTATTGTATAAGGGATGAATATTGTACTGTATATATACTTTGATATTAATGAGAAGACTCTCTAAGGGAGATTAATATCATCTTATAATTTTTTCTGAACTTTAGCTATATATTACTGAAGTTCATTCATTTTGTCTGAACTTCAACTTTATATGACTGAAGTTTTATCATTTTTATATGTGTGAATTAAATATATTTCGGGCAGGAAGTAAACTTGTCAACCGGTCCGGGTTACCCGGTAACCGGACCGGTCGACCCGGTATAGAATCCGGTCTATCCCGGACCGGTAAGGCTTACCGGGTTGGGGGTTGATTTGGCCCCCGACCCCAACCCGCACGGGTTATATAAAAATTCGGTAAGAACCGGATTAAAATTCGATAAGGACCGGTAAGAACAAAATAAAAATAAAATAAAAAGGGTTGTTGCCCAACGGTAAATTCTTCTGGGTGATTTGAGAAGTGGGGGTAGGAAGTGAGGAGCAGTCGATGTACCATTAGACTTGGTTTTTTTATTTATTTTTGTTTATTATTTATTATTTATTAATTACATTTTTACCCTTTAAAATTTTATAAATACTCTATATTCTTCTCATTTTTATCACACAATTATTTGTACAATTCTCATACTCTCTTAATTCTCTCTGTTATCAATTCTCAAGTTGTTATTATTATTATTAATTTTCAAAGTAGCAAGACACAAGACTTTGAGTTTCAATTGAGTTCTGAATCCCGAAGTTTGGTACACTCGTTTCATAATTTCATTCTCTAATTATTTTATTAAATTGCCATATTTATTTGTTAATTATATAAGTTAAATTTTAAATTAAATATTTTATAATGGATTTGCTAAGGGGATTAGGACAGCATAAATCTAGTTCAAGGGGTAAAAAAATCTATAGGTTCTTCATCATCTAATCAAAATATAGATTATGATCAAATGCAAGAAGATTTTGAAATATAAGATAATGAATATGATAACGTTCATATAGATAATATTGTTGAACTTGAAACTGAACCTCCTACACCTACTAGTGTTCCTTCTGTCAATGTTGGTACTGCTAGTGGTAGTCGTAGATCTCCTTTACCAGAACTAGAAGTAAGGGAAAAAAGGAGTAAAGTGTAGCTATTTTATGATAGAGTTGGGGACACTGATAGAGTTAGATGTAATATTTGTGGGAAAACTTATAAACATAAACAGGGGCGAAGCCAGGATTCCGGACTATGGGGAGCCTATTTATATTTAAGGGAGAGCCTGGGCTAGGAATATCCTATTTTGGTCTAGGGGGAGCCTATTTTGGTGCAGTTGTCTACACTTTAAAAGAAAAAGTGTAAAGAATTGAGGACTCTATTGTAATATCATGAATATTACTAGTAGTACACTAGGAAAAACTTAAATTTGAGGTCCAGTTGTCCACACTTTAAAAGAAGAAGTGTAAAGAATTGAGGACTCTATTGTAATGTCATGCATATTACTAGTAGTATACTAGGAAAAACTTAAATTTGAGGGAGAGCCCGGACCCTCCTGGTTACATGCTGGCTTCGCCCATGAACATAAGAGAGGGGGTGGTGACGGGGGGACGGGCAATATAGGTAGGCATTTATTGAAAGATCATCCGACATAATGGGGTGTTGCCTCTGATTTAGAACCCGGTCAACAATAAATTAATCCATTAACGGGGAGGGGGGGAGGCTAAGTACGATGCAAAGAAGGATCACATTGAATTAGCAAAAATGATTGTCGGAAATTGTTTACCTTTTTCTTTTGCTTCTTCTTCATATTTAATTACATATATTCAATGAGTATATAATCTTTTATTTAAAGGTGTTCCTCGTAGTACTTGTAGAGCCGATATTTTTAGACTTCATAATGATTATGTTATTTTTTTGCAGTATTTGTTCACTAACATTCCATGCCTAGTTAGTTTTACTTCAGACATTGGGCATGCTTTAAACGATTATGATTATTTAACAATTAATTGTCATTGGATTGATGAAAATTTTAAAATGAAAAAACGTATTATTGCTTTTGTGCATGACGAGGATCAAAGTCATACTGAAAAATATATAAGCGAAACTATTTGTGCTTATGCCAAAAATTATAATCTTTATAAAAAAATACTTTGTATATCATTCGATAATGTACCTAATAATACTGCTGCTGTAGACCTTTTAAAAGAGGAATTAGAACTGCCACTTCCTGATATATTTCATGTTCGTTGTGCTTGTCATATTTTATAATTTAATTGTTAAAAGTTGTCTTGATTTATTTGCAACTGAAATAAAAATTGTCAAAAGAGTTGTTGGACTTATTCAGGGTAATAATAGAAAAAATAGAATTATAGAATTTAAAGAAAAATGTAAACAATTTAATTTGAGACCTAAATTCATGCCAGATGAGATTATTACACGGTGGAATTATACTTATTTATTTTTAAAAGAATGTTATAAGTATAAAGACCCCATAACACATGTTGCAAATGCGCATTGTAAGAACGTGATTTATATGTTAACTGACGAACATTGGAAATCAATTGCTGAACTTTTAAAAAAATTACGAAAATTTTACACTGCTACTGTTGAATTTTCAAGATCTTATTACCCAACAGTTTGTAATGTTTTAACTCATATAGCTGAAATTTCATATTTACTTTATGGTTTAAAATCAAATATAAAATATAAAGATGCAGTTACAGTTATGTTTGAAAAGTTTAAAAAATATTTTTTCCCTATTTCTGATATTTATTGTATTGATGCAGTCATAAATCCTTCTATTAAAAGAGTAGATTGTCATAATTTAATATTTAGTTTATATAATTATATGGAAGTATATGCAACAGAGACTCCATCTTATTAGATTGCATAACTAAACTTGATACTAATTTAACTAAATTATATGAATATTATGCTACATTACATGAAAATAATAACTCTGCTACTAATATTTCTTCTAGTTCTGCTTCTGTGTCTACACCTTCAGGATTCGATGAAGATGATGATAATGAATCTTTAGACATATGGAGCACTTTTACAACACAAGCAAACACAGTCGATCTTGTGATGACATGCAATTTTATTTGCAAAAGCTAGCGGAGTCGAAGAAAAACTTTCGACCTTTACAATGGTGGCAGGATAACAAAAGATAATTTTCGGTACTTGCAGCTATGACACGGGATGTTCTTAATGTGCCTATCTCAACAGTGGCTTCTGAAAGTGCATTCAGCCAAGCACGAGATCAAATAGGAGACACACGTCACTCATTGGGTGGAAGCACATTAGAAGTGTTAGTCTGCTTAAGAGATTGAATCAGACCAGAGAGAAGAAATCAAGGATTGATAGACATTGATTATCTGGAAGATGAAGAAATCGGCAATATTTTCGAAAGGGAAAGCGGGAACGGAAGCGGGACTGGAATTAATACTTCAGATTTAGAGGCTATGAATCAACCTAAATTAGGAAGAAATTTGTAAAAGGATGCATAATATGTAAATAAAATTATTATTACTTCATTAGTTCATTATGTACTCTTATTAACATTATGAATAATGAAAGTTTAAAAGTTTACACTTTACATCTTAATTCTTGTCATTAATTTTTATTGTATTATTTTTTTAATTGTTAACTTATGTCTTGATTGTCTTCTAATCTAATAAATTAATAAAAGTATAACTACAATATAAAGTATAAACTATAAAATACAAAGTTAACTTTAAATCTTAAAATATAAAATATAAAACTATATTATATTACATATTTTATTTGAATTTAGTTTATAATATATTTTCAGAATAAAAAAAATAATTTAAAAAGGCTGTTGGCGGGCCCAACGGTAATATTACCGTGGAGGCAGGGGCTGGGAGGGAGCCAACGGTCAGTGGACCGTTTGGCTTGTTTTTTTTTTTTGTATATTATTTATTATTTATTAATTACATTTTTACCCTTTAAAAAATCTATAAATACTCTATATTCTTCTCATTTTATCACACAATTATTTCTACAATTCTAAATTCTCATACTCTCTTAATTCTCTTTATTATCAATTCTCACGTTATTATTATTATTATTATTATTAATTTTCAAAGTAGCAAAACTTCGAGCTTCGAGTTTCAATTGAGTTCTGAATCCCGAAGTTTGGTACTCGTTTCATTCTCTAATTATTTTATTAAATTGTCATATTTATTGTTGATTATTTAAATTTAAATTTTAATTAAATATTTTATAATGGATAAAGGTAAATCTATTTCAAGGGGTACAAAATCTAAAGGTTCTTCATCATCTAATCAAAATACAGTGTATGATCAAATGCAAGAAGATTTTGAAATAAAAGATAATGAATATGATAATGTTTATATAGATAATAGTTGAAACTGAAACGCATACACCTACTAGTATGCCTTCTGTCAATGTTAGTACTACTAGTCGTAGACCTCCTTTACCAGTAGTAACGAGTAGGAGAATAAGGAGTAAATTGTGGAACTTTTATGATAGAATTGGGGACACTGATAGAGTTAGATGTAATATTTGTGGGCAAACTTATAAACATAAGAGAACTTTAAATGACGGGGGGACGGGCACTATAGTTAGACATTTAGAGAAAGTTCATCTGACACACTGGTCAACAACAAATTAAGTATAAAATATAAAGTTGAAGTTACATTATTTGATAACAACAACTCTACCACTAATCTTCGTTCTAGTTCTACTTCTTTTCTGTGTCTACATCTGCAGGATTCAACGAAGACGATGATAATGAATCTAGATTCTAGATATATGGAGCACTTTTACAACAACACAAGTTGCGGCGGAACCGCGGAAGCGGGACTGGAATTAATACTTCAAATTTAGAGGCTATGGAGCATCACCAATTCAATCAACCTATAAAGTACGAAGAACTTTGTAAAAAAGATGCATAATATGTAAATAGAATTATTATTACTTCATTATGTACTCTTATTAACATTATGAATAATGAAAGTTTGAAAGTTTACCTCTTATCATTAGTTTTTATTTTATTATCTTTTTAGTTGTTATTTGTTAACTTATGTCTACTAATTTAATAAATTAATAAAAGTATAACTACAATATAAACTATAAAGTATAAAGTTATAAACTATAAAATAGAAAGTTAACTTTAAATTTTAAAATATAAAATATAAAATAGAAACTATATTATATTATTATATTACATATTTAAATTGAATTTAGTTAAATTTCCGAAATTAAAAAAAATATATTAAAAATTCGGTCCGGTAGGTCCGGTTCAACCCGGAACCGCACGAGCCGATTGGAAATCCGATAGTGAACCGGTCCGGTAGGCCCGGTGAACCGGACCAATAACCGGTTCAATCCGGTAACGGACTACCGGTCCGGTCCGGATCGATCCGTTAGCCACCTTTAGCAGGAAGCGGAGCTTCAACCATATGAAACTTCAAACACTATGTCTGAAGTTATCTCAAAGTGGTTACATGTGCATAAAAAATTAAAATGCTGACACAAATTAAATGGCGACGTTAAAATCGGATATCCGAGCCCTTTGCTCTCATATTAGTGAGATTGCAGATAATCCAGTAATCATTGTGGAAATAAACAACATAATCTATAATAGATCAGATAATCATGCAAATATCACCTAGATTACAATAATTCTTGATTTAATTCAAATAATAAGATGATGAAATTTACTTTTATGTTAATTATTTCTGTTCAATATTTTTATGCGGATGAAAATACTCAAATTTAAAATGATATAATTTCATAGACAGTCTTTCATATGAAAATTCTACCAAATTCACTTTTTTGTTTTGTTTTAGTTTTTTAGAGCGTATTAGTGAACCTAATTTTGAATCTCGGTTGCCATTATTTATCATCTTCCAGTTCTCTAATATTGTTTTACATTCTTAGAAATTGTGGAATAAAATGTATCTTGATACATAGACAAGAAATTTTAACATGGTAATTTGAAATATTTTTTCATTTCTCACTCGGTGTTCGGTATTTATATTGAAGTCCAATTAAATTTAAATTCGGGTCGAGAAGTCACATTGAGGGTAGAACGCTTCTTAACGAAGGTGACTCCATATTCAGGCTAGATCGAATTTGAGATATCTGCTTAAAAATAAAAGAATACTTACCAGTTACCGCTTCACCGCAACCCCCCGGTAGGATAATTTGAAATGTTGATCATGTCTTTTGTTCTTTAACCGAAGTCTGTTGGGATAGGTTCAAAGAACTGATCCCAACATCCTCCTTGTCATATTAGTGAGATTGCAGATATTGGTAATTATATTGTAGATTACCAAAATATTGGTTGTAATACCAAATTAATCCAGTTAAATATTAAAATTCTACAAAGAATACTTTTTAGTTTAATCCAGTTCAATATTTTCATGCGGCTAAAGATGTATGCTCAAATTAATTTGTTTGTCCTAAATAGTCTTTCATAAATTCTACAAAGAAAACTTTTTAGTTTACATTACACAATTCATTCGATATTGTCTTACATTGCTTTATATATTTTTAAAGAAATTGTCAAACAGAAACGACATAATTAGTCCATAAAATAAAAACATTTTATGGCCTCCATTTTCAGCTTGCATTCTCGGTACATAAAAAAAATACGTATTATTTTTGGTTTCTCACCTAGTGACAGGTATTCACTTTGATAAGACTTTAGAGGGAGCCTTTTCATACCAAAAAAAAAATCATTACAGAACTCGAACCGAAAACTCTTATTAAATGTGAAACGATCTTATTTATCCATCATAACACTTGATTACACAAAATATAAAATAAATCATCCCCTCGCCTACTTGGGGGAATCGTTTCATACAAAAAAATATCATTACAGAGCCGACCCTGAAACCTCTAATAAAGAGTGGAATGATCTTGTCTATCCAGCGTAACACTTGATTACATAAAAAACTAAAAAAAATCCTCCACTCGCCTACCCCTCCCCTTCCTCCCAAAAAAAAAAGAAGAGAAAGATAAACCCTACTTACCAAATTTGAAAATAATTTCATGAAATTATCATCTTGCAGGATTAAAAATGCAAATATTGGACACTTTTGGAACTTCCTTAAGGTAAGTGAGTAAAGCATGGACCAAGAAGGGCGAGCAAAATATTATGGTTCACCTCTTTTTCGAATCTTATCGTATAGCGAAAACTTAGTGCATCAGATTGCTATAATTTTTTTTTAGTGCTTGCAAGCCGGAAAGCTCACCCTATAAATACTCACCACCTCCTTCTCTCCTATCTCACTTCTCTTCTTAATACACACTCCATTCTCCAACATTTTCCTCTTTTCTCCATTTTCATATATGTCTTTCTCTTATCCACCCCCACCCCCCTAATTACCACCCACAGCACCTCCATCTACTTAATTTCTTTCATTCCAATCACCCCCAAAACATTTTTAATTTCTCTTCTTGAACTTAGATATCATCCCCTCTTCTAGTTTTCTCTTTCTCATCCATTTCCTCTTCACATCTTTGTCTTTACAAAAATCAACCACAAAAAGAAGAATAAAAAAGGACAAGAAAATAGAAGCTTGTTTTGGTTTATCTTCCTTCCATATCGATTGTGAGTAAGCTCATCCTCATACACGGTCACATACATTTGAATATATATATATGTATATGAATTAATCAAGCCAGTGGAAATCAGATATCAGATTGTTATAATTAAAAAAATGAGTTTTATGTTTTACCGTATTTTCTTTTTGGCAGGGAAAAGGAAGGGTTGATGGCCCCAGATGATAGAGGAATGAAGAATGGTGGAGGAAGAAGCAGGCAGGCGCTAAAGAAAGGGCCATGGACAGCAACAGAGGACGCGATGTTAATGGAATACGTGAAGAAACATGGAGAAGGGAATTGGAATGCTGTTCAGAGGAATGCAGGATTGATGAGATGTGGGAAAAGTTGTAGATTAAGATGGGCTAATCATCTTAGACCTAATCTTAAGAAAGGTGCATTTTCTCCTGAAGAAGAAAGAATTATTATTGAGCTTCACGCTAAACTTGGCAACAAATGGGCTCGCATGGCAGCTCAGGTTGATACTTTTTCCAGTTTGTTCTTTCTCTTTTCATATGTCGGAACAACGAAACAATTTCGTTGTTCTAACATATATGTCCTTTGGTCTTTTTTTTGTTTGGTTGCAAATTAACTATCTTCATGCATATATATAGGATCTTGTATGTTTCTATTTTCTAATCTTGAATTGATTTTACAAACCAAACTAATCATTTTCCATAAAGGGATCCCTTGGAGAGTTTATTAATTATCTTCTTAATTCATTTGTTTTTAGTCTTGTTCTTATCGCCATGCGTGTGGAATTTTGGGTTTAATTTGTTATAGATTGAGTAATGGAAGTTTTTGGATAGGTATCTTACATCGGAATAAAAAATCTATTGCTATTATTATTATTATTATTATTACAACAATAACAACATACCCAGTGAAATTCTACAATGTGGGTCTGGAGAGGGTAGAATGTACACAGACCTCACCTTCATCTTGGTAGGTAGAGTGGCTGTTTCCGAGAGACCCTCGACTCAAGTCATTATTATTATTATCATTTCTATTAATGGAAACTTCACTTCAAAATTGACCTCATTAATTAATTAGTTCTTTTTTTTTTATCAAATTGTCTAATTTTATTTGGTGTTAATTCCATGAACAGTTAGCTGGAAGAACAGATAATGAAATCAAGAATTACTGGAACACAAGGCTAAAGAGAAGACGAAGAGCTGGTTTGTCCATATACCCTCATGAATTACAATCACAAAACCAACAAGAAAATATTCAACCCCAAAGCCTTATTTCTTCACCATTTGATCCCCAGAGAGCAACTTATAAAAATCCTCCCTCTCTTTCCCTTTTGGATATCTTCAATCCTTCAACCATGAAACTTCCTATTACGCATCAATTCCCCCTTAACAGTAACAACATTTTTCGCAATCCTCCTAAAGGCCTTTCCTTGACACTACCGTCATCTATGAGAAATTCACAATTTTCATCACTGTCAACATCTGTGCCTAATAATAATTTTGGTCACGGCTTGTCCAATTCAGTGCCAGTGCCATCATTTCAACAGAACTATCCAAATTTTAGCATAACAATGCCTTTTATGCGGATTCCTTCTAACCAAAATGAATTAATATCCGGTATGGATATTAGTACTATTAATTACTCCTCAAGGCAGTCATCAATGCCTGTAACTGCATCATCATCTGAGAATACATGCAGTGATTTTGGTTCAAGCGATGCTAATAATTACGCAAATGTTGCTGGATTATCACGAGGAAATAGTGGATTATTGGAAGATTTATTGGAGGAGTCTCAGAATTTGGCTCGGGCTGTGAAAATCGAAGAGAATAATTATCTTGATTTGAAGGAAGAAGCTGTTGAAAACAAAGGGAAATCATTGTGGGAAGATTATGGATTAGTGGAAGAAGAGGCAGGAGTTCAAGATGAAGCCATTTTAACTGAAGAATCAGTTTACAGCTTTGCTCATGGTGGTGATGTCACACTGAATAACTCTGATCCCAATTCATGTTCAGGTAATTATTTAATCGAAAAGGGTTGATTTTTATATGTCTTTCATTAATCTATCCACACATAGAAGCTTTCAGTGTTATCTTTTATCTCAAATATACACTTTAACAATTCATGATCAAAATTCGAATTTGATTCTAAGTGTAAGTTTCATTTTTGAATGAAGTTAGACGATACAGCTCTTATTAGTTTAATAGTTTACCCAAGAATTACTCAATGAATCGGTTGATTGAAATTAGGGATGAATACTTCGACGTTTTCAATTTTCCATAGAATCTCCGGAGCTTTCCTAAAATGGTCCATCTTATAAAAAAATAATTAAAATGGTCCAAATATGTCCTTCGCATTAGTGATGAAAGCCAATGTTGGGGTATATTTGAACCTTTTAAATTGCTTAGGGACATGTTTTAAATTATTGCATTTTTTGTTGTATACTATCAGAGTAAGTAGACAAAATCTGCAGTCTACTCTTTGTTAACCTATCTGCTCATAGAAACTTGCGTTGTTATGTTACTAGCGGTGGATGTCATGTCGAATTATAATTAAACTTTTTCAATTGTTTAGCGACATGCTTCAAATTATTACATCTGCTATTGAACATCTACCATAGTAAATAGTCAAACTCTGCAATAATTATCTTCTTTCTTCTCTTATAGCATAATTGTTTTATATAACATGACTAAACAACTTTATTTTTTGCTTGTTATAGGGATATTCTTGAAAAAAGACAGTTCATTACAAGGAATTAATCAAGTGGATGAGGATATAATGTGCCTTCTTGATAATTTTCCGCTAGCGGTACCAGTTCCAGATTGGTATGACGAAAGGGATGACAAAAATAATTCAAATGGGCAATCGTCAAATATTGATATTAATCACAAAGCTGAAAATCAGGTTGAAGAATCCAAGTCACAAGTGGTAATAACAACTTCATCAGGGCCAAAGAACCATGATTGGGAACTTGGAGGATGTTGCTGGAACAACATGCCTTCTTTTTGTTAGAATAAATAAAACACATTGATACATAGGTTAAAAAAACAAAGATTGAGGGATTTTGGTGTCACCTCTCTTACCTTTTTAAAATAAAATAAAAAACTTAGGTTGAGATATATAGGTACATTTGATGATCGATCATTTGATCGTCCTGGATTATTTGTTGTTTGCTGAGATAGAGGTTGTCTAGTTTTAGAGCAATCAGTCCAGATAGTTGTTTTTCGAACAACAATCAAGGTTTGTTAAGCTTGTTTAATATAGAATATTGATTTGTGATGAATATATCTGGGAGAAAATCATCTTCCTTCTCAATTATCTCAACATTTAACTTATATCACTGCTCCAAGTAATACTTATAAGTTATAATTAAACATTGTTATCAATCTTTAATCATAAAAAAGTTCATTAAACACTATTCCGTTTGCTAACATTATTTGTTGGAAATTTATTTATTAAACGTGAATATAGTTAATCCTATTATTTATGACTCGAACATGTGGCCCCGCACGTCGGAAACCTTGTTTCCACACACATGCACACGTTGTGCCAATGATCACATATTTCCTTATGTGAAAGAGATATTGGTACATATACGATATGTTCGGGACATGAAATGATAGACGGTTATTGGCCAAATGACGTTGGATTCACGTTGATAAATGAAGGAAGAATTGCACAAAGTGTGAATGTCGAAACTAGTCGGAAACGGGCCGCGACGCCACAGGAACTGCCTCGGCGCCACCTCCTCAGCACCGCGGCGCCACAACGACAATCTGCAGGGCCACGGCGCCGCGGCGCCAACCTGCAGGGCCACGATAGTTTCAGAACGTTGGAAGCGAATTTAAGGTGGTTTTTTGGGCTGACTTTGGAGTATTAACTCTCCATTATGTTGCTCATGAATTCAACCATTATTTGGTTGAATTGTAACTCCACAATCAAGTCTAATTCATGAAAATTCAAGACCATCACTTGGTATGTGGAAGGTCATCTTCCAACATTTGTAAAATACACTTGACATTCAACATTTCAGAAAATCTTCCTCTCTTACAATCCTTCATACACTCATAGATTCTTCTTTTATAGTAAACTCTTGAGTTATCCTTTGATCAAGTGTTTGTGGTTGTTTTATCTTGGGAGACGAAATGCCAATAGCCGTTAAGGGATTAATACGGGATAATATTGTCTTAAGGACAAATTGAATATCAATCGACTCAACCAACCTTTTGTTATTTTCCATTTCAGATTGTAATTTGTTGTTGTTATTTCCTGATTTTCTTGTAATTCGCAATTTTACTCACAATCTTAAGATAATATTCGTTGTTAACAACAAAATGACTGGAGAAAATCAATCCAACATTGTTCAAGGAAACTCAAATGCCTTCACTGCTCAAGGCTCAATTAGTGCCAACAACACTGCTGCTCAAGGCGTTCCAAACGTCTTTACTACTGCTAATGGGAACACCACTGTTCCACCACCCTCGGGTTTTCATCATGAACGCCCCGAGAAGTTCATGGGGAAAAATTTCAAGGGATGGCAGCAAAAGATGATGTTTTTTCTGACAGTTATTGGAGTGTCTCACTTCCTAATCGAAGATCCTCCAAAAGTTGGAGATGAAGTGGACCCTCAGTCTGAAACATTGGCGGGAGGGGGCCAAGAGATTCATGTCACTAATGGCATGAAGTTGACTCTAGATGCCTAGAGTCATAGTGATCTCATTTCCCGAAACTATATCCTGAATTGCTTGTCGGATCCTCTTTACACGGTATACTGTACCGTTGGCACTGCCAAAGAGTTGTGGGATAAGCTTCAGATGAAATACAACACCCAAGATGCGGGTTCTAAGAAGTTCATCATTGGGAAGTTTTTAAAATTTTAAATGGTGGACAACAAGATTGTGGCAACCCAAGTCCAGGAATTTCAAATGATTGTACATCAGTTGGATTTGGAAGGTTTGAAGTCAAACGAGCAATTCTTGGTTGACTCGTTAATTAAGAAGTTACCTTCATCGTGGAATGAGTTTATGAGTTATCTAAAACTCAAAACGAAATAAATGACTCCAGATGAGCTTATTGTCAAACTCCAGATTCAGGAGGACAATAAGAAGGTCATGCCAAAGGGGAAGCAACCCGCTGAGGCTAAGACGGACGTGGCGGAAGTAAGAGGGGAACCAAGCAAGAAGCGTAAGTTCGAAAAGAGTGCAAAGGGCCCAACAACTGAAAAGTTTAAAGGGACTTGTTATTATTGTGGAAAATATGGCCACATGGCTAAGGAGTGCCGCAAAATCAAACATACTAATAAAGTGAAGGCCAAAGGAAAGGCAAAGGATAATGTCGTCGAAGATACTCTTCTTGACGATATGATTGAGGATTTTTCGGCGGTGGTTCTTGAAGCAAACCTCGTTGAGAATTCTATGCAGTGGTGGAGAGGTGCCACCCGCCACATATGTTCCAACAAAGACATTTTTTCCACATATACACCAGTAACGGACAAGAAGTTGTTCATGGGAAACAATGCTTCTTCAGAGATGTCGGGGGTAGGAAAGGTGGTCCTGAAGATGACGTCCGGGAAGGAGCTGACTCTGAAGGAAGTGATGCATGTCTCAGAAATTCGAAGAAATTTAATTTCTGAACCACTATTGGTGAACGCTGGCTTTAGGCTAGTGTTTGAATGGAATAAGTTTGTAATCACTAAAAATGGAATGTTTGTAGGAAGAAGCTTCGTCTGTGAAGACCTCTTTAAGGATAATGCTTCTTTTGTAATGGCTACTCCTATTATCAATAAAATTGAGCCTTCTACTTACTTGTTTGAATCTTCTAATTTGTGGCATCACAGATTAGGACATGTAAACTATAAATACATCCAAAGGTTGGTAAAGATTGAGTTGTTACCTTCTATCGACGTAAACCCTCAATGTAAGTGTGAGGTGTGCGTAGAGGCAAAACTTTCAAAGAGACCTTTTAGATCCGTCAAAAGTAAAACCGCTCTTCTATAACTCATACACACTGATATATGTGACTTGAAGTTCATACAAACTAGATAGGGGAACAAGTACTTTGTGACTTTCATAGATGATAGCACAAGGTATTGTTACCTTTACCTGCTAAAAAGTAAAGATGAAGCCTTTGAAGCATTCAAACGCTACAAAGCAGAAGTTGAGAATCAACTAAGCGGACGAATTAAAATAATCCATTGCGATAGAGGGGGAGAATATGTCGCACCGTTTGAAGAATTTTGTGCTCATTCTGGCATTGTTCACCAAACGACGGCTCCTTACTCACTTCAATCTAATGGAGTTGTTGAACGTAAAAATCGTACATTAAAGGAAATGATGAATGCATTACTCATCAATTCAGGCCTTCCCCAAGAAATGTGGGGAAAAGTTGTCCTTACCGCTTGCAAGATTCTTAACAGAGTTCCTCACAAAGGTAAGGACAAGACTCCATACGAGCTATGGAAAGAAAAGAAACCCAACTACAAATACTTTAAGGTTTGGGGTTGTCTGGCAAAGGCTAAAGTACCAACGCCAAAGAAGGTCAAAATTGGACCTAAGACAGTTGATTGTATATTCATCAGATATGCAAGCAACAGTAGTACTTATCGCTTCATAGTGCTTAAGTCAGATGTACCCGACGTTCATGAGGATACAATTATAGAATCAAGGAACGCTATATTCTTTGAAGACTCGTTTCCTATAAAGGAAAGATACATAACCTCTCTCAAATGGAGTTATGATCAGATATCACAAGATTCAGGAGTCACTGACTACCCGGATCTAAACGGTTCAGATCCAGCGAACTACGAAGTGGCTGATTATCCGGAATCCAGATTCTCAGGACTTGGAGGGTCCAGAGATTGAACCAAGACGAAGCAAAAGGGCCAGACAAGATAAGTCCTTCGGTCCAGAATTTGTAGCTTATACGGTTCATGAAGAACCACAGACACTCGTTGAAGCGTTGTTAACTCCAGAAGCGCCGCTCTGAAAAGAAGCTATTGAAAGTAAGATAAAATCCATCTTGCACAACCATACTTGGGAGTTGGTTGATCTTCCTCCGGGAAACAAGCCGTTAGGATGTAAATGGATACTCAAACGGAAGTTAAAAGCTGATGGATCTATAGACAAATACAAAGTCAGGTTAGTAGTTAAGGGATATACACAAAAGGAGGGTCTTGACTATTTTGACACCTACTCTCCGGTGTCTAGGATGACCTCCATACATATGTTCTTAGCTATCGCCGCCTTGCGGGATCTAGAAATACACCAAATGGATGTCAAGATAGCCTTTCTAAATGGTGATTTGAAAGAAGAAATTTATATGGACCAACCCGAGGGGTATGTGGTTCCTGGACAAGAGACGAAAGCTTGTCGGCTTGTCAAATCTCTGTACGGGCTGAAACAGGCCCCAAAGCAATGGCCCAAAAAGTTTGATAATACTCTATTATCAAAGGAATTCGTCATTAATGAATGTGACAAATGTGTCTACACAAAAGGAGATGTCAATTCATTTGTAATGATCTGTCTTTACGTAGACGACATGTTGATCACATGTAGCAGTCCTAGGGTAATTCTAGAGACTAAGAACATATTGAAACAATGTTTTGACATGAAAGATATGGGTATCGAAGATGTGATCTTAGGGATCAAGATCTCTAAGATATCTGACGGACTGGTCTTATCTCAATCTCATTACATCGAGGATGTACTGAATAAATTTGAGGTCTTCGACAGTTCACCAATATCGACATCACTAGATGTAAATCAAAAGATTGAAAAACATTTTGGTGCACTCATACGTCAGGAGCGATATGCGAAGGTGATTGGCAGTCTAATGTACATTACAAACTGCACTCGACCTGATATCTCTTATGCAGTCAACAAATTGGCTAGGTTCACCTGCAATCCGAGTGAGGATCACTGGAAAGCATTAAATTGGGTACTAAGATACTTGAAACACACGCAGCTTACAGGTTACATTATTCGAGATATCCACCTGTACTAGAGGGGTACACTGATGCAAACTGGATATTTGATATCGAGAACACCAAGTCCATCAGTGGGTATATATTTATAATTTGTGATGGGGCTGTGTCTTGAAAATCCTCTAAGCAAACTTGCATTGCCCGATCCACGATGGAGTCAGAGTTTATCGCTTTAGACAAAGCATGAGAAAAAGTTGAGTGGCTTCATGACTTCTTAGAGGACATTCCATGTTGGGATAAACTCGTACCTTCTGTAATAATTCACTGCGACAGTCATTCGACTCTAGGAAGGGCACGAAGTTCTATGTACAACGGTAAATCTCGTCATATTAGACGAAGACATAAGACTATTCGGCAGCTGGTCACCACATGTATTATTTCTATTGATTACATAAAATCAAACGAAAACATAACAGATCCCTTGACGAAGGGAATACCCAGAGATCAGATGTACTGCCTGTCTAGGGGAATGGGCTTAAAACTCAATCACTAAAAAATGATACCGCGGACACCCAACCTCACAGACTGGAGATCCCAGGAATTAGGTTCAATGGGAAATCAAGTCGTAAAAGTTCTGTAGAGCGCTTCGATAGAAGCAAGATCACTTCGGATAATGTTTTGACATATAAACATGAATCCAAGGCCGTTTCCGTGATAGACATTAAGTGCTACCTGCAAAGGGGTAAGAGGTTAAGTTTCCAAAACCTTTGATAAATCCGTAGTCGTTGAAGTTAGGTTTGGGGAAACTTTTAATGGTTCCTAATACTTGCAAAAGTTGAGTATAGCAGAATACCTTGTAGGAGACCACCTATTTAAGTGCGAGGATTGGTCGACCTCAATTGAAGCACTTAAGAATCCAAGACGTGTCCATGTCCACAACGGATAAAACCTTAAAGAAGAATAGAGTAAGGAAAGATGTTGTGTTGGTACCATTGTCTTGGCTTATACTAAACACTGACGGTTCAAGACATCACGTTCACCGCGCAGTAAATAAGTCCGATGATATTCTACTATGGAAGGTTCAAAGCCACGGCTACCTATACAGATGCAACATTGATCCGCTGAAGGATTGCTAGAAAGACACCATGGGTGTACGCCAAAATCTCTTTCAAGAAGGAATTGTTGAAAATTTATTTATTAAACGTGAATATAGTTAATCCTATTATTTATGACTCGAACATGTGGGGCCCCGCATGTCGGAAACCTTGTTTCCACACACGTGCACACGTTGTGCCAATGATCACAAATTTCCTTATGTGAAAGAGATATTGGTACATATACGATATGTTCTGCACATGAAATGATAGACGGTTATTGGTCAAATGACGTTGGATTCACGTTGGTAAATGAAGGAAAAATGAATGTCAAAACTAGTCGGAAACGGGCCGCGATGCCACAGGAACTGCCTCGGCGCCACGACGCTAATCTGCAGGGCCACGGCGCCGACGACTCCAGGAACTCTCTGAAGTTTCTGCGCCGCGGCGCCAACCTGCAGGGGAACGGCGCTGCGACAGTTTCAGAACGTTGGAAGCGAATTTAAGGTGGTTTTTTGGGCTGACTTTGGAGTATTAACTCTCCATTATGTTGATCATGAATTCAGCCATTATTTGGCTGAATTGTAACTCCACAATCAAGTCTAATTCATGGCAATTCAAGGACATTACATGGTATGTGGAAGGTCATCTTCCAACACTACAAAATGAGGTCTTTGACTCATTTGCAAAACACACTTGACACTCAACATTTCAGAAAATCTTCCTCTCTTGCAATCCTTCATACACTCATAGATTCTTCTTTTATAGTAAACTCTTGAGTTATCCTTTGCTCAAGTGTTTGTGGTTGTTTTATCTTGGGAGACGAATTGCCAATAACCGTTAAGAGATTAATACGGGGCAATATTATCTTAAGGACAGATTGAATATCAATCGACTCAACCAACCTTTCGTTATTTTCCATTTCAGATTGTAATTTGTTGTTGTTGTTATTTCCCGATTTTCTTATAATTTGTAAGTTTACTCACATTATCATCATAACTATAGTAAATATGTTTCCACTCTCCAAAGAAATTAACATTGGAAAATATATTCTTAGAAAGTAAGTCTTTATTTAATGTTTTCCACATATATAATGAAGGCTATTATATTCCCTCTTAAATAGCCGGGAATGCTATATTTATATGTAAATTATATTTTTTATAAAAATATATAAGTAGTTTTTAAAAATAAAAGAGGGCACCCACTTGACACAAGGAGTCATAGAATATGATCAAGCGATATACTATTTACTTCGTCTGTTATATAGAAATGTCATGAGCGAATTCTTAAGAGTTGTTAATTTCGTTCATTATTATTAGATTAAGAAGTGTTAGTAATTTAATTCTTAGTTATGAATTTAAAGAATTTTATTAGTTACTTTAGTTCTCTATTCTTAAAAGGAAACATAAGAACTTTTTGCGTTTTTTTAGAGCCGTCAATGTGGACTAAGGCCCGTGGGCCGACCTAGCCCAACATGTAATTTAATAGGGTCGGGTTTGAATTTTTGGATCCCATTTTAAAATGAGGTTTTTTAGCCTGGCCCGAGTAAACTCGTTGATCAGTGGGCTTGAGTGTGCGTGAATTGGGACAGCCCGTGGGTCAAAAAAATTTAATCTAAAAATAAAAAAAATAGAAAGAAAGTGAATATGTTAAGACAACCTCGTCACAAGCAGAATCAGATGTGCTTAATGAAGATGATGTGCAGATGTTGAATACATTATAAGTGTCATGAAAGTTTCTTTGAGAAGTTCATTTTTACTTTAAATAGATGAAATATTATCATTTTATTTTACGTTTTATTGAGATCTATTGAAATAAAGTTAGGTTAATATTCCTATTTAGCTAGTTGTATCGCTACTCATTAATGTTTAGTTTGCTATTAATATCTCTATTTGGTTAGGGTGATATTATTAGAAATATTTACTAAACGTGAAATAAAGTTAATCCTATTTAATTATGACTCGAACAATTGGGGCCCCCACGTGGGAAACCTTGTTTCCACACACGTTCACACGTAATGCCAAAGATCATATTTTCTCAATGGAAGCGATATTGGTACAAATATGAATTGTTTGAAACGTAAGGTAATAGACAGTTATTGGTCAAATGACGTTGATTTCACGTTGGTAAATGAAGGAAGAAGTGTACAATGTGTTTAAAGATGAAACGAGTCATGAATCGCCACGGCTCGATAGGGCCGCGACGCCAACTCTCTGAGGTTGTGGCGCAACGGCGCCTCCCTGCAGGGCCGCGACGCCAACTCTCTGAAGTTGGAGCACCGCGGCGCTGGTAGTCCAGAGGCTGCGACGGGAGACGAAAATACATGACTCTTGGGTTGGTTTTGAGGCATTAAACCTCCATTTTCATTCATTATTTGGCTGAATTAACACTCCATAATCAAGGTCATTACATCATTCAAGGCCATTACATGGGCAATTGGAAAGTCATCTTCTCAACACTATAAAATGAGGTCTTTGGCTCATTTGCAAGAACACACTTACCACATTCTCTAGACAATTTTCTGAAATTGTTCTTCATCTTTAACAATCAAACACTCTAAGATCTTTCTTCCTATAACGAACTCTTGAGTCTCATTTGCTCATTAGTTTGGTTGTTGTTTTATCTTGGGAGATAAGTTATCATTACTCCGTTGAAAAGAATATACGGGGCAATATTATCTTAAAGAAAGATTGATTATCAATCGACTCACCGAGACAAATTTCATTGTTCACATTGGTTGTTGTTGTGACTTTTCCCGTTCCTTGTTATTACCAATATATTCCAACATATATCACTTATTAATATGTTAAGTGTTAACAATGTCAAAAGTTATTCAGTTTCACAGAATGTTTGGTTCTACAAGATTGTTGTTTTCAGTTGTACCCAAAATAATTGCATAGAATGATAGAGATTTCATACCGAAGTCATACAATCAAATTTTTACTTGAAGCCAAGCTTAATAAGTAAATCATTTTATTTGTGCATTTGAGACTTGGTTAGCAAGTGGTAACACCGTGTAACATTGTCTTGTAAATATTTATGTTAGCATTTTAAATTAGAATTTAAATTTTATAAAAAATTAATTTCTTTAAAAGATGAGTTGGACCGATCAGGTCCGCTGCTCATGTAGTGATGAATTGGGTGTGATGTTTAAAGGCCCATAAAAATGGTGGGCCAGCTCGACCTGACTGGTCAAAATTCAAAATCCGTGTGGGCTAATCCGAATCAGCTAGGCCAGCCCGTTTTGGCAACTCTTGTTTTTATAAACTCAGACTCAAGTGAATCTGCAACACTTTTAATAATTACTTGACTTGATTCTTTGTTAATAAACATAACTAAGAAAGGGAAGTTAAATGAAACTCTAAGAAAAAGTGGTATTGTTTAATCAAACCGTTTAAAAGGTAAGGAGCAGCATGAGCGCCGCCCACACAAATTATTGGTACTGATTGGTTTAATATGTCTTGCTCCAAGTATATATGAATCATTTATTAATTAGTTGTAATGTGTGCTTAACAACATGTACTTTCCATTAATTTAATCAATTAGTTATTTCTTTCTCCATTATAGGCCCCAGTAAGAAAGACTTGGATCATGTCCCCCAGGCACAGTCCAATGGCAAAGGAGGGGATTTAAGGCGCTCTGAACATTTGCAGCGTGAGATTGATTCCCAGTGAGAGCATTCTGCTCTCTTATGAGTTTGATCCTTATAGGTGCTATCAGTTTTCTGTTCTCAAACCCTGATTATTGGAGCACATCCCGCGATTTACTGGTAATAATGTTGAGGGACCGGTACTACTACCTCCAAAAATAATCTGATCCAAGTCAAAAACCTGAATAAAAAAAAAGACTTGGATCATATCCTTCTTTATCCGGAATCTCGCAAAGATATTGTGATGTGTGTCTTTACTAAATTTAGAATTTTAATGATGCCATATATATTTATAATAAATTATAAGAAGCCCATTGTCAATTTCTTCAAAGTACTTAGGTACCAAGACGTCTCTGTTTTTATCATTCCCTTATTAAAGGTTCATGCATACCATCAATTCCCAGATCATCGCTCACTTTTTATTTCTTCTTTATTCCATTTCTTCTATTTTCTTTTTCAACAAAAGCCACTTAAACAACCTTATAACAAGAAAAAAAATACTACTTATGGTGACGGAATTGGCATGTTTCACGTTCTATGTCATTGTATTTTGAAACTTTATTAATACAAATTTGACGTTAGGACATGCTTTTTAGGGTTTTGGGGATTGTGTACTACCATACGTCAAAGCTTTGCTAACGTTATGCCCAATAAGACCATAGGATATATGGACGATATTTCATTCATTATCTTGAGAACATAGACCTTAATTTTTTTTTTTGATTTGTGTGCATCATTAAAAAATTGATAGAAATTAAAGTCATGGAATTGTGGGCAATGTATTTCAGCTTTAAAAACCACCGGTTTCTTTCGAATCAAGCTACATTGAAATTTCAAGGTATTCGGTATCTGTATTAGAGCCTAACTATATCCGTATTTGTGCGTGGGACCACTTTGTAACCATGGTGGTGCGATTCTGTGTGCATTTTTTTTTTTTTTCTGGCGTAAAAAAACCATCGATTTTGTTATGCAGAATCATTAATGCTTAGGACCCATATGGAAAAAGCGCTCTCTACTATTTCTTTTTACCTAGAATCCAAACTTGCGACCGAAAGAAACAGCCTCATACTCATCCACTGCACCATGTCATCACATCCTTTTGTTCTTCTAATTAAGAAGTCTTCATCCTAAAACCTTTAGCAACCTTTAAATCAGGAACTAGTGAATTTTGTGATATGATTTCTTTTGTGGCTTAAACTTTTAGAAGGTGGTCACGTACTTCAACATATTAATACATAGGAGCAATAGATCAAACAAGAGTTCTAGGTTCAGATCTCACAATCACCCTAAAAATAAAAAAAATAAAAATTTATTTGACGTGTTTGATCCGTGAAAGAAAAAATCAAACTCACACAGTCACACATGAGGAAACGATTTATAAAACATAATATAATTAAGTAATTAAAATGCATTCATGTCTTAATTGATTGCGTTGTGATCTCTTTCTGACAGCTGAAATGCTTTGGTTTTCAAAAAAACGGGAACTTTTCTAGTTTCTCCAAACAAAAACCCATATATATTCATACTATTAGGTAATGTAATGGAAAAATGAAAGAAATAAATAAATAAAATGGCTTCATATTCTTTCTTGTTTGCGGTTTTTGTTCCTTTATTTTCTAATCTTTATGCAATATTAATTTCCTTTTTTGTTGAAATTGATAAATTGGGTTTCAGCTGCATCTTTCTGTCTAGAAATATTGTACATTACTGTAACGATTGTTAGTGTCTTCGAAGTATTATCGAACCTTTGTTAATTATATGTTGTTGATCTTAATTTCCTGGTTGGTTTTCGCCTTGCATGGTAAGGAGCTTGAATTATCAACTTTATATTATTAACGTAGATTAATATATCGATCGTAGTATGTTACTTACATTTTTTTCAACTATCAATTATACGTTTACGATCGAGACTGTTACTGTGAGTCTAAACTTCTTTTGATGTACGGAAAATAGTTTATGTACGGAAAATAGTAAACTACTATTACAAGTGCTAGGAAAGGATAATCAATTATGTGTTACAATAAACTTGATGCCAACAAGAGTTGAGACAACAATTATGTTTGTGGTCTAGATCTTTATACTTGAATTCGTCTTGAATCTTCCGCCTTGGATCCTCGTTCTAGTTTCAGCAAGCTCCTTGAATCTTGTTAACCTGAAACCAATAGACACTAAATATGGGTTGCTGAGTCGATGGATTTTTCACCTGTCCTTAAGACAATATTGCCCGTATACATGCTTTGTACGGATGAATTGCAACTTGTCTCCCAAGATAAAACAGCAAAAATATCACTTGTGCAAAGCAAACACTCGTGATCCTGGCGAAGAAAACAAGCACGAAACGATTGGTAAAAAATGGAAAAGAAGAACGTTCATGAACTAGGAAGAACTTATAGAAATATGTATTATATGTGTGTTCTTTCTCTATTTTCTGTTCTGTATTGTTCTCATAAATAGAGGTGTTAATGACAATTAATGAGGAGTTAAGAGGGATGTTTAATGGACTCCATAACGACTATAAACGTTTAGGCATAAGTGCAAAACGTTCAGCGTTAATGCTATTAATTCCCTGATTTTTCCGTTACTGGAAGCTCTCTGAGGTCCAAAAAGATAATATCAGAAGAAGCTAGCCCAACAGCCCGCGACCCGGACTGGTGGTGGTGGCGCGCGTGTGGGCCTAGTCCCGAACCCAATCACACCTAGGTCCTCCCTACTTCAAACACATGGGTTACCCCTTAGGGTCCCAATCCCTTATTCAGTTTTGAGACTTATATTATGAACAATTCTTCCTTTTCCTACCGTTGTGGTAGATTTGTCTCACACGACTCTTCCATGTCTCAAACACCTTACTTCGCAGACCAATATCTCTTCCATTTCTCAATGAAATTTGATGATTCTTGGCCATACGGTCATCTACTTACTTAGTAGATTATACACGTGTGAAGAACCAGGGTCTCCAACATGTGGAACTATGATGTTTAAGTCATTTAAGATGGGCGGACCCAACCTCCACCAAAAGCATTTCCAACAGTTACATGTATCAATATAGTTGACTTTTAAATCGTGATAAAGAAAATATCAGATTCAAAAATTGAACAAATAAAATAAAGCCTCAAAATCCCCAATAAATTATTTATCCATGATCGATCACGCACAAAACACAGTGATGGCGGCTTTACTAAATTTAGAATCTGCAGATGATCACCTCATACGTGGAATTTCAGAAAGTTTGAAAATAAAGTGATGGCGCCTTTAATTACTAAATTATTGTATTTTCATGGAAGCCTATTTTGCATTTAGATACTACCTTTAGTTGTTTACCGAATACTAAAAGATATTACCTTTAGTTGATTACAGTATTTTTTTTTTGGTGTTCATCCGGTGTTCGGTATCATTTTTGGAGTTCGATAATCCGGATTCGAGCTACATATGACCCATTCAGGAAAAACGTTTCCTATCAAAAAAAATTCATACCCAAAAATCGAAATCGAGACTCTAATTAAAGAAGGAACAGACTCATCCGTTTTACCCCATCATTTGTATCCGCTTTACCCCATCATTTGTTAGATAATATATTACGTTTAGTTGATGGTATCCCTTGCAACTTGCAAGGGATAAAGCGAATGTCCACAGACCAAATTGGCATACATTTCTATATATACAATTATAGTTTGGCACTGAAAGAAATATTCTGGCATCATGCATAAACAAACACACCTGCTGTACAGCATATATAATGTCAGGTCGCGTGAACGTCAGATACTGAAGGGCGCCAGCAAGACTACGATAGCGGGTCGGATCCTCATAAGGAGAGTCAGCTGCATCACCCAACTTGGGTTTAGTATCCACTGGAGTAGAAGTGGACTTACATGATGACATCTCAGCCCTCTCAATGATCTCTGCTGCATACTTTCTCTGTGACAAGAACAATCCACCTGCATGACGGGTGACAACAATCCCCAAAAAGTAACTCAATGGGCCCAAGTCCTTCATGGCAAACTCAGAACCGAGCATTATCATAATAGACTTGCGCAAAGTATCAGAAGAGACAGTCAAGATAATATCATCAACATATAACAAAATATAAGTCATGGAAGATCCTCGACGATATATGAACAATGAATTATCAGACCTGCTGTGACAAAAACCCATAGTCGAAACAAAATCAGCAACCTCTTATACCAAGCTCGTGGAGACTGCTTAATCTCATACAATGACTTCTTCAATAGACAGACATGATTAGGATATCTAGTATCCCTAAACCCCAAAGGTTGATGCATATACACTGTCTCCTGAAGATTACCATGTAGGAAAACATTCTTCATATCTAGCTGATGAATGGGTCATGATTTTAAAAGAGTCAAGCTGAGCATAGTGTGAATGGTAGCCAGCTTGACCATCAGGCTAAACGTCTCACCACAATCCACACCAATCTGTTGAGTCTTACCATCACCTACCAGTCTAGTCTTATGTCTTGCAAATGAACCATCAGAATTTTTCTTATGAACAAAAATCCACATAGACCGAATAATATTAACACCAGAAGGACGGAGTACCAAATCTCACGTCTTATTATCAATAAGAGCATTATATTCTTCAGTCATGACAATTTTTCAATTAGGGTCATTTAAGGCAGACACAGGATTACGAGGTAAGAGAGATTTAAGAACATTAGAATTCAAATTAAAATGTCTTTTAGGTTTAAAAATACCCCGTTGACTACGAGTGACTGGACCATGACTCTGGGCTGGATTGGGTGAATTTTGGGAATTTTCGGGAATAGCTGAAATTACCGTCGAAGGCGCCGCGGAGCCAGAAAAGCTCTTCTGCATAGCTCTCTGATGTTTTGGCGCCGTGGCGCCTCTGTGCAGGGCCGCGGCGCTGACGGTGTTTTTTCGGACAAATCTGAAAAATGACGGAGAACATAGGGAAGATCACGGCGACCTCGGGCCGCGGCGGTGCCTACACAGGCACCACTGCAAAACATCGAGAAAATTAGCGGAACATACATGAAACTCATAACGTACATTAAACAGAAAATAAACAACAGGCTAGCCGATATGGCTACCTCCCTGGACATATATATATAACCAACGCGCGATTCGTCCTTTTCTTTACAAACCGACCCACAAGATATGACTACAGACCTCTAAGAATTTTTGACATAACTACTGTGACAGGACAAGGCCCCGTCATACCTCTGAGTATACCTATCCATAATGACCAACTCCAGAACATTGGAGCTATCCCAAAATGCTGAACAAGGATCCTAAGCTCACGGATCCACGTAATACCTAGACACGTGGACATGACGCGGCCCAGAAGAAATCGGTCTGACAAGGTACCAAGTATGTAAACAAGAAGTATAGTAAGCAAGATCATAACGGTACACAAGAATGACACGGTCAAGTATAAAAAACAAATACCAGATCCTACTGTGTCATAACACAATCAGAGCCAACTGTACCTTGTATCACTGTACTACTGTAACACCGTACCACTCTCACATATGAAAGCCATGTCAAAAATCCGGGACACCTGCCCTCAACATATAATATCACAGAAGCATGCTCGTGGAATACAACATCACCGTCAGCAGTTCAATTTGTCCAATTCTTTCGGGCATTGGCAAGAAAGGAAAGGTAAGACGGGTCAGGTAATGCAGTAAAGTCTGGTTAGGGAAAAAAGCTAGCTGTAAGTAATCTCTTCTTCTCAGTGAAAGCTAAAGGCCCTGGGCAGGCCTGCACGCCTTATTTGAGACTACTAAGGCAGGCGGTGGACTCTTTCATTAGGTAAGGGAAGAAGGGGATGTAACAAGTATAATGTACCCTACCAGTACACTGTGCCTTTTTAACAAAGAGAGTGAACAAGGATAAACTTTGTCGGTTTAAAACAGGAAGCTTATGATTAACCTAGGGCCATCCGCCCGTAGTATCATTATGCAATCCTACTTCTGGGACTATTTCACCCGCATAGGCCGTATGAACCCGCATGAGGTAATCTCCTCGCATAGGCTGTATCCGCCCGCATAGGCCGCATGAACCCGCATAAGGTAATCTCCTCGCATAGGACTGGTCCGCCCCGCATGGGACTATTTCACCCGCATGAGCCCTATGGACTCGCATGAGGTATTCTTCGCATCGTGGGGAGCAAATCCACAAAATATGCAAATGCCACAAGCCTGGGGAATGACCCCGTAATGAATAATATATTCTGAACCTGATCGGCTAACATAATCATGTAACATAAGTACAATCGGCTATCATAATCTCATAACATAAGCACAACTGGCTATCATAATCTCATAACATAAGCACAACCGGCTATCATAATCTCATAACATAAGCACAACCGGCTATCATAATCTCATAACATAACCCGGCTATCATAATCTCATAACATAACCCGCCCTATGTGTAGGCTCGGTGTGTCTCATAACATTTTAAACTGCATTTTCACTTCTTCTTAAGTCGTTATAAAACTTCTCATAAAGCTATTATAACAACCTTTCATTTTAGAGAACTTAAGACACTTTTATTTCTTATCACATTGGGGAAACTAAACCCAAAAGTACTACGTACATACATACTTAAAAAGAATCATGCAACTCCTTTTCCTTAAATCAACAAACGTATACTTTTAAAACTCAAGTTACATACTCTTTTGAAACCATTCTTCTTAACTCTTGAAATAAATCAAGAAGCCATACTTTTTAAATCAAGTCATTCCTTCCTTTAAAAATCAAGTCCCATAACTTGAAAAATAAAGTCTCATAACCTTTTAGGAAATCAAGGTTCATAGTCTTAAAACTTCATAACATAAATTCTTTAAAAATCAATTCACTTACTTCAATTAAATCAAGTCATTTCTTCCTTTAAGAATCAAGTCTCATAACTTGAAAAATAAAGTCTCATAACCTTTTAGGAAATCAAGGTTCATATTCTTAAAACTTCATAACATAAATTCTTTAAATTTAAGTAACATATACTTTTATGAGTTGTGAATAGGTTATACTCGTTTATAACGATCTTATTAAAGCAGTCATGATCTAGAAAATGTAATACAATTTTGTCTTATCTTAGTTTCTATGCAGATGGAGAATTCTACTTATTTTAATATAATTGATTGTCGATACATTTTCTTTTATTAACGCTGCAATGGCTTGTTCGATACTTATTCTCATTAGTGCAGTAAATTAGCAGAGTCAACTCGACTCCAAATACTTCCTAACGACTCTTACCAACATCCCCCATAAGACTTGGTAAGAACTTAGGATAACTTAAACATACCTTTTACACAGAGTAAATCAACATACGTACCTCTTAACCTCTAAGAGTAGAAGGAATCATGAAATAACACCACATGTGTATTTCATACGTAGATCATGCCAAAAGAAGGAAGAGGTTCACATACCTCGCGACGACTATCGACAAGTAGCAAAATGCTCCAAGTACTTCAACCTTGCTAGCTTTTCCACCATTCAAGTAGAATACACTACACGTAGTGCTTCAACCTATGATAATCATAACATGTCTATCAACTCCTAGCTTCTCAACGTGGAATATTTCTAAGTATAAGGACTCTTATTCTACGGAAAATCGGACATCACTTCCTTTGTTTCTACGTACTTTTCCACCTTTTTCAAGGCCCGAAAATCAATAACCAAACGCCAAATTTAAGGCCCAACAATTCAGCAATACAAAGGGGATTACACGCCTAATAGGACGTGTAAAATTCTGCCCCACAATCAATATAAAATTGTCTAATATTTCCAAGCCATATTCGGCTACCATTGTCACAACAATTGTCAATTTCCTTTCAATTCCTTTTTTCAATCAAAGTTGTTATTCCAACATGTTATATACATAATAACAATTACAACAACTATAAATCCTTTCTTCCTTAACATGCGACGATTGTAACTATCGACCAAATTGATTACAACATTAATGGCTAACTTGTCCATTTTCGGTTTTTAACATGTCGACATGATCCAAATCTTTTCAAACTTCAATCTATATACCATATGCTCATTTCTTAACTACCATAACATGTAATCTTCAATCACATTAAGAAGATGAAGATTTTACCTCAATAAGCCCTAATAATATTCAAGCGTCAAAGTCGATCCTAGCAACTTTTAGCTCCTCTTCTTACGTTCCAATCCGCTCCAAGCACTCCTTAGAAGCTCATAACCAACTTCTCTTCAAATTCCAACTTCAAAGTTGAAGAACACCTTAGGTTTTCGCCTTGCGACTAACGTGAAAACATCGTTTTTTCCGGGATCTTTCTATTGAGATAACCTTGTAATACCCTTAGAAATCTTGGGTTAAAGTATTGTGAATTATGGAACAAGATTGCAAAAAATTTCTCTCAATATTTTTCCTTGGCCGAGAGCATTCTTTTATCAAGACAAGTTCTTGAAATTTTTTCTAAGTATGGAAGTCATCTTGCACTAGTATAGGATATATACTACAATGAAGGGTCTAGATCAAAACAATTGGATGGCTAAGATGTGGTCAATTATCTCAAGCTAAGTTGACCCCTTTGACTTGGTCCATTATACTTCATCCAACAAGCCCATGTGGAGGGTGACACGTGTCGCCCTCCCATTGGTCTAAAATATTTTGTTTCTCGAAATTTCCATAATTGGCCAAAATATCGGAAACCTCGTGGGCCCCACAAAAACGTAAAATTTCTCGGGTGGGCCCCACGTATCCAACTCTAAAAATAAAATTCCATAATTCCGATAAACTCTTAAAAGTATTAATAACCAATTCGGGAACCCAATTCTCACCAACGAATAATTTCCTTCCCGAGGCTCAAAATCATTTTCCCGTAGGAAAAAACAATCCTTATTTCGTTTCAAACTTAAAGTCGTATCTTCTCACGTACATTCTCTTAAACACGTGTCCTGGAACTATGGGGTCTAACAGAGACATCCTCATCCAAAAAATCATAAGAACTAGGCTCTGATTTGTCTATTGTAGAAAAAGGAAATTGAGTTTCTTCAAAGAGAATATGACGACTAATGATGATTCGTTTAGAGGACAAATCAAAGCATTTATAACCACGATGATTTGACGAAAAACCCAAAAACACAAGAAGTAGAACGTGCCTAAAGTTTGTTGATCGTAGTGAATAGAAACAGTGGATAACATAAGCATCCGAAGACCCTAAGATGAGAATACAGAGTCTTATTGTATAACACTTTGGGAGGGGATGAATATGTCAAACCTTTAGAGGGAAGAATATTTAGTAGATCGGTAGCCATTTGCAGCGCATGATGCCAAAATAATGGAGGAACGGAAGAATGAACCAATAAGGTGCGAACAATATTATTAATGGTACGAACTTTTTTGCTCTGCTTTACCAATTTGTGAAGACGTATAGGGACAAGAAAAATGAAAATTTATCCCATTTTGAGCACAAAACTCCCTAAACTCCTCATTGTCATACTCTTTGTCATTATCACATTGAATGTTTTTGATTTTCCGTTCAAATTGCGTTCTTATGAAAGCTCTAAACTTTATGAAAATGAAAAAAACTTGAGATATTTTCGCAATAGGAAACGTCCATAAATATTTAGAATAGTCATCTAAGAATAAAACATAATAACGATGACTCATAGAACTGAGAACAGGAGATGCCCATAAATCACTATGAATAATATCAAATGACATTGAAGTATTAGAATTCGACGCTACAAATGGTAACTTAATAATCTTTTCCAAAGAACAGGATTGACAAAGTGGAGTACAACGCGTACCTTTATAAGAAATAAACTTATGTCTATCTAAAGAAGATAAAATCGACGACCCCGGATGACCTAGACGAACATGCCACAAGGAAGGAGCAAGAGCTGCAAAATTGGATGACATAGCTTGACGCGAGACACTGAGACTTGGAGTGATTGGATAAAGATCATCCATACTGTTGCACCTCATGAGATGACTCCCCGTCTTGAAATCCTTCACAGAAAACCCAAACGGATCAAAATTAATAGAAACCCAATTATCAGTGGTGAATTTACGGACATACACCAAATTTTTAATCAATTTTGGGGCATGAAGGATATGTTTCAGGACAAGGGGTGGATGAGGAGGGGACAAAGTTTTATGACCATAACCCTTAATTGGAACATAATTTCCATTACCAACAGTTATACCACGATTAATGCTCAAATTGGAATAAGATGAGAGAGTACCTTGGTCGGATGTTATGTGGGTAGTGGCGTCGGTGTCCATATACTAATTAGGGTCCGGTTGAGTCAAACCAAGTGTATGTATCGCTGCTTCGATGTCGGTATGAGTGGGGTCCACTGCATGGTGGGCTGATGAAGCGCGACCAGTATCTTTGGTATTGTTCTTTGCTCATCTGTTGATGAAACTGACTCGACACTGGGTAGAAGGTGGGCGCGATTACTGCGTCGGCGCCGCGACGCTGTAATGTGGAGCCGAAGAGTTGTTAGGTGCTGGGACCCACTGCCACTGTCCAGGGGGCCCCTGTGTGCTCCAGAATTGTTGTTGCTTCTGTCGGTTGCCACCGTTGTTGCCGCCACGATTTTTTCCATTATTCTTCCGATTCTGGCCCTTCTTACCACCCCCGTTGTTGTGATTTTGAGTAACGTTGGCTGGATTGGAAGGAGAAAAATTGGAAGCAGTCATCATGACGACAGGGTTAGCCCCAATTGTCACTTTCTTAGCCAATCCGGCTTCCTCCAAAGTAAGCATAGAACGAGCTTGATAAAATTCCGGCACGGGATTACTCTGACGAATAACCGAAGCAACACCGCTAAAAGCCTCTGACAGACCTGCAACCATCTGAAGAACTAGACGACTTTGAGAAACAGGAGAACTCACGTTGCCGAGTTGGTCTGCCAAATCCTTGAGGCGTTTGCAATAAGAAGAAACGTTTGGAAAACTCGCCATAACCACCTGGGAGAATTCCTGCTCAAGGATAACAATTCGAGAATGACTGTTATCTTGGAATATATCTCGCAATTGATCCCATGCCGCCATAGCCGTGGAATTGGTTTTCATAATTGTCTGTAAAAGATTCAAGGAGATAGTGGCATAAATACATTGAAGAACCTTGGCATCAAGCATGACCCATAATTCTGAATCTGTTTCTTTAGTCGGCACAACTGTCGTAGAAGTACCCTCCTTTGGAGGAGAAAGAGGAATGATGTGGTGGAAGACTTTTTGTGCCAAAGCATGAATCTTAAATAATTCCGCTCATGTCCCATATTGAACGTTTTCTAGGTCAAGAACGATAGGAAAAACGCTATTGATATTAGAAACTGTGAGGGCAGGGTGAAAAGTATTATTATCAGCCATAGGGAAAAGAACCACAAGATTCGGAGAAGGGAATTTGGAGATAGGAAGAGAAGAGAGTCGGTTTTTGGTCAAGAAAGGAAGACAAAAAATCGAAAAATTTAGGTCAAAATTTCGGGCAGGAAGAGAGGAAATTTTGATGAGCGGAAGCAGGGTAAAGAGAACCTAGACTCTTGATACCATGAAATAAATAATCTCTTGATTATTCTTATTAATGAAAGACATATATATACAAGTTACAATAGGAGAATCATATTTCTACTTTACATCTAAAACCCTATTCTATACATCTAAGGTAATAGTATAATTCTAATTATGGAACAAAACTAAGTCTACCAAATATACAATATACAATATACAAAATAGGAGAATCCCGGATTCTGGAAATCCGGATCGGTGCCGCAGCGCTAAAGCCATCTTGCTGGGCACTGTTTAATAGGAACTTATATGTATATATACATTTTATCGTGTCAACGGACGTATGCATATATATGTTTTTTTATGATTTTAGGGACTGTTGTCTTACGTTAAAGTTTGCTCCCTTACCATAGGCCATATATAGAAATCGAGTAATATTGTCGTCTCACTACATGGCTAAAGAACAACGAAAAAAAAAATGAAAACCCAGAGCTCAGCTTTCGGATCCACATCCACCGAGAATTCGTTTGTGTAGTGAAATTATCACTCTCCTCATTTTGTGTTACGTGACATAATTTGAATCGATATAAATTTTAAGAAAGAAATAAGATTTTTAAATATTGTCTTCATAATATCATAGTATTTGTGTAGCTATAAAAAAATTCACACTTTTACCTTTAAACATGTCATAATATTTGTGTGTGGCTATAAAAAGAATCATTAAATAAATAACAAGTGTAAAGTTAGTTATTTTCAAATATAAAAATGCATCATTCTTTTTAAATGGAGAGAGTATTTCTGTGTCTTGCGAAGGAAGAACCAAGGACTACAAAGATTATGGTGGAGTATAAGTATTTTTTTCATCCTTAATCAATATGTTTGAGGTTCGAGCCTTGAAAATGAAGTCACATTTTTTGTGGGTGAAAAGATTTATTAATCGTCAGACAAAAAAGAACAATTACAAATTCCTACGCTATTTGTGAGATCTCAGCACTCTTTGATCCCAATCTATATTTCTACAAATAAGTAAGCTATCTATCTATCTATCTAGTTGTGTATTTTGGTATAGTTGCTCTATCTATCGTCTACAATAGCTGCACTCCTTCCTCTTTCTTTTGTTGTTTGCTCTTATATACATTTGATCATTTCACAGATTAATTTAGGTAAATAATCATATTTGTCCTTCGTTAAAGTATGAGGTTAAATATGTCCATTCGTTACAAGTATGAGGTAAAATATGCCCTTCAGGGTCATATTTATCCTCAATTGGACGAAAATTCCACGTGGATACCACGTGGACGTCGGATCCCACCCGCCATGTGTCTTCCACGTGGCATCCACGTGTGATTTCCGTCCAATTGAAAGCAAATATGATCTTTTTGCTAACCTGAAGGTCATATTTGACCTCATACTTGTAACGGATGGACATATTTGAGCTCATACTTTAACGGAGAAAAAATATGACCCTTTCCTAAAGTTAGATGACAAATATGATTTTTTTCCCTAGATGAAAATAAATGGGCCAGATTAAACGGGTTATGTGTTTGGATTGAAAAGTGGATGAATTTAATTTTTAAATTAAATAATATATGTTGCCAATCATAATAAGCTATGTGAACCATTTTAAATTGGAAGGTTTTGGTGGTCAGTTTGAGGGGTATTCTTGAAAAAAAAAATAGGTTAGGGGTACGTTTAGACCAATAGGTGAATAAAAGGGTATTTTTAGCTTTTTGCCGTTTAGTTACATTTAATTTTTTCAAATTAATTTCAAATTGGTATTGGCAAAGTTCAAACAAAACCTTCCTCCAACAAACAAAGCCTCTCTGTGAAACTAAATAGGCTATTTGACGGATCTCCAGAATTTCTTACAACTTTTCAATATTCAAATATTTGCTTCTGTTGAAAATTTTACTAATTATATGTATCAATACTATGTGAAAAAGATAGATAAAAAAGATGACACCACTTGACAAAGTCATTCGCTTGGCACGCTGGATAAGTAGAATAGTACTCTAAACCTCTTCTAGCTAGAGATGGCAATGAATCCTGGACCCGATCCGGATCCGGTGAATCCAGATCCTTTTTATAGGATATGGATATTTAAAGTTTGGACCCGACGGATCCGGATCGGACCCGGATCCGTTTATAATGGATCGGATCTGGATCTGGATCTTGTCTTTGAGATCCGTATCCGGTCCAGATCCGACCCGTGAATCCGTTTTTTATTAAATTAATTATACATTTATTATTTATACATTATGGCACCGAATCCTTTGTAATCTTAATTTTATTTTATATTCAAAGGGCCGAAGACCATTATTTTTTTAATTGAGACACGTTTTGCGTGTTATTCTTTAATCATTATATTAATCATTTATGTGGTACTTATGTAGTAGCTTAGGTATTGAGAGGATTGTTTCTCACTACAACAATAGCCAATAGGCATAACAATTGTCAACAATGTCATTGTCCTAATTTACGGATGCATTCCCCATGATTCCGTTAAATTAAATTGACTTTTTTTTAGAAAATTTGGACTGATTAGAAGGTATAACTTAATAATCATTCATTTTGATTTGGATCCAGATCCGACTCGTGGATCCGATGGATCTGGATTTGGATATGATTTTATGGACCCTATGGATCTGGATCTGGATATGAATACATGTATGTAAAACGGATCTGGATCTGGATCTAGTAGGATCCGGTCCAGATCCTACCAGTTGTCATCCCTACTTCTAGCTTAGGACTCAACAAAATCGTTATACCAGGCCTATTCAATATGATACAATCTTAGGAGAAGCACACATCAAAAGCTAACTGTTAAAGTGAGAGAGCCCAAAGCTATATAAGTTCCACATTAGTTTTTTATTAAAGTTTAAGGGTATGTTTGGATTAGCTTTTGACAGAATTGATTCTGCAGAATTGATTATGGCAGAAGTGATTTAAGTTTGGATGCAACAATGTAAAAGTGATTCTTATAATTGATTTATGTTTGAATAGTTTTGATCAAAATTGCTTTTGAATGTGGAATTACCAAAATGGATATACATATAAATAAAAATATACATATAAATAGATGGAATTATGTAAATAAAAATTACAAATAGATAATAGAATTTAAAGTGCAATATAATACTTAAATATTAGTAGAATATTATTACAATACTAATTTAAAGTGCAAATAGTATTTAAATATTATTACAATACTAATTTTTCATGTACTCTATAATGTATTATATTAATAATACATTATATAAAAAGGAATAATATTATATTTAATAGTTATTTTAAAAAAGTACATTGGAATTGATTTTCAGTTAAAATTGTAGAGCACATTTTGCCGCATTTTTCGGGACTATCTTCATTTAAAATTCTTGGACTAGCTTCATTTATATTAATAATACATTATAGAAAAAGGAATAATATTATACTTAATAGTTATTTTAAAAAGTACCTTGGAATATGTTTTCAGTTAAAATTGTAGATCACATTTTGCCGCATTTAAAATATTAATAATATTCAGAGTATTTGAAAGAAGACAATAGAAAAGGAGAAGGATAATCCAAACGAGTTGCACTATTCTCATTCATAAGTACGAGAAATGTCCTAAAATTAACAATAACATACTCAAAACAAAACATGAGTAGTATATTTGATTTTTTTAGTAATTCTTTCTAGATATTTAAAGAGTGTAATGAAAGTTGTATATTTGAATATTTTTTTAGTAATTATTTCTAGATATTTAAAGAGGATAATGAAAGTTGTATATTTGATTTTTTTTATTAATTATTTCTAGATATTTAAAGAGAGTAATGGAAGTGAATATAATTGTTGATGAAAATTAAAGAGCGTAATAAAGGAAAGGGTAAAATTTAAATTGAAATTAATGACAAAATTGATTCTGCCAGAATCAGTTCTGGAGATCAGAATTGATTTTGTGGCAAATGTCGATTTTACGATTTTCAGAAAATAGTGCAAAAATTAATTTTGGATACTCAAAAGCTAATCCAAACATGCACTAAATAAATGTGAGATTCAAGTTCCATACCTTGCATAACATCATAAGAACCCACCATGCTCCACATCTGTCGTCCTCCATGGTTGTGCGCTTGACCATTTCTAGCCCCAAGCCAACACTGCATTGTCGGTGTCACCATCCAAAGCCCGAAAGGCAGTGGGTGGCTATGCTACCACTGATGCATATGCTACCACTGATACAGGATAATTTAGGAAGAAATCTAGCTAAAACTAAACTAGGCTAAGCTACAGCTATACCAATTAGGCGTTTGGCCATTCGATTTGAATGATGACTTTATATTTTGATTTCAAATCAATATTTATTTATAAAATTTGCATAAATTTTCAATTTTAACTTCATATCATGATTTTAAATCTCAAATTCTCCGCAAAAAAGGATTTGGAATTAAAATCATGATTTTAATTTTTTTAACGTAAAACTTGACCCATAAGTTTATATTTTGTAAAACAAAATTATAAATTGGTAGATATATTTATCAACTATTTATATCAAATATAAAAATGATCTGTAAGTTGGTACTTAGTATATTTATTATAAATTTACTCTTATAATCATTAACCAACTAAATTTACTTATATCAAAGTTCGATCAATAGATGTTGTATTTTTTTTAGAAAGACCTTCTAGTAACGTATTTACTTTGTTATGAATAATGATTTGCTCGTTTAGTAAGCTTATATAAGAATTGAGAAAGTTTTGATGGTTTTTATAACTTGTAGAGTTTTCATGTTTATGAGAAAAAATACAACAAAAAATTCAAATTATATGTCTAAACAAAACTTCAACTGAGTTAACCTAATTTCAAATCATTAATTTTATATTATAATTTCAAATCATGTAAAAACGGGTCTTCTTTCATTGATGAGCCTCTAATAGGGAAAAACCCAGTACATATAGTGGATTAGGAGCTAGGGACTAAACTATAGTAAAAAAAATTTAAAATGATAGTTAAGTAATAAAGCAAACTAACTAAGTGATCTTAATGCAAGATCAAGTAGAACTTGTTAACTAGTTAGCCGACGCCTGTCATTATCTTCACAGTACAACCATGCAAGCTCCCTCAACCTCTTACATTTTAAATCATATCACTATATTTGCTAATGTAATAAGTAATACTGTATAATGTATTTTTCTTTCTTCTATAAATATGACACCATTTACGAAAATTTCTGTGTATGGCCCTGATCAAGTCATGGTGAAGAACTACAAATGCTTTGCAAATCGGTGTTACAGAAAAGATATGGCAGTATATAGGAAATTACTGAACCCAATATCGTAAATCTTTTATCTATAATTTGGATTTAATAATATTGTAACAGTTAGGCTAAACTTCACGCAAAAATTTGTAACTTCAGATCCGTATATTTGAAATAAATTCCAAATTGATTAAACTAACAGGAATTTATAAACTTCGATTATACGTTAAACAGGAGTCCCAAAATTAACTATCTGTGCAGTTCCGTGTTGGAACGGGAACTGGTCCATCCCATATAATTGTGCCCAACCCAGTTTGTCTCCCTCCCTCTGTCAAGTGTCATGTCTACCTACAGTTCAAGTGTATGCATGGGGCTAACTAGTCATGGTCTTCTCCTGAATCAACTTGCAGAAGATTTGCTAGTCTTGTAGCAAAAAGAATGGAAATTCTGCTCAACAAGATGAATCAGAAAGCCAAGAGTTGATTATATCCTTGTAATTTCAATCAAAATGAATCAATGAAACTTTAGTACAAATTTTTTATCAATTTCAGGTGTACCAAAATTGAAAGAAATAATTCCTTGATTATTTTCATTAATGAATGAGTATATATACATTTTACAATTTTCATAATATGAAAAGTCATATTCTTATTCTACTCTCAAAACCTTATTCTACTTGTACAATAATTATACAATTATGGTAAGTGTACAATTCTAATTTAACTACAAAAAAATATGTCCTAAAATATACCACCAATCTGTGATATACACGACATGTATGTACCGTGTATATCACGGGTTTAATGACCCATTTTCATCAGTCAGCCCGTGATATACATGACATATATATGGTGTATATCACGGATTTATTATACCCCACGTCATAGAGGACGGTCTTCGTACGCTGAGACTGCCCCTAAAATCTTCAAATAGAACCGATGATAGACCGTTAGTAAAGATGTCTAGAATTGGATACCTGAAAGGGACATGCAGGACGCATACTTGTCCACGAGCTACCTTTTCGCGAACAAAATGTATATTCATCTCAATATGTTTAGTGCGCTGATGTTGAACTGAATTGCCAGAAAGATAAACTGCACTAACATTATCACAATAAACCAAGTTAGATTTTTGAATGGGAAAGTGAAGTTATCACGACCCGAGTGGTATCAGAGCAGTTCATCCTCGGAATGTCTACAGACCGTGTCTAGTAGAGTCTTGTGTATGGGTATTTTATGCACCATACTTATACGCAGGAGGCTGCCGGACATTTAGGATGTTATATTTTCTTCTTACTCTAAGATCGTGTGATAGAGCTGTGTTATTAGGATAATTCTCATCTCTGATGAATTAATGTGTTTACAACTATGCCTCCGAAGAAAGCGACAGCCGTCCAGAAGGGCAAATCGATGCGAGAGCTACTAGTCGAACCGGAGAGTTACTAGGGCGAATCCGATCTATGCACGAGGCGTACCCGATCGGCGAGCTTTGCTATATCGCCACCTCCAGAGGCCCGATTCGAGGCGGCGTCACTACCGATTTACGAGGCCCCAACACCCGAGCCTCAGCTCACCGGCCGTAGGCGAAGAGATAAGGCCGTGAGAATCTGATTCAGCTGGCTAGACTAGTGGAAGGCGGACTTCATGACGAGAGACTAGGAGTTGACCACGATCGAATAGTTTGAGGTTCGTGACTTCGAGTTGTAATCCTTGAGTTTTTGGGTCAAAGCCGGATGACGCGAGGAGTTTGCAAGCGGATCACGGCGTACATTGAGGTGATCAAGACCGGAGAGTGCATTGAGTTGGCTTCATATCGGATGTGGGATGTAGCGATTAATTGGTATGAGTCTTGGAAGTTATCTAGGGGCGAGGATACTCCTCCATCGGTATGGGATGAGTTTGCGGAGGCCTTCCTTGGCCACTTCTTGCCTTCCAGAGATGAGACGAGCCAGAGTCGATAGATTCTTACATATGAGGTAGGGTGGCAGGAGCATTCAGGAGTATAGTCTCGAGTTTGATTCATTGGCTAGATATGCGCCTACTATTGTGGCTGATATGGCGGATATAGTGCATCGTTATGTGATGGGACTAGACCGCTATTTGATTGATGGTTGTATGGAGGTGGATCTTCAGCAAGCTATGGATATTGTCCGGATACAGGCATATGCATAAGGGGTAGAATACAGACACATGGGACGTTGTTAGGCGTATTTTGTATACGTTTTTTGAGTCATTTTTAGTTAGTATTTTTCCCATTTTCGTTTAAATAAGTGTCTTGTTAGGGTCGTTTTTCTTTCTTTTGAGTCACAACAGTTCCAAATGGCAAAATGGCAAAAAAAAGCTAAAAGTGGGCAGAAAATGAGCTCCCGAAGCAAAAAGGACGAAAGTTGGCAGATCAGGATGAAAGACTGCAGGACCGCGGTACCATAATTGCGAGAAGTCGCGATGATTTCGGCCGCAGATGTCATTCTCTGCATCATATCGATTCGGGAATTTCCAGTCCGAAATAGAATTGGCGAGGGGCAAAAGGGTCCAAGCACACATTTTTGACAACATATATAAACCCTTGGGACATATTTTAGGGATTATTCTATCACATATCATCTATCATAACATAACACAACGTTTTGCGGCTACAATTAAAGACATTAGTTCTAAGTAGTTTTCTTTCCTTTATTTTCATTCAGTTTATGTTTGGATTTGTATTGGTTCTTAGCATGTCTATGGCTAGGAGCTAAACACTTTATTAGGGCTTTCCTATTGAATCGCTTGAAACTCTCTTTCATGAATTAATGCAATAGTTTGATTTCTTCTTCACTTGATTAAGATTTATTTAATATTGGTATGAATGTTTGATAGTTAATTGATCACTAATTATCATAATCTATATGATTTCGAATCAAGAACCGATAGGAGATTTGGATATGTTGTAAGTGAATATACATAGGTTAAAATCGCGGACAAAAGTACCCCGATACTTGTGTAGCATTAGAGGTTATTGTTCTTAATCCTCATATGTGGTAAAACCTATCATAGAAATATAGAAGGTTTCTGCACTGGGGTTGAGCGATTATATATCCTAACCGGAATATAAGACAGTCTAGTTAACCGCTATCTTAACATAGAAGAAAAAGTCACTCTAGTTGCATTAAGGATTGAAAATAGTGGATAGTTGAGGATATTGGAAGCCCTAATTCCTTCATAACTGAGTGAACCTCAATAATTTAGTTTAATTCTTGCAAATACTCTACTAGTGTTAGATAAAAACGAAATCACTTATCGTTTGCCAAATAGATAACCTAGAATAGATGTTCGGTAATTAGAAACCAGTTTCTGAGAACGATATTCGGTCTTACCAGACTATATTACTTGTAACGATACGTATACTTGCGTGAGCAATAGAAAATCGGCCTGACAAGTTTTTGGATTCGTTGCCGGAGACTGGCGTACTTCTAATATCGAACCATTTATTCTTAATTCTACTTTGGTTTTTATTTTTTATTTTATTTTTATTTTATTTATTTTTAGAACCCTGTTGCCTTGATTTGTTTGTTGATTTTGATCAATTTCAGGACATATTTTATGCGAAGGAGAAGAGGAGCAGATACACTTGTTCCTTTTAATCCTGAAATTAAGAAAACTTGCAGCAGAACAGGCGAAATAAGAAGATATTTGATTCAGTGACCATGGAAAACCAATCGAATCAGAATGGGCGGACAATGAGGTTCCTGAGAATGTAGGGGAGCCAATACAGGTCCCAGCAGGGAGAAGAGGAGCAGATACACCTGTTTTTCTGTTTGCCACTCCGATGACACTACTGGTTTTTGTGATGTTCTTTCACCTACCACTGTTTCACTAATTTTGTGTCGGAGATAAATGCTCTGGCGATTCGATTGGTTACTGCTACTGTTCTTTTTGTTTATTGGACATATTTTGTGATTTTGTGATTTTGGGGTAACTAACCGGAGTTTAAAACTTCGATGACCTCTGTTGACATTTAACTTTTTTGATCTGTTTGTTATTTGGTGTTCTTGTTGGACTGTGATTCTATGTTATCTCGCCGGAGTTTTCGAAACTCTGGCGACGTAGGTTTGGTTCATTTCGGATTTTGCTGTTTGTTTTGATTATTGAGTTGATCTAGCGTGATTTTTAATGGCTTGCCGGAGTTTTGAAACTCCAGCGATGTTCAGTAATTTCCGGCGAACTTGTTGCTCCTACGGTTTCTGGTGAACTATGTTATTTCCGGCGTATGTGTTGTGTTGCTATTACCGTTTCTACTGTCTTGCTGTTTCGGGACTAACTTTGATATTTTTGCCCCCTTTATTTTTATTAAGCTGATTTTGAACATATTGCTACACTGTTGGTATTTACTGATTTTGAACATGATACTACACTTGTTGGTCGATGAAGTAATCTCCGTCTGATTTCCAAGGTCTCCCCTATACAAAAGACGGGTTTATTTTTTGCTTTACTTATTAATTCTTGTCATTGCTTTAGAATTATTCATTCTATTACTAACACTTTTACTAAGTGTTTATATAGGTACTCGGAGATGCATCTTGTGCAGAATGTCTAAAAAGGGCTAAAAAGGATGTCCCGGAGTCTTATTTTATGTCGTTGCATTTTATTTTAGTTTTATTATTCTGTATTGCATTTTATTGTAAATTAGGGAAAATGCTTAGAATAGGTAGAATAAAAAGCCAATATATAATTAACCTAGGTTTTATCGGATAGCCGCAAGTTAGCGGATCTTAAAGGATGCATAACCCCTTCCCTTTAGGATAATAAAGAACTCTGATCCGGAATCACATTAATTTTGCAGATCTTTAAATGGAGATCAATTGCAGTATTTTTATTGCAATAGTTCAAGTGTCCTAATTCACTTTAATAATTAGGTGGCGACTCCTCAAAACAAATATTTTTGCTTCATCCAGGAAACAACGTCAAAGAGCAACGTTGCGGATACCGTTCAGACCCCGAGGTCAAAAACAGGTGCGACAGATGTCATCGTCCTCCGGAAAGACTAAATCTACTTGTGAAAACACAAAATGAGCTAGATATTCCAGATGATGACGAGCCTAGAACCTATAACGAAGCAATGCTAGACATTGATTCGGAGAGATGGCAAGAAGCCATGAAATCCGAAATGGAATCTATGTATATCAATCAAGTGTGGAACTTGGTTGATTTGTCAAATGGGGTTAAACCCATAGGATGCAAATGGGTCTTCAAGAAGAAGATTGATGCATCTGACAATGTTTTGACTTATAAAGCTAGACTAGTGGCTAAAGGTTTTACACAGCGTCCTGGTGTGGATTATGATGAAACCTTTTCACCGGTGGCTAAGATAAAGTCTATTCGAATTTTTTTTGCGATAGCTGCACATTATGATTATGACATTTGGCAGATGGACATCAACCCGAGGGTTTTTCGTGTGAGTCCAGACCAAATGTTGTGTACAGGCTACAGAAGTCTATTTATGGTCTTAAGCAAGCCTCTATGAGTTTGAATATTTGTTTTGACAATGCTATCAAATCTTTTGATTTCGTCAGAAGTAAAGAGGATCCTTGTGTTTATATTAAACGCAAGGATGAGGGCATTGTCTTCATTATTATATATGTTGATGACATATTGATAATGTGGGACAATAAAGCACTCATGCAGTTAGTTAAGGATTGATTGTCCAAAACCTTCATGATGAAGGATTTAGGTGAAGCCTGCTACATTCTGGGAATTAGGATCTATAGAGATATACCTAATAGATTGTTGGGGCTATCACAATCAGTCTACAAAGACAAAGTTCTTAGACGTTTTTCAATAGAGAATTCCAAAAATGCGGTCTTTCGATGGGTCAAGGCATCAAGTTATCTAAAAGGGGTTGCCCTTCTAGTGTTGTAGAACTTGAGCGCATGAAGAGGATTATGTATGCTTCGGCTATAGGATCGATCATGTATGTCATGACCTGTACTAGGCCAGATGTGGCTTTTGCACTTAGTATGACTTGCAAGTTCCAGCAGAATCCTGGCGAGGAACACTGGAAAGCAGTCAAGAGTATTCTCAAGTACCTCAGACGTACTAAAGATTACTTCTTAGTCTATGGTGGAGATAATGAGATGGTTGCCACTGGGTATACCGATGCTAGTTTCCAGACAGATGTTGATGATTTCAAATCTCAGTCTGGTTACACTTTTTTTTTCAACGGAGGAGCAGTGAGCTAGAAGAGTCAAACAAGCTACTACTGCAGACTCGACTACTGAAGCAGAGTACATTGCTGGATCGGAAGCTGCTAAGGAAGCTGTCACGATTTCTGAGTTCCTGAAGGAACTAGTGGTTGTTCCGAGTGCTAGTTGTCTAATGAATATTTATTGTGACAACACTGGTGCAATTACACATGCAAAGAAACCAAGATCAACTAACAGAAACAAGCATGTACCGAGGAAGTACCACATCCTGAGAGAGATGGTGAAAGCTAACGATATTAGGATAGATTATATTCCCACAGACAATAATCTAGCAGACCCATTTACTAAACCATTAAGCTTGGTGAAGCATAATGATCATTTTGAGAACATGAGTATTAGATATGTTAGTGATTGGCTCTAGGCCAAGTAGGAGATTGAAAGTATATGTATGTCCTAGAGACAATCTGTATTAGGACAAAATGTACTTTATACACATTCGTATTTATATTAATGATGATTAATATTATGGCATTTGCATTTGTTGAATTATTAGTTGATTGTTTATAATATTCTATAAATGCATCCCTAGAGTTTACGTGTTTATTAATGATGTGAGAAATAATTTTATAACGTAACTCTTAAATTACCTCGACTAATGATCATCGAGATTGTGATATCGATGTGTGATACGTCGACATATGGTCTGCATCATATCCTTAAGGGATGTAGTATGTCTCACTTGCTACGAGTTATGACAACTCGTGATGGACACATGGATACTTGTTGGAGTATTGGTATACCCTGTTGATGTACTATTTTGTTATATGTCTATAATGTCATCAGCATGTGGGAGATAGAAGTCCTTAGACTTGAGGTCAATATCACCTTGTTTACGGAATAATGTACTTTGATCCTGTCCTAAGCTCAAATGCCTTATAGGTTGAGACGCTGCTTGTTTTGAGTGCATTACGAAGTAGATTAAAGGTGATATGTGTGCCAAGATTAGGATTCATTCCTTGAATGTATATTCAAGTGAACACTCAGATACTCATATGATATTAGGTTGACTAAGTCATTGGCCAATGCATTGGACATATCGTTGATATGGTCCTGTTGTCAACTTATATAGATGAGTTATAATGATCAAGCCATTTGGATAGACACTTGACAAATCATAAGCTTGATTGAGTGAGTCATGAATAAAATGATTTTATCTTCTCACATAGAGGTTCAGTTCACATGTTTTGTGTAGCTAAACTTTACATATTGGGTTCGTCTTCCGGCGCAATCTAGGAGTTTCGTGAAGATCCTAATGTAATTAGTGACGATATGTAAAGGCCTGAAGGGTAACACTAAGTCAATGTTCCATCGATTGGAGAATGTAATTAGAATGAGATTAAATTGATGTTCGGTTGATGACCGAGACATTAGAAATGGAAACAAGGCTGAAAATTGGGACAAGACCCCAGTGCCGAAACGTGCGTAGGCACCACGGTGCCACTTACTCTGGGCCGCGGTGCCGAGGCATTTTCGGGCAGTTTCAAATTTTGGCCAGTTTATTTTCTGCTGGGCCTGGACCCATGGAAACCCTAGAAGCCTCTATTCTCAATTATGAAATAGAGGGCTTCCTCCTCCCATTTCAACACACTAATTGCAAGAGACAAATCTCTTCTAAAGCTTTGTCGGAATCTCTAGCATTCTAGACTTAGCAATTACATCATAGTTTTCAGAAACTTGCAAATCAAGGGACGTTTGTGGGTGCACCCTCGGACTACACAAAGCCTCAGATTAAGCGGATTGTTATCTCCAACATGTAAGTCTTCTATCGAAGTATTACATATGCTTTGTGTTTATTTTACATTACATATTCATACTTCAGTTTGACCGCCTATGTCGGATTTGAAACATAAATTTTCAAATTTTGTTGCGTGTACGAACCCGACGTAAACACCTTCAGTATCATGTGGTCCTTACAAGTTACAACATTTTCCTTATATTTTTTTTTTATTGCCTGTATGAGGATGCCCTCTTTTCAGATGTAATCTCTCAAACATTATTGGTACTTTATTAAGGTAATTAGTTATGTGAATACTTGATAAGAAACTGTCGTTCTTTTTATTTGAGGAAATTGTTTTATCAGCGATTATGTTATGGTGAACGGTTGGCAATGAATATGTAGCTTGTATTATGTTTATGTTAGTGCGTTTGTTTCAATGAACTTATTGTTTAATGCATTAGAATTTCTCAAAATCTAACTCCAACTTAGTACTGGATTATCAAAGTGACTGTTTGTATCCTTCTCTTTTTGTTCCGATTTCAGGGATAAAGGTCTTCAGAATGTGAACTGGTTGCCAAGAAGAATTTTGAAGATATTTTTGTAGTTCCTTTTTTTACTGTGTGTATATACATTGATGATGTATTTATTATCTAATGTTGTGTATATTTTACATTATGACTAAGTAATGGAATGTCCTTTTACTACTCTGTTTAAGAAATGTTTTTGGTATCGTCTTTGTATTGGTAAACGACTACTTTTTGGGCAATTACTGAGTTAGTAGTAAAAATATATTTTATTTTATTTTTTTTTTGGAAATTTTGGTTTTTGTGGCGACCCATTGTCGCGTCAATATAAAAAACAGAGACTATTTGGTGGCCACTAAAGTCGCCACGAATGATTTTCTGTGAAGAGCGTAGTCGCCACAGAAGCATCGTTTCGTGGCGACCTCTTTTGTGGAGTACATTGGTGGCGATGTTTATAAGCTTTTGTGGCGGTAAATGTCACCACAGATACCTGATCTTTGGTGGCTACCTATTTTATCGCGACGGATAAGTATCACTCACTTGGTATAGCCAGCGACCCTATGTTGCCACTAAAAGTCATCTGTGGCGACTTTCTGGCTTTGTGTAGCGACGTTTATAACCACTAAAAGCCCATTTTCTTGTAGTGTTATAATTAGAGTTTATTGTCATAGATTAACTCTTATCTACTTGCGTTTGGTTGTGTTACAAAGCTAGACAAATAGCCCTCCAATGAGCTTTTTGACACCATAATATCATAACTTTGTCCTACTTGAACCAAAATATTGAGCATAACTCTACATTTACTTCAAATTTACCATTCTTCTGAACAACCCAAAGGAGGTGTGCTTAAAATAGTCATGATTTTTTCGGCCCCTGGAAAAAAAAGATTTTGTTTGTCTAGGTCTTTGGTTGGACAAGAATCCCCCCACCCCCCCACCCACAACATAGTACACATGGAGTTGCACCCAAGCTGGTGTAGCATAATGATCAACGAAGTAGGTTGAGAACCATGAAGTTCCTGGTTCAAAATTCTAGCAGAAGCAAAAAAGTGCTAGGTAATTTCTTCACATATGCCTAAGCTTACTGATACTTGTGCTGGTGGGAGGTAACGAATATCCCATAGAATTAGTCAAAGCGCGCAAACCGGCCCGAACGGTGTTATAGAAAACATAGTACACATGGATCTCAAGTACCAATAGGAAAAGGTGATTTGAATGTAAGTTTTTTCATTTTTGAACAGAACCAAACATCCTCTGCCCTACTCGTCCATGCACATTAAACGATGTATTAAATAGCTTCAGATTTGTCTCCCTTTTAAGTCTTCTTTTCACGATTCTTTCACCTCTTTTACTTAATTTTCCAACTTCCTTTGTAGTTGAGTAGTTGGCCCAATTTAATGCTATCCTTTAATGCTACTTGCAATTTCCCCCCTTCTCCTTAAGTTCAATTCCTCCCCTCACTACTTTCTAATTTGTCTTCACATTTTCCCCCTTCTGTTTACCTTTCATCTTTCAAAATCCTAGTAGTAGTATTTTTTATTTTCTGTGTTTTATCATTAGCAGATGATGAAAGAGGGAACTTTGAAGTCAAAAGGATGTTGAACTTTTAAGTAGGTATATTATACGAGATGTTGGTGCGGTTCAATGTGAAAACAGTTGTTAAACAAGTTTTGACCCTACTTTTTTATTGAGCCGTGCCAATATCACGTGTCACTACTCTATAAGTTCCCCTATATATTAACTTCAGTGAAGAAATATAATGTTCCCTCGTAAGTATTTTCTACTAGTAGGTTAGCGTTTTGACCTAGCGTAAGCTGGTCCGAACACCATCATTGTAAAAAAAGGTTGGCATTTTTGTTTGCAATGTTATTACGTAATATCTTTGTTTTTGTTATAACATTGTTTAATTCATTCTGTCATCTAAAAATGGTGTCTAATATTGGCTGTAGGAGTGACTACATGATTCAGTTTCCTGGTTGATTAAAAAGCCTGAGGTTATATTGTTTTGAATCTCTGTTTCTATAGACAAAAGACAGGGAGTGTCCGGCACCAAATATTATTTATACCAAACCAAATAATTTAATCAATGACAAAAATATATATTAGACGTATGTCTTGCATTTATTGATTTAGTATAAATGCCCAAAAAATATTAAACTCAAATTAAAGAAAAACGATATGGAGTTTCACTACTATGTAACGGCTCTTTCAGTATAATGTTTTAGTTCATTGAGATTACAAAAACAATTATCTTGATTTAATCTCAAAGGAATTGCTCTTCGATTTATGAATCAATCATATGTGACAAATCTAGACAGTTTTTTAAGAAATGTCAAGTTGAAATTTAAAAAAATGAAGTCGTCATATATAGGAAAAAATGAATAGTTATATGTGCAGGTGGGAAAATCAAAACCGAAAAGGTGGTAAATGCACTAATTAACAAAGGATCAAAACTTGTACACAGTAATTGCTCACTAATTCGAACTTTAACAAAAAAATCATAATATTTTTTAAATAATAATAATAATATTTACATATAAGTATTACTCCCCCAATTTTTTGTTCATGTACATATATTAACTTTTATACACTCTGATCACAAAAGACTAGCTCAAGTGGTCCAGTTGTTTTTTCAAACACCCTGAGTGAAAATTCTGAATCCGCCGCTACTTGTGAAGTTAAACTAAAAATATGTGTAATGCGCCAAAATATTCTTTAAATTTTATGAACTGACGAGACATGCCACTTAGAATGGTGGAATTAAATAGTTACTTATAAAATAAGGATTAAAAAAGGACTGTTAAATAAACTAAAAAGAAAGTAAAATATTTTTTGTAAAATGCTATTAATCTCTCTTGGGGAGTCTTTCTCATTAATATCAATATATATAGTGTACAAGATGTATCCCTAATATAATAGGTATCCTAGTCCTAATTAGGAGAGGAATCCTAGTTTACCATAATTACATATCACTAATATTTACACAATATATGAAATATATTATGGTGGATATATTCCTTTACACGTTTACACACCCCCTCAGTCGGAGCGGTAGGAGGCCGGACGCTTAAACTGGATCTGAAGTCAAGAAATAACCGTCTGAAAAGTCCTTTGGTAAATATATCTGCATACTGATAGGATGAGGGAATATGTAACACTCTGACATGGCATAGCGCAACTTTCTCACGAACGAAATGTAGGTCTATCTCAATGTGCTTGGTTCGCTGATGTTGAACCGGATTATGAGAAAGATAGATGGCAGAAATGTTATCCAAGATACCTGATAGATGCACGACGCGAGGACGAAGTTCTAACAGTAAATTTCTGAGTCAACAAATCTCAGCTACCACATTTGCAACGCCTCTGTACTGGAACGAGATAGGGTAGCATGTCACTTGGAAGACCAAGAAATCAAATTATCCCCTAAAATACACAAAATCCGGAGGTGGAGCGTCGCGTGTCCGGACACCCTGCCCAATCTGCATCCGTATAAGAGAGCAACATGTTTGGTGCAGAGGGGTATAGGTGCAAACCATAATCAAGTGTGCCCTTAATGTATCAGATGATATGCTTAAGAGCAGTGAAATGAGACTCCCTAGGGGCATGCATAAATAGAAATACATGTTGAACAGCATAAGCAATGTCTGACCTTGTAAATGTGAGATACTGAAGTGCACCTGCAAGACTCCTATACAGGGTAGGATCGGAGACTGGAGCACCATCCATAGCACTGAGCTTAGATTTTGAATTAACCGGAGTAGGTGAAACCTTGCAATTCGTCATCTTAGCCCTGTACACAATCTCATCTACATACTTACGCTGACAAAAGAATATGTGGTCGGCAGACCTTGCCACTGATATCCCCAAAAATAACTCAATTTTCCCAAACCAGTCATTGCAAATTCGGACGTAAGCAATGCAATAATCTCATTTTTCAACACGTCGGAGGAAGCAGTAAGAACAATATCATCCACGTAAAGTAATAAGTAAGTAGTGTTGCTACCTCGATGAAAAATGAAGAGTGATGTATCACTCTTGATGCATACAAACCAAATCTGCAAGATATACCTGGCAAAGCGATCATACCACGCACGGGAGGGTTGTATCAGGCCATATAGTGACTTACGGAGGCGGCACACATAGTGAGGAACTGTTGGATGGGTGAACCCAGACGGCTGATGCATATACACTGTTTCTCTTAGATCCCCATGTAAAAATGCATTCTTCACATCAAGCTGATGGATCGGGCAGTGTTTGCTCATGGCAATGCTCAAAACTGTGTGAAGGGTAGCCGGTTTGACAACCGGGCTGAAGGTCTCACCACAATCAATGCTCTCCTGCTGATTTGTGTCATTAGCCACAAGTCGTGCCTTATACCTCTCAAGATCTCCACTATCTATGAATTTATGACGAAATAGCCACATGCAACGAATCACATTCACCCCCTCAGGTCTAGGTACTAGATCTCATGTGTGCTGTTTAGTTAAAGCATTGAATTCCTCATACATAGCCGCATTCCAATTAGGGTCTTGTTTAGCTAATTTAGGTTCTTGGGAATTGAAGAAATGGTTTGGGCAGACAAGTTAAATTGGACTTTGGGTTTGAAGATTTCATGCTTGGCACGAGTTTCCATTTGGTGAGTGAGGACAGTGGGAGGTTGTGTCGGCTGAGTGGGAAGAGCCGAGACTGAGGGATTGGTTAGATATGGAGAAGGAGGAGGTGGCCATTTGTCGGGCGCCATGGCCGTGATCAGCAAGCTGGAGGGTAGCGATCCTCTCTAAAGTTTTGGTATCGCGGCGCTGTCGACGGTAAATCAGGACTCTGCTCACAGGGGTTTTGGTGTCGCGGAGCCTCCCCTTGGGGCCGCGGCGCTGACGCTGAAGTGGAACCCCTGGGCAGTGAAGGTGATTTTGTGACAGTGATATGATCTAGTTGACTGAAAATGATGGGAGAGATGGCAGGCTCGTCAAGAAAATAATAATCCGATTTTTAGAACTTTTTAAGATTCGAAAATGGGAATGTGGTATCGTCGAATGTGACGTGACGAGATATGTGAATTTGACGAGTGGACAAGTCATATCATAGATAGCCCCTATGATTCGGCGAAAAGCCTAGGTAGACACATGGAGTGGACCTATGAACTAGTTTGTGAGGGGCAGTAGAGGCAAGGTTATGATAGCATAGACAACCGAATATCCGGAGATGCTCATATGATGGGACTTTATGATAGAGGATTTCGGTAGGGGTCATATTGTGAAGGGTGCTAGTTGGGAGAATATTGAAAACGTATTCTGACATTTTAGCAGCATATACCCAGAAGGACGGAGAGAGGGATGCATGAATCAATAGAGTGTGAATCATGTTGTTTATAGTGCAGATGATTCTTTCAGCTTTACCGTTTTGTGGGGAGATGTGAGGGCAGGAGAAGCAAAAAACCATGTCATTATTAGTACAAAAACGGTGAAACATAGAGTTATTGAATTCACGACCATTATCGCATTGAAATGATTTGATGCCTTTTTCAAATTGTGTTTGGATAAATTGTCTAAATTCAAAAAAATTGGCAAACACTTCTAATTTAAATTTGAGAGGATATAACCAAACAAAGTGGGAGAAATCATCTAGTAAGACAAAATAGTATTTATGACCGAGAGAACTAACAACGGGTGATGTCCATAAATCGGCATGTATAATATCAAAAGGTGCAAAGATAAAACTAGTAGATGATTTAAATGGAAGAAGAGTATGTTTGCCTAAAGAACATGAAACACAGTTTTGGACAAACTTCTCATTATTACAAGTAATGAAATTATTGTTTCTAAGAAAATTAAAAACTGGTGCTCCTGGATGACCAAGTCTATTATGCCATGTTAATGCAGAAATAGCCGCTAGAGAGACGGGAGAGCAAGATCTGACAGCGGAGTTGGGAAAGAATGGATAGAGATCCCCCGTACTATTGCATCTCTTAAGAGGTGTCCCCGTATTAAGATCCTTCACAGTGAAACCAAAAGGGACAAAGTCAACAGAGACAAAATTATTACGAGTAAATTTGCGAATAGAAATTAGGTTCTTAGTTATATGTGGGGCATATAGGGTATTTGTAAGGGGGAATGGATAAGGAGGTGGTGTGTAGGATGTACCATAACCCTTTACTGGAATGCGGTGGCCACTACCAACTGTAATAGATTGAGGATGCTTTAAACTAAACAGTTTGGGAATATTACCTGCAGGGCAGGTGAGGTGAGAAGTGGCTCCGGAGTCCATGTACCAGGTGTTGTCAGGCTGTTGCAGATTGAGGTTGCTGAAAGTCTGACCCAACTCAAAGGGTGATATGCCGGAGGCGGGCTGCTAAAACTGTCCTTGCATGAAGTGGGCTTGTTGCGGGTACTGGGCTTGCCGAGTGGCTGGAGCTGGGCCCAACAACCCGTGTTGAGAATACTGGTTGAAGGGCTGCTGGTACTGGAAAGGGGTCGGCGTCGCGGCTCTGTACTGAGGCGTCGCGGCGCTGTACTGGTACTGTTGAGGCGCCGCGACCCAGTTGTTCTGTGGATCCTACTGTTGTTGTTGCTGTTGCTGGTTCTGCTGACCGCGACCCTTGCCACAACCACAACCTCCTCTGCCGCCGCGGTCCTGCCGTGGTTGTGAGTTTTCTGGTGGCGTCTGATCTTGGGATGGCGTATCGACAGCTAACGCCTGCTGACTGTGCTCATCCTGCTTAGCACGACGGGTCTCTTCAAGCAACAACTACGAGTGAGCCTTGTTGAAACTAGGTAACGGATCTGTCTGTTGAATTATGGTGGCTAACGTATCATAGTCGCCTTTGAGAAGACCTGCAATCAATTGCAACACTATTTTAGTGTCCGAGACAGGCGTGTCGACGTTGGAGAGTTGATCGCCGATGGTTTCAATCTGCGATGCTCGATCATCTTTGGAGAAATTTTCAAGACGTGTATTGTTAAATTGTTTCTCCAAGTACACCGCACGAGTGTGTTTGTTATCTTGAAAGATTTCCTCCAAGCGATTCCATAAATCATGGGTTGTGGTGCCAGATTTCATAATAGTAAGAAGAAGATCCTGAGAAATACTACCATTAATCTATTGTTTGACGCCGGCGTCTAGACGACGCCAAGTAGAATCATCAACCTCCGGAGGGTGCGGAATAATGTCATCGATATGATCAAGCTCATTATAGAGACATGCATGATTGCGAAACAGTTCAACCCAAGAGAATACTGACTGTTTTCTTGATCAAGAATAATGAGAATAGAGTTCTTGATATTGGTAACAGTTAGGGCGGGATGAAAAGAGGATGACGACATGGTGGTGGAATTGGTGGAGGTGGATGCTGCAGAAGTATTGGAAAATTTATGAGTATCCATTCAGAGAAGAGGGGAATGAAGAGAAAGAAATTCAAGAATTTTGAGTAGTGTCGCGGCTGAGATCCGAGAGAGTGGGGGTTCTCGGCGGCAACTAGGGAGAAAATTCTACGGTTTTGAGTGTTTGGCTCTTGATATCATATAAGATGATATTAATCTCCCTTGGGGAGCCTTTTTCATTAATACCAATATATATAGTGTACAAAATGTATTCCTAATATAATAGAAATCCTAGTCTTAATTACAAGAGAAATCCTAATTTACCATAATTATATATCACTAATATTTACACAATATATGAGATATATTATGGTGGGATATATTCCTTTACACGTTTACCATTTTAAAAGATGGAGTCTATTTAATGAAACTTGGTATGCTTATTTACCAATATTTCTATATGCTGTTTACTCATTAAAACTTAGCACGGAAACATTTTCTAACATGAAAGTATACTCCGTAGGATATAATAAATGCGGGAATATCTCTGGATTTGCCGTGCACAATACCTAATTAAATTGTTGTAGAGTTCTGTTTGACCACAGACAATTGGATGTAAAACACAACATATCCGATGTTGCTGTTTTATATCAACTATTATCTTTATGGTAGTACACTAACTTTTGTTGCATAAATATCTTCTAGGGGTAGTCTTGTGAAACTAAAAAAAAAGTAAAACAATGTAAATGATAAGGCAAAGTTCTGCTTTTTCTTTAGCATGCCCTCCTACGGTAGGGCATAAATATCTAAAATCAAAAAAGTTGGACCGAACCAAATTAATTTGGTTTTTCGGTTCGGTTACGGTTTCTATTTTTCTAGAAATTCGGTGTTCGGTTATGGTGTTCCGATACTTCGGTTTAACCGAACATTTAATATATGAATATAATTTTTTGTAATAATACTAAGGTTAAGTAGTAAGGGGGTTTTATTTTTAGGCCCAAGTAGTTTTCATCCGACCCAACTCAAGTCCCACGCCCTGAAGCCCATCTCTAGACCTAATTGACTTGATCTAATTAGGGGTGAGAGGGTCCCGGTACCTAGCATTTTTGAACTACTTTGACCCTACTCAATAAAAGATCGATTTTTAAATTTACTATCCGAAACCTATTCGAACTCTGCGGTTCTGGGTAAGTTCCTGAGTACCCTGTAATACATTGTCAGTAACTATGAAATATCTAAATAAACACGAATTCAACCAATAAAGCATTCTAATAAGCGATTAATTTTTACTACAATTACATTTCCATTATACAAGTGTGAATATAATTATCAGTTTGAATAATAAATCTCATAAATAAAAGCACCAACTCAAAGCAGTAGCAATAGAGCGAGAGCGAGAGCGAGAGAGGAGTTACCATTGTCGGAGACTGATTCGGAGCAAGAAGGAGCTTCGGTGGAAAGCAACTTTGCTCTAATGGCGTCCAAAACCCTAGAAAATGAGGGAAGACGAAACCAGCTTTATATAGCTAGGGATTTTGACGGACAGAGATTATTACGGTTATTGGGCTCCATTTAGTAAGCAGTCCATGGTAATTTCTGGCTTAATTATTATGGGCTACGGTCTACGAAGTAGTTCTTGTGACTATTTGTCGGTTTCGGGTATTGGTTTCAGGTCCGAATACCCTGTCTCTATTTGTCGGAATCAAAACTGGACCTGACATTTATCGGTTCCTAATTTTACTACCCGGACACTAGCCGTTATTATAATATATTTATCCGAAACCTACCCATTAGTGTTGGTTCCGGTCGGATATTTGGATACCCTATACCCGTGCTCACCCCTAGATCTAGTTTTCTATTTTCATGTCACAATTCAAAAGCCCTACCCTACTTCCATTTCCCCCACCACCGGTCCGCCAGATCAGTGTTCTTCAAGCAAAGGTAGAGAAATTTTCAATATTATCACGTGCAACACTAAATATCTATTAAAAACTTTTACTAAATTATATCAGCTACTAATGTTACTCCGATGTTCGTCACTTCGTCTCAGTCTTAGTTCACCTCTTCGCGATCGGCAGCTGGGACTTCGTTTCTCACTTCCGGCAGCTGGAACTTCGATTACTTACTTTGGATTGTAAGTTTGGGGCCAGGTTGTGGGCTTACAAATGTTGCTGGGCCGAAACCAAATGGGACTGATGGTGAGGATGAGGAGTCTGCCTACTGGATGGGGTAGAGCCCAAACATCGGGTGACCAGGCATGCTGGAATTGGACCCCTACTGTTGGGTAAGGACAACTAAGCGAGGCCCAGTTCCCAGCATTAGGCCAACCTGGTTGCCCAGTCTAAGAAAAATAGAGCGCAGGCGTTGGGCCTGACAGCTGGCCATTCTGGCCTCCGCGGCCCTTCCCTTTGTTGCCACTGTCGCGGCCGCCTTTTCCTCCGCCACGATTGTCCCACTGTTGTTGGTGGTTGGGTGGTGGTGGTCGCCAGTGGTAGTATGTTTTCAACCGATAGCGTTTTTTTATTGTGCTCATCCTGCTTAGCACGTCGAGTTTCTTTCAAAAGCAGTTGTGAACGTGCCTTGTTGAAACTCGGCAATGGATCAGTCTGTTGAATCATCGTTGTAGTAGTATCATAATCCCCTTTCGATAGGCCCACAACGAGTTGTAATAACATCTTCGTTTCAGAAATAGATGTTCCTACGTTAGAAAGTTGGTAAACGATTAGTTTCAGTTGTTTGCAAAATTCAAACATGTTGTTAAAATTCTCGAGACGCATATTGTTGAATTGTTCCTCCAAATATACGGCCCGAGTATTTTTATTGTCCTGAAATATTTCTTCTATTCGCACCCAAAGTTCACGTGCCGAAACACCAGTTTTCATGATAGTTCACAACAAGTCTTTGGAGATAGTACTGTATATCCACTGCTTGACAATTGCGTCAAGGCGACGCCATGTCGAGTTTGATGATTTAGCACGTTGTACGCGCAAGTATGGATGTAGAAGAGTGCAACCCACGTGGAATATTGACAGTCTTCTTGGTCAAGAATTATGGGAATAAAATTTTTGATGTTGGTAACGGTGAATGCCGGATGAAAAGAAGGAGATGAAGAGGGGGTGTTGTCAATGACACCATTGGATGAACCAGAATTGTTAGGGGAAGGGGATGAGACATGGTAGTCACAAAAGTGGATGGAAAAATTTGGGAGGGTGGCCGTCGACGGGTAGGAGATGGGGGGGGGGGGGGGGGTCAGCGGCTCTGTAGAAGAAGAGTAGGGTTTAGGGTTTGGCTACTCCTACCATGTAAGTTTGGAATAATCTTCCTTGGACATTTCTTTCATTAATTCACAATATATATAGTTGTACAAAGGTGATTCTTAATACAGCAAGAATCATAAGTTACCTAAAATACACAACAATAATAATTACAATATATACGGTGAATATTCGCTAATACGGGTAATGAAAAAACCGAACTAGAAAAACTGAAACCGAATCGAATCAAACCGAACTTCAAAAAATTGAAACCGAACCGAACTAATTTGGTTCGGTGTCCACTTTCAAAAAAACTAAAATTAAAAAACTGAATCGAAGTTTGAAAAAATCAAACCTAAATCGAATCATTTGAAAAACCGAACCCAACGCCCACCCTATGCCCTCCTATATCAGTAGCTAATGTTACTGCCTATTGGCCCTATTACTACTATAGTGGTACTAGAAATGAGACAGTTACTGATCCTGTTACTACTCTGCAGTGGTGTTAAAAATGAGGCTGAGGCGACGTATATGTACTTCAAGGGATTTTAATACATTTGGTCATTCGGATAAAATAATTATAATCGCTAGTCAAATATAGAATATACGCTACATCAATAGCAACATATCTAGTGTAATAATACAAGTGGAGTCTGAGAGGATAGAATGTGTGCAGACCTTACTTCTAACTTCTAACTCTGTGGGGTAGAGAGATTGTTTCCGATAAATACTCGGCTCAAAAGAGATGTAACCGACGCAAGATAATTGGGAAGAAAAGAGAGACATAAATATACAATAATTATGTATAAAATATGCATATTATATGTATATCATTTATTATATTTAAAAATAGACATTTTTCGATTATTGTTTTGATAGACGGCTATACCACGTGAAAATATCTATTTTAAAATTATGCCACTACAACGATGTAAAGTCCATTTGTTCTTAGCTATATATTTCCACCCCCTATTCTGTGAGTTTCACAACATTTGGCTTTTAAATAGCGGGGACCAAATTGCAACTTTAGTCAATCTTTGAGGACTGTGAATAATTTACTCGGTGTCTCTTGGACAATCTTTATGTTGGACAATCTCTATGTGAATAATTTCTATCTTTCCACACGATTAAGCTTTGTACTCGAGCTTATTCCATTAAATTCCTGTTAAGCTACTGCAGTTACTCGAATTCTCAGAGAATTCCTGTGAATTTTGCTAACATTGGTATCGGAACAGTGTGATTCTCGACTATCATATTACTTTATGTTGTTCTTGTGGTCGTTATTCCGCTATCATATTTTTATAGTATGTTGTCATGATTTATTCGCTTCCGTTATAATTTTTTTTATATTATTTTAAATTGCTTGTCCTTTGATGCACGATTTATACACACGCTAAACGCAAGTGCATGATCGGTGTATTTTATATACACTTTTCGAGTCGGTTTTAGTAAGTCTTTTGTCCCTTTTTGTACAAATAAGTGTCGTATTAGGATAGTTTTTCTTTCTTTTGAGTCAAAGTGGTTAAAATGGCAAAATGGCGGAAAAGGAGCTAAAAGAGAGCAAAAGAGGAGGTTCCAGAGCTAAAAACAGAGAAAGTGGCGAACGAGGCAGAATCGCGGTCGTGTGCGCGGCTCATGCCAACGATAGCGGTGCGGCGCCCGATGTCGAGAGGCTGCGAAGATCCAGCGGCTGGCCTCATGTCAACAGTGCGGGCGCGGCGCTAATCATCAAAGAGGCTCTGAAGTGCGGCGCGCGGCTTCTCGAACAACAGAATCGGGCCGCGGCGCCAATTCACCGGGGACCACGAGATTCGGCGCGCTGGCCATGCAGCGCGGCGGGAAAAATCGAGGTTTTGACGATTTTAGGCGAACTGCGAGGGAAAAGTAAAGGCGGTTTCGGCTATAAAAGAGAACCCTAGGCGATTTTAAGGGTTCCCTTCGCACAACACAAGATTTTCTTGCTTGGAGATTGGAGACCTAAACTTAGTAATTTCTTTCCTTTTTCTTTTCTTTATTTGATTTTGCATGATGAACTTTGAATTAGTTCTTGTCATATCTATGGCTAGAACTAATTCTCTTATAAGGCTTTCCATGTTGATTCACTAGAAACTTATGTTATGAATTAATACGTGTTTATGGTTATTATTCTTTGAGAGATTTATCCAATAATTGCGTTGAATGCTTGGTAATTAATTGACAACTAATTATCCTTATATGATTTCTAATTTACTTGAAAGGAGAGATTGTGAATATCTTTGTAAGTTGGGTAGACATTCTTGGATTGGGGATGAAAATACCTCAATTATTTATGTAAGCGTTAATGAGAGGCTTAAAACCTAATTTTGCGCGTAGTGCGTGACGGTTAACTAGGTTTTGTTCTTAATCCTCCTATAGAGTTATCCTTATCAGAAAGGTAGGTAAGGTGCAATCTTGAGGTTGAGTGTTTATATATCATACGGGAATATAAAGCGATTTCAGAAACTGCTTTCTCCGAGAGAAGAAGACCATAATTCGTTGTATTAATAAATAACATAAGCGGATAGTTGAGGAGACATGGAAGCCCTATTCCCATCACATCTGAAGTAAACTCATTAGTTAAAATAGCTTTTATAATTCTTAGTTATAAACAACAAAACCAAACATCAATTGCCAAATAGATACCAAAAGATAGATAGCTGGTACTTGAACCCTAATCCTTGTGGACGATATTCGGTCTTACTAAGACTATATTACTTGTTACGATAACGTGCACTTGCGTTAAAGTGTGTGCATCTTTTCGTGCATCAAGTTTTTGGCGCCGTTGCCGGGGATTAGGCATTAGTTCAATATCAAATTTATCTATTTTTAATTTCTAATTTGGTTTTTAATTTTTATTTTTAATTTTCACGTTTTTTTGTTATTTTTCGGAAAGAAATCAGGGTGTCTTGATTTGTTGTTTGTTTTTGGTCTATTTCAGGAAATCAGTTTATGCGAAGGAGAAGAGGAGCAGACACTCTTGTTCCCTTCAATCCAGAGATTGAGAAAACCTGCAAACAGAACAGAAAGAATCAGCGGATTGCAACTCTGATAGAGATGGACGGTGTTCAAAACAACAACATGATGAGAGAAGGGTTAGGTGAAAATCAGCCCAATCCAGGAATACCTCGGCAAGTGTCAATAGACGTAGAGGAGAGAGTCCAAATCCAGCCAGAAAGAAGTTTGGGAGACTATGTGCTGCCAAGAGTGAATGGAGCACGACGTCGTTAGGCTCCCGCACAGGAGCCAACAACTTCGAGATAAAGCGGCGATTACGAGCATGATGTACGACACGCTGCAATTCGGAGGATCGCCATCGAGGATCACGTATACGCATAGCTAATTTCTTGGAGCTATGTGCAACTTTCGAATATAACGGCGTTCTTGATGATCTTGTCAGTTGAGGCTCTTTCCCTTCTCACTCAGGATAGAGCAAAAGTATGGTTGAATTCCTGTAGTGATTCAATTTTACATGGCACGAGTGCACGAAATTCCTAGCCAAGTTGTTTCCCCATGCAAGCGAGAAAATTGAGAGGGAGTTGAACAACTTCAAGCGGATGGAGAGTCCTTATGAAGCTTGGGAAGGTTCAAGGACTTGCAAAGAAAATGCCCACACCATTGCATTAAGTTGTGGAACTTGGTCCACATCTTCTACAATTGGCGAGCAAGACAACGTAACCATCATAGATCTGCGGCGTGGGGCATTCATGAGAAAACGACACAACGCTCACGAGTTACTAGAAGATATGGCCACCAACAACCGTATCACGAAGAGAGGTCGACAAGTGGGAGAAGAACGGTGAGTCCACGAAATAGATGCTATTCTTGCCTTGAATGCCCAGTGGCCCTTTTGGCGAAAGCGATTGCGGAACATCTGATGTCGATGAATGCGGTGCAGATGCCTAAAGTTGTGAAATATGTGGTGGCCACATACATTCGATAGGTGTCCTTGGTGATCTCAATAATATACCAATGGAAGCGGCGAGTGTCGGTAGTGGGTAATTATCAGAGGCCACAGAACAATCCATACTCTAACACTTATAATCCAGGGTGGAAAAATCACCCAAATTTCTCATGAAGAGGAGACCAGGGGCATCAGAATCAATACGAGGCGATGTCAACCCAGTGAGAACCAAAACCAGCGACCGCTTTACTCGGGCCCATCATCGCCAGCGATTGATGCCGGTTCAAAGAAAAGCGACGAGCTAAGCGGTGTGGCGGCGCTTGCAACGCCAGACTCGATTCGTAGCGAAGCTAGATCTCGTTCAGAACTTGGAACCTGAGTGGGTCAGCTAGCAAAGAAGGCAAACAGCAGGCCGGAGGGTACATTGCCAAGCAATACAGAGGTAAATCGAGGAAGCGATGTCGAGCGATGCGATTGAGAAGTGGAAGACGATTAGAAGCGGCGATCTCTTCAGCCAATAGTTGAGAAAAGGGCAGAGATAGAAAAAGAGAAGGTGGTTGAACCTAGCCCAGTGGTAGAGAAAACTCCAGAGAAGGAGTATACAGAAAATATCCCTTTCCCCCAGAGATTACAGCGGAAGGCGGTTGATAAACAATTCTCCAAATTCTTGGAGATTTTCAGGAAGCTGCATATCAACATACCTTTTATAGAGGCTTTGGAGCAGATGCCTTCCTATTTCAAGTTCATGAAGGAAATATTGGGGAAGAAGAAGAAGCTGGCGGAATATGAGATAGTAGCACTAACAGAAGAGTGTAGTGCTATCTTGCAGAAGAAGTTGTCACCAAAACTAAAGGATCCAGGAAGCTTTACACTACCTTGCACAGTGGGCAGGGTGACATGCAACAGAGCTCTGTGTGATTTAGGGGCAAGTATAAATCTGATGCCCTTATCAGTATTTAAAAGATTGGAGTTGGGTGAGGCCAAACCAACCACAGTAAGCCTGCGGTGGCGACATGTGATGGTTCATCCAAGAGGCAAGATTGAGGACGTGATTGTGAAAGTAGGAAAATTCTTCTTTCCTGCAGACTTCCTCATTCTTGATATGGAAGAAGATGCGGAAATCTCTATCATATTGGGGAGACCATTCCTAGCAACGGGGAGAGCTTTAATTGATGTTGAAAGAGGAGAGCTAACACTAAGGGTGGAGAAGGAAGAAATGGTGTTTAAGGTTTTTAAACATGTCATCGAGCCACCAACCATGAGCAGGTGCTTTGCAATCAGCACCATCAAGCCCCCTTGTGAGCCATTACAAGTCAACCAAAGGGAGATGAGCCCAAGAAAGCAGGTATGGTTTGCCAAACCCCCACTGACGCAGGTATGTGTTCCTGAACTCCCTTCACCGATAATGCTAAGAAGAAAAGAAGAAAAAGAAAACGCAAAATGTGGAGTAAATGGATTAGTTGGGGGCTTGATCCACCCCACGGTTATTAAAACTAAGGAACTTGCGTCCGGCTAAAAGACGTTAAAGACGGCGCTACTTGGGAGGCAACCCAAGGTATTTCAGTTTATTTTATTTTAATATAGTAGTTTTTATTAAGAACGGTCTCACGGAGGTAGTGTTTGTCTTTGTGATTGTGTGCAGGCGATAAATCAAGAGCGAAATCAAGAAAAGCGATTTCGAGAAAAATGGGTTAGCCATATTTCAGAGCGAGGCGCGGCGCTAAAAGAATCGAAAAGCGCTGAAGTTTAAGCGCGCGAGCTCGAGGCGGCGCGGCGAATTCGAAAAATTTGCCAAGTTTAGCGCGGGTGCCCGTATGTGGTCGCGCGCGAAAGTCCCGGCGAGTGCAGAACACTGGCGCCGCGACGCAGCGTCGCCGGCGGAAATCGAACTTAAAAACGCCCAGAAATCAGATCTGCCCCAAATTCAAAACCAAAAACCTAACCCCCTCCTCCAAGAACACACGAAAATCCAAAAATTTGCCCACAAATCCTCCACAAATCCAACCCAACCACAACCAAGACTCTTAAAATCCTAAAAACCTTTAGCTATCTCAAACAACAAAGCTCCATTCCATAGCCTCAAACCACCATTAGAAATAAGAACAATTTGAATCTTCTCATAAAAAGGTAATCTTTTTCTGTTCTTGAGATCTTTACTGAAGTCATAGGAGGTAGTATTTTGAAGGAGTATTGTAGTTGTGAATTAGTTTGGGTGCTGAAAAATTGATTGTGAAGTTTGGAGAAAGAGTAGAAAAGGAGGGTGTGGGTATTGGGCAGTAGAGTTGAAGTTTGGGGGTGTTGTGTTTAACTGCTAGTTGTTGATTGTGTTGGGAAACATTTGTGCCACTAAGTTGTAAGCTGCTTTAACTGTTTTAACCATGGCCACCAGGAAGAGAAGAGCCTCCACATCCACCCCAGCCCCACATTACGATGATACTAGGTTTGTGAGCTACCAAGCTTTCCAAAGATACAAAAAGCTTGATACTGGACTTTAATCCACGAAAGGGAATGGACTATCAGAGGGAGTCGTTTGGGGAAGAAGATGTTTATGAGCCCATTCGGGCAATGATTGAGTTAAGGGGGTGGAAGAGATTTGTAAATCCGGAGAAAATAGCACCAATGAACACAACAATGGTGCGTGAATTCTATGCCAACTTTCCGGAAAAGGTGGAAAGGGGATGCTTTATAAGGGGAATTTATGTGTCTGTGACAGCAGAGAATGTAAATGCACAATTGAAGACGATTGATGGTGAAGAAAAAAGTGATTGGAATCACTTTAGAACATGGTCTAGAAGCACCGACCGCATCAACTGGAATGCCGTTGCAGACACCGTGAGCTACCCTGGGGCTGCTTTTGATATTGGAAGAAATGGATCAAGAGCACTGAGCAGGTGCCAATTCAACAAAGCAGCCAAGGGTTGGCTATATTTCGTCAGCGCCCGCATGATTCCATCCACGCACTTCACCAGAGTGCCAGAAGATAGGATTAAACTGATATATGGAATTATGAGGGGGATGACGATTGATGTAGGGAAAGAGATAGTGCAGAGCATTGAAGAAATCAGCAGGTTGGTGACAACAGGTGGATTGGGACATGGCTCACTGATCACTAATCTATGCGCCTTCCATGGGGTCCCAACCCTACCCACTGACACTCATGAGAGAAACCAACTGCCGGTGTCCTGTGGGATAGTGCACTCTTTCCCAGACCCAAGCCCCCCAGCAGCCAGACGAAGATTACAACCAGCAGCAGCAGCAACAGAGGCCGCAATGAACGAAGATGAGCCTGAAATAGAGGCTCAATATGCGGCATGACCTAGCCACCAGCCAACTACAGAAGCAGAACCTCCAGTGCCTATGATGGAGCAAGTGCTCCAGAACCAGAGAATGATGATGCAACATTTCGACACAATGATACAAGGACAAAATGAGTTGAGACAGGGACAACATGAGTTGCGACAATGGCAACAAGAATTGAGGCAGGAGCAACAACAGTTGCACCAGCAGTTTGACGAGATGAGTTCCCTGTTCAACCAATGGTCGATGCATTATCCACCGCCACCACCACCATTTTAGCCAAAGTCTGTAAGTGTCTTATTCCTTTTATTGTCTTTGAGTCTACACACATTGGGGACAATGTGTGATTCAAGTTTGGGGGTGTTTTATTTGTTTCTTGTTATGTTTTATTTAAGTCTTTTTATTGTTTTTATGTATTTTTGAGTCACAATTTTTTTTTCTTTTTGAGTCATAATTGCCTGTCAAAGATCATATATGTTGTAGTTGCTAGAAACACCTAGTGAAGGAAGGTAGAATAATGTAATGGAATAAAAGCAACTATCTAAACACTTAAGTTAGATATGCCAAAAACTCACAGAATCTGTCTATTTGGAGTTTCTTGCTTAAATTGTGCATGCTAAATAATGAAAACCTATGTGTTATGATTGCTTGCTATTTGAGGCGAAATAGTTAGGATATGCATGCTAGGGAGATGACTCAGGCATTTCTTTGATAGCCAATTCTTACCACTCTTTTCTATCCCGGACTTTAAAAATATCCCTAGTCAGCCCCATTGAGCCTAAAAATTGAAACTTCTTCTTTGACACCCTATATTCCCACAAATTGTGTCATAAGTAAAAATGTGAAGTAGTGGAATAAATTGTGTTAAAAAAGAGACAAAAAGAGTGAATGAGCTTGTTGCACCCCAATTAAAAAGTAATAAGAAATAGGCAAAAGCCTAAGTTTGGGGGTGCTTGTCATTATTATATACTTCACTCTCCCAAAACAAAAGAGGGAAAAGATAGAATCGAAGTGAAGGAAAGAACAAAAAGAAAGGGGAAATACTGAAAAACTAAAAAGTTTATGGTACACGAAATGAGCCTAAAATGCCTATTTTTACCTACTTATACCTAAGCCTACATTACAACCCTTAAAGTCCTGAAGATCTCTTTTATGCATATCCAGAATTAGTGGAGAATAGCAAATAAGCATGCCATAGGATTTTTGAATTTATATGCATGATTGAGTATATTGACTTCCATTAAGCATGATAAATATGAGTTTGCGTAAGATCTAGCTTAATGTGTTTAGTGTGCTAAAAATTTCATGCTATATGTTCCTGCATATTATTCTGCTAACTTTCATGTTTTTCCAGTTAACACTAATGCAACAAAGTGATCAATGTCAGTGAGTCTTTTATTTTCGTTTCTTGAGTCTTTTATTTCTTTCTTTCTATCTTTGCTCGAGGGCGAGCAAAGGTTAAGTTTGGGGGTATTTGATCGGTGTATTTTATATACACTTTTCGAGCCAGTTTTAGTAAGTCTTTTGTCCCTTTTTTGTACAAATAAGTGTTGTATTAGGATAGTTTTTCTTTCTTTTGAGTCAAAGTGGTTAAAATGGCAAAATGGCGGAAAATGAGCTAAAAGAGAGCAAAAGAGGAGGTTCCAGAGCTAAAAACAGAGAAAGTGGCGAACGAGGCAGAATCGCGGGTCAGCGTGCGCTCATGCCAACGATAGCGAGCCGCGGCGCCAATGTCGAGAGAGGCTGCGAAGATCCAGTCGCGGCGCCTCATGTCAGCAGTGCGGGCGCGGCGCTAATCATCGAAGAGGCTACGAAGTGCAGTACGCGCGGCCTCTCGAACATCGAGAATCGGGACGCGACGCCAATTCACGAAGGACGCGAAGTTCGGCGCGCCTGGCTGAAAAAATCGGGTTTTGATGATTTTACGGGCCGAACTGCGAGGAAAAGTAAGAGGCGGTTTCGACTATAAAAGGAGAACTAGGCGATTTTAAGGGTTCCCTTCTGCACAACACAAGATTTTCTTGCTTGGAGATCGAGACCTAAACTTAGTAATTTCTTTCCTTTTTCTTTTCTTTATTTCGATTTTGCATGATGAACTTTGAATTAGTTCTTGTCATATCTATGGCTAGAACTAATTCTCTTATAAACTTTCCATGTTGATTCACTAGAAACTTATGTTATGAATTAATACATGTTTATGGTTATTATTCTTCTTTGAGAGATTTATCCAATAATTGCGTTGAATGCTTGGTAATTAATTGACAACTAATTATCCTTATATGATTTCTAATTTACTTCGAAAGGAGAGATTGTGAATATGCTGTAAGTTGGGTAGACATTCTTGGATTGTGGATGAATATACCTCAATTATTTATGTAGCGTTAATGAGAGGCTTAAAAACCCTAATTTTGCGCATGTTGCGTGACGATTAAATAGGTTTTTGTTCTTAATCCTCCTATAGAGTTATCCTTATCACCGAAAGGTAGGTAAGGTGCAATACTGGGGTTGAGTGTTTATATATCCTTAACGGAAATATAAAACGATTTCGTAAACCTGCTTTCTCCGAGAGAAGAAGACCATAATTCGTTGTATTAATAAATAACATATGCGGATAGTTGAGGAGACATGGAAGCCCTATTCCTATCACATCTGAAGTAAACTCATTAGTTAAAATAGCTTTTATAATTCTTAGTTATAAACAACAAAACCAAACATCAATTGCCAAATAGATACCAAACGATAGATAGCTGGTACTTGAACCCTAATCCTTGTGGACGATATTCGGTCTTACTAAGACTATATTACTTGTTACGATAACGTGCACTTGCGTTAAAGTGTGTGCATCTTTTCGTGCATCAGTGCACGTATCGTGACAAGTAATATAGTTTAGAAGACCGAGTTATCGTCCTCAGGGATTAGTGTCCAATTACCAACCTCTATTTTGTAGTATCTATTTGGTGACCGATAATTTGATGGTTTGTTTATAGCTATGATTATAGATGCTAACTAAATTACTTTACTTTACTTCAGATATGGTGGAAATAGGGCTTCTAAATCTCATCGACTATCCGCTCGCTTTACTCGTTAATGCAAATAATTAAGGTTCTTCTTCTATGTTGAGATAGAAGGTTAACTAAGTCGTTTTACACTCCTGTTAAGGTAATATAAACACTCAACCCCAATGTAGAACCCTTCTATCTTTCGATGACAAGATTTACCACAAAGGAGGATTAATAACAATAACCTATTAAACTACACAAGTATCAGGGTACTTTCGTCCACGATTTTAACCTATGTTTATTCAACTATAGCATATTCACAATCTCCCCTTTCGGATTTCAATTAGAAATCATATACGTGATGATAATTAGTGATCAATTAATTACCAAGCAATCAAAACAATTATTGAATAAATATCAACAATAATAAGAAAAAACCAAAATCTTGCATTAATTCATAAAATGAGGTTCAAGCGATTCGACATGGAAAGTCCTAAATTAAGTTAGTTCCTTGCCATAGACATGCCAAGAACTAAAATAGTATCCAACATATACTATAAAGAAATAAAGTAAAGAACAAGAAATTACTCAAAAATAAGTCCCCAATCTTGATATAATGTTATGATGAATGGTAAGGTGTGGAACTCCTCAAATCTGACCTAAAAGGTCCTTTTATATCCCCAAAAACGTGCAAAATCTTTTCCTCTTTGGCCTTGGCGATCTGTCGGATCGCGATTTCCAGCGTCGGCGCCACACTGGCCGCGCCATGGCGCCGAAACTTCTGCGGCTGAATCTACTTCCTGGGCGCCGTGGCCCCGCTGCTGCTGATGGGTTGGCGTCACGACGCCGCCCTGTTTCTCACCCGAGTTGCCAACTTTTCAGTTTTTTGAGCTCTGGAACCTCTGTTTCTGCCCTCTTTTCGCTCATTTTCACCAATGTGCCACTTTAAACCACTGTGACTCAAAAGAAAGAAAATTTATCCTAACACGACACATGTTTGTACAAAATGGGCAAAATACTAACTAAAAATGACTCAAAAGGTGTATATAAAATACACCGATCATCCTTATGCTGAGGGTCTTCCAAAAACAATCTATTTATCCTACCCTCCTTAAACTCCACTTTATTGTTATTGTTATTGACTTTTCTTTTTAATACCAACCTCAAACTAAAAGTTGCCGGTTTTATAAAATTTAATAACAAATACAAGCATATTAAGTCGATTTTTTTTGTTGACGAAGGAACCCGCAGCCGCTACTCTTTCGAGTGCGCACAGGATAAACCCCGGGCTGACGCAATAGCCTGCAAACCACGTCAGCCGATTAATCACACTTGGCAAGCCATGTGTGACAGGCTCAACCAAGAAGGTTTATGCAGGGGATCGAACTCGTGACCTTGCGGTCCCGCGCTCTACTGCTACACCAACTTGGATACCCTTGCGGGTTCATATTAAGTCGATTTGACTCGACTGTGGATTGGTTGATTTTGCGATTTCATTTGAACCCCCTAGTCTACATGAAGAAATCAGAAAATTTCCCCCATCATTGATGTCACTAATTCCCCTACTTTCATTCTAGCTCTGAAATCAATTAATGACATGTTCTCATTGATTTTAATAGAATATTTTCATATTTTTTCATTAATTATATTAATTGTATATCTCTAATTTTAGATAGAATTATAATTTTTATGTAATTAGGTTAATTATTTGTCTAGTTTGTATCAAAGTAAATATTCTTGTAACCTTATATATATTGTAAATCATTCATCAATAAAATTAAGGAACATATTAATTTATGGTATTAGTAGCCTAAACTACAAACCCTACCTTAGCCGCTGATACACCTTCACAACCGCCATGTTTTCCACGTCGGCACTTAGCCCACGTCAGAACCCTAGTCGCCGACCTCTCTCGGCCGCCCCCTATTTTTCCCACAACAGAACCCTAGTATTTCCGACCATTTCCTCACTCTTCCTCCTAAGTTTTCTCTTACATGGCTAACAAAACCAAATTTCATCTGACACTTGCCGTAAACAACACTAAAAACTTTATCCATGTGATTCTTGAGATGGAAAAAGGGTCAATACTCCTTATGGGCGGAGCATTTAATATCCATTGTCGTGTTTGCGAAGTTATTGACTATGTCATCCCTCCCACACCGAAGTCCACAGACGTACCATCGGCTTTAACTTTTGATGATGCACTATGGTCTCGTTTGGACGTAGCCGTCCTCCAGTGGATATACGACACGATATCTAATAATCTGTTGCACACCATCATTGAGACCAATGCCACTGCCCGCCAAATGTGGGACGTTTAGACAATATTTTCCACGACAACAAAACTTAACGAGCGTTATACCTTGAAAAATAGTTCAAGGAAATTCATCAAGACGATTTCCCAAACATGTATGTCTATTGTCAAGAACTCAAGATGTTTGTCGACCAACTCTCCAACGTCGGTGCACCAATCACTAATCAGCAATTGGTCATGCAGCTTATTGCAGATTTGAATTAATACTATGACGGTGTTGCCACCATCCTTAATCAATGCACGCCGTTACCTTCATTTTATGAGGCCCGTTCGAAGCTCATCCTTGAGGAAACCCGAAAAATCAAGTGTAGCACCACTCGGGCCAGTATTGCTGACGCCACCCTCACCACCACCGCCAGGCCCTCCGCTGACGGCAAGGCCTCCCGGTCTACACAAAACAACACAGCCCCCCATCGACTTATGTACCGACTGACATTGAGGCAGCTATGAGCACAATGTCACTCAACACAAACGAAAATTGGTATATGGACATATGCGCCACATCTCACATGACGACATCACAGGGTACTCTTTCGTCTTATTCCACTTTGAGTAATTTAAATCGGAATATTATTATTGATAGTGGACAAGGCATTTCCATCTGTGGTTATGATCATTCCTCTCTATCCCCACCACATCCACCACTAATCTTAAAAAATGTCCTTCATGCCTCTAAACTCATTAAGAATCTAATCTGTGTGCGACGTTTCACAACTGACAATTGGGTTTCTCTTGACTTTGATCCTTTTAGTTTTACTATAAATGACAAGGATACGAATAATGAGATGTGACAGCATCGGAGATCTCTACCCTATTTCAAATGCCGTCAACAATTCAGCCTCAGTTCTCTCAACATTTGTTGCTCTTTCGTTTTCCTTATGACATTCTAGATTAGGACATTCAGGAGGCTCTGTTAATTTTATTAATTGCAACCGTATTTCTAGGACTCCTATATGTGAATCTTGCGTTTTTTGGGAAACATGTCAAATTACCATTTTCTGCATCCACAAATTATTCTTTAATGTCTTTCGATATCATACATAGTGATTTATGGACATCCCCTATTTTGAGTACGGCTGACCATCGATATTATGTATTGTTTTTAGACGATTATTACAACTTTCTATGGACTTTTTCAATTGGAAATAAATCACAGGTCAACCCCATTTTTCTCTATTTAGTGCTTTCGTAGAGCATTAAATATTTTCAATGGCAGGAATTCGATAATAATCAATTCAAACAGTTTTGCTCCAAAAACGGTCTTACCTTTCATTTTTCCTGTCCTAACACATCCTCTCAAAATGGTAAAGTCGAACGGAAAATTCGAACCATAAACAACATCATTCGTGCCCTACTTGCTCACACCTCAATTCCCCCTCAATTCTGGCATTACGCACTCTTCATGGCCACTTATCTCCTAAACATAATTCCAAACAAGTCTCTAGCTCAACGGTCGCCCACCCAAGTTATGTTTCGTAGGAACCCCTCCTACCAAAACTTGCGTATTTTTGGATGTCTTTGTTACCCTCTCCATCCGATCACTCACAAACTCCAACTCCAGTCTTCCTCGTGTGTGTTTCTGGGATACCCTGTCAATCATCGTGGTTACTCCTGCTATGACTTGTCGAGCCGTAAAATTATTATTTCACGTCATGTCCTATTTGATGAGTTTCAATTTCCCTATGCCTCTCTACACACGTCACCTCGACATTCCTATGACTTCCTAGATGATGGCCTAAACCCTCTCTAATTTATTAATTACATAGTCTTAAATGAATATGTTCCTTGATTTTATTGATGAATGATTTACAATATATATAAGATTACAAGAATATTTACTTTGATACAAACTAGGTAACTAATTAACCTAATTACAAATGATTATAATTCTACCTAAAATAGGAGATATACAATTGATACAATTAATGAAAGAATACTGAGAAATATTGTATTAGATTGGACAAATGTGTCATATAATCCATTTAAGAGAGATCTGCAATATAAGAGTACTGTTTCGAACTATTAGTTGCAACATCACCTAATACTTGTTAGTTGAAATATCACCTAATACTGTCTATTTAATAAATGGATCTCTTACCACATACACTTTGAGTGAATTATTGGCAATATCATTCCTTAATGTATCTTGTTCAACTACTATATGATGAATCTGCTTTAAGTAGCAACAAAGACAAGAAGTTAAACCTGGGAACAAAGCCCAGCTGCCAATCATACTACCATAGGAGGATCTCAAGTGGTAAATAACTGGGTCTAAATTTAATTTTTGTAAAGACTTAATGAATTTCTTAACACATATACATGATCTGAGCCAAAACTACTTGATTCTGCCGAATCTATATCCTAAAGGCTACCTCCGCCCCTGCCTACTACTGCCTATATTTTCAAAGCAGTAATAGTTGTTACTACACTCATACTCTGTTAGAATCTACAAACTCTCGTAGCATTATTCGTTTCTTTAGACGTCTGAACATATTTTGCGTATGGAGCAGCTACATAAATAGCAGGACATTAAGTTTCAAATACTATATCTCTGCTCTCGACGCAAGGCACTTTCTTGTATTTTGTTATGATTTCCTGAAAATGAGATTAGAAAGACTTTTCTCCACATTCATGGTGGTGCATTATTGGAGTGAAATGCAATGTGACACCACATTTCAGCAAATAAAGAGAGTACACAAGTTGGTGCAAGGGTAGCAGGTCCACCAAAAAATGACTTACATTTATTAAGAATTTCACAATCCAATGAACTATGACTTACATCTTAGCCTAGTGGTAAACAAGAAAGAGTGGTGAGAGCCACTGTCTGCTTCTTGCAAGCGGCTTGGCAGTCTTTCCTCTCTACAAAAAAGGAGAATGTTTCCCAGCTAGGCCTCGGTCCTATTTCTTTAGAGTTCCCTCTCTCTTTCTCTCGGTCACTTCTCCCTCCGTGTATTATATGTATATCTGTACTGTCAAGCAATAAAATGAGAAATTTTGACACAAAGCACTGATGCCATCTCCTTCCTGAGTTTGGAAGAAATGGATGTGCTCAGATTGCAGCTTTCCATAAAGCCTTCTCCGCCTCCCCACACCGCCTGTGGACCTCCTTTAACCTGTCAACGGACCTGCATATCCCGCTGCACGTCCAGTCAAATGAAGCAACACAGACGTTGCCTGCCTGAGCCTTCCATTCACAATCTGCAGCAAAAGTGTAATGCCTTATTTAAAATTTGATGATAGAAAGACGAAACTGAATATGTTTATGAGTTGTAACATGCTGGAATTAACTAGGTCAGACGTCGCGCAATCACACTCCACATAAGAGTCTAAGATTCTTTTTGCAGTTCAATATGAAATGCATGCATCATTTAGAGATTCAGATCTTGGAATTCAAGCAGCTTCTCTAACGCCTTCATTTAATCAAATAAAGCCTTTTGTAATTCTCAACGAAAACTTCCTCAATGAAGTTTCAACTTTTCACATGATTCTAATCCTTCCCATCTTTCTTAGGCCTTAGCCAACAGTTTGAGGGAGATAAAATCTTAACAATAGAACTCATAGAAAGGAAAAAGCTTTACCAGGTGGAGTTCCACAACACAATCTGCGATCATCTATATGCTGCACGTCAAGTCCAATCAACCAAGATCCAAGTGACACATCTTCATTGGTATACTTATGTAATACATGCCTGCAAGCAGCGAAAAGATATGATCAGAATTTCAGAACAGAAGGGGATGAAATAATTCTATTTGGATGGTTTTCAATCTATATAATTAGAATAAAATAAAGAAAAGAAAATACTGAACTGGTTTACAGATATGTAGGAGGCCAGGTCCTTTGAAATGGCATATATTTGGCCTGTAGCATGACGGAAGTACTTGTTTCCCGTCTCCCCGAATTTCCAATATTCTGGTTCATGGTATCTTACTCCCCTGTTAAATAGAAAAGAATAAGATGCTAAAGTAATGGAAATTAAAACTGAATTCACTGAGGAAAATAAAACCCTTACTTCTGAGCTAGCACAGGGCCAGATTTCATGCACCCAATGTACACACGAGGCTTCCTACGATGCCTTGCGAGTGTTTCTGCCAGTGTACCTGCAATAGAAATAGAAAATGAGTTTGATCCGCAATAACGATTTAGTAAATTCGGACAAACTTTATCTAGCCTCCTCTTAGGATGTACGCCGTAAAAATTATCTGCTAATTTATTACGGGAAAGTAAGATATATAAGATGAGTATGGTATTGCCAACGTGGAAACAAAAATTTCAGAAATTCAGTTACCTATATTTACATGGACATCATCATCGACTTTGACATAATACTCTGCATCCCATAGCTTAACAGAAGTAGCAAAATAAGTCTTTGTCTTGGCGGACAATTCAAGATAACCCTCAACATGATCCTGTTTAAGGAAGCAAAGTCAGGTATCAACTTTTATTTATGAAGACAATGTCATAGTCTTACTACACATTGAGCTAATTATAGATAGAGGATTACCAAGCGCAAGAAATCACCATGCTTGCTGTCCTCAGCTTCAATAGCTCTGTCCAGTATACCCCCTAATGTAGCACTGCAGCAACAAATTTATAGCTTTATTAGTCAGCGCATTATAATTTCATTCTGTTTATACATCTGCGGAAAAAACTGTCAAATATTCGCAGCTTCTTAAATAATGACCAACGGACACAACGAAATTCAGTTAAATGAAACATGACCACCCATCAGAAAATTAAACAAATGAATATCCTAGTTACAGTGACCACCGATTGGAAAATTAAATCAAAACTTCAAACACAAGTTACAGTTAACTGAACTGCAGATCAGGAAGAATGAAATACACGACTAGCTGAACTTTTGATAAACAGAAGCAAGATCAGTATGCAAACACCTACCCGTGGCCGATGACAAAGCGCATGATGATTCCTTTCTCTTCTTCCAACTTCTTTCTTTTCTCACCTATGTAGGATATTATTAACAAGGTCAGATAACAGATGAGTCCACAAACTAGTTTGAGAAAAGCACGAGAACAGTCCATACCTTGTGGCATCCATGTAGCACGAACTGAATCCCTTCTTTTTCTACTACTAAATGCAGTATTTATTCCTACCACCATAAAATATTTTCTCTTTTTAGGTGAATCACCCTTAACAATGTCTTGTGATATGGGAGCACCACTAAGAATTGACTCCTGAGTTGCCTTTGCAGCTGCTAACTCCATCTCCAAATTTGAAATTGTTTTGTCTAGTGTCCTGTATAAGATGTGCAGTCATTAGTCGGCATTCAGGACTGTAATTATCAGATCTCAATGCAAGTTAAATTAAAACTTAGTACTAATCAATAGTAGGAAACAAGAAGATTGTTGAGCAGAACTCACTGAAGAGCATGATGTGTCTTCGAAACTTCCCCGTAAACATCTTTGGATACCAGTTTTACATCTTTCTGCTGCAACTAAAACAACACAAGATAGAATTTAAGATATCGAGTGTAAGGGGACTAAACAAGACTGAGGCTTAAGTTGGAAATTTGTAGTGAAAAGCTAGATTGGAAATACTCACAAGTCTTGTATTGCAACCTTCTGAAACTAAGCTGAGTCTTTCAGCTTCTACTGCAGTTGTTCTTGTAATACCACCTTTTGTTTCAGGAACCGTCCACAATCTGGCAACAAAAATACTTGTGTTATTGTGGAATATCAATTTTTAAAAGTTAATATCCACAAAGAAAGATCATTCCATATAATATTTCCAATATCAAAATAGTAGTCCAACAACTAACTGATGTTCATAACCATCTGCAATATATGGCTTCCTACACTCAGTTCCTTTTTCTCAAAATACCTAAATCCTTATTCATATATGAGATTCAACATATTTATTAATATAGGAATTCAAATATAGGAGAAAAAACAGACAGAAGACTCAGAAAATTCAAATAATAACAATTGAACAGCATCAAACATTTAGATACCAAGATTTTTCAAAATAGATAAAGCTATACAATATCCATCTTGAAATAAAAAAATTACTTTGTAAACCACCAGATTCACAAGAACTTAAAATTTCAATAAAAAATAAATTAGTTTACCTGGCGGTGAAGAACATTCCAGCACAAAAACTAGCTATACAAAGAAAAAGTGTCCATTTCTGAGAAATAACACTTGTTGAAGTCCCTTGTACTCCTCTATTCTTGAAAGACATTATTTCCAATCTACACCCTTTCTGATAAAAAACCCATATGCACAACCAAATTCAAACACACTCTATAATATCCAAAATTTGAATTCTTGGAACAAACTTTGAGAAAGATTCAAAGCTATAACTATAGCTATAGAAAAAGATGCTTTACAAAGTATGCCTTGTATTCACTTCTAATTTGTATCTTTTATTCTTAGCTTTGTTCTCTTTCTCTATAGATACACACACTATATATATATATATATATATATAACTATAACTATAACTATAACAATAATTACTAGTAGTATACTTTGCAGGCAAGGGACTTGGAACACAAGTGAGGGAAGACTTACTAACTGCCCTTTCATATACCAAATTTACCAAACTATCCTTTTGTCAGGACTATGGAGTATGGACCATACTCCCCTTTATTTAAATTGGGATCAGATTCTTGAATAACTCATAACTGTAAGTCTGTAAGTCTGTAACAATTATTTTTTTTGCTAATGTGACGTGAATGCCCTTTTGCTTCTTTTAACTTTTTCTTGAATGTGAATATATGCTTGACAGTTTAGTTTCAGAGATGTAATAGTTGAAAGTGACAGGGGAATCCATACAGGGACAGAGATAAATGGAAAAATATATATAATCTTTGATGAGGGGAAAGTCCCGAAGGCGAAACCCCGTAAAATATATATAATCTCTTCACATGTATAAGGACATTAGGCTGAATTCTTTATTTCAAATGGTTGTCAAAAGGAAATTTTTAGCTAATATGCCGAATTGAAGTTATTATTTGAAAGTTGAAATTTATGAGTCAATAACAATTAAATTTATAATTATATATATATAGAACCCCCTCTGTTTTTAGGTCGGAGGGGAGGATATCTGATTTTGGAATCATCATTTAAATCATATCACAGTGCTTAAAATTTTGCAACACATTTGCTGAACAATTTCAGAAATATGGTGTCAGAAGTTTGGCATGAGAAAATCTATTTTCAAACAAAATATTTGTATTTTGTATGGCAAAAGTTTAAGCATACATGATTACTGGCATACGTTATAATCAAATTGATTGATAACTTGCTTTTTTTTATATAAAAATTTGAACAACATTTTCTCTATTTCTGTACACATTCACAATTTACAAACCCAACCAACAATGTCAAATAACAAAATGCAACTTGAAGTGCTATTATTATAAGGTTAATGGACATGTTACTATTATTATAGATTGAAGTGCTAGTCAAGGCGTATTTAGACTAATTGAGTTGGTTAGTTTGTCAATAAGGTATGTGAAACTCTTTTTTCTTTATTTTGGCATGATTTATATAAATGAGTGTACGACGGACGTACATGATTTCTACATAGTCTAACTCCTAAAGATATTTGTTATGAGAAGTGCCTTTGATTATTTTTTTCAATAAAAGTTTATTTTAATAATAATTTAAATTGCATATGGTTGCTCATGATATCTACTCGTGCAAAGTGTTATTATTCCACTTCACCGCGTCCCGGGCCGGGCATATTCGTGCTCAGATTTCTTGCATTATTTCACTGCGTCCCTCGCTAGAGGGTCGGGCAGTCTATGTATACATGGTGCGGGTACATATACCCATGATAGTATATTTCACCGCGTCCCTCGCTAGATGGTCGGGCAGTTTATGTATGTATGATGCGGGTACAGATACCCAGGATAGTATATTTATATACATGATGATTACATGGACAAACATTCATGATTTTGATATGACTCTCATATTTTTATAAGGCACAGTTGACTCTCATTTTTATATATGGCATAGTTGGATTTGGTATTTGATTATCATACTTGTCTCCTGTTATTTTTTGGCCGGCTGTGATTAATATTTTGGTACTTTATGTTTCATATACTCGATACATTCTTTCAGATCGACCCCATTTCCTGGAAATGCGTTAAATGCCAGCGTATACGTATGCTCGATTTAGTGATCCTCGCCTAGGATTACGTATTCACGTTTGGAAACTCCATTGATTCGGAGCTTAGTTATTTTGGTACAGAACCTTATTTTTTACTTGTGCGTATTTAGGGGCACGACGGGACCTTGTCCCGTCATATTTCATTATCGTACTCTTAGAAGTTTGTAGACAGTTGTGGGTTGTACGTATGCGAATTGTCAACCTGTTTTGGTCATCTACGTTGTTGTACTCTGTTTTGGGATGTTCCCACATATAGGTGATAATATATGGTGATAGCCTTGTCGGCTTGCTTATTTTATTATATTGGCTAGTTGTGACTCCCCAGGAGACAGGTACATTCGTGTGTAAAGGCAGCCTTGTCGGCTTGCCTATTTTGCTATATAGTAATCTGATTTTCCCATTTGTCGCGGTAGCCGGTTGGATTATGTGTGACAGGTCAGTATAACGTCCAATTAGGGCGCCATGTTCACGGCCCGTTTGGTCGGGTCGTGACAAAAGTGGTATCAGAACGGTTAGTCCTCGAAATGTCTACAGACCGTGTCTATTAAAGTCTTGTGTATGGTAATGTTGTGCACCATACTTATACGCAGGAGGCTGTCGGGCATTTAGGATGGGTTTCTATTCTTTCCTCTCACAGATCGTGTAATAGAGCTATGTTATTAGGATAATCCCTTTCTGACGACTTATTATGTTTACAGTTATGCCTCCGAAGAAGGCGACAGTGGCCCAGAAGGGCAAATTAGTAGCAGGAGCTACTAGCCGGATTCATAGAGTTACCAGGTCTCGTACTCAGTCTATACCGGAGACTGTACCCCAGTCGACGAGCTTTGCCACCTTGCTACCTCCAGAGGCTCCAGTTCAGGGGGCAGCACCACCAGTTCTCGAGGCACCAGCAGCTGAGCCTCCAACTCTTCAGCCAGCGGCAGAGGACAGGGCCATGAGAGGTGCGGTTCAGCTACTGACTAGATTAGTGGCACGACAGACTCGCAGACAGGTATTAGGAGTTGACCCCAGATCAGATAGTTTGAGGATTCAGGATTTCTTGAGTTGTAGTCCTCCAGAGTTTTTCAGGTCAAAGCCCGAGGATGATCCATAGGAGTTCTTCCGACAGATACAGCGTACGTTGAGGGTAATAAAGGCTTCAGAGACCATGTCTGTTGAGTTGGCTTCATATCGGTTGCGTGACATAGTTGTTAACTGGTATGAGTCGTGAGAACTATCTAGGGGCGAGGGTGCTCCTCCAGCCGTGTGGGATGAGTTTGCAGAGGCTTTCCTTGACCACTTCCTACCTCCAGAGATGAGGAGAGCCAGAGTTGATAGGTTCCTAAACTTGAGGCAGAACGGTAGGAGCATTAGAGAGTACATCCTTGAGTTTGATTCATTGGCCAGATACGCACATACTATTGTAGCGGATATGGCAGACATGGTGTATCGCTCTGTGATGGGGCTGTACCACTACTTGATCGATGGGTGTATGGCAGTGGCTCTTCAGTCGGGTATGGATATTGCTCGGATCCAGGCATATGCGCTAGGGGGTTGAGGCCAAGCGTAGCGCAACTGCGAGAGATCATGGCGAGGACGGCGTAAGAGGGCTAAGTCGGCAGGTTATTCTGGTGAGTATCGAGGCAGATAGCCTTAGCAGCAGGTTAGATATTCATCCCAGCCAGCACAGAGTGCTCCCCTACAGTTCACAGGTAGGAGATTTGACCGTCCAGGGTATTCAGGAGTCGGTCAGAGCTCCAAGGCTTCAGGTTCTCAGAGGAACAGGGGTTTTACTCAGTCGGGGCCCCTTTTGCCTCGGTGTTCTCAGTGTGGTAGGCATCATTCTAGGAACTGTCGTTTTACCGCAGGTGGTTGTTATTCTTGCGGCCGTCAGGGCCATATGATGAGAGGGTGTCCCTATAGAGGTGGTTCAGGTGGTATGGCTCGGCTTACGGGGTCAATTGCTGGTTCATCATCATCATCTATGCAACCCATAGGGTAGGGTATTCAGATGCCAGCAGGACGTGGTAGAGACTGTGGTGGACCTCCCAGTTCTAGCGGTCATTTGAACCGCATATATGTTTTTGCCAGTAGGCGTGATCAGGAGGCGTCACCAGATATTGTTACAGGTATATTATCGATATTTTTCTATGACGTATATGCATTGATAGATCCAGGTTCCACCTTGTCATACATATCTCCCCTTGTTGCTAGTAGAATTGGGATAGAACCTGAGTCGATAGAACCATTTGAGGTAGCTACACTGGTAGGAGATTCGATCATAGCTAAGCGTGTATATAAAAATTGTTCGGTGGTTATATATAGTCGTCATACCATAGTAGATTTGATAAAGTTATATATGATTGACTTTGATGTTATCATGGGTATGGATTGGTTGGCTTCTGGTTATGCTAACGTCGATTGTAGAGAGAAGTTGGTTCGATTTCAATTTCCAGGTGAGCTAGTTATAGAATGGAAGGGGAATACAACATCGCCGAGGGGTAAGTTTATTTCATACCTCAAGGCAAGGAAGATGGTTAGAAAATGCTATATTTATCATTTGGTTAGGGTTCATGATACGGAAGCATAGATATCGGCTCTTCAGTCAGTTCCAGTAGTTAGTGAGTTCCCGGATGTATTCTCAGATGATTTTCTAGGTCTTCCTCCAGAGCGGGAGATAGAGTTCAGTATAGATGTACAGGCAGGTACTGTTCTCCGGTCTTTGCTCTTGAAGATCCGCTCTTGAGAACCTCGCCTATATCCATTCATCTTTATAGAATGGCACCTGCAGAGCTGAAGGAGTTGAAGGAGCAGCTGAGAGACTTGTTGGAAAAAGGCTTCATTAGGCCTAGTACATCTCCTTGGGGAGCAACGATACTATTTGTGAGGAAGAATGATGGATCACTGCGGATGTGCATTGATTATAGGCAGTTGAATAAGGTAACCATCAAGAACAGATATCCCATCCCCAGGATTGATGATTTATTTGACCAGTTGCAGGGTGCTAAGTGTTTCTCGAAGATAGACTTGCGGTCAGGTTATCATCATGTGCGAGTAAGGGAGGGAGATATTCCAAAGACAGCATTCAGAACCCGATATGGACATTATGAGTTTATAGTGATGTCTTTTGGGATGACCAATGCCCCAGTAGTATTTATGGATCTGATGAACCGGGTATTCAAGCCATTTTTGGATACGTTTGTTATTGTATTCATTGATGATATTCTGGTTTATTCCCGTTCAGAGAAGGAGCATGCAGACCATTAGAAGACAGTACTTTGGGTCCTCCAGCACCAGCAGTTGTATTCCAAGTTTTATAAGTGTGAATTCTGGTTAACTTCAGTGGTGCTCTTGGGGAATATTATCGGAGCTGATGTATTCGGGTGGATACACAGAAGATTGGCGATGAAGACTTGGCGCACCTACTACACACTGCGAGTGCAGCTCGAGCTAGCAGGGTATTACAGGAGGTTTGTGGAGAATTTTGCCTCGATCTCAGCGCCTTTGACTAGGCTGTCTCAGAAGCTAAGTTCCAGTGGATCGATGCTTGTGAGCACAACTTCCAGTTGCTGAAAGACAAGCTGACTACGGCTCCAATTCTGACTCTTTCTGAGAGACTAGATGGGTATGTTATTTATTGTGATGCTTCAGGTGTTGGGCTAGGTTGTGTGTTGATGCAGCATGGCAGGGTTATAGCTTATGCCTCCCGACAAATCAGAAAGCACGAGAAGAATTATCTCACTCATGATTTGGAGCTAGCAGCAGTGATTCATGCCTTGAAGATCTGGAGACATTACTTATATGGTGTTTATGTTGACATTTATACAGATCATAAGAGTCTCCAATATATCTTTAAGCAGAAGGGGTTGAACCTACGGCAGAGACGGTAGCTTGAGTTACTAAAGGACTATGATGTTGATATCTTGTACCATCCAGGGAAAGCAAATGTTGTGGCAGATGCTCTTAGCTGTAGATCTATGAGATTTTTAGGATTTAATAAGTGGGACCTAAGACTAGTTAATTGTGAAAACTTGGACCAAGTTGCAAACTCATTTTTAGCACTTGTGCAAATAAAAATCTGCACACTTAAACAATTATAACCTTTCATCTCCCCACATTTTATTTCAAGAAACCATTTTTCACACTCCCTCATCTCCTCACTTCTCCTCTCAACCGAAAAACCCCATCACCATAGCCAAATTGAAGATTTTATTAACTTCTCCTACAAGATTAAGTTCTTCTACAAATTCTAAGCCACGAAAAGCCTCCAAAACAGTGGGTCACGGTGCCACTGCTGGACCGATTCTAATCTCCAAAAATCCAAGATTTGGAGATGAGCATTTTGAAGAAAAACATGTAAGGAAGATAGAGTTAAACTTGTAGAATACATGCATGTCATCTTGAGTTGAAGAAATGGTGAAAAATGGTGAAGAACTTGGAGCAGTGGGTATCGATTTTTAGGAACTGTTTTGGGCTAAATTAAGGTAAGATTTCTTCCTCTTATAGTATAATTGGAGTTGCATGATGTTGTAAATTAAGAAATAAACTTGTTTTAATAGAAACTTGGAGTTAACACAATGCATGTGCCTATTTGGTGTGGTTTTGCCGATTTTGGGGCTGTTTTTACTTCATTGGGTTCGATTGTTATTTTTGTTATTATCGTCACTAATTGCATGCTAAAAATGAAGAAAATCTTGATACTTAAAGTTGTAGTTGTTATATGGAATTGTTAAAATGTGAATTGGATGTTAAGGAATTAAAAGAAGAGTTATGGTATGGTGTTCTTGTGGCCGTGACTTTCATGAAATTGTTGGACATCGTTGTAATATAATTAGGGGTTGTTTTGTTGAGATTAGAATGCTGAAAATTTAATTATGAACATGTATATACGTTGTGATAATTGCTAATACATGTCTTAAAGAAATTAAAGTGTAGAAATGTGTTATGTTGCAAACTATAAGACTTGCACTCTTGTTGTTGTTGCTAGAATTGATGGACTGTTTTTAAGGTTGTTTTAAGGTGTTTTAAGGGGCTGAATTAACAAGAGAAATAGGTGTATAATCACCTTGGTTGTTGTAGTTGTTGTCTCCCATGAACGTAAAGAGAAGGAATGTATTATGATGGCGCATATGGAGTATTTGGGATTGTTTTGGTTATATCTTTAAGCTGCATCTTGTTATTGGTATTGTTGGTTTTGTTTGTAAGTTGTGGATATGCATATAAATAGGGGAGGTGCTGCCCAAATTTCTATAGAAAAGAGAATCACCATTCGATATAACTTACGCTAGAAATCATAGAGTTGACGAACGAATTACTATTGTTATTGGTCGAGGTGTTAATCGAGTCGAGTATTAATTATAGAGTTGGTTAGTTCGACAATAAGGTATGTGAAACTATCATTTATTCTTTTGACATGATTTATATAAAATGAGTGTACGACGGACATACATAATTCTATTGAATCCTAATTTCTAACGATACATGATATGATAGTGCCTTGATTCTCAAAGTAATATTTATTCTTTTTATTCCATTGAGAGTCAAATGATGATTTAATTTGTATAAAGTTACTCATGATATTCGATTCATGCTGATATGATTATATGATTTTACCGCGTCTCAGAATGGACCGGGCAGTATATGATTTTATCGCGTCCCAGAATGGGCCGAGAAGTATATGATTTTACCGCATTCCAGAAGTGGCCGGGAAGTTTCATGCATACTTTCTTATATGTTCACCGCGTCCTTTACTAGAGGGTCGGACAGTGTATATATGATATGTGGACAGGCATCCACGGATATGACTATGTGTTCACCGCGTCCTTCACTAGAGGGTCGGGCAGTGTATATATGACTTATTTTATACAGACATGTCTTGACTCTCATTTCATAAGGCGCATGTGCATTGATAACTTGATTATTATACTTTTCTCATGTTATGTTATGGCCAGTTATGATCTTTTTTACAGTACCTCATGTTTTACATACTCAGTACATTATTTCGTACTCACCCCCTTTTCCCAGGGGGCTGCGTTTCATGCCTGTAGGTACAAGTACTCAGTTTGGTGATCCTCCAGTCTAGGATATCATGTTCAGCTATTTGGAGAGCTCCATTGATCCAGAGCTTAGTCGTTTTGGTATAGAGCCTTATTTTGACTTATGCATATTTAGGGTCACGTCGGGGCCCTGTCCCATCATATTTCTTTATCGTACTCTTAGAGGTCTGTAGACAGATGTGGGTGGTAGATGTGTTTTGGATTTGCGTAGATTGTATGTGAATTTTGGTCGGCTGTATTGTTACACTTCATTTTGGGATGTTCCCGTATATAGTGGTAGTCTTGTCGGCTTGCCTATTTTGATATGTACGGATTTCCACATTATCCTTGGTATCTGTATGACTATATGTGACAGGTGGGTATAAGGGTGTTCAGGTAGGGCACCGGGTCGCAGCCCGCCGGGTCGGGTCATGACAAGTTGTTCATATGAAATTGTTGAAATATGAATTGGATTTTAAGACTTCAATTGGATTTTAAGGAATTATGAGAAGAGTTATGGTATTGTGTGTTGTGGCCGAGACCTTCATTAAATTGTTGGACATGTTGTGTTGTATTTAGGGGTTGTTTTGTAGAGATTGGAATGCTGAAAATTTAGTTATGAATATGCATGTACATTGTGGTAACTACTAACGTATGTCCTAAAGAAATAAAGATTTAAAAAGATGTTACTTTGTATTCTCGTTGTTGTTGGTATATGAACTGTTTTAGGGGCTGTTTTGATATGGATTAAAGGGATGGATTAATATGAGAAATAGGGGTATTAATCACCTTGGTTGTTGTGGTTGTTGTATTACATAAAGGTAAAGAGAAAGAATGTATAACGATTGCGTATATGGAGTATATGGGACTGTTTTGGTTATCCTGGAAGTTGTCTCTTGTTATTAATGTTGTTGACCTTGTTGGTGAATTGTGGATATGTATATAAATAGGGGAAGTGCTGCCCAAATTTATATAACAAGAGAGTCATCATTCGATACTTATAAATTATACTAGTAATCATAGAGTTGACATACACGTTATTATTATTATAGGTTGAAGTGCTAGACGAGACGTATTTTAAATACCGAGTTGGTTAGTTCGACAATAAGGTATGTGAAACTATCCTTTCTTCTTTTGACATGATTTATATAAAGTAATTGTACGACGGACGTGCATAATTCCATTGAATACTAATTTCTAGTGACACTTGGTATGATAGTTGCCCTTGATTTTACAAGTGATAAGTTCATTCTATTTATTCTATCGAGAGTCAAATGATGATTTAAATTTGTATATGGTTACTCATGATAATCTATTCGTGCTTGATGTGATTATATCATTTCACCGAGTCCCGGGCCGGGTATGTTTGTGCGCAGCTGTGCATTGTTCACCGAGTCCATCACTAGAGGGTCGGGACACGTTATATGTATATATATGATGATTCCATGGACAGGCATCCATGATGATGATGATGAGCTCACCGAGTCCCAGAATGGGTCGGGTATGTTACATATATGGAAAGGTATCCATGATATGATGATTCCATCGAGTCCCTCACTAGAGGGTCGGGACACGTTATATGTATATAGATATGATGATTCTATGGACAGGCATCCATGATTTTGATATGACTCACATTTTTATAAGGCACAGTTGACTCTCATTTTTATATGACACAGTTGTATTGATATTTTGGTTATCATACTTGTCTCCTGTTATCTTTTGGCCAGTTATGATCTTCCTTACAGTACTTCATGTTTTATATACTCAGTATATTATTCCCGGGGGGCTGCGTTTCATGCCCGCATGTACATATATTCAGCTTGGTGATCCTCTAGTCTAGGATTCCTGTTGAGCTATTTAGAGAGCTCTATTGATCCGTAGCCAAGTCATTTTGGTACAGACCCTTTTGTTATAGACTTATATATATTCATGGGTACGGCGGGGCCCTGTCGCGTCATGTTTCTGTTACACCTCGTAGTTTTAAGGCGATAATTAAGAACGTCATTAAGGAAATAAGATTTGAATCTTAGATATAGAGTATATTTATATATGCTAATCCAGAAGTTAGTATACAAAGGATGTAATTCCAGAATAATTTTTAGTTACTATGAGTGTGACAACGGAAATTTTTAATGATAGTTTCATATTTTCCGTTAAGGACTAGTGTCGTATTATAAGAATTATGACATTGAGAATACGAGGCCTTATGAAATTTTCGAGATTTAAAAGAAGTGGGATTTATTTTAGTAGAGGGGTTAATTTAAGTAGACAATTATGGGAAAGGGACTAAGTTGAAATTATAATTTTCAGATTTTGCCACTAAACCTTATTAACCTTTTATCTTCTAATTTTCCATTTCATTTTCAAATCACGCACTCCCACACTTTCACTCTCTCTCTCAACCGAACCAACACCCTCCTCCATAGCTAACATTAGAGCTTTTTTATTTTCTTCTTTCAAGAACAAGTCCTCTACAAATTCTAAGCCAAGATAAGCACCAAAATAGTGAGCAATTTTCGGCACTGCTGGACCGAAATTTAGCCCAAGAATTTCCAGTTTTTAGATGAGAAATTTGAAATAAACATGTAAGAATGATGGATTAAACCTATAGAATACATGCATGTCATTTGGAGTTGAAGAAATGGTGAAAATGGTACAAAAACCATGGAGCAGTGGCCGAGAGTTTAGGGACTGTTTTAGCGAATATTTGGGTAAGAATTCTTCTTCTTATGGTGTAATTGGAGTTGCATATTGTTGTAGTTTAAGAAATGAACTTGTATTATGAGGAACTTGGAATTTAGACAATGCATGTGATGATTTGTGGGTAAAAATCGATTGTAAGAGCTGTTTTGTATAAATTGGATTTGAGTATTATTGTTGTTATCCTTGTCACTAATTGTATGTTGAAAATTGAAGGAAAACCATGATGTTTAAGTTATAATTGGTTATAGGAGTGTTGAAACATGAATTGGATTGTAAGGAGTTAAGAAAAGAACTTTGGAAATTAAGCCTTGTTGGCCGAGACTTGTATGACATTTTTGGACATGTTGTGGTGTGTTTTAGGGGATGTTTTGGTGGTGTTATAATGCTGGAAAAATTAGTTACAATTATGCATGTTCAATGTTGTAATTGTGGATATATGTCTTAAGGAATTAAGGTGTAGAAAGATGTTATTTTGCATTCTTGAAACTCTCGATTTTTGTTAGTATATGGACTGTTTTGGGGGCTGATTTGATATGGATTAAGAGGATGGATTAACGTGAGAAATAGGTGTATAAATCACCTTGGTTGTTGAGTTGTTGTATTCCATGAACATAAAGGAAAGAAATGTATTATGATGGAGTATTTTAGATTGTTTCGTTATATCTTTAAGTTGTGACTTGTTGTTGACTTTGTTTGTAAGTTGTGGATGTGCAAATAAATAGGGGAAGTGCTTCCTGAATTTCTATAGAAAAAAGAGTCATCATTCGATATAAAGTATGCTAGTAATCCTAGAATTGACGGACGTATTACCATTATTATAGGTTGAAGTACTAGACGAGACGTATACTAATATTGAGTTGGCTAGTTCGACGAAAAGGTATATGAAATCATCCTTTCTTTCTTTTGGCATGTTTTACATAAATGAATGTACGATGGACGTACATAGTTCTAATGAATCCTAAATCCTAATGATACCTGATGTGATAAGTGTCTTGATTTTCCAAATGATGATTTAAAATAATACATGATGTGATAAGTGCCTTGATTTTCCAAATGATGATTTAATATGTATAAAGTTACTCATGATATTCAACTCGTGCTGATGTGATTATATAATTTCACCGCGTTCCGGGCCGGGCAGTTTTGTGCACAATACTATATATGTTCACCGCGTCCCTCACTAAAGGGTCGGGCAGTGTATATATGACTTATTTTATATGGACATATCTTGACTCTCATTTTTATAAGGCACAGTTGACTATCATTTTTATAAGACACATTTGACTCTCATTACTATATGGCACAGTTGTATTAGTATTTTGATTATTACACATGTCTCCTGTTATCTTTGGCCAGTTATAACCTTCTTTACAGTACTTCATGTCTTACATACTCAGTACATTATTTCGTACTGACCCCCTTTTCCCGGGGGGGCTGCGTTTCATGCCCGCCGGTACAGGTATTCAGTTTGGTGATCCTCCAACTTAGGATTCATGTTCAGTCGTTGGAGAGCTCCATTGATTCGGAACTTAGTCATTTTGGTACAGAACCTCATTTTTTATTTACGCATATTTAGGGGCACGACGGGGCCCTGTCCCGTCATATGTCACTATCATACTCTTAGAGGTTTATAGACAGTTATGGGTAGATGTGTGGAACTTGCATGGATTGTATATATATTTTCGTCGACTGTACTGTTACGCTTCATGTTGGGATGTTCCCGTATATAGTGGGAGCCTTGTCGGCTTGCCTATTTGATATGACTTACATATTACTGTATTATTCTTGGTATCTGTGTGATTATGTGACAGATGGGTATAAGGGTGCCCAGGTAGGGCACCGGGTCGCGGCCCGTCGGGTCGTGACATTTAGTGGTATCAGAGCAGTTCGTCCTCGGAATGTCTACAGACCATGTCTAGTAGAGTCTTACGTATGGGTATGCTGTGCAACATACTTATACGCAGGAGGCTGCCGGACATTTAGGGTTGATTTCTATTATTTCATCTCCTAGATCGTGCAATAGAGCTATGTTATTAGGATGATCCTTCTCTGATTAATTATTGTGTTTACAGCTGATGCGCGATTTATGCACACACTTACGCAAGTGCACGTGTCGTGTCAAGTAATATAGTCTTAGAAGACCGAGTTATCGTCCTCAGAGATTAGTGTTCAAGTACAAAATTATATTCTATGTTATCTATTTGGTGACCGATGATTGATATGATGTTTATGACTATAATTATGAAAACTAATTAAACTACGTTGTTTTACTTCAGTAATGTGCAAATAGGGCTTCCAAATCTCCTCAACTATCCGCTTAAGTTACTTATTAATGCAATTAATAATGGTTCTTCTTCTATTTTGAGATAACATGTTAACTAAGCCGTTTTATACTCATGTTAAGGTTATATAAACACTCAACCCCAGTATATAACATTTCTACCTTTCGGTGATAAGATTGACTATAGAGGAGGATTAAGACCAAAAACCTATTAATACTACACAAGTATTATGGTACTTTCGTCCACGATTTAACCTATGTTTATCCAACTACAGCATATTCACAACCTCCCCTTTTGGATTTCGGTTAGAAATCATAAGGATTATGATAATTAGTGATCAAGTAATTACCAAGCAATCAAAACAAATATTGAATAAATCTCAACAACAAGAGGAAGAACCAAAAACATGCATTAATTCATAGAGATAAGTTTCAAGTGAATTGACATGGAAAGCCCTAAGTAGATTTAGTTCCTAGACATAGACATGACAAGAACTAAATCAATACCCAACATAAACTGTAAATAAAGTAAAACAAGAACAAGAATTTACTAAGAAAATGTCTTCAATCTTGATCTCCAAAAGTGTTGTGATTTGGCCAGAAGAGGAACCCCTAAATCTGACCTAGGGTTCTCTTTTTATAGTCTCCAAAACGTGATGCAGGTTTTCCTTCAGGCCTGACCCATTGTCAATTCGAAACTGCTGATTTTCCCGCCGTGGCCCTGCTACTGGCGCCTCGGCGTCAACTCCCGCAGACTCAAGATTAGCCGCGCGCCTCGACTTGCTGGAGCCGCGCTGGCCTGTCTGCGGCTCGGTTCGCCACTTTCTCGCTTTTCGAGCTCTGGAACCTCCGTTTCTGCCCTCTTTTTGCTCCTTTTCCGCCAATGAGCCACTTTAAACCAATATGACTCAAAAGAAAGAAAATATATCCTAAGACGACAAGTATTTGTACAAAAATGGACCAAAGACTCACTAAAAATGACTCAAAAGGTGTATATAAAATACACCGATCAAATACCCCCAAACTTAACCTTTGCTCGCCCTCGAGCAAAGATAAAAAAAAAAAAAAAAAAGACACAAGGAAAAAGAAAATAGAAAGACTCAACGACATTTATCACTTTGCTGCATTGGTGTTACTTAGAAAAACATGAAGGTTAGCAGAATAATATGCAGGAACATATAGCATGAATTTTTAGCATTCTAAACACATCAAGCTAGATATTTCGCAAACTCATTTTAATCATGCTTAATGGAAGTAAGAATACTGAATTATGCATGTCAATTTCAAAATCCTATGGCATGTTTACTTGTTATTCTCCACTAATCATGGATATGCATATAAGAGATCTTCAGGACTTTTCAGGGTTGTAATGTAGGCTTAGGCATGAGTAGGTAAAAATAGGCATTTAGGCTCATTTTATGTACCATAAGCTCTTTTGCTTTTCAATTCTTCCCTTTTATTTTGATTTCCTTTCTTCACTTCATATCTATCTTTCTCCTCTCTTTTTTTTGAGAGAGTGAAGTGTATTATGAATAACAAGCACCCCCAAACTTAGGCTTTTGCCTATTTCTTATTACTTTTTATCAAAGCATCAAACTTGTTCACTCTTTTTGTCTCTTTTTTAACACTTTCTATTCCAATCATTTCACATTTTTACTTATGGCACAAGTGTGGAAATATAAGGTGTCAAAGAAAAAGTTTAATGTTTAGGCTCAAAGGGGCTGACTAGAGATATTTTTAATGTCAGGGATAGGTAAAAGTGGTAAGAAATGGCTAACAAAGAAATGCCTGAGTCATCTCCCCCAACATGCATATCCTAACTATTTCGCCTCAAATAGCAAGCAATCATACACATAGGTTTTAATCATTTAACAATGCACAATTTAAGCAGAAACCCCAAATAGACAGATTTCATGAGTTTTTGGCATAACTAACCTAAGTGTTTAGATAGTTGCTTCTAATTCCATTACATTATTCAACCTTACTTCACTAGGTGTTTCTAGTAACTACATCATGCATGATCTTTGACAGAAAATTATGACTCAAAATTTTTTATGACTCAAAAATACACAAAACAAATCAAAAAGACTCAAAAATACTAAGACAATAAGACACAAATAAAACACCCCCCAAACTTAAATCACACATTGTCCCCAATGTGTGCAAGACTCAAAGAAAATAAAAGAAACAGGACAACTTACAGACTTGGTTTAAAGTGGTGGCGGTGGATAATGCATTGACCACTGGTTGAACAAGGAACTCATCTCGTCAATTCTCTGGTGCAACTGTTGTTGCCCCTGCCTTAATTCTTGTTGTCCTTGTATCATCATGTCAAAATTCTGCATCATCCTTCTGCGTTCGTGAGCAATCGCTCCATTATAGTAATCGGAGGTTCTGATTCTAGGAGTGGCTGATGGCTGTTTCCTGCCTCATACTGAGCCTCTGTCTCAAGCTCATCTTCATCCATGGCGCCTTCTGCTGCCGCTTGATAGTCTTTGCTGGTCTCTTCGTCTTCTTCTTTGGAGGGATTGGGTTTGGGAAGGAATGCACTATCCCATATGACACAGGAAGTTGGTTTTTCTCATATGTATCAGTGGGTAGGGTTGGGACCCCATGTATGGAGCATAAGCAACTAATAAGTGAGCCATGTTCCAACCCACCTGTCGTTACCAACCTGCTGGTTTCTCTCATGTTTTGCACTATTTCCTTCCCAACGTCAATCGTCTTTCCTGACATGATTCCATATATCAATTTTATTCTGTCTTCTGGCACTCTGGTGAAGTGCATTGATGGAATCAAGCGGGCACTGACGAAATACAACCAACCATTGTCGCTTTGTTGACCGACACCGCCGATCCTCTTGCTCCATTTCGCAATATCATACGGCCCGTGGTAGCTTCGCGTACTGCGACGCGTCGATTGATGTTGTTGGTGTCTCTGGACCATGTTCTGAAATAGCTCCGGTCATCACCTCTTTCTTCAACATCAGATGTTTTTAATAGCAAATTCACCACTTCTGCCGTCACAGGCACTTCCTTTCCCCTCACAAAGCATCTATCATCCACCCTCTCCGGAAAGTTAGCATAAAATTCTCTCACCATCATTGTGTTCATCGGTGCTATCCTTTCCGGGTTGAAATATCTCTTCCACCCCATCATCTCAATCATCGCCCGAATATGCTCATAGACATCTCCCTCCTCAAATGATTCCCTTTGGTAATACATTCCTCTTTCAAGGATTAAGGGTCTAGTACTAAGTTTTTGATATCTACCCTCCGCTGTTTGGCTGACAAACCTAGTATTATCATATTGAGGGGCGGAGGTGGATGTGGAAGCTCTTTTCTTTCTGGCAGACATTTTTAGATAACTTTGGCAGCATTTCCTTTGTATCAACAATATCACCCAACACTATCACTCAATCAATCAGCAGCTACAACACTTATCACCCCCACACTTCACTCAAGAAGCTCCTGCACAACACCCCACACTCACCTCGTATACTCTTCCTCGAAATCTCACACCCAACTTCAACACCCCCACACACCTTCACAGATACAACACTTCCTCAAATCTACTACCTCCTCTAATTATAGTGAAGCTTTCAAGAAAAGATAAAGGTTACCTTTGACGGTGTTCTTCAAGATTTTTTTGCTCCTAATGATGATTTGAGGCAATGGGATGAGGGTTGTTGTTTAAGATGGTTAAGGGTTTAAGGAATTTAAGAACTTTGGTTGTTATTGGGTTTAGTTTATGGAAGATTTTTAGGTAAAAGGTGGATTTTCGTGGGTTTTGTGGAGAGGAAAAGTTTAGGTTTTGATTTGGAATGGGGAAAATCGGATTTTTGGGCTATTTTAACTTTTGGATTTACGCGCGCGCCAGAACAGTGCCGCAGTGCCAAATTATCGTGCTCTTCGAACTTTCGCATCGCGGCACGCAAATGGCGCATGGCTGACTCGTAATTTTTACGGACTTTTAGCCGCGCACTGAATCTCTGCGCTTTTCGATCTTTTGGTGCGGCCTGCTCGCAGGCCGCGGCGCTCTGCCGATTTTCTGGAAATCTTTTTTTTTTTCCTTTTGGCTTCTTTTCAGTTTTCGCCCTCCAAATTCTTGGCCCTGCACCTGTCATCACAACACATAAACAATACCTCCGTGAGACTGTTCTAAGTAAAACTAACTGCATTAAAGTAAACAATTTAAAATACCTTGGGTTGCCTCCCAAGTAGCGCTGTCTTTAACGTCTTTTAGCCGGACGCAAGTTCTTAAATCAAGAGGTGTGGGGTAGATTAACCCAACCAATCCAACTTCTTCAACATTTTCCTCTTTCTCCTTACTTTTTTCTTATAATTATTTTCAAGAGGAGGTTCGAGATCACTTACCGCTTTGGCGGGCTTATCTCCTTGTTGGCTTGCTGGCTCACGAAGTTCGACGGTGCTAATTGCAAAGCACCTTCATGGGGGGGGTTCAATAACGTGTTTGAACACTTAGAACACCATCTCTTCACTTCTACTCTCGGTGTCGACACCTTCTACGCCAATCGTGGCTCTCGCTGCAAGAATGGTCTTCCCAATATGATGGGAATCTCCTCATCTTCCTCCATATCAAGGATGAGGAAATCCGTAGGGAAGAAGAATTTTCCCACCTTAACGAGGACATCCTCAATCTTCCCCCTGGGATGCACCACCGTTCTATCTGCTAATTGCAAGCTCACAGTGGTTGGTTTTGCTTCACCTAACTCCAACCGTTTAAAAACAGACAAAGGCATCAGATTTATACTAGCCCCCAAGTCACAAAGGGCCCTATTACATGTTACCCTGCCAAATGTGCAAGGCAGTGTTGTCACGACCCGACCTCGGGCCCGTGACTGGTACCTTACCCCGGGCACCCTGGTGATACAACATCAGAGAAAACCAGCGGAAATAAACTCACAAACAGGAAACCATATAAAATATGAAATAGGCTAACCCAAAATGGCTACCTTTCCGTAAACATAAATATAACAAAAACTGAACAGTTACATCTTTAACAACCCAATTTATAACAGGACTACATGCCTCTAAGAATGTGTAACCACTATGACGGGACAGGGCCCCGTCATACCCCTGAATGTACATAACATCTACAACATCAGGGAGAATCGTACCAAAAGTCAAGCCTCCGGAGAAATGGAGCTTCTGACACCTGAGCAAAGATCCTATGAATGAGGATCCACCACCTGCTACCCACTACTACGGCATGACGCAGCGGCCAGGAAGGGGTCGACACAATATGTACCAAGTATGTAAAACTGGAAAATACTGTAATAATATCATAAGTCTAAAATAAGCTGGAGTCATGGAAGAAAATCAAATTACAATGCACTGTGCCTTACTAACAATGAGAGTAACAAGTATAAACTTTACTGCATAAAAATAGGAGGCTCATGATCAAAACAGGGTCCCTCGCCCGTAGTATCATTAAGCAATCCTACTCCTGGGACTATTTCACCGCGTAGTCCTGTGGACCGCGTAGGTCATCCGCCTCGCATAAGACTATTTCACCCGCATGAGACTATTTCACCGCGTGAGGTCATCCGCCTCGCATGAGACTATTTCACCGCGTGGGACTATTTCACCGCGTGGACCGGTGGGCCGCATGAGTACAAGCGCCAGTTCGCGTCATGGGTAGCAAATCCATGGAATAAGTAGTAGTAATAATAATAATAATAATAATAATAATAATAATAATAATAATAATAATAATAATAATAATAATAATAATAATAATAATAATAATAATAATAATAATACATAACCTAGCACAACCGGCTATCATACATAACGTAAGAGCTACCGGCTTATCATAACATAAGCAAGTTAAGAAAATCCCCTAACTTTTTATTAACATTAGAAATATATCCTCTCATTTTAGTTTACTTAAGGCACTAACATATCATTTAAGAGAAAATCCGGGAATTCAACCCAAGTACCACGTACCACTAACCTTTTAAGAAATGACTCTTTTATATAAAACTCTCAAGATACTAATAACCGAAGTATCAAGTCACGGCTACTTTTCAAGACAAGTCACATTTCCTTTTAGAATATAATAGGCTTCTAAATCAAGTGACTTTATTTTCTTTAAAAACCTTAGGCACTTAATGCCTTAAAATCAATTTGCCTTTCACCAATTCAAATCATTTATCCGTACTTACCTTACTTAGAGTAAATCTTTCTTTGTTAACCTTCCATAAAGCTAATATAACCAACTCCCCATAAAGTCGTTATATTAACGTTACACATTAGTCAAAATATTTCCCTATATCCAAGGGACTTATACTTTTTAAAACGACACAAGTATCATATACTTAAAACACCTCAAGTCCCTTAACTTTGAAAACTTAAGACATCCTTAATACTTTTGAAAGAAATGAGTTAATCCTCTTACTCACCAAACTTGGCCATCCTTAAAACAAGAAAGGGATATCAAAGCCTTGTACGTCTGCCGTACTACATAAGTGCAACTAGTCATGCTCAAGAGATAGGAAAGTTCTACATACCTCTTCGGGTCAATCCACTTGCAAGTCCAATATACCACGCGTAGTATGTCAACCTTAATGACCATAATACGTCCATTAGCCTCTATCTTCAACGTAGAACATTCTAATTGAAACGTCCCTTATTCCTACGAAAAATTGGGCAGCACTTCCTTTGCTTCTACATACTTTGCCACCTTTTTCAAGGCCGAATTTAATAACCAAACACGCCACCTTTAAGGCTCAACAATCCAATCAACACAAAGGGGATTACACGCCTAACTTGGACGTGTAAAATTCTGCCCCACAATACATAACAACTAATACAAACTACAAGGTCCAATTTGGCAATTTCGAGGTATAACAACATAAATTCTTATCCAATACCTTTTTAATCCAAATTCTTATCCAATTTCTACATGCAATATATCTAAAGACAATGTTGACAACTACAAGTCCTTTCTTCCACACATGCAATCCAATTTACTAGCAAAAAGAAAAAGGATTGTTACCTTAGAGCTTACCCCAAATTAGTCCAACAAAATCCACTTGTCTTCTTTCCACAATCCTCCTACAAGCTTGTCAACATGTTTCCTTCTTGCCACCTTTTCAGAATTTTCTCTAAGTCTTAGTTTCTTCTTGAATTTCTAGAGAGAAGAGAGAGGAATTTTAGAGAGAAGGGAGAACTTTTTAGAGAGAAGAATGAGCTTTGAAGAATGACCAAGCCTTCAAGACTTGGTCAATAAATAAGACATGCAAAAATCAGATGGGGGGGGGACACTTGTCACCCTCCCATGGCCTTTTTAAAAGAAAATATCTGATTTTTCCTCAGTTTTCCGCAAAAACTCCGCCGCGGCGCTGAAACCTCCACGATCTTTCAGAACTTCCGGCGCCGCGGCGCTGCAACTTCAGAGAATTTTCAGTGTCCGGCCGCCACAAGGCCCCCGACCAAAATTCATTACGCCATCAAGACTGAACTTGTAATTTCCATAACTTTCTACTCCGATGTCCTATCGACGAACGGTTGGTTGCGTTGGAAACTAGACTCAACGAACTATGTACTAGGCCTTTGAAACACCTAGGAACTCTCAATGTAACGGAACATAAACCGCCTCAAAGTTGACTAAAAACCCGTCCGAAACATTCTGTCGACCTATCTTTCAAAAAAATTAACTCTTAATTCCTTTCGTACGTTCTCATAAGCATGACCCGAACTACGGGATGTAACAAGTGTAAAGCTCCCTGGGTACTTGAGTTTAGGGGGCAATTTCTTCTGTAAGATGACACTGCATTCCTCTGTCAGTGCCACCATCTCGTATTCTGCCAACTTCTTCTTCTTTCCCAGAATTTCCTTCATAAATTTAAAGTAAGTAGGCATTTTCTCCAATGCCTCGATGAAGGGTATGTTGATATGTAACTTTCTGAATATCTCCAAAAACTTGGAGAATTGCTTATCAACCACTTTCCTTTGCAATCTTTGCGGAAAAGGAATCATCTATGTGTACTCCTTCTCTGGAGCTTTCTCTAATACTGGACGGTCTTCAACCACCCTCTCTCTCTCTCTGTTTCTACCCTCTATTCAATCACAGCCGAGGTAAGTCGTTTCTAATCGCTTTCCACTCTCACCGCATCGCTGCACCGTTTCTCTGTGGTCCATCTCAGATTGCTCGGCGTACTCGTGGCACATTGTTTGCTAGCTTCACTAGTTGCCCCACTTGTGTCTCCAAATTCCTGATAGAGGATCTAGTCTCTGGCATGAACTGGGTCTGGGAGTTGGTGAGTGTCAACAAGGTCGCTCTCACCATCCTGCTTGTTGAGCAGTGCACTGAATTGTTGTGAAGATGAGGCCTGAGTGAATGGTTGCTGATTTTGGTACTGGCCTCTAAACTGCTTCTGCTGCCCTTGCTCACCTTTCCATGAAAAATTAGGGTGATTCCTCCACCCTGGATTGTAGGTATTTGAGTAAGCGGTTGTTAGGGCCTCGATAATTCTCTACTTCGCACTCTGCTTCAATCGAAATATTGTTAGGATCGGTGATGGGCATCTATCAAAGGTATGTGGACCTCCACACATTTCACAATTCAATGGCATTTGCACCGCATTTACTGACATCGTATTTTGTCGATTGCTTGGTCAAAAGAGCAACTTGGGCATTTAGGCGGTGATGACATCAATCTCGTGAACTTATTGTTTCTTCCGCCACTCACTGTGCGTCTTCTGTTACATGATTATTGGTGGCCATGTCTTCCAATAAATCATGAGCTTCACGTATGCTTTTTCTCATAAAAGTTCCACTGCGGCACAATGATCGTTACGTAGTCATTCGACCCATTATAGAAAATATGGACCAAATTCCACACCAATGTTGTGATGTGGAAACTTTCTTTGAAGTCCTTGAATCTCTCCCAAGCTTCATAGTGATTCTCCATCACGATAGAAATTATTCAACTCCTCTCGCCTTTTTGCTTGCATGGTGGAAAGAACTTGGCTAAGAACTTCTGTGCTAACTCTTGCCATGTGAATATCGAATCTGTTGGCAAGGAATTCAACCACACTTTCGCTTTATCCCTGAGTGAGAAGGGAAAGAGCCTCAATCGGACGGCGTCATCAGTAACGCAATTGTATCTGAAGGTTGCACACAACTCTAAGAAATTAGCTATATGCATGTGAGGATCCTCCGACGGCAACCCTCCAAACTGAACTGTATTTTGCACCATACTTAAAATCGCAGGCTTGATTTCAAAGTTGTTTGCTCCTATTGCTAGGAGTCTAATGCAAGTTTGTGCTCCATTCACCCGTGGCAGCACATAATCTCCCAAGCTTCTCTCAGCTTGAACTTGGACTCTCTCTTCTACATCCATCGGCAATCTCCGAGTCATTCTTTGGTTAGGTTGATGATCACCTAACCCCTCGTTCATCTCATTGTTGTTTTGTACGCCTCCCATCTCTATTAAGGTCGAAACTCGTTGGTTCCTTCTGTTCTGTTTACAAGTCTTCTCAATTTCTGGGTTGAAGGGAACAAGAGTGTCTGCTCCTCTTCTCCTTCGCATAAACTAGGTGCCTTAAATAGATCAAAATAAACAAACGGATCACGGCACACTGGTTTTCACAAAATAAATAAATAAAAAAAATAAAAAAAAAAAAAAAAACCAAATTAGAAATTAAGAATAGATAAAATGATATTGAACTACGTCAATCCCCGGCAACGGCGCCAAAAACTTGATGCGCGATTTATGCACACACTTACGCAAGTGCACGTGTCGTGTCAAGTAATATAGTTCTAGAAGACCGAGTTATCGTCCTCAGGGATTAGTGTTCAAGTACCAAATTCTATTCTATGTTATCTATTTGGTGACCGATGATTGATATGATATTTATGACTATAATTATGAAAACTAATTAAACTACGTTGTTTTACTTCAGTAATGTGGAAATAGGGCTTCCAAATCTCCTCAACTATCCGCTTAACTTACTTATTAATGCAATTAATAATGGTTCTTCTTCTATTTTGAGATAGCAGGTTAACTAAGCCGTTTTATACTCCTGTTAAGGTTATATAAACACTCAACCCCAATATAGAACTTTTCTATCTTTCGGTGATAAGATTGAATATAGAGGAGGATTAAGACCAAAAACCTATTAATACTACACAAGTATCGGGGTACTTTCGTCCACGATTTAACCTATGTTTATCCAACTACAGCTTATTCACAACCTCCCCTTTCGGATTTCGGTTAGAAATCATAAGGATTATGATAATTAGTGATCAAGTAATTACCAAGCAATCAAAACAAATATTGAATAAATCTCAACAACAAGAGGAAGAACCAAAAGCATGCATTAATTCATAGAGATAAGTTTCAAGTGAATTGACATGGAAATCCCTAAGTATATTTAGTTCCTAGCCATAGACATGACAAGAACTAAATTAATATCCAACATAAACTGTAAAGAAAGTAAAACAAGAACAAGAATTTACTAAGAAAAGGTCTTCAATCTTGATCTCCAAAAGTGTTGTGATTTGGCCAGAAGAGGAACCCCTAAATCTGACCTAGGGTTCTCTTTTTATAGTCTCCAAAACATGATGCAGGTTTTATTTCTGGCCTGGCCCATTGTAAATTCGAAACTGCTGATTATCCCGCCTCGGCGCCGCGACCCTGCTACTGGCGCCGCGACGCCGAAACTCCTGCAACACTCTGAAGATTAGGTGCCGCGGCGCTCTGGCCCTGCTGGCTGGAGGCGTCGCGGCGCTGGCCTGTTCTGTGCCTGGTTCGCCACTTTCTCGCTTTTCGAGCTCTGAAACCTCCGTTTCTGCCCTCTTTTTGCTCATTTTCCGCCAATGAGCCACTTTAAACCAATATGACTCAAAAGAAAGAAAATCTATCCTAAGACGACAAGTATTTGTACAAAATGGACCAAAGACTCACTAAAAATGACTCAAAAGGTGTATATAAAATACACCGATCAATTATGCCTCAAGATTCGGCGATATGCCTGAAGGCAAATCGATAGCGAGCTACTAGTCGACCGGAGAGTTACGAGTCCCGCAGTCTATGCACGAGGCGTACCCAGACGACGAGTTATGCTGCATCGCCACCTCCAGAGGCTCCAGTTCAGTAGGCAATATCATCAGTAGCTCCTGAGGCCCAGTACCTGAGCCTCCAGCTCCTCAGCCAGGGGAAGAGGACAAAGCCATAAGAGATGCAGTACAGCTGCTGACTAGGTTAGTGGCAGGGCAGACTCGCAGATAGGGGCTCGGGGTAGACAGTAGATCTGACAGTTTGAGGGTTCGTGACTTTTTGAGTTGTAATCCTCCAGAGTTTTTCTGGTCAAAACCCGAGGATGACCCGCGGGAGTTTATCCGACAGATGCAACGTACGTTGAGGGTGATCAAGGCTTCAGAGACGGAGTCTGTTGAGTTGGCTTCATATCAGACTCGGTATGTAGTGGATAATTGGTATGAGTCTTGGTAGTTATCCAGAGGCGAGGGTGCTCCTCCTGCTGTATAGGATGAATTTACAGAGGTATTCCTTGGCCACTTTCTGCCTCCAGAGATGAGACGAGCCAGAGTCGATAGATTCTTACAGTTGAGGCAGGGTGGCAGGAGTGTTCGGGGGTATAGTCTAGAGTTTGATTCGTTGTCCAGATATGCACCTACTATCATAGCTGATATGGAAGATAGAGTGCATCATCACGTGATGGGACTGGACCACTATTTGATTGATGGTTGTATGTCAGTGGTTCTTCAGCCAGGTATGGATATTGCCCGAGTACAGGCATATGCACAGGGGGTAAAGGACCGGCATAGAGGGCGTCAGCCGGATAGAGATCGCGATAGAGGCCAGTATAAGAGGGCTAGGTCAGCAGGGTATTTTGGTGAGTCTCGAGGCAGGCAACCTCAACAGCATGTATGATATTCTTCTCAGCCAGCACAGAGTGCACTTCCACAACCTACATGCAGGAGATTTGACCGTACAGGGTATTCAGTAGCTGGCCAGAGCTCTAAAGCTTCCGGTTCACAGGTGAACAAAGGTTCTAGTCAGTCGAGGCCACCTTTGCCTCAGTATACTCGGTGTGGTAGGTCCCATTCTGGGATATGCTGTTCTGGTATAGATTCTTGTTTTTCTTGCGACCGTCAAGGCCATATGATGAAAGATTGTCCTTCTAGAGGTGGTCCAGGTGGTATGACTCAGCCTACGGGATCGGTTGCTGGTTCATCATCTTCTATAGTTATGCCCCGCAGGGCAGGGTATTTATGTGCCAGCAGGCCGTGGTAGAGGTCGTGGTGGAGTTTCCAGTGCTAGTGGTCCCCCGCATCGCATATATGTTTTGGCCAGTAGGCATGATCAGGAGGCGTCGTCAGATGTGGTTACAAGTATATTGTCGATCTTTTTCTGGGACGTATATGCACTGATAGATCCAGGTTCTAATTTATCATATATATCCTTTTTTGTTGCTTGTAGTATCGGAATATAACCTGAGTCTATAGAACCTTTTGAGGTAGCTACACCGATAGGAGATTCGGTCATAGCTAAGCGGGTGTATAGGAATTTCTCGGTGGTTGTTTATAGTCGTCATACCAGGGCAGATTTGATAGAGTTAGACATGACCGAGTTTGATGTTATTATGGGTATGGATTGGTTAGATTTTTGTTATGCTAACGTTGATTGTAGAGAGAAGATGGTTCGATTTCAGTTTCCTGGCGAACCAGTTATAGAATGGAGAGGAAAAACAGCATCGTCGAGAGGTAAGTTTATTTCATACCTCAAGGCAAGGAAAATGGTCAGAAAGGGTTGTATTTATCATTTGGTTCGGGTGCATGATACGGAAGCAGAGGTACCGGCTCTTCAGTCAGTTCCGGTAGTTAGTGAATTCCCGGATGTATTCCCAGATGATCTTTCATGTCTTTCTCCAGAGCGGGAGATAGAGTTCACTATTGATGTACCGCCAGGTACCCAGCCTATATCTATTCCTCCCTAAAGAATGACACCTGCAGAGTTGAAGAAATTGAAGGAGAAGCTGAGAGACTTGTTGGAAAAAGGCTTCACCAGGCCTAGTACATCACCTTGGGGAGCACCGGTGCTATTTGTGAGAAAGAAGGATGGGTCGCTGCGGATGTGTATTGATTACAGACAGCTGAACAAGGTAACAATTAAGAACATGTATCCCCTCCCCAGGATTGATGATTTATTTGACCAGTTGCAGGGTGCTAAGTGTTTTTCCAAGATAGACTTGTGGTCAGGTTATCATCAGGTGCGGGTAAGGGAGGCAGATATTCCTAAGACAACATTAAGGACATGATACGGACATTATCAGTTCAGAGTGATGTCTTTTGGGCTGACCAATGCTCCAACAGTGTTTATGGATTTGATGAACCAGGTATTCAAGCCATTCTTGGATATGTTTGTCATTGTATTCATTGATGATATCCTGGTTTATTCACGTTCAGAAGAGAAGCATGCAAACCATTTGAGGACAGTACTTAGGGTACTTCAGCAATAGCGGTTGTATGCCAAGTTTTCTAAGTGTAAATTCTGGTTAACTTCAGTGGCATTCTTGGGGCATATTATTGGAGCTGATGGTATTCGGGTGGATACACAGAAAATTGAGGCAGTTAAGACTTGGCCCAGACCAACGACACTTACGGAGGTACACAATTTTCTGGGGCTAGCAGGGTATTACTAGAGGTTTGTAGAAAAGTTTGCCTCAATTTCAGCGCCTTTAACAAGGCTAACTCGGAAGGCAGTTAAGTTTCAGTGGACCGATGCTTATGAGCACAGCTTCCAGTTGTTGAAAGACAAGTTGACTACAGCTCCAGTTCTGACTCTTCCTGAGGGACCAGATGGTTATGTCATATATTGTGATGCTTCCGGTGTTGGACTAGGATGTGTGTTGATGCATCACGACAGAGTTATAGCTTATGCATCCCGACAGCTTATAAAACACGAAAAAAACTACCATACTCATGATTTGGAGTTAGCAACGGTGATTCATGACTTGAAGATATGGAGACATTATTTGTATGGAGTTCAGGTTGATATTTACATTGATCATAAGAGTCTCCAATATATCTTTAAGCAGAAAGAGTTGAATCTGCGACAGAGACGGTGGCTAGAGTTGCTGAAGGATTATGATGTTGATATCTTGTATCATTCGGGGAAAGAAAATATTGTGGCAGATACTCTTAGTCGTAGATCCATGGGTATCTTGATGGATGTGAAGCCAGACAGAAAGAAAATGGTTCATGATATACACCAGCTAGCTAATCTTGGTGTCCGTTTGGCTGATTCTGGAGATAGTGGAGTTGTTGTTCGAGCAGTTGTTGAGTACTCTATCATAAAGAAACGTCAGTATGAGGACCATGTTCTGGCACATTATAGAGATGTAGCTCTCCAAAAGTAGAAGACCCTATTTGAGGTTGCACCTGATGGGGTATTACTGTATGGCAGCAGATTATGTGTACCTGATGTTGCAGGGCTACGACGGAAGGTTAAGGGAGAGGCACACCATGCCCATTATTCTGTTCATCCAGGGTCGACAAATATGTATTATGACCTCAGATGTTTGTATTGGTGGGACTGCATGAAAAAGGACATAGCGAAGTTTGTTGCTCAGTGCTTGAATTGTCAGCAGGTTAAGGTCGAGCATCAGAAGCCTGGTGGTTTATTGCAGGAGATGGAGATCCCAACTTGGAAATAAGAAGTGATTAATATGGACTTCATTACAGGCTTACCTCGCACTCAGCGGAAGTGTGACTCCATATGGGTTATTATAGATAGGCTGACGAAATCAACCCATTTTCTTCCAGTCAGGAATACTTATTCAACGGAAGATTATGCGAGATTATATATCAGAGAGATAGTAAGACTTCATGGGGTTCCCACATCTATCATATCGGACAGAGGAGCTCAGTTTACAGCCAACCTTTGGAGATCATTCCAGAAGGGATTGGGGACACAGGTGAGTCTCAGCACGACATTTCATCCTCAGACTGATGGGCAGGCTGAGCGTACTATTCAGATGCTAGAGGATATGTTGAGAGCCTGTATTATTGACTTCAGAGGTAGCTGGGATGATCATTTACTACTTGTTGAGTTTGCGTATAATAATAGCTACCATTCCAGTATCCAGATGGCACCGTATGAGGTCTTATATGGGAGGAAGTGCAGGTCACCTATCAGTTGGTTCGATGTGGGCGAGACTAAGTTAATCTTCCCAGACATGGTTCAACAAGCGGTTGAGAAGGTGAAGCTTATCCAGGAGATATTGTTAGCAGCCCAGAGTCGACAGAAGTCATATGCAGATAATCGACGTCGACACTTGGAGTTTCAGGTTGATGATTGGGTGTTCTTGAAGGTATCACCCATGAAGGGTGTGATGAGGTTCGAAAAAAAGGGAAGCTTAGCCCGAGGTACATTGGGCCTTACCAGATTATTCGTAGGGTAGGTAAGGTTGCCTATGAGTTGGATCTACCATCTGATTTAGAAGCGGTACATCCAGTCTTTCATGTGTCGATGTTGCATAAGTTTGTTGGTGATCCTTCCAGAGTCTTCCCAGTAGATGATGTATAGGTGACAGAGTATTTGTCTTATGACGAGAGTCCTATAACCATACTTGATCGCCAGGTCAGAAGATTATGGACTAAGGATATGGGTTCCGTCAAGGTATTGTGGCGAAATAATAATAGGGAAGAGATGACTTGGGAAGCAGAAGATGAGATGAAGAGGAAGTATCCTCACTTGTTCCCGATGCCTACAGTTAATTCCAATTCCTTTTTTGACTATATTATTTGGTGAATGATATTTGTGATGTATATTGTGGCCCTGTGTGGCATTTGTGGGTTTGCTGAATATAGGTGGAGAGGTACAGTTATAAAGGAGACTCTGCCGAAATCTTTCTAGCATTTACATGATTCCACCGCGTCCCAGAATGGGTCGGGCAGTGTATATATGACTTATTTTATATGGACATATCTTGACTCTCATTTTTATAAGGCACAATTGACTCTCATTTTTATAAGACACAGTTGTCTCTCATTTCTATATGTCACAGTTGTATTGATATTTTGATTATTACACATGTCTCCTGTTATCTTTGGCCAGTTATGAGCTTCTTTACATTACTTCATGTTTTACATACTCAATACATTATTTCTTCGACCCCTTTTCCCCGGGTGCGTTTACGCCCGCAGTACAGTGTATCATGGTGATCCTCCAAGATTCTGTCACCATTGGAGAGCTCCATTGATTCGGAGCTTAGTCATTTTGGTATAAAACCTCATTTTTTATTTACGCATATTTAGGGGCACGACGGGGCCCTGTCCCGTCATATGTCATTATCATACTCTTAAAGGTCTGTAGACAGTTGTGGGTAGATGTGTGGGACTTCGTAGATTGTATATGTATTTTCATCGACTGTACTGTTACGCTTCATGTTGGGATGTTTCTGTATGTAGTGGCAGCCTTGTTGGCTTACCTATTTGATATGACTTATAGGTTACTGTATTATCCTTGGTATCCGTGTGATTATGTGACAAGTGAGTATAAGGGTGCCCAGGTAGGACACCGGGTCGCAGCCCGTCGGGTCAGGTCGTGACAATTTCACTATCATATTCTTAGAGGTTTGTAGATAAGTGTGGGTGGTAGATGTGTTTTGGACTTATATGGATTGTAGACGTATGTTGGGCATATGTGTTATTGTACTTCATTTTGGGATGTTTCCATATATAGTGGCAGCCTTGTCGGCTTGCCTATTTTGATATGGTTTACAAATTTCTACATTATCCTTGGTATCTGTGTGATTATATGTGACAGGTAGGTATAAGGGTGCCCAGGTAGGGCACCAATCGCGGCCCGTCGGCTCGGGTCGTGACATTTACCCACCATGCAGGTAGCACGTTAAGGTCTATTGCGGGAACGTCTTTGGACTCATGTTTCTTTACAGAAATCATCATCCGAAGTGCTCTTGATTATACCAAAGCGCTCAACTGAACCTTTATGATTTAGTTTTCCCATTGAACAAAAATTTTGGAATCTCTAGTCAGTATGGTTGGGTTTCCACCATATCAGTCCATATCGTTTGGGTTTTATGCCAATTCCCCTAGACCGACAGAACTCTTGATCTTCGGGTAGACATTTGGTTAAAGGGTCTGTTATATCATTTGATTAGTAATCAAGGTAGTGTTACCCATGATGATCAACTGTCATATGGTCTTATGTCTCCGACATATATGCCCAAATGTCGTCATTTGTGCCCTCACAGTGTATAATTGACGAAGACACGGGTTTCTCCCAATAAGGGACATCCTCTAAGAGGTAGTGACGTTACTCAACTTCTCTTTATGCTTTGTCCAAATCGATAAACTCTGATTCCATCAAAAATCGGCCGATGCAAATTTGCTTAGAGGATTTTCTAACGACACACCATGCACATCTAATTGTGTCTTTGGCGTTCTTCAAGTCTAATGTCCAGTTTATATCACTGTGTTCTCCCAGAATCGCTGGACATCCAGAATACCATAATCCGTAGATAAGTAAATATTTCAGATATCGTCATATCCGAGTTAACGCCTTCTATCAATTATTTCCAGTGAACCTTCGGGGCCAGTTTCAGCTCGCACAGAGATTTAACAAGTCAACAGACATTCTTCTATTGTCTAGAACCACATACCCTTCGGGTTGTTCCATCTTACTTTCTTCTTCCACTTTCGAACCTTTGGTTTTCTAACTTCAGAGTCATTTTTTCTGCAGTCAGATTCATTATTTTTGTTTTATCTGAAACTTTCAGGAACAAAATGTACATATTTCAAGGACTAACAAGGAAGTTCAGGAAGAAGCCCAATAGTCCACTAAACCAACTCTCCGGTTAGGAAGGTTGTCTCAGTCATCCATGTCACGCAAGACTGTAATGACCCTGGATGTTAAGCTATGCACAATGGAGCACATGCCCAAGTAGTCGAGGCCTTATACTTGTCAGTAGATCCATCTACTTTGTACTCAATTTGAGTATCCACTTTTACAACCTAGAAGTTCTTTTTCCGAAGGAAGATCAACCATCACACAAGTGTGGTTCTACCTGATGGAGCCTGTTTCTCTCTATGTAGCTTCTTTCCAAAGCAGTGCTTCTGGAGTTGACAATTCTTTATTAATTGTCCATGGTTTATTCTAAACCATACAAGCTAGAACACCTGGAACAAGTCTTTGTCCCCTCTTTTGCTCTGTCTCAGTTCAATATCTAGAATCATTGAGTTCTGTAGATCTAAAACATCAAGTTCGGACAGTCAGCAACTTCTGAGTCCTGTAGATCTAGAATGTCTAGTTCTGTACAACCAGACACTCGCGGGTTCTTGTTAACCTTGAGAAATTACTACTTTTCTTTCTCAAGGAAAGTTATCTTCAAAGAATTCAGCATTCTTTGATCCAAGATGCCATAAGCACAACTGTGATTTACAGATCCAATGGATATGCAATCTACAGCCTTATGTCCAACTTGACCTATTTCGGTATTCTAACCTCTACCAGTCTATCTCATATCACAACATCTGTATATGAGATTCTTTCCACGTTTCACATGGAGGGTTATCCTTATCCTTATGTGGAGTTCTCGTTAAGAATCGCATTAGTGGTGAGGATTGCCTTTCCCCGCATATTTTGGGCATTTGGCTTTGCGCTTGGCTAACCCCGTTAGACTGAGGTGAGTAAGGAGTGATCGTTTGATGAACGATGTTTCACATTCTCTCCCTCTATCACTACGAATTCCTTAATCCGTAGACTTAGTAGTTTTTCAACTTCTGCTTTGTAGCACTCATCCGCTTCAACAGATTCATGTTTGTTCTTCAACAAATGATGCAATACGTTGTACCATCGTCAATGAAGATCACAACATACTTGTCTCTCCCCCTCTATTTGTACTTGCTTCAAATCACCCACGTAGGTGTGACTATGTTATAGAGGAGCGGTGCTTATTTCACTATTCATTTGACATAATGAAAAGGTCATTTGCCTCTTCGGCTAACTCACATTCATTTTGAGGGTTTATGTCGACAAAAGGCAACAATCTCAACTTAGTTAGCTTCTGAATGACTTTCTATTTAACGTGTCTTAATCTATGATGGCATAGATGCACGGATTACAAATATATCATTCATTTGGCTACAGACATACTGTACCATTCTTAGTTATTATGGACCTATTGGACTAGTCTCAAACCATCACCTTTTTTTAGAGTGATCACATTCCTTGAAGTCCTTTAAGGATAACCTCTTAAACTCCTTCTTCTTTAAAGGTGGCGTGCTTCACATGAACAACCTCTTGCCCATAGTTAAGGTATCATCGGATCATATGCGATCTAGATGTTCTGGCCCACTCCAGTTTCCTTGGAAGACTGAGTGTCCAATTTATTTTCTGCCTTTTCTTTTGGCCTTCAGATCGTTTAACAACTGGAAAACTCTGGCTCACTCTAGTTGCTCGTAGGCTTTGTATGATTGAGTCTCAAAAACTATCATGTCAAAGATGGATCTTCTGTCGGAAACGGTGACATTTTTGTCTCTAGTCCTCTTCCCTTACTTAGGATTGTCCATAAATCCAATATATTACAACCTAAGTCCATATCTTTTAGGTTGTTGTTTATAATAGTCCAATCTTTATGCAGGAAGGAAAGTGAGATTAAACTTTTGATCTTAAATCGTAAGGAATATAATTTTTTCTGAAAAATCTCTTCATATTTCTAGCCTTACTATACTCATTTTAATCTCATTATTGACATCTTTTAATCTTATCTTTGTCAAGGAAGAATAAGTACCTTAGACCTTTTGAATTTCGGCCCACGTCAGTCACGTTGTTGGACTGCGTGTCCAAATCCTCCTTACCATAAGATGTAGGTTTTCTGCTATAAGATGGAACATCATCTTGTGGGCGCTTGTTTCCACCACTCTTGGAAGCGGTAACAACAACTCTTCCTTGATCCTTAGCCTTGCTAGCATAACTATCAGCAGTATCTTGAAGTTCAGCATCACATCCAGAGATCCCACATTTGACTGAGACAGATTTTTAACTGTCGTCAAAGAGAGAGTCAAAATTAGGACCAGATTTGAAACTTTTGTTATTGAAGAAGACAGTCTTAGAACTATTAATAGAACTATTAACAGAACTGTCAACAAAATTATTTTCAAGAAGACACCCATTGCCAAATTTGGGATCATATCTGCTGGCATACATCTTTCTAGCACTAATACAAATAATGTTATAAGATTGTGGGTACAAATGTGGATGTACGGGAATAGTAACTAACTATTACTAGTGATTCGAAAGGATAAACAATAATGAATTACAATACAACAGGCTTGAAGCTTAACAAGAGTTGTGACAACAACAATGAGTTTTGTGATCTTGATCTTCTGTCTTGTATCAATCTTGGATCTGTCGTCCTGGATCGTCGTTCCTATTGCAACAAGCTCATTGATCTTGATAGCCTGAAATCAAAAGACACTAAATCTCTACTTGTTATAAATGTGCTGGAGTCGAATGTTAGAACTATGTCCTTAAGACATTATTGCCCCGTATATATCATTTTACGTTTATGGGAAACTATCTCCCAAGATAAAACAGCATCAAACAAATGAGCAAAGGAAACTCAAGTGTTTACTAAAAGAAGAACCTTTGTGAAAGAATGCTTAGAGAGGAAGTAGTTCAGAAAATCTGAGAATATGAGTGTTGTGTTCTTCAATTGAGCCAAGGGCCTCAATTTATAGTGTGAGAAAGATGACATCTCATCTAGCCAACTAATGGCAATCAATAGCCATGTAATGACACTTATTGAGAGGTTTCATTCAGCCAAATACTGGCTGAATTCATGTGTCAAGTAATGGAGAATCAATGCTCCAAACCAGCCCAAAAGTCAGAAACTTTTCAGCTTCCGTCGACCTCACTGCCAGTGAAGCGTCGCGGCTCAGACAGGGAGGCTCTGCGACGATTTTTGACTCGTTTCATCTTTTACACGTCGTACACTTCTTCCTTCACTTACCAACATGGAACACTCGTCGTTTAACCAACAACTGTCCATCATTCTATGTCTCAAACATTTACTTACGTACCAATATCTATTTCACTAATGAAATTTACGGTACTTGACACTACGTGTGCACGTGTGTGAAAATGACGTTTCCAATTTGCGGAATTCCAATTGTTCGAGTCATAAATAATGGGATAATCTTAATTCCATATTAGTAAATTTCCAACGTAATACACCAACTTATGCTAACTTAATCTCTCATTGCAGGTTGATAATGCTTCAGCTGAAGGCCATGGTGATCAGGCATCTGTAGCTACCGATTGGACTTGCCGTATAATCTCGCGATTAAATTACTTTAAAAACCATTTATAACAAGAGTTGTTAACCAAACAAAAAAAAAGGAGTTTCTCTTTTCTCTTCATATGATACCAAAATAGCAATAAAGAGGTTGACTACTTGTGTCCTTTTAGTAGAGAAGCAATAATTAAGCCATGAATGTGAGTCTGGTCACAATAAGTGGGGAGTATGTACAAAAGAAGTAATAGTTATTCCCTTTTCATATATAAAAATATTAGTTGTATTATAAGATTATCAAACACAAAAAGGGGAAATTATATTATAGGATCATGTTCCAATTCCTTTTAATTTGGTCTTGCACATGACCGTGTTGTTTTTTTTATCTTCCACATGCATTCTTCAGATGTAATATTTGTCACCCGCAGTGCAGAGTTTATGTGATGAAGAGAAATACGACCGCATGCGCGAGTTCGATCCCTGCATAAACCTTCTTTGTTGAGCGCACACATTACTGCGCTGTGGTGTAGTTTACATGGTCGACGTGGTTTGCGTGCTATCGTCATCCGGTTTACTGTCAAGACTGAAAGAATGTAGCATGCGCCTTCACAACAAAAAAAAAAAAGATGTAATATTTGTTAGAGGTTAGTGGTAGGGACTCCATTCTTAATTAGATGTTTCTAATTTTTTAGCCTTGGGAATGGTCAAAATTTTAATAGGAATCTTACACGCCGTGAATCCAATAGGAATTTAAATTGGGTACCACATTTAATGTTTCTTGCATAAATTAGTGATGGTGCTGGAAAAAAAAAAAGGAAGAATCTATCTTGGCATTTATTCTCAAAACAACTGATAAAATAAATTATTAAGCGTTCAGGAAATTTAGATTAAAGTCATAAAATAACCACACATAAAACTAAGTTTGAATACTGTAAGATATATTAAAGTCTTCTCATTAATATCAAAGTATATATAGAGTACAATATTCATCCTTTATACAATAGGAATTCTAAGCATATACAAAAGAGGAATTCTAGTCTTACCATAATTATATTTACACAATATATGAAAATATTCTAATTATGGGTAGGGAATATTGTAATTCTTATATACACATTTACACACACCCTCAGTCGGAGCGGGAGGAGGTCGGACGCTGAGACTGAATCTGAAGTCAAGAAATAACTGTCTGGGAAATCCTTTGGTAAATATATCTGCATACTGATAGGATGATGGAACATGTAACTGTTACACCTCGTAAGTTAGGACGATAATTAAGAACGTCATTAAGGAATTAAGATTCGAATACTGGTTATATAGTATGGTTATATATGCTAAATCCAGAAGTTAGTACATGAAGGATGTGATTCCGAATTTTTTTTGGTTACAACGGGCGTGAAAATGGAAATTGAAAATGATAGTTATATATATATATATATCCCGTTATGTATTAGTAACGTATATAAGCTACGACAACAAGGACACGAGGCTTTATGAAACTTTCGGAAAATTAAAGAAAGCGGGATTTGAGATTTAATTTTTACCCAAGGGATTAAATTAGTTATTCTAGAAGGGACTAAAGTGCAATTAGTGAAATTCAGATTTTGGGGATTAGTTTTAAGAAAACCTATTTCAACTTCTTCACTTAACAATTTCAAAAGAAGAAAAAAACACCTCTCCTTTCTCTCACCTTCCCATCCAGTCGAGAACACCCCCCCCCCCCCCCCTAAAAATTGGATTTTAATTTCTCTTCTTAGATTACATTGTTCACCAAAAATTATGAGCCAAAACAACACCCAAACAGTGGGAAAAAACGTGAAAAACAGTGGGTATTTCACCACTGCTGGCCGAGAATTTCCAGCCCAAAAACGTGGGTGTTTGGACGAGATTTTGAGAAAAAAACATGTATAAATGATAGGTGTTATGGGGGATTCATGCATGACGATTTGGAGTGAAGAAGGGGGAAGATTGGTGAAGAAAATCGATAAAACAATGGAAAATTGGACTGGGGCAGTGGACAAAATCATGGGGACTGTTTTGGACGAATTGAGGTATAAAATTCTTCTTTCTATGATATAATTGGTATGCATGTTGTTAGAATTAAGGAAATGAATTTGTGTTAAGGAAAAATTGTAATTTAGACATTGCATGTGGATATTTTGAATGTTGTAGCCGATATTAGGACTAGTTTTACTAATCTTGAAATTGTCGTATTCGGTTATGAAGTTCGTCGCTGCTTTGCATGTTGAAATTGGAAGAAAATCTTGAAATTTAAGTTATAGTTGTTCATAAGAAATTATTGGAACAAGAATTGGACTCTAAGAAATTAAGAAAAGAATTGGTTTTATGAATATTGGCCGAAGACTTGCTTGAAATTGTTGGATATTGTCGCGTCGAGTTAGGGGCTGATTTTGTGTAGTTTAAATGTTGGAAATTTGATTATAAACATGTATATATATGTTGTGGCAATTACTAATACCTGTCTTAAAGAATTAAAGAGTAAATGGGGTATTAGGTTGAAGATTGTAGGACTTGCACCACTTGGATATTGGTGTTGACGCTAGAGTTGATGGATTATTTTAAGATTGTTCTAATAACGGATTAAGGACTGAATTAACACGAGAAATAGGTGGAGTAATCACCTTGGTCGTTGTAGTTGTCGTATTGCATAAATATAAAAGAGAAAGAATGTATTATGATAGCATATATGAAGTACATGGAACTAAATTGGTTATATCTTGGAATTGTGCTTGGTTACTGGTTTGGTTGGCATTTGTTGTAAGTTGTGGATGTACATATAAACAGGAGAAGTGCTGCCCGAATTTTTATAAAATAAGAGAGTCGTCTTTCAATTTAACTTACGTTAGGAATCGTAGAATTGACGGGCATATTGTTATTATTATAGGTTGACGTACTAGACGAGACGTATCTTAATATTGAGTTGATTAGTTATACTAAGAGGTATGTAAAACTCTAACTTCTTTTTGGCATGATTTATTGAAAGTACGGCGGACGTACATAATTTCTATACAGTCTATTTTCTAAAGATGTTAGTTATGAGAAGTGCCTATGATTTTTCAGTAAAGAGTTTATTATAACGCTTTTATTGAGAGTCAAAAGATTATTTTTAATTGCATATGGTTGCTCATGATATCTACTCGTGCTAAGTGTTATTACTATTCCACTTCTCCGAGTCCCGGGCCGACTTATGTTCGTGCACAGCCTTGCATTGTTCAACGAGTCCCTCACTAGAGGGTCGGCTTACGTAGGATGTATCCATAGATGAGATGATGACTTCACCGAGTCCCAGTATGGGCCGGATTATGATATGATTTCATCGAGTTCCGTACTAGAGGGCCGGATTACGTTATATGTATATATGTATATGATGACCATATGGACAGACATTCATGATTTTTGACATGACTCTCATTTTTATAAGACACAGTTGATTCTCTATTTTCTATGGCACGGTTATATTAGCATTTGATAATCTTATAAGTCTCCTGTACGTTTTGATCAGTTATGATTATCTATTTTGTACTTTATGTTTCATATACTCGGTACATTCTTTCGTACTGACCCCCTTTTATCGGGAGGTTGTGTTTCATGCCCGCAGGTACATGTACTCAGTTTTGGTGATCCGCCAGTCTAGAGTTTCCACTCAGCTGTTTGGAAGAGCTCTATTGATTCGGAGCTTAGTCAGTTTGGTACAGGTCTCTAATCTTGAACCTATGCTTATTTGGGAGCACGACGGGGTACTATCCCGTCATATGTTGTTATCATATTCTTATAGGTCTGTAGATAGTTGTGGGATGTACGTATGTAGACTTGTAAATCTTTTTTGGTCAGCTATGTCATTGTACTCTGTGTTGGGATGTTCCCGCGTATACGTGATATTATTTGGTGACACCCTTGTCGGCTTGCTTATTATATTAGGTTGGCTAGTTGTGACTCATCAGGAGGCAGGTACAGTCTCGTGTAAAGGCAGCTTTGTCGGCTCGCCTATTCTGGTATATGTTATTGTTACGGCGTTGTGCTGCCGGATTTCATACTTTCCTTAGTATTAGTTGGGTTATGTGTGACAGGTTAGTAGAATGGAGTCATTAGGACGTTTAGTCGCGGCCCGTCAGGTCGGGTCGTGACAAAAGTGGTATCGGAGCTTAGTCCTCGGAATGTCTACAGATCGTGTATATTACAGTCTTGTGTAAGGGTATGTTGTGCACCATACTTATACGCAGGAGGCTGCCGGACATTTAGGATTGATTTCTATTCTTTCATCTCCTAGATCGTGCAATAGAGTTGTGTTATTAGGATAATTCCTTTCTGATGACTTATTATGTTTACAGCCATGCCTCCAAAGAAGGCGACAGCGGCCCAGAAGGGCAAAACTACATCGGGGGATACTAGTTGGATTCAGAGAGTTACCGGATCTCGTACTCAGTCTATGCTGGAGACTGTACCCCAGTAGACGAACTCTGCTACGTCGCCACCTCTAGGGGCCCTAGTTCAGGGGGCAGTATCACCAGTTTTCGTGGCCCCAGCACCTGAGTCCCCAGGACGAATGTTTCAATGGGGGGAAGGATGTTACACCTCGTAAGTTAGGACGATAATTAAGAACGTCATTAAGGAATTAAGATTGGAATATTGGTTATATAGTATGGTTATATATGCTAAATCCAGAAGTTAGTACATGAAGGATGTGATTCCGGAATTTGTTTTGTTACAACGGGCGTGATAATGGAAATTGAAAATGATAGTTATATATATATATATCCCGTTATGTATTAGTAACACATATAATCTACGACAACAAGGACACGAGGCTTCATAAAACTTTCGGGAAATTAAAGAAAGCGGGATTTGAGATTTAATTTTTACTCAAGGGATTATATTAGTTATTCTAGTAGGGACTAAAGTGCAATTAGTGAAATTCAGATTTTGGGGATTAGTTTTAAGAAAACCTATTTCAACTTCTTCACTTAACAATTTCAAAAGAAGAAAAAAAAACCTCTCATTTCTCTCACCTTCCCATCCAGTAGAGAACACTCCACAAAATTGGAGTTTAATTTCTCTTCTTAAATTACATTGTTCACCAAAAATTAGGAGCCAAAACAACACCCAAAACAGTGGGCAAAAACGTGAAAAAGCGATGGGTATTTCACCGGCTGGCGAATTTCCAAATTTCGACCAACGTGGGTGTTTGGACGAGATTTTGAGAAAAAACATGTATAAATGATAGGTTAACATTGGGGGATTCATGCATGATGATTGGAGTGAAGAAGGGGGAAGATTGGTGAAGAAAAATCGATAAAACAGTGGAAACATTGGACTGGGGCAGTGGACAAAATCATGGGGACTGTTTTGGACGAATTGAGGTATAAAATACTTCTTTCTATGATAAAATTGGTATGAATGTTGTTAGAATTAAGGAAATAAATTTGTGTTAAGGAAAAATTAGAATTTAGACATTGCATGTGGATATTTTGAATGTTACAACCGATATTAGAACTAATTTTACTAATCATGAAATTGTCGTATTCGGTTATTGTGTTATGAAGTTCGTCGCTGCTTTGCATGTTGAAATTGGAAGAAAATTTTGACATTTAAGTTATAGTTGTTCATAAGGAATTATTGGAACAAGAATTGGACTCTAAGGAATTAAGAAAAGAATTTGTTTTATGAATATTGGTCGAAGACTTGCTTGAAATTGTTGGATATTGTCGCATCGAGTTAGGGCTGATTTTGTGTAGTTTAAATGTTGGAAATTTAATTATAAAAATGTATATATATGTTGTGGAAATTACTAATACATGTCTTAAAGAATTAAAGAGTAAAAGGGGTATTAGGTTGAAGATTGTAGGACTTGCACCACTTGGTTATTGTTGTTGACGCTAGAGTTGATGGATTGTTTTAAGATTATTCTAATAACGGATTAAGGACAGAATTAACATGAGAAATAGGTGGAGTAATCACCTTGGTCGTTGTAGTTGCCGTATTGCATAAATATAAAGAGAAAGAATGTATTATGGTAGCATATATGAAGTACATGGAACTAAATTGGTTATATCTTGGAATTGTGATTGGTTACTGGTTTGGTTGGCATTTGTTGTAAGTTGTGAATGTACATATAAACAGGGAAATGATCCCCGAAGTTTTATAGAATACGAGAGTCGTCTTTCAATTTAACTTACGTTAGGAATCGTAGAATTGACGGGCATATTGTTATTATTATAGGTTGACGTACTAGACGAGACGTATCTTAATATTGAGTTGATTAGTTCGACTAAGAGGTATGTGAAACTCTTCATTCTTTTTGGCATTATTTATTGAAAGTACGGCGAACGTACATGATTTCTATACAGTGTATTTTCTAAACATGTTAGTTATGAGAAGTGCCTATGATTTTTCAGTAAAGAGTTTATTATAATGCTTTTATTGATAGTCAAATGATGATTTTTCATTGCATATGGTTGCTCATGATATCTACTCGTGCTAAGTGTTATTACTATTCCACTTCTCCGAGTCTCGGGTCGGCTTATGTTCGTGCACAACCTTGCATTGTTCACCGAGTCCCACACTAGAGGGCCGACTTACGTAGGATGCATCCATAGATGAGATGATGACTTCACCGAGTTCTAGTACGGGTCAGATTATGATATGATTCCACCGAGTCCCGCACTAGAGGGTCGGATTACGTTATATGTATATATGTATTTGATGACCATATGGATATGCATTCATGATTTTTGACTTGACTCTCATTTTTATAAGGCATAGTTGATTCTCTATTTTTCTATGGCATAGTTAGATTAGCATTTGATAATCTTACAAGTCTCATGTACGTTTTGATCAGTTATGATTATCTATTTTGTACTTTATGTTTCATATACTCGGTACATTCTTTCGTACTGACCCCCTTTCCTCGGGGGGCTGCGTTTCTTGCCCGCAGGTATAAGTACTCAATTTTGGTGATCCGCTAGTCTAGGGTTTCCACTCAGCTGTTTGGGAGAGCTCTATTGATTCGGAGCTTAGTTAGTTTGGTACAGGTCTCTAATCTTGAACCTATGCTTATTTGGGAGCACGACGGGGCACTGTCCCGTCATATGTTGTTATCATATTCTTAGAGGTCTGTAGACAGTTGTGGGTTATACGTATGTAAACTTGTAAATCTGTTTTGGTCAGTTATGTCATTGTACTCTATGTTGGGATGTTCCCGTGTATACGTGATATTATTTAGTGGCAGCCTTGTCGGCTTGCTTATTATATTAGGTTGGTTAGTTGTGACTCCTCAGGAGGCAGGTACAGTCTCGTGTAAAGGCATCTTTGTCGGCTCGCCTATTCTGGCATATGTTGTTGTTACGGTGTTGTGCTGCCGGATTTCATACTTTCCTTAGTATTAGTTGGGTTATGTGTGACATGTTAGTAGAATGGTGTCATTAGGGAGTTTAGTCGCGGCCCGTCGGGTTGGGTCGTGACAGTAACACTCTAACATGGCCTAGTGCAACTTTCTCATGAACAAAGTGTAGGTCTATCTCAATGTGCTTGGTTCGCTGATGTTGAACCGGATTATGAGACAGATAGATGGCAGAGATGTTATCACAATACACAATGGATGTCTGACGCAAAGGACACTGAAGTTCTAACAGTAAATTTCTGAGCCAACAAATCTCATCTACTACATTTGCAACGCCTCTGTACTCAGCCTCGGCACTGGAGCGAGATAGGGTAGCCTGTCGCTTGGCAGACCAAGAAATCAGATTATCCCCTAAGAAAACACGAAAGTCGGAGGTGTAGCGTCGCGTGTCCGGACACCCTGCCCAATCTGCATCCGTATATGAAAGCAACTTGTTTGCTGTAGAGGGGTATATATGCAAACCATAATCAAGAGTGCCCTTAATGTATCGAATGATACGCTTAAGAGCAGTGAAATGAGACTCCCTAGGGGCATGCATGAATAAGCACACCTGTTGAACAGCATAAGCTATATGCATCTGGTGAAGGTGAGATCTTGAAGTGCACTCTGAGACTCACTATCTGAGTAGGATCGGAGGCGGAGCACCGTCCACGGCGAGCTTAGATTTGGAATCAACTGGAGTAGGTACTTCTTTGCAGTTCGCCAACTTAGCCCTGTACACAATCTCTTCTGCAAAATTACGCTGACACAAGAACATATGATTGGCAGACCTGGTCACTGATATTCCCAAAAAGTAACTCAGTTTCTCCAAATCAGTCATTGCAAATCCGGATTTAAGCAAGGCAATAATCTTATTTTTCAATCCGTCGGAGGAGGCAGTAAGAACAATATCATCCACGTAAAGTAATAAGTAAGCAGTGCTACTACCTCGATTAAAAATGAAAAGTGATGTATCACTCTTGTTGCATACAAACCGTTACACCCCGTAATCTCAAGGCATATAAGTGAGAACGTAACTAAGGAAATAAGATTTGAACGTTGGAAGGGAAGTATAGCTACATATTATAAATTGGGAACAATAAATGTGACGACGAGAAGTAGTACTAGTATTGAAATCTTTCCAATAGAGTGTGGAGATAAAAGGAGCTCCTGAAGAAGATCAGGGTGAAGAAGCTGCGACAGCGATCTTGGGAGTGTAGGGCCAGCGGTGCCATAACTCTGAGGGTAGCGATGCTTTGCACGCATGATGCCGTTTGACCGTACCGCGGTGCCATTTGACCGTACCGCGGTGCCTATGCGGGAATTTCACGATTTTGGCTAAGTGTGGAAAATATTTTGTGAAAAGAATTATTATGACCAGTAAGAGGGTGACACGTGCCCCTTCCCCACTTGTCTTGCACGTTGCACTACATGGATATGTATAGCAAGACTTAGGCAAAAAGATCTTCATCCAAAACTTTCTCTACTCTCTTCTTTCTTCACCTTCAAGTCTTGATGTTCTTGAGAAAAAGTGAAGAACAAGTATAACGTATTTTCCAAGATTAAGTACCTTAACCAAGTTCTAAACCAAGTTAACCTTAAAAAAAACTGTTGGTCACGGTTTGGGCTAGAATTTGGTGTTGAAACCCTAAGATTAAGTATGAACTTTGTGGAAGGAAAACATGGAAGCAAGATGGTTACAAGCTTGTAGAGGATACTTGAGTGATATTGTAACGTGAAGAAGTTGGTGCAAAAAGCAGTCGATGTGAGAACCTTGGGACTGTTTTGGGCTAATAATAAAGTAAGAATTCTTCTTCCTCTTGAAGTAATTGGAAATTACATATTGTTATAGTTGATAGACGAACTTGTGTTAGGAGAAGGAGAATGAGAAATGCATGTCGCAGTTTTGGCATGTTAGCCGATTCTGGACAGTTTTTGGTGGTGTTGGATTCGTTGGTTATTGTTGTTATTATCGTCACTACTCGCATGTTAAAATGAAAGAAATATTGTTATTACAGATTATTATGGTTTATATAAACGTGTTGAAATGTGAATTGGATTGTAAGGAAATTGAGAAAAGGACTTTGGTATTGGACGTTGGCCGAGAATGTATAAAACTGTGAGATATGGTTGTCTATTTTATGGACTATTTTTAGTGGACTGTTTTATATGGATTAAGAGGCTTAACATAAGAAGTAGGTGTGTGAATCACCTTGGTTGCTGTTTTGGTTGTGTACTTAATTGGTACTTGGTTATTGATGTAATTGGCCGTAATTGTAAGGTGGAAACGTATGTATAAATAGGGGAAGTGCTGCCCAAATCTATACATAATAAGAGAACCATTATTTGGTATATGACCTACACTAGTAAGCATGTAGTTGATATAAGGTATGTGAAACTTGAGGCGTATTCTAGTTGTCAAGTTGCTATAGCCTATAAGGTATGTGAAACTATCATTTCTTCTTTTGGCATGATATTTATATGACATGGGTGTACAGCGGACGTATGTAATTCCATTGAGTCTTTATTCTAAAATGCAAGATGTGATAGTACCTTGGTTTTTCTAAAATGAAAGTTTATTTTAATGATTGGTACACGATATGATTCTTTTTATAAAATGAATGTACGGTGAACGTACATAGTACTGTTGGGTTCGAGTCCCTAATATTACATGACATGATAGTACCTAGAGTTTTATAAATGAAAGATTTTATTGAGAGTCAAAAGATGATTTAAATTGCACATGGTTGCTCATGATAGCTATTTGTGCAAGTGTCTTTATTCCACTTCACCGAGTCTCATAATGGGCCGGGTATGTTCATGCGCAGATTTATTCCACTTCACCGAGTCCCATAATGGGCCGGGTATGTTCGTGCGCAGATTGATTCCATGGACTTGCAATCCGTGATGCGAGTATAGATACTCATGCGGGTTCGATTCCCACGAATAATATATGTATATGATTCCACGGACAAGATCCGTGATGCGAGTATAGATACTCATGCGGGTATAAAGACCCATGCAGGTTCGATTCCCATGAATAGGATATGCATAATGATTCTATGAACAGGCGTCCCTGATTTTGATATGACTCTCATTTTCATAAGGCACGGTTGTACTGGTATTTTGACTATCATATTTGTCCCATGTTACCCCTTTTGACTAGTTATGATCTCATTTACAGTACCTTATGTTTTACATACTTGGTACATCTATCGTACTGACCCCCTTTCTCCAGGGGGGGGAGGGGGGGCAGCGTTTCATGCCACAGGTATAGGTACGCAGTTTGGTGATCCTCGCGCTTAGGATATCTACTCAGCTTTTGGGATAGCTCCACCGTTCTGGAGCTTGTCATTTTGGTACGGATTTTGTATTATAGTCTTATGGATATTCAGGGGTACGGCGGGGCCCTATCCCGCCATATTTCTTTATCAAACTCTTAGAGGTCTTGTAGACAGGTGTGGGTTGTATATGTATTTGGACGTATGTACAGTTGTAGTTCGTTTGGACAACTCTATGTAAAGTGGCGGCCTTGTCGGCTTACCTGTTTTATTATACAAGTTTAGCATGTAATCATTAGTTGTTCCTTAGCTTCCGTAGATTATATGTGATGTGGGAGTATAAGGGTACCCATGTAGGGTACCAGTCGCGTTCTGTCGGCTCGGGTCATGACAAAAGTAAGATCAAAGTAGTTAGTCCTCGGAATGTCTACAGACCATGTCTAGTAGAGTCTTGGGTATGAGTATGTTGTGCACCATACTTATACGCTGGAGGCTGCCAGACATTTAAGATTTGGTTTCTATTCTTCTTACTCTGAGATCGTGCAATAGAACTATGTTATTAGGATAATCCCTCTCAGACGTATTATTGTTCTTACAGTTATGCCTCCGAAGAGGGCAACAGTGGCCCAGAAAGGAAAATCAGTAGCAGGAGCTACTAGTCGGACTCAGAGAGTTACGAGGGCACATGCCCAGTCTATGCATGATATTGTGTGCCAGTCGGCGAGCTCAGTTACACCGCCATTACTAGAGGAGCTAAGAGCAGCTCCAGAGGTTTCGATACGAGCCTCGGTTCCTCGGCCGAGGCGAAGGATAGGAGCCATGAGAGCCGATGCGTCATTGACTAGATTGATGGCGGCGAAGCTGCGACGAGGACGAGTTGACCGCGGTAGCGGTTTGAGGTTCTTGATTTCTTGAATTGCCATCCTCCAGAGTTCTTGGGACACGGCGAGATGACCACAGAGTTTATCAAGCAGTGCAGCGTACCTTGAGGGTGATAAAGGCTTCGGAGACGGAGTCGGTTGAGTTGGCTTCATACCGGTTGTGTGATATAGCTACTAACTGGTATGAGTCTTGAGAGTTGTCTAGAAGAGGGGATGTTCCTCCAGCTACATGGGATGAGTTCACAGAGGCCATCATTGGCCACTTCTTGCCTCCACAGATGAGGAGGGCTAGAGTGGACAGGTTCCTACAGTTGAGGCAGAGTGGCAGGACCATTCGCGAGTATAGCCTGAAGTTTGATTCATTGGCAAGGTATGCGCCTACGATTGTGGCTGATATGGCCGATAGAGTTCATCGCTATGTGATGGGACTCGACCACTATTTGATCGATGGGTGCATGATAGTGGCTCTTCAGCCGGGTATGGATATTGCTCGTATCCAGGCGTATGCAGTCGAGGCCAAGCGTAAAGGAAGCGACGGCGGAGGTCATAACAGAGGCCAGCCTAAGAGGGCCAGGATGACAGGGTATTCGGGTGAGTTTCGAGGCGGCCAGCCTCAACAGCAGTTCAGACATTCATCCCAGCCAGCACAGAGTGCTCCCTTACAGTCTACATGCAGGAGGTTCGACCGTCTAGGGTATTCAGGAGCAGGTCAGAGCTCTAGGGATTTGGGTTCTCAGATGAACATGGGTCCTAGTTGTTACACCCCGTGAGTCCAGGACATGTATAATAGAATAGACGCGAAAACACAAGACTTGAGAAATTGGTACGAAAGGAAGAATTGTTTTTTCGACGAAAAATATTCTGAACGTCGGAAAGGAAAAATGTTCGTTGAGGAGAATTAGATTCTCAAAATGCATTATTTGAAGAGTATGAAACTTATTAACATTATGGAAATTTATTTTTATGGATTTGGTCACGTGGGGCCCACCCGAGAAATTTTACGTTTTGTGGGGGCCACGAGGGTTACGGAATTTTATGGACGAATGGGAGGGCGACACATGGCACACCCCCCCCCCCCCCACATGGCCTTGGAAGAATTGAGGCAAGGTTAGAATGGTCATTGACCATTGTAGATGAATAAGTCTTCAAGCTTGAGAATGTTGACCAAGTATCCAAGTGTTCTTCATCCTAACCACACATATGTTGAAATCTAAGCCCTCCATTGTGTTTTATATACCACACTAGTAGCAAGACAAGGTCTTCCACACTTAGAAAAAATTAGACAACTTTGTGCAAGTTCATGTTGCTCTCGGCTTTGAGGAGTTTTTCGCACAAAAATTTTGTAGTTTTGATCCATTATTCACAAGACTTTAACCCAAGATCCCTAAGGGTATTGTAAGGATGTCTCAATAGAAAGATTTCGGGAAAACGACGTTTTCACGTTAGTCGCAAGGCAAAAACCTAAGTCATTTTCACAAGTTTGGATTGGAAATGAAAGAGAAGTTGGTTGTAAACTTCTAAAGGCTTCAAATAGCGGATTGGAGCGTAAAGGAAAGGAGCTAAGAATTTCTAAGGAGCGACTTTGAATCTTGGAATTTTTAAGGGCTTGTAAAGGTATAAATCTTGTCGTTTTAGTAATTAAAGATTACTTATTGTTGTAGCTACGGATATTAGCAAGAATGAAGTTTATAGTATGAAGTTTGATAAGTGTATTGGCTATTGGAACCCTAATCCGAAAACTAGCATGTTTAGCCTTTGAGATTACAATTTGATTTGGTTATTAGTTTAGTCGTCGCATGTTATATAAAGAAGTAAATTGTAGTTGTTGAAGTTGTCTATGACTATATAACATGTTAGACCTAAGAACTTGGATTGAAAAAGAGTTGGAAAGGACTTGTGTTGTGATCGGTGTATTTTATATACACCTTTTGAGTTAGTTTTAGTTAGTTTTTTGTCCCATTTTGCACATATAAGTGTCGTATTAGGATAGTTTTTCTTTCTTTTGAGTCAAAGTGGTTAAAATGGCCAAATGGCAGAAAAAGAGCAAAAAGAGGGCAAAAGAGGAGACGCCAGAGCTGGAAACAGAGAAAGTGGCGAACGAGGGAAAAATCAAGATCGGCGCCGCGGCGCCTCCTGCAGTCAAAAGCAGGGCCGCGATGCCCATCATTCAGAGAATATGCAGAAGATCCAGAGCCGCGGCGCCAAAAACAGGGCCGCGGCGCCTACTATCGAAGGGCGAAGATATAAGCGCGCGGCGCCACCGAGCAGCGGCGGCGCGGCGCGCACACATCAGAAGCCACGGGAGATGCGGCCGCGCCTCGAACAGCAAATATCAGGGTCGCGGAGCCGAAACAACTGACGGATTGCAGAACTTGGCGCGCGCTATGCGAGTCGCGGCCGACGCGAAAAAATAGGTTTTGACGGATTTTGGGCCATGCTGCGAGAAAAGGCGGCGGTTTTCACTATAAAAGGAGAACCCTAGGCGATTTTGAGGTTCCCCCTTGCACAACACAAGACTTTGGCTTGGAGATTGGATACCATTAGTTTAGTAATTTCTTTTCCTTTTCTTTACTTTATTTCAGTTTTTATGATGAACTTTGAATTAGTTCTTGTCATATTTATGGCTAGGAACTAATTCTCTTATAGGGCTTTCCATGTTGAATTGCTAGAAACTTATGTTATAAGTTAATGCATGCTTATGGTTATTTTTCTTATTGTGAGATCTATCCAATAATTGAGTTGAATTCTTGGTAATTAATTGACAACTAATTATCACTATATGATTTCTAATCAGATTCTGAAAAATGGGGATTGTGAATATGCTGTAAGTTGGGTAGACATTCTTGGATTGGGGATGAAAATACCTCAATTATTTATGTAGCGTTGATGAGAGGCTTAACAACCCTAATTTTGCGCATTGTGCGTGACGGTCAACTAGGTTTTTGTTCTTAATCCTCCTATAAAGTTATCCTTATCACCGAAAGGTAGTTAAAGTGCGATACTGGGGTTGAGTGTTTATATAACCCTAACGGGAGTATAAAACGATTTCGTAAACCTGCTTTCTCCTAAAGAAGAATACCATAAGTTAATTCATTAGTAAGTAGCATAAGCGGATAGTAAGGATACATGGAAGCCCTATTCTCATCATCACTGAAGTAAATCTTTATATTAAAATAGCTTGCATAATTCGTAGTTATAAACAACAAATCAATCATAAATTCACCAAATAGATACTAGAAAATAGATAGTTGGTAATTGAACCATAATCTTTGTGGACGATATTCGGTATTATTAAGACTATACTACTTGTCATGATAACGTGCACTTGCGTTTAAAGTGTGTGCATCTTACCGCGCATCAAGTTTTTGGCGCCGTTGCCAGGGATTAGGCATTAGTTCAATATCAAATTTGTCTAATTTTAATTTCTAATTTGGGTTTTATTTTAATTTTTAAATTTTTACGTTTTTCTTTTAAAAATTCGAGTCATAGTGATTTGTTATGCATTTTGATCTATTTCAGAAGTCGGTTTATGCGAAGGAGAAGAGGAGCGGACACTCTTGTTCCTTCAATCCAGAAATTGAGAAAACACAAGCGAGCGAAAGAATCAGTGGATTGCAACCTTGTTAGAGATGAACGGCGTTCAGAACAACAACGGGATGGGAGAAGGGTTAGGAGAGAATCAACCCCATCCAGGAATGCCTCGGCAAATGCCAATAGATGTGGAGGAAAGAGTCCAAATCCAGCCAGAAAGGAGTTTGGGAGACTATGTGCTACGAGTGAATGGAGCACGACGTGCATTAGGCTCCTGCAATAAGCCAACAACCGAGATAAAGCGGCGATTACGAGCATGATACGACCTGCGATGCAATTCGGAGCTGCCCGTGGAGGATCACGTATGCATAGCTAATTTCTTGGAGCTATGTGCAACTTTTAGATATAACGATTATTCTTGATGATCTGCGTCAGTTGAGGCTCTTTCCCTTCTCACTCGGGGATAGAGCAAAAGTATGGTTGAATTCCTGTAGTAGGTCGATTTTCACATGGCACGAGCGCAGAAATTCTTAGCCAAGTTCTTTCCTCGTGTAAAGCAAAGAAACTAAGAGGAGTTGAACAACTTCTACCAAGCGGATGGAGAGTCCTTATATGAAGCTTAGGAAGGTTCAAAGATCTACAGAGAAAGTGCCCACACCATTCGTTGAGTTGTGGAACTTGGTCACATCTTCTGTGGTGGCGGTCTGACGGAACTATCATAGATGCGTGTGGTGGAGCATTCATGAGGAAAACGACCCGCGGCTCATGAGTTATTAGAAGACATGACCACTAACAACCGTATCACGGAAGAGAGGTCGAAAAATGGGAGAAGAACGGTGAGTCCATGAAATAGATGCTATTCTTGCCTTGAATGCCCAGTGGCCGCCTTACAGCGAAAGCAATTGCGGCAACATCTGATGTCGATCAATGCGATGCAGATGCCCAGGCGTGAGATATGTGGTGGGCCACATACATTTGATAGGTGTCCTTGGCGGATCCCAACAATATACCCATGGAGCAGCGATGTCGGGCCGTGGTAATTATCGAGGCAGCAACCCCTACTCCAACACTTATAACCCGGGGTGGAGAACCACCCAAATTTCTCATGGAGAGACCGAGCGTGAGAACAGCACGAGAATCAGCCAGAACCAATACCGAGAACGCGAATCGATACCATGGCGCGAGAACGATGTCGAAGCGTAAAATCGGTATAGGCGATGCGAGAATCGTGAGCGAGAATCAACAACCGCCATTCAAGCCCGCGGCTCAGCGATTCAATGCCGGTTGTGAAAAGCGAATGAAGCGGCGGTGTGGCGGCGCGATGCCCGTACGCGATTCATGCCGAAGCTAGATCCTCATTCGAAACTTGGAACCACGGTGGGTCGGTAGCAAAGCGAGCAAGCGAGCCACGAGGAACATTGCCAAGCAATACAGAGGTAAATCAGGAAGCGATGTCGAGCGATGCGGTTGAAAGTGGAAAGCGATTGGAAGCGGCGATCGCTCGGCCGATAGTTGAGAAGGAAGCGAGTTAGAAAGAGAAGGTGATTGGCCGAGCCCAACGGATGAAAACTCGAGAGAAGGAGTATACTGAGAGAAGATCCCTTTCCCCAGAGACTACAAATAAGGCGGTTGATAAACAATTCTCAAATTTTTGGAGACATTGAAGCTACATATCAACATACCTTTCATGAAGCATTAGAGCAAATGCCTCCTATTTCAAGTTTATGAAGGAGATTTTGGGAAAAAGAAGAAGGCGAGAATCTGAAATAGTAGCACCGATGAAGAGTGTAGTGCTATCTTGCGAAAAAGTTGCCACCAAAGCTAAAAGATCCGGGGAGCTTTACACTACCTGCAGTGGGCGGGGTAACTGCAACAGAGCTACATGTGATTTAGGGGCAAGTATAAATCTAATGCCTATCGTATTTAAAAGATTGGAGTTGGGTGAAGCGAACCAACCGATAAGCTGCAACTAGCCAAGCGGGACGGTGGTTCACCAGAGGCAAGATCGAGGGCGTGATTGTGAAAGTAGGAAAATTCTTCTTTCTGCGGACTTTCTCATTCTTGATATGGAAGATGGCAGAAATCCCTATCATATTGGGGAGGCCATTCTTAGCAACGGAGAGAGCTTTGATTGATGTTGAAAGAGGAGAATTAACACTAAGGGTGGAGTCTGAAGAAATGGTGTTTAAAGTTTTTAAACACGTCATTGAGCCACCAACAGTGAGTGGGTGCTGTGCAATCAGCACCATCAAACCCCATGCGAGCCAATACAAGTCAACCAAAGCGATGAGCCCGAAGCGGCATGGTTTCTTTGAAAGGCCTAAAGGAGGTAAGTATTCTGAACTCCCGCTTACCGATAATGCTAAGAAGAAAAGAAGAAAAGCGCCAAATGTGGAGGAAATGGATAGGTTGGGGCTTAATCCACCCGGGGTTATTAAGGGTAAGGAACTTGCGTCGGCTAAAAGACGTTAAAACAGCGCTACTTGGGAGGCAACCCAACGTTTTCAATTATATTATTTTAATTTTTGTCTTTAGTTTATTTTGTCTAGAACAATCTCACGGTCTTGGGTTCTTGTGTTTGTGCTGTGAGTGATAGGTACAGGGGAATGAACTAAAGGCGAAATCAAGAAAAGTCGATTTCGAAAAGCGGGTAGCCATGGCTTTCAGGCAGCGGCGCGAAGTGAAAATTTGCAAGTCTGGCGCGCGCGCCATGTGAAGCGGCGCTAAAAGTCGAAGGCCTTGAGAGATTAGGCGCGCCATGGCTAAGCGGCGTAGCGAATTCGAAACTTAAAACACCCAAAATCAAATTTTCCCCAATTCCAATATCAAAACCTAACTTTCCCTCTCCAAAACCACGAAATTCGAGAAATTTACCACAAATCCTCACAAATCAGCAACCACAACCTAAACTCTTAAATTCCTAAACCCCACAACTATCTCAAACAACGAAGCTCCATTCCATACCTCAACCCGATTGAAACAAAACGACGAAGCTCTCATAAAAGGTAATCCTTTTCTTTGTTCTTGAATCCTTTTATTGAAGTCATAGGAGGTAGTAGTTTGAAGGAGTATTGTAGTTGAAGTAGTGTGGGTCTTTGAAAAGTGATTGTGAAGTTTGGAGAAAAGAGTAGAAAAGGAGGTTGTGGGTATTGAGTAGAAAAGTTGAAGTTTGGGTGTTGTATTGTTTGCTAATTGTTGAGTGTGTAGGAGACGGTGGTGCCACTAAATTAGAAGGCTGTGATTTTTGTTTTAAAATGGCCACCGGGAAAGAAGAGGATCCACATCCACCAACCCACAATATGGCGAAAGTAGGTTTGTAAGCTCTGAAGCCTTTCAAAGATATAAAAAGCTTGATACGGACCCATAATACGAGAAGGGAATGGACTACGGAGGAGCCATATGGGGAGGAAGGCGTTTATGAGCCCGTTCGGGCGATGATTGAAGCTAAGGAGTGGGAAAATTTGTGAACCCGGAGAAGATAGCACCAGCAAACACAACAATGGTGCGTGAATTTTATGCCAACTTTCCGGAGAAGGTGGAAAGGGGATGCTTTGTAAGGGGAAGCTATGTGCCTGTGACATCAGAAAATATCAATATACAATTGAAAACAGTTGATGTTGAAGGAGGAATTGGTGATCGGAGCCATTTTAGAACATGGTCTAGGAGCACCGACAACATAAACTGGGATATCGTCGCAAACACCGTGAGCTACCAGGGAGCTATTTTTGATATTGGAAGAAATGGGTCAAGAGCACTGAACAGGTGCCAATTCAACAAAGTAGCCAAAGGTTGGATATACTTCGTCAGCGCCCGCATGATTCCATCCACGCACTTTGAGTGCGGAGGATAGGATTAAAATGGTATATGGAATTATGAGGGTTGACAATTGATGTGGGAAAGAAATAGTGCGAGCATTGAGAAATCAGCGAGTTGGTAACAACCGCGGATTGAGCATGGCTCGATTATCACGAGTTATGTCACGTGAGTGCGGTTCCAAAACTACCACCGACACTCATGAAAGAAACCAGCGCCCGTGTCTACGGGATAGTGCACTCTTTCCCGCACCCAAGCCCCAGCGGCGGACGGAGTACAACCCGATGCAGCGGCAGAGGCGCCATGGGCGAAGATGAGCACGAAATAGGGGCTCATATGAGGCGAGGACCTAGCCACGGGCCAACCGGGAAGCGAGAACCTCCAGCGCCCACAATGGAGCAATTATATCGAGAATCGGATGAGGATGATGCGGACGCGAACACGATGGTACAAGGATAGCAAGAAACAAGGCAACAAATCAACGAGTGAGTTCCTTGTTCAACCAATGGTCGATGATTATCCACCGCCACCACCACCATTTTAACCAAAGTTTGTAAGTGTCTATTTCTTCTTGTCTTTGAGTCTACACACATTGGGGACAATGTGTGTTTTAAGTTAAGTGTTTATTTGTGTTTTGTTTTCTTTATGTCATGTTATGTTTTACTTAAGTCTTTGTGATTGTTTTTATGTTTATTTTGAGTCACCAAATTTTTTTCTTTTTGAGTCATAATCGTCATCAAAGATCATAATTCTTTGTAGTTGCTAGAAACACCTAGTGAAGTAAGGTGAAATAATGTAACTAATTGAAGCAACTATCTAAACACTTAGGTTAGATATGCCAAAAACTCATAGAATCTGTCTATTTGGAGTTTCTTGCTTGAATTACGCATACTAAATGATAAATGCTTATGTGTTATGATTGCTTGCTATTTGAGGCGAAATAGTTAGGATATGCATGTTAGGGAGATGACTCAGGCATTTCTTTGATAGCCAATTCTTACCATTCTTTTCTATCCCGTACTTTAAAAATATCCCTAGTCATTACATTGAGCCTAAAAATTGAAACTTCTTCTTTGACACCCTATATTCCCACAAATTGTACCATAAGTGAAAATATGAAATAGTGGAATACATTGTGTTAAAAAAGAGACAAAAAGAGTGAATAAGTCTGTGCACCACAATACAAAAGTAATAAGAAATAGGCAAAAGCCTAAGTTTGTGGGTGCTTGTCATTATTACATACTTCACTCTCCCAAAACAAAAGAGGGAAAAGATAGAATCGAAGTGAAGGAAAGAACAAAAAGAAAAAGGGAAATATTGAAAAGCTAAAGAGCTTATGGTACACAAAAATGAGCCTAAATGACTATTTTTATCAACCCCTACCTAAGCCTACATTACAACTCTAAGCCTACTCAGAGGAAGCATGATTCCATTTGGGTGATTGTCGACAGGCTGACGAAATCAGCCCATTTCCTTCCAGTCAGAACGACGTTCTCAGCTGAGGACTATGCCAGATTATATATTAGAGAGATTGTGAGACTGCACGGAGTCCCGGTGTTGATTATATCAGATAGAGGAGCCCAGTTCTCGGCTAACTCGAGGTCTTTTGAAGGGATTAGGGACACAGTGAGTCTCGAGACGGCGTTCATCCTCGGTGCGACGGACAGCCGAGCGCACTATCGAGCAACGAGGATATGCTGCGGGCTTGTGTTATTGATTTCAGGGGTAGCTGGGAGGATCATTTGACTCTTGTGGAGTTTGCTTACAACAACAGCTACCATTCCAGTATTCAGATGGCGCCTTATGAGGCCTTATACGGGAGGAAGTGCAGTCACCGATAAATGGTTCGAGGTGGGAGAAGTTCGATTACTCGGGCGGACTTAGTTCAGTGACGATGGATAAGGTGAAGCTTATCGAGGCGGTTGTTGGCGGCTCAGTCGGCGGTCGTATCACGCATCATCGGCGTCGACACTTGGAATTTGAGATAGATGATTGGGTTTTCCTAAAGGTATCGCCCGTGAAGGAGTGATGAGATTTGGAAAGAATGGGAAGCTTAGCCCAGTACATTGGCGTGTCGGATTGTCCGTAGGGTGGCGGGGTTACTATGAGTTAGATCTGCCGTCCGACTTGGAGGCGGTACATCGATCTTCCATGTGTCCATGTTGCGGAAATGTATTGGAGATCCATCTAGAGTGCACCGGTTCATGATGTCCAAGTGACAGAGGTTATCGTATGAGAGAGTCCCATAGCGATACTCGATCGTCGAGTTAGACGACTTCGGACAAAAGGCGTGGCTTAGTCGAGTCATGGCGGAACGAGCGAGGAGGAAATGGCGTGGGAGCAGAGGATGACATGATGAAGAAGTACCCTCACCTATTTCCTATACCTCCAGGTAACCCACTTTCCTTCTTGTTAGTTTTGATTTAGCACTTACGCTTCAGTATGTTGTGGCTCATGGAGCTTCTTTATTAGCAAAAGAATAGTTAAGAGGGTCTATGTCGATGTTGTGATTTGAGTAAGCCTAGAAGGAACATTCGGGACGAATGTTTCTAAGGAGGGGAGAATGTTATACCCCGTAGTTCTGACCCTACGTATGAGGCGTGCGTGGCGTGTAAGACTTAAAATTTTCAAAGGATAGGTTGTGGATTATTAGGACGGGTTTTAGTCAACTTTGAGGCGGGTTATGACCTGATTCATTGAGAGTTCCTAAGTGTTTCAAAGGCCTAGGGCATAGTTCGTGAGTCTAGATTCCAACGCAACCGTTAAATCGATAGGGCGTCGGAGTAAAGTTATGAGAGTTACAAGTTCGGTCGCGATCGGACAGAAATGTGTTTGGACAAAGCGGCAGCGCCGGATGCGAGCATGGCGCCTAAATCTTGAGGTCGCTGAGATTGCAGCGCCTTGGCAGCCAGGCGCGGCGAAAGTTGAAGAGGTTGCGGAGGTTTATTGTATGGCTGGAGAGCCGGAGGCCGAGGCGGGATTTTTGGGCGGAAAGACTTAGGAAAAGTCAGATTTTCTTTTAAAAGACCTTGAGAGGGTGACAAGTGTCCCCCCCCATCTGATTTCTTGCATGCAATATATTTACCAAGTCTTGAGACTTGGTCATGCTCAATCTCTCTCTCAAGCAAAAGCTCCTCCTTCTCTCTACATTTCCAAAGGAAATCCAAGCCTAAGGAAAAATCTGAAAGTTAAGAACAAGAAAAGGAAGCTTGTAGCTAGCTTGTGGTGGTGTTCTTGGCAAGGAAGCTAGCAAAACATTTGGGATAAGTTTGGCTAAAACTTTAAGGTAATGATTCTTCCTTTAGATTTAGTTTATAGTGTTGCATGTTAAGAAGAAAGAACTTGTGGTAGTAAATAATGCTCTTAGAGTCATTGCATGCTAGAAATGTGGTTTGGATATGAAAAATGGGTTAAGAAGAGATTATGAGCATGGTGTAGCCTAAAAAACTACCTTAGAATTGTTAAGTGAATTGTTGTAACTTATGGGGCAGAATTTTGGGTGTGTAATCCCCTTTGAATTGTTGGATTGATTGAGCCTTAAATGTGGTAATTGGATGATAAATTCGGCCTTGGGAAAGGTGGCATAGTGAGTAGAAACAAAGGAAATGCTGCCCAATTTTCCATAGAATTTAGTGACTTTGAACTTGGATTGTTCTACATTAAGATTAGAGGTTAATAAACGTATCATGGTTATTTTAGGTTGACATATTACTTGCGGTAGTTTGGACTTAGCAAGTGGATTGACCAAAGAGGTGTGTGAAGTTTTCCTATCTCTTGAGCATGAATAGATGAAACTATGTAGTACGGTAGACGTACAAGAATTGGTATTCTTACTTGTTTTGAGTATATAATGACTTGTTTCGTTTTAAGAATGTATAAGTCCCTTAGTTAAGGGAAAAGTATGATTTTACTAGAGTATAGAGTTAATATAACAACTTTATGGGAAGTTGGTTTATTAGCTTCATAAAAAGATTAATGAGAAGAGATTTACTCAAAAGTAAGATAAGTATACGAAGAGGCAAATTGGTTTTAAGGCATCAATTGCCCAAGGGTTTTTATGTATAAATAAGAGTCATTTTTTTAAAAGAGTTGAAGTATGTAGTACTTGGGTTAAATTCCCGGTTTTCTTTTATTAAAGACATGGTTAAGTGCCTTAAGTAAACTAAAATGAGAGGGTATATGAACAAGACTAATAATAAGTTATAAGTTTTCTTAACTTATTTATGATTATGATATGATGACAGTTTGAGCTAGGGTAAGAGTATATCGAGCAAGCCCAGATCGTTATACCACATTCTCGGGGTAAGAGTATGTCCGAGGCTAGCCCCAGATCGTCATCATACCACCTTCTTCGGTGTAAGAGTATATCGAGGCAAGCCCAGATCGTTATACCATTTGCTTGATGTAAGATTATATCTGAGGAAAGTCCCAGATCGTTATACCATCTGGCCGGGGTAAGAGTATATCGAGGGTAAGTCCCCAAGATCGTTATACCACCTTTAGTGGATTTGCTACCCAATGCGAGGAATACCTCATGCGAGTCCTTATGGGCTTATGCGGGTGAAATAGTCCCGTGCGGTAGTCTGACTATCACGAGGAATACCTCATGCGGGTCCACGGGACTATCACGGGTGAAATAGTCCCGAGGAGTAGGGTGCTTATTGATCTACAGGCGAGGTACCTGTTTTGATCCTAAGGCCCCTATTTTATGCGAGATTATATATATATATACTTGTCACTCTCATTGTTAGTAAGGCCGATAAAAGGTATTTTGACTTTCTTCCATGACTCGACTTACTTTTAGACTTATGATATTTTCATTCAAGTATTTTCGGCTTTACATACTTGGTACATATTGTGTCGACCCCTTCGGGGCTGCGTTAAATCTGCGGTAAGGGTAGCGATTGAGGATCCTCGTTCTTAGGATCACTACTCCGATGTCGAAGCTTCGTCCTCCGGAAGCTTGTCTATTAGTACGGATATTCCACGATGCTATAGGTATTTTGTACATTCGGGTATGGCGGGGCCTGTCATACAGTTGTTATCTTTAAGTGCATGGTCACTATGTGTTTTGGGCTATAAGAACCGGTTGTATTACTATACTTTTGTTTAAGTATGTTTTATAGAAAGCGACACTTATCGGTGGCGATGATGTTACCACTTTTCTCTAAGTTATGTGTTATGTATGTTCATTGCTATTCTCTCGACATATACACGGCGAGTACCGGTAAGTACGATCGTGGCCGGCTGAGTCGTGACAGTGAAACAACCGACGGATTGCGAGAACTTACGCCATGGCGGCCCATGCGAACGCGGCGCAGCGAAAAATAGGTTTTCGGATGGATTTTGGGCGAACTGCGAGGAAAAGGCGAGGCGGTTTCGACTATAAAAGGAGAACCCTAGGCGTTTTGAGGTTCCCCTTTGCACAACACAAGACTTTGGCTTGGAGATTGGATACCATTAGTTTAGTAATTTCTTTTCCTTTTCTTTACTTTATTTGATTTTATGATGAACTTTGAATTAGTTCTTGTCATATTTATGGCTAGGAACTAATTCTCTTATAGGGCTTTACATGTTGAATTGCTAGAAACTTATGTTATAAATTAATGCATGCTTATGGTTATTTTTCTTATTGTGAGATCTATCCAATAATTGAGTTGAATTCTTGGTAATTAATTGACAACTAATTATCACTATATGATTTCTAATCAGATTCTGAAAAGGGGGGATTGTGAATATGTTGTAAGTTGGGTTTAAGAGAAGTAACTTGTTTCAAAGGTATGAGTTACTTGAGATTTAAAAGTAGAAGAAACTTGATTTTGAAAGTTAAGAAACTTGATTTGCAAGTATGTGATACTTGGTTTTAAAAGTGTAAGTCTCTTGGATATAAAAAGGAATGAATTGGTCTAAAACCATAAAGGGTTATAACGGCTTTATGGGAAGTTGGTTATAACGGCTTTATGGAAGGTTAAGAAAGTTGTCTATTTTGATTAATGGGCATAAGTTGCCTAGATTGTGAAAATTTGAAGTTACTTGGTTTCAAGCTTTGAAATGAGTTTCTAAAAGTGTAGTAACTTACTTTGAAAAATAGACACGCCTTGATACTACAGGTGTTAGTATCTTGGGGTTTTACATAAAAAGGAGTCTTTTGAAAGGAATGTACGTATGTAGTACTTTGGCTTGTTAAATGAGAATTATTCTATTTGTGCCTTGATAGTACTTTGGCTTGTTAAATGAGAATTATTCTATTTGTGCCTTGATAGTACTTTGGCTTGCTCGAATAAGGATTTCTCTTGGTTTATGTAAAAAGAAGGCATGGTAATTGTCTTGGTTTATGTAAAAAGAAGGCATGGTAATTGTCTTGGTTTGTGTAAAGGCATGGTATTGTCTTGGTTTATGTAAAAAGGAAAGGCATGATATTGTCTTGATGTGAAAGGCATGGTATTGTCTTGGTTTGCTTGCATATGGGTTGCTCATATAGACATTCGTGCAAGTGTCATATTTCCACATCTCTGCGTCCCTCCATAAAGGGTCGGCAACTTGTTTCAAGGATACCATGGGTTAGCTCCCGTAGGGGGTGAGTGGTACACTCGCGTGGTCGATATTTGACTCGGGCGGGTTAAATTCGGGATATATATAAGTCATGGATTAGCTATATGTGATGCGAGTATCGTGTATGCAGATGACTCATTGCGGGTCCACATGACCTAGCGGGTGAAATAGTCTCTTTGCGGGTGAAATAGTCCTATGATAGGTTGCATTATAACACGGAGGGTGGTTGACCACAGCATCGCACGGCGCCGTGTTTTGAAACGGTAGTGATTTCATTAATGAAAGGGTGCAGTGTGTTTATGACTTAAAGTGGAACAGTTGATCTCATTGTTAAAAGTATAACTTAAAAAGATAAAAAGGATTGCATTACTCTCATGATTGCAAGGTTCAATATGCTTATTGAGGTTATATTATATCATGGACTACCGGCAGTGAGGAAGGATTCCACGGGAATGATTGATATTATGGGCGTGAGACCCATGGTTATATTTGAGCAATGACTTTGAGGGAATGCGTCCCTGACTTGATATGACTGCTTATGTATTGTGTACTGTAGGTTGGCTATCATACATGTCTCCTGTTTTGTTAGACTGTTATGATTTCATTCTGATATTCTTATTTCACATACTTGGTACATTCTTCCGTCTTGACCTCGCCCGAGAGTGCGTTAAATCTGCATGAGTTTAGTCTTGATTTGGTGATCTGAGTGTAGGACCACCTTTCGAGTTTTGGATAGCTCCGTATGTTCATGAGTTTATCATTTTGGTATAGATCCTTGATGCAGAGCTTTTATGCGATTATGGATGCAGCGGGGCCTTGTCGTCGTGTTTGATAAAACTCTTAAGTGCGTATTCATATATGGGATTGGACTCATGTACAGTGTAGTGTCTTTTGATTATGTATATTATATGGCAGCCTTGTCGGCTTTGCCCTTGCACGTACGTTGGTTTTAAAAAAACAATGAGGTGTTATTTAAATTCCGCAGTTTACTTGTGTTGATAGGTAGAAGGGTTCCCAGGTAGGGCACTAGTCACGGGCCCGACGTTCAGGGTGTGACACTAGTCTGGCCAGGCCACCGTTGCCTCGGTGTTCTCGGTGCGGTAAGCCCTATTTTGGGGAATGTCGTTCTGCTATAGGAGCCTGTTATTCTTGCGGCTGTCAGAGCCATATGATGAGGGATTGTCCGTATAGATATGGCACGGGTAGTATGGCTCAGCCTACTGGATCAGCTGTTGGGTCATCATCCTTTATAGTTATGCGCCCCGCAGGGCAGGGTATTCGTACGCCAGCAGGACGTGGTAGAGGTCGGGGCGGAGTTCCAGTTCTGGCGGTCCTTCGAACCGCATTTATGCCTTGGCCAGTAGATACGATCAGGAGGCATCACCGGATGTTGTCACATGTATATTATTAATCTTTTTCCGTGACGTTTATGCATTGATAGATCCGGGTTCTACTTTATCCTATATATCTCCCCTTGTTGATAGTAAAATTGGGATAAAACCTGAGTCAATAGAACCTTTTGAGTTAGCTACACCGGTAGGAGATTCGGTCATAGCTAAGCGGGTGTATAAGAATTGTTCGGTGATTATATGTAGTCGTCGTACTGTAGCAGACTTGATAGAGCTAGACATGACGGAGTTTGACATCATTATGGGTATGGATTGGTTGGCTTCTTGTTATGCCAATGTTGATTGTAGAGGGAAGTTGGTTCGATTCCAATTTCCAGGCGAACCAGTTATAAAGTCGAAAGGGAATATAGCGTCGCCAAGGGATAGGTTTATTTCATACCTCAAGGCAAGAAAGATGGTTAGAAAAGGGTATATTTACCACTTGGTTCGGGTACTTGATATGGAAGCTGAGGTGCCGGCTCTTTAGTCGGTTCAGGTGGTTAATGAATTCCCAGACGTATTCCCGGATAATCTCCCAGGTCTTCCTCCAGAGCGAGAGATAGAGTTCAGTATAGATGTACCGCCAGATACCCGACCGATATCCATACCTCCTTATAGAATGGCACCTGCAGAGTTGAAGGAGCAGTTGAGTGACTTGCTAGAAAAGGGCTTCATTAAGCCTAGTACATCTCTTTGGGGAGCACCGGTATTATTTATAAAGAAGAAGGATGGATCGCTGCGGATGTGTATTGATTATAGGCAGCTGAATAAGGTAACCATCAAGAACATGTATCCCCTCTCCAAAATTGATGATTTATTTGACCAGTTGCAGGGTGCTAAGTGTTTCGCGAAGATAGATCTGCGGTTCGGTTATCATCAGGTGCGGGTAAGAGAGGCAGATGTTTCAAAGACAACATTCAGGACCCGATACGGGCATTATGAGTTTAAGGTGATGTCTTTTGGGTTGACCAATGCTCCAACAGGGTTTATGGATTTAATGAACCGGGTGTTCAAGCCATTCCTGGATACGTTTGTTATTGTATTCATTGATGACATCCTGGTTTATTCTCGATCAGAAGAGGAGCATGCAGACCATTTGAGGACAATACTTAAGGTCCTCCAGCACCGACAATTGTATGCCAAGTTTTCTAAGTGTGAGTTCTGGTTGACCTCAGTGGCATTCTTGGGGCATATTATCGGAGCTGATGGTATTCGGGTGGATACACAAATGATTGAGACAGTGAAGACTTGGCCAACCTGTTGCCTCTTTTGACTAGTTATGATCTCATTTACATTACCTTATGTTTTACATACTTGGTACATCTATCGTACTGACCCCCTTTCTCCGGGGGGCTGCGTTTCATGTCACAGGTATAGGTACGCAGTTTGGTGATCCTCGCACTTAGGATATCTACTCAGCTTTTGGGATAGCTCCACCATTCTGGGGCTTGTCATTTTTGTACGGATTTTGTATTATACGCTTATGTATATTCAGGGGTACGGCGGGGCCCTGTCCCGCCATAGTTCGTTATCAAACTCTTAGAGGTCTTGTAGACAGGTGTGGGTTGTATATGTATTTGGACGTATGTACAGTTGTAGTTCGTTTGGACAACTCTATGTAAAGTGGTGGCCTTGTCGGCTTGCCTATTTTATTACACAAGTTTAGCATGTAATCATGAGTTGTTCCTTAGCTTCCACATATTATATGTGATATGGGAGTATAAGGTTACCCAGGTAGGGTACCAGTCGCGGTCCGTCGGCTCGGGTCGTGACACAAACCCAATCTGCAATATATACCTGGCAAAGCGATCATACCACACACGGGGGGACCTGTTTCAAGCCATATAGTGACTTACGAAGACGGCACACATAGTGAGGAACTGCTGGATGGGTGAACTCTGGTGGCTGATACATGTAGACTGTCTCTCTCAGATCCCCATATAAGAATGCATTCTTCACATCAAGCTGATGGATCGGCTAGTGTTTGCCCATGACAATGCTCAAAACTATACGAATGGTAGCCAGTTTGACAATCGGGCTGAAGGTCTCACCACAATCAATGCCCTCATTCTGATTTGTGCCATTAGCCATAAGTCGTGCCTTATACCTCTCAAGAACTCCACTGTCTCTGAATTTGTGACGAAATAGCCACAGACAACGAATCACATTCACCCCCTCAGTTCTAGGTACTAGATCCCATGTGTGCTGTTTAGTTAAAGCATTGAATTCCTCAGTCATAGCCGTAATTCAATTAGGGTCTTGTTTGGCCAATATAGGGTTCTTAGGAATTGGTGAAATGGTTTGGGCAGATAAATTAAATTGGACTTTGGGTTTGAAGATTCCATGTTTTGCACGAGTTTCCATTTGGTGAGTGGGGATAGTGGGAGGTTCCAAGGCGGAGGGATTTGTTGGAAACAGAGAAGGAGGGACAGACGCCATAGTAGGTACCGCGGCGCTGGAGGGAACAAATGGCCGTGGCGCACTATCAAGTGTCGCTTGTGGAGGGCCCAGCAGACCTCTCTGATGTTTTGGTGTCGTGGCGCCTCAGCACTGGGCCATGGCGTTGTCGACGGTGAATCAGGAACCTGTTTGCAGGAGTTTTGGCGCCGCGGTGCTGACGCTGAAGAATTGCTATGCTCTAGTTGCCTTAGGATGATGGGTGAGATGACAGGCTCGTCAAGAAAAGAGTAATCCGGTTTTTGGAACTGTTTAAAATTCAAAAATGGGAATGTGGTTTCGTCGAATGTGACGTGACGAGAGATGTGGATCTGACGAGTGGACAAGTCATAGCATAGATAGCCCCTATGGTTCGGCAGGAAGCCTAGGTAGACACAAGGAGTGGACCGGGGGGCTTGTTTGTGAGGGGCATTAGAGGCAAGGTTAGGATAGCATAAACAACGTAATATTCAGAGAAGATCATAAGAGGGGACTCTATGATAGAGAATTTCGGTAGTGGTCATATTGTGAAGGGTGCTAGTTGGGAGGATATTGAGAACGTATTCTGATATTTTAACAGCATAGACCCAGAAGGATGGAGGTAGGGAGGCATGAATCAATAGAGTGTGAATCATATTGTTAATGGTGCGGATGATTCTTTCAGCTTTACCGTTTTGAGGGGAGGTGTGAGGGCAGGAGAAGCGAAAAATCATGCCATTATTAGTACAAAAACGGTGAAACATAGAGTTGTTGAATTCACGACCATTATCGCACTGAAAATATTTTATACCTTTTTCAAATTGTGTTTGAATGAATGTTCGAAACTCAAGAAATTTGACAAACACTTCCGATTTAAATTTGAGAGGATACAACCAAACAAAGTGAGAAAAGTCATCTAGTAGGATAAGATAGTATTTATAACCGAGAGAACTAGCAACAGGTGATGTCCATAAATCGGTATGTATAATATCAAAGGGTGCAAAAGTAACACTAGTGGATGACTTAAACGAAAGACGAGTATGTTTGCCTAAAGAATAAAAAACACAGTTTTGGGCAAGCTTCCCATTACAAGTAATGAAATTATTGCCTCTAAGAAAACTAAAAACTGGAGCTCCTGGATGACCAAGCCTATTATGCCATGTTGAAGAAGAAATTACCGCTAGAGAGACGGGAGAGCTAGATCTGGCAGCGGAGGTGGGAGTGAATGGATACAGATCCCACGTGTTATTGCATCTCGTAAGAGGTGTCCCCGTATGAAGATCTTTCACAGTGAAACCATAAGGGTCAAATCAACAGAGCAGAGTTATTACGAGTAAATTTGCGGATAGAGATTAGATTCTTAATCATGTGTGAGGCATATAGGGTATTTTGAATGGGGAATGGATTAGGAGGTAGTGTGTAGGATGTACCATAATCCTTTACTGGAATGCGGTTGCCACTACCAACTGTCACAAATTGATGATGCTTTAAACCAAACAGTTTGGGAATATTACCTGCAGACCGGGTGAGGTGAGATGTGGCTCCGGAGTCCATATACCAGTTTTTGTCAGGCTGTTGCATGTTGAGACTGTTGAAGGCCTGACCTTTCTCAGTGGGTGTCATGTTGGACGAAGGCTGCTGGAACTGGCCGTGCATGAAGTGGGTTTGCTGCGGGTACTGAACTTGCCGAATGGAGTAAGGCCCAACAAACCATGGTGGGAGAACTGGTAGGGTTGATGGTTCTAGAACGACGGTGGCGCCGCGGCGCTGTACGAATACTATTGGATAGCGGCGGCGCTGGACTGATTCTGCGGGCCCTGTTATTGCTGTTGATTCTGTTGTCCGCGACCCCTACCACGACCACGACCTCCTCTGCCGCGACCTTTGCCACCCTTGCCATCGCGTCCCTACTGCGGTTGAGAGTTTTCTGGCGGCGTTTGATCTTGAGGGCGTGTTTCGACAGCTAACATCTTCTGATTGTGCTCATCCTGCTTAGCATTGCGAGTCTCTTCGAGCAACAACTGCGAGCGAACTTTGTTAAAACTGGGAAGCGGATCTGTCTGTTGAATTATGACGACTAACGTATCATAGTCACTTTTGGGAAGTCCTGCAATCAATTGCAGCACCAATTTAGTGTCCGAGACAGACGTGTCGATGTTGGAGAGTTGATCTGCCAGGAGTTTCAACTGTCTGCAGTACTCAGTCATGTTGGAGAAATTTTCAAGACGTGTATTGTTAAATTGTTCCTCCAAATACACTGCACGAGTGTGCTTGTTATCTTGAAAGATTTCCTCCAAGTGGTTCCATAACTCAAGGGTTGTGGCGCCAGATTTCATGATAGTAAGAAGGAGATCCTGAGAAATACTACCATAAATCCACTGTTTGACGCCGACGTCTAGACGATGCCAAGTAGACTCATCAACCTCCGGAGGACGCGGAATAGTGTCATCGATATGATTAAGCACGTTATAGAAACATGCATGATTACGAAACAGTTCAACCCAGGGAGAATACTGACTATTTTCTTGATCAAGAAGAATGGGGATATAGTTCTTGATGTTTGTAACAGTTAGAGCGGAATGAATAGAGGATGCTGACATGGTGGTGGGATTTGTGGAGGTTGAAGCATCAGAAGTATTGGGAGATTCCTCAATAGCTATTTAGAGAAGAGAAGAATGGAGAGAAAAACCAAAAAAATTAGGTAGTAGAGGGGAGGGAGCCGCGGCGAGAAGCCCCGGGGGGGTTCGGCGGCTGCAGAGAAAGAAAAATTCTAGGGTTTTTTTATGTGTTAGGCTCTTGATATCATGTAAGATGATATTAATCTCTCTTGAAAAGTCTTCTCATTAATATCAAAGTATATATATAGTACAATATTCATCTCTTATACAATAGGAATCCTAAGCCTATACAAAAGAGGAATCATAGTCTTATCATAATTATATTTACACAATATATAAAAATATTCTAATTATGGGTAGGAAATATTGTAATTTTTATATACACGTTTACCGATACAAATAAGAAAAAAGATATAATTTCTCTCCTACTAATTAACTCAATTAAACAACAATCACAAACTACTTGAGGATCGATGACCAACGAACAAATTTAGAAGGATTTTTTTTTGTTTATTTGCATTTTGTACAAATTTAGAACCATCCACTTGTCATGTACTTTATCAAATTAGCACGCTAGATCAACTTTGTAATGTGAATTAGTTTTTTACCATGTTTAAAGTGAATAGTTCTAATAAGAGGATTGAAATTGTAGTCTAGTGCTAGTAGACTCTCAAGTCTTGCTTCACCTAGCTAGATGCAAGGTTCCAATTTCTATTAAAGACAATTTTGTTTTCTCCATCTTTTTCTTTCGCCGTTGGTGAACTCAATCTGACCGAAAAGTTATTTTTTAGGTTTTTCATTTGATATTCAATACTCGTTTTGGAGTTTGACAAATCTAAATTTACGCCCAAAATGACTTTATTTCCGGAGTTCAAATTCAATGTTTTTTATTAAAGATAGAATCATTCTACCACAATCTTTGATGGTCTAACCAAAAGATGTTAAAAGGGTAGTGCTTATTATCTACTCTTGATTGACAAATTCAATGACACTATACCGCGTTAGATTTTCAAAGTCAATGCGGTCTTGCTAGTTTGTTCATCTATATAAATAATCAGTTGACTGCATTACTACGGAGTACTTTGTATTGACTTCAATAATAAACAGCGGAAAAAAAGAGCTACTTATAGGTTGTTATTATTACAAAGGGAGAAATGTAATTGTGGAACCTATTATACTCCATGATAACACAAAAGTATATGACTTTTAGAGATTTTTTTAATTCTAATTATCTATCTATGCCAACTATCCTTCCCTTGTTTGGTAGTAATACTTAATTCATTGATTGTTTCTTTGTTTAACGTGAAATTCGCCGCCGCTATCCGAAGGTGCGTACTGGGTAAACCACGGACTGATGTAGTAGCCTGCAAACATAGTCAGTCAGTTAAACCACACTAGTCGGGTCACGACGGACTCACTCCAAGGCGTGGCGAGTTAAGGTGTTCTGCGGAGTCTCGAACTTGTGTGACCAAGCTCTCCATACCCACCAAATGAGGATATTCATCGAGGGAATTCGAATCTGCGACCCTAGAATCGAGGCAAGAACCTTTCACCAGCTTGCTAGAGCTCTTTAGATAGTCATTGATTGTTTCATTTAAAACTGTATATCTCCAGCTTAGTCATTGGGCCCTTATGATGATTGATTAGTCATAAATCTTAATTTTACTAAATACCGTCAAACCTCCCTATGCTTACCGCATTTGTCCAAAGATTTTCATAATTGTTATAGTGGGTATTATTATATATGTATACTGATATTTGATGTTTAGATCTCATCTAGTTGTTATAAACAAAAGTACGCAAACAATTTTTTTCGCTAACTTTTATGTTATAGACGAAAATAATATACTTGTTGATTTTAAAATTTCTGTTAGAATATTTATTATTAATTACTATTAATAATATAATTATGTAGAATCTTATGTATATGGTAAATAGTATTATGTATTAATGTAAGGGATAGAATAGTATTAATATAGGAATATATTATGGATAGTAGAGGAGGATTTTATGGAAGACTTAATCTTCCTATTAAATGTTACTTATTGTATATATTGTTACCATTGTGGATGAATAAAGATTAAGGAAGATATTCCAAAACTCTTTCATGGTATCAAGAGCATAAGGAAGAAAAAAATCCTTAAATATTTTTCTTGTTTTCTTCCAAATGTCGGTCATCTTCTTCCTTGGTGTTACCCTGACCGAAAATTTTTCATAATTTTTTTTTAATTTCTCCATTATTGTTCTTACTCACAACCATGTCTGAATCAAAATCTTCGTTTCACTCAGCCCTTACTATCTCCAACATCAAAACACATATTTCTGTCAAACTAGAGATGGAAACTGTTCATTACGCAACATGGACAGAGTTGTTCAAAATATGTTGTAAGGCTCACAAAGTTCTTCATCATATAATTCCACCAAAAAATGGTACAACAACGGAACAATCATCGGAAGCAGACAAAGAATTGTGGGATACCCTTGATGCCACGGTTCTTGGTTGGATTTATGCAACAATATCCACAGACTTGTTGCATACAATAATGGAACCAGATTCTACTGCCATGGCGGCATGGGAACGCTAGAGAGATATTTTTCAAGACAATCAAAATTCTCGTGCCGTTGCGTTGGAACAAGAATTTTCAACCATTGTCATAACAGACTTTCCTAACGTTTCAACCTACTGTCAGCGTCTCAAAGTGTTGGCAGATCAATTGAAAGCGTGGTTCACCTGCATCGACAACCGGTTAGTTTTACAATTAGTTGTCGGTCTCACGGATGCTTATAGTGGCGTGGGGACACTAATCCGTCAAAGTAATCCCTTACCAAAGTTTTATCAAGCAAGATTCATGTTTGTTCTTGAAGAGTCGGGTTTGATTAAGAAGGTTTCAACGACTATAAATTCTGCCATGGTTGCCACGTCTTCAAATGAAGGTAATTATTTGGACTATTCTTCACAAAATAAGAGTCAAAAAGGACGTGGTAATAATAATAAGAAGGGTGAAAATCGCGGAAATAATAAAGGTGGGGGTCACCAGAATTTCGGTGGCGGCGGAAATGGCGGCAACACCTACTCCGGCGGCGGCAACACCTACTCCGGCGGTGGCTGCGGCGAACCACGAGCCATTGGAAGCGGCGAGCGAAGGCCCGGACATTCCAAAGAAGGCGCATTATCGACAACGATGGAGGCAGCGACCCGGCCAGACGGAGTTGGGCGAGCCAACAGCCCGATGGCGATGGCAGCCCAACCATGTCCAGCAGCTTGGGCAACATAACAGTGTGACCAAAGAGCCCATCTCATTGGTCGGGCCAAAGCGGAAGAAGCGGAAGTTTTGGGCCTCCTCCGGCCCAATGGCAGGAGGCTCATTCAACCACGACCCATCCTACGGATATTGAGCAGGCTATGCACACTCTTGGACTCAATCCACCGGATTCTAATTGGTAAATGAACTCCGGGGCAACGTCACATATGACGGCATCCCAAGGTACACTTTCACCCTATTTTAATTTGAGCAAAGAAAATGGTATTATTGTCGGAAATGGCCATGCAATTCCAATAAAAGGTTATGGGTCAAACACACTGTCACCACCACATCCGCCACTAGTTTTAAATAATGTCCTGCATGCTCCCAAATTAATAAAAAATTTGATGTATGTTAGGAAGTTTACTAGTGATAATTGGGTTTCTGTTAAATTTGACCCATTTGGTTTTTCCGTACATGACTTTCAAACGGGGAAGCTTCTCATGAGATGTGATAGCAATGGGGAGCTCTATCCAATAAGTTTACCAAATCCACAGTCTAAAGGTCCTTCCACTTTTGCAGCCTTGGCACCATCACTATGGCATGAACGATTGGGACATCCGGGGGAGTCCATTTTGGCATCTCTTAAACAAAACAATTTTATTTTATGTACTTAAACTCGTGTTTTGAATAAGTGTCATGCTTGTGCCCTTGGTAAACATGTTAGGTTGTCATTTACTTCTTCTACTTCATGCACTACTATGTCGTTTGATATTTTACATTGTGATATTTGGACATCACCTGTTTTGAGTTCCTCAGGTCATAGATATTATTTACTGATTCTTGATGACTACTCTAATTATTTGTGGACATTCCCTTTGTCGAAAAAACCACAAGTGTTTTCCACTTTCCTAAACTTTAGAGCATTTATCCGAACTCAGTTTGAACGGGAGATTAAAAGTATTCAATGTGACAATGGGAGGGAATTTGACAATAATCAGTTTTGGGATTTTTTCAAAACAAATGGTTTACAATTTCGTTTATCCTGTCCTCACACATCTTCACAGAATGGGAAGGCGGAACGCAAAATTAGAACCATAAACAATATTGTGAGAACATCCCTCGCTCATGCTTCTGTACCCCCCATTTTTTGGCATCATGCGCTTCAAATGGCAACCTACATGTTGAATATACTTCCCCATAAAAACATGTCTTACCAAGCTCCACTAAAAATACTTTACTTACGAGAGCCCTCATATCATCATTTGAGAGTATTTGGTTGTCTTTGCTACCCTCTATTTCCATCCACCACAATCACAAAACTTCAACCCCGGTCTACTCCATGTGTCTTCTTGGGATATCCTACGAATCACCGTGGTTACATGTGTTATGACATTTGTTCCAAACGTATGATTATATGTCGTCATGTAATTTTTGATGAGTCACAATTTCCCTTTGCCAAGATACATGACACCGGGACAAATACTTATGATTTTTTGGATGATGATAGGCTCCCGTATCTAACTCATTTTTTCCACAGCCCGGGACTCATAAAAAATACTGGTTCAACGCAGCTGGGCCCACTGGACCAAGGACCGATGGTCCACCATCGAAAAATGCGATCCAATGGCCGGGCCATCGCCCAAGGCCCGCACAAGACTCCCATCATTCACACCGGCCGCCTTCATTGGGCGATCTCCAAATCCAGCCCAACTACACATAAATGCTCGTCGGCCAGGCAACCGGTGGAGAAACGGCTGGCGGTGGCGTTGCTCAGCCATCGCTCACTCCCGCCGATGGCGTCGATCCATCGCCCACTAAATCGGCGACACCGTAGTCAACATGGAATTACAAAACCCAATGTCAAATACAACCTACACACTCAAGTCTCGAAATCACCTTTGTGCGTAACCACGTGTGCGCTCTAAAAGATCTAATTGGAAAATGGCCATGGATGATGAATATCATGCTCTAATTAAAAATAGGACATGGGAGTTAGTACCTCGTCCATCTAATGCTAATATAATTCGTTCTATGTGGATTTTTAGCCATAAAGAAAAATTCGATGGTTCTTTTGAGCGGCATAAGGCCCGACTTGTAGGTAATGGCAAGACTCAACATGTGGGATTAGATTGCGGCGAGACATTCAGTCCAGTGGTTAAACCAACAACCATCAGAATTGTTCTTAGTCTAGCCCTCTCAAAAGGATGGTTACTTCATCAATTGGATGTCGAGAATGTCTTCACATGGACACTTGAGTGAGGCGTATCGTCACCAACCGTTGGGTACGAAATTCTCAATATCCCAATCATGTGTGTTTACTTAAAAATCATTATATGGCCTCAAACAGCTCCCGGACTTCGTACTGGCGGTTTGCGATTTTGTGTTCAACATGGGTTTTTCAAGCAATAGTTCGGATAATTCTCTATTTATTTATCACGAGTAATCATCCGCTTATATTCTCTTATATGTAGATGATATTATCCTAATGACCTCTTCGACTCTCTTCGCAAGAATATCATGACCAGTAAGTTCGAATTTGCTATGAAGGATCTTGGTCCACTTCACTACTTTCTAGGAATTGCGGTGACACGCTACGCAGTAGTTTATTTCTTTCCCAAAAGAAGTATGCATCGTAGATCGTAGAACGGCCGGAATGTCATCTTGCAAACCTTCGCAACTCCGTAGATACCAAGTCAAAATTGAGTGTCATATCCGCGATCATTTTGCCAATCCGACATCAGACGCTTGGCGGGAGCTTTGCAATATCTCACATTCACCGGGCGGATATTACCTATGCGATAACAAGTGTGTTTGTTCATGCACAATCGATGGAAGAACATACGACGCACTCAAACATATTATGCGATATATTCGTGGCACTCAATTATGGATTGCATTTGTACCCTTCTTCCACGACCAAGCTTGTCACCTACGACGCAGATCGGGCAGATGTCCGACACCGACGCCCACCTCCGGTTATTGCGTCTTCCTCGGTGATAATTTAATATCATGGTCCTCCAAAAGGCAACCCACCGTATCACGTTCGGTCTTTGAAGTGAATACCGTCAGTAGCCAATGTTGTCTCGACTACGCCGATTCGTAATCTTTACTTGAGCTTCATTGTCCTATTCCGACATCTACTATGGTATACTGTGATAACATTAGTGCAATTTATCTCTCCGGAAATCCAATCCATCATCAACGCACTAAGCATATTGAGTTAGATATTCATTTTGTCCGTGAAAAGGTGGCTCGCGGACAGGTGCGAGTGTTACATGTCCCGACGCGACATCAGATTGCAGATATCTTCACAAAAGGGCTTTCGCTAATCTTATTTGAAGAATTTTGGGACAGTCTCGGCATTCGCCCTCCTCCGGCTTCGACTGCGGGGGAGTGTTAGAATATTTATTATTAATTACTATTAATAATATAATTATGTAGAATTTTATGTATATGGTAAATAGTATTATGTATTAATGTAAGGAATAAAATATTATTAATATAGGAATATATTATGGGATAGTAGAGGAAGATTTTATGGAAGACTTAATCTTCCTATTAAATGTTACTTATTGTATATATTGTTACCATTGTGGATGAATAAAGATTAAGGAAGATATTCCAAAACTCTTTCAATTTCAATTGATTTTCATATCTCATTAATTAAAAATTAAAAAAATTAGTAAATCCATAACTAGTTATATCATACCGATAGAGAATTAAAAATTAAGGAACATATGCATCTAAAATTAATTGAGAATTTAAATGCTTCAAGCTTGACGTAAGAATTCTACAATTGTAGGTTGTTTCATAAATTTCAGTCTCTTAGTGATAATATAACGCTTGAATTGATGATGAATTTTGTCAAAACTTTCAGTAAAAGAGAATTCAATAGCTTCCCCTTAAAGGTTGTCTAAAATCTTTACAGTTGACTCTTCTATCTCACCACAAATAGCAGTAGGTTGAGACTCTTCATCAACACTTTCGTTGTCACCTTCTTCATCCATAGTATATTGTTCTTTCACTCCAATCACTTGTGCAATAATCTCTTGATCATTGTAAGTTTTAGAGATTGGAAGTGTTGCGTCAAACTTATGAGATGAGATTTGGGCTATAAGTGATGACACACTACCAACATCCTCAACAAATTCTAAATTTTCACTATGAAAATATTGGGGTTGTCATCTATAGATAGAATTTCGGTATTTCTCTAATAATGGAGAATGATAGAGATCTTAACATCATTTCATGCTTCTATAAAAGTGTTAATTGTTTGTCGTAAGTTAAACTTGTTGTCATTAGATATCCTTTTAGATATTCGTACTTGAAATTTATTTTGTGCATGACATCAAATGATGATTATCATAAATATTTTAACATTTTATTTTTATACATAATATATTTTTTACAAAATAGTATTACATAACATTTGAATATGACGGTTATATAGAGTTAATTTTACAAAAGAAATGCACCACTATAATGAATGACATTGTTGTTATAGGTTGAATGTTGTTATAGAGAAGTAAAATATAACATGAAAAATCTATTTCGGAGAGAATCATACCGTTATAGTGAAATATTGTTATAACTAATGAGAAGAATTTGATTGTATTAGGATTGATATAACTTAAATTGTCTTCAATGCAAGATCATAAATTTGTAACTGATGGAACATATTACTCTCGAAGAAAAGAGTACAAAGAAGAGTCTTCAAAGCGAATGAGACACAATTGGATTCTTATTATCCGGAAAGGTTTTTCTTTTTCTTATATAATTCAAGTTCTTCAAAGTCCAAAAATTAAAGAGAAAAATGGTCAAAAAAGTAAAAATTAAAAGCCAGTATTAGTAGGCCATTCTTTTTTTTTTTTTTTGATAATCCGCGTCTCGCCGCTTTAAGACTGCATATCGCTAAGATACATGCACAAGACTGCAGGCTCCCGGAGGCGATGGAACCCGCCCTACCGCCACCGCCAGTAAATCGCGAGATGTGCACCGCATTCGTGTCGATCGCTACCAACGGATCAACGCATGCGCCCGACCTCCTAACAGGATTTGTCTGAGGAATCAAACCCACATCGCAACACGCCCGCGCGGTTAAGCTGCGCTTTAATACGGCGATACGCCTTAACGATCCGCCGAGAATCGAACTTGTGACCCTAAGGCCACAAATTTGACTAATGGTCACTGGGCCACTATCTTTGGATAAAACTTTGAGGGTAAACTTTTTATACTAGTCATCCCCACCGCATCACTGCGGCTTCACACACAAGAAACCCCACCTCCATCTTGGCCCTACGGAGTGGGTACCGCAAGGCTTGCAGACGAACAGTGGAGGGATTTTTATGGCGCCAGTTGGGCCTCGCCACAAATCGAACTCGAGACCCAAGACAACAATACCCTTAGTGTAATGACCACTTGGCCAAACACCTCCTTACTACGTGACAATGATCTAGCAGTGGGACACGTGGCCCATAAATATTGGAGTCCACTTTGCTACCTTGTTAATTAATCAGGCAACAGCCTCCATTCTGTCCCACGTGGAAGCTGGAAAAGTCTGCCAATTTGTAGGTCCCATCTCACGAGCATTCTGAAACGTGTCATTATGTTGTGATCTCTACCTCAGTGGCCTTTGCCTTCGAAAAATTATGTGGACAACAACAACCAAAAACGGACATCACATTTGTGCTCATATCATATTTGCCTAATCTATAGCCGACCTCTTTATAACCGTATTCTAATATAACGATATAACAATATATCTCTATAACAATCAAAAATATTTTCAAAATTAAAATTTTATATTATATTTTACCTTTTCATAATATTTTTTTACTTATAATAACAATAGTCATTTTTATAATAATACTCTTTTTATTTAATTACTCCTCTATAACAAGTAATCCATCTGTTCCAAAAAGATTGTCCTCCTTTTATTATTTATTTGTCCTAAAAGGATTAACATATTTTTATATTTAAAAACAATTTAACTTTATGAGATAATTTACAATTACACAAATATCTAAGGCTTATTTTGGACCACACATTTCAAAATATTCATTTATTTCTTAAATTTTGTATCAAGTCAAAGTAGGACAATCTTTTTCAAACGAAGTGAATATCTTCCTATTTTGGTAATATGGTTAATATTAATCATCTTTATAAAAAAATCTCTAAAATTGCCAATAATATGTGTAGAGATTTGACTAAATATTTTGATATTTTAAGATACTATTTATGACAAAAATATTATATGAATATATATTTTCACCATTAAAAGATTTTCCTTGTTATAAAAAGTGTAATTAAGTTAAGGATTTGACAACTAAAAATGAAAATTTAGATTTTATGCATATTTTTTCTTATAACAGTGAAATATTACTTAAATGTCAATATTATTATAAGTGTATAACAGTCATTCGCTATAACATTAAAAAAAATAGAATCCAAGGATATTGTTATAGAGGTTTGACTGTATTTTGTGGCGTCATTCCAATTAATGACATAGTTTGAATCCATACTAAATTTTAAAAATACAATTTAAGTACGCGTTTGTCCAATAAAAAAATTACTTTATTTAGAATTTTTAGAGCTGAAGTTAAAGATGGAATTATGTTTGACTATACTTTTTTTAAAGAATATTTAAAATAATGTTCATAATTGAATGCAATTAAACGCAGTTTTAAAATGGAAAGTGAATTGAAAAACAACTTATAAGTTATTTTTCAATTACAACTTTAAGTGATATAGTAATTCCTCCATCACAATTTATGTAAACGGATTTAACTCAAAGCACGAAGTCTAAGAATGAAAGAAACACTTTTAAATTTGTGTTTTAAAACAAGTCATAAGTAGTAGTGTGACTATAAATAATTTCAGTAATTGAAAGTTTAAAATTAAATTGTTGCTAAATATATAAATATGTCACTTTTTGACTTACTAAAAGAAAATGTGTTACATACACTGAAAATGATGAAATAACATTTATGTGATTATAAAATTTTCAGAACTTATCTATATTATTTTAAAAGCATGAATATAAATATTGACTGACTAAAATATTTTTTAAATATTGATTGATTTTTATACTCTTTAAATTTATATTATCTTTCAAATAATAATGTCCAAAACCATAAAAGTATTTTAAGTATACCCATTAAAACAACCCATACTTTAACAATAACGAGAGTGCAAAGTGAAGCTTTTCTACACTCTTTTATGCCTTAATTACTTTAGGACATATATCCACAATTATAACAACGTAAATGTAGGTTCATAACTGAAATTTCCAGCATACAAACTCGACAAAACAGTCCCTTATTGCATTACAACGATGTCCAATAATTTCATGAAAGTTTCGGCCATAACAACATAATTCCATAACTCTTTTCTTAACTTCTTAAAATCCAATTTCATATTTCAATACTTTCATATAACTAATTACCACTTGAATATCAATGTTTCTTTTCAATTTCGACATGCAATTAGTGACGATAATAACAATAACAACAATCAAACTCCATGGACACAAAACAGTCCCCAAATCGGTACAACACCCACAACATCACATGCATTGTCTTAAATTCCAAGTTTCTCCTAACACAAATTCATTCCTTAAACTACAACAACACGCAACTCCAATTATACCATAAGAAGAAGAATTTCATACCTTAATTTATGCCAAAATAGTCCCTTAACTCGTGCCACTGCTCAAGCTTTTCTTCTCCATTTTTATCATTTCTTCAACTCCAAAATGACATGCATGTATTCTATAAGTTTAAATTTATCTTCCTTATATGTTTTTCTTCCAAAAACTAAAAATCTTGGAGAAAAATCAGTCCAACATTGTGCCGAAAATTCTCACTGTTTGGTGTTTCTTTGGCTTGTAATTTGTGGAAGAAAACTTAGGTTAGGAAGAAGAGATAACAAACTTCAATTGTTGGCTTACGGGGGGATGATTTTCGGCCATGGGAGAAGAGGAAGAGAGGAGAAAATGTCTTTTAATTGGAAGTGGGGAGGTGAAAGGGTTAATAATGTTTAGGGAAAAATCTGAAAATTTAATTACACTTTGGTCCAATTCTCTTAATTGTCTATTTAAATTAGTCCATCAAGTAATAATTAAATCTTAGATCTCACTTCTTTTAATTTCCGGAAATTTCATAAGACCTCGTATTCTCAATGTCATAATTCTTATAATACGACACTAGTCCATAACGGGAATATACAACTATTATTACAATCTTCCGATGTCACACACGTTGTAACCAAAAATTTCTCTGGAATCACATCCTCTTGCATACTAATTTCCGTATTAACATATGTAAGTATACTCTATATCCAATATTCGAATCTTACTTCCTTAATGACGTTCTTAATTCTTCATGAATAAAATATATACATTGTATTGACTAATTGAATAATGTTCATGTACAATGTGACTAATTAAATATAATACATCCCCCTAAAAAGACAAAGTTCATTGTAGTACGCAGTACTAATTAAACTTAATGCAAGTTCATGTTTGGTAAGAAAATCAACAACTATATAAACAACATCAAACATTCCTAATTAGTCAATCCAAATCAAAACCAACCAACCAAGGCTTCACATCTAAAAGGTGTCCAAAAATCAACCATGACAAATCAAATATGTAAAGCACTATGTGAGTATAAGAGAGATCACCCCACATGCACTAAAAAAGATTTGCAACCGTGGATTGATGAAAATTTTCATTTGAAAGTTAGTCAAGGTACAATATCGAACACACTCAAGCAATCATCTGAGTACCTTTCGGCTAACTTAGAAAAAGAAGGGGATACCATGACACAAACCTGCAAAATATTCAGAGATGGATAAGGTTCTTTGTGAGTGGTTTCTCCATACCAAGAACGTGTAAACATGTCCGGAGAGCTAATTTTGGAGAAGGCAAGAGACACGATGAAACTTCTATACCCTCAACAACCTCCTGAGTCGCACAAATTTTCTCAAGGTTGGCTTGAGAAATTCAAGCTAAGACATGGTATCAAGTCATTTCATCGCTTTGAAGAGAGTGGTTTTGTTGACATAGAGGACATGGAGAACAAATTGGTGGCTATAAGGGAAAAAATAAACCAGTATCCTATGCAGGATGTTTTTAATATGGATGAAACTGGTTTGTTTTATAGGTTACAAGCTGATCATTTTTTTGCAACAAAACGACTTGAAGAAAGAAAACAAAGAAAAGAAAGGATTACAATTGTTATTTGTTGCAATGAAGATGACTCTGAAAAAAAATCTTATATGGGTTATTGGAAAGTACGCAAAGCCACATTGCTTCAAAAATGTCAACATAAACAACTTGAATTGTCAATATTGTTCCAACACACGAGCATGGATGACGAGTGTGATTTTTGATGAATATGTTCGTTGGCTGGACCAGAAAATGCATGGTAGAAGAATTTTATTGGTGGTAGATAATTGTCCAGCCCATCCAAAAAATATTGAAGGGTTATACAATGTGAGTTGTATTTTTTTCCACCCAACATGACATCAAAAATTCAACAATGTGATGCAAGGGTAATAAGAACTTTCAAGATGCGCATTACCACAAGAGATTTTACGGTAGGGTATTAGAGGGCTATGAATTGGGAGAATCTGATCCAGAAAATATTAATTTTTTAGATGTCATCAATCTTGCAGTCTCAGCTTTGGACGATAAATATTCAGCAAGAGACAATAACAAATTGTTTTCGACACTGTAAAATATGTACCCGAGATGAAGTAGCCTCAAAGAATTTAAATGAAGGAACAACTGAAGAATGCATTCATGAACTTGATACGATGATTAATGGTCTTGGGTACCGCAACAAAATGGATGTCAATCACCTATTGGATTACCCGGGTGAAAATGATACATGTTGAGAGGTCCAAAGTTTAGAAGCAATTGTATTTAGTGTTGTTGAAAATCCTATTGAAGATGAAACTGAAGATGATACAATGCATTTGCAACCAATTATGCGGAAGGAAGCACTCATAGCGACAACAACTCTTCACAATTTTTTGTTGCCGTATGAGAACGCAACACCAGAGCTTTTGGATGCAGTAAGGAAAGTTAGAGATGAAATACACCTAGATTTAAATTTTAAGAAGAAACAAACAACAATAGAATCGTATTTTACTAAGTTGTCCTAATTATATTTGTAATTTTATCGAATTATTAATTTATAATATTGAAGGGACCATAAATTTATATAAGGGTCTTTCGGAAAATTATTATCTTATTAATTTATCGAAATTATTAATTTAGACCTTGGGCCCAAGTCGGCATCCAGAAAAAATATTATTTTAGAGAGGCTATTATTATCGAGTATTAATTTATAGAGGTTCTACTGTATATATATAAAAATCTTAACAAATATTATATCTGAACGAAATAATTCTAACGCTATAATACGTCTAACGTTGAGATTTTTTAAAATTGAATGCATTAAACTTAAATCGTGCCTCTAAATCCAAGTCACTAAATCCAAGTCCAAGTATTAGAATTTTGTATCTCATAAAATAAATATATAATTATAAATAATATTATTTGATATCTTTTACTATGATTGAGATTGAGTGGAATTAAGTGCAACTACATGTTTATATAGACTAATCTATATTATTTTAAAAGCATGAATATAAATGTTGGTTGATCAAAATATCCTTTAAATATTGAACGTTGTTTACCTTAACTATTTTTAAAAATTGGACTAGAACATACAAGGATAGGACACAATTGGAATATTAAGCATTAGGATAAAAAATTGTATCCTATTAGGAACTCAACTCCCTTACACATTACGATGAAAAATTAAGACGTCAATGGAAATTAGCTAAAAGATCAAATTTCTTGTCTAATTTTAATATGAATTGCATAAAACTCCTATTTTATTAACGTGCCAATTGTTGGTATAATAATCTGTATATGGCTAAATAATATTTCAACACAATCTGTTAATCACTTAGTGAAACATATAACATTAATGAAACAATAAACGAAAACAGAATCTGTTTTGGAAAAATAATTTCAGAATGTAATCGAGCCCACTTAGTTCAAAGTGTGTCCTTAAGGAAATTATTCCCTTCACAGTACTCGAGGTTAACGGAATATCGCCTCCCAGGATAGAACGATTATCTTACCAGAATAGTAGTACTCCAAATTCCTATCGTGAACCACTCAACTACAAAGATATCACACAGAATGAAAAATATTTTCGACTTGAATATGAAATTCAGAATGGAAAAAATTGAATGAATAAATTTTTGGAATAATAAAAATTTATAGTGGTCGAGTGCGATTCGAATGGTTGCAACCATTCAGAATAGTCACCTAATTTTAGAGGGAAATTCGAAAAAGAGAGGGAGAGCCGGACGGGTCACGGGTCGATCCGTTTGGATTTGTTTTTAATTAAATAATTAAAGAAACGTTTGTCCAAAAAGATTATCAATCCAAATCCATTGACGAATCCGAATCCGAAGCCGAAGCCGAAGCCGAGCCGAGCGAGCGACGACGACGGCGCGAGGGGTCCTTGCCCTCTCAACCCTTTTAGCAGCTAGAGAAGGTGTAATGTAATATATACACCTCTCTTTCCTTCTCTTTTTTCGATGTGGGACAAAAGAGCCTTTTACCCTCTTTAATTTTCATCTCATCATTTCTCATTCACCAATATCAAAACCCAACAATCCCCCACATGAATGAGGAATGGTTATAAGATAGAAGAATGTACGGACGAGTGTGATATCTGGCGAGAATTTCTCGTCTGGATAAGTAGGTTTCCCTTTGAACTTTCCGTAGTGAACTTATATCGGATATACTCGATCAATCGGTAGATTTGATATCTTTGAACCGTCGAACTTTGTTGTATACCTAGACAACATAAGACACACAATCAACCCTCAACCGTTTATGGTTCTCTTGTGTTCGTTTACCATGAACACCGCCTGTCTCGTGAGTGCATGTAGAATGAGCCTTTACTGTCATTCCCCTTTAAAGCGGCTTACACTTAACACTCACATAGGTGATTTCTAAACATGTGGTCCTATAGCCACATTATCTGGTCATACATCGCCAGATTTAGATAACCATTAAAAAACCTTAATGCTTTATTAACTCATTAACAAGCCATAAAGTCTTATCCTTATTTCTGAACATTGTCTTCATCCGAAAATGGGTTGAGTTATTTGACAATGTTGAACCGTCACTCACAACTTTGTTTGATCTCCTTGAACCTAGCTCTTGGGATCTCCAGTCTGCTAGGTAGAGTTACCGCCATGATGACTTGTCCTTGACCTTAACCCCATTCCCAATTTCCCATTGATGATCTACCAACTCTCTCTCTAGATAAGCCTTTTGTAAGCGGATCCGCCACGTTATCTCTTGAATTTACATAATCAATTGTGATAACGCCACTAGAGAGGAGTTGTCTAACAGTATTGTGTCTCCGTCGTATGTGACGAGATTTTCCGTTATACATTACGCTCCCTGCCCTACCTATTGCCGCTGATCACAGGTGTATACATATGAGCCAAAGGTTGGGCGAATGGAATATCTTCTAAGAAATTCCGAGCCATTCACCTTCTTCACCGCTTGTCTAAAGCTATAAATTTCGATTTCATTGTAGAAATGGCGATGCGTGCTTTGATGATTTCCAAGACATTGCTCCTCCGCCAACAGTGAAAACATATCCACTCGTGGATTTAACTTCAAACGATCCGGTGATCCAATTTGCATCACTATATCCCTCAAGTACTGCGGGATATTTATTATAATGCAAAACATAGTTTTGGGTGTGTTGTAAATATCCCAAGACTCGTTTCATTGTCATCCAATGAGTTTGATTGGGATTACTCGTGAATCGACTCAGCTTGCTTATAGCACATGCTATATCTGGTCGTGTACAATTCATAATGTACATCAGACTTCCCAAAACTCGTGCAAAGTCCAATTGTGAGTCACTTTCACCTTCATTCTTTTGAAGTGCAAAACTTACATCAATTGGAGTCTTTGCAACATTGAAATTTAAATACTTGAACTTGTCAAGTACTTTTTCAATATAATGTATCGTGATAATGCTAGACTGTGGAGTTTTATGGATCCTAATTCCTAAGATCAAATCAAGAACCCCTAAGTCTTTCATGTCAAATTTGCTAGCGAGCATACGCCGTAGCATTTACATCGACAATATCTTTACTCATTATCGCGATGTCATCAACATACAAACAAACAATGACTTCATGATTTGAAGTATTTTTAATGTAAACACATTTGTCACACTCATTAATCTTAAATCCATTTGCCAACATTATTTGGTCAAATTTTGTATGCCATTGTTTGGGTGCTTGTTTAAGTCCATAAAGTGACTTAACAAGTCTGCACACTTTCCTTTCTTTACCAGGAACCACAAAACCCTCAAGTTGTTCCATGTAAATTTCTTCCTCCAATTCTCCATTTAAGAAAGCTGTCTTGACATCCATTTGATGGATTTCAAGACCATATACTACGCCGCCACTAACACCCGAATAGATGTTATTCTTCATACGAGTATGTGTCAAAGTAATCAAGACCTTCTTTTTGTCTATAACCTTTGACCACAAGTCTTGCCTTATATTTGTCAATAGTACCATCAGCTTTCATTTTCCTTTTAAAGATCTATTTTGATCCTAAAGGTTTATTTTCAGGAGGAAAATCAACTAACTCCCATGTATGGTTGTTTAAAATTGATTCAATCTCACTATTGACAGCTTCTTTCCAAAATGTTGAATCAGAAGATGACATTGCTGCTTTAAATGTTTGAGGCTCATTTTCAAGCAAGAATGTTACAAAGTCTGGTCCAAAGGAAGTAGATGTCTTTTGACGTTTGCTATGCCTTAGATCCTCTTTGCTTGGTATACTTTCCTTTGGTTCTTCCCGCGGTCGTTTAGATCTTTCACTTGACGACTCACATTCAGTTTTATACGGATAGATGTTTTCAACGAATTCAAAGATTATCCGATTCACCACCGTATTAACATGAATTTCGGGATTGTCCGATTTGTGAACCAAAAATCGACACGCTTTGCTGTTTGTAGCATAGCCAATAAAAACACAATCCACAGTTTTTGGTCCGATTTTTACCCTTTTGGGAAAAGGAACTTGGACCTTCGCTAAACACCCCCACACTTTGAAATATTTCAAGTTGAGTTTTCTTCCTTTCCATAGATCATATGAAATAGATTGTGTTTCTTTGTGCGGTACTCATGAGTATTCGATTAGCTGTAAGGATAGCTTCCCCCCACAAGCTCTGCGGTAAACCAGAACTAATTAGTAAGACATTCATCATTTCCTTTAATGTTCGGTTTTTCCTTTCCGCAATTCCATTTGATTGTGGTGTGTAAGGGGCAGTAGTTTGATGAATAATTCCATATTCCAAACATGTCTCTGCAAAAGGAGATTCGTACTCTCCCCTATCACTTCTAATCATTTTGATCTTTTATTCAATTGATTTTCCACTTCGTTCTTGTATTGCTTAAATGCATTAATTGCTTCATCCTTACTATTAAGCAAATACATACAAAGATGTCGAGTGTAATCGTCAATGAAAGTTATAAAATACTTTTTCCCACCGAGATGGTATTGACTTCATATCACATATATACGTGAATTAAGTCTAAAGGATTTGAATTCTATTAATAGACTGATATGGATGTTTAACAAACTTAGATTCAACACAAATTTCACATTTTGATTTGTTACACTCGAATTTAGGCAATACTTCTAAATTGATTAATTTTCGCAAGGTTTTGTAATTGACATGTCCTAAACGAAAATGTCATAAATCATTTGACTCGATAAGTAAGGCAGTGAATTTTCATTAATATCACAACAAACATTACATTGAGTTTGAAAATGCCCTCGGTGAGGTAGTCCTTTCCTATTATCATATCATTCTTACTTATTACAATTTTCTCACTAACCAACACAAACTTAAACCCGTTTTTGACGAGTAGTCCGGCTGAAACTAAATTCTTCCGAATTGTTGGAACGTGCGAACATTGTTGAGAGTCGAGACCTTGCGGAAGTCATCTTCGTAAGTATCTTCCCATATCCTTCAACCTTCATTGCGGTATTTCCCATAAATGCAGACCTCTTGGGTCCAATGGAGCATAGGTTGCAAATGCTTCTTTGCGTATGCAAACATGTCGAGTGGCACCGAATCCACCACCACTCCTTTGGGTTTCCAACCAAATTGCACTGACAAAGATTGCACACGCATCATTTAGATCATCATTCATTTCCACCATATTGGCTTGTCTTTTCCCTTGTCTTTTCTGAGACGACAACTGGCTTTGTGGCGCCTTTCCCACAATTAAAACAATTGTCATTGAACTTTTCTTGTTAGAACCGCCTGCTTTTCCGTAGGTCTCTTTCTTTTCTTGTTCATTTTCGAGCAAGATCTTGGCGATGTTGGCCCCTTCAATTGGTGAACTCTTACGATACCTCTTTTCAGCGGTTTTGTTATCTTCCTCGATCTTGAGACGAATCACAAGATCCTCCAACTTCATTTCCTTTCTTTTGTGCTTAAGATAATTCTTGAAATCTTTCCACGAAGACGACAATTTCTCAATCATTGCAGCTACTTGGAATGCTTCATTCACTACCATACCTTCAGCAATAAGGTCATGGAAGATAAGTTGAAGCTCTTGAACTTGGGTTCCAACAGTTTTCCCATCAACCATTTTATAGTCTAGGAATTTGGCAACCACAAACCTCTTCAAGCAATCATCTCCTGTCTTGTACTTCTTTTCAAGTGCACTTCATAGTTCTTTGGAAGTATCTACTGCACTGTAGACATTGTACAAGTCATCTTCTAAAGCACTTAAAATGTAGCCTTTGCACAAAAAATCAGCCTGTTTCCAAGCCTCAGTAACCATGAACTGCTGGTTGTCAAGCATGTCGCTGGTGCAGTATTTGCAGAGGTAGTTCCAATTTCAATTGTCATTGTTTGTCACTGTCAAATCGACAAACTGTTTTAATTAATAAAACCAAAATAACAATTAATTCAGAGACTTCAACGATGAAGATTTTATTTCTTCAAATCGCAGTCGAATTATAAACTTAAACGATGAAGATTTTATTTCTTCAAATCGTAGTATAATTATGAAACTTTAGTATTCCAACGAAGTTTTTATATCTTCGAGTCATAATACTAATATTCATATGTAGTAGAAAACTACACAAGTTTTAATCTCCTTAAACAAAACGATGAAGTTTTTATGTTCTTCAAATCGTCGCAACAAATATCATACACAACGGCGAAGATTTTATTTCTTCAAACCGAATCAATTTTGATAGCAACAAATATAATACACAACGGTGGAGATTTTATTTCTTCAAACCGAATCAAAATTGATAGAAGCAGTGCGATGGGTGTATGTTGTATACTTGATAAAGTTTTTATATCTTCAAATCAAGTATCCAAATGAGTAGAAAGTTATGAAAACTTTAATCTCAACCGGAGTAGAAAATCCGAAGATTTTAGTCTCCAAACAACATACAAGAAAAACACTTTTTTTTTCCTTCTGAAAAAACACTTTTTCTTTTCTTTTGGAAAACACTTTTTCCTGGACTTTTAATATTCCAACGAAGTTTTTATGTCTTCAAGTTAGAATATGAAATCTCATACGGAGTAGAAAACCACACAGATTTTAATCTCCAAACCAGGATACATATTAAAATACAATAAATATAATTTCCTTAAGATTGTTGGTATAATAATCTGATAATCTGTATATGGCTAAATAATGTTTCAACACAATCTGTTAATCACTTAGTGAAACATATAACATTAATGAAACAATAAACGAAAACAGAATCTGTTTTGGAAAAATAATTTCAGAATGTAATCGAGCCCACTTAGTTCAAAGTGTGTCCTTAAGGAAATTATTCCCCTCAAGATCTCGAGGTTAACGGAATATCGCCTCCCAGGATAGAACGATTATCTTACCAGAATAGTAGTACTCCAAATTCCGGTAGCAGCGAACCACTCAACGGCAGTATATCACACAGAATGAAAAATATTTTCGACTTGAATATGAAATTCAGAATGGAAAAAATTGAATGAATAAATTCTTGGAATAATCAAAAATTTATAGGGTTGGAGGTACTGATTTTGAATGGTTGCAACCATTCAGAATAGTCACCTAATTTTGGAGAAAATTCGAAAAAGAGAGGGAGAGCCGGACGGGTCGCGGGTCAATCCGTTTGGATTTGTTTTTAATTAAATAATTAAAATCCAAATCGAGCGAGCGACGACGACGACGGCGCGAGGGGTCCTTGCCCTCTCAACCCTTTTAGCAGCTAGAGAAGGTGTAATGTAATATATACACCTCTCTTTTCTTCTCTTTTTTTCGATGTGGGACAAAAGAGCCTTTTACCCTCTTTAATTTTCATCCCATCATTTCTCATTCACCAATATCAAAACCCAACACCAATTACAACTATGAAAGAACCCTAAAACAGTAAAACTAAACATTCATGGCTTATCTTTTTTTATTTTACTTAGTCAAGGATATTATCATTCTCTTCAAAAGTTAAGTTATTTTGTCAAAGATATTAATCTTGATTGGGTACAATTGTAATAATTAGGACTTTGCTTATTAGTTTTTGAACTCCGTAATATTTTAATCTTCCCGGTGCCACAAAATTCTTTCACCCCTACTTAACATTTATATTGACAGGAGATTTGTGTGAGACAATATTAGTAACTTTAAAAGTATCATAATATTTGTGCCATCATAATTTTTTTATTGAGAATAAAATAGAAATATAAAACTGATTATTTTAAAGTTAAAAAAATATCTCTTTGACCGACTAAAGATTTAAAAAAAAAAAAATGGAATGGGTGACTCTAATTACTCCATGTGTCTCATTTTTGTGAGACACTGACCAAACGACTAAACGTACATATCTCCATTTCTTCTTGAGGACGTGATTTATTGAGGTTCCACTTAATAAAAAAATAAATACCATCCTTTTTCTTTTTGATAAATTTAGGTTTTCAGACTTGCGTCTGACTACTTCACTGGTATTACCCAGACGTCTTGGAGGTAATAGCACCGGTCCCTCAACACTATTACCAGATAAATCGCGGGATGTGCTCGACTAATTCAGTGGTATTGCCCAGACGTCTTGGAGGTAATAGCACCGGTCCCTCAACACTATTACCAGGTAAATCGCGGGATGTGCTCTTGTGGCCAAGTTTCTGGGAGCATCTGTTGATCAATGAGAGTAATTCAACATCTGAGAATTCTTCGTGCTTGTGGAGAATCGAACCCACTGTTCGTATCGGGCGTCTTATAAGCGCCCAACTTTTCTTGGCTGGTATGCCGGAGGACAAAGCTGTTGGTAGTAAACTTTTAAAGTAGATGATTCGCATTCTGACCTCATACCCCAGAAAATCTCACCTCCATCCTGACCTTACAAATTAATATACATCGCTTAACTTGCATGCGAACAGTGAAGAAATTTTTTTGGGAACAAAGTTCCACTCTTGATTGGAAGAAGGAAAAATAAAGAGGCATATGAAAACTCTTAGTACGTCGTATGTTTTAGTTGTTGATAATAAAGATATTTTTTATATTCTGTATATATTTAACTTATGTATCAAAAAAATATATTTGGTTATTACTTTGCACTCAATTATATATTATCACTAAAATAAAATGGATGAATACTTTTTATATAAAAATGGTATCTTTAAACAAAAGTTATATTAACATCTTAATTCATACTAAATTAAATATGTTAAATCTTCATATAACAATCCTTGGTTCTTCGAACAGTTAAGTAAGTATCTTATGGGAAAGTCACGACATCTAGCACATACGATAAGGGAGATCTCGTTGTTGAAATACACAGTACATCGGCGGACTATAAATCATTTTATTAAAATTATTTTTAACTATAAAAATATAATACTACTATTATTTTATACACATACTAAAGAAATATGTCACATCAATTAAAACAAATAAATTAAATACGTTTACACTTGACTTAAGGAAACCGTTGATCAAACAACATCTACTTGGGATGAAAGGCCTCGGGAACCTGCATCTCTCCTAAATGTTAGTAACAAAAATACTCAATATAATTAACTTAAAGCCAGAAAGTAGAAGAAGAGTGCTTGATGGTAGCGCCACGGGTTCGATCCCTGCATAAACCTTCTTTGTTGGCACACGACTTGCATGCTGAGTGTGGTTTACATGGTGGCGCGCCATCACTTCTGCGTCGGTCAGGGTTTCTGCTTGTATTTCGAAAGAGTAAGCGCCTGCGACCGCCCGTCACAAAAAAAATATAATTAACTTAATACTCAGTCGTACACCAATGGATCAACGTGTTCCACTCTAATAAATTTTTGAACAATTATAAAAAAAACTTAATTGGCAAGAACCACGAAAATTGTCGGTGGCTTAGAATAATCTCTAATTTCAAAAAATACTCTCGTTTCGAGTATGTTATAATTTATGCTTAAGATAAGTAAACTCAAATCACTAATCTCAAGGACAGTTTCACGTACATTTTGTTGGAAAGACAGTTTTTAAATGTTAGTTTTGGGGAAAAACAAATGCAATGCATGTAATGATCAATTGTATGAAGTAAGTGGAGATTATTTGAGAGTCAGCATTTGTACTTATTAATTATTATTCATGATAGTGCTGTGTGACATTATATCATATGCAAATATTTTTATAGGGAAAAAGCACATGAAAACTAATGAAGGTCATATGTGGACAATAGGAGGGAAGTAATCTAATGACTAATAAAAGTAGAGGAAGGGATATATTCATATATCAGTACACATATTACAATCAAACCTCTCTAGTGTGTCAGTATTTTTTAGAAAATTATGTCCGCTACAGTGAGGTGTTTTTATATATGATTAACATTTTGTGTTTGAATATCATTTAGTAGTTATAAACGAAAGTACGTAAAAAAATTTGACGTAAAAATTTTACAATTGTAGGTTGTTTCGTATATTTCAGTCTTTTAACAATAATATAACTCTTGAATTGATGAAGAATTTTTTCCAAACTTTCAGCAAAAGGGAATTCAATAGCTTTTCATCGAAGACTATCTAAGAGTTTAACAATTGACTCTTCTATCTCACTCCAAGTAGCAATAAGATGAGACTCTTCGTCAACACTTTCGTTGTCACCTTCTGTATCCGTTGTCTCTTGTTCTTTCACTTCAATCACTTGTGCAAGAATCTCTTCATCAGTGTAAGTTTTAAGGATTGGAAGAGTCGCGTCAAACTTCATATAAGTGACAGCATCATTGTTTGATTGGTGTTATGAGATGAGATTTGGGCTATAAGTGATGATACACTACCAACATCCTCAACAAGTTCCAAATTTTCACATTTAATATTAGGATTTTCTACAATGGTAGGTTGTTTCGTAAATTTCAGTCTTATAACGCTGGAATTGATGAAGATTTTTGTCCAAATTTTCAGTAAAAAGGAATTCAATCTTTATTATCATAAATATTTTAATATTTTATTTTTTATATACTCTCCTTTTAGAAAAATAGGAAAACAAAATTAAAGAGGTATTCAAGAAAGACTTTGAGGTGTGAAATTCATACTTGCCGATATTTTTTAGTCAGCTTATGAATGAAGGTCTAATTTATAAAGTAAAAAAAGAATAGGTGTGGCATCTTTCTCATCTTAATTAAAGAGTAGATTTAATTAAGAAGAGAAACCTTAAATTATATTCAAGATTAAATGCGTTTGAACCATACTATCACAAAAACCAAAAGTGTTATTCTCAATTCAGTTTGATTTAAATTTCAATTATGGTATTTTTAATAGAATGATTCCAGTAGTGAATTTTGGGGGAAAGGACTTCCTGAACAATTAATTACTTCGTCTGTTGTTAGTCAAAAATAGTTGAATGCATGTTTATAAGGTGCCATTTTTTTTAATAATTAAGCTGCAACTTGACATAGTCTTATCTAGTTTCTTTTCCCTTCCAATTTTTCCCTCTCTCGGGACAAAAGGCGAAATCCCTCGCCCGCAGGGCCTCCACCTCTCGGTCCGATAGAGATTGGTGAAATAGGTAAATCATGGCGACTCAGCGGCCCACTAGGTGGGAGTCACAATATCTGGTGCCCACAAGGAGCCATCCCCTACAAAGGAGGAATGAAACTCCAACACTGCGACTGTCAGGGCTCGAACCTGCCTACTTGGGGGGCAATCTACCACTCTGGAACTAACTGAGCTACGCTCATGCGGGCTCAATTTTTTTCTCTGTTAGGCCATGGAAAACATTAAACATGTAAGATGATATTAATCTCCCTTGGGGAGTCTTCTCATTAATATCAAGTATATATATGTGTACAATGTGCATCTCAATTACAATGGGAATCCTAGTCCCATATACAAGAGGAATACTAGTCTTACCGTAATTATATTTACACAAATATTCTAATTATGGGTGGGAACTTATGTTACACCTACACATTTAAACACCCCCTCAGTCGGAGCGGTAGGAGGCCGAACGCTTAAACTGGATCTGAAGTCAAGAAATAACTATCTGGGAAGTCCTTTGGTAAATATATCTGCATACTGATAGGATGAGGGAACATGTAACACTCTGACATGGCCTAGCGCAACTTTCTCACGAACGGAATATAGCTCTATCTCAATATACTTGATTCGCTGATGTTGAACCGGATTATGAGAAAGATAGATGGCAGAAATGTTATCACAGTACACAATAGATGTCGGCGCAGCGACATCAAGTTCTAACGAGAAATTTCGAGCCAACAAATCTCGGCTACCATTTGCAACGCTCAGACTCAAATTTCAGATCGAACAAGATAGGGTAGTCAGCCGCGCATCAAGAAATCAGATTATGTCCTAAAAATACACAAAAGTCGGAGGTGAAGCGTCGCGTGTCCGGACACCCTGTCCAATCTGCATTTGTATAAGAGAGCAACCTGTTTGGTGCACATGGGTATAGGTGCAAACCATAATCAAGTGTGCCCTTAATGTATCGGATGATAAGCTTAAGAGCAGTGAAATGAGACTCGCAGCACGCGTTGAATAGGCATACCTGCTGAACAACATAAGTAATGTCTGGCCTTGTAAATGTGAGATACTGAAGTGCACCTGCAAGGCTCCTATATAGAGTAGGATCGGAGACTGGAGCACCATCCATAGCACTGAGCTTAGATTTTGAATCAACTGGAGTAGGTGAAACTTTGCGATTCGTCATCTTAGCCCTGTACACGATCTCCTCTGTATACTTACGCTGACACGAGAGCATGTGGTTGGCAGACCTGGTCACTGATATCCCCAAAAAGTAACTCAGCTTTCCCAAATCAGTCATTGTAAATTCGGACTTAAGCAAGGCAATAATATCATTTTTCAACCCGTCGGAGGAGGCAGTAAGAACAATATCATCCACGTAAAGTAATAAGTAATTAGTGCTACTATCTCAATAAAAAATGAAGAGTGATGTATCACTCTTGCTGCATACAAACTCAATCTGCAAGATATACCCGGTAAAGCGATCATACCACGCACGGGGAGCCTGTTTCAGGCCATATAGTGACTTACGGAGATGACACACATAGTGGGAAACTGCTGGATGGGTGAACTCAGGCGGTTGATGCTTGTAGACTGTCTCTCAGATCCCCATGTAAAAATACATTCTTCACATCAAGCTGATGGATCGGCCATTGTTGGCCCATGGCAATGCTCAAAACTATGCGAATAGTATCCGGTTTGACAACTGGACTGAAGGTCTCACCACAATTAATGTCCTCCTGCTGATTTGTGTCATTAGCCGCAAGTAGTGTCTTATACCTCTCAAGTTCTCCACTGTCTCTGAATTTGTGATGAATCAGCCACATGCAACATATCACATTCACCCCCTCGGGTCTAGGTACTAGATCCCATGTGTGCTGTTTAGTTAAAACATTGAATCCTTATACATAGTCGCATTTCAATTAGGGTCTTGTTTGGCCAATTTAGGGTTCTAGGGAATTAGAGAAATAGTTTGGGCAGACAAGTTAAATTGAACTTTGGGTTTGAAAATTCCATGTTTGGCACGAGTTTCCATTTGGTGAGTGAGGACATTTAGTGGCTGTGGAGTCTGATTTGCGGGAGCAGAAGGCATTGTCGGGTAAGGGGATGGAGGCCGAGAGTCTGTCAAAGGCGTCGCGGATCTAAATGTGTTTCGAGAACTGGGTGCTCAATGGAAGAGAGGCGCCGCGACGCTAATTCCCTAGAAGAAATAGGTTTCTCACTGGAAGAGAGGAGCCGCGACACTTTCTCGTTGAGTCGCGGCGCTGAAGTCTGGGATGAGTTAGTGATCTGATTAAGGATAATGAGAGAGATGGCATGCTCGTCAAGAAATGAGTAGTCCGGTTTTTGAAATTTATGAAGATTCAAAAACGGAAATGTAGTCTCGTCGAATGTGACGTGACGGGAGATGTGGATTTGACGAGTTGACAAGTCGTAGCATAGATAACCCCTATGGTTAGGCGAGAAGCCAAGGTAGACACAAGGAGTGGATCGGGGAGCTAGTTTGTGAGGGGCAGTAGAGGAAAGGTTAGGATAGCATAGACAGCCGAATATCCGTAGATGGTCATAAGAGGGGACTCTATGATATAGGATTTCGGTAGGGGTCATATTGTGAAGGGTGCTAGTAGGGAGAATATTGAGAACGTATTCTGACATTTTAGCAGCATAGACCCAGAAGGACGGAGGTAGGGAGACATGAATCAATAGAGTGTGAATCATATTGTTAATGGTGCGGATGATTCTTTCAGCTTTACCGTTTTGAAGGGAGGTGTGGGGGTAGTAGAAGCGAAAGACTATGTCATTATTAGTACAAAAATGGTGAAACATAGAGGTTTTGAATTCACGACCATTATCGCACTGAAAAGATTTTATGCCTTTTTCAAACTGTATTTGAATGAATGTTCGAAACTCAAGAAATTTGACAAACACTTCCGATTTAAATTTGAGAGGATACAACCAAACAAAGTGACAAAAATCATCTAGTAAGATAAGATAGTATTTATGACCGAGAGAACTAGAAACAGGTGATGTCCATAAATCGGCATGCATAATATGAAATGGTGCAAATGTAACACTAGTAGATGATTGAAATGGAAGACGAGTATGTTTGCCTAAAGAACAAGAAACACAGTTTTGGGCAAGCTTCCCATTACAAGTAATGAAATTATTGCCTCTAAGAAAATTAAAAACTGAGGCTCCTGGATGACCAAACCTATTGTGTCATGTTGAAGAAGAAATAGCCGCTAGAGAGACGGGAGAGCAAGATCTGGCAGTGGAGGTGGGAGTGAATGGATAGAGATCCCCCGTGCTATTGCATCTCATAAGAGGTGTCCCCGTATGAAGATCCTTCACAGTGAAACAAAAAGGGTCAAAATCAACAGAGACAGAATTATTACGAGTAAATTTGCGGATAGAGATTAGATTCTTAATTATATGTGGGGCATATAGGGTATTCTTAAGGGGGAATATATGAGGAGGTGGTGTGTAGGATGTACCATAGCCCTTTACTGGAATGCGGTAGCCACTACCAACTATAACAAATTGAGGATGCTTTAAACTGGACAGTTTGGAAATATTACCTGCAGACTGAGTGAGGTGAGATGTGGCTCCGGAGTCCATGTACTAATTGTTGTCGGTATTGCGGTGAGGCTCTTGGCTTGTCCCAACTCGAGATGGGGCCCGTGCGAAGCGGTGTTGGGCGTCGCTTGCGTGAAGTGGGCTGTGCGGGTACTAGGCTTAGAGTGGTGGGTGGGCCTAACAACTCGTGATGAGAATACGGGTTGAAAGCGCGCGGAGTGGAAAGTCCGGTCTTGCGTGGCCTTGCGATGTTGCGGAGGCGTCGTGGCCCAGTTGTTCTACGGACCCTGATGTTGTTATTCTTCTTTGTTGGTTCTGCGTGCGACCGCTGCCGCGACCGCGAACTTCTGCGCGCGGCCACGCCACGCGGACTTGTCGTGGTTGAGAGTTTTCTGGTGGCGTCTGATCTTGGGGTTGCGTTCCGACGGTTAACGCCTGCTGACTGTTGCTTAGCACGACGGGTCTCTTCAAGCAACAACTGCGAGCGAGTTTTGTTGACACTGGGTAACGGATCTGCCTGTTGAATCATGGTGGCTAACGTACCATAGTCGCCTTTGGGAAGGCCTGCAATCAATTGCAACACCATTTTTGTGTCCGAGACAGGTGTGTCGACGTTGGAGAGTTGATCCGCCAGTAGTTTCAATTGTCTGTAGTACTCAGTCATGTTGGAGAAATTTTCAAAGCGTGTATTGTTAAATTGTTCCTTCAAATACACCGCACGAGTGTGCTTGTTATCTTGAAAGATTTCCTCCAAGCGGTTCCATAAATCAAGTGCTGTGGTGCCAGATTTCATGATAGTAAGAAGAAGATCCTGAGAAATACTACTATAAATTCACTGTTTGACGCTGGCGTCGACGCCAAGTAGAATCATCAACCTCCGGAGGGCGCGGAATAGTGTCATCGATATGGTCAAGCACGTTATAGAGACATGCATGATTACGAAACAGTTCAACCCAAGGAGAATACTGACTGTTTTATTGATCAAGAAGAATGAGAATAGAGTTCTTGATATTGGTAACAGTTAGGGCGGGATGAAAAGATGATGACGACATGGTGGTGGGATTGGTGGAGGTTGAAGCGTTAGAGGTATTGAAAGAATCCTGAGTATCCATTTAGAGAAGAGAGGAATGGAGAAAAAAACCAAAAATTTAGGGAGGATGAGGGAGGTGTCGCGGCGAGAAGCCCGAGGGGGGGGGGGGAGGGGGCGGCGGCTGCTGTAGAAAAAATTTCTAGGTTTTTGATTTAGGCTATTGATACCATGTAAGATGATATTAATCTCCCTTGGGGAGTCTTCTCATTAATATCAAATATATATATAGGTGTACAATGTTCATCTCAATTACAATAGGAATTCTAGTCCCATATATACAACATGAATTCTAGTCTTACCATAATTATATTTACACAAATATTCTAATTATGGGTGGAAACTTATGTTACAGCTACACGTTTACAAAACCGTATGTATGGACATTGTAGACAAAAAGGGGGGAAATGGTGACACGAAAAAAGGTAAGGGCGTTAATTGTAAGATACGTTGCTTGTGCTGGTAGAATTAATAAGTCACTTTATTGCAGTTGAAGCTCTGCACAATATCTCATAATCGATATTTCACTCTTTTTATTTTGCTTTTGGGCCATGCTAGCTACCTGCCAATTTGCCATTTATATGCACCTAAATTCTTGGCATGGTGGCTGCTTTCTGCATGTGCTCTCATCTTCTATCGAAAGCGCTACATATTTCAATATGCATTGTACACCTACTATATTACATTAGACATATTTATTTATTTTTTCCATTAAGGTAAGGTAATTAAAAGAGTTGCATTATTCCAATAGACATTGTACGTGTACGAGTAGAGTGGAGTTTCCCATATTGTTAATCGAAGTAAGGTGAAAGAGTAGAGTGGAAGAATATATTTATGTAAAGTAGATTTATTTAAAATATTCTATCAAAAAATGAAGAGACCGCATCTAATAATTACATTTATTAGAAGGTGGTCGTTCTACAACTTCACCCTTATGCCTCTTCCAAACGTCTTTAATTACTTCTCGAGAAGTCTCAAGGGAAAGCATGCTAATATATTACGAGTATAAGTTTTGCAAGAAATTAGCTATGTTTCACACCCCAAACTAGGGGTGTGGCCGGCACCCGGTGCCCTGCTGGCCCGAGCGTACCACTCTGATGATCAGACTTTTGTTTGAATAGAACTTTCAGTCGACAAGGCCGTACTGGGATATATCACAATAACAACACTAAACAAAAGGGGACTAGCCTAGCATATATATGACATGAATGACAAGGTCACAGCATAGTTCAACAAAAGATAATTTAGTTGACAAGACTATACATCATCAACTTTAATTATATACCAAACAAGTCTATGAGCCTCTACGAATAACAGAACTGCCATATGGGCGGGACAGGGCCCAGATCTACCATGTACATAACTCTGCAAAAAAAAACTCACTAGTGAGCGAAAGCTCGGAAAGGCGAAGCTTACTTGCGGCCACGCACTCGACAACTCTATTGGTGCCTAGCGAGCCCTATCGAACTCGCGCAACATGAACACACAATGCCCTCGATAAAAGGGATATTAGTACGAAATAATGTATCAAATATGTACACATGAATAACAATATGAAATTGTAAACTGTAAAGAAATGCATAAAAGCAATATGAAAAGATGAGCTGTAAAGGAAAGCATAAAGCAACATGGATGTCACATAAGGCAAATATTGAAACTTTGAAACTAAAATAAAACCTGTCTGGATAGGCCTTACTGTATAAATCGCCCTCGACTTATAATTCGAGGTGTATAACATGTCACTACCCCCAGGTATACTCTGAGTTGTATGTATGAATGCACATATAAGTGCTTGCAGAAATGACTAAAGCGCGGCAAAGATGTATAATGTCGTATGCAATGTACATGTCGATTCTGACGGTGGTGTGAATTATATATATATATATATATATATATATATATATATATATATATATATATATATATATATATATAATAATACTTAAGGCCTCTTTGAAACTCAGAACTCTTTTGACTATACTTTTGGAACGATTTTTAGTCGACTCTTACGATTAACTCGCATCAAGTCATCCATCAACTCTCGACAAGAGATTTTGATATACAATAGAATGAAGCTTTCGACGTTTCTTTTTTAAAATGATCAACTCTTTGGATTTCATGCTTTTGAAAGAAATGGATAGACTTACATACCTTGTCCTTGAAGTTACAATCGCTCTATGAATCCTCGTACTTCTTACGGATAGTCATCTATATCAAACAAAGGGCCGATCTCAATATCGAATCCATATCTTTATAGAGAAACTCTACTTAGGCATCTTATTAATAATCTTAAGCACATGGGTTCTTAGATCTCTTAACAAAGAATACTTAGGTAATTCGACCTCACAATCCTCCTGTAAACATGTATTATAGAAACAATTGTATCCCTACCCATAATTAGAATATTTCCATATATTGTGTAAATATAATTATGGTAAGACTAAGATTCCTCTTTTGTATATGCTTAGGATTCCTATTGTATAAGAGATGAATATTGTACTCTATATATACTTTGATATTAATGAGAAGACTCTCCAAGGGGGATTAATATCATCTTACATGGTATCAGATCCTAACACAAAACCCTATAATTTTTTTTTTGTGAGCCGCCGCCACCGACCACCCCCCCCCCCTCGAGCAGTTCCGTCGCGGTTCCTCCCCCTCTCCTCCCAAAATTCTTGGTTTTTCTTCTTCTTTTCTCTCTTCTCTAAATGGATACTCAGGATTACACTTTTGATTCTGACGCATCTACCTCCACAAATCCCACCACCACGTTGTCATCCTCTTTTCATACAACCCTAACTGTTACAAACATCAAGAACTCTATTCCCGTTATTCTTGATCAAGAAAACAGTCAGTATTCTCACTGGGTTGAACTGTTTCGTAATCATGCATGTCTCTATAACGTGCTAGATCACATCGATGACACCATTCCGCGCCCTCCGGAGGTTGATGAGTCTACTTGGCGTCGTCTAGACGCCGGCGTCAAACAGTGAATTTATGGTAGTATTTCTCAGGATCTTCTTCTTACTATCATGAAATCTGGTGCCGCAACCCGTGATTTATGGAACCGCTTGGAGGAAATCTTTCAAGATAACAAGCACACTCGTGCAGTGTATTTGGAGGAATAATTTAACAATACACGCCTTGAAAATTTCTTCAACATGACTGAATCTGCGAGCGATTGAAACTCGGCGGATCAACTCTCCAACGTCGACACGCCTGTCTCGGACACTAAGATGGTGTTGCAATTGATTGCAGGCCTTCCTAAAGGCGACTATGATACATTAGCCGTCATAATTCAACAGGAAGATCCGCTTTCCAGTTTTAACAAAGCTCGTTCGCAGTTGTTGCTCAAAGAGACTCGTCGTGCTAAGCAGGATGAGCACACTCAAAAGTCGTTAGCTGTTGAAACACGCCCTCAAGAACCAACGCCGCCAGAAAACTCTCAACCGTGGCAGGGACATGATGAAAAGGGTCGCGGCAGAGGAGGCCGTGGTCATGGTAGAAGTCGCGAGCAGCGATATCAAGCAGCGATAACGAGGTCCGCAGATTGATTTAACGCCGCGGCGCCCAGCGATACCGTCTGTGCCGCGCCGCCGCGCGATTCCGGCACTGACCTGCCGTCGGCGTGATACCCACTGAGTTGGGTCAAGCCTTCAGCTATCTCAACATGCAACAGCCTGACAATAACTGGTACATCCGTACATGGACTCCGGAGCCACTTCTCACCTCACCCGGTCTGCAGGTAATATTCCCAAACTGTTTGGTTTAAAATATCTTCAATTTGTGACAGTTGGTAGTGGCCACCACATTCCAGTAAAGGGTTATGGTACATCCTACACACCACCTCCTCATCTATTCCCCCTTCAAAATACCCTATATGCCCCACACATGATTAAGAATCTAATTTCTATCCGCAAATTCACTCGTAATAACTCCGTCTTCGTTGATTTTGACCCTTATGGTTTCACTGTGAAGGATTTTCATACGAGGACACCTCTTACGAGATGCAATAGCACGGGGGATCTCTATTCATTCACTCCTACCTCCGCTGCCAGATCTAGCTCTCCCGTATCTCTAGCGGTCATTTCTTCTTCCACATGACATAATAGGCTTGGTCATCCAGGAGCCCCAGTTTTTAATTTTCGTATAGGCAATAATTTCATTACTTGTAATGGAAAGCTTGCCCAAAACTGTGTTTCTTGTTCTTTAGGCAAACAAACTCGTCTTTCGTTTAAGTCATCCACTAGTGTTACTTTTGCACCCTTTGATATTATACATGCCGATTTATGGACATCACATGTTGCTAATTCTCTCGGTCATAAATACTATCTTATCCTACTAGATGGCTTTTCTCACTTTGTTTGGTTGTATCCTCTCAAATTTAAATCGGAAGTGTTTGTCAAATTTCTTGAGTTTCGAACATTCATTCAAACACAATTTGAAAAAGGTATAAAATCTTTTCAGTGCGATAATGGTCGTGAATTCAACAACTCTATGTTTCACCATTTTTGTACTAATAATGACATGGTTTTTTGCTTCTCCTGCCCTCACCTCCCCTCAAAACGGTAAAGCTGAAAGAATCATCCGCACCATTAACAATATGATTCGCACTCTATTGATTCATGCCTCCCTACCTCCATCCTTCTAGGTCTATGCTGTTAAAATGTCAGAATACGTTCTCAATATCCTCTCAACTAGCACTCTTCACAATATGACCACTACCGAAATTCTCTATCATAGAGTCCCCTCTTATGATCATCTCTGAATATTCGGTTGCATATGCTATCCTAACCTTGCCTCTAATGCCCCTCACAAACTAGCCCCCCGGTCCACTTCTTGTGTCTACCTAGGATTTCCACCGAACCATAGGGGCTATCTATGCTATGACTTGTCCACTCGTCAGATCCACATCTCTCGTCACGTCACATTCGACGAAACCACATTTCCGTTTTTGAATCTTAAACAGTTCCAAAAACAGGATTACTCTTTTCTTGACGAGTCTGTCATCTCTCCCATCATCCTAAGGCAACTAGAGCATAGCAATTCTTCAGCGTCAGCGCCGCGGCGCCAAAACTCCTGAAAACAGGTCCCTAATTCACCGTCGGCAATGCGTAGCCGATCTTTGGCGCCACGATGCAAAATATCGAAGTGCATCGGTCCTCGGCGTCGCGACCGCATTCCGCGGTGCCTCCGAAGGCTCCTTTCAGCACCGCGGTTCTTGATCTAGGCACCGCGGTTCCTCCTATGGCGTCAACCCCTCCTTCTCGATATCCAACAAATCCCTCCGCATTGGAGCCTCCCACTATCCCCACTAACCAAATAACATGTGCAAAACATGGAATCTTCAAACCCAAAGTCCAATTTAACTTGTCTGTCAAAACCATTTCACCAATTTCCAAGAACCCTATATTGGCTAAACAAGACCCTAATTGGAATGCGACTATGTCTGAGGAATTCAATGCTTTAACTAAACAGCACACATGAGATCTAGTACCTAGACTTGAGGGGGTGAATGTGATTCGTTGTCTGTGGCTATTTCTTCACAAATTCAGAGACAGTGGAGATCTTGAGAGGTATAATGCACGACTTGTGGCTAATGGCACAAATCAGCATGAGGGTATTGATTGTGGTGAAACCTTCAGCCCGGTTGTCAAACCGGCTACCATCCGCACAATTTTGAGCATTGCCATGGGCAAACACTGGCCGATCCATCAGCTTGATGTAAAGAATGCATTCTTACATGGGGATCTGAGAGAGACAGTCTACATGCATCAATCTCCATGGTTCACCCATCCAGCAGTTCCTCACTATGTGTGTCGTCTTCGTAAGTTACTATATGGCCTGAAACAGGCCCCCCGTGCGTGGTATGATCGCTTTGTCAGGTATATCTTGCAGATTGAGTTTGTATGCAACAAGAGTGATACATAACTCTTCATTTTTCATCGAGGTAGTAGTACTGCTTACTTATTACTTTACGTGTGTTCTTACTGCCTCCTCCGACGGATTGAAAAATGAGATTATTGTCTTGCTTAAGTCCGAATTTGCAATGACTAATTTGGGAAAGCTGAGTTACTTTTTGGGGATATCAATGACCAGGTCTGCCAATCACATGTTCTTGTGTCAGCGTAAATATGCAGAGGAGATCGTGTACAGGGCTAAGATGGCGAATTGTAAAGTTTCACCTACTCCAATTGATTCGAAATCTAAGCTCGGTGCCATGGATGGTGCTCCAGTCTCTGATCCTACTCTGTATAGGAGTCTTGCAGGTGTACTCCAGTATCTCACCTTCACCAGGCCAGACATAGCTTATATTGTTCAACATGTATGCTTATTCATGCATGCCCCCAGGTAGTCTCATTTCACTTCTCTTAAGCGTATCTTTCGATACATTAAGGGCACTCTTGATTATGGTTTGAACCTATACCCCTCTGCACCAAACAAGTTGCTTTCATATACAGATGCAGATTGGGCAGGGTGTCCGGACACGCGACACTCCACCTCCGGCTTTTGTGTTTTTTAGGGGATAATCTGATTTCTTGATACGCGGCGACATGCTACCTATCTCGCTCGGTCTGAAGTGATGCGATGGTGTTGCAAATAGAGTAGCTAAGATTTGTTGGCTCAGAAATTTGCTGTTAGAACTTCAGTGTCCTTTGCGTCAGGCATCAATTTTGTACTGTGATAACATATCTGCCATCTATCATCTGTCATGTCCGGTTGACATCATGAACCAAACACATTGAGATAGACCTACACTTTGTTCGTGAGAAAGTTGCACTAGGCCATGTCAGAGTGTTACATGTTCCATCATCCTATCAGTATGCATATATATTTACAAAAGGACTTCCCAGACAGTTATTTCTTGACTTCAGATCCAGTCTCAGCGTCCGGCCTCCTTCCGCTCCGACTGAGGGGGTGTGTAAACATGTATATTATAGAAATAATTATATCCCTACCCATAATTAGAATATTTTCATATATTGTATAAATATAATTATGATAAGACTAGGATTCCTCTTTTGTATAGGCTTATGATTCCTATTATATAAGGGATGAATATTGTACTGTATATAAACTTTGATATTAATGAGAAGACTCTACAAGAGAAATTAATATCATCTTACACCTCCGATACATTTTTTCTTAGTTTCGCAATATAAACAACCAGTTTGGTAATCAATTCCAACTCATATCTCAAATAAAACAGCCAACAAGTCATATTGCAACGACTTTATAGGTTTACGAGTTTTCGGTTACGACAATTCTTTCACAACTTACTTCAAATCATCAATTAATCACATATATAGGTAAAGGAGGTTAAGTCTTACCTTGATGCATCAAAATCCTCCTAAAACAACATGTTACCCCAATACCAAGGGTTTTCGAAAGTAATTCAATACGGAGAAGATAATTTCGACGATTACCTCTAGAATTATCACGTTAATCTTGCATGATTAGCCGACTTAGATTTGATCGTGTGATGATATGGAACTTTAGAGAGGATTTAGGGATAGTTATAGGTCTGGTCTTGATGAAAAATGACTTCAAAATTGCATGACTCGATTATAAACCCGACAAAAAAATTTCACCACCTCAACTTGACCATTGGATTGATAGTCCGTTAAACAGTCTGCCTCCTAAAATCTAAAAATCTCAGGCATTTTGACTGTTTCAACTTGCATTTTGATGGTACAGTCAAACACGTTGACGGTCCGTCAAATTGCACAATTTTTTGTTTCGTCGATACGTATTTTCTTCGATCCGATTAACTTTCAAACACTTCAGAACTTCCACAAACAAGCCGTAAATATTTATTACCGTTTCATAAAGTCGTACCTCTCTCCGGGACATCGGTAACTATTAACAATACGACGAAACGCCAATGTTAAAACATGTGCTCCCGCTGTTTTCATTTATTAGTCTCTTACATTAGAAATATTGTTTTTACTTGTTCATTTAGTAAATTAAGAAAAAAAATTATTTTCTTTCATTATTACTCTTACAATTAAGTACATATATTACTACTATATATTAGTCAAATTTAAATTTTCAAGTCATAGTTTATATGCATAATTTAATAAAATATACTCTTAATAAATGATTTTTAAAGGGAATGTCAGGTCAATAGAGAACTAGTAAAGAGTCCGCAGGGAGTATCAAACAGGCAAATATTATGAGAAGGCTATATTTTTTGTTTCTCATTCCGTGTCGGATATTTTATTTGGCGCCCAATTAATCCAAATTTGCACAGGGTAAGATTCCATATTGGAATAAAACACTTCCTATTAAAAGCGATTTCATTATCGGGGTTCGAATCACAGACCCCTAGTTAAGTGATAAAAGGGTACTTTAACATTTCACCACAACCTTTGATGATGGCGGAAATGCTATATATTATCAAGATCAATTCTATGTGATAACTTTAAAAAGTGTCTGTATTTTGGAAGGTAAAAAATGTGCATGATTTATCAGGGTCGGTCGTTTCAGTCATTATTCTTGAAATAGATGCATATAGAAAATCTAAATTAATCACAAATGTTTTATCATAGAATACGTATTTGATCAATTGATGTACAGTCAGTCGTTAACCATTTGCCACTTTGGATAATTAATAGAGTTTGTTGATTAACAGGTCTACTAATCAAATGAAATATTAAAAGAAACTACAGCTGGTACAATTCTCCAAAGAATCATGCATGTGACGGAAGGTGGTGATAGTAGACCATACAGCCACGATTCATGTGATGCAACATGGGTATTTTCTCATCAGATGTAAAGGTGAACAAAAAGAAACAATCAGATCAACAAAGAAATTAATAAAGGTTTTCAGTGATGAAGTAAATAGATCTAGTATTAGTAAGAAGATCATACATCCGAAGCCCTAGACCAGTTGATCTTGAAGGCAGAGGGTATCTTCATTGGGTGGTGTGGGAGAGGCAGTGAGTTGAAGCGGGAGTAACGCAGTGCGCCGCCTCTTGGGGAGCGCATCACACGCTTGCCATGGTTTAAGCGGTGGCGTAGTTCTGCGGTATTGCGTCAGTTCGGGATTTACCTGAGCGCACTCGAAAGAGCAGCGGCTGCGGGTTCCTTCGTCAACAAAAAAAAGAAGATCATACGTGCGAATAGAAGATGAACGAGGCTTATTCTCACATAAAAAATCTCACATTTTTTAGAAGACTAATTTAAATCTGCTATATAAAATGCAAGGGTAAATAATATGAATGAATGAAAAGGATGAGGATATTCAATTTTTAGTGTATAGAAATTAAATTCTTAACAAGGATTGCTAGTTTATTTTAAAACGCAATAGTAGGTGATTTGCCAGTCTTAGTTTCTATGAACAGTTAGAGTATTTATCTTCTAAATGATTTAATTGTATATATAAAGATTCATTTATAGCCATAGTATATAGAAGTTAAACTTAATTAACAAATTTAGACGGTCCAATCGGACAACAGTGACCATGAGACTATATTAGGGATTTAAACTCATGCATGCAATTATGTGCAGTTCTAATTTTGGTTTCTTAGTCATTGAACTATTTTCCTAGCTCTATACTAAAGTTACTAGACTATTTTTTGTAACGAAAAAGTGACTCAACTTTACTAAAGTATCACGAAAATCACATAACCGATTAAGTCACTCAATTTTCCCTATCACAAAAAGTGAATAGGAGGAAATATAAGAAACATTTTTATATGATATTCAGACAAAATTGAAAGATTTTTTCATTGCCAAAAAAATTGTTAAAGTATGCAAATTTGAGTGATTTTCTTTTTATAAAAGATAGTTTAGTGACTTTAATTTCAGTGATATTCAGTAAAGTTGAGTGATTTTTTTTGTAACAAAACAATGTTATACCAACTAACTCATGAAACACTCCGGCTGGAGGTACAATCACAAAACCGAAACTTCAAATAAATTAACGGAGACTTGCACAAGTATTAAAGTACAAAATAAAAGTTGAGTGACTTTATGTGAAATTATTCCGTGAAAATGAGACCAACCTGATTTGTAGCAATCAGATATACATGATAAAAGTCAAGCCACCAGCAAAAAACGCAGCAACAAAACGGAATCATGCCAATGCCAGTGTCTCTGGGTAATCTCGCACCAAACCAATCAATGCAATTCCATTGCCAGCATTCTTATGTTGAATCTTTTGGCATGAAAAGGCCAATATGTACACGAAGTAAACATTTGCCATAACCAATAACAACACATAAAGTCGATAATTCCTCTGCACAATTGGAATAGAAAATAAAATAATTAGTTGCAAAATATTTTTTTAGTGATTATTGCTTCAATTTCTTTATAATTATGTACAAACCAGTCCATTGCGTTGACCAATCCAAGGGCAATGGTGGTCAAATTTCTCGACGCATTGTCCCAAGTAACGCAATGACAACTCCTAGGCGGACGATATATGTTACAAGTACGTCAATATTTCAATTTCAATTCCAAACCAGTCATCGCACATCAAAAAGATGAAGTTGCGGAGATGAGGATGCTAAGATGGATGTGTGTGCATACAAGGAGGGATAGAATTAGAAATGATGATATCCGAGACAAAGTGTGAGTGGTCTCGGTGGAGGATAAGATGCGGGAAGCGAGATTGAGATGATTTGACCATGTGCATATGAGAGACACAAATGTTTCAGTGCGGAGGTGTGAGAGATTGGTTATGGACGAGTTCAGGAAGGGTAGAGGTAGGCCGGAAAGTATTGGAGAGAGGTGATTAGACGGGATATCGCACAGGTGCAACTTACTGAGTACATAACCTTAGATAGGGGTTGTGGAGGACATTGATTAGGGTTGTCAAGTAATAAAATAATTTCACATAAGTAATGTTTGTTATGTAACTCACAAAATAAATTAAAAAATAGGTTGGAGGGTATTTTAGTCTTAAAAGATTCATTAAATGTAAGGAGGGGCAAAATTTAAAGACCAGCCCATTTGAAGTAAGAAATTAAAGACCAGTTGCTTTGAAGGGAAAACCGTGCAATCTTTTGATTATCCACAATCCACTACAAGGCTTCCGCTCTACCGCTTTGGGCTTGGGGCAAGCATTTGGGCCAAATAATTTTGAAGTTGAACCAGAGCCCATACGGATTTATTCACCACATCAATTTTCCTAATAGGGATAGCCAATTTCCAACTTGCTATTTAAGTTAATATCCAATATTTCTTTTCAAAATATTTAATTTATAATTAGTGTTGTCAAACTTTGGACAAAAGATACTTTAGTTACTCATGTTGCATGCTCATTATATCTTCAGTTTCTGTAGACAATGCATGACTGAGGATCTGAAGCCCTAGATCAGTTGGTCTTGAAGGCAGAGGGTATTTTCATTGGGTGGTGTGGGAGAGCTTGGTCACAAGTTCGAAACCCCGGGTAACGCCTGACCTGTCTTCGCCTCTTGGGGGAGCCTGTCACACCTGGCTTCCCAAGTGTGGTTTAACTGGCTGACGTGGTTTGCAGGCTATTGCGTCAGTCCGGGGTTTACCCTGTGCGCACTCGAAAGAGCAGCGACTGCGGGTTTCTTCGTCAACAAAAAAAAATGCATAACTGAGGACTGTTAATCACACTTCCTCCCTCATCTTCGCAGCAATTAGGGCCTCTTTGGAAAGTATGTAATTAGAATTGAGTCTAATTACAAACTTTGATATGTTTGGCAGATCAAGTATTACATAATTAGTATGTAATTTGGTATAATTGAAAAGGGGTAATTACACTATTCAATTCTCAAGGGATGGGTGTAATTAGATCCTGTAATTACAAGGTTACTTTTAATTTTTTAAAATTTAAATTCTTTTCTTTTAACTAATTTTTTATTATTTTAATATATTTTTATTATTACATTTTAAATTATTTTTATTTTTAAGAATATTTCTATTTTCTTATTTTTTTTATATTTACATTTAAATTGTTTTTATTTTAAAAAATATTTTATTATTATTATTATCTTTCATTTTCTTTCTTCTCATTTCCTAACCTTTACTCCTTGTTAATTGCTCGTATTTTTTTTTGTCTTCATTTAGCGTAACTTTGTTATTATTCTAGTTTTTGAAAGTACACTTTCTAATATTAGAAAGAATGAGTCATTAACAAACTTGACATATAATGAGTGATGTTATTAAAGTAGAATATCATTGTTGAATGAAGTTATAGACTTATAAACATTTTCATTTTCTTTTGAATTATATTTACTTAAGTTATGTTGGAACTTATTCTATGTCATTTGTCAAGTATTAATTTTTATTTTTAAATTAATATAATTGTGTAATTACACATGTGCAACTAAACAATATGTTTGTAATTAAAATGTCATTATGTTATGGCAAACAAACTAGTAATTACTATGTTATGTAATTACTACGCTATGTATCACTACCCTAGTAATTACACCAATTCTGATTACCGGGTGACTATCCAAATTGTCCCTGCCATTATTTCCATTTCTTCCTCTGCATCAACAATGTGGGAAACTAAGAGTCTCCCGGAAATAATCGTTCTACCTATCAAGATAAAAGTAAAGTATGTGTACACTATCCTTTCGAGACCCCACAATGTAGGATTACACTAAATATGTTGTTGTTGTTGTTGCCTGAATCTGTATGTGTGTGTATTATATGTAGATGAATTTCCGTTTTACCTTTCTGATTTTTCCTTTTGTTTTTCGCAAACACATGAGTGACTTCAAAGTATGCGACGTAAAATGAGAATGAAACTTCAAAAAGAAAAGACATATGAAGGCACATATCATAGTGCCTAGAAACAAAATCACAACACAAGTTACATGGTTATAATCAGGAGGGGCGGATTTATATGAAGGTGAGGGTGTTCACCCGAATACTCTCGGCAAAAAATATAGTGTATATATAGAGTAGATTTTATGTATTTATGTACATATATTAACTTTTGAACACCTTGAATAAATACAAAAAATTAGCTCAAGTGATTCAGGATGTTCAAAATTATTTCCAACATCTAGGTTCAAAATTGTTTCCAAATTTATAAATTCAAACACTTGAGTCGTTTATGTATAAAGTTAATTTCGAAGTGGCTATACTTGCAAACATTATAAATTTAGGTTATAACTCGACTATCTATGCACTTGCCCTTTTGTACAAGAAAAACAGTTACTTCAATTTCAAATTGCACGTAGAAAAGGAAAACAAGAATCAGAAATGATTGCAATGGAGAGTTTGAAGTTTGGTATAATAAAAGTCACCATAGCTACATGCCTCACATTAGCCATTTCAATATTCATAGCAAAAAGATACCACAAAATTAAAAAACAACGAAAGAAGCATTTCTGTTATCTAATTACAGAAATTAAACCTCAATCTTCATTCAAACGAGTTATTGCTGATAACTCATACTCTCAATTCAAACACCTCAACCTTCACAACAACAACGGTACATATACAATTTATCTATTTTTTTTTTTAAAACCCTAGCTAAATGATTATTGGTAATGTATGTGACAGAGGATACTACGAATTTGAATCCTTATAAGGAGGAGATTACGGAGTTGTTGAATAGTTCAAATGTTGAATTTTTGGA